>OY997268.1:330528644-332928644 GCA_963921465.1 Triticum timopheevii | reverse complement strand
GGGAACGAGAGCTAAACGTTGAGTATGAAGAATAAAATTATGGCCTTCAAAGAATCAAAATGAAAATAGCTCTGAAATGCTCCGGATGGTTATGAAAGTAATTCTCACAACTGAAAACAACTATGAGGATGGCATGTACTAGAACCATGAATCTTCAAGAGAACGGACTAATAATCAAGAGAAATTCTTCTTCGGTCATCAAAATCCAAGAATGACGATGAGAAACACCACCATGAATTTTTTAGACACTCCAGAATAATTATAAGATAAAAGGTTGGGCCAAAGTTGAAAAGAATTTGAAAGCGACCTTGGAGGAGGCATACAAGTGATGAAAATTCATTCTTACGTCAAACTTTGAAAAGAATTTGAGAATAACTCTGACAAAATTAGAAGAGTCATGTAAGATCCTGGGAAAAGACCTGTGGGTTAGGGCCCACTCGAAGGAACACCATTGAACAATTACTTGAAAGGGAGACTGCACCGGTTGATTTAAATGGCTTGAATTAGATATCAACTTCAAAATAACTTGAACGGATTAAGAATGGAAACATGAATCTTCTGAGATATATTCTACACTCCGGATATGAATAGAGATGAATAAATAAGAGAGACTTGGATAAGAAATTACCACATGCGAAACCATGTGAAACAAAGGAAGTGATATGATTAACACCGAAGCTTGAATTCACTCTACCAGAAAAGAAAAGGGAATGAATAATGATAAACTTGAAGCTCCTGAGCATCTTCATGTGGAAACACCAGATAAGAACATCAAAGGGAAAAGGCTGGATATACTTCTCATGAATAAAATGGATACATGATTAAGATATATGAGTCTTTGAAGTAAAGGGTGGGATGGTGGGAAAACAAAGGCAACTTGGGACGGATGAAACAAACACCATTGCGAAGACCTGAGAAATGATCTAGCAAATATTGAAAGGATAGGATTAACTTGAAGACAAGCACACCGGTTGGAAAGACAATCTTGATGATCAAAAAGGATTAGCACTCCTATAGAAATATGAGAACGCCGCTTAGAAAAGGTATGGAATCAACACTTCACTTGGAAGCAACTCGAATACCACAAATAGAACAAAACAAAGGATTGGCTTGCATAATAAGCCGGAAACAAATACATAACCCCTCATGCATTTGTTGAAAGGATAATCCAAGGTAACTACTTGAATTCCCACCTGAGAACTCCTGAAACTTCTCGGTTATGCAATCTTGTCCCACGGCTACACGAAGCAAAAATCATCACACAACTCCTAGCAGAATTCTACGCTCCAATGTTCCGAATGCTTTCAGCACATAACCAAGAAATCTCGGAAACTCATGTACCTCACACCTTCGAACACACAACGATACTAGTCATGGAAGATCATCCGTGCTATCTCCTCCAGTACTGGGGATAAGTCACAACACCATTTGCCACCACGAAACATATGGGAGCGTTTTGATGTTAGCATCCTCTGGTATTCTGGAACTGAGACGATAACAACTATGACGAAAACACCTTGGAGCTCAACTCCCCATGTCCAATCCATAAAATCGGGAGGCACCAAGACAGAATTCCCGTCACATTGATATCGCAACGATTCCAACAATACCCGCGTAATACTAAAAACATGAGGGAAAAAGAGGAGAGTGAAGTCAAAACATCTACGTCAAGAGTCCTCACCAGAGCGACGAAGGGGATGAGGAGGGTTGGTGCAACAGACCCTAGATATGTTGCCCTGACTTTGCATAGGCACGGGAACAAGATCATGGCCTCAAACCAAGCCAGAGTGCAAGAGATCAAGATATTCAAAGGACCAGCATGGAGAATGAGGAGACCAAGATCAAGCCAGAAAAGCCAGGTACCACCAGGAGAAGAACCTCCCTTGCGGGCAAAAGGACTTAGCAAGGGCAGGGCCACCCCCGGAAGGAAGCAACCGAAGCGTCTCGGCAGGGCCTGCCGGGATTCGCAAGGGCAAGGAAGAAAACCTATGGACGACACCCGTCCTATGATGTGTTGAACAAGCATGCATGGAGCTGGTAGAGTAAGCTCGACAAGGCTTTCCGTGAAGGCAACGATGGAACATTGAGCATCGCATTTAATGTGCCCTGTCAGCCTGTAGAGTTAGGTATTGTAGCACTATTCGCTATCTTATTAGTGTCTAATGGCTGATTTGCCGCTGTGGTGACCCCTTAACCTATAAAAGGAAGCCCATGGCCACGGTAGAAAGGTTTAGAGGGTTGGAAAGCTAAGCAGGCCTTCATGAGGCTAGGCCCCTGTACGTAGCATAGGCCACTACCGCCCCTGCCGGGCAAGTGTACTACGTTCCACCACCACTCTTCCACCATCAATCCACCAAAGCAGGAGTAGGGTTTTCCGCCTCACGACGGCCCGAACCTGGGTAAAATTGCTCGTTGTTGCTTGCCGCGCTGCCCCCACGCTTCTCTGCTCTTTGTGCAATGCAACGTCCCCCCTGCCAAACCAGCAAGGGGCCGTTTGGTCCCATAGGTGGCCATGGTTTCCCGCAACAAGGAATAAAAGAATTCCTACTCTCCGATATAACTAGACTTGAAATAGTTTTTTCTTCTAGACTCAACAACGACAACAGTTCAATCAATCAAGGGGGCTCCTAATGTCGGTAAGGCTTTGATACCAACTTGTAGTGCCCAAGATGCGATTCTATCCCAATCACGTGATGAACTAATGATTGGGGCACAACCGCATAACAAGGTGGATATCATTACAACATACCACGTACTGAATAGATGAGAATACAAGATAAAGGCTTACACCCGCCACAAGCTACGAAATGAATACAACAGTTCATCAATACACATCAATCATCATACAAAAAGAGCAGGATCTGACTACTGATGAAATCAAACAAAAAAAGAACAACGACATCCACCCTGCTAATCCCAGGCTCCTGACCTGGAACCTATCCCCTTGATCGAAGAAGAAGAAGCAGAAGAACTCCAAAACAAGCAAGCATCGCTCTCATGTCAAAGCACCGCATTACCTGTACCTGCAACTATTGTTGTAGTAATTTGTGAGCCACGAGGACTCAGCAGGCCCATTACCTTGGGTATCAAGAATAGCAAAGCTTAATGGGTATGGAATGGATAGGTGGTGGGGTTGCAGCAAGCGGCTAAGCATTCTGTGGTGGCTAACTTATGAGTACAAGAGTAAGATGAGAAACAACCCTAACGTTCGCAAACTAGTAATGATCAAGAAGCGATCATGAACTACTTACATTCAAACATAACCCCATCGTGTTCTCTTCTCGACTCACTCGAAAAGAGACAGTCACGGTTACACACGTGGTTGGTGTATTTTATTTTCGAAAAGAGACCCAAGTTACCAAGGGGGCGCCACAAGGTGCTCTAGTTTGGACCAACGCCATCAACACTGGCCCCCCTATATTATGTGGAATAAAGAATCCTCGGGTTCATGATGCCCGATGAGTTAATTAATTAAGACAATATTATTATGTTGGCAAATGTTAAAACCAATGTTGGGCCTTGCTTGACGAGTTTTATTCAAAGCGAACTGTCAACAGGGGCCCACAAACCGCGATCGTGTTAGGAAAGCAAAATCAAGGAACATAACACCGGTATGATGGAAACTAGGGTGGCAAGAGTGGAACAAAACACCAGGCAAAAGGCTGAGGCTTCCACCCTTTAACAAGTATATAGATGCACTAATTAAAAGATATTGTGATACCCCATGATATTCATGTCCCAACATGGAACAACCTGCAACTGCAGCTACAAGCAGCAACGCTGTAAGAGGGGCTGAGTAAAGCAGTAACATAGCCAAACAACGGTTGCTGGGATGGTGGAAAAGGTTAGAGGCTAACAGGGCAATTTGGGAGGCTTGAAAAATAAGTGGTGGGAAGGACGACATAGCGATAGCATTGAGACAACTAGCACAGCAAAGTTAGTAGTGAGATCCAAGGTGACGGTCATCTGGCCAGAAATCCTGCTAGGAAGAATAATGAGTCCATGAAGAAGATGAGCGGGCGTAGACGAACCCAGCTTGGTCGAACGAATCCTCACGATCGCAACGAAACAGGAACTATCGAGAAGAAGCACAACTGGAAAGAAGCAAACAACATGGTAAACAAACAACGCATGAACAAGGCATGATGCATAACCAAGTAGGTTGCATGTCCGGTTTGAATAGGCAAGGCATGGAAAAGTGCAAAAAACAATACTACAAATTAAGTGGAGCTCAATATGCAACGAGTTGCATATTAACGAAACACCACATTCAAATATCTAGTTCACTCTCGTTTATGCTACCCATCAAAACTAAATGTTGGTTCACATGGCAACAGGTGAAGCATGAGCAAACTACCTATCTAGGCAATTTAAATGAGGACGGAAACAACAAAATCAATTCCTAAAAATCCCCATGTGCATATTTTGGATTTGGTATTGTTCTACCCTAAACCATATTTTAATATTGTTAAGCAGGAAAAAGTGCACCATGTCAATCTATGCATTTTTCTACACAAGTTACATATATAGTTTATTAAATTCTCAACTACGATTATTTAGCTATTAAATAAACCATTTTAAGATGTCATTTATGCAAATTAAATGTAAACAACATTTCGAACATTTTTAACATGGATGAAAGTTGCACATTATGAAACTAGATCAAATTCTAAGCATTTTACATGTTTAAACAATTTTAATCTGATGCACGGTTTGTCAGATATGATATGCATGAATACTAGGGACTAATCTACAAAACTATTTCTTTATGGATAATAGAGAAAATTATCCAAAGAAAAAATGCATGCGGGTTGAAACTAAACAGGCTGGGCCAATAGAGAGGAGGGTCTGAGCTAGCACACCTCGGGCCTTAACAGGCCGGTCGGTGAGGCGGCCCGCAGGAAAGCAGGCAGGCCATGCAAGAGGCTGCAGGGCCTTGGAGGCGCGGCTGAGGCAGGTTTGAGGCCCACCCTAGGTCAACACGCGAGTGGGACGGGTGAGCGATGCTGCTTATTTCTGTAGAACAGAAACAACAACACATGCATGGCGATGCAGAAGACGACGGTAGGGGGTCCTGGCGACGGGGTCGGCGGGAACCGGCCGAAACGGAGCGTGGGGAGGTGCCTGGGTTTAGATCCGCCAAGGGGAGGCAGGACAAGGCGAGCGCTTGCTAGATGCGTGACCATCCCCACGTGTTTCACACGCAGAAGCAGGGGAGGCCTCGACGAGGGCCTGCTGCCGGCGTGGGGAGGTAGTGGCGAGGCGAGGGGAGCGACGGTGCCACTGGGAGAGGGGAGACAACGGCTGGCGTCGGAGCTCTAAGGAGGGCAGTGGCTACTATTGTTTCCTGAAGAAGGAAAGGATAGAGAGAGGATTCAGAGAGGGAAAGAGAAAGGGAAGCAGAGAGAAGGTGGTGGATCATCTGTTGGGTTCGCCGGTGAGAGGGTGCAGCGGCTGCTGCTGCTAGCTCCGACGGAGCTGAGATCCGGCGGTAGAGCTGACGAGGCGGCGACACGTGGTAGTCGAGGAGGGGCGCGTTGAAGCTGGCACGACAGGGCTGCGAGGACGGGCGCGCTCGGGTGCTCGGTCGATCTCCTCGGGCAGAGAGATTGCCGGGAGATGTGGGGACGAGGTTGCTTGGAGCGCTGCTCCTCTTCCATGGTGCTCGACTCGGGAGCGAGAGACCCTTGGGCGCTTGTGCGGCAATGGGGCTCGGGGAGGCCTCTAGTTGGCTCGGGCGATAGGATGTGGAGGCTGCGGATTGGCATCGACGGAAAAAATGAAAGGTGGTCGGGGAGATTGGATCGGGCAAATTTGACAATTTTGACCTTGGGACGAAATCAATTCATAGAGTGAACTGCGCGTGAAACTATTTCACGCTAAGGACCTTTTTGTGTAGCACCCGACACGCAGGCGCCACACCCTACTATGCAGCGCCTACCTCTAGGGCATTGCACACCTATCCACCGTGGCAGCCCCTGGGCCCGCACCCACTAGTGTAGCGCCTCAGAGCTAGGCGCCACACATTTAAGTGTTGCGCCTGGCGCTCGGGCGCTGCACTGTGACTTATGCAGCCACTCGGCTGGGCCCCCCTCCCCCCTCCCCCACTCCACCCACCCCACACACCCCAACCCGAGCTTTGCCCCCTCTCCCACTCTCTCCCCGTCTCAAATCCTTTCCCAAATCTTGCAAATTTGGCGAATTTGTCTGTGGATTTCGAAGTCAAACCCTCCCTCAAGGTAATCTTCTCTGATCCCCTTGTTTTGATCCAAGTAATGTTATCACTTTTCTCATTTGTTGCTAGTTTGGGGAAACCCTAGTTTTGTTTGGATCTAGAGATTTGCATGGAGATGTGAGATGTTTGTTTGCCAATTTCCTATGATTAGGCTTTGTTAGTATGTTAGGTTTATTCTTATGGGTGTTCTTATGTTGATGCTAGGGTTAGGCTTAGGTCTAGGGTTATGGTTAGGGTTGTTGTTTGATATATATTTTAGGGTTTGTATTCCTTGTTAATCCTTGGATTAGTACTCATGGAAGCAATGTTACGTTCTGTTGTTTGAATGCTTATAGGGATGGGAAGAACATGTGTGTTTGTTCATCATGGGGACAAAGACACCTTCTTGAAAGGCAATATTGAACCGGACCCGGATGAGCTTGACATGGTGTTTGATAATAGTCCTAGCTATGCGGAGCTATTGCAACAAGTGAGGAAAGATTTGGATTGGATGGACCCTAGTGATATCGTTGAGTTGGAGGGAAGGCATAATGTAGGTTTTGGAATGCACATCCTTTGGAAGACAATGAATGTCAACTCGGAGCAACGTTGGGTTGCATACAAGAAAACGGTGGCCGAATCACTAGACAAGGCTCTTGAGTTATTTTCAACGAAGAAGGTTGATTTAACTTTGCATTTGGACTTGAACCGGACCCCCTCCCCTTTGGTTGCTAGTAGCCCCCCACCCTTGAAGCGAGATGAAATTGCTGAACCTCTTTTGACCCAAGAAGTGAGGCCAACATTGAGCCCATTTATAAGCAACCAAGGTGAAGTTTTTGCAAGAGGAGAATGATGAGTATGCGGACGATGACAATGAAGTTGATCTCCATGACAACAATGTGGGTGATCTCGACAAATATCATTTGCAAGAGACAATGGACCATTCCATCCCTTTTTCCCGTGCATATGCATCGGACTCGGATGACGATGGTCCCGACGAACAAGTTGATGCGAAGGGGTTCACGGTGAAGGAGGCCGAAGCTTTTGAGAAGGTATTCGGTCGGGATCATTGGACTACATTGTTCAACGATGTTAGTCTCGCGGATGAAGCCGTGGTAGATGGTGGCCAATGTATATCTCTTGGGGTTAGGCCAAGCTCTCACCGTGATTTGGGAGATGACAAGAACCGGATTGCAAAAGGGTCTAAGTTCGAAACCTTCTTGGAATTGAAGATGTGGCTCGACAACTACTCGGTTATGCACTATCGTCCACACAAGGTGGTGCACTCGGACATCAATGTGCTCTAAACGGTTGCATGTGCATGTGAAGATGAAATATGTCCATGGATTGTGCGTGCAAGACCATGGAAAGGAGGTCCCACTTGGCACGTAGTGAGTTGTGTGCCAACTCACATGTGCCGAGGCAAAAGGGTGGATGGCAAGATTGTGTCATAAGACCACAGACAACTCACGTCCGAGTTCATCTCTTACAGGCTCTCCAACTCAATATCCACACTTCCAACAATGAGCGTCCAACATGTCATTGACCTTGTGAAAGCCATCTTTCATTACAAGGTGAAGTACGGCAAGGCATGGAAGGTGAAGCAAGCCGCATTTAAGACGTTGTATGGTACTTGGGAGGAAACATACAACTGAATCCCTAGGTTGTTGTTAGCCATGGCCGCGACAAACCCGGGCATGGTTCATGTGGTCGAGCCTTATGGGTACCAAACAACGGTTCATGAAGGAAGAAAGTCCGAGTATTTGGCCGTGCATTTTGGGCATTCGAGCAATGCGTGAGGGTTTTGAACACTGTAGGCCGGTCATCGCCATTGATGGCACGTTCTTGACCGGACAATACAAGGGCACCTTGTTGGTTCCAATAGCAGGTGATGCCAATAAATGGGTGTTGCCATTGGCATTTGCTTTGGTTGAGGTGGAGAACAATGACAATTGGGAGTGGTTTTTGCGTCTTTTGAGGACGAAGGTGGTACCCGCTCAAGGGGAAATTTGTGTCATATCGGATTGGCATCCAGGAATTCTTAACGGGGTGGAGATTGACATTCCCAGGCATGCTCCATTGCACCATCGATGGTGCATGAGGCACTTTTGTTTGAACTTGTATAGGGCATGTGGCCTTAAGGAGTTGGCCAATGATCTTCAAGATTGTTGTCTCGCTTTCTCCGACTAGCGGTTCACCACTTTGTACCACAAATTGCTCGCACACAAAAACTAGATCCTGGGGGTCAAGACTTTCTCAATAGGCACATTCAATACCGGAACAAGTGGGCACGTGCTTTTGATGAAGATGGCCGGAGATACGGTCAAATGACAAGCAATATGGCTGAATGCTTCAATAGGGTGCTCAAAGGTGCATGTGGATTACCCGTGACGGCAATAGTTCAATACACATTTGACAAGATGAATGCGTACTTTCTAAAGTACTCGATGGGAATGGATGCACAGATAGCGGGTGAGAACCCGTGCAAGTACAAGTACAAATTCCCACCCAAGGTTGATGAGTGGTTACAATTTCAATCACGGAAGGCGGACTCAGAAGAAGCTATATTATATGACAACGAAGAGTGGAAGTACGAAGTGAAAGAGCCAGGAGGAACCACAAACAATGGCCGCCAACATGGAGGTCGGGCTTTCAAGGTGTCGTTAACACAATGTGATTGCTAGGAGGCCATTGTTGCTTCATCTCCCATGATCACACTTGTATACCGCCGGTCGCGTTAGGAATGTGGACATCAATCACCCACGCACCATGAGGGAGTCGGAGTTCTCAATCATGACGGTCAAGAAAACATGGGCTCCCCGCTTTCACCCATATTTTGACCGATCACAATGGCCGGAGTACCATGGTGTTCAACTATGGCCGGATCCGGAGTTGAAGGTTGTTAAACGAGGTAGACGTAAGACAAAGCATCTTAGAGGCGACATGGACGGATGGGGCCATGGTGGCCACTGTGAAGCGGGCAACGACCAATTCCAAGAGCCTCGTGAGAGCTCCCGTTGTGGGGAGTGCAAAGGTCATGGCCACAACAAAAGAAAATGTACGAAACCAAGGAAAAGGTCCAAGAAAAATGATGCAAGCACAAGCCAACAAGGGGCTACACAAGGAAGCCAACCAAGTGGTAGCCAACAAGTACCAAGACAACCAAGTGGTAGCCAACAGGTGCCAAGGCAACGAAGTGGTAGCAAACAAGTGCCAAGCCAACCAAGTGTTAGCCAAAGAGGATATAGGCAACAAAGAGGTCGGCAACTAGGACTTACAAGAGGCTGTGGTGGTGGTAGAGCTCGTGGTGGTGGTGTAGGATGTGGTGGTGGTAGAGCTCGTGGTGGTGGTGGAGTTGGCCGTGGTGATGTTCTTGGCCGTGGTGATGGTCTTGGCCGTGGTGGTGGACTTGGCCGTGGTGATGGACATGGACAAGGTCGTTATAGACGAATGTTTGGATACCTCGATGGACCATTTCCGTGTGTTGCTGTAGGACCTTGAGAAGAGGTGTCTAGGGGGGGGGTGATTAGACACTAAGTACCAAAGTTGCAGTTTTTAAGATTCCTTGGGTTTAAGTGGAGTTTAAGCACAATTTCAACAATCACAATACATATCAAGCAAGCATGCAAAGAGTATATGAGCAGCGGAAAGTAAAGCATGCAACTTGCAAGAAAGTAAAGGGAAGGGTTTGGAGGATTTAAACGCAATTGGAGACACGGATGTTTTTGGCGTGGTTCCGATAGGTGGTGCTATCGTACATCCACGTTGATGGAGACTTCAACCCACGAAGGGTAACGGCTGCGCGAGTCCACGGAGGGCTCCACCCACGAAGGGTCCACGAAGAAGGAACCTTGTCTATCCCACTATGGCCGTCACCCACGAAGGACTTGCCTCACTAGCGGTAGATCTTCACGAAGTAGGCGATCTCCTGGCCCTTACAAACTCCTTGGTTCCAACTCCACAATCTTGTTGGAGGCTCCCAAGTGACACCTAGCCAATCTAGGAGACACCACTCTCCAAGAAGTAACAAACGGTGCGTTGATGATGAACTCCTTGCTCTTGTGCTTCAAATGATAGTCTCCCCAACACTCAACTCTCTCTCAATGGGTTTGGATCTAGTGGAAAGAAGATTTGAGTGGAAAGCAACTTGGGGAAGGCTAGAGATCAAGATTCATATGGTAGGAATGGAATATCTTGGCCTCAACACATGAGTAGGTAGTTCTCTCTCAGAAAATGTATGCTGGAACTGTAGGTTCAGTCTGATGGCTCTCTCCATGAATGAAGAGGAGGTGGAGGGGTATATATAGCCTCCACACAAAATCTAACCGTTACACACAATCTGCCAAACTCGGTGGAACCGAATCGTTAAACTCAGTCAGACTGATTCAGCAAATAATGTGACCGTTAGGGTTTTCGGTGGGACCGAAATGCAACTCGGTGAGACCGATTCGGTTAGGGTTAGGGCATAACGTAATCTCGGTAAGACCGATTACACAAACTCGGTGAGACCGATTTGGTAATAAGCTTTCCAGAGAGTTGGTCAGGCAAACTCGGTGAGACCGATTACTCAAACTCGGTGAGACCGATTTTGGTAATAAGTTTTCCAGAGAGTTTGCATTGTTATCTCGGTAGTACCGATTTCTCAAACTCGGTGAGACCGATTTGATAATGGACATACACAGAGAGATTACAATCCCATCTTGGTGAAACCGAGATCCCAATCGGTAAGACCGATTTGTTTAGGGTTTGTGGCAGTGGCTATGACTTATGGAATCGGTGGCGCCGGACAGGAAGTATCGGTGTGACCGATTTTGGCTTTGGGTTTAGGTCATTTGTGGAAGTGGGAAAGTAATTGAGGGTTTTGGAGCATATCACTAAGAACCCAAAGCAAGAGGATCATTAAGCAACACCTCATCCCTCCTTGATAGTATTGGCTTTTCCTATAGACTCAATGTGATCTTGGACCACAAAAATGTCAAATGAAGAGTCTTGAGCTTGAAGCTTGAGCCAATCCTTTGTCCTTAGCATCTTGAAGGAGTTCCCACATCCTTTAGTCCATGCCACTCCATTGTTGAACTTATCTGAAATATACTAGATAAAAGTGTTAGTCCAACAAGAGATATGTTGACATTAATTACCAAAACCACCTAGGGAGCACTTGTGCTTTCAATCTCCCCCTTTTTGGTAATTGATGGTGAGGGAGTCCTGGACTAGGGGGTGTCCGGACAGCCGGACTATCATCGTCCGCCGGACTCCAAGACTACGAAGATACAAGATTGAAGACTCTGTCCCGTGTCCGGATGGGACTTTCCTTGGCGTGGAAGGCAAGCTTGGCGATACGGATATGTAGATCTCCTACCATTGTAACCGACTCTGTGTAACCCTAGCCCTCTCCGGTGCCTATATAAACCGGAGGGCTTTAGTCCGTAGGACACAACATCCATTACAACAATCATACCATAGTCTAGCTTCTAGGGTTTAGCCTCCTTGATCTCGTGGTATATCCACTCTTGTAATACACATCATCAATATTAATCGAGCAGGACGTAGGGTTTTACCTCCATCAAGAGTGCCCGAACCTGGGTAAAACATCGTGTCCCTTGTCTCCTGTTACCATCCGCCTAGACGCACAGTTCGGGACCCCCTACCCGAGATCCGCCGGTTTTGACACCGACAGATGGCAACATACATCAAGTATTTAGATAAAGATATAAAGAGTAGCAAGTAAAGCTTTGGAAAGACATGTAACAAACATAGGCTCCCCCTACATGTATGCAATCATGTGAATATGGAATGTAGAAGCATGTGAGAGCATAAACATGATAGAGCAGGCAATGTGTTACATGTATCTTGGCCATATGCATCAGAGCAAAGAATGTTGAAGAAAATACCTTCATGCTCATGAGTCCTTCTTGCAAACAATATGTACATCAGCAGGAATTCCTCATACACATGATTGTGATGCATATACTTACCTTGTAGTCTTGAGTTATCTTAGGATGAAATGAACCTGTGTAAACAAGGTTAGATAACACAGATACATCTACTAGCCAGAGCAAACAGAAGAAACCACAAGAATACCAAGACTGGGATGACATGTAGAGAGTGAGTACCAAGTACCACATTGGATTAGACATGTCCCCAAGAGTAAAGATATGCAATGAATTTAAATGATCTCTTTCCCTTAGATGTCTTGCTCCCCCTGAATCTAACATGGGATACTAGGAGAAGATAGGGAACAGAAAATTAGAGCTTGAAAGAAAACAGAGCTGAAAGATATGAATGATGATCAGAGCTGATGCATGCTAATGCAAATAGGCACACCAGAACATATGAACATGTCTCTCCCCTCAAGAAGACATGTGGACATCTCTCCTCTTGAACACCAAGCATCTGGGATCCTTGAGAAATACTTTCTACTTAAGTATTCTCTCCCACCGGAGATCTCTCTCTCCTTTTGAGGGTCTCTCTCCCCCTTAAGAAGGAAGGTGATAAGCTTTGATGCTCTCTCTCTCTCTTCAGATGATTAGCTTTGATGTTCTCTCTCTCCCCCTTTGACATCAATTTCCAAGAAGGGTCTTCTGGAATCTGTCGAATGGGTTTGGTCCTTGAGACACAGAACAAAGCAATGATAAAAATGTGATGCTTGTAGAGGACAAGATTCATTGAGTGGAGCTAGATCAGAAGAAACACAGAATTATGTGGCAAACTGTTTGTCCTGTTATGAAGTCGGTGGCACCGAGTGGTATTCTTCGGTCATCCCGAAAAGATTCGGTTGGGCCGAAAATAATAATTCGGTGAAACCAATTCCATCGCAAAGAAAACACATGTCACCTCGGCTAACTAGACTAGTAAGCTCTCACAAAGATTTGCAAGGAATTTACTGAAAGATGTGCAATGAATTGGAATGCAGAAAATGCAGAGCACACAGAAAGAAAGAAATCTAGATGAAGTTTTTCTTTGATGAAAGGGGAAACAAGTATGCATGAGACAAATGCAACAACACAGAAATGAACACAAGAGAACTTCATCTAGAGATTGTCGGCGATGAAGTCACCTATGTTAGAGTATATTGACTTAGGAGTCAAGTGAGATCACTTGATCATAGGTCATACTCATCGTTTAAGCTCAAAATGGGGTTGCCATTTTTCGTTTAAGCATCTTGATGTTTTCACATCTTGTCGAGTTGCTTTAGCCCATGACTTGGAGTAAAGCTTCTCTAAGATGGAATGACATACCTTGGTTGGTGGTGTTGTCCATGTAGTTGAACTTGTGTGGGTTGCGCAAGATTGATGTAGCTCATCAAGAATTGGAGCACCACTTGAAATTTTAGTCCATCTACCTACATGGGTTAGTTCTTGCAAGGAAGAGCACTTGTGTGTCCAAAAATGACAATCATGAAGCTCAACATAGAATTTGTCAAAGGATATGTTTGAATGGTTTCGTGCTTCCTTGTCTTCAACCACCACGGTGTAGAGACTTGGTGATATGGAGATTGCTCAAGATATGAGTAGATTACAACCTCATGGAATTAGATTCATCCAAGTACCTACATGGGTTAGATAACATGCAAGTTGCAAATATATCCAAGACATAAGATTTTCATCATAAGAGAGACATCAAGGATTAGTCATAAGCTCATGTCTTGCATGTATCCAATGGAGTTTCTACTCCAAGTTTGAAGCATCAATGATGTTCAATTCTCCTCTTAACCTGCCAAACACTTTCTCATCAAGAGGTTTAGTGAATATATCCGCTAATTGCTTTTCGGTGCGAACATGCTTAAGATCAATGTCACCCTTAGCAACATGATCTCGAATGAAATGATCACGAACTTCAATATGCTTAGTTCGAGAATGTTGCACAGGATTATGACTGATTTTAATAGCACTTTCATTGTAACAAAGCAATGGAACATGTCTCACATATATCCCATAATCTTTAAGAGTTTGGGTCATCCAAAGTAATTGAGCACAACATGAACCAGCGGCAATATATTCAGCTTCGGCAGTGGATAAGGATACCGAGTTTTGTTACTTGGAGGACCAAGACACAAGAGATCTACCAAGAAATTGACAAGTTCCCGAAGTGGACTTTCTATCAACCCTGTCTCCGGCATAGTCCGAGTCGGAATAGCCAACAAGATCGAAAGAGGCCCTCTTAGGATACCAAATGCCAAAGTTTGCTGTATGGATTAAGTATCTCACTATCCTTTTCACAGCCTTAAGATGACATTCCTTAGGAGCATCTTGATATCGTGCACACATGCACACACTTAGCATGATAACAGGACGTGAAGCACATAGATATAACAATGAACCAATCATTGAGCGATAAACCTTTTGATCAACCGGTTCACCATCTTTGGTCAAGTCATTATGTCCACTTGTAGGCATGGGTGTAGACATACCTTTGCATTCTTGCATATTGAACTTCTTGAATAAGTCCTTGGTGTACTTTGTTTGAGAAACAAAGGTACCTTCCTTAGTTTGCTTGATTTGCAACCCAAGAAAGAATTTGAGTTCACTCATCATAGACATCTCAAACTTCTGCGACATTAGCTTCCCAAACTTTTCACTAAAATGAGGGTTAGTTGATCCAAATATGATGTCATCAGCATAACTTTGGCACACAAATAGTTCTCCATTAACCCTTTTAGTAAAAAGAGTAGAATCAATTTTCCCAATTTCAAAGCCTTTTTCAATAAGAAACTTAGTCAAGCAATTATACCAAGCTCTAGGAGCTTGTTTAAGACCATAAACAGCTTTGTGAAGTTTGTAAATATGATTGGGTTTCTTAGGATTGACAAAGCCGGGAGGTTGCTTAACATAAACTTCCTCCTCTATTTCACCATTTAGAAAAGCACTTTTAATGTCCATTTGGTACATTGTAGTATCATGATGATTAGCATAGGCAAGTAAGATGCGAATGGACTCAAGTCTAGCAACGGGGGCGTAAGTCTCACCATAGTCCATACCTTCGAATTGTGTGTAGCCTTGGGCGACGAGACGTGCTTTGTTGCGAACTACTTGTCCATCTTCATCTTGCTTGTTGCGAAACACCCATTTGGTACCGATGACGTTGTGGTTGTTGTCGGGCTTCTCAACCAATGTCCAAACTTGATTCCTCTCAAAGTTATGTAGCTCTTCATGCATGGCATTTATCCAATCCGGATCTTCCAATGCTTCTTCAACCTTCATAGGTTCAATGCTAGAGATGAAATAATAGTTTTCACAAAAGTTAGCTAAATGAGTGTCGGTGTCAAAACCGGTGGATCTCGGGTAGGGGGTCCCGAACTATGCGTCTAGGCGGATGGTAACAGGAGACAAGGGACACGATGTTTTTACCCAGGTTCGGGCCCTCTCGATGGAGGTAAAACCCTACTCCTGCTTGATTGATATTGATGATATGGGTAGTACAAGAGTGGATCTACCACGAGATCAAGGAGGCTAAACCCTAGAAGCTAGCCTATCATATGATTGTTCTAATGGTTGTTCGTCCAACGGACTAAAACCCTCCGGTTTATATAGACATCGGAGAGTTACACAGAGTCGGTTACAATGGTTGGAGATCTACATATCCGTATTGCCAAGCTTGCCATCCACGCCAAGGAAAGTCCCATCCGGAGACGTGACGAAGTCTTCAATCTTGTATCTTCATAGGCTTGGAGTCCGGCCGATGATGATAGTCCGGCTATCCGGACACCCCCTAGTCCAGGACTCCATCAGTAGCCCCTGAACCAGGCTTCAATGACGACGAGTCTGGCGCGCATATTGTCTTCGGCATTGCAAGGCGGGTTCCTCCTCCGAATAATTCATAGAAGATTGTGAACACCAGGATAGTGTCTGGCTCTGTAAAATAAATTCCACATACCACCGTAGAGAGAATAATATTTACACAAGTTCAATCTGTTGACGTATTTTGTGGTGTGACGTCACACCACTACCAAGCCTTTACTTGAATCATTTTTATTATACCACCTCAGCGCGTTCAGCGAAGCGGTTTCCTTGGCACGTCTTGTCGAAGCAGAGATCGTGTTCCCCTTATTCCGGGATTCCCATCAATACGGACGTGGGTAACCCAACCGCACCATTGATTGTGGCGCTTGGGAGATAAGCGAGTTTTACCAGGCCGGTGGGGACGCATAGTCTTCGTCCGCCCATATATAAGGGAAATAAGGATCCACCTTTTTTACCTACGCCTTCTTCCTCCCTTGCTTATCCATCTCCGCGCACTCGAGCTCCAGTGCCCAAGTCCACACATCTCTCCTCAACCTTCTCCAGCCATGTCCGAAGCGGGAGGCAAGTGGATGGCCTCCTCCGTTACGGAGGGGCATATCGAGAAGCTGCGCGGCGCCGGATACCTGTCCAGCGACATCGCGCACCGGCTGCCCGACGAGGGGCAGCTCATCCCCACCGCCAGGCCCCATGAGAGGGTCATATTTCTTCCCCACTTCCTCCGCAGACTGGGCTTCCCACTTCACTCCTTCGTCCGGGGGCTCATGTACTACTACAGCCTGGACTTCCACGATCTGGCGCCAAACTTCATCCTCAACATCTCGGCGTTTATCATCGTGTGTGAGGCCTTCCTCTGCATCCAACCCCACTTCGACTTGTGTATAAAGACCTTCAATGTCAAGCCGAAGGTGGTGAAGGGTGTCCAAGAGGAGTGCGGAGGCGCCATGGTGGGCAAAATGCCCAACGTCACTTGGCTTGAGGGTGCCTTCGTGGAATCCATCAAAGGGTAGCAATCGGGGTGGTTCTACATCACCGAGCCGCGTGACCCTAAATGGGAAGCGGCCCCCGAGTTCAGATCTTGTATCCCCATGCAGCTCACCTCCTGGAAAGAGAAGGGCTTGCTATGGGGTAGTTCGGAGGAGCTGACCGGACTCCAGTCCTGTCTCCAGACCCTGGTGAACAAGAAGCTTGAGCTTGTCAACGTGATCCAGGTCATGCTCGTCCGCCGGATTCTCCCCTGCCAGCAACGGGCCTTCAATTTGTGGGAGTTTTATCCGGCACAGCACCGGACCTTGAGCGGGCTCTTCGACACGACGTACGAAGCTGCCTGGAGGGTGCTGTTCAAGGGCGGAGAAGCCCCCGCATCCGCAACTGAAGATCGCGGATTCAGCACTCAGCGCCCGGCCGGCGAGGTAAGCTATGTTATTCTTTATGGGACACTCATTTCTTTCATAGTTTGACTCTATGTGGGATCTAAACTCCCAATGCCTTTAACAGGACTGGCAGAAGACGTCCGGACAGGTTAACTGTCCGGCTCCCCTTCCAGAAGACCCAGCGGACACCCGTTTGACGGGGCTGCTGGTCCCGGCACTTTATGTGGTGCCGAAGAAGAAGGCCAAGAAGAAGGCCACGGGAACCCGAAGTGTTGGAAATATGCCCTAGAGGCAATAATAAAAGGATTATTATTATATTTCCTTGTTCATGATAATTTTCTTTTATTCATGCTATAACTGTATTATCCGGAAATCGTAATACACGTGTGAATACATAGACCATAATATATCCCTAGTAAGCCTCTAGTTGACTAGCTCGTTGATCAACAGATAGTCATGGTTTCCTGGCTATGGACATTGGATGTCGTTGATAATGGGATCACATCATTAGGAGAATGATGTGATGGACAAGACCCAATCCTAAGCATAGCACAAGATCGTGTAGTTCGTTTGCTAGAGATTTTCCAATGTCAAGTATCCTTTCCTTAGACCATGAGATCGTGTAACTCCCGGATACCGTAGGAGTGCTTTGGGTGTACCAAACGTCACAACATAACTAGGTGACTATAAAGGTGCACTACAGGTATCTCCGAAAGTGTCTGTTGGGTTGACACGGATCGAGACTGGGATTTGTCACTCCGTATGACGGAGAGGTATCTCTGGGCCCACTCGGTAATGCATCATCATAATGAGCTCAAAGTGACCAAGTGTTTGGTCACGGGATCATGCATTACGGTACGAGTCAAGTGACTTGCCAGTAACGAGAGTGAACGAGGTATTGGGATACCGACAATCGAGTCTCGGGCAAGTAACGTACCGATTGACAAAGGGAATTGTATATGGGGTTGTTTAATCCTCGACATCGTGGTTCATCCGATGAGATCATCGAGGAGCACATGGGAGCCAACGTGGGTATCCAGATCCCGCTGTTGGTTATTGCCCGAAGCCGTCTCGGTCATGTCTACGTGTCTCCCGAACCCGTAGGGTCTACACACTTAAGGTTCGGTGACGCTAGGGTTGTATGTATATGAGTATGCAGCATACCGAATGTTGTTCGGAGTCCCGAATGAGATCCCGGACGTCACGAGGAGTTCCGGAATGGTCCGGAGGTAAAGAATTATAGGAAGTGGTGTTTCAGCCATCGGGAAAGTTTCGGGGTCACCCAGTATTGTACCGGGACCACCGAAAGGGTCCAGGGGGTCCACCGGGTGGGGCCACCCATCCCGGAGGGCCCCAAGGGCTGAAGTGGGGAGGGGAACCAGCCCATAGTGGGCTGGTGCGCCCCCCGAGGCCCACCCCCTGCGCCTAGGGTTGAAACCCTAGGGTGGGGGGGGGGGGGGCGCCCCACTTGCCTTGGGGGGCACTCCACCCCCCTGGCCGTCGCCCCCCTTGGGTGATCAGATCTCCAAGGGCCGGCGCCCACCCTGGGGGCCTATATAAAGGGAGGGAAGGGAGGGGCAGCCGCACCCTAAAGTTCTGGCGCCCCCCTCCCCTTGCTACACCACGTCCTCCTCCCATAGTTGCTTGGCGAAGCCCTGCCGGAGTTCTGCTGCATCCACCACCACGCCGTCGTGCTGCTGGATCATCATCAACCTCTCCTTCCCCCTTGCTGGATCAAGAAGGAGGAGACGTCATCCGCTCCGTACGTGTGTTGAACGCGGAGGTGTTGTCCGTTTGGCACTTGGTCATCGGTGATTTGAATCACGGCGAGTACGACTCCATCATCACCGTTCTTTTGAACGCTTCCGCTCGCGATCTACAAAGTGGTATGTAGATGCAATCTCTCTCCCATGACTCGTTGCTTAGATGAATTCATAGATGGATCTTGGTGAAACCGTAGGAAATTTTTTAATTTTCTGCAACGTTCCCCAACAGTGGCATCAGAGCCAGGTTTATGCGTAGTTCTCTATTGCACGAGTAGAACACAATTTTGTTGTGGGCGTAGATCTTGTCAACTTGCTTGCCACTACTAGTCTTTTCTTGCTTCAGCGGTATTGTGGGATGAAGCGGCCCGGACCAACCTTACACGTACGCTTATGTGAGATCGGTTCCACCGACAGACATGGACTAGTTGCATAAGGTGGCTGGCGGGTGTCTGTCTCTCCCACTTTAGTTGGAGTGGATTCGATGAAAAGTGTCCTTATGAAGGGTAAATAGAAGTTGACAAAATCACGTTGTGGTTATTCGTAGGTAAGAAAACGTTCTTGCTAGAACCCAATTGCAGCCACGTAAAAGATGCAACAACAATTAGAGGACGTCTAACTTGTTTTTGCAGCAATTGTCATGTGATGTGATATGGCCAGAAGTTGTGATGAATGATGAATGATATATTGTGATGTATGAGATCATGTTCTTGTAATAGGAATCACGACTTGCATTATGACAACCGGCAAGAGCCATAGGAGTTGTTTTTATTTTTTGTATGACCTGCGTGTCCTTGAAGAACGCCATGTAAATTACTTTACTTTATTGCTAAATGCGTTAGCCATAGAAGTAGAAGTAGTCGTTGGCGTGACAACTTCATGAAGACACGATGATGGAGATCATGATGATGGAGATCATGGTGTCATGCCGGTGACAAAGATGATCATGGAGCCCCGAGGATGGAGATCAAAGGAGCTATATGATATTGGCCATATCATGTCACTACCATATAATTGCATGTGATGTTTATTATGTTTATGCATCTTGTTTACTTAGAACGACGGTAGTAAATAAGATGATCCCTTACAACAATTTCAAGAAGTGTTCTCCCCTAACTGTGCACCGTTGCTAAAGTTCGTCGTTTCGAAGCACCACGTGATGATCGGGTGTGATAGATCCTTACGTTCACATACAACGGGTGTAAGACAGTTTTACACATGCAAAACACTTAGGGTTAACTTGACGAGCCTAGCATGTACAGACATGGCCTCGGAACACAGAGACCGAAAGGTCGAACACGAGTCGTATGGAAGATACGATCAACATGGAGATGTTCACCGACGATGACTAGTCCGTCTCACGTGATGATCGGACACGGCCTAGTTGACTCGGATCGTTTAACACTTAGATGACTAGAGGGATGTCTAATCTGAGTGGGAGTTCATTGTAATAATTTGATTAGATGAACTTAATTATCATGAACTTAGTCTAAAACCTTTGCAAATATATCTTGTAGATCAAATGGCCAACACTCATGTCAACATGAACTTCAACGCGTTCTAGAGAAAACCAAGCTGAAAGATGATGGCAGCAACTATACGGACTGGGTCCGGAACCTGAGGATCATCCTCATAGCTGCCAGGAAACAATATGTTCTAGAAGGACCACTAGGTGATGCTTCCGTTCCAGAGAACCAAGACGTTATGAACGCTTGGCAGTCTCATGCTGATGATTACTCCCTCGTTCAGTGCGGCATGCTTTACAGCTTAGAACCGGGGCTCCAAAAGCATTTTGAGCAACACGGAGCATATGAGATGTTCGAGGAGCTGAAACTAGTTTTCCAAGCTCATGCCCGGGTCGACAGATATGAAGTCTCTGACAAGTTCTATAGTTGTAAGATGGAGGAAAATAGTTCTGTCAGTTAGCACATACTCAAAATGTCTGGGTTGCACAACCGCCTGTCCCAGCTGGACATTAACCTCCCGGACGAGGCGGTCATTGACAGAATCCTTCAGTCGCTCCCACCAAGCTACAAGAGCTTTGTGATGAACTACAGTATGTAGGGGATGGTGAAGACCATTCCTGAAGTATTTTCAACATCAAGTGTTGATGGTCAATAAAACCACGAAGTTCAAGAAGGGCAAGGGCAAGAAGAACTTCAAGAAAGACGGCAAGGATGTTGCCGGGCCCGGTAAGCCAGTTGCCAGGAAGAAGTCAAAGAATGGACCCAAGCCTGAGACTGAGTGCTTTTATTGCAAAGGGAAGGGTCACTGGAAGCGGAACTGCCCCAAATACTTAGCGGACAAGAAGGCCGGCAACACCAAAGGTATATTCGATATACATGTAATTGATGTGTACCTTACCAGTACTCGTAGTAACTCCTGGGTATTTGATACCGGTGTTGTTGCTCATATTTGTAACTCATAGTAGGAGCTGCGGAATAAGCGGAGACTGGAGAAGGACGAGGTGACGATGCGCGTCGGGAATGGTTCCAAGGTCGATGTGATCGCCGTCGGCACACTACCTCTACATTTACCCATGGGATTAGTTATAAACCTTAATAATTGTTATTTAGTGCCAAGTTTGAGCATGAACATTGTATCTGGATCTCGTTTGATACGAGATGGCTACTCATTTAAATCCGAGAATAATGGTTGTTCTATTTATATGAGAGATATGTTTTATGGTCATGCCCCAATGGTCAATGGTTTATTCTTAATGAATCTCGAGCGTAATATTACACATATTCATAGTGTGAATACCAAAAGATGTAAAGTTGATAACGATAGTCCCACATACTTGTGGCACTGCCGCCTTGGTCACATTGGTGTCAAGCGCATGAAGAAGCTCCATGCTGATGGACTTTTAGAGTCTCTCGATTATGAATCATTTGACACATGCGAACCATGCCTCATGGGCAAAATGACCAAGACTCCGTTCTCCGGAACAATGGAGCGAGCAACCAACTTGTTGGAAATCATACATACCGATGTGTGCGGTCCAATGAGCGTTGAGGCTCGCGGAGGATATTGTTATGTTCTCACTCTCACTGATGACTTGAGTAGATATGGGTATGTCTACTTAATGAAACACAAGTCTGACACCTTTGAAAAGTTCAAGGAATTTCAGAATGAGGTAGAGAATCGACATGACCAAAAGATAAAGTTCCTACGATCAGATCGTGGAGGAGAATATTTAAGTCATGAGTTTGGTACACACTTAAGGAAATGTGGAATCGTTTCACAACTCACGCCGCCTGGAACACCTCAGAGTAACGGTGTGTCCGAACGTCGTAATCGCACTCTATTGGATATGGTGCGGTCTATGATGTCTCTTACCAATTTGCCGCTATCATTTTGGGGATACGCTCTAGAGACAGCTACATTCACTTTAAATAGGGCACCGTCTAAATCCGTTGAGAAGACACCGTATGAATTATAGTTTGGGAAGAAACCAAAGCTGTCATTTCTAAAAGTTTGGGGATGCGATGCTTATGTCAAGAAACTTCAACCAGAAAAGCTCGAACCCAAGTCAGAAAAATGCGTCTTCATAGGATACCTGAGGGAGTCCTGGACTAGGGGGTGTCCGGATAGCCGGACTATCATCATCGGCCAGACTCCAAGACTATGAAGATAGAAGATTGAAGACTTTGTCCCGTGTCCGGATGGGACTTTCCTTGGCGTGGAAGGCAAGCTTCGCGATACGGATATGTAGATCTCCTACCATTGTAACCGACTCTGTGTAACCCTAGCCCTCTCCGGTGTCTATATAAACCGGAGGGTTTTAGTCCGTAGGACAGACAACCATTACAACAATCATACCATAGGCTAGCTTCTAGGGTTTAGCCTCCTTGATCTCGTGGTAGATCCACTCTTTTACTACCCATATCATCAATATCAATCAAGCAGGAGTAGGGTTTTACCTCCATCGAGAGGGCCCGAACCTGGTTAAAAACATCGTCTCCCTTGTCTCCTGTTACCATCCGCCTAGATGCACAGTTCGGGACCCCCTACCCGAGATCCGCCGGTTTTGACACCGACATTGGTGCTTTCATTGAGAGTTCCTCTGTGTCGTCACTGATAGGCTTGATGGCTTCTTCAATCAACAACAACGCCGTCCAGGGTGAGACTTTTCTCCCCAGACAAATCTTCGTGTTCGGCGGCTTTGCACTACGGGCCAATTCATTTGGCCATCTGGAGCAGATCGAAAGCTACGCCCCTGGCCATCAGGTCAGATTTGGAAGCCTAAACTTCACGGCTGACATCCGCGGAGACTTGATCTTCGATGGATTCGAGCCACAGCCGAGCGTGCCGCACTGTCACGACGGGCAAGACTTAGTTCTGCCACCGGACAGTACCCTGGAGGCCGCACACAAGTCCTCTCTGACCCATAGTTCGGAGCCGACCGTGCAGATCAAGGAAAGGTGGCTGGACACTGCCTCGGGGCTGCAACTTCCACAGCGATAGAGCCGAATATCGACCTTGTCCCTTGCAAAGCTTGTGACTCCGAGGTGCCGGACGCCTTGCCGGATCCCGAACCTCCGGCGCCCCTGCCAATCGAATCCGATTGGGCGCCGATCATGGAGTTCACCGCTGCGGACATCTTTCAGCACTCACCCTTTGGTGACATCCTGAATTCGCTAAAGTATCTCTCGTTATCAGGAGAGACCTGGCCGGACTGCGGTCAGGATGGTTGGGATGCGGACGATGAAGGAATTCGAAGCCCACCCACCACCCACTTTGTAACCACTGTCAACGATCTAACCGACATGCTAGACTACGACTCCGAAGACATCGGTGGTATGGACGACGATGACAGAGACGATCAAGAACCAGCGCCTATCGAGCACTGGAAGCCCACCCCAACTCATGATGTATATATGGTGGACACCCCAAAACGGAGCGATAACGAGGAACAACGGGACACGGCGAAGGATAATCCCCCCGAAAAACAACCAAAGCGGCACCGCAAGCGCCGCCCCAAGTCCCTCCTCGATAACAACAGCACCCATAATGACCCAGCCATAGAGCAGGGCAAATCGGTGGGCAACGAACATGCAACCAAGCAACCATCCGAGCAGGATGAATCGGATAATCAATCCAACCCCGGCGAAAACAACAGTCTAGATGATCTCACGCCGGACACACCACCGTAGCACAAGAACCTTCAAAAAAGGCTTGTCGCCACTGCAAGAAGTTTGAAGAAGGAGAAACGGAAGCTCAAAACAGCGGAAGACATACTCAGAATGAGGTGGAGCAAAGTACTCAAGACCACAGACAAATATGGCAATAGCCACCAAACAAAGAGCTACCCGAAGCGCAAGCTGCTGCCAGAATTCGACGAGGAGGCAGTAGAGCCCCCACAATCAAAAAGCAAAGAGGCCGCCTTGCCGGATAGGCGACCAGATGATAGGCCAAGAACGGCAAGCGGCGCCGCACATAAGCCGGCACATGACACACATAAAGACCCTCGCAAAACGGATGGCCTGGTCAGGTCCATTTATGGGCCAAAGAAGAGGGCCCCAGGAAGGAGCATAACACGCCGCATGTTCGAAGATAACGGCACGCCTAAATACAGGGGCGCCACACACCCACTATGTTTCACCGACGAGGTGCTGGATCATGAATTTCTAGTGGGATTCAAGCCCGTAAACATAGAGGCATATGACGGAACAACAGACCCCCGGAGTCTGGATTGAGGATTACATCCTGCACATACACATGGCTAGAGGAGATGATCTCCACGCCATAAAATATCTACCCCTCAAGCTCAAAGGGCCAGCTCGGCATTGGCTCAAAAGCCTCCCAGAAAATACTATTGGAAGTTGGGAAGAGCTCGAGGACGCGTTTAGTGCAAATTTTCAAGGGACTTATGTCCGCCCTCCGGATGCAGACGATTTAAGTCAGATAACTCAACAGCCGGGAGAGTCAGCGCGCAAATTCTGGAACAGGTTCCTTACCAAAAAGAACCAAATAGTCGACTGTCCGGACGCCGAAGTCTTAGCTGCTTTTAAGCATAATGTCCGAGACGAATGGCTCGCCAGACACCTCGGCCAAGAGAAGCCGAGAACAATGGCCGCGCTAACAAGCCTCATGACGCGCTTTTGCGCGGGGGAAGATAGTTGGCTAGCAAGATGCAGCACCAGCGACCCGAGTACATCCGAGATCAGAGATGGAAATGGAAAATCATGGCGCAGAAAGGACCAGCGCCGAAATAAAGAAAAAAGCCCAAAGAACACGGCGGTCAACGCCGGATTCAAAAGCTCGCGGCCGAACAACAAAACACTGCCTCTTAAGGACAACAGTGACGAGCTATCCAACTTAAACAAAATTTTGGATCGGATATGTCAAATCCACAGTACCTCCGGAAGGCCTGCAAACCACACCCACCGGGATTGTTGGGTCTTCAAACAGTCTGGCCGACTCAACGCCGAACACAAGGGGCTCGACGCGCCAAACGAGGATGACGACGAACCCCACCAGCAGAGCGCCGGAAAACAAAAGACTTTCCCACAAGAAGTCAAAAAAGTAAACTCACTTCACGTGATAATACGGAAAAACAGTGTGACACCCGCCAAAGTAGGTGTCGCACGGTCCACCCCAGCGGAACCTCAAGATTGGATGTCAAAACCAATTACTTTCGACCACCTAGACTATTCCAGAAGTATTCGAAACGCAAGATGGATTGCTTTGATATTGGATCCTATAATCAACGGACTACAGTTTACACAAGTCCTAATGGATGGCGGCAGCGATTTAAACCTGCTATATCCAGACACAATCCGCAAGTTGGGGATAGACCCTACTAAAATTCGCCGTAGCCGCACTTCCTTCAAAGGAGTGACGCCAGGCCCTTACACCAAGTGCACGGGCTCCGTACTACTAGAAGTTGTGTTCGGATCACCCGAGAACTTTCGTCGCGAAAAGCTGATCTTCCACGTCGCCCCATTCAAAAGCAGCCATCAAGCACTATTGGGACGCGAAGCTTTCGCCCGCTTTAACGCAATACCGCACTACGCGTCTCTTACACTTAAAATGCCCGGTCCACGCGGCATCATCTCATTAAAAGGTCGTTCAAAGACCCCGGATACGGCTACGCGAGTCCGGCATAAATAGACTAGGGGCTCCCTAGCCGCACTCCCTTTCATAGGGGGCTGTGCGTATGAGCAATAAAGAGCCAATAAAAGCTCAACTTTATTCACTTATTCATGCTCTGTTTTAAATACATTTTTCACACGATTTCTTTTCAAACTAAGTTCTTCTCTTTTACAGATGAACAGCGTGTTACACCCGTCCAGGATACAACACAACAGAGACACAGGCGCAGACGTGCAGTAGGGACCCGTTACAAGGATTCTTTTTAGATTAAGACCCTGCGTAAACCTTTTTTACTGTCTCTTGTTGCTATACATCCCCTGGTTTCTCACCATAGCCAGAGAGGAGGCTGACTTTTTGGCATCGGCCGCATCAGAGGATCCTGCGTGTACTTGGATACTAGGGGCTTAGGGCATCGATCTGCCTGACATCATAAAGACCGAACACCTCAGGGAGTGTTCGGCGTCTCGAGTTAGGCCTTATATGCATCAGCTCCGAATCATGTCTTTGGTCAAATGTTGGGTTTGCTCGGCTCCTGTGTTTTGCTGCCTTACGTTCCGTATCATCGGCTAACGCGGCACCAGGAGAACTACTGCGATTGTGCCCCGGTTCGGCCGGGTGAGTACCTCAGTAGAGAAAGCCGAAAACTGACTGTCATGATGTAGCGAGAGACTAGTCAACCACTCGATCGACCTCTGGAATGTTTAGAATTCCTCCACTTTGACGAAGGAACGCTTCCCGGTCAGGCACACACGCGCCCCAAATCCGAAGAGCGCGGTGCCCCTAGGGGCTAAATCATAGCCCCACCTTCGAACTCCTATGGCTAAGTGAAAGTGATAAAGCATTATAGTCTGGTTGCCTCGTTTGCTATGCTACCACCCCCTTCATAGGGCCAAGACGTTGGATTAAGTGTGAAAATGCGCTATTTTGCAAACACCCCCGCACTATGTGCATGGGGGCTGAAGCCGAAGACTGCCATCTTTCAGGTTATACACAAGTATACACTAACGGCCGCACAGGAGATATTTCAATACTTGAACGCACAAGTGCAAAAAGCGCTTATACTATAAACATCGTTTTACAAACGATAAAGTTCATTTAAACGTGACATTCTTTGAGCACTGCGACTCTATTACACGAGCACCACGCAGAACTTCCCCAAAATAGTGCTTGGCGGGTAACCGGCTCTCGTCCGAACCCTGGGTCGCAACAGTGGTGGCATCCATCTCTGTCCAGTGTGTCTTCACACGGGCGAGGGCCATCCTCGCACCCTCTATGCAGGCCGACCGCTTCATCGCCTTGATATGCGGCACTGCCCCAAGAAATTGCTGTTATAAGCCAAAATAACTCTTCGGCTTGGGCCTATCCGACCAGACATGAGCCACGATATCCGTCATGGCAAGTCCGGATAGTCTATTCAGCTCAGCCCACTCGGCCAACCGATCGGTCAGCGGAAGTGAACGTTCCGGACTATGGAATTGAGACCAAAAAAGCTCTTCCGTCTCGTGATCCTTCTGACTTCGAAAGTGCACGACAGCATCTGCCGCACTCGCCGCTAAGTCCATAAACGGATCCTCCGGACCCCACAGCTGGCCAAGCTGAGCGTACTTCAGATTTGTAAACCTCCTGCGCAGCAGAAAGGGCATGCCAGCCACAATATCTCCGGCCTGGCGCAGCTCCTCCTTTATCGCCCTCATCGCAGAACGGGCATCCTTGGCTTCGGTGGTGGCCTTCCTCAGGCCCTCTTGCTCCGCTAGGCGTTCTTTTTCAAGAACCTCATTGCGGTTGGTATCATCTTTCAACTTCACGGCCATTCCGGCCATCTCCTCCCTGCTTCGACAGTGAGCAGCCCTTTCGGCTTCTAGCTCTTCGGCCGCCCTCGAGGCAGCCGCATCACTCCTTCTGGCCTGCTCCTTAGCTTGAGAAAGTTCTGCCCGAAGGCTCTCCATAGCAGCAGCACCATCTGCATAAAGCACATATGTTGTAAGAAGTAGGGCTTCGGCCCCCTTACTAGGTGACCACGGAGAAAACAGCCTACCTTGTGACTCGTCAAGTCGCTTATTGACCAGCGCGATGTCCGCATCCGCAACATCGAGTTTCTGCTTTAGTTCGGCAACCCCATCAGTCCGGCTGGCCACCGGACTATCCGCCACCTGTATAGGAGAGGCGAAAATCAATACCTGCGATTTTGATCCTCGGCACGCTGTCGCTCTCGACAACCTACCGAGTCCCAGGGGCTACTATCTATACAGGGCGCACTTTATGTGCAAAACTGTCAAAAGGTATGTCATTTTTACATACCTCAAACCCCGCCAGCAAGCTTCTGACGGCATCATGCAACCCGCCTTCGGCGGACGAAATTCTTCCAATCACCATACTCATCAATGTACGGTGATCTTTTAAGATAGACGCCCTCTCAAGCAGATCCTTCAGCTCCCCCGGCCGCACACGACCCGGTGCCGAACTCTCCGGCCCCGCCGGACTTGGGGACACCCTCCGCGATGACACCTCAGGTTCGTCCGCCCCGCCTGATGGTGCGGCGGATGGAGGCGTCTCACTCTCCACCATCTCCGGACGAAGGTCCCCCGAAGACGAGCTCATTTGAGAAGGACGGAGATCCGAACTACAAGGTAAAAACTTTGGTTATCCTCAGAAGCAAACATAGGGATGTCTCTTATTATAGAACCCCCTTTTTCTACTTATGGCTCGCTAGAGGGCTGATTCCTTAGGGGAGATGGTGCGGCCGGGGCCTCCCTGGACGCAGGACCCTCTGGTGAAGATCTCTTCCCCCGCTACGAGGCCTTGGCCTACGGGTTTTCGGAGGGGATCCTCTTCTCCCCTTGGAAGGAGGGATTCTCGATTCCCCCTTCCTCCAAAGCCTCCTCGGTAGAGGCGGTGGTATCCCTGTTCGCCCCTTCACCTTCCTCTGAAGGCGCAACCTTCAGCATCCTGACCAGCACGGGATCCGGCACGTTCTCCGGGAGGGGGGCCGAACACCGTATCAGTTTCGCTTGCGCTATCCACTCCTATTCAAGAGACGATGGGTTAAAAGGAAAATTCAAGAAGGCGTAAACAAACGGTGTGTTCAGACGCAGGGTCACTTACCTGAGTATCCGGGCGGTTGCGGCTTAGGCCGGAATCCTCGGTCAATTCCGGACACATCTCTTGTGACCCGAAGAACAATTTTTACATCTCCACGGGTGTCGTACCCATGAAGTGTTGGAGAGCTCACGGCCCTTCGGGATTGAACTTCCACAGACGGAGGGGGTGACGCTTGCAGGGCAGGAGGCACCGAATCAGCATCACCTGCATCACCACGACCAGATTGATCTCCCTCTCCTGGAGGTCTCGAATCCGGCCCTGCAATAGGGGTACATCCTTTGACGGCCCCTAGTTGAGCCCTTGGCTGACCCATGACATCAGCCGTGGTGGAGGGCCCGAGCAGAAGATGGGCGGCGGCTTCTGCCTGCTGCCCCTGGGAGCAGTTATGTAGAACCACTCCTGCTACCACAAGCCGAGCTCCTCCTGGAAAGAGCTCTCAGGCCATGGAGTGTCGGCCCTTCTGCTTACAACCACCCCGCCGCACTTTGCTCGACGCCCCTCGATCATCTTCGGCTCCACGTTGAAGGTCTTAAGCCATAAGCCAAAGTGAGGGGTAATGCGGAGGAAGGCTTCGCAAACGACAATGAATGAAGAGATATGGAGGATGGACTCCGGAGCCAAGTCGTGGAATTCCAACCCATAGTAAAACATGAGCTCTCTCACAAAAGGATCCATCGGGAAGCATAAGCCCCGACGGAGGTGGGACATGAACACGACATACTCGCCGGGCTCGAGGGTGGGAATGACTTGCCCTTTGGCGGGCAACCTATGCGAAATCTCGTAAGTCAGGTACTTGGCCTCTAGCAGCTTTAGCGCGTCCTCTTCCACGACGGAGGAGGGCATCCACCGGCCCTGTAGGTCGGAGCCGGACATTGTCAAAGGTCCGAAGCGCTCGAATCTGGGGCTCTGGGTGTTGGAACTCGGGGCGAGGAGTAGATTCGATTAAGGATTGAAGAAAAGAAACGAGCCATGGTCCCATTATAAAGAGGGAGAATACCAGGAGCCGTCCCCGTGACCATTCGGGACTCGCCTCCAATAGAGGAGGCGTGGCGACGGGCACGGTTGGGTTACCCACATCCGTATTGATGGGAATCCCGGAATAAGGGGAACATGATCTCTGCTTCGACAAGACGTGCCAAGGAAACCGCTTCGCTAAACGCACTGAGGTGGTATAATAAAAAACGATTCAAGTAAAGGCTTGGTGGTGGTGTGACGTCATGCCACAAAATACGTCAGCAGGTTGAACTTGTGTACATATTATTCTCTCTACGGTGGAATGTGGAATTTATTTTGCAGAGCCGGACACTATCCTGGTGTTCACAATCTTCTATGAATTGTTCGGAGGAGGAACCCGCCTTGCAATGCCGAACAATATGCGCGCTGGACTCATCGTCATTGAAGCCTGGTTCAGGGGCTACTGAGGGAGTCCTGGACTAGGGGGTGTCCGGATAGCCGGACTATCAACATCGGCCGGACTCCAAGACTATGAAGATAGAAGATTGAAGACTTCGTCCCGTGTCCGGATGAGACTTTCCTTGTCGTGGAAGGCAAGCTTGGCGATACAGATATGTAGATCTCCTACCATTGTAACCGACTCTGTGTAACCCTAGCCCTCTCCGGTGTCTATATAAACCGGAGGGTTTTAGTCCGTAGGACAGACAGCCATTACAACAATCATACCATAGGCTAGCTTCTAGGGTTTAGCCTCCTTGATCTCGTGGTAGATCCACTCTTGTACTACCCATATCATCAATATCAATCAAGCAGGATTAGGGTTTTACCTCCATCGAGAGGGCCCGAACCTGGGTAAAAACATCGTGTCCCTTGTCTCCTGTTACCATCCGCCTAGACGCACAGTTCGGGACCCCCTACTCGAGATCCGCCGGTTTTGACACCGACAATACCCTAAGGAAACCATTGGGTATACCTTCTACTTAAGATCCGAGGGCAAGATGTTTGTTGCCAAGAACGGATCCTTTCTGGAAAAAGAGTTTCTCTCGAAAGAAGTAAGTGGGAGGAAAGTAGAACTTGATGAAGTACTACCTCTTGAACGGGATAGTAGTGCAGCTCAGGAAAATGTTCCCGAGATGCCTACACCAACTGGAGAGGAAAATAATGATGATGATCAAGGTACTTCAGATCAAGTTGCTACTGAACTTCGTAGGTCCACAAGGACACGTTCCGCACCAGAGTGGTACGGTAACCCTGTCCTGGAAATCATGTTGTTAGACAACGGTGAACCTTCGAACTATGAAGAAGCGATGGCGGGCCCAGATTCCAAAAAATGGCTTGAAGCCATGAAATCCGAGATAGAATCCATGTATGAAAACAAAGTATGGACTTTGACAGACTTGCCCGATGATCGGCGAGCGATAGAAAACAAATGGATCTTTAAGAAGAAGACGGACGCGGATGGAAATGTTACCATCTATAAAGCTCGACTTGTCGCTAAGGGTTATCGACAAGTTCAAGGGATTGACTACGACGAGACATTCTCTCCCATAGAAAAGCTGAAGTCCGTCCGAATAATGTTAGCAATTGCCGCATACTATGATTATGAGATATGGCAGATGGACGTCAAAACGGCATTCCTTAACGGACATCTTAAGGAAGAGCTGTATATGATGCAGCCGGAAGGTTTTGTCGACCCTAAGAATGCTAACAAAGTATGCAAGCTCCAGCGATCCATTTATGGGCTGGTGCAAGCATCTCGGAGTTGGAACATTCGCTTTGATGAGATGATCAAAGCGTTTGGGTTTATGCAGACTTATGGAGAAGCCTGCGTTTACAAGAAAGTGAGTGGGAGCTCTGTAGCATTTCTCATATTATATGTAGATGACATACTCTTGATGGGAAATGATATAGAACTTTTGGACAGCATTAAGGCCTACTTGAATAAGTGTTTTTCAATGAAGGACCTTGGAGAAGCTGCTTATATATTAGGCATCAAGATCTATAGGGATAGATCGAGACGCCTCATAGGTATTTCACAAAGCACATACCTTGATAAGATTTTGAAGAAGTTCAAAATGGATCAGTGCAAGAAAGGGTTCTTGCATGTATTGCAAGGTGTGAAATTGAGCTCGGCTCAATGCCCGACCACGGCAAAAGAAAAAGAAGAGACGAGTGTCATCCCCTATGCTTCAGCCATATGATCTATTATGTATGCCATGCAGTGTACCAGACCTGATGTAGATCTTGCCGTAAGTTTGGTAGGAAGGTACCAAAGTAATCCCGGCAAGGAACACTGGACAGCGGTCAAGAATATCCTGAAGTACCTGAAAAGGACAAAGGACATGTTTCTAGTTTATGGAGGTGACGAAGAGCTCGTCGTAAAGGGTTACGTCGACGCTAGCTTCAACACAGATCTGGATGACTCTAAGTCACAAACCGGATATGTGTATATGTTGAATGGTGGAGCAGTGATCTGTTGCAGCTGCAAGCAGAGCATCGTGGCGGGATCTACATGTGAAGCGGAGTACATGGCAGCCTCGGAGGCAGCGCATGAAGCAATTTGGGTGAAGGAGTTCATCACCGACCTAGGAGTCATACCCGATGTGTCGGGGCCAATCAAACTCTTCTGTGACAACACTGGAGCTATTGCACTTGCCAAGGAGCCCAGGCTTCACAAGAAGACCAGGCACATCAAGCGTCGTTTCAACTCCATCCGTGAAAATGTTCAAGATGGAGACATAGATATTTGCAAAGTACATACGGATCGGAATGTCGCAGATCCGTTGACTAAACCTCTCTCGCGAGCAAAACATGATCAACACTAGAACTCTATGGGTGTTCGATTCATCACAATGTAACTAAATTATTGACTCTAGTGCAAGTGGGAGACTGTTGGAAATATGCCCTAGAGGCAATAATAAAAGGATTATTACTATATTTCCTTGTTCATGATAATTGTCTTTTGTTCATGCTATAACTGTATTATCCGGAAATCGTAATACACGTGTTAATACATAGACCATAATATGTCCCTAGTAAGCCTCTAGTTGACTAGCTCGTTGATCAACAGATAGTCATGGTTTCCTGGCTATGGACATTGGATGTCGTTGATAACGGGATCACATCATTAGGAGAATGATGTGATGGACAAGACCCAATCCTAAGCATAGCACAAGATCGTGTAGTTCGTTTGCTAGAGCTTTTCCAATGTCAAGTATCCTTTCCTTAGACCATGAGATCGTGTAACTCCCGGATACCGTAGGAGTGCTTTGGGTGTACCAAACGTCACAACGTAACTGGGTGACTATAAAGGTGCACTACAGGTATCTTCAAAAGTGTCTGTTGGGTTGACACGGATCGAGACTGGGATTTGTCACTCCGTATGACGGAGAGGTATCTCTGGGCCCACTCGGTAATGCATCATCATAATGAGCTCAAAGTGACCAAGTGTTTGGTCACGGGATCATGCATTACGGTACGAGTAAAGTGACTTGCCGGTAACGAGACTGAACGAGGTATTGGGATACCGACGATCGAGTCTCGGGCAAGTAACGTACCGATTGACAAAGGGAATTGTATATGGGGTTGTTTAATCCTCGACATCATGGTTCATCCGATGAGATCATCAAGGAGCACGTGGGAGCCAACATGGGTATCCAGATCGCGCTGTTGGTTATTGCCCGAGAGCCGTCTCGGTCATGTCTACGTGTCTCCCGAACCCGTAGGGTCTACACACTTAAGGTTCGGTGACGCTAGGGTTGTATGTATATGAGTATGCAGCATACCGGATGTTGTTCAGAGTCCCGGATGAGATCCCGGACGTCACGAGGAGTTCCAGAATGGTCCGGAGGTCAAGAATTATAGGAAGTGATGTTTCGGCCATCGGGAAAGTTTCGGGGTCACCCGGTATTGTACTGGGACCACCGGAAGGGTCCCGGGGGTCCATCGGGTGGGGCCACCCATCCCGGAGGGCCCCAAGGGCTGAAGTGGGGAGGGGAACTAGCCCATAGTGGGCTGGTGCGCACCCCCTAGGCCCACCTCCTGCGCCTAGGGTTGAAACCCTAGGGTGGGGGGGCGCCGCACTTGCCTTGGGGGGCACTCCACCCCCCTGGCCGCCGCCCCCCTTGGGAGATCAGATCTCCAAGGGTCGGCGCCCCCCCTGGGGGCCTATATAAAGGGAGGGGAGGGACAGGCAGCCGCACCCTGAAGTTCTGGCGCCCCCCTCCCCTTGCTACACCACGTACTCCTCCCACAGTTGCTTGGCGAAGCCCTGCCGGAGTTCTGCTGCATCCACCGCCACGCCGTCGTGCTGCTAGATCATCATCAACCTCTCGTTCCCCCTTGCTGGATCAAGAAGGAGGAGACGTCATCCGCTCCGTACGTGTGTTGAACGCGGAGGTGCTGTCCGTTCGGCACTTGGTCATCGGTGATTTGAATCACGGCGATGTCGGTGTACTAAAGTAGGAGGGTACCTTAGTACCCCGAACTTGTGCACGGGCAGTCGCGGCAACCCGCGGCAGGGCTTGCCGGGCGTCCGCCAAGGTCCTCCGCGGCTATGTTGATGCCGCTCAGGGACAGAATACTCGAGCTAAAAAGCCCGGCAAGAGGAGCTTGCCGGGAAGGCCAACCAAGGCCCCGGCAAGAGGAGCTTGCCGGGAAGGCCAACCAAGGCCCGGCAAGAAGAGCTCGCCGGGAAGAGAACAAAGGCCCCGGCAAGAGGAGCTTGCCGGGAAGGCCGACCGAGGCACCTCCAGGGGACTTGCCGCAGCGCCCCGCGCGCCCCGGCAAGGCCCGAGCACCGGCAAGCTTGCCGACACGACAAGAGGAGGACCGCGGCAAGGCACTTGCCGCGGCAAGATTGCCAACCAAACTCCAGCACATCCAGCGACGTGTCATCACAAGGCCATCCCAAAGGCACGTGGCGAGGCACTACCCAGCCATGCGGAGCGAGGTGGCAAGCGGAGATGACAGAGACGCCATCGTGGCAACCGGTGGCTCACTTGACGATCGCCTCCCTGCACTGTTGGGGCGACCGGACGGGCATTAAATGCCCTTGTCCCCTACCGTCAGTTAGGTAGGGGCACTGTTGGTCACTGTTACAACAACCTGCGTTTTTACCTTTCTACCCCCTCTTCTTACGTTGCCACCTGTTGGTGCCCCCTTTAGACTAGAAAAGGGAGGCCCATGCACACGTAGAAGGGGTTCCGAGGGTTCGGCAAGGTAGGTTTTAGGGTTCATCTGAGGACGCAGGATCAGAGTCCGGTCCAACACATACACACCACACCACCTTGCGCTCGTATTCGAGCAAGATCAAATAACAACACAAAGCAGCAGTAGGAGTTTTATCTCTCCGGAGAGCTCCGAAGCTGGGTAAAAATCGCTCGTCTCTCTCACTCCACCACGCGCCCGGGACCTCGATCCGCTCTGCGCGCGGCCTCCGCACCCCCTCTCCGAACCAGAAAAGGGGCCCCCCGTGTCCCATAGGTGCCCGGCGGCAACGGAAGTAGATCGTGCCCCCGCCGCCGACATCTTTGGTGCGCCAGGTAGGGGGCGCGTCGAGGCCGTGAGCATCCGATCCGGTCTCCGCGCGCGCTGCATCAACGCCTTCATCGACATGCCACTGAAGAAGAAGCCTTCGGAGGTAGCCGCTCCGTCTACATCGATTCCGCCACCACCGCCGGAGCAGACGGGCGGTGGAGTGGGCGCCGGCGGAGGAGCGGGCGCCGACGGTGGGACTCACGTCGTCACCAGATCCAAAAACAAGGCCCCACAAGCGTCGGCGACCATGCATACACCGCGCCCTTCCCAGGGGGTGCAAGGTCGACAACGCCCCGGTGCTCCTAGCACCGTGCTCGCGTTGGAGCAAGGCCAAGCTGGCGGGTCGCGAGACGCTCGAGGTCAGCATTCACGCCCGCATGTTGGCGCGAGCGAGGTACGGTCGCCAGGGCGGGGTGACGCACCTCCCAATCCAGTTGGGAGTCCGAGCACATCCCGCTCCTCGCGCCGCTCGTCGCCGCCACCACCCAAGACAGCAGAGGAAGCGCTGGCCCGAGCCCAGCTGCTCCTAGACTACCCTCCGGCACCGCACAAGATCGACAGCTGGAGGATGACCATATACAGTCTCATCGCCTTCGCCAACGGCGACAAGCCCCGGCAAGGCGTCCAAGCGCAAGCCGACGCCGACAAGACCGCTGGGGGAGCCACCTCCGTGCACTCCCAGCCCCGAAGGCCGAAACCGCCGGCTCGTCGAACCTACCCCGACGGCGACTCCACCGCATCGTCGGACCCGCGAACTCGACGCGACCAGCGCCACGTTCTCCAAGAACGGCGGCACGAAGACGCTCGCACTCGCATCGAGCGCAGAAGGGAAACGCGACGTCAATCTGACCAGCGTGCTGGGCCCACTGTCGACATGCATGCACTAGGGGAGCCAGGCGACTTGCCGTACGCGGCAGGTTGCCCTGCGTTCACCCGCGAGCTGCGGCAAGTCCAGTGGCCCAAAACCAAGAACTTCAAGCCAGACGTGCCCAAGAAGTACGATGGCAGGATACATCCATCGGAGTTCCTCAGCATCTACACCATCGCGGTGCAGGCTGCCGGAGGGCGCGATGAGAAGATCCTCACCAACTACTTCCCACTGGTACTCAAGCTCAGTGTCAGATCTTGGCTCATGCACTTGCCGGACGGTTCCATCTCTTCATGGGCTGACCTGTGTCATCAGTTTGTCGGCGCCTTCACGGGCGGCCACAAGCCTCATGGCCGGGAAAGTGACCTCCACTTGCTCGTTCAGAAGGAGGGGGAGCCCCTGCGCAAGTACATACAGAGATTCAGCCAGGTGCAACGCAACATCCCAGACGTCCACCCTGCCGCGGTTATCAGCGCCTTTCATCAGAACGTGCGCAACCGCAGGATGAGGGAGGAGATGGCGATGTGCAAGATCAGAGACGTCAGCGAGCTCTACGCTCTGGCCGACAGCCCTCCAGGATGCAACTGCACAAGTAACCAAGTGTGAAGCGTGCCAGTTCCATTCTAAGCAGATTCATCAACCAGCTCAAGCTCTCCAAACAATCCCTTTGTCCTGGCCATTTTCGGTCTGGGGGCTCGATATCCTCGGCCCCTTCCCCCGAGCCGTCGGGGGCTTTGAGTACTTGTACGTTGCGATCGACAAGTTCACAAAGTGGCCTGAGGTGGAACCAGTGAGAAAGGTGACAGCACAGTCAGCAGTCAGGTTCTTCAGGTCGATTGTTTGCCGTTTCGGAATCCCTAACAGGATCATCACCGATAATGGCACACAATTCATGAGCTGCACCTTCATGCAGTACGTCCAAGATCTTGGCACCAAGATCTGCTTCGCTTCTGTTGCTCACCCGAGAAGCAACGGTCAAGCGGAGAGGGCGAACGCTGAAGTGCTACGCGGGCTTAAGACCAGAACTTTCGACAGGCTACACAAGTGCGGAAGAAATTGGATCGAGCAGCTGCCAGTGGTTCTTTGGTCGATCAGAACGACGCCAAATCGAGCCACTGGCCAGACACCCTTTGCTCTTGTCTACGGAGCAGAGGCAGTTCTCCCCACGGAACTCGTATACGGGTTGCCTCGGGTGCTCGCTTATGATGAGCTTGAGCAAGAGCAGCTGCGTCAAGATGACGCGCTGCTCCTCGAGGAGGATCGTCTTCAGGCTGCTGTGCGAGCTGCTTGCTACCAGCAAGCTTTGCGCCGCTACCACATCCGCAAAGTTAATGCCAGAAGCTTCGAGGAAGGCGACCTTGTTCTTCGGCGCGTTCAATCGGCCAAGAATTCCAACAAGTTGACGCCGAAGTGGGAAGGCCCTTATCGGGTGAAACAAGTCACTAGGCCCGGCGTTGTCCGCCTTGAGACCGAAGATGGCATTCCGGTGAGCAACTCCTGGAACATAGAGCATCTCCGCAAGTTTTACCCATAAGGCGCGGTTGCCAGACCCTGTTCCGGCAACCACCTTTTGTACAAGCCTTGCCGCTGTTGCATGTAACACTTTGTACAAAGCCGGGTGCAGCCCCCGTGCGTAAATAAAGTTTATATGCCTCGCACATTTTGTCAAATTTAATGCATCTCTCTTTTTTGCATGTATGCCTGACACTTTGTGCAGCACTTACCCCCGGTAAGCAATAGCGAACCTTAAGGTTCCATATCATTATTTTCTTTTTCTCCTTCTCAAAAAGAGGATCCTTCCGCTCACAAGTTCACCAGGGGGGAGAGAAGATAAAGATGTGGACCGGGCGTCGTTCAAAGGAATCTAGCTTTGCCGGGACGCAGACGACAAAAAAAAGCTAAGTTGCCAAAGTTTGAGCATAGTCAGTTTTAAATTTTTAAGTTATATTCCTTGAACGTCCGTGCCTTGTATGGAAAACATGTGCGCGGAGGAATCGACTTGTGGCTAAGTTGCGCCCTTGGTTTGTTTCGAGCCCGCTCAACAATACAAGCGCGCCGCAACTAGCTCCGACAAGGTTTCTTGCCGGGGGCAGCACCGCCAGCAGGCTGCTGATGTTCCGTACTCAGCAAGTGTGCTTGCGCCGGCAAGTCCCCTCAAAGCGTAGGGTAAAAACATACAAGGAACGCAGCAAAGTAAAGGGAATAACATAGCGAGCAGTACCCAGAGTAGAGTTATATTACAAGAACGACTTATTGTGACGCTGACTAAGTTGTCCTCATGACCAAAATAACAGCAGCAAGAAAACAGGAGAAGAAGGGCGGCCTAATCCGCGCGCCCGCCATTGACCCTCCTGACCTCGTTCACCTTGTCCACGATGGGTGCGACGATGGCCTTGACTTCTTCAAGATCGGCGCCCTCCGGCAGCTTCTTGGTGACGCGGGAGAGGTCGATGCCCGGGTTGCGGAAGAGGACCTTCACCAATACCTTCTCCAAGACCCCGGCGCAGATCGCGCGCGACTCGTTGGCCAGCTGCTTCGGGATCCTTTCCCGGAGCTGCCGAAGAGCCGTCACCACATCCTTGAAGAAGAGCGTGAGCTTGGCGCTATGCTGGAGGTTCTCCTCGGAGGGGTACCCGAAGCCCGTCAAGTTCAACTCCGCCAATTCCTCGTCGATGAGCGCGGCGATGCTGACGAGGCCTTCCGTCCAGAGCTCCACTGTGGCCTTGAAAGTGTTTTGGGTCTCGGCAGCCCTCACCAGCAGCTCCTCGTTGCCTTTGAGGTCTTTCCTCAGGGTATCTTCTCGCTTCTTGGCGGCGTCCAGCGTCTCCGTCAAAGCAGCCAATTTCAGCTCCAGATTGGCGCTCGAGTCCTTAGCGGCGTTCAGCTCCTTGATCTTCTCGGCGAGCTGGACCCGCAGATCGCCGTGAGCGCGCGCATCCTTCTCGCGGTCGCGCTGGAGTGCAGCAAGCTCTTCGTTCTTCCTTGTCACATCCGCCTCCAGCTGCGCCACCTTCTCCTCCAACTCCTTCTTGGCGGCTTCGGCGGCCGCGGCGGCGTCTTTCGCCTCCTTGAGTGCCCCGCCAAGTGATTGTTCCCGGGCAGCGAGCTCTTCGTCATGGCTGTCCAAGTACGCCTTCCTCTGTATCAGCTCGCCGTCCCGCTTGGACAGCTCCTCGGCGGTGAGCCTCTGCTGCTCCTCGGCTTCAGCCTTCTCCAGGATGAACGCCTTCTTCGCTTCGTCAAGCTGCGCCCTTTCCTCGGCAATGGACTGGAGGGCCTCCTGGTTGCGGCTCTTGAGTTCTTGCGCGTGTTTTTCTATGTCAACTCCCGCCTGCGCGACAAGCGCTTCCCGGGACTCAAGCTTCGCTTGCCGGACGCGGTAGAGTGACACCAGGTTTCGGAGCAGCTGCTCCTCCTCGGACTCGCCACTGCTGCTGCTTGGCCTGTCGACCACCGCCAGCCCGGCGGAGGCAAGTACCTCCCCATCAAACTCCTCTCCTTTGACCAGCCCCCTGGAATTCGATGCCCAGGGGAGCTTGATGTATACGCCTTTGCCGGCCTTCAAGTAGGCGCCGGGCTGGGGCTCTTCGGAGCCTGGTGCTGCGTCCGCGGCGAAGGGTTCGGCGTTCGGGGTAGCGCCCTGCGCTCCTGCGGCCCCCGGGTCATCGGTACGATCGCCGGATCCCTCGCCAGTTCCAACGCCAGCAGCCTTGGTGGCCTCTTCGTCGGCAAGCTCACCAGCGCCGGCCTCCTCTTCAGTAGCGGCGGCATCACCAGTATCGCCGCGCAAGTCCTCCTCGCCGGTGGCCTCGGTCTCCATTGGCTCCACAGAGGGAGGATCTGAAGGCAGGAAAAGGGGGGAGAAATAGTCAAGCAAGTATCCAAAAAAAGAAGACCAGAAGAAGAAGGACCCAAAGGGAAGTTTCCGACAAGGAGGGTTACCTGCGCTGATCTCTGTGATCGTGGGCTCCACCACCGGGGGCTCACTGATCCCACCTCTTGCCGGCGACCCCATCCTTGCCGGAGATGGCTCCCATATCGGGGAATCAGCCCTTGGTGGCGTAGTCGAGGCCGACGACACCTCCGGGTCGACCTCCGACTGCTCCTGGTGGGCCTATTCTTCTTCTGTAAAAAAAGAGAGAGCCAATAATCAAGATATTGGCAAAAGAAGCAGCGACCATGCGCGCCCCACGACAGGAAGTGGGTCGAGGCACTTACGCTGGGGGCTGTGCTGGGAGCTGCTACGAGGGGAAGGGGCCGGGTCCGTCAAGGTCGTCTTCGACGTATCTTCCGCTGCCACAGCAGGATCGTCCTCAACTACGGGGACCTTGGCCCTCTTCGCCGCCCTCTCCGCCAAAGTCCTGAGGCCAAACAGGAGTTCAAAAAAAACAGATTAGATGCAAGACAAACAGCAACAAGGATCGAGCGAAAGGCGAGTGCAGTACGGGGGGAGCCTTACTCCTCTTCGTCCTCCTCCTCCTCGTCGTCAACAGAGCTCAGCGCGGAAAGGTCGAACTCCGGTGCCCACCCTGCGCAGCGTGGCGGAGGAGTAGGCTCCCTCTGGCGCTTGCCAAGGGCTGCGGCAGGGTCAGGCGTGGCGGCCCGGGAAGACCCCGCCTCAGTTTCCGGCGCGGCTTGGGACCCTCCCGCCGCGACGAAACTTGCCGTGGCTGAGCGCGACCCGCGGCACCGCGGCTGCTGCGGCTGCTGGTCGACCTGCACCTCTGCCGGCTCCCCAACTCGACGGAGACACCTTCTCGGTCGGAACTGGGGCTGCGCGGAGGGCTCCATCGGCGACAAGTTGCTCGAATACGGCCGACCACTCGCGCCCTCAGCGGGCTGGCTCGCTTCGGCCGCGGCCTCCACTTCGTCATCACCATCTCCGGCAAGATCTTTCCAGGCGGCAAGGCTTGCCGCCTCAGCTGCTTCAGCCTCCGCCAACATGACGCCAAACTCGCCCGCGGCAGCGGCCGCCGCCACCTCCTCGGCCCTGCTGGCGATGTATGCCAGCTCATCGGTAGTGGTGGAGCGGGTGAGGAGCTTCTGCTCGTCAGAATTGACTGCCGTCTCCGACAAGTCATCAAAGAATTGCTCCACGACCTCGGCGGCGGGCTCTATCCAGTTAGCACTTACCCCGTGCGAGTCGCACTCTGGCATCATTGCGCAGATGCGATCGCGCTGGGAGTTGTTGCACAAGGGGATGACGCCCTCCGGCAGCCGGAACCACTCTGGATGATTGGCGTCGTGCTTGAACGTCTCCCTCAGCATCGCGTCAAGCTCCAGAACCGTGAAATTGAAGTTGAGGCCCGGGCATAGCCTCATGAAATCCGCCGGGCCGCCGAACAGCCAGGCGGGCCTCCCCTTGCCTGCAAAGGGGCGATACGACGGCGGAGGAAATCTGCGCCGACCGCCCCCGTTGTGACCCGGCGTGCCGGAGCCGGAGGATTCGGGTGGTGGCGATCGTCAATTTGGCGTCATCCGACGACAGAGCGCTCCAGTCGCCGCCGCGCACCACCTGAGTCTTGTGCAGCTCGGTGAACGACGGCGGATCGGCGTCACAGATCCAACACCACTCCGCCCTCCACTCGTTCCACTTGCTGCGAAGCTCGCCCGTCAAGTACGCCTCCTTCATGCCCATCCGGGAGGTCCAGGCGATTCCGCCAGCCAGTGGCTCCCCTTTCTCAGCCCGAGGGGAAAAATAATGGCGAAAAAGAGCGACATTGGGGAGGATACCAACGAAGTTCTCACAAAGATGCGCGAAAACCGCCATCGTCAGGACGGCGTTGGGGGTGAAATCAAGCAGGTGGAACCCATAGGTATTCATGATCTCGCAAAAGAAATTGGAAAAAGGCGGGCAGAGGCCGCAATAGAAGAACACAGGGAAGAAGTAGTACCCTCTGGGACACTTCTTCGATTTGGAGGCTTCCGCGGAAAGCACCGGCGTGCGCGGGTGCGCCCGCGTTTCCGTCGACCAAAAGAGGTAGAACCCCGACCGCAACGCCTCCGGGGTGAGCTCAGGGGAGAAGAGCACCTGCTTCTTATGCAGCGCCTCGAGCTCCAATGCCTCGGCCGACTTCGCGGCCTTCGTGGCCTTCGTAGCCTTCGTAGCCCTCCCGGCCTTCGGAGCCATGGCGGGGGCGGCGGGGGAAGGCGAAAGCAACAGCGGCGGCGGCGGCGACGGGCGGCAGGACGCTGTTTTGTCCTCGATTCAGGAGACAGAGGAGGGTGTCGGGGCTTTCGGAGGAAGGAACCGCAAGTGGCGAAAGTGGGGGAGCGACTCCGTTCCCTCCGCTTATAAATAGGGGATGCGAACGTTGCGCATTCCCTGGAATTAAGTATTAACCACGTCTCCCACGACGCCGCAACCGACGCGTGCCATTGCGGGAGGACGCGGTGGAAGCGGAGTCCGATTTTGTGTGGACCCAGGCCACGCGTGCCCGTGCACTATTTTGGGCCTGGCCCAACAACGCTCGGCACCGTGTATGGCCCAGGCCCGGGGGCTACTGTCGGTGTACTAAAGTAGGGGGGTACCTTAGTACCCCGAACTTGTGCACGGGCAGTCGCGGCAACCCGCGGCAGGGCTTGCCGGGCGTCCCCCAAGGTCCTCCGCGGCTACGTTGATGCCGCTCAGGGACAGAATACTCGAGCTAAAAAGCCCTGGCAAGAGGAGCTTGCCGGGAAGGCCAACCAAGGCCCCGGCAAGAGGAGCTTGCCGGGAAGGCCAACCAAGGCCCGGCAAGAAGAGCTCCCCGGGAAGAGAACAAAGGCCCCGGCAAGAGGAGCTTGCCGGGAACGCCGACCGAGGCACCTCCAGGGGACTTGCCGCAGCGCCCCGCGCGCCCCGGCAAGGCCCGAGCACCGGCAAGCTTGCCGACACGATAAGAGGAGGACCGCGGCAAGGCACTTGCCGCGGCAAGATTGCCAACCAAACTCTAGCACATCCAGCGACGTGTCATCACAAGGCCGTCCCAAAGGCACGTGGCGAGGCACTACCCAGCCATGCGGAGCGAGGTGGCAAGCGGAGATGACAGAGACGCCATCGTGGCAACCGGTGGCTCACTTGACGATCGCCTCCCTGCACTGTTGGGGCGACCGGACGGGCATTAAATGCCCTTGTCCCCTACTGTCAGTTAGGTAGGGGCACTGTTGGTCACTGTTACACCAACCTGCGTTTTTACCTTTCTACCCCCTCTTCTTACGTTGCCACCGGTTGGTGCCCCCTTTAGACTATAAAAGGGAGGCCCATGCGCACGTAGAAGGGGTTCCGAGGGTTCGGCAAGGTAGGTTTTAGGGTTCATCTGAGGACGTAGGATCAGAGTCCGGTCCAACACATACACACCACACCACCTTGCGCTCGTATTCGAGCAAGATCAAATAACAGCACAAAGCAGCAGTAGGAGTTTTATCTCTCCAGAGAGCTCCAAAGCTGGGTAAAAATTGCTCGTCTCTCTCACTCCACCGCGCGCCCGGGACCTCGATCCGCTCTACGCGCGGCCTCTGCACCCCCTCTCCGAACCAGAAAAGGAGCCCCCGTGTCCCATAGGTGCCCGGCGGCCACGGAAGTAGACCGTGCCCCCGCCGCCGACAGGCGAGTACGACTCCATCATCACGGTTCTTTTGAACGCTTCCGCTCGCGATCTACAAAGTGGTATGTAGATGCAATCTCTCTCCCATGACTCGTTGCTTAGATGAACTCATAGATGGATCTTGGTGAAACCGTAGGATAAATTTTAATTTTCTGCAACGTTCCCCAACACGAAGGAGTTCCCGGCGTCAGGTGGTATCGGACTCATCGTCCGATGACTCCGAAGCGGACTCCTCCCCTGAGAACGAAGAGGAGAAGAAAGAAGACTCCCCCCCAAGCGGGGGGAGAGAAGAAGAGGAAGGCTTCCCCAGCAAGGGAGGCCGAAGGGTCCAAGAAGGGAAGGTCCCTTCCTCCGGATTGCTCCGCCAACGCCGGCGACAGGGACGAGGAGTGGCCCTCAAGGTCCAAGCCCCTGGCAATATCGTAAGTATCTGGATTCCTGAATGACTTATAATTTTTCTTTCTGCCACACGGTGTCTTTCTAATGCCGCATACAACCTGTAGTTCGGCCAAGGATGATCTTCCCGCTTCGTCGAGCGGGTCCTTGGGCACGTCGGATATGGATTCCCTTCCGACCGCCTCCAATCCTCGTGAGGCTGATGTCATGGGAAACGAACACCTATGGGGCAGGGCCGCTTTTCGGTCCGGCGGGGAGCGGAGGGCGCACGAAGAGTGGATCGAGGCGTAGCACGCGAGGGATTTTTACCCAGCTTCGGAGCTCTCCGGAGAGATAAAACTCCTACTACTGCTTTGTGGTTGTATTGTGTTCTTGCTCGAGAGCATGAGCGTTCTGTAGTTTCGAATGAGTCGAACCCCCTCTACGTTGCGCATGGGCCTCCTTTTATAGGCACAAGGGGTCACCGACAGGTGGCAATGCAGTCAAGGGTACAAATGTAAAAAGGGTGGTTGGTACAACTGCTATCTACAGTGCACCCTACCTAACTCTGACGGCAGGGGACAAGGGCATTTAATGCCCGTCCGCATCGCCTAAACAGTGCAGAAAAGCGACCGTTAGGGGCGCTACCGCTTGCCACGATGGCCTTCTCGTCATCTCCACTTGCCACCTCGCACCGCTTGGCTGCACAGCTTCCCGCCACGTGCGCCTGGAACGGTCCTGCGGCGACACGTCGACGGATGCGCTGGAGCATGGGCGCAGAGTGGTGGCCTCGCCGTGGCAAGCGTCTTGCCGCGGTCGTTGTCTTGTCGCACCCGAAAGCTTGTCGCTCGTCGGGTCTTGCCGGGACGCGCGGCGCGTCGCGGCAAGTTCCTTGAAGTGCCTGGGTCGGCCTTCCCGGCAAGCTCCTCTTGCCGGGGCCTTGTCCTTCCTGGCAAGCTCCTCTTGCCGGGGCCTTGTCCTTCCCGGCAAGCTCCTCTTGCCGGGGTCTTGTCTTCTCAGTTAAAACACTTTGTTCTTGAATGGCATCAATAGGAACTACGGAGGATCTTGGCGGACACCCGACAAGCCTTGCCGCGGGAGGCTGCGACTGCCCATGCACAAGTTCGGGATACTAAGGTACCCCTACTTTAGTACACCGACAGGAGCCCCCGGGCCTTGGCCACACACGGTGCCGAGCGCTGTTGGGCCAGGCCCAAAACTGGGCACGGGCACACGCGGCCTAGGTCCACACCAAATCTAACTCCGTATCCACCGCGCCCTCCCGTAATGGCACGCGCCAAACGCGGCGTCGTGGGAGAGATCGTGGGTGATTCTTTAATCAAAAAAGGCGTAACGTTCGCCTCCTCCTCTTTATAAGCAGGGGAAACAGGGGCCGTTCCCCCACCTTCACCACTTGTAGTTGCTTCCTCAGAAATCTCCGCTGCTCCCCTCCATTTCTCAAAGCCGAAAGAGAGCAGCGCTCCGCCCCCCATCGCCGCCGTCGTCGCTAGCGCCCTCGCCCTCCCCCGCCGCCCCCGCCATGGCTCCAAAGACCGGGAAGGGTGCGAAGTCGGTCGAGGCGCTGCGGCTTGAGGCGCTGCGCAAGGAGCGAGCACTTCCCCCCCCTCCCCCCCGAGCTCTCCGCGAAGGAGCTGCGGGAGTGGTTCTATCTCTTCTGGTCGACGGAGACGCGGGCGCATCCGCGTACGCAGGTACTCTCCGCCGAAGCATCTACCTCGAAATGGTGTCCAAAAGGATACCCCTTCTTCCCATTGTTCTTCTATTGTGGGCTCTGCCCGCCTTTTTCTGATTTCTTCTGTGACATCATGAATACCTACGGGTTTCATCTCCTTGACTTCACCCCCAACGCCGTTCTGACCATGGTGGTTTTCGCACATCTCTGCGAGAACTTCGTCAGAATCCACCCAAATGTTGCCATTTTTCGCCACTACTTCATGCCCCGGGCCGAGAAAGGAGAGCCCTTAGGTGGCAGGATCGCCTGGATCTCGAGAGTCGGCATGAAGGAGGTCTATCTGGAGGGGGAGCTCCGTAGCAAATGGGAGGAGTGGAGAGCGGAGTGGTGTTGGATGGTTGATGAGAACCCGCATCCATTCACCAACTTGCGCCAAGCTCGAGTAGTGCGCGGCGGCGATTGGAGCGCCCTGGCGGCGGACGATGCTAGATTGAAGATCTCCACCACCCGGATCTTGCGGCTCAGGCTTGCCGGGCTCACTGTAGGGGCTGTTGGCGCGGATTTTCTTCGCTGCCGCATCGCCCCTCTGCAGGAGAGGGGGAGACCCGCCTGGTTGTTCGGAGGTCTGGCGGATATCATGAGGCTGCGCCCAGGCCTCAATTTTAACTTCACTGTTTTGGAGTTGGACGGGACGCTCAAGGAACTGTTCAAGCACGACCCCAACCATCCCGAGTGGTTCAGGCTGCCGCAGGGCGTCGTCCCGTTGTGCAACAACTCCCAGCTCGACCGCATCCGCGCGATGATGCCGGAGTGCGACTCGCATGGGATTATCCCAACTTGGCAGGAGCCCGCCGACGACGTCGTGCAGCAATTCTTCGACGATTTGGTGGAGGTGGCAGTCCGCGACGACGAGTAGAGGCTCCTCACCCGTGACACCACTGATGACGAGATGCGTCGCATTGCCACCAGGGCAGAAGAGGCGGCGGCCGCCGCCGCCGCGGGCGAGTTCGGGTTTACTTTGGAGGAGGCAGAGGCAGCCGAGGCGGCAAGCCTTGCCGACCGAGAGGAGCTTGTCGGGGAGGTCGTTGGCGAGGGAGAGCCCAAAGCCGAAGCGAGCGAGCCCGCCGGGGGCGCAAGTGGCCAGCCGTCTTCAAGCAACTTGCCGCAGATGGAGCCCTCAGTGCAGCCCCCAGCTCAACCAAGAAGGCGCCTCCGCAGGACCGGAGACACAATAGGGCGGAAGACGGGTCAACAGCCGCCGCGCCGCGGAACACGCTCCACCGCGCCAAGCACCGTTGCCATGGGAGCATCTCACGCCGCACCGGCAATTGGAGCGGGGTCTTCTCGGGCCGCCGCTTCTGATCCTGCCGCAGCTCCCGCCAAGCGTCCAAGGGAGCCCACTCCTCCGCCTCGTCGCACTGAAAGGGTACCTGTAACGCCCCGGATTCGTTGCGCCAGGTGTCTGCCAGTTATTCGCCGTCGTTGCTGTGTCATTTGCTTGCGTGTTGCAGTTTGCCATGTCATCATATGCATTTCATATCATGTCATCATGTGCATTTCATTTCGCATACATGTTCGTCTCTTGCATCCGAGCATTTTCCCCGTTGTCCGTTTTGCAATCCGGCACTCCTATGTCCTCCGGCGTCCCCTTTTTGCCTCTTCTCTTGTGCGGGTATTAAACTTTCTCGGAATGGCCCGAGGTTTGCCAAGCAGCCTTGGTATAGCACCGGTAGACCGCCTGTCAAGTTTCGTGTCATTTGGAGTTCGTTTGATACTCCAACGGTTAACCGGGTAACCGCAGAAGCCTTCTTTTGTTGCAGCCCAACACCCCTTCCAAAGTGGCCCAAAACCCAGCAAACTCCCCTCCATGCTCTCAGTCGTTCGATCACGATCGCGTGGCCGAAAACCGCTCCTCATTTGGACTCTCCTAGCTCCCTCTATCTATAAATATGTGTCCCTCCCGGAATTTCCGCGCAGATCAAACCCTAGCCCTCTCCCTCGCAGCCACCGGACATGTCCGCGCCGCGCCGGACATGTCCACCGCCCGCCGCTACGTTGCTGCAGCCAATCGGCGCGCGACACATCACCGCCGCCGTCACCCGGACCAACCGCCGCCCGCCACGTCGTCACCCCAGCCACCGCGCGCCGCCGCGGGCCCGCCAGGCCCGCGCGGGGCCCGCCCAGGCCAGCGGAGCGCCGCCCCGCCGCCTCGCGCCTGCGCCGCCCGCCGTCGGCGCTCGCCGCCGCCCGCCGGCGCACTCCCTCCGCGCCGCCTCCCGGCCGTCCTCTCCGCCGCCAGCCGGCGCCGCCGCCGCCCGCGCGCCCCACCGCCTAGCTCCTCCGCCGCCGCCCGCTCATCGCCGGGGAGCTCTGCCGCCCCGTGGCCTTCTCCTCAAGCGCCGCCATCTCGCCGGCCTCGCCGACCGGAGCGCGCCGCCCCGCGCCGCCCGGCCACGCCGCGTCGGCCGACCGCGCCCGGCCTGATCCGGCTCTCCCTCGCCGGCGCAGCCCCGTCCCCGCCGGCCCTTCTCCTCCGGTCCTCTCCGGCGAGCCGGCCCGCCTCGGCGTCCGTGCCCGCAGCCCCGATCCAGATCTGTGAAGTACGAGGTTGAACCCTGATATTTCTCTAAGTCCCCAGATTTTTGCATTAACATGCCATGTTCATCACATCACATCTCTGCATCCGGTGGTCCGTTTCATGCGTGTAATATGTCAAATTGTTCGTCTCGACGAGTACTTCATTTCATTACATTGCATCATTTTTATTAGAGCTCATCTTGATGCCCGAAATGCTGTTGGAAGAGTGCATGTTGATGTTAATCTGCTGAAACTGTTATAACTTGCTCATTTATCATTTTTGCCAAGATTGATGTGTGCATCCTATGAGGTTGATGTCTACATATGTTTTGATCTATGCCATGCCATCTTTCCAGGGGTGCCAACCATGTATTTTTGTGAGTTGTGTGCTGAGTGTATCAAGCTGGCTAAGTAGGGTAGTTGCTGTTGCTGTTTTCCTGACAGATTCTGTTATATTTTGTTGCTATGTTAACATGCTTCTAGTAATCATTCTATGCATAATCTGGAGATGTTCTATAAACATGTTTTGATCTACATGTCTTTCTCTATCCATTCATGCCCTTGGTTGCAATTATAGCCTGCTGGAACATGTTGTTATCTTGCTCTAAAGTTGCTTGATAATGTTGCTGTCAACCTGTTAACATTAAGTTCACTTGTTCCCATGTGTTTTCCTGGTGATCCATGCACCCTATGACCTTGCTCTTGCCATGCTTAGCTTCATAAACATGTCTTCTTACTGTTGGTTGCCTTGCCATGCCATGTATTGCTCTGTAGTGAGTGGTTCAAGCTCACCAACATGCCTAGTTATTGTTGTTCCTGCCATGTATGAATCTGAAATATAACTTGCCATGTTTACATGGGTGCCATCATATTTTCTGTGCCTTTTTGGCTCATGGTCAGTAAGGGACTTTTGATCTATGCTATTAGTAGGTTCATGCCATGCCTTTGTTTTCCATGATATGTTCCTGTAACATGTTGTTTGATAGCTCTAAACTTTGCAACCTGATGTTATTTCCTGATAAGTCTGAAACTGTTATTATTTGCAATATCTCCATGTCTTTTTGAGCATGTTCTAGTTGTTTCTGGAGATAGCTCAGTGTTCATGTTTTGTTATGCTTTACCAATACTTCATGCCCATGCCTTTTGTTATCATGTTGGGGTGCTGTAGCATATTGTTTTGATGCTTGCAATATGCCTAGTTGCTGTTACGGACAGATTGTTGTTATGTCTTGTATAGAGTGTATGTGTTGCACCGTTGCTCCGTTTTGAGTGTGCCCTATATGAAACTTGCTTGTTTTTGCATGTAGTTCCATATTATCATGTTGCATCCCTGTTTTGGTGTGTTTGCTTGATGTTTGTATGCATTTTGCACCAATGCCATGTTTAACTTGTTTTGCTCATATCTTCTAGGTCGTAGCTCCGAATCTAATAAACTTTATATGTAACTTGACTAGAATTTCGTGTAGACCATCTTGGTGCATCTTAACTTGCTGTTTAACAACTTGAACTTAAGGTTTATTCAGTTCTGGAGCAATTTCGAAATATGCATATGAGGACTTACCGGAATTGTTATATGTTGTTTCTGGCCTCATTTAAACTTGCCTTGATGTGTTGTTCTTGTTTGCATCACCTCTTGCCATGAGTAGCTTCATGTAGATTGGTCATGCATCATGCTTGTTGTGCATCATGCCTTGTTCATGTGTGGTGTGTTTACCTATGTTGTGTGCTTCTTCTTGTTAGTTCCTATTTCGTTGCGATCGTGAGGATTCGTTCATCTACGTGTGGTTCGTCTTCGTGGCTTCATCTTCTTCATGGACTCGTTCTTCTTCCTTGCGGGATTTCAGGCAAGATGACCGCTACCCTGGATCTCACTACTATCATTGCTATGCTAGTTGCTTCGCTCTATCGCTATGCTGCGCTACCTATTACCTGTTTATCAAGCCATCCCATATTGCCATGAACCTCTAACCTTTGACACCTTTCCTATGCAAACCGTTGTTTGGGTATGTTACCGCTTTGCTCAGCCCCTCTTATAGCGTTGCTAGTTGCAGGTGAAGTTGAAGATTTCTCCATGGTGGACAGGGTTTATGTTGGGATATCACAATATCTCTTATATTATTAATGCATCTATATATTTGGTAAAGGGTGGAAGGCTCGGCCCTATGCCTGGTGTTTTGTTCCACTCTTGCCGCCCTAGTTTCCGTCATACCGGTGTTATGTTCTCGGATTTTGCGTTCCTAACGCGGTCGGGTGATTTATGGGACCCCCCTGACACTTCGCTTTGAATAAAACTTGTCCAACAAGGCCCAACATTGGTTTTACCATTTGCCTCACCACCACCTATATTTCCCTTGGGAGTAATTAACCCAAGGGTCATCTTTATTCAGCCCCCCCGGGCCAATGCTTGTCTAAGTGTTGGTCCAAACTAGAGCCACTTGCAGCGCCACCTTGGGGAAACTTGAGGTCTGGTTCTAGTTGTACGTACTGCTCATCCGGTCGTGGCCTGAGACGAGATACGCGCGGCTACTATCAGGATGTCGGCACGCCGGGAGGTTTTGCTGGTCTTGTTTTACCATTGTCGAAATGTCTTGTAAACCGGGATTCCGAGACTGATCGGGTCTTCCTGGGAGAAGGTCTATTCCTTCATTGATCGCGAGAGCTTGTCATGGGCTAAGTTGGGACACCCCTGCAGGGTTTAAACTTTCGAGAGCCGTGCCCGCGGTTATGTGGCAGATGGGAATTTGTTAATGTCCGGTTGTAGATAACTTGACACTTGATCCGAATTAAAACGCATCAACTGTGTGTGTAGCCGTGATGGTCTCTTTTCGGCAGAGTCCGGGAAGTGAACACAGTTTCTGTGTTATGATTGACGTAAGTAGGTGTTCAGGATCACATCTTGATCATTGCTAGCTTCACGACCGTTCCATTTGTTCTCTTCTCGCTCTCATTTGCGTATGTTAGCCACCATATCATGCTTAGTCGCTGCTGCAACCTCACCACTTTACCCCTTCCTTTCCCATTAAGCTTTGCTAGTCTTGATACCCATGGTAATGGGATTGCTGAGTCCTCGTGGCTCACAGATTACTACAACAACAGTTGCAGGTACAGGTTATGCGATGGTCATGACGCGAGAGCGATGTTTGCTTGTCTGGTGTTGTTCTTCTGCTTCTTCTTCGATCAGGGGATAGGTTCCAGGTCGGTAGCCTGGGCTAGCAGGGTGGATATTGTTTGAGTTTCTGTTTATGATTCATCCGTAGTCGGATGTTGTTCTTGTATGTTGTATTGTTGTATTCATGTGACATTGTATGCCTTGTGTATGTATCCCCATCTATTATGTAATGTTGATGTAATGATATCCACCTTGCAAAAGCGTTTCAATATGCGGGTCTATCTTTGGTGGGACCTTCGAGTTCCTTTTGGATAGGGTCGCATCTTGGGCGTGACAGTACCAGACTTTGATCTCTCCGTGCTCAGCTCCGACGAGGAGGAAGAAGAGGAGGACGAGTAAGTCTTTTCTTTTTGTTGTACTTATGGTTCTTCAATTCTTGCTGTTTCTTGTCTCGTATCTGATCTGCTTTCTTCTGAACCTTGTTCCTTTCCAGGACTCTGGCCCAGAGAGCGGCGAAGAGGGCCAAGGTCCCCGTGGTTGTCATCGAGGACGATCCTGCTGTGACAACAGAGGATGCATCCGAGACCACCTTGTCGGACCCGGCAATCTCTCCCCGAAGCAACCCCCAGCGCAGCCCCCAGCGTAAGTACATAATTTTACTTCCCACTGTCGTGCGCGCATGGGTGTTCTTTCCTTGCTGATATCCTGACTGTTGGTTTGCTTGTGTAGGAGCAGAACAGGTTCACCAGGAGCAACCGGAAGTCGTTCCTGAGGTGACATCTGCTTCAACTGCACCGCCGAGGGCGGATTCCCCGGCAAGGGAGCGCTCTCCGGCAAGGGAGAGGTCCCCGGCAAGGGGCAGTTCTCCGGCAAGGGACGGGACCAGCGATCCCCCGGTGGTGGAGCCCATGATTACAGAGCCCAGCACAGGTAATCCTTCTTGTCAGAAAACTTCCCTTGGGTTCTTCTTCTTCTTCTGATCTTCTTTTTTTGGATATTTGCTTGACTTTTTCTCCCTCTTCCTATCTTTAGATCCACCTTCCACGGAGCCGATGGAGACCGATGCCACTGGCGAGGAGAACGTGCGCGGCAACACTGACGATGCCGCTGCCACCGAGGAAGAGGCCGGCGCTGATGATCCTGCCGACGAAGAGGCCGCCAAGGCTGCTGGTGCTGGAGCTAGCGAGGGGTCCGGCGATCGTACTGACGACCCGGGGGCCGCAGGAGCGCAAGGCGCTACGCCGACTGCCGATCCCTCCGCCGCTGACGCAGCGCCAGGCCCCGAAGAGCCCCAGCCCGGCGCCTACTTGAAGGCCGGCGAAGGTGTCTTCATCAAGCTCCCCTGGGCGTCAAGCTCCAGGGCGCCGGTCGAGGGAGAAGCCTTTGACGGGGAAGTGCTCGCCTCCGCTGGGCTGACGGTGGTTGACGCGCCAAGCAGCAGCAGCGGCGAGTCCGAGGTGGAGCAGCTGCTCCGGAAGCTGGTGTCGCTCTACCGCGCCCGACAAGCCAAACTGGAGTCCCGGGAAGCGCTTGTCGCACAGGCGGGAGTGGACATAGAGAAGCATGCGGAGGAGCTCCAGAGCCGCAACCAAGAGGCCCTCCGGTCCATTGCAGAGGAAAGGGCGCAGCTTGCCGAGGCACGGAAGGCCTTTCTCCTCGAGAAGGCCGAAGCCGAAGAGCAGCAACGGCTCGCCGCCGAGGAGATGTCCGTGCGAGAAGGCGAGCTGACGCAGAAGAAGGTTAACTTGGATAGCCATGAGGAGGAGCTTGTCGCGCGCGAGGAGACACTTGGCGGGGACCTCAAGGAAGCGAAGGATGCTACTGCAGCTGCCGAGGCCGCCAAGAAGGAGCTGGAGGTGAGGGTGACGGAGCTAGAAGCCACCCTCAAGGCAAAGAATGAAGAGCTTGCCACGCTACAGTGCAAGCGCGAGAAGGACTCCCTTGCCCATGGTGAGTTGCAGGGTCGTCTCTCTGAGAAGGGCAGGGAGCTGAACGCCGCCAAGGACGCCAATGCCGATCTCAAGCTGAAGCTGGCCACGCTGACGGAGACGTTGGACGGCGCCAAGAAGCGGGAGGAGGACTTGAAGGGAGAGATCAAGGCCAATGAGGCGCTGCTGACGAGGGCCGCCGAAACCCAGAACACCTTCAGGGCTACTGTGGAGCTCTGGACGGAGGGCCTCGTCAACATCGCCGCAGTCATCGACGAGGAGCTAGCGCAGCTGGAATTGGAGGGCTTCGGGTACCCTTCTAATGAGAACCTCCAGCCCAGCGCCAAGCTCACTCTGTTCTTCAAGGGCGTGGCGACGGCTCTCCAGCAACTCTGGGAAAGGATCCCAAGGCAGCTGGCTGACGAGTCGCGCGCAATCTGCGCCAGAGTCCTGGAGAAGGTGTTGCTGAAGGTGCTCTTCCGCAATCCGGGCCTCAACCTCACCAACGTCCTCAAGAAGCTGCCGGCGGGTGCTAATCTTGAAGAGCTCAGGGCCCTTGTCGCACCCATTGTGGACAAGGTGAATGAAGTCAGGAGGGTCGACGGTGATCGCGTAGACTAGGCCGCCTTTTTCCTCCTTTTTCTTGCCGCTGCCAGATATGTCACAGGAACAATCTATTAGAGCGCGGCAAGTCATTTTTATAATATAACTTTATCTTGGGCAGTATTTGCTATGTTATTTCCTTTACTTGATCCCTTTCTTTGTATATTTTTACCCTACGCTTTTAGGGAACTTGTCGGCTCAGGCACCCTTGCCGCGAGCACTGAGTGCGGAACATCAGCAGCCTGCTGGCGGTGCTGCTTCCGGCAAGAAACCTTGTCGCAACTAGTCGCAGCACACTTAAGTTGTTGAGCGGACTCGAAACAAAGTAAGGGCGCAACTAGCTACGACTTGGTTCCTCCGCGCACAGGTTTTCCATACAAAGCACGGTCGTTCAAGGAAGATAACTTAAGAAATTTTAAAACTGATTGTACTCAAACTTTCGCAACTTAGCTTTTCTATCGTCTGCGTCCCGGCAAGGCTATACTTCTTTGAACGACGCCTGGTCCACACCATTATCTTCTCCTCCCCCCCCCCCCGGTGAACTTGTGGGCGAAGGAACCTTCTTTTTGAGAAAAAGAAAGAAGAGAAAATAAAGATATGGAGCCTTAAGGCTCGTTATTGCTTACCGGGGGCAAGTGCTGCACAAAGTGTCAGATAATACATGCAAAAAAGAAAAAAGCATGAAATTTGACAAGATGTGCGAAGCACATGAGCTTTATTTATGCACGGGATCTGCGCCCGGCTTTGTACAAAGGGTTACATGCGACAGCGGCAAGGCTTGTACAAAAGGTGGTTGCCGGAATAGGTTCCGGCAACCGCGCCTTATGGGTAAAACTTACGAAGATGCTCAATGTTCCAGGAGTTGCTCACCAGAAAGCCATCTTCGGTCTCAAGGCGGACAGCGCCAGGCCTAGTGACTCGCTTCACCCGATAAGGGCCTTCCCACTTCAGCGTCAACTTGTTGGAATTCTTGGCGGATTGAACGCGCCGAAGAACAAGGTCGCCTTCCTCGAGACTTTTGGCATTGACTTTGCGGCTATGGTAGCGGCACAAAGCTTGCTGATATCGAGCAGCTCGTACAGCAGCCTGAAGACGATCTTCCTCAAGGAGCAGCGCGTCATCTTGTCGCAGTTGCTCTTGCTCAAGCTCATCATAAGAGAGCACTCGAGGCGATCCGTATACGAGTTCCGTGGGGAGAACTGCCTCTGCTCCATAGACTAGAGCAAAAGGTGTCTGGCCAGTGGCTTGATTTGGTGTCGTCCTGATCGACCAAAGAACCACTGGCAGCTCCTCGATCCAATTCCTTCCGCACTTGTGCAACCTGTCAAAAGTTCTGGTCTTGAGCCCGCGCAGCACTTTAGCGTTTGCCCTCTCCGCTTGACCGTTGCTTCTCGGATGAGCAACAGAAGCAAAGCAGACCTTGGCACCAAGATCTTGGACGTACTGCATGAAGGTACGGCTCATGAATTGTGTGCCATTGTCGGTGATGATCCTGTTAGGGACTCCGAAACGGCAAACAATCGACCTGAAGAACTTGACTGCTGACTGTGCTGTCACCTTCCTCACTGCTTCCACTTCCGGCCACTTTGTGAACTTGTCGATTGCAACGTACAAGTACTCAAAGCCCCCGACTGCTCGGGGAAAGGGGCCGAGGATGTCGAGCCCCCGGACCGAAAAATGGCCAGGATAAAGGAATCGTCTGGAGAGCTTGAGCTGGTTGATGTATCTGCTTGGAGTGGAACTGGCACGCTTCACACTTGGTTACTTGTGCAGTTGCATCCTGGAGGGTCGTTGGCCAAAAGAAACCTTGCCGGAAAGCTTTGCCGGCAAGCTCTCTTGCGCCAATGTGGTGACCACATATGCCTCCGTGTATCTCCGCCAACAGCTTCTGTCCATCTTCCCGGGGAATGCACTTCAATTTCACTCCGTTGAATCTCCTTCTGTACAGTATGTTGTCGACAAACTGGTACATACTTGATTGCCGGGCTACTCTCTCCGCTTCTTCTTGCTCTTCGGGAAGTTCTCCTGTTTGAAGGAAACGGACAATCTGCTGCGCCCATGCTGGAGCCTGCGGCTCAACAACAAGGACTAAAGGCACAAATGCTGCTGCGGGAACATCTTCTTCTACGACAAGAACCTGCGGTTCAGCCAGAGCTTGATGTTCCCCGGCAAGCTTGCCGGAGCAAAACTTGTCGGGAGCGTCTGCTTCAACGGAGCAAACCTTAGGACTTGTCAGAGCAGACTGCTCCTCAGCACTCTTGGTGTTGATCTTGGGGACCTTCCTGGCGGTGGCTCCGGAGAGCTCAGCCGGAAAGTAGTCACCGGAAATCAACTTTCTCTTCTTGCTCTGTCCAGTTGATGGTACCACAGATGGTTGAGTCTGCCTGAGCACAAAGATCCCTGGTTCCACAGGTAACTTTAATGCAGCGCATTTTGACAGGCCATCGGCAACATCGTTCTGGGCTCTTGGGACATGTTCCATCTGTAGGCCGTCAAAATGCTATTCCAACTTTCTCACTTCATCATGTAAGCTTCCATCAATGGACTCTGATAATCTTTGTTCACTTGGCGGACGACAAGCTGCAAATCACCCCTGACAATAAGCTTCTTGATCCCAAGGTCTGTCGCGATCCTAAGTCCGGCAAGCAAGCCTTCATACTCTGCAGTATTGTTTGTCGCTTTCTCCTTGGGAAAGTGCATTTGGACGACGTACTTGAGGTGCTCTCCGGTGGGTGCTACAAGTAACACGCCCGCACCGGCGCCTTGCAGCAAGAAGGCACCATCAAAGTACATGATCCATTCTTTGCTTGCTTCCTTGACGGGGATGCTCGTCTCTAGAGTTTCTTCGTCAGGTGTTGGCGTCCATTCCGCTATGAATTCTGCTGATGCTCAGCTCTGGATAGTTGAAGTACTCTCAAACTTGAGGCCAAAGCTTGACAATTCCAGTGCCCACTCGACAATCCTGCCTGTTGCTTCTGGATTTTGCAATATCCTCTTCAATGGAAAGCGAGTGACAACTGTGATCTCATGTGCTTGAAAGTAATGGCGCAGCTTTCTCGAGGCCATGAGGAGGCCGAAAAGCAACTTCTGCACACCAGAATACCTTGATCTAGCCCCCTACATAAGGGAACTGACAAAGTAAACTGGGCGCTGCACCATTTTCTTCTGCTTCTCTTCTTGTGGCTGCACAGATCCATCCTTGTCGGGATCAGAGCTTGTCAGGGAAGCCCCCTGCTTGTCGCTGGATGCACTTGCCGTGGCCGCTGGCTCATCATCTGCCTCCCTTTCCGCTACTAACGCAGCACTAACCACTTGATTGGTTGCCGCTAGATATAGCAGCAACTTCTCTTGTGGTTTAGGTGCGACAAGTATTGGAGTGGAGGACAGGTATCTCTTCAAGTCCTGCAGCGCAGCCTCCGCTTTTGGAGTCCATTTCATTGGACCTGCCTTTTTCAATATTTTGAAAAATGGCAGGGCGCGCTCAGCAGACTTAGAGATAAACCTGCTGAGAGCAGCCACGCAGCCGGCAAGCCTTCGTACATCCTTGACACGCTTCGGTGCTTCGATCTGCTCAATGGCCTTGATCTTGTCGGGATTAGCTTCAATCCCCCGCTGAGACACAAAGAACCCGAGAAGCTTGCCGGAAGGGACTCCAAACACGCACTTCTCGGGTTTGAGTTTGAGATTGATCTTGCGCAGATTTGCAAAGGTCTCATCCAAATCTTGAATCAGAGTTGCTCTGTCTTTGCTCTTGACCACTATATCATCCATGTAGGCCTCTACATTTCTGTGCAACTGCGGCTCAAAAGCTTCGTGAATGTTGATGCTGGAACGCGTCAAACGAACACGTCGATGTGTACCCGCGGCGCCGAGGGAGATGCTCCACAACTCACACCGCGGGAGGCCGACTTCTAGCGCGATACGCAAGACAGCAAGCCAGCGCTTTTGGGACCCGAAACCCCACACGCCCGGGAGGGACCCCGTCTGGGCGCGTGGCGGCTATGGGCTGCCCTAGGTCGACCTGATCGCCCCTAGGGCCTCGAGGTTCGCCACCCTGCAATGAAGAAGAACGAACGAAGAACGAGGAAGAAGAAGAACTAGGGTTAAGGAGAAAAGATAAAAGATAAAAAGTGGTAGATTGATTGATCGATTGTGTGTTGTTCAATCGGCCGTCACCCCCAACATATATAAGAGGCGGCTGGACTTCCCGTACAAGAAAAGGATTCATCTAGGCTTTCCTTACAACAAAATTGCATCAATTCACGTCCAAAACCCTAGTCAAATTCGGACTGGTTTTATCCGAACTTTCCAAAACGGTTCGGTTTACAACCTGGCTGCACCTTGCGGGTCATGTTTGAGGCAGTAAACGACCTCGGATGGAAACGAGTCCAAAAGCAATCTTGACCGTTTCGACGAGACGAAAAACTTTCACGTTGAACGATTTTTCATCAGAGGTCATCTTGAGGGTCAAATATCTCGCGCAAAATGGACTGTGACGCAAAACATCCGTCCCTCGCGCTACCCATCAGACATGGCGTCTGGTGGGGCGCGCCACACTTCGCCTCCTGGCAGGGCTACATTTCGATGGCTCTAACTTTTGCATACGAACTCGGATTTGAACGATTTTTATATCGACATCGATCGTTTCGACGAGACGAAGAACATCCGTGTAGATCATTTTTCCATACGAGGCTGTCTTGAGGTCATAATGAGCCGAATAGTGTTTTGAATACAAAATCTCAGTATTTCAAACACAACTTCGGCCTTCGAGATGAGATCGGATGGCGATGACCCAAACTTCAAAGATGTTCATGTCGACAATACGGAACTCTTTCATGAAGATCACTTCTCCATTTGAGGCCATCTTAAATAAGTTATTGATCGTGCCAAAATCTGGTGTCAACAGTGAACTACCCTTGCAAATGTTGAACCAGCATTCTTTAGTCCGAAAGGCATCCGCACAAAGCAGTACGTGCCACATGGAGTAATGAATGCGCTTTTCTCCTCATCCTCTTCTGCCATGAAGATCTCATGATATCCTGAATATGCATCAAGAAATGAAAGCAAATCACATCCTACCGTGGAGTCCACGATCTGGTCAATGCGTGGCAAGGGAAATGGATCCTTGGGACAAGCTTTATTAACATCAGTGAAGTCTATACAAAGCCTCCATTTTTCGTTCGCCTTGCGCATGACTACAGGATTGGCCAGCCACATTGGATGGAGGACTCCTCTGACCATGCCTGCTGCTTCCAACTTCTTGATCTCTTCTGCAATAAATTCTTGGCGCTCCACTGCTTGTTTTCTGACTTTCTGCTTGACGGGCCGCACGTGAGGACAGACGGCAAGGTGGTGCTCAATTACTTTCCTGGGAACATCGGGGATGTCAGATGGTTGCCATGCAAACACATCAACATTCGCCCGCTGGAAAGCAACGAGCGCGCTTTCCTATTTAGGATAAAGCGTGGCACTGATAGTGAAGGTACCACCAGTGCCGCCCTCCTTGGCGGCCACTTTCTTGGTCTCTGGAGGAGCTGCCTTCGCCTTCTTACACTTGTCGGTGGAGCTCGATGGTGCGTCCTCGACGGTAGCGCAGCACTCCGAAGAGGTGCGCTTGCCGGAGTGGGCATCAGAGCTCTTGCCGGACTTGGTCTTCTTCTTCCCTCCGGGAGCTTCAGCGGCAAGTGGGTTGCGTTCGGTTGCGGCTGCTGCTTCCCGGTAGATCTTATCGGTACAGATAAGGGCATCCCTCTTGTCGCCAGGGACAGAGATGACACTTATTGGACCAGGCATCTTGAGCACGTTGTATGCATAATGAGATGCTGCCATGAACTTGGCGAGCGCTGGACGGCCGAGTATCCCATTGTAGGGCAATGGGAAATCAGCAACGTCAAAAGTAACTTTCTCTATCCTGAAGTTCAGCTCGCTGCCAAATGTCACTGGCAATGTGATCTTCCCCTTCGGCTTGCTCCTTCCCAGATTGATTCCTTGGAAAGTACCAGTCTCTTCGAGCTCGCTGTCGGGGATCTGGAGCTTCTTGAGTACCGCTGAGGAGATCAGGTTCAAGCCGGCCCCGCCGTCAACTAGCATCTTTGTGACTTTGAGGTTGCGGATAGTTGGTGAAACCAACATCGGCAAGCACCCGACCGCAGTAATGCGATCAGGGTGGTCCGCAATGTCAAAGATGATAGGCGTGCTGGACCATTTCAGGGGCTTGCGTAACTCAACTGATGGTTCTGCTGCATTAACTTCTCGCACCCACTGTTTGAGCTGGCGGTGCAAGGTATGCAGAGAAGCACCACCGTCAACGCACAAAACCTCTGTTGCTTTCTGAAACTCCTGCTCGTCGGCCTCGTCATCATCCATGTCCTCATCTTCATCCTTGTCGCGGCCGCGGGGAGGCCTGTCTCCTTGCCGCTGCTTGGCCTTACCGCGGTGTCCTCCCCGGCCGGGACGCTTCTTGCCGGACCCGCCAGTACCTTCCTGGGCTTTTTCCTTGTCGCGTTGCTCGTACTCAGCCTTTTGCAGCTCAACGAGCTGCTCGACCTTCTTGCAACTTTGGAGATCATGGCCCTTGGTACGGTGAATCTTGCAGTACTGCTTGTCGGAACCGCCCTGCTTGTCGGCGGCCGCCACAGGTTCTGCTTCCTTGGCGCCACCTCCGTTGCCGGACTGCTCGACAGCTGCCACATCTTTGCCTTTCCTTCTTCTGTTGTTCTGCCGCCGGTTTTTCTTTGCCAGGGCAGCATCCTCACTGTCAGACCCCCCTGCACCTGTGTTCTCTCCGGGGAGTTTTCTTCCTTCTTCAGCATGTGCGCACTTGTCGGCCAAGGCATATAGCTCACTGACGTCTCTAATCTTGCACATCACCATCTCCTCCCTCATCCTGCGGTTTCGCACGTTCTGATGGAACGCGCTGATAACCGCAGCAGGGTGGACGTCTGGGATGTTGCGCTGCACTTGGCTGAATCTTTGTATGTACTTTCACAGGGGCTCTCCTTCCTTCTGGGCGAGCAGATGCAGATCGCTCTCCTGGCCATGAGGCTTGTGGCCGCCTGTGAAGGCGCCGACAAACTGATGGCACAGATCCGCCCATGAGGAGATGGAGTTGTCCGGCAAGTGCATGAGCCAAGATCTAACATTGGGCTTAAGCACTAGTGGGAAGTAGTTGGAAAGGATCTTCTCGTCGCGCCCCCCGGCAGCTTCCACCTCGATGGTGTAGATGCTGAGGAACTCCGACGGATGCAACCTGCCATCGTACTTCTTCGGTACATCTGGCTTGAAGTTCTTGGTACTGGGCCATTGGACTTGCCACAGCTCACGAGTAAACGCAGGGCAACCTACCGCGTACGGCAAGTCGCCTGGTTCCCCTAGCGCATGCATGTCAACAGCGGGCCCAGCGCGTTGGTCTGATTGACGCTGCGCTTCTCTCGGATGCTCGATGCGGGTGCGAGCGTCTTCGTGTTGTCGTTCTTAAAGAACTTGGCGTTGATTGCGACGAGCTCGTGGATCTGATGACGCCATGGAGTCGGTGTCGTGGTTGATCCGGCGAGTCGGCGATCTTGGTCTTCGGGGCGGGGAGTGCACGGTGGTTGCACCTCCACCGATCTTGTCACCATCGGCTCGCGTCTGGGTGTCTTCCCGTGGCTTTGATATGCTCGGTTGCCGGGGAGTGTCACCGTTGGCGAAGCCGATGAGGCTTTGTATGGTGGCCCTCCAATCGTCGATCTTGTCCGCCGTTGGAGGGTAGTCCAGGAGCAGTTGAGCTCGAGCCAACGCTTCTTCTGGAGTCTTCGGTGGCGGCGGTGAACGGTGCGAGGAGCGGGATATGCTCCGACTTCCAACTGGGTTGGAAGGAGCAGTACCCCGTCCAGGCAACCGTACTTCACTCATGCCAGCATGCTGGTGTGCATGCTGGTCTTGAACGCCCCGAGATCCACCAGCTTGGCCTTGCTCTAATGCGAGTACGGTGCTGCGAGCACCATGACGCTGTCGATCCCGCGCCTCCTGAGATGGGCGCGGTGCGTGTACGGACGCCGAAGTTTGCGGGGCCTTGTCCTTGGATCTGGTAACGACGTGACCTCCCTCGTCGGCGCCCGCTCCTTCGCCGGCGTCTACCCCACCGCCCGTTTGCTCCGGTGGCGGTGGGATCGACGCGGCCGGAGCAGCCACCTCCGAAGCCTTCTTCTTCGGTGGCATGTCGATGAAGATGATGATGAACTGGCTCGCGTGAACGCCGGATTGGGTTCACACAACCTCGACGCCCCCTACCTGGCGCGCCAAAGATGTCGTGGGAAACGAACACCTATGGGGCAGGGCCCCTTTTCGGTCCGGCAGGGAGCGGAGGGCGCACGAAGAGCGGATCGAGGCGAAGCACGCGAGGGATTTTTACCCAGCTTCGGAGCTCTCCGGAGAGATAAAACTCCTATTGCTGCTTTGTGGTTGTATTGTGTTCTTGCTCGAGAGCGTGAGCGTTCTGTAGTTTCGAATGAGTCGAACCCCCTCTACGTTGCGCATGGGCCTCCTTTTGTAGGCACAAGGGGTCACCGACAGGTGGCAACGCAGTCAAGCGTACAAATGTAAAAAGGGTGGTTGGTACAACTGCTATCTACAGTGCACCCTACCTAACTCTGACGGCAGGGGACAAGGGCATTTAATGCCCGTCCGCATCGCCTAAACAGTGCAGAAAAGCGACCGTTAGGGGCGCCACCACTTGCCACGATGGCCTTCTCGTCATCTCCACTTGCCACCTCGCACTGCTTGGCTGCACAGCTTCCCGCCACGTGCGCCTGGAACGGTCCTGCGGCGACACGTCGACAGATGTGCTGGAGCATGGGCGCAGAGTGGTGGCCTCGCCGCGGCAAGCGTCTTGCCGCGGTCATTGTCTTGTCGCACCCGAAAGCTTGTCGCTCGTCGGGTCTTGCCGGGACGCGCGGCGCGTCGCGGCAAGTTCGTTGAAGTGCCTGGGTCGGCCTTCCCGGCAAGCTCCTCTTGCCGGGTTCTTGAATCTCATCAATAGGAACTACGGAGGATCTTGGCAGACACCCGGCAAGCCTTGCCGCGGGACGCTGCGACTGCCCGTGCACAAGTTCGGGATACTAAGGTACCCCTACTTTAGTACACCGATAGCTGACGATGCCGAGGTGGGATCCCGGGAGGGGACCCATCAGGAGGAGGAGGCTCCGGAGGTGCCGCAAGGCAACCTCCCGGACTTCGCACCGGACTCCACGCCGGAACCTGCAGTGGTTCCAGAGTCCGGTAGGCGGCCCCTTCGTAAGAAGGGCAAGACTGTGACACCGGCGGCCTCCGTCCAACCGGAGGCGCCGGATAACTTGCTGGAGGCGCTCAACGGCGCTTCCATCGAAGAAGAACACCGCACTGTCATGAGTGCGGTGATTCAGAAGGTTCAGCTCGCCAAGAGCGGGCTGACCGAAGCCTGCAGCAGCCTTCTAACAGGCTTTGAGGTTAGAATTTTAAGACATGTAATATAATACCGCATAGACAGTAGCCCCTGATGCTCGGTTCGGTGTTCGAAAAGGAAAGCCGGACTGAGGATCTTAGAAAGATATACGCAGGAGTTCTAAAAAATATGTCAATATGGGATTGCAGGCTGCGCTGCTAACCTCTGCCGCACTGACTGTGGAGGTCGATGCTTTGAAGCAAAACCTCGAGTGGTCCGAGAGCGAGATCGGCCGTGCCAAGAAGCAGCTCGAGGACAAGGAAGGTGAGTAACACCGTATTAAATTTGTACCTTACAGAAAAGGATTTTGGTTGCAAGATAAATAACAAGGATAACATGGGTACTCCAGGGGCCACGAACGAGGTGGCGACCCTGAAGGAGGCCGTGTCCGCGGCCGAACGCAATGCGGCCGCGGAACGAGCCGAGCGAGAGAAGCAGGAGGCGCGGGTGGCGGAGGTGCAGCAAGGGCTCCAGGCTCTCATGGAAAAACATGAGGGTTTGGAGCACGACTCAAAGACTCGAGAGTCCGAGCTTGCATCGGCTCTTGAGAGCGCCAAAGCCGCTAAGGCCGAAGCCCACAAGGCCCTCTAGGAGATCGAGGATTTGAAGAAAATAGCAGCGGGTAAGGCATTTTTCATGCAAAGCAAGCATGTGAATGTGAATTACCTATTACTTACCCGAATTCGAAGGTCTCCAGGAGCGTTCGCGGATCTGCCCCGCAGCGTGTCAGATGCTGCCGCTTTGTACCGGGCTGAGGAGGGGAGCTCGACGAAGAAGGTCTTCTGGTCTCAGTATGCTGAGGCCGGACATCCGGTGCCCCTTAGCGACCAGCTGAAGCAGCTGGTCGAGCTCCACAAGGTAGCCGAACAGGCCATGAAGGGCCTCATAGTTTGGCTGTGGCCCAAGGAGGCCATGCCTGGGAGCTACTTCGGCCTGGTACGGCGGCTGGTGGACGCGTGTCCCTGGGTTGAGGTTGTCAAGCATTCCGCCTGTATTGAAGGTTCCCGTCGGGCCCTTGCCTGTGCAAAGGTGCACTGGGGCAGGATGGATGCTGAGAAGCTACTGACGGACGCACTGCCGGCGGGCAAGGAGTATCGTACGCCCGAAATGTATTATAAGAGTGTCCTGAAGGGTGCCCGCATGATTGCGGGTGAGTGCTCCAAAGATGTAATATTTGAGTAGACTCGCATTGTGTTATCCTGTGCGCTGAAAACTTTGTTCATATGCGCTAAGCAACGTTTGTTAATTTAAAATATTACCTTCTGTGCGGCTGTTTATCAAATCTGAGAGATGGCAAATCGTCGGCTTTAGCCCCCATGCCACTAGTGCTGGGGTGTTCGGGATAAACTTGCGCACTCTTGTTCCCACGTTTGGGTCCATCTAGGGAGGCGCTCAACACAACGAACGAGGCAACCGGACTTATAATGCTTGAACACTCTCACTTAGCCATAGAATTCTATAATTTTAAATTTCGGCGAAGCCCCTAGTGTTCGGAAGACCGAGTTCGGGGCGCTATCCACGCATGGGCCGGACGAAGCCGGTTCCTCTCTCTAAGCGGCATAAGTCTTTAGGGACTCGAAAAAACCTCTCGAACAGTGACCAGCTCTCCCCTTATCATGACAGTCAGTTTTAGATTTCTCCACTGAGGCGCTCACCCAGCTCAACCGGGGCGCAATCACAGTGGTTCTCCTAGTGCTACCTTAGCCGATACAACGGAACGTAAGGTACCAAAACATGGGAGCCGGGCAAACCCAACTATTGACCCAAGACATGATTCGGAGCCGATGCATATAATGCTATAAGTTCGGGGTGCCGCACTTGTGAAAGTGTTCGGACTTATTACACCATAATGTGGGGAACTTAAGCCCCTGGTATATTTAGCTGTACCAAAGTGTACGGATGCAACATGTCATAAATGAACATATATAAGAAAGAAATGCAAATATAAGCAAAAAGTGATGCATTATTTACTCCAGAAATACTGCCATGAAGGCAGAACGATACAAATAGTGCGGTAAGCAAGGGATTGGACTATTAAACATGTCCCCCTCCAGGGGTAGGCTGCGGAATGGTGTATTAAACAGATTTAATGCTCGTAATGGAGACCACCTGAGTGTTCGTCGTAGCCTTTCTCCTTCCCTGGCTGTTGCATCGTGAGTTCGGCAGGTCTACTGCCGGACAGGGCCTCTGGTGAATGGAGTCCTGTGGGTAAGAAAAAAGAAAAAAGAAAAAGATTGACATACTTGGGAGCCCCTGGTGTGGTTGAGCCGCACTCTGGGCCTGTCGTGGTCGTGCCCCTCTCCCGATGCCCATGGTATCTCCAGAGCGTAATGATGTACGCGAAGGACTAGTTTTGCAATTATGCAAGGGCTGGGGTTGGGGCCGCATTGCTACGCGTGCTCGAAACGTGCCAGGTGGTCTTGTTGTAGGTTACTCCGGGCGCGTTTGGCCATGTCCGGTCGCTTAACGGCCGGACTAGAAAATTGCCTTAAGAGGCTGCTCTGTACTTCTGCCGCGAGAGCCGCTGTGTGTTCCTCCGTTCGGAGGGAGCGTTCACTGTTTCCGTTGACCGTGATGACTCCTAGAGGGCCTGGCATCTTGAGCTTGAGGTATGCGTAGTGCGGCACCGCGTTGAACTTTGCAAACGCGGTTCGTCCGAGCAGAGCATGATAGCCGCTGCGGAACGGGACTATATTGAAGATTAACTCCTCGCTTCGGAAGTTATCCGGGGATCTGAAGACCACTTCCAGTGTAACCGAGCCTGTACAATTGGCCTCTACACCTGGTATGACGCCTTTGAAGGTCGTCTTTGTAGGTTTAATCCTTGAGGGGTCTATGCCCATCTTGCGCACTGTATGCTGATAAAGCAGGTTCAGGCTGCTGCCGCCGTCCATCAGGACTCTAGTGAGGTGAAATCCATCGACGATTGGGTCTAAAACCAATGCGGCGAATACGCCATGGCGGATATTGGTGGGGTGGTCCCTTCGATCAAAAGTGATCGGGCAGGAGGACCATGGGTTGAACTTTGGGGCGACTGGCTCCATCGCGTATACGTCCTTGAGTGCACGCTTCTGCTCCCTCTTGGGTATGTTAGTTGCGTATATCATGTTCACCGTCCGCACTAGAGGGGGGAAACCTTTCTGTCCTCTATTGTTCGGCGGCTGGGTCTCTTCCTCGTCATCGCTATGCAGCCCCTTATCATTGTTTTCGGCAATTAACTTGCCTGCCTGCTTAAATACCCAACAATCCCTGTTGGTGTGATTAGCTGGCTTTTCGAGGGTGCCATGTATCTGGCAAGAGCGGTCGAGTATTCGGTCCATTGGACGGGCCCGGAGTAGTTCTTTTGAATGGCTTTTCCCCTGACCGGGTTTAGAGCCTCTGAATCCGGCGTTGACTGCCATATCCTTAGTGTTATCGCCGTTAACGCGGCATTTGTTTTTGTTTCGACGCAACCTGCCATTGCGGTCCTTGGTATCCGGACTGCCATAATTTTTGCTGAGGTTGTTACTGCGGGCTAGCCAGCTGTCCTCTCCCGCGCAGAAGTAGGTCATGAGTGATGTGAGGGCTGCCATGGATTTCGGCTTTTCCTGTCCTAGGTGTCGGGCCAGCCACTCGTCGCGGATGTTATGTTTGAAGGCTGGGAGGGCCTCTGCATCCGGACAGTCAATGATTTGGTTTTTCTTTGTTAAGAACCGTGTCCAGAACTGTCTGGCCGATTCGTCTGGCTGCTGAATTATGTGGCTTAGGTCATCGGCGTCTGGTGGTCGCACATATGTGCCCTGGAAGTTGTCAAGGAATGCGGCTTCCAGGTCCTCCCAACACCCAATTGACTCTGCTAGCAAGCTGTTAAGCCAATGCCGAGCTGGTCCTTTAAGCTTGAGTGGGAGATATTTGATGGCGTGAAGATCGTCACCGCGGGCCATGTGGATATGAAGGAGATAGTCTTCGATCCAAACCGCGGGGTCTGTTGTGCCATCATAGGATTCAATGTTCACGGGTTTAAACCCTTCAGGGATTTGATGATCCATTACTTCATCTGTGAAGCATAGTGGGTGTGCGGCGCCTCTATATTGGGCTATATCACGATGTAGCTCAAGCGAGCTTTGTCTACTGTGTTCGGCCCGGCCGGAGTTGCTGTATCCGGCGCGACGGTATTCGTCGCGCATCGTGGGGCGCCCGCTTGATCCGTAGATTGATCTTGATTGTCTTGCCTTGTCCTCCAATATGTCTTGCAAGTCCGACGCATTCCCCGTTGCTTCATACTTTTCGAGGGGTGCCGGGGTACGGTTCTGGTAGAGGGCCTAGAGGCCTCTCTATCGCGGCCACGAGGTGGTCGGTCTGCCATATTGTGCGTTGGTGATGAAGGTCTATATGCCTCCTCCTCTAATCGGGGGAGCAACTTGCGTTTGGGGTAGCTTTTGGAGGGGCGTTCGACTTCATGCTCTTCGGCCGCGAGGACTTCAGTCCATCTGTCGGCTAGCAGATCTTGATCAGCTCTAAGTTGTTGCTGCTTTTTCTTTAGGCTGTTCGCCGTGGCCATTAGCCTGCGTTTAAAACGCTCTTGTTTGACGGGATCCTCGGGCATGACAAATTCGTCGTCGTTGAGGCTTGCCTCATCTCCGGAGGGAGGCATGTAATTATCGTCCTCTACCTCTTCGTCTGCCGCTCTCTCGTGGGGGCTGGCTTCTCCGTCCTCCTATGTTGAATCCTGCTGGAGGGGGTTGTCTTCGGCACTCTCTGGGGTGTTATTATCTCCGGTGCCGGAATGTCCATTCTTGCTGTGACGGGATTTAGAGCGGCGCCGCTGACGCCGGCGCTTGGGCTGTTTCTTGGAGGAATCTGCCTCCGCTGCTTCTTCGCCATTCCCATCCTTTGGGATGTCCACCATGTATATGTCGTATGACGAGGTGGACTTCCAGTGCCCCGTAGGCGCTGGTTCTTGGTCGTCTCCGGCATCGTCGTCCATACCGTCGATGTCTTCAGACTCATAGTCTAGCATGTCGGTTAGATCGTCGACAGTGGCTACAAAGTGGGTGGTGGGTGGGCTTTGAATTTCTTCGTCATCCGCATCCCAACCATCCTGACCGCAGTTCGGCCAGGGCTCTCCTAACAACGAGAGATACTTTAGTGAATTCAGAATATCGCCGAAAGGCGAGTGCCGAAAGATGTCCGCAGCAGTGAACTCCATGATAGGCGCCCAGTCGGATTCGATTGGTAGGGGCGCAAGAGGTTCGGAGTCCGGCAAGGAGTCCGGCACCTCGGAGTCACGAGCTTCACAAGGGACGAGGCAGGTATTCGGCTCCATCGCCGTAGGAGTTGCAGCCCCCGAGGCGATGTCTAGCCACCCATCCTCGATCTGCGCGGTCGGCTCCGAATTATGTGTTGAAGCAGACTCATGTGCGGCCTCCAGGGCACTGTCTGGCAATGGAGCTAAATCATGCCCATCGTGACAGTGCAGCGTGCTTGGTTGTGGCTTGGATCCGTCGAAGATTAAGTCTCCGCGGATGTCAGCCGTGAAGTTTAGACTTCCAATCTGACCTGATGGCCAGGGGCGTAACTTTCGATCTGCTCCAGATGGCCAAGCGAATTGGCCCGTAGTGCAAAGCCGCCGAATACGAAGATCTGTCCGGGGAGAAAGGTCTCACCCTGGACTGCGTCATTGTTGATGATCGAAGGAGCCATCAAGCCTATCAGTGACGACACAGAGGAACTCTCAATGAAAGCACCAATGTCGGTGTCAAAACCGGCGGATCTCGGGTAGGGGGTCCCAAACTATGCGTCTAGGCGGATGGTTACAGGAGACAAGGGACATGATGTTTTTACCCAGGTTCGGGCCCTCTCGATGGAGGTAAAACCCTACTCCTGCTTGATTGATATTGATGGTATGGGTAGTACAAGAGTGGATCTACCACGAGATCAAGGAGGCTAAACCCTAGAAGCAAGCCTATGGTATGATTGTTGTAATGGTTGTCCGTCCTACGGACTAAAACCCTCCGGTTTATATAGACACCGGAGAGGGCTAGGATTACACAGAGTCGGTTACAATGGTAGGAGATCTACATATCCGTATTGCCAAGCTTGCCTTCCACGCCAAGGAAAGTCCCATCCGGACACGAGACGAAGTCTTCAATCTTGTGTCTTCATAGTCTTGGAGTCCGGCCGATGATGATAGTCCGGCTATCCGTACACCCCCTAGTCCAGGACTCCCTCAACGAGTTTTAGAGCGAGTGATTCTCCCGGTTTGAATGTCATTGTAGATTTGCTCGACGGGATGATCTTTAGCAACTCTTGCTCGAACTCGTGAAAGCTTTTGCTTGGGTCTTCGTTGAACATCTTCTTCATCTTGTTCTTCTTCTTCTTGGCCTTCTTCATTGCTGGCATTGTCGTTCTCTTGTCATGGTGGAGAAGGAGGTTGTTGACGTTCATCTTGATGCACTTCCTCGTTTTCTTCATCTTGGTGTGTCCCGCTTGTGGATGCTTCCGTATCAACTCTTGGTTCACCTTGTTGTGAAGTTGAAGCTTCCACTTGGATGGACGAGGTACTCTCCTTCACCTCCGTTGGACGAACCTTGCCAATAGCCAAGTCTTGAATTGCTTCCGAAGGATCTTTGTCACCTACATCAATTGGCAATTGCTCTACTTGCGAGCCGTTAGATTCATCAAACTTCACATCTACCGTCTCTTCAATCTTTCGGGTGAAATTGTTGTAGACACGGTAAGTGTGAGAATTTGAGCCATAACCTAGTAGGAAACCTTCATGAGACTTAGGAGCAAATTTAGAGCAACGATGCTTATCAAGAATGTAGCACTTTGAGCCGAATACTCGAAAGTATCCAACTTGGGGTTTGTTACCGGTGAGGAGCTCGTATGCCATCTTGCCGAGTAGCTTGTGAAGATACAAGCGATTTGTTGCATGACAAGCTGTCTCAACCACTTCTGCCCAAAAGTGCTTCGGCGTCTTGTACTCATCAAGCATCGTTCTCGCCATCTGAATGTGTGTCCGGTTCTTCCTCTCAACAACTCCATTTTGTTGAGGTGTGTACGTAGCCGAGAACTCGTGTGAAATCCCTTCTTCGTCAAGAAAGGTGTCCACATTTGCGTTCTTGAAATCCGTTCCGTTGTCGCTGCGAACCTTCTTGATCTTCACTTCAAATTGATTTTGGGCCTTCCTTGCGAAGTTTTTGAAGATCTTTTGGACCTGCGATTTATCATCGAGAAAGAACACCCACATAAATTTGGAAAAATCATCAACTATAACTAGACCAAAGGAATTTCCACCGAGACTCTTGTAAGAGTTGGGACCAAAAAGATCCATGTGAAGTAGCTCGAGTGGCCTCCTTGTGGTCATGATGTTCTTCACGGGATGCCTTCCTCCAACCTGTTTACCTGCCTGACAAGCGCTGCAAAGTCTATCCTTATCAAATATGACATCGTTAACTCCAAGGATATGATTTCCTTTAATAATCTTGTCAAGGTTTCGCATACCAACATGACCAAGTCGTCTATGCCATAACCAACCTTTTGAGGATTTAGCAATGAAGCAAGTTTTAGGTTGAGCCTTTTTAGTGAAATCAACAATGTATAGATCACCTCTACGCACACTGATAAAGATCATTTTATGATTATCTCGACGAAACACTTGGCAATCTACTTCAGTAAATAGAACATTGAAACCGAAATTAGCAAGTCTACATACTGAAAGTAAGTTGTAACCAAGAGATTCAACGAGCATGACATTTTGTATGGAGCTATCATGTGATACGGCCACCTTACCGAGGCCAACCACCTTACCCTTTGAGTTGTCACCGAAAGTGACATACTTTCGAGGACTATCATTATCAGCAAGCTCACGGAACATGTCTTTATCTCCGGTCATGTGATCGGTACATCCACTATCAAGAACCCATTCCTTTCCTCCTGACATATATCCCCGAAGATTTGCCATAAGACCAAAATGTCTCATTGCATGATCAAGATCGAAGTCACTATCATCATCCGCATCATAGTATCCATGTTCAACATCGTCATGTGGTGGATCAAGTCCTAGAGAGGGTGATTCATTAGAATGAGTTTGATAATCTTTCTTATGAATTTTTATAGCTTCGGAAATAATGTCACTAATGATACCAACATTTCCTTTGGCACGCATGAGGTTTGTAAGCTCAAATAGACGATCACCAAACATAGGATCACTAGTATTCATCTTACTCAAGGCAATAGACATATTGAGAATCTCATCAAGATTTTTCAAGGAATAATCTGGAAATCGTTCCTCAAGAAATTTCCATATAGTGTAGGCACACTTGAAAGTAGGCAAACATCCAAGCAAGTTTCTAGGCAATCCTCTAATGATAAGTTCGGCAGTTCTAAGATTCCTAATCATGTCAATTGACTCATCATGGGTAGGATGCATAGGATCAACATAAGGTGCACAAGGACTAGCAATGTACTTCTTAAAATGATATTGATTGAAAATAACAAGCATCTCATTTTTCCACTCATGAAAATACTCTCCATCAAGAATAGGCACTCTATGTCTAAGACTCCCCAAAGTAGACTCATCCATCTTCCTCCAATGGTGATTAAACCAAAGCAATGGAAACCAAGGCTCTGATACCACTTGTAGGACCTTGAGAAGAGGTGTCTAGAGGGGGGGTGATTAGACACGAAGTACCAAAGTTGCAGTTTTTAAGATTCCTTGGGTTTAAGTGGAGTTTAAGCACAATTTCAACAATCACAATACATATCAAGCAAGCATGCAAAGAGTATATGAGCATCGGAAAGTAAAGCATGCAACTTGCAAGAAAGTAAACGGAAGGGTTTGGAGGATTCAAATGCAATTGGAGACACAGATGTTTTTGGCGTGGTTCCGATAGGTGGTGCTATCTTACATCCACGTTGATGGAGACTTCAACCCACGAAGGGTAACGGCTGCGCGAGTCCATGGAGGGCTCCACCCACTGTTGGTGTACTAAAGTAGGGGTACCTTAGTATCCCGAACTTGTGCACGGGCAGCCGCAGCACCCAGCGGCAAGGCTTTCCAGGCGTCCGCCAAAATCCTCCGTAGCTCATATTGATGCCATTCAAGAACAAAGTGTCTTGACTGAGAAGACAAGACTCCGGCAAGAGGAGCTTGCCGGAGGGGACAAGGCCCCGGCAAGAGGAGCTTGCCGGGAAGGCCAACCAAGGCACTTCGAAGAACTTGCCGCGGCGCGCCGCGCGTCCCGGCAAGACCCGACGAGCGACAAGCTTTCGGGTGCGACAAGACAACGACCGCGGCAAGGCGCTTGCCGCGGCGAAGCCACCTCTCTGCGCCCATGCTCTAGCACATCCAACGACGTGTCGCCCCAAGATCGTTCCTGGCGCACGTGGCGGACGGCTGTGCAGCCAAGCGGTGCGAGGTGGCAAGTGAGATGACGAGAAGGCCATCATGGCAAGCGGTGGCGCCCCAAACGGTCATTTTCTGCACTGTTTGGGCGACCGGACGGGCATTAAATGCCCTTGTCTCTTGCCATCAGAGTTAGGTAGGGTGCACTATAGATAGCAGTTGTACCAACCCCTCTTTTTACATTTGTACCCCTGTCTGCGTTGCCACCTGTCGGTGACCCCTTTAGCCTATAAAAGGAGGCCCATGCGCAACGTAGAGGGGTTCGACTCGTTCGAAACTACAGAATGCTCACTCCCTCGAGCAAGAACACAATACAAACACAAAGCAGCAGTAGGAGTTTTATCTCTCCGGAGAGCTCTGAAGCTGGGTAAAATCCCTCGCATGCTTTGCCTCGATCTGCTCTTCGTGCGTCCTCCGCTCCCTGCCGGACAGAAAGGGGCCCTGCCCCATAGGTGCTCGTTCCCCACGACATCTTTGGCGCGCCAGGTAGGGGGCGTCGAGGTTGTACGAACCTGATCTGGTGTTCACGCGCGCTGCATCATCATCTTCATCGACATGCCACCGAAGAAGAAGGCTTCGGAGGTGGCTGGTCCGTCCGCGTCAATTCCACCGCCACCGGAGCAAACGGGCGGTGGGGTAGACGCCGGTGGAGGAACGGGCGCCGACGAAGGAGTTCACGATGCTGCCAAGTCCAAGGACAAGGCTGCACAGACTTCGGCGTCCGTACATGCACCGCGCCCCTCTCAGGAGGCGCGGGACCGACCACGTCATGGTACGCGCAATACCATACGTTCGTTGGGTCAAGGCCAAGCTGGTGGATCTCGGGACGCTCAAGATCAGCATGCACGTCAACATGCTGGCACGAGCGCGGCACGGTCGCCTGGACGGGATGCTGCTCCTTCTAACACTGTTAGAAGTGCGAGCATATCTCGCTCCTCGCGCCGTTCGCCGCCGCCACCCAAGACTCCAGAAGAAGCATTGGCCCAAGCCCAACTGCTTCTAAATTACCCTCCAGCGCCAGACAAGATTGACGATTGGAGGGCCACCATTCAGAGCCTCATCGGCTTCGCCAACGGTGACACTCCCCGGCAACCGACTACGTCGAAGCCGCGGCAAGACGTCCAAGTGCAAGCCAATGGCGACAAGACTGGTGGGGGCGCGACGACCGTGCACTCCCCGCCCCGAAGGCCAAAATCGCCGACTCGTCGGGTCAACCTCGACGCCGACTCCACGGCGTCATCAGATCCGCGGGCTCGTCGTGATCAGTGCCAAGTTCTTCAGGAACGACAACACGAAGACGCTCGCACTCGTATCGAGCGTCGGAGAGAAGCGCGGCGTCAATAAGACCAGCGCGCTGGGCCTATTGTCGACATGCATGCGCCAGGGGAACCAGGCGACTTGCCGTACGCGGCAGGTTGTCCTGTGTTTACCCGTGAGCTGCGGCAAGTCCAGTGGCCCAGTACCAAGAACTTCAAGCCAGACGTACCCGAGAAGTACGACGGCAGGATACATCCGTCGGAGTTCCTCAGCATCTACACCATCGCGGTGCAGGCTGCCGGGGGGCGCGACGAGAAGATCCTCGCCAATTACTTCCCGTTGGTGCTCAAGCCCAACGTCAGATCTTGGCTCATGCACTTGCTGGACAACTCCATTTCCTCATGGGCAGATCTGTGCCATCAGTTTGTCGGCGCCTTCACAGGCGGCCACAAGCCCCATGGCCAGGAGAGCGATCTACATCCGCTCGCCCAGAAGGAAGGAGAACCCCTACGCAAGTACATTCAAAGATTCAGCCAGGTGCAGCGCACCATCCCAGACGTCCACCCTGCCGCGTTTATTAGCGCGTTCCATCAGAACGTGCGTAATCGCAGGATGACGGAGGAGATGGCGATGTGCAAAATCAGAGATGTCAGCGAGCTATATGCTCTGGCCGACAAGTGTGCACGTGCTGAGGAGGGGAGGAAACTCCCCGGAGAGAACGCAAGAGCAGCAGGGTCTGACAGTGAGGATGCCGCCCCGGCAAGGAAAAACCGGCGGCGGAACAACAGAAAGAGAAAAGCTAAAGATGTGCTAGTTGTCGAGCAGTCCAGCAACAAAGTTGGCGCCGAGAAGACCAAATCTGGTAACTCCAGCGAGGCTGTGGTAGCCGCCGACAAGCAGGACGGCTCCGGCAAGCAGTACTGCAAGATCCATCGCACCAAGGGCCACGATCTCCAGACTTGCAAGAAAGTTGAGAAGCTTGTTGAACTGCAGAAAGCTGAATATGAGCGGCGAGACAAGGAGAAGGCTCAAGAAGGTGGAGGAGGATCCGGCAAGAAGCGTCTCGGCCGGGGAGGGCGCCGCAGCAAGGCTAAGCAGCGGCAAGGAGACAGGCCTCCCCGCGGCCGCGACAAGGATGAAGACAAAGACGAAGATGAAGAGATGGATGAGGATGAGGCCGACGAGCAGGAGTTTCAGAAAGCTACGGAGGTTTTATGCGTTGACGGTGGTGCTTCTCTGCATACCTCGCACCGCCAGCTCAAACAGTGGGTGCGAGAAGTTAATGCAGCAGAACCGTCAGTTGAATCGCGCAAGCCTCTGAAGTGGTCCAGCACGCCTATCATCTTTGATGTTGAGGATCACCCTGATCGCATAACTGCGGTCGGGTGCTTTCCGATGTTGGTCTCACCAACTATCCGCAACCTCAAGGTCACGAAGATGCTGGTTGACGGTGGGGCCAGCTTGAACCTGATCTCCTCAGCGGTACTCAAGAAGCTCCAAATCCCCGACAGCGAGCTCGAAGAGACTGGTACTTTCCAAGGAATCAATCCGGGAAGGAGCAAGCCGAAGGGGAAGATCACACTGCCAGTGACATTTGGCAGCGAGCTGAACTTCAGGACAGAGAAGGTCACCTTTGACATTGCTGATTTCCCATTGCCCTACAATGGGATACTCGGCCATCCAGCGCTCGCCAAATTCATGGCAGCCTCTCACTATGCCTACAATGTGCTCAAGATGCCCGGTCCGATAAGCGTCATTTCTGTCCCTGGCGACAAGAAAGATGCCCTTATCTGTACCGACAAGATCTACCGGGAAGCAGCAGCCGCAGCAGATCACAGGACACTTGCCGCTGAAGCTCCCGGGGGAAGAAGAAGACCAAGTCCGGCAAGAGTAGCTCTGATGCCCACTCCGGCAAGCGCACCTCTTCGGAGTGCTACGCTACCGTCGAGGACGCACCATCGAGCTCCACCGGCAAGTGTAAGAAAGCAAAGACAGCTTCACCAGAGACAAAGAAAGTGGCCGCCAAGGGGGACGGCACTGGTGGTACCTTCACCATCAGTGCCACGCTTGATCCTAAATAGGAAAGCGCGCTCGTTGCTTTCCTGCGGGCGAATGTCGATGTGTTTGCATGGCAACCATCTAACATCCCCGGTGTTCCCAGGAAAGTAATTGAGCACCACCTTGCCGTCTGTCCCCACGCGCGGCCCGTCAAGCAGAAAGTTAGAAAGCAAGAAATGGAGCGCCAAGAATTCATTGCTGAAGAGATCAAGAAGTTGGAAGCAGCAGGCCTGGTCAGAGGAGTGCTCCATCCAACGTGGCTGGCCAATCCTGTAGTCGTGCGCAAGGCAAACGGGAAATGGAGGCTTTGTATTGACTTCACTGATGTTAATAAAGCTTGTCCCAAGGATCCATTTCCCTTGCCACGCATTGACCAGATTGTCAACTCCACGACAGGAAGTGATTTGCTTTCATTTCTTGATGCATACTCAGGATATCATCAGATAATCATGGTAGAAGAGGATGAAGAGAATACCGCATTCATTACTCCATGTGGCACGTACTGCTTTGTACGAATGCCTTTCGGACTAAAGAATGCTGGTTCAACATTTGCAAGAGTAGTCAGCCATGCTTTTGAGCCACAGTTGCATAGAAATGTAGAAGCTTACATGGATGACATAGTGGTCAAGAGCAAGGACAAAGAAACTTTGATCCAAGATTTAGACGAGACCTTTGCAAATCTGTGCAAGATCAATCTCAAGTTGAATCCTGAGAAGTGCGTGTTTGGAGTTCCTTTCGGCAAGCTTCTCGGGTTCTTTGTATCATAGAGGGGGATTGAAGCCAATCCCGACAAGATCAAGGCCATTGAGCAGATCGAAGCACCGAAGCGGGTCAAGGATGTACGAAGGCTTGCCGGCTGCGTTGCTGCTCTCAGCAGGTTCATCTCTAAGTCTGCTGAGCGCGCCCTGCCATTTTTCAAAATTTTGAAAAAGGCAGGTCCAATGAAATGGACTCCGGAAGGGGAGGCTGCGCTACAGGACTTGAAGAGATACCCGTCCTTCACTCCAATACTTGTCACACCTAAGCCACAAGAGAAGTTGCTGCTGTATCTAGCGGCAACCAATCAGGTGGTTAGTGCTGCGTTACTAGCGGAAAGGGAAGCGGATGATGAGCTAGCGACCACGGCAAGCGAGTCCAGCGGCAAGCAGGGGGCTTCCCCGACAAGCTCTGGTCCCGACAAGGATGGATCTGTGCGGCCACAGGAAGAGAAACAAAAGAAGATGGTACAGCGCCCAGTTTATTTTGTCAGTTCCCTTCTACAGGGGGCTAGGTCAAGATACTCTGGGGTGTAGAAGTTGCTTTTTGGCCTTCTCATGGCCTCGAGGAAGCTGCGCCATTACTTTCAAGCACACGAGATTACAGTCGTCACTCGCTTTCCGTTGAAGAGGATATTGCAGAATCCAGAAGCAACAGGCAGGATTGTCGAGTGGGCACTGGAATTGTCAAGCTTTGGCCTCAAGTTTGAAAGTACTTCAACTATCCAGAGCCGAGCATTGGCAGAATTCATAGCCGAGTGGACGCCAACACCTGATGAAGAAACTCCGGAAACGAGCATCCCCGTCAAGGAAGCAAGCAAAGAATGGATCATGTACTTTGATGGTGCCTTTTCGCTGCAAGGCGCCGGTGCGGGCGTGTTACTTGTCGCACCCACTGGAGAGCACCTCAAGTACGTGGTCCAGATGCACTTTCCCAAGGAGCAAGCAACAAACAATACTGCAGAGTATGAAGGATTGCTTGCCGGACTCAGGATCGCTGCTGACCTTGGGATCAAGAAGCTCATTGTCAGGGGTGACTCGCAACTTGTCATCCGTCAAGTGAACAAAGATTATCAGAGTCCGTTGATGGAAGCTTACATTGATGAAGTGAGGAAGTTGGAAGAGCATTTTGACGGCCTGCAGATGGAACATGTTCCGAGAGCTCAGAACGACATTGCAGATGGCCTGTCAAAATGCGCCGCACTCAAGTTGCCTGTGGAACCAGGGATCTTTGTGCTCAAGTTGACTCAACCATCTGTAACACCATCAACCGGACAGAACAAAAAGAGGACGTTAATTTCTGGCGACTACTTTCCGGCAGAGCTCCCTGAAGCCGCCGCCAAGAAGGTCCCCAAACTCAACACCAAGAGTGCTGAGGAGCAGTCTGCTCTGACAAGCCTTAAGGTTTGTTCCGTTGAAGCAGACGCTCCCGACAAGTTTTGCTCCGGCAAGCTTGCTTGGGAACATCAAGTTCCGGCTGAACCGCAGGTTCTTGCCGTAGAAGCTGATGTTCCCGCAGCAACATTTGTGCCTTTAGTCCTTGTCGTTGAGCCACAGGCTCCGGCATGGGCGCAGCAGATTGTCCGTTTCCTTCAAACAGGAGAACTTCCCGAAGAGCAAGAAGAAGCGGAGAAAGTAGCCTGGCAGTCAAGTATGTACCAGTTTGTCGACGACATACTGTACAGAAGAAGATTCAACGGAGTGAAATTGAAGTGTGTTACCAGGGAAGAAGGACAGAAGCTGTTGGCGGAAACACATGGAGGCATATGTGGTCACCACATTGGCGCAAGAGCACTTGCCGGCAAGGCTTTCCGGCAAGGTTTCTTCTGGCCAACAGCCCTCCAGGATGCAACTGCACAAGTAACCAAGTGTGAAGCGTGCCAGTTCCACTCCAAGCAGATACATCAACCAGCTCAAGCTCTCCAGACAATCCCTTTGTCCTGGCCATTTTCGGTCTGGGGGCTCGACATCCTCGGCCCCTTTCCCCGAGCTGTCGGGGGCTTTGAGTACTTGTACGTGGCTATCGACAAGTTTACAAAGTGGCCGGAAGTGGAAGCAGTGAGGAAGGTGACAGCACAGTCAGCAGTCAAGTTCTTCAGGTCAATTGTTTGCCGTTTCGGAGTCCCTAACAGGATCATCACCGACGATGGCACACAATTCACGAGCCGCACCTTCATGCAGTATGTCCAAGATCTTGGCGCCAAGATCTGCTTTGCTTCTGTTGCTCACCCGAGAAGCAACGGTCAAGCGGAGAGGGAGAACGCTGAAGTGCTGCGCGGGCTCAAGACCAGAACTTTCGACAGGCTGCATAAGTGCGGAAGGAATTGGATCGAGGAGCTGCCAGTGGTTCTTTGGTCGATTAGGACGACGCCAAATCAAGCCACTGGCCAGACACCTTTTGCTCTAGTCTACGGAGCAGAGGAAGTTCTCCCCACAACTCGTATACGGATCGCCTCGAGTGCTCGCTTATGATGAGCTTGAGCAAGAGCAACTGCGGCAAGATGACGCGCTGCTCCTTGAGGAAGATCGTCTTCAGGCTGCTGTACGAGCTGCTCGATACCAGCAAGCTTTGCGTCGCTACCATAGCCGCAAAGTTAATGCCAGAAGTTTTGAGGAAGGCGACCTTGTTCTTCGGCGCGTTCAATCCGCCAAGAATTCCAACAAGTTGACGCCGAAGTGGGAAGGCCCTTATCGGGTAAAACGAGTCACTAGGCCCGGCGCTGTCCACCTTGAGACCGAAGATGGCTTTCCGGTGAGCAACTCCTGGAACATAGAGCATCTTCGTAAGTTTTACCCATGAGGCGCGGTCGCCGGAAACAACTGTTCCGGCAACCACCTTTTGTACAAGCCTTGCCGCTGTTGCTGTAACCCTTTGTACAAAGCCAGGCGCAGATTCCGTGCATAAATAAAGATCATATGGTCCGCACATCTTGTCAAATTTCATGCCTTCTTTCTTTTTTAGCATGCATTATCTGACATCCTGTGCAGCACTTGTCCCCGGTAAGCAATAACGAGCCTTGAGGCTCCATATCTTTATTTTCTCTTCTTTCTTTTCCTCAATAGGAAGGTTCCTTCGCCCACAAGTTCACCGGGGGGGGGGGGGGGGAAGGAGAAGATAATGATGTGGACCAGGCGTCATTCAAAAAAGTATAAGCCTTGCCGGAACACGGACGACAGAAAAGCTAAGTTGCCAAAGTTTGAGCGCAATTAGTTTTTAATTTTCTTTAAGTTATCTTCCTTGAATGACCGTGCTTTGTATGGAAAACCTGTGCGCGGAGGAACCAACTCGTAGCTAGTTGCACCCTTACTTTGTTTCGAGTCCGCTCAACAACTTAAGTGTGCTACAGATAGTTGCGGCAAGGTTTCTTGCCGGAGCCGGCACCGCCAGCAGGCTGCTGATGTTCCGCACTCAGCGGTTGCGGCAAGGGTGCCTGCGCCGGCAAGTTCCCTAAAAGCGTAGGGTAAAAACATACAAAGAAAGGAATCAAGTACAGGAAATAACATAGCAAATACTGCCCAAGATAAAGTTATATTACAAAGGAAACTTGTCGTGGCACTGACTAAATTGTTCTCATAACATAAATGGTAGCGGCAAGGAAAGGAGAGAAAGAGCAGCCTAATCCACGCGCTCGCCGTCGATCCTCCTGACTTCATTCACCTTGTCCACAATGGGTGCGACAAGGGCTTTGAGTTCTGCAAGATCAGCACCCGCCGGCAGCTTCTTGAGAACGTTGGTGAGGTTGAGGTTCGGATTGCGGAAGAGCACCTTCACCAACACCTTCTCCAAGACTCTGGCGCAGATTGCGCGCAACTCGTCAGCCAGCTGCTTTGGGATCCTTTCCCGGAGTTGCTGGAGAGCCGTCGCCACACCCTTGAAGAAAAGAGTAAGCTTGGCGCTGGGCTGGAGGTTCTCGTCGGAGGAGTACCAGAAGCCCACCAAGTCCAGTTGCGCCAGCTCCTCGTCGATGACTGCAGCGATGTTGACGAGGCCCTCCGTCCAGAGCTCCACCGTAGCCCTGAAGGTGTTTTGAGTCTCGGCGGCCGTCGTTAGCAGCTCCTCGTTGGCCTTGATCTCTTTCTTCAAATTCTCCTCTCGCTTCTTGGCGCCGCCCAGCGTCTCCGTCAGTGTGGTCAGCTTCAGCTCCAGATCAGCATTTGAGTCCTTGGCGGCGTTCAGTTCCTTGCCCTTGTCGGCGAGTTGGACTTGCAGATCACCATGGGCGAGGGCGTCCTTCTCGCGTTCGCGCTGGAGCGCGGCAAGCTCCTCATTCTTCCCTTTCAGATCAGCCTCCAGCTGCATCATCTTCACCTCCAATTCCTTCTTGGCGGCCTCGGCAGCTGCGGCAGCGTCCTTCGCTTCCTTGAGCACCCTGCCAAGTGATTGCTCGCGTGCGGCGAGCTCCTCCTCGTGGCTGTCCAGATTGACTTTCCGCTGTGTCAATTCACCTTCCCGGGTGGACAGCTCTTCAGCGGCAAGCCTCTATTGCTCCTCAGCTTCTGCCTTCTCGAGGAGGAAAGCCTTCCGCGCCTCAACAAGCTGCGCCCTCTCCTCCGCAATGGACAGGAGGGCCTCTTGGTTGCGGCTCTAGAGTTCCTCCGCATGCTTCTCTATGTCAATTCCCGCCCGTGCGACAAGCGCTTCCCGTGACTCCAGCTTCGCTTGCCGGGCGCGGTAGAGCGACACCAACTTCCGGAGCAGCTGCTCCTCTTCGGACTCGCCACTGCTGCTGCTTGGCGCGTCAACCACTGTCATCCCTGCAAAGGCGAGCACCTCTCCGTCAAAAGCCTCTCCCTCGACCGGCGCCCTGGAGCTCGACGCCCAGGGAAGCTTGATGAAGACACCCTCGCCGGCCTTCAAGTAGGCGCCGGGCTGGGGCTCTTCGGAGCCCGGTGCTGCGTCAGTAGCGGAGGGGTCGGCGGTCGGTGTAGCGCCTTGCGCTCCTGCGCCCTCGGGGTCGTCAGTACGATCGCCGGACCCCTCGCCAGCTCCTGCGCCAGCAGCCTTGGCGGCCTCTTCGCCAGCGGGATCGTCAGCGTCGGCCTCTTCCTCGGCAGTGGCAGCATCCTCAGTGTTGCCGCGTGCGTCCTCCTCGCTGGTGGCCTCAGTCTCCATCGGGTCTATGGAAGGGGGATCTGAAGACGGGAAGAGGAAGGAAAAGTCAAGCAAACATCCAAAAAGAAGACCAGAAGAAGAAGAACCCAAGGGAAAATTTCCGACAAGGAGGGTTACCTGTGCTGGGCTCTGTGACCATGGGCTCCACCACCAAAGGCTCGCTGGTCCCATCCCTTTCCGGGGACCTCTCCCTTGCCAGAGAGCGCTCCCTTGTCGGAGAATCGCCCCTTGGCGGCGTAGTTGAAGCAGATAGCACCTCTGGAGCGGCTTCTGGTTGCTCCTGATGGGCCTGCTCTGCTCCTACACAAGCAAGTCAATAGTCAAGATGTCAACAGAGAAAGAGCACCCATGCGCGCCCTACAACAGGAAGTGAACAAGTACTTATGCTGGGGGCTGCTTCGGGGAGAGGTTGCCGGGTCCGTCAAGGTGGTCTCGGATGCGTCCTCTGTTGTCGCGGCAGGATCATCCTCGATGACCACCACGGGGACCTTGGCCCTCTTCGCCGCTCTCTCGGCCAGAGTCCTGAAAAGGAACGAAGTTCAGAAGGAAGCAGATTAGATACAAGACAAGAAACAGCAAGAAACGAAGAAGTATAAATACAACAGGAAGAAAGTCTTACTCCTCCTCCTCTTCTTCCTCCTCGTCGGAGCTGAGCACGGAAAGGTCGAAGTCAGGTACCCTTTCTGCGTGATGAGGCGGAGGAGTAGGCTCCCTTGGGCGCTTGGCGGGAGCTGCAGCACGATCGGGAGTGGCGGCCCGAGAAGACCCCTCTCCAGTTGCCGGCGCGGCATGAGATGCTCCCGTGTCAGCGGTGCTTGGCGCGGTGGAGCGTGTCCCACGGCGCGGCGGCTGTTGGCCCGTCTGCCGCCCTGCTGTGTCTCCGGTCTGCGTAGGCGCCTCCTTTGTTGAGCTGGGGGCTGCGCTGAGGGCCCCGTCTGCGGCAAGCTACTCGAAGATGGCTGGCCACTTGCGTCCCCGGCAGGCTCGCTCGCCTCGGCTTCGGGCTCCCCCTCGCCAACGACCTCCCCGCCAAAGTCCTCTCGGTCGGCAAGGCTTGCCGCCTCGGCCGCCTCTGCCTCCTCCAACGTGAAACCAAACTCGCACGCGGCGGCGGCTGCCGCCGCCTCTTCCGGCCTGGTGGCGATGTACCACATCTCATCGTCAGTGGTGTCGCGGGTGAGGAGCCTCTGCTCGTCAGCACGGACTGCTACCTCCACCAAGCCGTCGAAGAATTGCCGCACGACGTCGTCGGAGGGCTCCCGCCAAGTTGGGATAATCCCGTGCGAGTCGCACTCCGGCATCATTGCGCGGATGCGATCGAGCTGGGAGTTGTTGCACAGGGGGATGACACCCTGCAGCAGCCTGAACCACTCCGGGTGGTTGAGGTCGTGCTTGAACAGCTCCTTGAGCATCCCGTCCAACTCCAAAACAGTGAAGTTAAAATTGAGGCCTGGGCGCAGCCTCATGATATCTGCCGGGCCCCCGAACAGCCAGGCGGGCCTCCCCCTCTCCTGCAGAGGGGCGATGCGGCGGCGAAGGAAGTCTGCACCAACGGCCCCTACAGTGAGCCCGGCAAGCCTGAGTCGCAGAATCCGGGTGGTGGCGATCTTCAACTTAGCATCATCCGCCGCCAGAGCGCTCCAGTCGCCGCCGTGCACCACTCGGGTTTGGCGCAAATTGGTGAATGGCTGCGGATCTGCGTCAACAATCCAACACCACTCCGCTCTCCACTCATCCCACTTGCTGCGGAGCTCTCCTTCCAGATAGACCTCCTTCTTGCCAGCCCTCGACATCCAGGCGATCCCGCCAGACAGGGGCTCTCCTTTGTCGACTCGGGGCATGAAATAGTGGCGGAAAAGGGCTATGTTGGGGTAGATTCCGACGAAGTTCTCGCAAAGATGCGCGAAAACCGCCATGGTCAGAACGGCGTTGGGGGTGAAGTCGAGGAGATGGAGCCCGTACGTGTTCATAATGTCGCAGAAGAAATCGGAAAAGGGCGGGCAGAGCCCGCAATAGAAGAACAATGGGAAGAAGTAGTACCCTTTTGGGCACCGCTTCGAAGTAGAAGCTTCGGCGGAGAGTGTCTGCGTGTGCGGATGCGCCCGCGTCTCCGTCGACCAAAAGAGATAGAACTCCTCCCGCAGCGCCTTCGGGGTGAGCTCGGGGGGGGGGGGGGGGGGGGAGTGCTCGCTCCTTGCGCAGCGCCTCAAGCCACAGCGCCTCGGCCGACTTCGCACTCTTTCCGGTCTTCGGAGCCATCTCGGAAGCGGTGGAGGAGGGCGGCGGCGACGGGCGGCGGCGATAGGCGGCGGAGCGCTGCTCTCTTTCGGCTTGGGAAGCGGAGGGGAGCGGCGGAGCTTTCTGAGGAAGGAACCGCAAGTGGCGAAGGTGGGGGAACGGCCCCTGTTTCCCCTGCTTATAAAGAGGGGAGGCGAACGTTACGCCTTTCTCGATTAAAGAATTGCCCACGATCCCTCCCACGACGCCGCGTTCGACGCGTGCCGTTACGGGAGGGCGCGGTGGATACGGATCTAGATTTGGTGTGGACCCAGGCTGCGTGTGCCCGTGCCCTGTTTTGGGCCTGGCCCAACAGCGCTCGGCACCGTGTATGGCCCAGGCCCGGGGGCTCCTGTCGGTGTACTAAAGTAGGGGTACCTTAGTATCCCGAACTTGTGCACGGGCAGTCGCAGCACCCAGTGGCAAGGCTTGCCGGGCGTCCACCAAAATCCTCCATACCTCATATTGATGCCATTCAAGAACAAAGTGTCTTGACTGAGAAGACAAGACTCCGGCAAGAGGAGCTTGCCGGAGGGGACAAGGCCCCGGCAAGAGGAGCTTGCCAGGAAGGCCAACCAAGGCACTTCGAAGAACTTGCCGCGGCGCGCCGCGCGTCCCGGCAAGACCCGATGAGCGACAAGCTTTCGGGTGCGACAAGACAATGACCACGGCAAGGCGCTTGCCGCGGCGAAGCCACCTCTCTGCACCCACGCTCTAGCACATCCAACGACGTGTCGCCCCAAGATCGTTCCTGGCGCACATGGCGGACGGCTGTGCAGCCAAGCGGTGCGAGGTGGAAAGTGGAGATGACGAGAAGGCCATCGTGGCAAGCGGTGGCGCCCCAAACGGTCGTTTTCTGCACTGTTTGGGCGACCGGACGTGCATTATGCCCTTGTCCCCTGCCATCAGAGTTAGGTAGGGTGCACTGTAGATAGCAGTTGTACCAATCCCTCTTTTTACATTTGTACCCCTGTCTGCGTTGCCACCTGTCGGTGACCCCTTTAGCCTATAAAAGGAGGCCCATGCGCAACGTAGAGGGGGTTCGACTCGTTCGAAACTACAGAACACTCACTCCCTCGAGCAAGAACACAATACAAACACAAAGCAGCAGTAGGAGTTTTATCTCTCCGGAGAGCTCCGAAGCTGGGTAAAATCCCTCGCGTGCTTCGCCTCGATCTGCTCTTCGTGCGTCCTCCGCTCCCTGCCGGACCAAAAGGGGCCCTGCCCCATAGGTGCTCGTTCCCCATGACACCCACGAAGGGTCCGCGAAGAAGCAACCTTGTCTATCCCACCATGGCCGTCGCCCATGAAGGACTTGCCTCACTAGCGGTAGATCTTCACGAAGTAGGCGATCTCCTTTCCCTTACCAACTCCTTGGTTCAAAGCCACAATCTTGTCGGAGGCTCCCAAGTGACACCTAGCCAATCTAGGAGACACCACTCTCCAAGAAGTAACAAACGGTGCGTTGGTGATGAACTCCTTGCTCTTGTGCTTCAAATGATAGTCTCCCCAACACTCAACTCTCTCTCAGTGGGTTTGGATCTAGTGGAAAGAATATTTGAGTGGAAAGCAACTTGGGGAAGGCTAGAGATCAAGATTCATATGGTAAGAATAGAATATCTTGGCCTCAACACATGAGTAGGTAGTTCTCTCTCAGAAAATGTATGCTGGAAGTGTAGGTTCAGTCTGATGGCTCTCTCCACGAATGAAGAGGAGGTGGAGGGGTATATATAGCCTCCACACAAAATCTAACCGTTACACACAATATGCCAAACTCGGTGGAATCGAATCGTTAAACTCGGTCAGACCGATTCAGCAAATAATGTGACCGTTAGGGTTTTCAGTGGGACCGAAATGCAACTCGGTGAGACCAATTCGGTTAGGGTTAGGGCATAACGTAATCTCGGTAAGAACGATTACACAAACTTGGTGAGACCGATTTGGTAATAAGCTTTCCAGAGAGTTGGTCAGGCAAACTCGGTGAGACTGATTACTCAAACTCGGTGAGACCGATTTTGGTAATAAGTTTTCCAGAGAGTTTGCATTGTTATCTCGGTAGTACCGATTTCTCAAACTCGGTGAGACCGATTTGATAATGGACATACACAGAGAGATTACAATCCCATCTCGGTGAAACCGAGATCCCTATCGGTAAAACCGATTTGCTTAGGGTTTGTGGCAGTGGCTATGACTTATGGAATCGGTGGCGCCGGACAGGAAGTATCGGTGTGACCGATTTTGGCTTTGGGTTTAGGTCATTTGTGGAAGTGGGAAAGTAACTGAGGGTTTTGGAGCATGTCACTAAGCACACGAAGCAAGAGGCTCATTAAGAAACACCTCATCCCTCCTTGATAGTATTGGCTTTTCCTATAGACTCAATGTGATCTTGTACCACTAAAATGTCAAATGAAGAGTCTTGAGCTTGAAGCTTGAGCCAATCCTTTGTCCTTAGCATCTTGAAGGAGTTCCCACATCCTTTAGTCCATGCCACTCCATTGTTGAACTTATCTGAAATATACTAGATAAAAGTGTTAGTCCAACAAGAGATATGTTGACATTAATTACCAAAACCACCTAGGGAGCACTTGTGCTTTCAGTTGATCACTAACTATAATGTTTCATATGTTCCTATTTTTCATATGTTCTTATTTTTCATATGTTCTTGTTGTACATGTTCTTCCATTTGTTTTTATTGTCTTTACTGACCATTATGTTTCACTCATTGTTGGTATGGCGGCTTCCGAACCCAACAAACCAACAATGAAGGAGGATGGCGAAGATGAGATGGTGGGATGGTAGGAGAAGGTTGCGAAGAAGCTTAGAGATGAGGATGCAGCCGCACTAAAAAAGAAGAAGGAAGAGGAGCTTGAGAAGAAGAGGAAGGAAAGAGAGAGCGACAAATGCGATGTACGCTGGGGATCAAGCGTTGGTGAGGAAATGTGAGGAGGCACAGAAGAAGCGTCAAAAGGATTTTGAAGAAAGAACCATGAAACTTTGGGCATTCGCAGCTAGAAAAGAGGTGAGGAAGAACAAGATGTTCATGGAGAGGGTGGTTAAGGAGGCTCACCTCATAAGGAAAAGGGAGGAGGAAGAGGAACAATAGAGGAAGAAGAAGAAGGGAAAGGGGCCTTGCTCTACGCAATAGTGCTATGTCATCTTCAACTTCAACTTGCTTGTGGATGATGATCGTGTTATCCTCTAAACTATGCTCTTCGATTTGGTTGTGAACTACTATGTGTCATGAACTACTATGCTTCCTCCTCGATTTGGTTGTGAACTATTATGTGTCGTGAAGTACTATGTATTTCCTCCTAAATTTGGTTGTATGAACTACTCCTCAAGTTGAAGTACTATGTGTTATGAACTACTATGTGTCGTGAAGTACTTTGTGCATATCTTGTCTTCATAGTTGTTTGCTTGCTATGTATCAATCCTACTTCACATCATCGTACTATGTCTGCATATGCTAAAAAATTCACTAAGCCCAAGTGCAACGCCTAGCCCGTGGGCGTTGCACTGTACAGTGTGGCGCCTCAAGGCTAGGCGCTGCACAAGTCTGTATCTATCTAGAGAGCAACAGAAGGCAGGGCAAGTTACAGACTTGTGTGGCACCTAGCTTGCAGGCGCCACACTGTACAGTGCAACGCCCACGTGCTAGGTGCTGTACTGTACGGTGTGGCGCCTTCAAGCTAGGCGCCACACAAGTCTATAACTATCCAGTTCTTGCCTGTGCCATCAGCAAACATAGTCCTGGATATCACATACCAAATGTAGACACGAGCATATGTCTTGACTGTGTCCTCATTAGCATCCTCAGGGCAAGTACCAAAGTTCGATGTAATCCACGTGAAAGGAGCACCGGCTGCGACTCTTTCCTTCTTATTGTCTTCTGCTTCTGGTTCCTGAGGCTCCGGAGGAACCATACCGATAAGGGCATGCATCTGCGCGCGCCACCCATCAGAATCGGTGTTCATACATAAAGGGTTCCCATCGATAGGAAGACCGTTGATCATAGCCATATCCTAGAGCGTCACGGTCATCTCCCCGATCTGAAGATGGAAAGTGTGTGTCTCCGGCCTCCAATGATCATTAAGCGCGGTGAGTGCTGCAGCATTGTTGGGTGGCGTCGATCGGCTGACCAACTGAATGAAAGGTAGAAGTCCTGTCTCCCTTACATATGGTGTGTACCGCTCATCATAGCGCATCCACCCAAGGGTGACCCCGCGAGACCGAAGCTTCAAAGGTGCAAGCTCCTACAAACAAACAAACAAATCATTACATATGGGGCATTTGTGTTTGAAATAAACATGAAATTCGTAACACCGCAACTTTCATTATTACCAGCTGCTCCACCAACAAAGCCTACGACCGGTGTTGTTTGTCCCGGTGATCATCGAGAAGCCAAACCATCCTAAAAATTTGAAAAAAAAAACTTTCTTCTCAACACAATTATCTTTTGAATACAAATAAACTAAATTATGCCTACTAGATGCAAAATTCAAAGCATATGTATCTAAACCATTCTTGTCAAAACAAATATAAGTTCAACACAAATAAACTAAACTAGGCCTACTTCATACAAATAAACTTTTTTCCATAGAAATAACATGTCAACCTATGTATCCAACCATATTTTTTTGAAAAAATAAACTAAACTAGGGTTCCCCAATCAAACAAACAAGAGTTCTAATACATGCAAGATTATAATACATGCAAGATTCTAATTCAATAAAATCAAACAAAGGTTCCCCAAATCTTCAAAATAGTATATTTTCTATGGATAGAAAGAACGGGATCAGAGGAGAGTACCTTCTAGGATGGATTGGTGACGAAATCCACCGACAAAATCATCGGATCTGAAGGATTTGGGAGAGGGGATTGAGAGGGGGAGAGGAGGAGGCCTCCGTGTCGTTCTGCTCTGTAACCCCCTTGCAACGAATGGGTGGGGTGGGGGAGGGGAGCGGGGGCTAGGCGCTGCACGTTGCATGTGTGGCGCCTAGCACGTAGGCACTGCACTGCTGGGTGCGGGCCCTCGGGCTGCCATGATGGACATATGTGCAACGCCCCTGAGCTAGGCGCTTCACCGTATAGTGTGGCGCCAGCAAGGCGGGCGCTACACAAAAAGGTCATCTGCGTGAAATAGTTTCATGGGTAGTTCATTCTGTGATTTGATTTCGTCCCAAGGTCAAAATTGTCAAATTTGCCATTGGATCAGGAGGAGATCCCGAGAGAGACAGGAGAGAGGTGGTAGGCTGGTGGCGGCGCGATGGGAAAGGGTGGATGGGACAGCTAGGGGCTATGGTTTGATCTGATTTAGTAGGTGGGTGGACTATATATAGGAAATAGAACTAGGTTAGGACCCTCCAATTTAGATCGGACGGTTGAGATAAATAGGCTAGGGAGAGTCCAACAAAGAACCAAAGATAGTTTAGGGAAGTTTGGGGATGATCCAGACCAATCGGTCATGACCGGACGGTTCACGTTCGGGGAAGTTAAGACGTGCATGCGCGGGGGCTGCAGGCTGTCAAGAGAGGTTAGGTGGTTTGCCAAGAGGGAATTGAAAACACGGTTGATCTCGAAAAGGTCAACAAACACAACGAAGAGAAGCAAGGAGTGGCAACTACGAGCGGATGCAAGTTTTAAGAAAACATGCGAATGCAATGCGCATGATGCCATGATGAATGCAACAAACAAATAAATAATGCAGTTGACACGCAAAACATGGAAGGCATCTAGAGCGTCGGTCTCGGGTCGTTACATCACTATGTGCACAAAACTGCTAAGAATTTCTCTGCATATTCTAATGAGTACTATACTCCTCCTATGAAGATAAATGCATATTCTTTAATGCCTAAGTTCTCTATCAGTGCCTTGCGTTACATTGCTTCTCAGCCACACAATCAGATGTGGGTAGTTAAGAAGAAGACTAATCTCTTTTGCAGGATCAGTTCTTTAGACACAATAAATGTCTGACAAATTTGTTCAAGGCCTAACATAAATGCTTATTGGGATGCAAGCTAATCATGACGAAATGAATTCCTCATATCACATCCATGTGTTGCTAGTTATATGCTTACTGACGAAATTCCCTGACGAAGTTGAGCATCATATTCATCAACAGAAGTATATGAATTTGTATGTGAGACTAATGCTTCTACAGGATGATATTCCAAAAGCTACTGTGTGGGTTCTGGATAGTGGTTGGACCAATCACATGACTAGTGACAGGAATCTCCTCACCAATACTCCCCTTGCTCCATCTCATTTGAAGCATATCACCTACGCCGATAAAGGAAAAAAAGCAAGGTATTGGTTCTAGGTATGGTTGCTATGTCAAAGGATCGACACATGGAAAAAGTGATGCTTGTTGAGTCCCTAGGATACAACCTTATGTCTGCCTCAATGCTTTGTTATCTTGATATGATTGTCATCTTTGGAAAATATAGATGCAGTGTGCTAATGGAATCTGACAAGTACAAAGTCTTCGAAGGCTTTAGGAGAGGTGATTTGCATATAGTAGATTTCTCTCCAGGTTCTCCACTGGAAACATGTCTACTTGCAAAAGCTATAGAGTTCTGGCTATGGCATCGACGACTTGGGCATGTTGGCATGAGGAATTGGAGCACACTCGTCAAGAAGAAATACATCATTTGCGTCAAGGGCATCAAATTCGTCAAAGATCACCTTTGTGGTGCTTGTGAGGCTGGAAAGATGACCAAATCCAAGCACTCCTCGTAGACAATCATAACCACTACTCGTCCCTTTGAATTACTTCAAATGGATCTCTTTGGCCCTACTCATTATGCCACACTAACCAATGCAACATCACTTTATGGATTCATCATTGTTGATGATTATTGTCGTTACACGTGGGTGCATATCACTACCTTCATGACTGAAGTGCAGGGCATCTTCAGATGGTTCGCTAACCATGCCATCACGAATTATGGCATCAAGATCAAGCATATCAGAAGTAACAACGACACTGAGTTCATGAACATAGGCCTCGATGACTACCTTGATGAACTTCGTATCACTCATTAGCTATTTGCTCCTCATACTCCTAAGAAGAATGGAATTGCTGAGCGAAAGAATAGGACACTCATTAAGATGGCCTGCACTATGCTTGATGTATACAAGACGCCTCGTCGGTGGTGGCCTCAAGCAATTGATACCGCTTTTCACATCATCAATCGGGCATATCTTCACAATTCCTCAAGAAGACTTGATATGAGCTCCTCACTGACCAAAAGCCAAATGTAAGTTATTTCAAAGTCTTCAATGCTAATTGTTGGAATAGAGTTCCACATCACAATTCCAAATTTGTACGGAAAGCACATGAGGGTTTATGCTTGGTTATGAAAAGGAGTCACATGCCTAGAAAGTCTTCAACACCTATCACAACAAGGTTTTTGAAACTGTAGATATGCGGTTTGATGAAACTAACGACTCGCAAAGAGAGCACCTGCCTCCTGTGCTAGATGAAATCCCTCCTGAAGAATTTATCAAGTTGATGGGCGCTGCTGAAATAGTGCCCAATCAAGAAATAGTTGAAGAAGAAGTGATCATTTCCCGTCTTGAAGAAACTGCTACTACTAAAGAAAATGACTCTGAGAAAAAGCTCCTCCTCAACAAGGCCCTCGTCCAGCTCATCCACTAGTGGCGAATGAAGTGCAAATTGAGAAGATCCTCGAAGACATCAATGCACCTGGTCTGCTCACTCGCTCAAGACCTTCACATCTAGCTAACTTTTGTGGGCATTTTGCATTTGTCTCTATCACAGAGGCAAGGCCTATACAAATGGGTGGCTGTCGGGCAGGGCCCGACTGTCGGCGTTCTGGGAACGGGGGTGCCCAAACTTGCATGCCTGCGACCTGCGGCGTGGCTCAAGGAGTGGCCCAGTACGGCCCATCTTCATCATCACATGCTCAAGACCCTCGCGGGGGGCCAAGCCTCGTGGGGCGGACGACAGGAGTCTTCCTCGGGCACAGCCTCGTAAGGCTGGCTCGCGAGGAGGCAGAGAGATCAAGGCGGGGTACCTCACGAGGTGCCCATGACGCAAGCCATGACGACCAAGGCCAGGCGGGCGCCGGCCTGCGCATAGTCCTTGTTTCCTTTTTGGTGCAAAGGGGGCAAGCGCAGGCAGGAGTATCAAGCAAAGGCAACCATTTCGGTGCAACAAGACCAAGACCAGCAGGATGGCAGAATGGAGGTCATCATGGAGCCCAAGTCGGCGTCATCGTTAGGGTCTTTGGCAGGCGATGACCAACTTTAGTCAGGATAAGTGTACTAGATGTTCCCCTTCAAAATGGCCAACTGTTGGCGCCCTTCCCGCTTGATATTTGGGAAGAGGCCCAGGGCCTCCGCCTATAGATAGGACTAGCCACCCACAGGGTAGGAGGATCGAAAGAACGAGGATAGAAAGATAGATAGAGAGAGATAAGCGACTGAACTCCCCCTAGCAGTTCATCGCACCAGCCAAGAACAGACCCTCGCGAGGTTGTTCTTCCTTGTACTATTCATCATCAGCCCAGAGGCAATCCACACACCACACGCTGGAGTAGGGTGTTACACCACAATGGTGGCCCGAACCAGTATAAACCTTGTGTCCTCTGTGTTGTTCTTCGTGTAGTTTAGATCCTTGCGAGGCGACGAGACACGGGTAGGCAGTAGGTGTGATCTCCGCGCGCACCCCAGAGTTCGAACTTTGAGGGTCTGCCGGAACCCGAAATCCGACATTTGGCGCGCCAGGTAGGGGTGCGCCGGAATCTGCCTTCCGTCGCCTCGTGTTTTCGCCGCCCGTCGCATCCATGTCAGACGCTCGTCGAGCCCGTGCCGAGCGCCGGGCCGCTCTCGCCACTCGCGTCGCCCAGACGGCCCCTGTCGGCGGGCGCCCCCGCCATTCCCCGTCGCCTTCCGTCAACGCCGCCACCGGCCCGGCGGGGAACGAGCAGCAAGCGTCGTCCCTGCATCCTTCAGTGCGGCGAGAAGGACGCACCGCCACCCCGTCGCTGACTCCAGTCGGTTCCTCATCCCACGCCCGTCGCACTCCTGCGGACGCGCACGCCGCGCTGCTCCTGGCACGGGAGCTCTTGCACTACCGTCCTGTCGACGACCTCTACGATGAGTGGCTCGCCCGCATCACCGAGCTCGTCAGCGCCGCTGGGGGCTCCCCTGCGCCATCCCTCTCACTGCACCGCGCCCCGCCCTGCGAGGGCGACAAAGTTCCGGGGGCCCCAAGGCACGTGGCCCCTGGGCGGAACCCACTTCGTCCGGTGCCAACACAGCAAGAGAAGAGCTGCCAACAGATCCCTCGTCCCCAAGAAGCTGCCCGTGTGCTCCCCGCACCGGCCCGGCACAAACGCGCTCCTGCTCCAGCGTGCCAAGACCCCGCGCTACTCCAGGCGGCAGTGCACGGAGACCCACAAGATCAAGCTCTCCATCACCAAAGGGCTCCCGCGGCCACTACAGGCTGCCGCGCCTTCTCAGCCGAGCTACGCAGCGTGGCCTGGCCGGGCAAGTTCAAGCCAGATCTGCCCCCGCGCTACGATGGCATGGCTGACCCTGCTGAGTTCCTCTAGCTCTATGAGTTGGGCATCGAAGCCGCCAACGGGGACGAGAAGGTCATGGCAAACTGGTTCCCCATGGCGCTCAAGGATGGCGCCCGCTCCTGGCTCCTGAACCTGGCTCCTGGCACAAACTTCCAAGGCACACGCGATCGACCCCCAGCCATGAGCGACTTGCGCCGCATCAAGCAGCAGCCGGGAGAGACCTTGCAGAAGTTCATTCAGCGCTTCAACAACGCTCGCCTTAATATCCCCAAGGTGTCTGAGGAGGCCATCATCTCAGCCTTCTCCGATGGCATACGTGATGTCAAGATGAAGGAGGAGCTTGCGATCCATGAGGACCTATGCACTTCCCTGGAGCTGTTCAATTTGGCAACCAAGTGCGCTAGGGCTGAGGAAGGGTGCCTTTACCTCCTCGAGCTGCCAGCTGCCAACCCAGAAGAGAAGAAGCCCGGCCAAGGACGTGAAGCGCAAGGGGGCTGCCGTACTTGCAGCAGAACCGGATACCAAGTGAGGCAGGGATCATCCTGAGTCATCCAAGGGCAGCCGGTACTGCGTGTACCACGACCTCCACACCCACAACACCAACGAATGCCAAGAGCTCAGGGCCGTGTGGGACGTGCATGCCGGTCGACGCCTCGAGCGCAATGACCAGGGCTATGGCCGAGGAGGAGGAAGAGGTGGAGGACGTTGGGAAGACCGTGGCCCTCGCCAAGGGTGGCGTGACCGACCTCGCGAAGACCGCTGGCAGGACCAGCCTCGTGAGGGAGGTTGGAGGGACCCACCTCGCGAGGGGGGTTGGAGGGATCAGCCTTGCGAGGATGGCCCACAAGGCAATGCGGACCTCCCTCCTCCGCCACCACAGCCGAGGAGGAATGAAGACCATCATCAGGACGAGGGGGCTGGAGGCTTCCACGAGCCGCGTGCGATCGCTTGCATCTTGGGCGGCGCTCAAGCCCCGGCCTCTCAGCGCATCTTCAAGCAGTTTGCTCGCGAAGTGAATGTAGTCCTCCCCAAGCTTGAGGCCACACGCCCTCTCAGGTGGTCAGCGTGCGCCATCACGTTGAGCTCAGCGGATCAGCTCAAGTGCATGGCCACAACCGGAGTCCTCCCAATGCTTTGTTCCCCAATCATCAGCAACGTGCAAGTCACCAGGACCCTCGTCGATGGCGGAGCATGGCTCATTGTCCTATCCATCGAGACGTTCAACAATCAGTTGCAGCCAACCAAGCCTTTCTCGGGAGTCACTGATGGTTCCACGATTCCGATAGGGCAGGTCCGCCTTCCTGTCACCTTTGGGAAGCGCGACAACTACCACACTGAGCTCATTGACTCCGACGTCGCTCAAATTCTCCTGCCGTACAATGCCATCCTCGGGTACCCAGCCCTGGCCAAGTTCATGGTTGTGACTCATCACGGCTACACTGTCCTCAAGATGCCAGGAAGCGGTGGAGTCATCACGGTGCCTTGTGAAGAGAGGGACGCTGTGTGTTCTCTGGAACATGCCTTCCAAGCCGCATCAATTGAAGACCCAGATCACAGGAGCGGGAGGCTTCCCGAGGCTGCTCCTAAGAAGAAGAAGACATCGCCTGTTCCGACCCCTCGGGAGGCAGGCCCCTCAGGGTCCGCGCCTATTCAGGGGGCGCCTCCTTCCGTCGCATAGGAAGGCGCGCCCGGCGCCCTCTTTGAGCAGGGCTCGGGGGCTCTCTCCTGGAGGGCCATCGACTTTGCTAAGATCACGAGGGAGGCGCTCGGGCACCACTTGGAGGCGTGCTTCAACGCACGTTTTCCTCAGGAAGGAGCAAGTCGAGGAAGGCCAAACCCTCGGGAGTTCGTCAGCTAGATCATTCAGGAGCTGCAGGAGTCAAGAGTCATGAGTGGCAGCCGCCGCTTACCCGCCGTAGCTCCCCATCCAGGCGAGGATAGTGGGCTGCGTGTCTGCATCGACATACTAGGACTCAACCGAGCCACCTCTCAGGAGCGCCTCTGGCCCTCACGCGTGGGAAGCTACGAAGGTCCACCCCACAGCTATGTTCGCATGCCTTACGGCCTGCCGAACGCGGCTGCTGTGCGTCAGCGCCTCATGAGGAGCATCTTGGAGGCTCAAGCGGTCAGGCATTCCACAGTCCTGGCGGAGATGGAGATGGTCTGCAAGGAGCCGACAGCGCCCCTGGAGCCTCCCGAGGCTCCTGGGCCTGGGGGCTCGTGAAGATTGACTTCTGCAGCGCGCGCCGGCCGCTGCTTCAGCATCCCTTCGTCTTCAGCGTCATCAGGTGACATCCTTCGAGTTTCGTTTTCAGCTGGGAGCGCCCCCCCCCCCCAGGGCTGCATCATTCCCAGGCCGCATGGGTCCGTCCCTGTGGCATGTATCCCTTTAGTTCATGTTTTCAGTTTACTTTATTGGGGGCGCCCCTCGGGCTGCATTATCCCCAAGCCACCCAGGCCAGACCCAGTGGCACGTATTCCTCTCGCGTTTATTCAAGTCGTGCGTTTGACCCGTCATGATCGTTATTTGATGCCGTCCGTGGCACCCTTCTTCCTTCATGTCGGCCGCTTGCACGTTAAGGGGGGGTACCTGAGCATCGCGACTCATGGGCTCTTACTGGCTCTCCAGCCCTCACCCTCTGGCCTTGTCCACGGCATCGCGACCTGGCATACCAGCGACGGCTGAGCCTGCTCGAGGGCCGGGACCCGAGGACGTAGAGCGCTGACATCTAACCAAATCTGCAGGAACACATCACAAGTAAAGGCCCAGAGCCAGGCGCAACCCGCCTTGAGGTAGGGCCCCGTGAGTCCCGCGCTGGCTCACGGGTGCCCAGATACACCTCGTCAGGCCCTATCGTGCCAGCCACGTGTCAGGGCGGGGCTGTACACGCCCCGGGGGCTCCTCCCGGAGGGGAGCCCCCTCCCACGCACCAGTGGAAGCACCATGCTCCACGCTGGCTAACGACACTACCGAGGAACGGCTATGCCCGTACAAATACGGAAGCGCTATGCTCCGCGCTGGTGATAAACAACTGAGGGTGGCCCCCGGCCTCATCAACCTCAGGGAGCCCAGAGCTCAGTGTCCGGCCCCATTGTAATGCCTCCCCTCAGGAGCGCCACGCGAGGGGGCTGGGCACGGGGGCTACGCCTGGGTCACGCCCAGGCGCACGCCACCCAGCCAGGCCCCTCGGGCCCGGTTTGTCGCACGCCTCTCCCCGAGTAGAGCCAAGGTACGAAGGCCGTTTGAACGTCAAGGGGGACTCCTGAGCATCGCGACCCAGGAGCCTAACTGGTCACGTAGCCCCTCACCCCTTAGTTCCGAAAGGCTAACGGCGGTTGAGGTATGCGCGGGGCCGGGCTCTGCTGACGTAGAACGGTAAATTTGCTCATACATCTCACCTCCCTACTTGCTGTTCGTGCGTCAAGGGGGACTCCTGAGCATCGCGACTCAGGAGCCTAACTTGTCACGTAGCCCCTCACTCCTTGGTCCCGTCCTGGTTTCCGGTCGGGGCTAACGGCGGCTGATGTATGCGCGGGGCCGGGCTCTGCCGACGTAGAACACAAGCAAGTAGGAAGGAAAAGCGCAAATCTCAAGGAATTCAAAAGCGAACATTACAGTCCATAGAGTTCTTTGACAATGCCAAAGACAAGTGTAAACGCCTCCATGAGGCATGATGCATGTTACAGGAGCTAAAAGAAGGACGGGAGCCGTGAAGGGGTCACTTTCTGGTGGTGCCATCGCTGGTGACCGAGCTGCGCTGGGCGGATTCGCCTCGTGGAGCCTCAGGACCGGCAGCGCCTCGCTTCGGCTTGGTGCTAAAGGCCCGGAACTTCGCCAGCAGAGCCTCCGCTCGACCCTTCACAGCCTCAGCAGCGACAGCGGCAAGCTCGCCGCTCACGGGCTCCAGCAGGCTATCAAGGTAAATGTCAGGGTCGCGAAGGTAGACGTGGGTGAAGACGCGCGTCAGCGCTGCGGAAGAAAGGACACGCGCCTCGGCCTCAGCCGTTGGGCCAAGGCCAAGGGCGACATCTTCGACGGCGTGGGCCAAGAAGGGAAGCAACTTGGCAGGGCCGTCCTCGGCGCCGGCCAGCGGGCTCTCCAGGCCGCTGTCATAAAGTGACTTCAGCAAGGTGCGAGCCTTCTCCTCCACCTTCGCGAAGGCCACGCGGTCCTCGGCCAGGACCCGTGCCTTGCCGTCTAGCTCGATCCTCTTCACCTCCAACGCCTGCTCCAGCGTGCTTAAGCGGCCATGGCGCTCATCAGGCTTGGCATCCCGGTCCTTGGCGGCCGCCTCGCGAGCCTTCATGTCTTCCTCCGTCTCTTGGCAAACACGGGCCTCCTTGGCAAGCTGGTCGCGCAGGCCTTGCAGCTCGCTCTCCAGCACCTTGTAGCGACCCTGGACATCCGCAACCTCACCCAAGGTGGCGTCGCGAGCGGCCTTCGCCTCAAGGATGGCTTGCTTCTCCTCATCGCAAGCCGTCGCAGGCTGAGCCAGCGCCGCTCGGACTGAAGCATCGGAGCGAACCCAGCCGGAGGCCAGCTCCAGGCGCCCGACCACCAAGCAAGGGTCGGCACCCAGAAGATCTTTCTGCAGACGGTCCAGCTTAGCAGTAGCATGATCCAGGACAGTGGAAGGAGTCGGAGAGACGGCAGTTGGCGGAGTAGGGGGAGAAGACGGCAGCGTAATCACGGCACCATGAGTCGGGACCTTCTGCGCCTCGACGACCGCGGCAGTGTCGTCAAGCAAGGACACCTCGGGAGTCACTTGGGTCATGGGGGCTGAGCTCGCCCCAGCTAGCCCCGCCAGGCCTCGCGAGGATGACCGGGCAGGGGAGGCCCGCGTCTTGCCGCCCCCTTCTCCCGCAGATGGAGGTGCTGCCACGGACGAAGCCTCAGGAGCCCCCTTCAGCTTTTTCACCGCAGGCACTGACCTAGCCCAGGAATATGGACGTCAAGCCTCAACAACGAAGCAAGAAGCAAAACGATAATCAAGCACTTACTGGTCATCGCTCGCGGACTCAAGCAACCTTCGGCCGAACTTGAAGCCCGAGAGCCGGCTGCTGGGATCAACCTCAAGAGGCTCGGGAGCAGGAGGCGCGTCTGCTGATCGCCTCGGAGCCGGAGCAGACCCGCGGGGAACCAGCCCCGTCCTGTCCTTCTTCGGGATCAGGGGCGAGCTCTCGCCACCTCGCTCTTCGCCATCCTCCTCGTCATCTGACATGAGATGAACAATGCGGGACCTGCGCTGAGGGAAGGGTGCTCTGGACTCCCCATTGGTTGCCTCGGAATCGGGCTCCTCTCCCTGCTCCTCTTCTTCCTCCTCTCTGCCGGAGTCACCAGAGGACACGTTCACCGTCGCCAGGGCCGCCAGGTCCTCGGGAACCTCCGCGGGCACAGGCCCGTCCCCGTCAAAAGCGGGCATGGAGTTCACCACCTGCTCCCAAACCTCCCGAAGGAACAGGGGCACAGGAGCACCTTCCAGTCTCGGCACGTCACCCCAACCAAGGATTGGAGGACCGCGGCCAGATCTTCGTCGGCCAGGACTTCGGGGTTCGGGCGAAGGGTGGCATCGCCCCCCCCCCCCAAGCTTCCATAGCGGAAGCGAGTGTTCCCGGAGTGGAGCCACCCGGTGCTTGAGGAACTCCCTCAGGAGCGACGCCCCGGTCAGTTTCACCGTCGCCATGTTGTCCGGCCACAGGTCCGCGTCCATCCTCTCCAGCACTGGCTTCGCGCGGGGATCAACGAGCTCCACGCGGGACCAAGCGTCAACAGACTTGGGCTGCCCCGCGGGCAGAATCAGCCGGGAGTGGATGCGCCCAGCATCCACCATGATCCACTTGTTCCTAAAGCCCTCGATCCTCTTCCCGGGCTTCGAGATGGCATTGGAACTGCCATACGCGACAAAGCTCGCGCACGCTGTGATGGGGCCGCGAGAGATCCGGGAAGTAATGGCGCAGCAAGGCCACCGAGGGCCTTACCCCAACATGGGCCTCGCGGTAGTAGGCGAAAATCGCCAGGAGAAGAACAGAGTTGGGATGGAGGTGCAGAGCTTGCAGGTTGTAATGGTGGAGAACAGAAACGAAGAACTCGGAAAAGGGGGGCACAAGACTGGCCACGATGGCGCTCACGAAGAGTGGGTAGAAGGTGCTTCCCCTGCCCTCAGGAAGGGCGGAGCCAACTGTCGGTGTCAAAACCGGCAGATCTCGGGTAGGGGGTCCCGAACTGTGCGTCTAGGCGGATGGTAACAGGAGACAAGGGACACGATGTTTTTACCCAGGTTCGGTCCCTCTCGATGGAGGTAAAACCCTACTCCTTCTTGATTGATATTGATGATAGGGGTAGTACAAGAGTGGATCTACCACGAGATCAAGGAGGCTAAACCCTAGAAGCTAGCCTATGGTATGATTGTTGTAATGGTTGTCTGTCCTACAGACTAAAACCCTCCAGTTTATATAGACACCGGAGAGGGCTAGGGTTGCACAGAGTCGGTTACAATGGTAGGAGATCTACATATCCATATCGCCAAGCTTGCCTTCCACGCCAAGGAAAGTCCCATCCGGACACGGGACGAAGTCTTCAATCTTCTATCTTCATAGTCTTGGAGTCCGGCCGATGATGATAGTCCGGCTATCCGGACACCCCCTAGTCCAGGACTCCCTCAGTAGCCCCTGAACCAGGCTTCAATGGCGATGAGTCCGGCGCGCATATTGTTCGGCATTGCAAGGCGGGTTCCTCCTCCAAATAATTCATAGAAGATTGTGAACACCAGGATAGTGTCCGGCTCTGCAAAATAAATTCCATATTCCACCGTAGAGAGAATAATATGTACACAAGTTCAACCTGCTGACGTATTTTGTGGCATGACGTCACACCACCACCAAGCCTTTACTTGAATCATTTTTTATTATACCACCTCAACGCGTTTAGCAAAGCGGTTTCCTTGGCACGTCTTGTCGAAGCAGAGATCGTGTTCCCCTTATTCCGGGATTCCCATCAATACGGACGTGGGTAACCCAACCGTGCCCGTCGCCACGCCTCCTCTATCGGAGGCGGTCCCGAACGGTCACGGGGACGGCTCTTGGTATTCTCCCTCTTTATAATGGGACCAAGGCTCGTTTCTTTTCTTCAATCCTTAATCGAAACTACTCCTCGCCCCGAGTTCCAACACCTAGAGCCCCAGATTCGAGTGCTTCAGACCTTTGACAATGTCCGGCTCCGATCTACAGGGCCGGTGGATGCCCTCCTCCTCGCGGAAGAGGACGTGCTAAAGCTGCGAGAGGCCAAGTACCTGACTTACGAGATTTCGCATAGATTGCCCGCCAAAGGGCAAGTCATTCCCACCCTCGAGCCCGGCGAGTATGTCGTGTTCATGTCCCACCTCCGTCAGGGCTTAGGCTTCCCGATGGATCCTTTTGTGAGAGGGCTCATGTTTTACTATGGGTTGGAATTCCACGACTTGGCTCCGGAGTCCATCCTCCATATCTCTTCATTCATTGTCGTTTGCGAAGCCTTCCTCCGCATTACCCCTCACTTCGGCTTATGGCTTAAGACCTTCAACGTGGAGCCGAAGATGATCGAGGGGCGTCGAGCAGAGTGCGGCGGGGTGGTTGTAAGCAGAAGGGCCGACGCTCCATGGCCCGAGGGCTCTTTCCAGGAGGAGCTCGGCTTGTGGCAGCAGGAGTGATTCTACATAACTGCTCCCAGGGGCAGCAGGCAGAAGCCGCCGCCCATCTTCCGCTCGGGCCCTCCACCGCGGCTGATGTCATGGGTCAGCCAAGGGCTCAACTGGGGGCCGTCAAAGGACATACCCCTATTGCAGGGCCAGATTCGAGACCTCCAGGAGAGGGAGATCAATCTGGTCGTGGTGATGCAGGTTATGCTGATTCGGCGCCTCCTGTCCTGCAAGCGTCGCCCCCTCCGTCTGTGGGAGTTCAATCCCGAAGGGCCGCGAGCTCTCCAACACTTCATGGGTACGACACCCGTGGAGATCTATAAATTGTTCTTCGGGTCACAAGGGATGTGTCCGGAATTGACCGAGGATTCCGGCCTAAGCTGCAACCGCCCGGATACTCAGGTAAGTGACCCTGCGTCTGAACACACCGTTTGTTTACGCCTTCTTGAATTTGCCTTTTAACCCATCGTCTCTTGAGTAGGAGTGGATAGCGCAAGCGAAACTGATACGGTGTTCGGCCCCCCTCCCGGAGACTGTGCCGGATCCCGTGCTGGTCAGGATGCTGAAGGTTGCGCCTTCAGAGGAAGGCGAAGGGGAGAGCAGGGATACCACCGCCTCTACCGAGGAGGATTTGGAGGAAGGGGGAATCGAGAATCCCTCCTTCCAAGGGGAGAAGAGGACCGCCTCCGAAAATCCGGAGGCCAAGGCCTCGAAGCGGGGGAAGAGATCTTCACCAGAGGGTCCTGCGTTCGGGGAGGCCCCGGCCGCACCATCTCCCCTAAGGAATCAGCCCTCCAATGAGCCGTAAGTAGAAAAAGGGGGGTTCCATAATAAAAGACATCCCTATGTTTGCTTCTGAGGATAACCAAAGTTTTTACCTTGTAGTTCGGATCTCCGTCCTTCTCAAATGAGCTCGTCTTTGGGGGACCTTCGTCCGGAGATGGTGGAGAGAGAGACGCCTCCATCCGCCGCACCATCAGGCGGGGCGGACGAACCTGAGGTGTCATCACGGAGGGTGTCCCCGAGTCCGGCGGGGCCGGAGAGTTCGGCACCGGCTGGTGTGCGGCCGGGGGAGCTGAAGGATCTGCTTGAGAGGGCGTCTATCTCAGAAGATCACCGTACATTGATGAGTATGGTGATTGGAAGAATTTCGTCCGCCGAAGGCGGGTTGCATGATGCCGTCAGAAGCTTGCTGGCGGGGTTTGAGGTATGTAAAAATGACATACCTTTTGATAGTTTTGCACATAAAGTGCGCCCTGTATAGATAGTAGCCCCTGGGACTCGGTAGGTTGTCGAGAGCGACAGCGTGCCGAGGATCAAAATCGCAGGTATTAATTTTCGCTTCTCCTATACAGGTGGCGGATAGTCCGGTGGCCAGCCGGACTGATGGGGTTGCCGAACTAAAGCGGCAACTCGACGTTGCGGATGCGGACATCGCGCTGGTCAATAAGCGACTTGACGAGTCACAAGGTAGGCTGTTTTCTCCGCGGTCACCTGGTAAGGGGGGCGAAGACCTACTTCTTACAACATATGTGCTTTATGCAGATGGTGCTGCTGCTGTGGAGAGCCTTCGGGCAGAACTTGCTCAAGCTAAGGAGCAGGCCAGAAGGAGTGATGCGGCTGCCTCGAGGGCGGCCGAAGAGCCAGAAGCCGAAAGGGCTGCTCACTGCCGAAGCAAGGAGGAGATGGTCGGAATGGCCGTGAAGTTGAAAGATGCTACCGACCGCAATGAGGTTCTTGAAAAAGAACGCCTAGCGAGAAAGAAGGCCTGAGGAAGGCCACCGCCGAAGCCAAGGATGCCCGTTCTGCGATGAGGGCGATAAAGGAGGAGCTGCGCCAGGCCGGAGATATTGTTGCTGGCAAGCCCTTTCTGCTGCGGAGGAGGTTTACAGATCCGAAGTATGCTCAGCTTGGACAACTGTGGGGTCCGGGGGATCCGTTTATGGACTTAGCGGCGAGTGCGGCAGATGCTGTCGTGCACTTCCGAAGTCAGAAGGATCACGAGACGGAAGAGCTTTTTTGATCTCAATTCCATAGTCCGGAGCATTCACTTCCGCTGACCGATCGGTTGGCCAAGTGGGCTGAGCTGAATAGACTGTCCGGACTTGCCATGACGGATATCGTGGCTCATGTCTGGCCGGATAGGCCCAAGCCGAAGAGTTATTTTGGCTTATTACGGCAATTCCTTGGGGTGGTGCCGCATATCAAGGCGATGAAGCAGTCGGCCTGCATAGAGGGTGCGACGATGGCCCTCGCCCGTGTGAAGACACACTGGACGGAGATGGATGCCACCGCTGTTGCGACCCAGGGTTCGGACAAGAGCCGGTTACCTGCCGAGCACTATTTTGGGGAAGTTCTGCGTGGTGCTCGTGTAATAGAGTTGCAGTGCTCAAAGAATGTCACGTTCAAATGAACTTTATCGTTTGTAAAATGATGTTTATAGTATAAGTGCTTTTTGTACTTGTGCGTTCAAGTATTGAAATATCTCCTATGCGGCCGTTAGTGTATACTTGTGTATAACCTGAAAGATGGCAGTCTTCAGCTTCAGCCCCCACGCACATAGTGCGGGGGTGTTTGCAAAATAGTGCATTTTCACACTTAATCCAACGTCTTGGCCCTGTGAAGGGGGTGGTAGCGTAGCAAACGAGGCAACCGGACTATAATGCTTTATCACTTTCACTTAGCCATAGGAGTTCGAAGGTGGGGCTACGATATAGCCCCTAGGGGCACCGCGCTCTCTGGATTTGGTGCGCGTGTGTGCCTGACCGGGAAGCGGTCCTTCGTCAAAGCGGAGGAATTCTAATCATTCCAGAGGTCGATCGAGTGGTTGACCAGTCTCCCGCTACGTCATGACAGTCAGTTTTCGGCTTTCTCTACTGAGGTACTCACCCGGCCGAACCGGGGCACAATCGCAGTAGTTCTCCTGGTGCCGCGTTAGCCGATGATACGGAATGTAAGGCAGCAAAACACAGGAGCCGGGCAAACCCAACATTTGACCAAAGACATGATTCGGAGCTGATGCATATAAGGCCTAACTCGAGACGCCGAACACTCCCTGAGGTGTTCAGTCTTTATGATGTCGGGCAGATCGATGCCCTAAGCCCCTAGTGTCCAGGTACACTCAGGATCCTCTGACGCGGCCAGTGCCAAAACGTCAGCCTCCTCTCTAGCTATAGTGAGAAACCAGGGGATGTATAGCAACAAGAGACAGTAAAAAAGGTTTACGCAGGGTCTTAATCTGAAAAGAATCCTTGTAACGGGTCCCTACTACACGTCTGCGCCTGTGTCTCTGTTGTGCTGTATCCTGGACGGGTGTAACACATTGTTCATCTGTAAAAGAGAAGAACTTAGTTTGAAAAGAAATCGTGTGAAAAATGTATTTAAAACAGAGCATGAATAAGTGAATAAAGTTGAGCTTTTATTGGCTCTTTATTGCTCATACGCACAGGCCCCTGTGAAAGGGAGTGCGGCTAGGGAGCCCCTAGTCTATTTATGCCGGACTCGCCTAGCCGTGTCCGGGGTCTTTGAACGACCTTTTAATGAGATGATGCCGTGTGGAGCGGGCATTTTAAGTTTAAGAGACGCGTAGTGCGTTATTGCATTAAAGCGGGCGAAAGCTTCGCGTCCCAATAGTGCTTGATGGCTGCTTTTGAATGGGGTGACGTGGAAGATCAGCTTTTCGCGACGAAAGTTCTCGGGTGACCCGAGCACAACTTCTAGTAGTACGGAGCCCGTGCACTTGGCGTAAGGGCCTGGCGTCACTCCTTTGAAGGAAGTGCGGCTACGGCGAATTTTAGTAGGGTCTATCCCCAACTTGCGGATTGTGTCCGGATATAGCAGGTTTAAATCGCTGCCGCCATCCATTAGGACTTGTGTAAACTGTAGTCCGTCGATTATAGGATCCAATATCAAAGCAGGCCATCCTGCGTTTCGAATACTTCTGGAATAGTCCAGGTGGTCAAAAGTAATTGGTTTTGACATCCAATCTTGAGGTTCCGCTGGGGTGGACCGTGCGACACCTACTTTGGCGGGTGTCACACTGTTTTTCCGTATTATCACGTGAAGTGAGTTTACTATTTTGACTTCTTGTGGGAAAGTCTTTTGTTTTCCGGCGCTCTGCTGGTGGGGTTCGTCGTCATCCTCGTTTGGCGCGTCGAGCCCCTTGTGTTCGGCGTTGAGTCGGCCGGACTGTTTGAAGACCCAACAATCTCGGTGGGTGTGGTTTGCAGGCCTTCCGGAGGTACTATGGATTTGACATATCCGATCCAAAATTTTGTTTAAGTTGGATAGCTCATTACTGTTGTCCTTAAGAGGCAGTGTTTTGTTGTTCGGCCGCGAGCTTTTGAATCCGGCGTTGACCGCCGTGTTCTTTGGGATTTTTTCTTTATTTCGGCGCTGGTCCTTTCTGCGCCGTGATTTTCCGTTTCCATCTCTGATATCGGATGTACTCGGGTCACTGGTGCTGCATCTTGCTAGCCAACTGTCTTCCCCCGTGCAAAAGCGGGTCATGAGGCTTGTTAGCGTGGCTTGTTCTCGGCTTCTCTTGGCCGAGGTGTCTGGCGAGCCATTCGTCTCGGACATTATGCTTAAAAGCAGCTAAGGCTTCGGCGTCCGGACAGTCGACTATTTGGTTCTTTTTGGTAAGGAACCTGTTCCAGAATTTGCGCGCTGACTCTCCGGGCTGTTGAGTTATGTGACTTAAATCATCTGCATCCAGAGGGCAGACATAAGTCCCTTGAAAATTTGCTCTAAACGCGTCCTCGAGCTCTTCCCAACTTCCAATAGTATTTTCTGGGAGGCTTTTGAGCCAATGCCGAGCTAGCCCTTTGAGCTTGAGGGGTAGATATTTTATGGCGTGGAGATCATCTCCTCTAGCCATGTGTATGTGCAGGATGTAATCCTCAATCCAGACTCCGGGGTCTATTGTTCCGTCGTATGCCTCTATGTTTACGGGCTTGAATCCCGCTGGAAATTCATGATCCAGCACCTCGTCGGTGAAACATAGTGGGTGTGCGGCACCCCTATATTTAGGCGTGCCATTATCTTCGAACATGCGGCGTGTTATGTTCCTTCCTAGGGCCCTCTTCTTTGGCCCATAAATGGACCTGACCGGGCCATCCGTTTTGTGAGGGTCTTTATGTGTGTCATGTACCGGCTTATGTGCGGCGCCGCTTGCCGTTCTTGGCCTGTCATCTGGTCGCCTATCCAGCCAGGCGGCCTCTTTGCTTTTTGATTGTGGGGGCTCGTCGAATTCTGGCAGCAGCTTGCGCTTCGGGTAGCTCTTTGTTTGGTGGCTATTGCCATATTTGTCTGTGGTCTTGGGCACTTTGCTCCACCTCATTCTGAGTATGTCTTCCGCTGTTTTGAGATTCCGTTTCTCCTTCTTCAAACTTCTTGCAGTGGCGACAAGCCTTTTTCGAAGGTTCTTGTGCTCCGGTGGTGTGTCCGGCGTGAGATCGTCTGGACCATTGTTTTCGCCGGGGATGTATTGATTATCCGATCCATCCTGCTCGGATGGTTGCTTGGTTGCATGTTCGTTGCCCATCGATTTGCCCTGCTCTATGGCTGGGTCATTATGGGTGCTGTTGTTATCGAGGCGGGACTTGGGGTGGCGCTTGCGTCGCCGCTTTGGTTGTTTTTTGGGGGGATTATCCTTGTCCCGTTGTTCCTCGTTATCGCTCCCTTCTGGGGTGTCCACCATATATACATCATGAGTTGGGGTGGGCTTCCAGTGCTCGATAGGCGCTGGTTCTTGATCGTCTCCAGCATCATCGTTCATACCGCCGATGTCTTCAGAGTCGTAGTCTAGCATATCGGTTATATCGTTGACAATGGCTACAAAGTGGGTGGTGGGTGGGCTTCGAATTCCTTCGTCGTCCGCATCCCAACCATCCTGACCGCAGTCCGGCCAGGTCTCTCCTGATAACGAGAGATACTTTAGCAAATTCAGGATGTCACCAAAGGGTGAGTGCTGAAAGATGTCCGCAGCGGTGAACTCCATGAACGGCGCCCAATTGGATTCGATTGGCAGGGGCGCCGGAGGTTCGGGATCCGGCAAGGCGTCCGGCACCTCGGAGTCACAAGCTTTGCAAGGGACAAGGTCGGTATTCGGCTCTATCACCGTGGAAGTTGCAGCCCCCGAGGCGGTGTCCAGCCACCTTTCCTCGATCTGCGCGGTCGGCTCCGAACTATGGGTCAGAGCGGACTTGTGTGCAGCCTCTAGGGTACTGTCCGGGGGCAGAACTAAGTCATGCCCGTCGTGACAGTGCGGCACGCTCGGCTGTGGCTCGAATCCATCGAAGATCAAGTCTCCGCGGATGTCAGCCGTGAAGTTTAGGCTTCCAAATCTGACCTGATGGCCAGGGGCGTAGCTTTCGATCTGCTCCAGATGGCCAAGTGAATTGGCCCTTAGTGCAAAGCCGCCGAACACGAAGATCTGTCCGGGGAGAAAAGTCTCACCCTGGACGGCGTTGTTGTTGATTGAAGAAGCCATCAAGCCTACCGGTGACGACACAGAGGAACTCTCAATGAAAGCTCCAATGTCGGTGTCAAAACCGGCGGATCTCGGGTAGGGGGTCCCGAACTGTGCGTCTAGGCGGATGGTAACAGGAGACAAGGGACACGATGTTTTTACCCAGGTTCGGGCCCTCTCGATGGAGGTAAAACCCTACTCCTGCTTGATTGATATTGATGATAGGGGTAGTACAAGAGTGGATCTACCATGAGATCAAGGAGGCTAAACCCTAGAAGCTAGCCTATGGTATGATTGTTGTAATGGTTGTCTGTCCTACGGACTAAAACCCTCCGATTTATATAGACACCGGAGAGGGCTAGGGTTACACAGAGTCGGTTACAATGGTAGGAGATCTACATATCCGTATCGCCAAGCTTGCCTTCCACGCCAAGGAAAGTCCCATCCGGACACGGGATGAAGTCTTCAATCTTCTATCTTCATAGTCTTGGAGTCCGGCCGATGATGATAGTCCGGCTATCCAGACACCCCCTAGTCCAGGACTCCCTCACCAACCTTGAGCGCGTCCACCCTGTTGTTGCCTTGCGCCGCCATCATCTGGCACGTCCGAGCAAGGTTCTTCTCCGACACATTCGGAGGATCAAGAGCGGGCGAGTACCATGCTCCAGCTGGGATCTGGCGAGGCGCCATGCCTTGCTAGGATGCAGAGTTGAAGTAGATCTGGGGATTTCGGAAGCAAGAAGGATAGGAGCGAGAAAGGGGATCTGGGCAGTGAAGGAGAAGGTAAGGAAGGTAAGCCTAGGCGGGCACCGCTCTTTTGTAAATTCGTGCAGTTGCCAAGGCGTCGCGGGGGAGCCAGGGCGCCCACGTCCAATCAACCGCCACACGGCGCCCAAGGCCGCAGGCTGATGGGACCCGCGGCGCTTCGTACTTGCCCCTTCGCTTCACTGCTAAGCCAAGGCCGGGCGCGACTTGGGCCCGGGGGCTACTGTCGGCGTTCTAGGAACGGGGGTACCCAGACTTGCCTGCCTGCGGCCTGCGGCATGGCTCAAGGAGTGGCCCAGTACGGCCCATCTTCATCAACACATGGTCAAGACCCTTGCGAGGGGCCAAGCCTCGCGGGGCGGACGACAGGAGGCTTCCTCGGGCACAACCTCGTCAAGATGGCTCGCGAGGAGGCGGAGGGATCAAGGCGGGGAACCTCACGAGGTGCCCATGACACAAGCCATGACGACCAAGGCCAGGTGGGCGCCGGCCTGCGCAGAGTCCTTGTTTCCTCTTTGGTGCAAAGGGGGCAAGCGTAGGCAGGAGTATCAAGCAAAGGCAACCATTTCGGTGAACCAAGACCAAGACTAGCAGGACGGCTGAATGGAGGTCATCGTGGAGCCCAAGCCGGCGTCATCGTCAGGGTCTTTGGCAGGCGATGACCAACTTTAGTCAGGATAAATTTACTAGATGTTCCCCTTCAAAATGGCCAACTGTTGGCGCCCTTCCCGCTCGATATTTGGGAAGAGGCCCAGGGCCTCCGCCAATAGATAGGACTAGCCACCCACAGGGTAGGAGGATCGAAAGAACGAGGATAGAAAGATAGAGAGAGAAAGAGAGAAGCGACTGAACTCCCCCTAGCAGTTCATCGCACCAGCCAAGAACAGACCCTCGCGAGGCTGTTCTTCCTTGTACTATTCATCATCAGCCCCAGAGGCAATCCACACACCACACACTAGAGTATGGTGTTACACCACAATGGTGGCCCGAACCAGTATAAACCTTGTGTCCTCTGTGTTGTTCTTCGTGTAGTTTAGATCCTTGCGAGGCGATGAGACACGGGTAGGCAGTAGGTGTGATCTCCGTGCGCACCCCAGAATTTGAACCTTGAGGGTCTGCCGGAACCCGAAATCCGACACCGATAACCGCGCCTTATGGGTAGAACTTTTTGAGGTGCTCAATATTCCATGAGTTTTGCAATTGAATGCCATCTCCGGTCTCTAGACAGACAGCACCAGGTCTTGTGACTCATACTACCCGGTAAGGGCCTTCCAACTTTGTCATCAACTTGTTTGTACCCTTGGCCGACTGAACGTGCCTAAGGACAAGGTCGCCTTCCTCCAAACACCGGGCATGAACCATGTGGCTATGATAGCGACGCATGGCTTGCTGATAGCGTGCAGCACGCGTAGCAACCCAGAGACAGTTCTCCTCGAGTAGCACAACATCATCACATCAGTGCTGATCTTGCACTACTCCATCGTAGGCAAGCACTAGAAGCGACCCGTAAATGAGTTCCCTGGGGATAACTACGTCTGCCCCATAGAACATGGAAAATGGAGTCTGCCCGATAGCCCGATTCGGTGCCGTTCGGAGGGACCAGAGGACTACCGGCAACTCATCGATCCATTGCATGTCGTGCTTCTTCAGTGTATCAACGGTTCTTGTTTTTAGGCCTCACAGCACTTCAGCTTTGCCCTTTCAGCTTGTCCATTGCTTCTAGGGTGAGCCATAGAGGCGAATGAGACCTTGCTTCCGAGGGTGCGAACATATTGCACGAAAGTTGTAGCTCATGAACTGGGTACCATTGTCAGTGATGATCTTGCCGGAACACCAAAACGGCACAGGGGAGGCCATGACGAGGGCCTGCTGCTGGCGTGGGTGGTAGTGGCGAGGCGAGGGGAGCGACTACGCCACCGAGAGAGGGGAGACAAGGGCCGGCATTGGAGCTCCAAGGAGGGAGGTGGCTATTGTTGTTTTCTGAAGAAGGAAAGGATAGAGAGAGGATTCACAGAGGGAAAGACAAAGGGAAGCAGAGAGAAGGTGGCGGCTCATCTGTTGGTTTCGCCGGTGAGAGGGTGCAGCGGCTACTGCTGCTGGCTCCGACAGAGATGAGATCTGGCTGTGGAGCTGATGAGGCGGCGGCACGAGGTAGTCATGGAGGTCGGCGCTGAAGTTGGCATGACGGGGCTGTGAGGACGGGCACGCTCGGGTGCTCGCTCAATCTCCTCGGGCAGCAAGATTGCCGGGAGATGTGGGGACGAGGTGGCTCAGAGCGCTGCTCCTCTTCCATAGTGCTCGGCTCAGGAGCAAGACCCTTGGGCGCTCGTGCTGCTATGGGGCTCAGGGAGGCCTCTGGTTGGCTCGGGCAATGGGATGTGGAGGCTGCGGATTGGGCATCGACGGAAAGCAATAAAGGTGGTCGGGGAGATTGGATCGGGAGGAGTTCCCGAGGGAGACAGGAGAGAGCTGGTAGCCTGGTGGCGGCGTGATGGGAAAGGGTGGACAGGACAGCTAGGGTCTATGGTTTGGTCTGATTTAGTAGGTGGGTGGACTATATATAGGAAATAGAACTAGGTTAGGACCCTCCAATTTAGATCGGATGGTCGAGATAAATAGGCTAGGGAGAGTCCAACAAAGAACCGAAGATAGTTTAGGGATGTTTGGGGATGACCCGGACCAATCGGTCATGACCAGACGGTTTGGGTTCGAGGAAGTTCAGACACGCGAGGGGCTGCAGGCTGTCAAGAGAGGTTAGGTGGTTTGACAAGAGGGAATCGAAAACACGGTTGGTCTCGAAACGGTCAACGAATGCAATGAAGAGAAGCGAGGAGTGGCAACTACGAGCGAATGCAAGTTTTAAGAAAACATGCGGATGCAATGCGCATGATGCCATGATGAATGCAACAAACAAATAAATAACACAACTGACACGCAAAACATGGAAGGCATCTGGAGCGTCAGTCTCGGGCCGTTACATCACTATGTGCACAAAACTGCAAAGAATTTCTCTGCATATTCTAATGAGTACTATACTCCTCCTATGAAGAGAAACACATATTCTTTAATTCCTAAGTTCTCTATCAGTGCCTTGCCTTACATTGCTTCTCAGCCGCCCATTCAGATGTGGGTAGTTAAGAAGAAGAACTAATCTCTTTTGTAGGGTCAGTTCTTTAGACACAATAAATTTCTAACAAATTTGTTGAAGGCCAAACAGAAATGCTTGTTGGGATGCAAGCTAATCATGATGAAATGAATTCCTCATATCACATCCATGTGTTGCTATTTATATGCTTACTGATGAAATTCCCTGATGAAGTTGATCATCATATGCATCAACAGAAGTATATGAATTTTTAAGTGAGACTAATGCTTCTACAGGATGATACTCCAAAAGCTGCTGAGTGGGTTCTGGATAGTGGCTGCACCGATCACATGACTGGTGACAGGAATCTCCTCACCAATACTCCCCTTGCTCCATCTCATCTGAAGCATATCACCTACGCTCACAAAGGAAAAAAGCAAGATATAGGGTGTAGAAAAGGTTGCTATGTCAAAGGATCGACACATGGAAAAAGTGATGCTTGTCGAGTCCCTAGGATACAACCTCATGTCTATCTCACTGCTTTGTTATCTTGATATGATTGTCATCTTTGGAAAATATAGATGCATTGTGCTAATGGAATCTGAAAAGTCCAAAGTCTTCGAAGGCTTTAGGAGAGGTGATTTGTATATAGTAGATTTTTCTCTTAGTTCTCAACCGAACACATGTCTACTTGCAAAAGCTTCAGAGTTCTGGCTATGGCATCGATGACTTGGGCATACTGGCATGAGGAATTGGAGCACACTCGTCAAGAAGAAATACATCATTTGCGTCAAGGGCATCAAATTTGTCAAAGATCATCATTGTGGTGCTTGTGAGGCAGGAAAGATGACCAAATTCAAGCTATCCTCGAAGACAATCATGATCACTACTCGTCCCTTTGAATTACTTCAAATGGATCTCTTTGGTCCTTCTCATTATGCCACACTAACCAATGCAGCATCACTTTATGGATTCATCATTGTTGATGATTATTCTCGTTACACCTGGGTGCATATCATTACCTTCAAGACTGAAGTGCAGGGCGTCTTCAGATGGTTCGCTAACCATGCCATGATGAATTATGGCATCAAGATCAAGCATATCAGAAGCAACAACGACACCGAGTTCATGAACATAGGCCTCGATCACTACCTTGATGAACTTGGTATCGCCCATGAGCTATCTGCTCCTTATACTCCTAAGAAGAATGGAATTGCTGAGCGCAAGATTAGGACACTCAATGAGATGGCCTACACTATGCTTGATGAATACAAGACGCCTCGTCGATGGTGGCCTGAAGCAATTGTTACCGCTTTTCACATCATCAATCGGGTATATCTTCACAATTCCTCAAGAATTATTGATATGAGCTCCTCACTGACAAAAAGCCCAATGTAAGTTATTTCAAAGTCTTCAATGCTAATTGTTGGATTAGAGTTCCACATCACAATTCCAAATTTGCACTGAAAGCACACGAGGGTTTATGCTTGGTTACAAAAAGGACTCGCATGCCTACAAAGTCTTCAACACCTATCACAACAAGGTTGTTGAAATTGTAGATGTGCGTTTTGATGAAACTATCAGCTCGCAAAGAGAGCACCTGCCTCCTGTGCTAGATTAAATCCCTCCTGAGGAATCTATCAAGTTGATGGGCACTAGTGAAATAGTGCCCAATCAAGAAATAGCTGAAGAAGAAGTGATTATTTCCCGTCCTGAAGAAACTGCTACTACTGAAGAAAATGACTATGAGAAAATCCTCCACCTCAACAAGGCCTTTGTACAGCTCATCCAAGAGTGGTGAATGAAGTGCAAATTGAGAAGATCCTCGACGACATCAATGCGCCTAGTCCCCTCACTCTCTCAAGAGCTTCACATCTAGCTAACTTTTGTGGGCATTTTGCATTTGTCTCTATCACAGAGGCAAGGCATGTACAAATGGGTGGCTACCGGGCAGGGCCCGACAACCACGCCTTATGGGTAGAACTTTCTGAGATGCTCAATATTCTATGAGTTTTGCAATTGAATGCCATGTTCGGTCTCCAGACAGACAACGCCAGGTCTGGTGAGTGGTGCTACCCGGTAAGGGCCTTCCAACTTTGCCGTCAACTTGTTAGTACCCTTGACCAAATTAACGTGCCTAAGGATGAGGTCGCCTTCCTCCAAACACCGGGCATGAACCCTGTGGCTATGATAGTGATGCGGGGCTTACTGATAGCATGCAGCACGCGTAGCAACCCGGAGATGGTTCTCCTCGAGTAGCACAGTGTTGTCACGCCAGTGCTGATCTTGCGCTACTTCATCGTAGGCAAGCACTCGAGGCAACCCGCAAATGAGTTCCCTTGGGTTAATTGCTTCTGCCCATAGACCAGGGAAAATGGAGTCTGCCCGGTAGCCCGATTCGGTGTCGTTCTGCGGGACCAGAGGACTACCGGCAGCTCATCGATCCACCGCCTGCCGTGCTTCTTCAGTGTATTAAAGGTTCTTGTTTTTAGGCCTCGCGGCACTCCAGTGTTCGTCCTTTCAGCTTGTTCATTGCTTCTAGGGTGAGCCACATAGGCGAATGAGACCTTGCTTCCGAGGGTGCGAACATATTGCAGAAAGTTGCGGCTCGTGAACTGGGTACCATTGTCGGTGATGATCCTTGCCGAAACTCCAAAACGGCACACCAGTTCTTTCAAGAATTTGATAGCTGATTGAGCAGTCACATTTCTCACGGGGGTCACTTCCGACCACTTTGTAAACTTGTCGACGGCAACAAACAAGAATTCAAAGCCCCCGATTGCTCGGGGGAAGGGGCCGAGGATATTGAGCCCCCAGATAAAAAATGGCCATGATAAAGGGAAGCTTGGGCAGGCACGTGCATAGTCATGAAATGGAACTGGCACGCTTCACGTTTCGTGACTAGCTCGACCGCATCTTGGAGGGATCTGGGCCAATAAAATCCTTGACGAAATGCTTTCCTAACTAATGCCCTTGATCCAATATGGGAGCCACACATGCCTCTATGTATCTCAGCCAGTAGTTCCTTTCCTTCTTCCCGGCAGATGCACTTCAATTTCACACCATTGGGCCTCCTTTTGTACAGAGTGTCATCGACGAACTGGTACATACTGGCCCTCCGGGATACTCTTTCAGCCTCATCTTGGTCTTTGGGGAGTTCTCCGGTTGGAGAAAGTGGACTATATGCCTTGCCAAGTGGAGCGTGAGGCTTAGCAACGAGGACTAGCGGCACCTCCTCAACTGCGGGGGTGCCCTCCTCATCTGTGGGGACCGTGGTCCTGGCAGGAGGGTGTGTGTCGGTGTACAAAAGTAGGGGCTCTCCTTTTGACCCCTTTACTTGTGCACAGGCAGTCCGAGCCACGCGCCATGGCCGCACATAGCAGGGAAAAGGAGGGAAGCCGGAGAGAAGCCGAAGGCTCGAGACGAACAAGGCAACATCAAGGACCAAGGCCACAAAGCGCAGATGGACGAAGCAGGTTTCCCCGGCAAGACCCTTGCCGGCAAGGCCCTTGCCGGGGCAGCTTGCCCACACCAGCGTAGCGGGCCACCCTTGAACCCACGGCCTCCAATGTCAACAACCACGTTAGACAAGGGTTCGGGAGGCACCTCCGTGATGGCGTGCAGATCTTTGTGAAGACATAGAATGCTCAAGATCAGATGGGGGTTGAGAGGCAACAATCCTCACCGAATACCCTTATCGAAGAAATCCACAAGACCCCCGGCAAGATCCTTGCCGGGGACGCCGGCAAGACCCTTGCCGGGCCACCTGGTAAAACCCTTGCCGGGCCACCCGACAAGACCCTTGCCAGAGGCGACAGCTGGGCCACTTCGAGGCCCGCACCAACCAACTCCCCGCCGTCGTTCGCATGCAGCTGCCAGCCCAACCAGCTGGACAGGCACCTGCGTGGCGACATGTAGCTTCCAGGCCAACTCAGCAAACACCTGCATGGCGGCATGCGGATCTTCGTGGAGGATCCACCACCACGCCGCCTCAGATGCTTGCCTGCCTACATGGTACCGCATGCATCGCTGGCCAGGGTGCATGTCAAAGCGAGGAGGAGCGGCAACGGACGGGACGGTCCTCGCTACCGTCCCCGATAAAGTGAAGGGACACCTAAGCCATGCATTAAATGCATCTTGTCCTGTAATACGGGCGATAAGCTCACGATACTGTAGGCCTTTCCACCTCCTGTGTGCCACTGTGGCAGCCCCTATCGCCTATAAAATGAGGCCCATGGCATACAAGAAAAGGATTCGGCTCTTTTGAACCACACAGCACCCGTAGCTAGTTCGAGAGCTCAAGAACACTCAATACATCCACCAAGCAGGACTAGGGTTTTACGCATCCTCGCGGCCCGAACCTGGGTAAACGATCCTCGTGTCAACTACTAATCCTGCTCTTCTCACAACCCCGCGCACCACAACCATAGTAGGGATTCTTGTGAATCACATAGGTGTCATTTCCCACCGACATCTTTGGCGCGCCAGGTAGGGGGGCGCAATTGTGAGAATCTGTTCTAGCAGTTGACCTAGCTGTTCTTCATCGCCATGGCTCCTAAGAAGAAGACGACCACGGCGATCGGTTCGTTCGGGACCGGATTGCCAGTGCCGATGCGGACCAGTAGCGGGCCAGTCGCGGAGAGAACCCGTGGCACGGCCCGCGAACATCCACATCACCCTGGTAGTCCAGGCCTGGCGAGTGGCGTCGTTCGCGCGCCAGGCGACGAGCTACCAGTTGTAGGCTCTAGAGACGGAGTCGGGCCCCCCGCAGGCGGCGCGGGGCCCTCCAGGGGCGCCGCCATCTCGCCAGACAGCGGCATGGTGGCCTCCAAGACGCCGGCACCGGCTCCCATGGCGCGCTGTTCTCAGGTTGTGCATGATGAGCAGCGCCGCCCTGCTGGTGACCCAGGGCGCCGTCCTGGGAAGAGTCCCATGCGCCCTTCGCATGTTGAGGAAGGCCAGCATGCGCACCGAGGTGCTGACGGGGATGGCGAACGGCTGCGGGGCCATGATGCGGCTCCTTCTAACATGGTTAGAAGTTGAGGCGCATCGCGGTCCCCCCAGCTTTCACCGCCACCCACGCCAGCGGAAGCCCTAGCACACGCGCAGCTGCTCCTCGATTTTCCTCCCACCGCGGAGAAGCTCGACGAATGGAGGGCCACTGTCCGGAGCCTGGTCGGCATCGCCAACAACGATGAGTTGCTGCCGTCGGGACCCATAGCCTGTCGCTCCGTCGGGCCACTACATGCCAGCGGAGGCCGGGCCGGAGGCGACACGGCCACGATGCACTCCCCTCCTCCATCCTGACCACTGCGGGTGTCGGTCCGTCGCGATGACGCTCGTGATGATATCTCCAAAGCATCGTCCGACCGGCGAACCCACCGCGACCAATGCCAAGTTCTTCAGGAGCGAGTTCATGAAGACGCTCGAACCACCATCGAGCGTCGATGTGAGGCACGCCACCAGTCGGACAGGCGGGCAGGGCCCACTACGGACCACCCAGCACCGGGAGGCTACAGTGGCCTACCTTACGAGCCGCGTGCGATCGCTTGCATCTTGGGCGGCGCTCAAGCCCCGGCCTCTCAGCGCATCTTCAAGCAGTTTGCTCGCGAAGTGAATGTAGTCCTCCCCAAGCTTGAGGCCACACACCCTCTCAGGTGGTCAGCGTGCGCCATCACGTTCAGCTCAGCGGATCAGCTCAAGTGCACGGCCACAACCAGAGTCCTCCCAATGCTTTGTTCCCCAATCATCAGCAACGTGCAAGTCACCAGGACCCTCGTCGATGGCGGAGCAGGGCTCAATGTCCTATCCATCGAGACGTTCAACAATCAGTTGCAGCCAACCAAGCCTTTCTCGGGAGTCACTGATGGTTCCACGATTCTGATAGGGCAGGTCCGCCTTCCTGTCACCTTTGGGAAGCGCGACAACTACCACACTGAGCTCATTGACTCCGACGTCGCTCAAATTCTCCTGCCATACAATGCCATCCTCGGGTACCCAGCCCTGGCCAAGTTCATGGTTGTGACTCATCACGGCTACACTGTCCTCAAGATGCCAGGAAGCGGTGGAGTCATCACGGTGCCTTGTGAAGAGAGGGACGCTGTGTGTTCTCTGGAACGTGCCTTCCAAGCCGCATCAATTGAAGACCCAGATCACAGGAGCGGGAGGCTTCCCGAGGCTGCTCGTAAGAAGAAGAAGACATCGCCTATTCCGACCCCTCGGGAGGCAGGCCCCTCAGGGTCCGCGCCTATTCAGGGGGCGCCTCCTTCCGTCGCATAGGAAGGCGCGCCCGGCGCCCTCTTCGAGCAGGGCTCGGGGGCTCTCTCCTGGAGGGCCATCGACTTTGCTAAGATCACGAGGGAGGCGCTCGGGCACCACTTGGAGGCGTGCTTCAACGCACGTTTTCCTCAGGAAGGAGCAAGTCGAGGAAGGCCAAACCCTCGGGAGTTCGTTAGCTAGATCATTCAGGAGCTGCAGGAGTCAAGAGTCATGAGTGGCAGCCGCCGCTTACCCGCCGTAGCTCCCCATCCAGGCGAGGATAGTGGGCTGCGTGTCTGCATCGACATACTAGGACTCAACCGAGCCACCTCTCAGGAGCGCCTCTGGCCCTCACGCGTGGGAAGCTATGAAGGTCCACCCCACAGCTATGTTCGCATGCCTTACGGCCTGCCGAACGCGGCTGCTGTGCGTCAGCGCCTCATGAGGTGCATCTTGGAGGCTCAAGCGGTCAGGCATTCCACAGTCCTGGCGGAGATGGAGATGGTCCGCAAGGAGCCGACAGCGCCCCTGGTGCCTCCCGAGGCTCCTGGGCCTGGGGGCTCGTGAAGATCGACTTCTGCAGCGCGCGCCGGCCGCTGCTTCAGCATCCCTTCGTCTTCAGCGTCATCAGGTGACATCCTTCGAGTTTCGTTTTCAGCTGGGAGCGCCCCCCCCAGGGCTGCATCATTCCCAGGCCGCATGGGTCCGTCCCTGTGGCATGTATCCCTTTAGTTCATGTTTTCAGTTTACTTTATTGGGGGCGCCCCTCGGGCTGCATTATCCCCAAGCCACCCGGGCCAGACCCAGTGGCACGTATTCCTCTCGCGTTTATTCAAGTCGTGCGTTTGACCCGTCATGATCGTTATTTGATGCCGTCCGTGGCACCCTTCTTCCTTCATGTCGGCCGCTTGCACGTTAAAGGGGGGGTACCTGAGCATCGCGACTCATGGGCTCTTACTGGCTCTCCAGCCCTCACCCTCTGGCCTTGTCCACGGCATCGCGACCTGGCATACCAGCGACGGCTGAGCCTGCTCGAGGGCCGGGACCCGAGGACGTAGAGCGCCGACATCTAACCAAATCTGCAGGAACACATCACAAGTAAAGGCCCAGAGCCAGGCGCAACCCGCCTTGAGGTAGGGCCCCGTGAGTCCCGCGCTGGCTCACGGGTGCCCAGATACACCTCGTCAGGCCCTACCGTGCCAGCCACGTGTCAGGGCGGGGCTGTACACGCCCCGGGGGCTCCTCCCGGAGGGGAGCCCCCTCCCACGCACCAGTGGAAGCACCATGCTCCACGCTGGCTAACGACACTGCCGAGGAGCGGCTATGCCCGTACAAATACGGAAGCGCTATGCTCCGCGTTGGTGATAAACAACTGAGGGTGGCCCCCGGCCTCATCAACCTCAGGGAGCCCAGAGCTCAGTGTTCGGCCCCATTGTAACGCCTCCCCTCAGGAGCGCCACGCGAGGGGGCTGGGCACGGGGGCTACGCCTGGGTCACGCCCAGGCGCACGCCACCCAGCCAGGCCCCTCGGGCCCGGTTTGTCGCACGCCTCTCCCCGAGTGGAGCCAAGGTACGAAGGCCGTTTGAACGTCAAGGGGGACTCCTGAGCATCGCGACCCAGGAGCCTAACTGGTCACGTTGCCCCTCACCCCTTAGTTCCGAAAGGCTAACGGCGGTTGAGGTATGCGCGGGGCCGGGCTCTGCTGACGTAGAACGGTAAATTTGCTCATACATCTCACCTCCCTACTTGCTGTTCGTGCGTCAAGGGGGACTGCTGAGCATCGCGACTCAGGAGCCTAACTTGTCACGTAGCCCCTCACTCCTTGGTCCCGTCCTGGTTTCCGGTCGGGGCTAACGGCGGCTGATGTATGCTCGGGGCCGGGCTCTACCGATGTAGAACACAAGCAAGTAGGAAGGAAAAGCGCAAATCTCAAGGAATTCAAAAGCGAACGTTACAGTCCATAGAGTTCTTTGACAATGCCAAACACAAGTGTAAACGCCTCCATGAGGCATGATGCATGTTACAGGAGCTAAAAGCAGGACGGGAGCCGTGAAGGGGTCACTTTCTGGTGGTGCCATCGCTGGTGACCGAGCTGCGCTGGGCGGATTCTCCTCGTGGAGCCTCAGGACCGGCAACGCCTCGCTTCGGCTTGGTGCTAAAGGCCCGGAACTTCGCCAGCAGAGCCTCCGCTCGACCCTTCACGGCCTCAGCAGCGACAGCGGCAAGCTCGCCGCTCACGGGCTCCAGCAGGCTATCAAGGTAAACGTCAGGGTCGCGAAGGTAGACGTGGGTGAAGACGCGCGTCAGCGCTGCGGAAGAAAGGACACGCGCCTCGGCCTCAGCCGTTGGGCCAAGGCCAAGGGCGACATCTTCGAGGGCGCGGGCCAGGAAGGGAAGCAACTTGGCAGGGCCGTCCTCGGCGCCGGCCAGCGGGCTCTCCAGGCCGCTGTCATAAAGTGACTTCAGCAAGGTGCGAGCCTTCTCCTCCACCTTCGCGAAGGCCACGCGGTCCTCGGCCAGGACCCGCGCCTTGCCGTCTAGCTCGATCCTCTTCGCCTCCAACGCCTGCTCCAGCGTGCTTAAGCGGCCATGGTGCTCATCAGGCTTGGCATCCCGGTCCTTGGCGGCCGCCTCGCGAGCCTTCATGTCTTCCTCCGTCTCTTGGCAAACACGGGCCTCCTTGGCAAGCTGGTCGCGCAGGCCTTGCAGCTCGCTCTCCAGCACCTTGTAGCGACCCTGGACATCCGCAACCTCACCCAAGGTGGTGTCGCGAGCGGCCTTCGCCTCAAGGATGGCTTGCTTCTCCTCATCGCAAGCCGTCGCAGGCTAAGCCAGCGCCGCTCGGACTGAAGCATCGGAGCGAACCCAGCCGGAGGCCAGCTCCAGGCGCCCGACCACCAAGCAAGGGTCGGCGCCCAGAAGATCTTTTTGCAGACGGTCCAGCTTAGCAGTAGCACGATCCAGGACAGTGGAAGGAGTCGGAGAGACGGCAGTTGGCGGAGTAGGGGGAGAAGACGGCAGCGTAATCACGGCACCATGAGTCGGGACCTTCTGCGCCTCGACGACCGCGGCAGTGTCGTCAGGCAAGGACACCTCGGGAGTCGCTTGGGTCATGGGGGCTGAGCTCGCCCCAGCTAGCCCCGCCAGGCCTCGCGAGGAGCAGGAGGCGCGTCTGCTGATCGCCTCGGAGCCGGAGCAGACCCGCGGGGAACCAGCCCCGTCCTGTCCTTCTTCGGGATCAGGGGCGAGCTCTCGCCACCTCGCTCTTCGCCATCCTCCTCGTCATCTGACATGAGATGAACAATGCGGGACCTGCGCTGAGGGAAGGGTGCTCTGGACTCCCCGTTGGTCACCTCGGAATCGGGCTCCTCTCCCTGCTCCTCTTCTTCCTCCTCTCTGCCGGAGTCGCCAGAGGACATGTTCACCGTCGCCAGGGCCACCAGGTCCTCGGGAACCTCCGCGGGCACAGGCCCGTCCCCGTCAAAAGCGGGCATGGAGTTCACCACCTGCTCCCAAACCTCCCGAAGGAACAGGGGCACAGGAGCACCTTCCAATCTCGCCACGTCACCCCAACCAAGGATTGGAGGACCGCGGCCAGATCTTCGTCGGCCAGGACTTCGGGGTTCGGGCGAAGGGTGGCATCGCCCCTCCCCCCCCCCAAGCCTCCACAGCGGAAGCGAGTGTTCCCGGAGTGGAGCCACCCGGTGCTTGAGGAACTCCCTCAGGAGCGACGCCCCGGTCAGTTTCACCGTCGCCATGTTGTCCGGCCACAGGTCCGCGTCCATCCTCTCCAGCACTGGCTTCGCGCGGGGATCAACGAGCTCCACGCGGGACCAAGCGTCAACAGACTTGGGCTGCCCCGCGGGCAGAATCAGCCGGGAGTGGATGCGCCCAGCATCCACGATGATCCACTTGTTCCTAAAGCCCTCGATCCTCTTCCCGGGCTTCGAGATGGCATTGGAACTGCCATACGCGACAAAGCTCGCGCACGCTGTGATGGGGCCGCGAGAGATCCGGGAAGTAATGGCGCAGCAAGGCCACCGAGGGCCATACCCCAACATGGGCCTCGCGGTAGTAGGCGAAAATCGCCAGGAGAAGAACAGAGTTGGGATGGAGGTGCAGAGCTTGCAGGTTGTAATGGTGGAGAACAGAAACGAAGAACTCGGAAAAGGGGGGCACAAGACTGGCCACGATGGCGCTCACGAAGAGTGGGTAGAAGGTGCTTCCCCTGCCCTCAGGAAGGGCGGAGCCAACTGTCGGTGTCAAAACCGGCAGATCTCGGGTAGGGGGTCCCGAACTGTGCGTCTAGGCGGATGGTAACAGGAGACAAGGGACACGATGTTTTTACCCAGGTTCGGTCCCTCTCGATGGAGGTAAAACCCTACTCCTGCTTGATTGATATTGATGATAGGGGTAGTACAAGAGTGGATCTACCACGAGATCAAGGAGGTTAAACCCTAGAAGCTATCCTATGGTATGATTGTTGTAATGGTTGTCTGTCCTACAGACTAAAACCCTCCAGTTTATATAGACACCGGAGAGGGCTAGGGTTGCACAGAGTCGGTTACAATGGTAGGAGATCTACATATCCGTATCGCCAAGCTTGCCTTCCACGCCAAGGAAAGTCCCATCCGGACACGGGACGAAGTCTTCAATCTTCTATCTTCGTAGTCTTGGAGTCCGGCCGATGATGATAGTCCGGCTATCCGGAAGCCCCCTAGTCCAGGACTCCCTCAGTAGCCCCTGAACCAGGCTTCAATGGCGATGAGTCCGGCGCGCATATTGTTCGGCATTGCAAGGCGGGTTCCTCCTCCAAATAATTCATAGAAGATTGTGAACACCAGGATAGTGTCCGGCTCTGCAAAATAAATTCCATATTCCACCGTAGGGAGAATAATATGTACACAAGTTCAACCTGCTGACGTATTTTGTGGCATGACGTCACACCACCACCAAGCCTTTACTTGAATCATTTTTTATTATACCACCTCAGCGCGTTTAGCAAAGCGGTTTCCTTGGCACGTCTTGTCGAAGCAGAGATCGTGTTCCCCTTATTCCGGGATTCCCATCAATACGGACGTGGGTAACCCAACCGTGCCCGTCGCCACGCCTCCTCTATCGGAGGCGGTCCCGAACGGTCACGGGGACGGCTCTTGGTATTGTCCCTCTTTATAATGGGACCAAGGCTCGTTTCTTTTCTTCAATCCTTAATCGAAACTACTCCTCGCCCTGAGTTCCAACACCTAGAGCCCCAGATTCGAGTGCTTCAGACCTTTGACAATGTCCGGCTCCGACCTACAGGGCCGGTGGATGCCCTCCTCCATCGCGGAAGAGGACGTGCTAAAGCTGCGAGAGGCCAAGTACCTGACTTACGAGATTTCGCATAGATTGCCCGCCAAAGGGCAAGTCATTCCCACCCTCGAGCCCGGCGAGTATGTCGTGTTCATGTCCCACCTCCGTCGGGGCTTAGGCTTCCCGATGGATCCTTTTGTGAGAGGGCTCATGTTTTACTATGGGTTGGAATTCCACGACTTGGCTCCAGAGTCCATCCTCCATATCTCTTCATTCATTGTCGTTTGCGAAGCCTTCCTCCGCATTACCCCTCACTTCGGCTTATGGCTTAAGACCTTCAACGTGGAGCCGAAGATGATCGAGGGGCGTCGAGCAGAGTGCGGCGGGGTGGTTGTAAGCAGAAGGGCCGACGCTCCATGGCCCGAGGGCTCTTTCCAGGAGGAGCTCGGCTTGTGGCAGCAGGAGTGGTTCTACATAACTGCTCCCAGGGGCAGCAGGCAGAAGCCGCCGCCCATCTTCCGCTCGGGCCCTCCACCGCGGCTGATGTCATGGGTCAGCCAAGGGCTCAACTGGGGGCCGTCAAAGGACGTACCCCTATTGCAGGGCCAGATTCGAGACCTCCAGGAGAGGGAGATCAATCTGGTCGTGGTGATGCAGGTTATGCTAATTCGGCGCCTCCTGCCCTGCAAGCGTCGCCCCCTCCGTCTGTGGGAGTTCAATCCCGAAGGGCCGCGAGCTCTCCAACACTTCATGGGTACGACACCCGTGGAGATCTATAAATTGTTCTTCGGGTCACAAGAGATGTGTCCGGAATTGACCGAGGATTCCGGCCTAAGCTGCAACCGCCCGGTTACTCAGGTAAGTGACCCTGCGTCTAAACACACCGTTTGTTTACGCCTTCTTGAATTTGCCTTTTAACCCATCGTCTCTTGATTAGGAGTGGATAGCGCAAGCGAAACTGATACGGTGTTCGGCCCCCCTCCCAGAGACTGTGCCGGATCCCGTGCTGGTCAGGATGCTGAAGGTTGCGCCTTCAGAGGAAGGCGAAGGGGAGAGCAGGGATACCACCGCCTCTACCGAGGAGGCTTTGGAGGAAGGGGGAATCGAGAATCCCTCCTTCCAAGGGGAGAAGAGGACCGCCTCCGAAAACCCGGAGGCCAAGGCCTCGAAGCGGGGGAAGAGATCTTCACCAGAGGGTCCTGCGTTCGGGGAGGCCCCGGCCGCACCATCTCCCCTAAGGAATCAGCCCTCCAATGAGCCGTAAGTAGAAAAAGGGGGGTTCCATAATAAAAGACATCCCTATGTTTGCTTCTCAGGATAACCAAAGTTTTTACCTTGTAGTTCGGATCTCCGTCCTTCTCAAATGAGCTCGTCTTTGGGGGACCTTCGTCCGGAGATGGTGGAGAGCGAGACGCCTCCATCCGCCGCACCATCAGGCGGGGCGGACGAACCTGAGGTGTCATCACGGAGGGTGTCCCCGAGTCCGGCGGGGCCGGAGAGTTCGGCACCGGCTGGTGTGCGGCCGGGGGAGCTGAAGGATCTGCTTGAGAGGGCGTCTATCTCAGAAGATCACCGTACATTGATGAGTATGGTGATTGGAAGAATTTCGTCCGCCGAAGGTGGGTTGCATGATGCCGGCAGAAGCTTGCTGGCGGGGTTTGAGGTATGTAAAAATGACATACCTTTTGATAGTTTTGCACATAAAGTGCACCCTGTATAGATAGTAGCCCCTGGGACTCGGTAGGTTGTCGAGAGCGACAGCGTGCCGAGGATCAAAATCGCAGGTATTGATTTTCGCCTCTCCTATACAGGTGGCGGATAGTCCGGTGGCCAGCCGGACTGATGGGGTTGCCGAACTAAAGCGGCAACTCGACGTTGCGGATGCGGACATCGCGCTGGTCAATAAGCGACTTGACGAGTCACAAGGTAGGCTGTTTTCTCCACGGTCACCTGGTAAGGGGGGCGAAGACCTACTTCTTACAACATATGTGCTTTATGCAGATGGTGCTGCTGCTGTGGAGAGCCTTCGGTCAGAACTTGCTCAAGCTAAGGAGCAGGCCAGAAGGAGTGATGCGGCTGCCTCGAGGGCGGCCGAAGAGCTAGAAGCCGAAAGGGCTGCTCACTGCCGAAGCAGGGAGGAGATGGTCGGAATGGTCGTGAAGTTGAAAGATGCTACCGACCGCAATGAGGTTCTTGAAAAAGAACGCCTAGCGGAGCAAGAAGGCCTGAGGAAGGCCACCACCGAAGCCAAAGATGCCCGTTCTGCGATGAGGGCGATAAAGGAGGAGCTGCGCCAGGCCGGAGATATTGTTGCTGGCAAGCCCTTTCTGCTGCGGAGGAGGTTTACAGATCCGAAGTATGCTCAGCTTGGCCAACTGTGGGGTCCGGGGGATCCGTTTATGGACTTAGCGGCGAGTGCGGCAGATGCTGTCGTGCACTTCCGAAGTCAGAAGGATCACGAGACGGAAGAGCTTTTTTGATCTCAATTCCATAGTCCGGAGCATTCACTTCCGCTGACCGATCGGTTGGCCAAGTGGGCTGAGCTGAATAGACTGTCCGGATTTGCCATGACGGATATCGTGGCTCATGTTTGGCCGGATAGGCCCAAGCCGAAGAGTTATTTTGGCTTATTACAGCAATTCCTTGGGGTGGTGCCGCATATCAAGGCGATGAAGCAGTCGGCCTGCATAGAGGGTGCGAGGATGGCCCTCGCCCGTGTGAAGACACACTGGACGGAGATGGATGCCACCGCTGTTGCGACCCAGGGTTCGGACAAGAGCCGGTTACCTGCCGAGCACTATTTTGGGGAAGTTCTGCGTGGTGCTCGTGTAATAGAGTCGCAGTGCTCAAAGAATGTCACGTTCAAATGAACTTTATCGTTTGTAAAATGATGTTTATAGTATAAGTGCTTTTTGTACTTGTGCGTTCAAGTATTGAAATATCTCCTGTGCGGCCGTTAGTGTATACTTGTGTATAACCTGAAAGATGGCAGTCTTCAGCTTCAGCCCCCACGCACATAGTGCGGGGGTGTTTGCAAAATAGTGCATTTTCACACTTAATCCAACGTCTTGGCCCTGGGGGTGGTAGCGTAGCAAACGAGGCAACCGGACTATAATGCTTTATCACTTTCACTTAGCCATAGGAGTTCGAAGGTGGGTCTACGATATAGCCCCTAGGGGCACCGGGCTCTCCGGATTTGGTGCGCGTGTGTGCCTGACCGGGAAGCGGTCCTTCGTCAAAGCGGAGGAATTCTAATCATTCTAGAGGTCGATCGAGTGGTTGACCAGTCTCTCGCTACGTCATGACAGTCAGTTTTCGGCTTTCTCTACTGAGGTACTCACCCGGCGGAACCGGGGCACAATCGCAGTAGTTCTCCTGGTGCCGCGTTAGCCGATGATACGGAATGTTAGGCAGCAAAACACAGGAGCCGGGCAAACCCAACATTTGACCAAAGACATGATTCGGAGCTGATGCATATAAGGCCTAACTCGAGACGCCGAACACTCCCTGAGGTGTTCGGTCTTTATGATGTCGGGCAGATCGATGCCCTAAGCCCCTAGTGTCCAGGTACACTCAGGATCCTCTGACGCGGCCAGTGCCAAAACGTCAGCCTCCTCTCTAGCTATAGTGAGAAACCAGGGGATGTATAGCAACAAGAGACAGAAAAAAAAGGTTTACGCAGGGTCTTAATCTGAAAAGAATCCTTGTAACGGGTCCCTACTACACGTCTGCGCCTGTGTCTCTGTTGTGCTGTATCCTGGACGGGTGTAACACATTGTTCATCTGTAAAAGAGAAGAACTTAGTTTGAAAAGAAATCGTGTGAAAAATGTATTTAAAACAGAGCATGAATAAGTGAATAAAGTTGAGCTTTTATTGGCTCTTTATTGCTCATACGCACAGGCCCCTGTGAAAGGGAGTGCGGCTAGGGAGCCCCTAGTCTATTTATGGCGGACTCGCCTAGCCGTGTCCGGGGTCTTTGAACGACCTTTTAATGAGATGATGCCATGTGGAGCGGGCATTTTAAGTTTAAGAGACGCGTAGTGCGTTATTGCATTAAAGCGGGCGAAAGCTTCGCGTCCCAATAGTGCTTGATGGCTGCTTTTGAATGGGGCGACGTGGAAGATCAGCTTTTCGCGACGAAAGTTCTCGGGTGACCCGAACACAACTTCTAGTAGTACGGAGCCCGTGCACTTGGCGTAAGGGCCTGGCGTCACTCCTTTGAAGGAAGTGCGGCTACGGCGAATTTTAGTAGGGTCTATCCCCAACTTGCGGATTGTGTCCGGATATAGCAGGTTTAAATCGCTGCCGCCATCCATTAGGACTTGTGTAAACTGTAGTCCGTCGATTAGAGGATCCAATATCAAAGCAGTCCATCCTGCGTTTCGAATACTTCTGGAATAGTCCAGGTGGTCAAAAGTAATTGGTTTTGACATCCAATCTTGAGGTTCCGCTGGGGTGGACCGTGCGACACCTACTTTGGCGGGTGTCACACTATTTTTCCGTATTATCACGTGAAGTGAGTTTACTGTTTTGACTTCTTGTGGGAAAGTCTTTTGTTTTCCGGCGCTCTGCTGGTGGGGTTCGTCGTCATCCTCGTTTGGCGCGTCGAGCCCCTTGTGTTCGGCGTTGAGTCGGCCGGACTGTTTGAAGACCCAACAATCTCGGTGGGTGTGGTTTGCAGGCCTTCCGAAGGTACTATGGATTTGACATATCCGATCCAAAATTTTGTTTAAGTTGGATAGCTCGTTACTGTTGTCCTTAAGAGGCAGTGTTTTGTTGTTCGGCCGCGAGCTTTTGAATCCGGCGTTGACCGCCGTGTTCTTTGGGATTTTTTCTTTATTTCGGCGCTGGTCCTTTCTGCGCCGTGATTTTCCGTTTCCATCTCTGATATCGGATGTACTCGGGTCACTGGTGCTGCATCTTGCTAGCCAACTGTCTTCCCCCGTGCAAAAGCGGGTCATGAGGCTTGTTAGCGTGGCTTGTTCTCGGCTTCTCTTGGCCGAGGTGTCTGGCGAGCCATTCGTCTCGGACATTATGCTTAAAAGCAGCTAAGGCTTCGGCGTCCGGACAGTCGACTATTTGGTTCTTTTTGGTAAGGAACCTGTTCCAGAATTTGCGCGCTGACTCTCCGGGCTGTTGAGTTATGTGACTTAAATCATCTGCATCCGGAGGGCGGACATAAGTCCCTTGAAAATTTGCTCTAAACGCGTCTTCGAGCTCTTCCCAACTTCCAATAGTATTTTTTGGGAGGCTTTTGAGCCAATGCCGAGCTGGCCCTTTGAGCTTGAGGGGTAGATATTTTATGGCATGGAGATCATCTCCTCTAGCCATGTGTATGTGCAGGATGTAATCCTCAATCCAGACTCCGGGGTCTGTTGTTCCGTCGTATGCCTCTATGTTTACGGGCTTGAATCCCGCTGGAAATTCATGATCCAGCACCTCGTCGGTGAAACATAGTGGGTGTGCGGCACCCCTATATTTAGGCGTGCCATTATCTTCGAACATGCGGCGTGTTATGTTCCTTCCTAGGGCCCTCTTCTTTGGCCCATAAATGGACTTGACCGGGCCATCCGTTTTGTGAGGGTCTTTATGTGTGTCATGTGCCGGCTTATGTGCGGCGCCGCTTGCCGTTCTTGGCCTGTCATCTGGTCGCCTATCCAGCCAGGCGGCCTCTTTGCTTTTTGATTGTGGGGGCTCGTCGAATTCTGGCAGCAGCTTGCGCTTCGGGTAGCTCTTTGTTTGGTGGCTATTGCCATATTTGTCTGTGGTCTTGGGCACTTTGCTCCACCTCATTCTGAGTATGTCTTCCGCTGTTTTGAGCTTCCGTTTCTCCTTCTTCAAACTTCTTGCAGTGGCGACAAGCCTTTTTCGAAGGTTCTTGTGCTCCGGTGGTGTGTCCGGCGTGAGATCGTCCGGACCGTTGTTTTCGCCGGGGATGTATTGATTATCCGATCCATCCTGCTCGGATGGTTGCTTGGTTGCATGTTCGTTGCCCATCGATTTGCCCTGCTCTATGGCTGGGTCATTATGGGTGCTGTTGTTATCGAGGCGGGACTTGGGGCGGCGCTTGCATCGCCGCTTTGGTTGTTTTTCGGGGGGATTATCCTTGTCCCGTTGTTCCTCGTTATCGCTCCCTTCTGGGGTGTCCACCATATATACATCACGAGTTGGGGTGGGCTTCCAGTGCTCGATAGGTGCTGGTTCTTGATCGTCTCCAGCATCGTCGTCCATACCGCCGATGTCTTCAGAGTCGTAGTCTAGCATGTCGGTTAGATCGTTGACAATGGCTACAAAGTGGGTGGTGGGTGGGCTTCGAATTCCTTCGTCGTCCGCATCCCAACCATCCTGACCGCAGTCCGGCCAGGTCTCTCCTGATAACGAGAGATACTTTAGCAAATTCAGGATGTCGCCAAAGGGTGAGTGCTGAAAGATGTCCGCAGCGATGAACTCCATGAACGGCGCCCAATTGGATTCGATTGGCAGGGGCGCCGGAGGTTCGGGATCCGGCAAGGCGTCCGGCACCTCGGAGTCACAAGCTTTGCAAGGGACAAGGTCGGTATTCGGCTCTATCACCGTGGAAGTTGCAGCCCCCGAAGCGGTGTCCAGCCACCTTTCCTCGATCTGCGCGGTCGGCTCCGAACTATGGGTCAGAGCGGACTTGTGTGCAGCCTCTAGGGTACTGTCCGGGGGCAGAACTAAGTCATGCCCGTCGTGACAGTGCGGCACGCTCGGCTGTGGCTCGAATCCATCGAAGATCAAGTCTCCGCGGATGTCAGCCGTGAAGTTTAGGCTTCCAAATCTGACCTGATGGCCAGGGGCGTAGCTTTCGATCTGCTCCAGATGGCCAAGTGAATTGGCCCTTAGTGCAAAGCCGCCGAACACGAAGATCTGTCCGGGGAGAAAAGTCTCACCCTGGACGGCGTTGTTGTTGATTGAAGAAGCCATCAAGCCTACCGGTGACGACACAGAGGAACTCTCAATGAAAGCTCCAATGTCGGTGTCAAAACCGGCGGATCTCGGGTAGGGGGTCCCGAACTGTGCGTCTAGGCGGATGGTAACAGGAGACAAGGGACACGATGTTTTTACCCAGGTTCGGGCCCTCTCGATGGAGGTAAAACCCTACTCCTGCTTGATTGATATTGATGATAGGGGTAGTACAAGAGTGGATCTACCACGAGATCAAGGAGGCTAAACCCTAGAAGCTAGCCTATGGTATGATTGTTGTAATGGTTGTCTGTCCTACGGACTAAAACCCTCCGATTTATATAGACACCGGAGAGGGCTAGGGTTACACAGAGTCGGTTACAATGGTAGGAGATCTACATATCCGTATCGCCAAGCTTGCCTTCCACGCCAAGGAAAGTCCCATCCGGACACGGGATGAAGTCTTCAATCTTCTATCTTCATAGTCTTGGAGTCCGGCCGATGATGATAGTCCAGCTATCCAGACACCCCCTAGTCCAGGACTCCCTCACCAACCTTGAGCGCGTCCACCCTATTGTTTCCTTGCGCCGCCATCATCTGGCACGTCCGAGCAAGGTTCTTCTCCGACACATTCGGAGGATCAAGAGCGGGCGAGTACCATGCTCCAGCTGGGATCTGGCGAGGTGCCATGCCTTGCTAGGATGCAGAGTTGAAGTAGATCTGGGGATTTCGGAAGCAAGAAGGATAGGAGCGAGAAAGGGGATCTGGGCAGTGAAGGAGAAGGTAAGGAAGGTAAGCCTAGGCGGGCACCGCTCTTTTGTAAATTCGTGCAGTTGCCAAGGCGTCGCGGGGGAGCCAGGGCGCCCACGTCCAATCAACCGCCACACGGCGCCCAAGGCCGCAGGCTGATGGGACCCGCGGCGCTTCGTACTTGCCCCTTCGCTTCACTGCTAAGCCAAGGCCGGGCGCGACTTGGGCCCGGGGGCTACTGTCGGCGTTCTAGGAACGGGGGTACCCAGACTTGCCTGCCTGCGGCCTACGGCATGGCTCAAGGAGTGGCCCAGTACGGCCCATCTTCATCAACACATGCTCAAGACCCTTGCGAGGGGCCAAGCCTCGCGGGGCGGACGACAGGAGGCTTCCTCGGGCACAGCCTCGTCAAGATGGCTCGCGAGGAGGCGGAGGGATCAAGGCGGGGAACCTCACGAGGTGCCCATGACACAAGCCATGAAGACCAAGGCCAGGCGGGCGCCGGCCTGCGCAGAGTCCTTGTTTCCTCTTTGGTGCAAAGGGAGCAAGCGTAGGCAGGAGTATCAAGCAAAGGCAACCATTTCGGTGAACCAAGACCAAGACTAGCAGGACGGCTGAATGGAGGTCATCGTGGAGCCCAAGCCGGCGTCATCGTCAGGGTCTTTGGCAGGCGATGACCAACTTTAGTCAGGATAAATTTACTAGATGTTCCCCTTCAAAATGGCCAACTGTTGGCGCCCTTCCCGCTCGATATTTCGGAAGAGGCCCAGGGCCTCCGCCAATAGATAGGACTAGCCACCCACAGGGTAGGAGGATCGAAAGAACGAGGATAGAAAGATAGAGAGAGAAAGAGAGAAGCGACTGAACTCCCCCTAGCAGTTCATCGCACCAGCCAAGAACAGACCCTCGCGAGGCTGTTCTTCCTTGTACTATTCATCATCAGCCCCAGAGGCAATCCACACACCACACACTGGAGTATGGTGTTACACCACAATGGTGGCCCGAACCAGTATAAACCTTGTGTCCTCTGTGTTGTTCTTCGTGTAGTTTAGATCCTTGCGAGGCGATGAGACACGGGTAGGCAGTAGGTGTGATCTCCGTGCGCACCCCAGAATTTGAACCTTGACGGTCTGCCGGAACCCGAAATCCGACACCGATAACCGCGCCTTATGGGTAGAACTTTTTGAGGTGCTCAATATTCCATGAGTTTTGCAATTGAATGCCATCTCCGGTCTCTAGACAGACAGCACCAGGTCTGGTGACTCATACTACCCGGTAAGGGCCTTCCAAATTTGTCATCAACTTGTTTGTACCCTTGGCCGACTGAACGTGCCTAAGGACAAGGTCGCCTTCCTCCAAACACCGGGCATGAACCATGTGGCTATGATAGCGACGCATGGCTTGCTGATAGCGTGCAGCACGCGTAGCAACCCAGAGACAGTTCTCCTCGAGTAGCACAACATCATCACATCAGTGCTGATCTTGCACTACTCCATCGTAGGCAAGCACTAGAAGCGACCTGTAAATGAGTTCCCTGGGGATAACTACGTCTGCCCCATAGAACATGGAAAATGGAGTCTGCCCGATAGCCCGATTCGGTGCCGTTCGGAGGGACCAGAGGACTACCGGCAACTCATCGATCCATTGCCTGTCGTGCTTCTTCAGTGTATCAACGGTTCTTGTTTTTAGGCCTCACAGCACTTCAGCTTTGCCCTTTCAGCTTGTCCATTGCTTCTAGGGTGAGCCATAGAGGCGAATGAGACCTTGCTTCCGAGGGTGCGAACATATTGCACGAAAGTTGTAGCTCGTGAACTGGGTACCATTGTCAGTGATGATCTTGCCGGAACACCAAAACGACACAGGGGAGGCCATGACGAGGGCCTGCTGCCGGCGTGGGTGGTAGTGGCGAGGCGAGGGGAGCGACTACGCCACCGAGAGAGGGGAGACAAGGGCCGGCATTGGAGCTCCAAGGAGGGAGGTGGCTATTGTTGTTTTCTAAAGAAGGAAAGGATAGAGAGAGGATTCACAGAGGGAAAGACAAAGGGAAGCAGAGAGAAGGTGGCGGCTCATCTGTTGGTTTCGCCGGCGAGAGGGTGCAGCGGCTACTGCTGCTGGCTCCGACAGAGATGAGATCTGGCTGTGGAGCTGATGAGGCGGCGGCACGAGGTAGTCATGGAGGTCGGCGCTGAAGTTGGCATGACGGGGCTGTGAGGACGGGCACGCTCGGGTGCTCGCTCAATCTCCTCGGGCAGCAAGATTGCCGGGAGATGTGGGGACGAGGTGGCTCAGAGCGCTGCTCCTCTTCCATAGTGCTCGGCTCAGGAGCAAGACCCTTGGGCGCTCGTGCTGCTATGGGGCTCAGGGAGGCCTCTGGTTGGCTCGGGCAATGGGATGTGGAGGCTGCGGATTGGGCATTGACGGAAAGCAAGAAAGGTGGTCGGGGAGATTGGATCGGGAGGAGTTCCCGAGGGAGACAGGAGAGAGCTGGTAGCCTGGTGGCGGCGTGATGGGAAAGGGTGGACAGGACAGCTAGGGTCTATGGTTTGGTCTGATTTAGTAGGTGGGTGGACTATATATAGGAAATAGAACTAGGTTAGGACCCTCCAATTTAGATCGGATGGTCGAGATAAATAGGCTAGGGAGAGTCCAACAAAGAACCGAAGATAGTTTAGGGATGGTTGGGGATGACCCGGACCAATCGGTCATGACCAAACGGTTTGGTTTCGAGGAAGTTCAGACATGCGAGGGGCTGCAGGCTGTCAAGAGAGGTTAGGTGGTTTGACAAGAGGGAATCGAAAACACGGTTGGTCTCGAAATGGTCAACGAATGCAATGAAGAGAAGCGAGGAGTGGCAACTACGAGCGAATGCAAGTTTTAAGAAAACATGCGGATGCAATGCGCATGATGCCATGATGAATGCAACAAACAAATAAATAACACAACTGACACGCAAAACATGGAAGGCATCTGGAGCGTCAGTCTCGGGCCGTTACATCACTATGTGCACAAAACTGCAAAGAATTTCTCTGCATATTCTAATGAGTACTATACTCCTCCTATGAAGAGAAACGCATATTCTTTAATTCCTAAGTTCTCTATCAGTGCCTTGCCTTACATTGCTTCTCAGCCGCCCATTCAGATGTGGGTAGTTAAGAAGAAGAACTAATCACTTTTGTAGGGTCAGTTCTTTAGACACAATAAATTTCTAACAAATTTGTTGAAGGCCAAACATAAATGCTTGTTGGGATGCAAGCTAATCATGATGAAATGAATTCCTCATATCACATCCATGTGTTGCTATTTATATGCTTACTGATGAAATTCCCTGACGAAGTTGATCATCATATGCATCAACAGAAGTATATGAATTTTTAAGTGAGACTAATGCTTCTACAGGATGATACTCCAAAAGCTGCTGAGTGGGTTCTGGATAGTGGCTGCACCGATCACATGACTGGTGACAGGAATCTCCTCACCAATACTCCCCTTGCTCCATCTCATCTGAAGCATATCACCTACGCTCACAAAGGAAAAAAGCAAGATATAGGGTGTAGAAAAGGTTGCTATGTCAAAGGATCGACACATGGAAAAAGTGATGCTTGTCGAGTCCCTAGGATACAACCTCATGTCTATCTCACTGCTTTGTTATCTTGATATGATTGTCATCTTTGGAAAATATAGATGCATTGTGCTAATGGAATCTGAAAAGTCCAAAGTCTTCGAAGGCTTTAGGAGAGGTGATTTGTATATAGTAGATTTTTCTCTTAGTTCTCAACCGAACACATGTCTACTTGCAAAAGCTTCAGAGTTCTGGCTATGGCATCGATGACTTGGGCATACTGGCATGAGGAATTGGAGCACACTCGTCAAGAAGAAATACATCATTTGCGTCAAGGGCATCAAATTTGTCAAAGATCATCTTTGTGGTGCTTGTGAGGCAGGAAAGATGACCAAATTCAAGCTATCCTCGAAGACAATCATGATCACTACTCGTCCCTTTGAATTACTTCAAATGGATCTCTTTGGTCCTTCTCATTATGCCACACTAACCAATGCAGCATCACTTTATGATTCATCATTGTTGATGATTATTCTCGTTACACCTGGGTGCATATCATTACCTTCAAGACTGAAGTGCAGGGCGTCTTCAGATGGTTCGCTAACCATGCCATGACGAATTATGGCATCAAGATCAAGCATATCAGAAGCAACAACGACACCGAGTTCATGAACATAGGCCTCGATCACTACCTTGATGAACTTGGTATCGCCCATGAGCTATCTGCTCCTTATACTCCTAAGAAGAATGGAATTGCTGAGTGCAAGATTAGGACACTCAATGAGATGGCCTACACTATGCTTGATGAATACAAGACGCCTCGTCAATGGTGGCCTGAAGCAATTGTTACCGCTTTTCACATCATCAATCGGGTATATCTTCACAATTCCTCAAGAATTCTTGATATGAGCTCCTCACTGACAAAAAGCCCAATGTAAGTTATTTCAAAGTCTTCAATGCTAATTGTTGGATTAGAGTTCCACATCACAATTCCAAATTTGCACTGAAAGCACACGAGGGTTTATGCTTGGTTACAAAAAGGACTCGCATGCCTACAAAGTCTTCAACACCTATCACAACAAGGTTGTTGAAATTGTAGATGTGCGTTTTGATGAAACTATCGGCTCGCAAAGAGAGCACCTGCCTCCTGTGCTAGATTAAATCCCTCCTGAGGAATCTATCAAGTTGATGGGCACTAGTGAAATAGTGCCCAATCAAGAAATAGCTGAAGAAGAAGTGATTATTTCCCGTCCTGAAGAAACTGCTACTACTGAAGAAAATGACTCTGAGAAAATCCTCCACCTCAACAAGGCCCTTGTACAGCTCATCCAAGAGTGGTGAATGAAGTGCAAATTGAGAAGATCCTCGAAGACATCAATGCGCCTAGTCCCCTCACTCTCTCAAGAGCTTTACATCTAGCTAACTTTTGTGGGCATTTTGCATTTGTCTCTATCACAGAGGCAAGGCATGTACAAATGGGTGGCTACCGGGCAGGGCCCGACAACCACGCCTTATGGGTAGAACTTTCTGAGATGCTCAATATTCTATGAGTTTTGCAATTGAATGCCATGTTCGGTCTCCAGACAGACAACGCCAGGTCTGGTGAGTGGTGCTACCCGGTAAGGGCCTTCCAACTTTGTCGTCAACTTGTTAGTACCCTTGGCCAAATTAACGTGCCTAAGGATGAGGTCGCCTTCCTCCAAACACCGGGCATGAACCCTGTGGCTATGATAGTGATGCGGGGCTTACTGATAGCATGCAGCACGCATAGCAACCCGGAGACGGTTCTCCTCGAGTAGCACAGTGTTGTCACGCCAGTGCTGATCTTGCGCTACTTCATCGTAGGCAAGCACTCGAGGCAACCCGCAAATGAGTTCCCTTGGGTTAATTGCTTCTGCCCATAGACCAGGGAAAATGGAGTCTGCCCGGTAGCCCGATTCGGTGTCGTTCTGCGGGACCAGAGGACTACCGGCAGCTCATCGATCCACCGCCTACCGTGCTTCTTCAGTGTATTAAAGGTTCTTGTTTTTAGGCCTCGCGGCACTTCAGTGTTCGTCCTTTCAGCTTGTTCATTGCTTCTAGGGTGAGCCACATAGGCGAATGAGACCTTGCTTCCGAGGGTGCGAACATATTGCATGAAAGTTGCGGCTCGTGAACTGGGTACCATTGTCGGTGATGATCCTTGCCGAAACTCCAAAACGGCACACCAGTTCTTTCAAGAATTTGATAGCTGATTGAGCAGTCACATTTCTCATGGGGGTCACTTCCGACCACTTTGTAAACTTGTCGACGACAACAAACAAGAATTCAAAGCCCCCAATTGCTCGGGGGAAGGGGCCGAGGATATTGAGCCCCCAGATAAAAAATGGCCATGATAAAGGGAAGCTTGGGCAGGCACGTGCATAGTCATGAAATGGAACTGGCACGCTTCACGTTTCGTGACTAGCTCGACCGCATCTTGGAGGGATCTGGGCCAATAAAATCCTTGACGAAATGCTTTCCTAACTAATGCCCTTGATCCAATATGGGAGCCACACATGCCTCTATGTATCTCAGCCAGTAGTTCCTTTCCTTCTTCTCGGCAGATGCACTTCAATTTCACACCATTGGGCCTCCTTTTGTACAGAGTGTCATCGACGAACTGGTACATACTGGCCCTCCGGGATACTCTTTCAGCCTCATCTTGGTCTTTGGGGAGTTCTCCGGTTGGAGAAAGTGGACTATATGCCTTGCCAAGTGGAGCGTGAGGCTTAGCAACGAGGACTAGCGGCACCTCCTCAACTGCGGGGGTGCCCTCCTCATCTGTGGGGACCGTGGTCCTGGCAGGAGGGTGTGTGTCGGTGTACAAAAGTAGGGGCTCTCCTTTTGACCCCTTTACTTGTGCACAGGCAGTCCGAGCCACGCGCCATGGCCGCACATAGCAGGGAAAAGGAGGGAAGCCGGAGAGAAGCCGAAGGCTCGAGACGAACAAGGCAACATCAAGGACCAAGGCCACAAAGCGCAGATGGATGAAGCAGGTTTCCCCGGCAAGACCCTTGCCGGCAAGGCCCTTGCTGGGGCAGCTTGCCCACACCAGCGTAGCGGGCCACCCTTGAACCCACGGCCTCCAATGTCAACAACCACGTTAGACAAGGGTTCGGGAGGCACCTCCGTGATGGCGTGCAGATCTTTGTGAAGACATAGAATGCTCAAGATCAGATGGGGGTTGAGAGGCAACAATCCTCACCGAATACCCTTATCGAAGAAATCCACAAGACCCCCGGCAAGATCCTTGCCGGGGACGCCGGCAAGACCCTTGTCGGGCCACCCGGTAAAACCCTTGCCGGGCCACCCGACAAGACCCTTGCCAGAGGCGACAGCTGGGCCACTTCGAGGCCCGCACCAACCAACTCCCCGCCGTCGTTCGCATGCAGCTGCCAGCCCAACCAGCTGGACAGGCACCTGCGTGGCGACATGTAGCTTCCAGGCCAACTCAGCAAACACCTGCATGGCGGCATGCGGATCTTCGTGGGGGATCCACCTCCGCGCCGCCTCAGATGCTTGCCTGCCTACATGGTACCACATGCATCGCTGGCCAGGGTGCATGTCAAAGCGAGGAGGAGCGGCAACGGACGGGACGGTCCTCGCTACCGTCCCCGATAAAGTGAAGGGACACCTAAGCCATGCATTAAATGCATCTTGTCCTGTAATACGGGCGATAAGCTCACGATACTGTAGGCCTTTCCACCTCCTGTGTGCCACTGTGGCAGCCCCTATCGCCTATAAAATGAGGCCCGTGGCATACAAGAAAAGGATTCGGCTCTTTTGAACCACACAGCACCCGTAGCTAGTTCGAGAGCTCAAGAACACTCAATACATCCACCAAGCAGGACTAGGGTTTTACGCATCCTCGCGGCCCGGACCTGGGTAAACGATCCTCGTGTCAACTACTAATCCTGCTCTTCTCACAACCCCGCGCACCACAACCGTAGTAGGGATTCTTGTGAATCACATAGGTGTCATTTCCCACCGACATCTTTGGCGCGCCAGGTAGGGGGGCGCAATTGTGAGAATCTGGTCTAGCAGTTGACCTAGCTGTTCTTCATCGCCATGGCTCCTAAGAAGAAGACGACCACGGCGATCGGTTCGTCCGGGACCGGATTGCCAGTGCCGATGCGGACCAGTAGCGGGCCAGTCGCGGAGAGAACCCGTGGCACGGCCCGCGAACATCCACACCACCCTGGCAGTCTAGGCCTGGCGAGTGGCGTCGTTCGCGCGCCAGGCGACGAGCTACCAGTTGTAGGCTCTAGAGACGGAGTCGGGCCCCCCGCAGGCGGCGCGGGGCCCTCCAGGGGCGCCGCCATCTCGCCAGACAGCGGCATGGTGGCCTCCAAGACGCCGGCACCGGCTCCCATGGCGCGCTGTTCTCAGGTTGTGCATGATGAGCAGCGCCGCCCTGCTGGTGACCCAGGGCGCCGTCCTGGGAAGAGTCCCATGCGCCCTTCGCATGTTGAGGAAGGCCAGCATGCGCACCGAGGTGCTAACGGGGATGGCGAACGGCTGCGGGGCCATGACGCGGCTCCTTCTAACATGGTTAGAAGTTGAGGCGCATCGCGGTCCCCCCAGCTTTCACCGCCACCCACGCCAGCGGAAGCCCTAGCACACGCGCAGCTGCTCCTCGATTTTCCTCCCACCGCGGAGAAGCTCGACAAATGGAGGGCCACTGTTCGGAGCCTGGTCGGCATCGCCAACAACGATGAGTTGCTGCCGTCGGGACCCATAGCCTGTCGCTCCGTCGGGCCACTACATGCCAGCGGAGGCCGGGCCGGAGGCGACACGGCCACGATGCACTCCCCTCCTCCATCCTGACCACTGCGGGTGTCGGTCCGTCGCGATGACGCTCGTGATGATATCTCCAAAGCATCGTCCGACCGGCGAACCCACCGCGACCAACGCCAAGTTCTTCAGGAGCGAGTTCATGAAGACGCTCGAACCACCATCGAGCGTCGGTGTGAGGCACGCCACCAGTCGGACAGGCGGGCAGGGCCCACTACGGACCACCCAGCACCGGGAGGCTACAGTGGCCTACCTTACGAGGTAGGTTGTCCGGCCTTCACCCGTGAGCTGCGGCAGTTCTAGTGGCCCTCCCACTGCAAGTTCAAGCTTGACGTTGGCGAAAAGTACAACGGCAAGACTCACCCATCGGAGTTCCTCAGCATCTACACCATCGCGATACAAGCTGCTGGGGCCCGCGACGACAAGGTGCTTGCCAATTACTTTCCGTTGGCACTCAAGCCCAATGTTATGTCATGGTTGATGCACTTGCCGGTAGACTCCATTTCTTCTTGCGTGGATCTGTGTCATGAGTTTGCTCACGCTTTTACTGGGGGCCACCAAGCTCATGGCCAGGCGAGTGGTCTGCATATCATCCCCCAGAAGGAAGGGGAAAACTTGCGCAAGTACATCCAAAGGTTTAGCCGAGTGCAGTACAACATCCGCGACGTTCATCCTGCCGCCGTGATCAGTGCATTCCATTAGAATGTGCGCAATCATAAGATGCGTGATGAGCTGGCGATGAACAAGGTCAGAGATGTGGCTGAACTTTATGTTCTGGACAATCGGTGCGCTCGCGCTGAAGAGGGAACAAAGTACCCCGGCGAAGACGCCGGCGCGGAAACCAACTCCACGGATGATACCGCCACCCCGGTGAGGTAGGGCCGGCGCTGTAACAAGAAGCGCTGGAGCAAGGCCGTGCTTGCCGTCGAGGGATCCGACGATACCGGTGCCACCAAGAAACCCAAGGCAAGTGACCCCGGCAAGGAAGTTGACGGGTGTACCACTTTCCGAGCCTTGGCGGCTACCGATAAGCCAGGGGCTCCGACAAGCAGTATTGCAAGATCCATCGCACCAAAGGCCACGATCTCAAGAACTGCCGGCAAGTAGAGCTCCTCGCTGAGAAGCAGAAAGCCGAATATGAACGGCGGGAAAAGGAGAAAGGCCAAGAAGGTGCTGAAGGATCTAGCAAGAAACGTGGTGACCAAGGGGGCCGTCGCTGCAAGGACAATAAGTAGGAGAGGCCCGCCTAGGGCCGCGACAAGAAGCAGGAAGACGATGATCACGACGAGGACGATCAGTCCGGCGACCACGAGTTTCAGAAAGCAAGCCATGTGCGTCGACGGTGGCGCCTCACTGCATACATCCCACCGCCAGCTCAAGCAGTGGGTGCGTAAGATCACAGCGGTGGAGCCGTCAGTCCACGCACGGAAGCCGCTGAGGTGGTCCAGCACGCCTATCATCTTCGACATCGAGGACCACCCTGACCGCACTACTGCGGTCGGGTGCTTGTCGTTGCTGGTCTCACCAACAATCCGCAACCTCAAGGTAACGAAGATGTTGGTTGATGGCGGGGCCGGTATGAACTTGATCTCGCCCGTTGTGATCAAGAAGCTGCAAATCCCTGATGGAGACCTCGAGGAGACGGGCACGTTCCAAGGGGTCAACCCGGGGAGGAGCCAGCCGAAAGGAAAGGTCACGCTGCCGGTGACATTCGGACGTGAGCTGAACCACAGGACAGAGAGGATTATCTTCGATGTAGCCGAGATCCCCTTGCCCTACAACGGGATCCTCGGCTGCCCAACACAAGCCAAGTTCATGGCGGCTTCGCATTATGCCTACAACATGCTGAAGATGCCCGGGCCGATGAACATCATCATCCTCCCCTCCGACAAGAAAGATGCATTGATTTGCGCCGACCAACTTTATCGAGAGGCAGTTGCAGCAGCTGCCGCCAAGGCACCTGCTCGTGCCGACGGGGCCCCGGGAGGGAAAAAGACCCGCAAGACCCCTCGCACCTACTCCGGCAAGCGCACCTCTTCGAGGTGTTGCGCTCCCGTTGAGGACGTGCCAGAGAGCTCCCCCGGCAAGAGCAAGAAGTCCAGAGCTGCACCACCAGAGACCAAGAAGGTGCCCGTCAAGGAGGATGGCACGGGGGGAGCTTTTACCATAAGCTCCACCCTCAACAGCAAATAGGAAAGCGATCTCGTCACTTTCCTGCGGGCAAATGTCGATGTGTTTGCATGGCAAGCCTCTGACATTCCCGGTGTTCCCAGGGAAGTGATTGAGCACCATCTTGTTGTTTGTCCTCATGCGCGGCCGATCAAGCAGAAGGTCAGGAAGCAAGCTCTGGAAAGGGCAGGAGTTCATCGCGGAGGAGATCAGAAAACTAGAGGCAGCAGGCTTGGTAAGAGGAGTACTCCATCCGACGTGGTTGGCCAATCCGGTAGTGGTGCGCAAGGCAAACGGGAAGTGGAGACTGTATTGATTACACAGACATCAATAAGGCTTGTCCAAAGGATCCCTTCCCGTTACTGTGCATTGACCAGATTGTTGACTCCACGGCTGGGTGTGACCTATTATCATTCCTAGACGCCTACTCGTGATACCACCAGATCTTCATGACGAAAGAGGACGAGGAAAAGACAGCATTCATCACCCCATGTGGTACGTATTGCTTTTTACGGATGCCTTTCGGGTTGAAGAGTGCTGGCTCAACCTTTGCAACAGCGGTCCAAATTGGTTTTGAGCCCCAGCTACTTAGAAATTTGGAAGCTTATATGGATGACATAGTGGTCAAAACCAAGGACAAATCAACACTTGTGCAAGATCTGGAGGAAACATTTGCACACCTGCGCAAGATCAACCTCAAATTGAACCCTGAGAAGTGTGTCTTCGGCATCCCGTCTAGCAAGCTTCTCGGATTCTTTGTGTCCCAGCGCGGGATTGAAGCAAACCCAGATAAGATCAAGTCCATTGAGCAGATTGAGGCACCCAAATGGATCAAGGACGTGCGTCAGCTCACTGGCTGCGTTGCCGCCATGAGCCGATTCATCTCCAAGTCCGCAGAGCGTGCCCTTCCTTTTTTCAAGATCTTGAAGAAAACAGGGCCAATAGTGTGGACCCCGGAGGCCGAGGCAGCGCTGCAGGATTTGAAGAAATACCTCTCCTCTACCCCAGTGCTAGTTGCGCCTAATCCACAAGAACCGTTGCTGCTGTATCTAGCGGCAACAAATTAGGTGGTTAGTGCCGCACTAGTGGCGCAGAGAGAGGTCGACAAGGAGGCAGCGGCAGAGTTAACAGATGACGAGCCGGAACCCTCTCCGGCAGGGCTCGATCCCGGCAAGACTGAGTCCCCCGCAGAGGCTGATGCCAGTACGACAGGGCCCATGCGACCGGGTGAAGAGGTGCAGAAGAAGAAAATGGTACAACACCCAGTTTACTTCGTCAGCTCCCTCTTGCAGGGGGCTAGGTCGACGTACACAGGTGTGCAAAAGTCGCTCTTTGGCCTGCTTATGGCCTCGAGGAAGCTGCGCCATTAGTTCCAAGCGCACGAGATCACGGTGGTCACCCGCCTCCCATTGGAGCGGATACTGCATAACCCAGATGCTACGGGGAGGATCGTGGAATGGGCCCTGGAGTTGTTAAGTTTCGGTTTAAAGTTCGAGAGCACCTCGACGATTCAGAGCAGAGTCTTGGCAAAGTTTGTTGCAGACTGGACCTCGACGCTCGACGAAGAGGTGCAGGAGACCACTCTCCCCAGCAAGGAAATGAGCCGCAACTGGATCATGCACTTTGATGGTGCCTTCTCGCTGCAAGGCGCCAGTGCTGGTGCGCTACTTGTCACACCCACCGGAGAGCACCTCAAGTATGTCATCTAGGTGCACTTCCCTGGGAGATGTCAACCAACAACACCACTAAGTATGAGGGTTTGCTTGCCGGTCTCAGGATCATGGCGGACCTCGGAGTTAAAAAGCTCATCGTCAGGGGCGACTCGCAGCTCGTCGTCAGGCAAATCAACAAGGATTATCAAAGCCCGTTGATGGAAGCTTACGTAGATGAGGTGAGGAAACTGGAGGAGCGCTTTGACGATATACATGCGGAGCACGTCCCTCGGACGGAGAACGACATCGCCGACTACCTGTCAAAGCACACTGCCCTCAAGCTACCTGTGGAACCAGGTACTTTTGTGCTTCAGTTGACTCAGCCATCCGTTGAGCCGTCAACCGGGCAGATAAAGCGGAGGAAGCTAAGATCAGGCAAGTACTTCCCCACCGAGTTCCCCGGAGCCGCCAGCGAAGATGTTTCCATGAACGCCGATCCTGCCGCGGGGCAACCGACTCCGGCAGGGCCTCAGGTCATGGCCGTAGAGACGGTCGTTCCCGTGGTAGAAGAGATGCCTTTGGTCCTTGTCATCGACCCCACAGGCTCCGGCATGGGCGCAGCACACCGTCTGATTCCTCCAAAAAGGAGAGCTTCCTGAGGAGCAGGAAGAGGCAGAAAGAGTAGCCCGCTGGTCTACTCTGTACCAATTCGTTGATAACATATTGTACAGAAAAAGGCCAAATGGGGTGAAATTGAAGTGCATCTCCTGGGAGGAAGGACTAAAGCTGTTGGCAGAGATACATGGAGGCATATGTGGCTCCCACATAGGGTCGAGAGCCCTTGCCGGCAAGGCTTTCCGGCAAGGTTTCTTCTGGCCCACTGCACTCCAGGATGCGACGACACTAGTAACCAAGTGTGAAGCATGCCAGTTCCATTCGAAGAAGCTTCATAAACCAGCTCAAGCCCTTCAAACTATCCCTCTCTCTTGGCCCTTCTGTTCTGGGTCTCAACATATTGGGCCCCTTCCCCCATGCTGTCGGGGGCTTTGAGTACTTGTACGTCGCGATTGACAAGTTCACAAAGTGGCCAGAGGTGGAAGCAATGAGGAAGGTGACGGCGCTGTCAGTCATCAAGTTCTTCAAGGGATTAGTGTGCCGTTTTGGGGTACCCAACAGGAACATCACTGACAACGGCACACAGTTCACAAGCCATGCCTTCATGCAATACATTGAGGATCTCGGCAGCAGGGTCTGTTTTGCTTCCGTGGCACATCCACTGAGCAATGGCCAAGCGGAGAGAGCAAATGCTGAAGTTCAGCGAGGCTTCAGAATGAAGACTTTTGACAGGCTACGCAAGAGTGGAAGGCGCTGTATTGATGAGTTGTCGGCGGTTCTTTGGTCGATCAGTACGACAGCAAATCGAGCCACCGTCCAGACACCCTTTGCCCTAGTCTACAGGGCAGAAGCAGTTCTCCCCATGGAACTCATATACGGGTCACGTCGAGTGCTCTCTTATGATGAGCTTGGGCAAGAGCGATTGCGGCAAGATGACGCAACGCTCCTTGAGGAAGATCATCTCCGGGCGGCTGTGAGAGCGGCATGCTACCAGCAAGCCTTGTGCTGCTACCATAGCCGCAAGGTTCATGCCCGGAGCTTTGAGGAAGGCAACCTTGTTCTTCGGCACATTCAGTCGGCCAAGAATTCCAACAAGTTGACGCCAAAGTGGGAAGTCCCTTATCGGGTAACACGAGTCACCAGGGCCGGCGTAGTCCGGCTAGAGACTGAAGATGCCATTCTAGTGAGCAACTCCTGGAACATCGAGCATCTCCGTAAGCTTTACCCATAAGGCGTGGCTGTCGGGCCTCCCGCCAGGCCACCCTTTTGTACAAGCCTTGCCGGCAAGGCATGTAACCCTTTGTACAAAGCTAGGCGCAGGCCCTGAGCATAAATAAACGAAGCGCTGGCACCCTAAGTTATAGCATGCATGCTAGGTTGAGTCTCTCCCTTGGTTAGGGTTGATAGTGCTTGGCAGCAGCTAACCCCTAGCTTAGAGGTCGACTGTGCGTCTCTCTGTTCTTCTCTATCTTCTTTGGTTCGCATGGCACATAAGTATTCTTGCCGAGCTATTTTGGAAGAAAGGGGACGGACCGGCGTCCGGCCCCCGGCAAGCCAAAGTTGCCGGGGGCTGCAAGAGCAAGGATCCATCCGCGACAAGCCAAGGTTGCCGGGGGCTGTAGATCCAGATAAGTCTTCTATCCTCTATCATGCATTTTGTTATGGACTGGGTATGTGAAACCTTGATTTTTCCCCTAGGCTACCATTCTCCCCTCTTTCCGTACCCTAGGACTATCTCCTGGGGCCGAATTTGGTCGTAGTCGCGGTAGAGAGGAAATGAAACGAGGAGCCTAAACCCACCTCATCCCTACCTCCACCAAGGGCATGAGAAAGGTCGAGCGAAGTGGGGGCACGGCAAGACCTGTTGCCAGGCGAGAAAACGTTTATCTTAAAAAATAATGAGGATTCGCTCCTTGTCGTTGGTTCCACCCGTGAATGGAAAACCCAGGAAACATCCCTTTTTCATTAAAAAAAACATCCCGTACAGGTATAGTTCATATGAAATGAAAAACATGAGCAAGGGGATTACAAGTTCTAAAGTTAGAAAAGCCCGAAGGCTTCCAAGACTAAAAAGAGATAAGGTGCCCTAACTCCTTTCTTGTCCCTCTCCTCAGGAGGCAGGTCAAGGAAGCAAAAAAGGGCGAAAGGGGTGCCTAAGCGAGGAATGAAGAGCAGAGGGCACCAGGAGAACATGCCAGCGGTCGCCTAGGAGAGGGTTGGCAGTGGTGGCACCGGAGGGAGAGCTGGAAGATGAGGCAGCGGTCCGTCAATACGTTATGAAGGCGTCGGTGCCTGCGTACTCCGACTTGACGACCTGCCACCCGCCTTCTTCGCCTTCTCCGGCCTCCTTACACCAGCCGCACAAGGAGACGGCCCCGGGAAGGACAAGAGGCTGGCCCCTCCACCGGCAGGACCCGCCGAAAGAGCGGCCAAGTGCAGATGCTGCTGCTGCCGCACCCGCCTAGGCGCGGGGCGTCCGACGCCTAGTCGGACTCGTCCCCATCATCTGTCCTGCTGTCCTCCTCATCATTCTCGCTTGAGGAAGTGTTCCCGTCGTTGGAGGAGCTCTCCAGGCAGCACTTCAAGTGAGTCCCAAGATCTCCAAAGACCTTGACGGAGAGCAGGCCATTCTCCATTAATTTGAAGTAGAGAATGAGCCCCACCGTCAAGTTGTGGACGCGGGCGAAGGTCTTCCACTCTCGACGAATATACATGACATGAGGGGCGGGGAACTCGATGTCAGCCCATGTGCCGTTGTTCCCGCAACCCCTCACATGCAGCCGCAACGCCTGCGGCGGATCCAGCTCCATCTCCCTCTCAAATGGAGTCGGGAGGCAAAGACGATGGCGCGGTGGTTGGCGCAGCCTGATGAAGAATTCGCAAGGGTTGTCCCCAACATGGCCCTCCATCAAAGGAGTGGCCGCTGGCGGAGGCGAGTGTCGGCTTTCTGGGAACGGGGGTACCCAGGCTTGCCTGCCTGCGGCCTCTGGCGTGGCTCAAGGAGTGGCCCAGTATGACCCGTCTTCATCAACACATGCTCAAGACCCTCGCGAGGGGCCAAGCCTCGCGGGGCGGACAACAGGAGGCTTCCTCGGGCACGGCGTCATCAGGCTGGCTCGTGAGGAGGCGGAGAGATGAAGGTGAGGTACCTCACAAGGTGCCCATGACGCAAGCCGTGGCGACCAAGGCCATGCGGGCGCCAGGCGGGCGCCAGCCTGCGCAGAGTCCTTGCTTCCTCTTTGGTGCAAAGGGGGCAAGCGCAGGCAAGGGTATCAAGAAAAGGCAACCATTACGGTGTAACAAGACCAAGACCAGCAGGATGGCAGGATGGAGGTCATCGTGGAGCCCAAGCCGGCGTCACCGTCAGGATCTTTGGCAGCCGAAGACCAACTTTAGTCAGGATAAGTGTACTAGATGTTCCCCTTCAAAATGGCCAATTGTTGGCACCCATCCCGCTCAATATTTGGGGAGAGGCCCAGGGCCTCCGCTTATAAATAGGACTAGCCACCCACAGGGTAGAGGCACGGGAAAAAAGAGAGGCAAAAGAAAGAGAGAGAGAGAGAGAGAGAGAGAGAGAGAGAGAGAGAGAGAGAGAAGCGATTGAACTCACCGTAGCAGTTCATCGCACTAGCAAAGAACAGACCCTCGCGAGGCTGTTCTTCCCTTGTACTATTCATCATCAGCCCCAGTAGCAATCCACCACACCACACACTGGAGTAGGGTGTTAAACCACAATGGTGGCCTGAACCAATATAAACCTTGTGTCTCTTGTGTTGTTCTTTGTGTCATTTAGATCCTTGCGAGGCGACGAGATACGGGTAGGCAGTAGGTGTGACCTCCGCGCGCACCCTAGAGTTCGAACCTTGGGGGTCTGCCGGAACCCGAAATCTGACATTTGGCGTGCCAGGTAGGGGTGCGCTGGAATCCGCCTTCCGTCGCTAGGTGTTTCGCCGCTCGTCGCATCATCGTCATCATGTCCGGCGACCCGATGGGCAATCCCGATCCCCGGGCGGCCTGGCCCGCCCATGCAGAGCCGCTTGCCTAGGGCGACCTCAACCCCGTGCCCCAGGCAGCCTGCGGTCCGCAGGGCGCTGCTGGCTGCGGGCGACGCGGTCAGGCGGCGCCAGCTCTCACACCGCAGCAGGTGCGGTCGGCAGCGAGGGCCTCAAGCCATGCCGCGGCCACGGCGTTGTACTCCCGGCGGGAGCAGGCGAATGCAAGGGCCGCGCTCACGGTAGCTCAAGAACTACTACAATTCAGGCTGCTGGAGGGCGGCAACGACGTGCTAATGGAGCGAGTGGCAGAGCTCCTGGGCTCCGCCACCTCGGGGGCTCACCCCTTCTGCACCCAGCTGCCGCCTCAGGCCCAAGGCGGACCGCACGGAGGCCCCATGTGCGCCCGCACAGCTCCAAGCAGGTTCCAGGGCCACTCCAACACCAACCTGGCCATCAGCGCCTGGCCACCAAAAGTGCCGCCTCCGCCTCCGACCAGCGAGGGGGGATCCACTACAGCCCACGGTCCTGGTGGGCCGCCACGCTACCACCCCCTGGTTGGCACTTCAAGCAGAACTGCGTGGCACATGGGGCGCTACAGCGAGGCATTCGTGGCGGCGGCCCCGGAGGCGTATGTGCCCCTCATGGTGGATCAAGGACACGCGCCCAGGCTGGGGAGAAGAAATACCCGAGGCTTAGCTCTTTCAGGAGCACAGGGAAGGCCTCGTCGACCGCGCTGGAGGCAGTGACTATCGGGTACGACTAATTCTTCAGGAACAGGCATACGCTAACCATGGATCACAGGGGGTACAGGTCGTTGCGGCAGGTGGCTGCCGCAATCCAGCAGCACCCCACCCCTCAGGAGGAGGGCACCGGGGGATGCAGGAGAGGGGCCAAGATCCGGCCTCGCCCACGCGGCGCTCGGAGCAAGACGTCCTCAGGAGGTAGGCCTCTGCCGGGGAGGTACCCCAGGGCCTACCCCTGGCAGAGGACCCGTGGTTGTCAGGGGAACCGCTGGCGACCGCTCTATCCCATCGGCAGCGTCCTTGGTCTCCGACCATCGTCGATGGCAATACAGTGTGGCGCAAGGCGGGGCCCTCGTCTGGCGATATGAAGCAAGGCCGGTACCTATGAAGAAGGCCCAGTGCCTGTGAAGCTCGCCGCCCCGTGACACTCTCATGTAATTATGAGTGGGGCTGTACACGCCCTGGAGTATCCGGAGAGCTGCCCTCGGGCCTCGGGGGCTCCCGCCCACACCCAGTGGCAGCACTTAGCCCCGCGCTGGTGAGAAGACGTCGAGGACTAGACTAGGTGTCCGACGCGGCTTTTTCTGCCTTTTTTGCCTTTCCTCTTGGTTGTCGTTTTTTCCTGTTTGGATTTAAGTTGGATTTGAGCTTGAAACTTGCGTGTGTTCGGGGAAGGGGTGTTTAGTCTCGTTCGAGCAATCTCTTGCGTTTTGGTTGTCGCTTTGCGTCCATCCAGCTTTAGCTGCCTCCCATCGCGAGCCCCTCGCGAGCCGGGCCAGGCCCAGCATGAGCGCAGCCCAGACTGCCATCACCACACCCTCTCAGGAGGTTCTCATTACAGGTTCAATGGGTTCATTCAGGAGGCACTCAGGACACCACGGCCCTCCTCAGGCTAGCTCGGGGCCCACGTGGGTCAAAGGTAAACAAGCGAGTCAACTCGTCACAAGACCAGCCGCTTGGCGCAGGCATACGAGTGAAATCATGTCTACAAATACGCTAACTGAAAGTTTTTACACGAGGGGCTCCCCCTCCCAAAATTCTCTTACAACCTTCTGGGCCAAGCCCGAACTTCCTCTGCGCAGGGTAAAAAGCAGGAACAACATGCGGTTATTCGAATAAATCCCCCAATGCATCCCCAGAGGCACCTCCGGAGTCGTCACTGGCATCGCTGGCCTCGCCATCACCTTCTACGACACCGTCACTAGCACCTGGGCCGTTCACCACGCCGCCCTCATCAGCAACCATGACCACACCATCGTCATCAGTGGTGAAGGCCCTAACAAGGGCGTCCACGTTGTCTTCCACCCAATACGCCAGGTTGCCCTGGATGGCCATGGGCACCGGTGCGATGGCGGCATCAAAGTCAAAGTGGGGGTCCATGTTCTGAAGATGACTGAAGACGCGAGAAAAAGCACGCCCAAGCAGGGCACGGCTCCTCTCCTCCACCAACCTGTTGGCTCTGCCCGACCGAGTCTCTAGCTGCGTCACCACGTCAATGAAGAACTGAAGGTTACCAGCATAGTTAACCACATGAGGCTCCCCAATGGCTGCCTCGCAGATGTTGCCCAAGGCTGTGTTAGCTCTTTCCTGGAGAGCGCGGAGCATAGGGCCATGCATGTGCTCCAGGGTCTGCCGCTACCGTATCTCGTCCTCGCTCTGCCGCACGACGGCCTCAGCCGTGTCCACCCTTTGATTGAGAAGAAGCACCTCGGCACGGGAGGAAGCCAGTTTCGCCTGTGCCGCACCAAGGGCGGCCCCGACCACGTCCGCACACCGCGTCACCTCATCCAGCTTGGCCTTCAGGGCGGTGGTCCTAACCTCTGCTTCGACCTTGATCAACTCCAGCCTCTCCTCGAACTCGTGCTCGAGGTTCGAGCGGGCCGCCGCCACCCGGCGATCAACCTCTTCTGAGGCTCGGGCTTCCCTCGCGGCAACGTCATCCTCCGTCTGCGCCACCAGGCGCTCCCTCGTCTCCAATCGCTCGAGATCCAGGGTGCGCTCGGTGGCCTCCAGCGTCAGTGCCTCCTCACGTTTCTGAAGCTCAGCCCGGTCGACCGAGCCCCCCTTCATCGACGTAAGGGCCGCCTCACGCAACTCCACCTGTTGCTCCAGGGAGCTACTCCAGGCCTGGAGCTCCCACGCCCGCTCTTCTGCGGCCCTACGCCGCTGGTTAGCCTCCTGAGCCTCCTCGACGGCCCGGGAGCAGGCCTCCCGAGAAGCTCCAACGACACCTCGGCTTTCTCATTATCGAGGTCACGCTCGTGGCGCACAAGGGCAACAGCCACTTTCAGCTTGCGCCTCTCCTCAGCTAGGCGCAGGCCCTTGGCCTCAAGGCGCGTGTCCTCGTTAGCGAGCTCTACACCAAGCTGGCTCACTGCGTTAGCTGCCCTCCAGAGGAACCCTTGGCGGAGGGCGCGGCGCTCCCGAGCGTGCTCGAGCACGTCTTCCGCGTCATCCTCCGCCCCAGGCGTGCGCGGAGGGCCACGGACCAGCACTCCCCCTCTGGGCAGGGGGCTGGGGGCTGCCGCCCTCGCGATGGCCGGACACGCCTTGCCAGGAGCCTGGCCTAGAGCCGGCTCGTCCTCCAAGGAAGAAAGCAAGACCGACCTCAGCCAGTCGCCGTCCACAGCCGATCGAAGAGCCCAGGGCAGGTTGGCTATGCCCCGGGAGGGCTCGCGAAGGATGGTCGCAAGGTGCGCAGCATCATGACGCATCACAGGATGGCCCACCTCTCCAACCGGCCTCACCACAAGGGTAGTGCTTGAGCTCGGGGCACTTAGGGACGGTGGAGCGGGCGAGGCCTGGAGGGATGGCTCCTCATCCATCTCCGAGAACTCGGCAGGAAGGGCCCTGCAGGACAATGATCAGCTGAAGCAGTAGGAAAGTAAGGGACTGAGAAAGGGGAAGGCTTACTCATCAGTGGCGAAGTACTTCCTGCGCTTCAATAGGCGGCAAGGGTAATCATCACCCAAGGCCTCCCTTCTCTTTCGGAGAGCCTCGAAGTCCATGCGGAAGCGGCCCAGGAGCTCGGCGCAAGGTTCAGCCTGGGACGAGGAAGAAGCGCCAAAGTGACCGGCGTCAGGGACATCGCCCTGGCGCATGCCGCCAGACGCTGCACCAAGAAGGGTGGCCGGGGCCTCAAGGGCCTCTGCCAAAGGAGCCACGGGCCATGGCTCAACACCTTCAGCCGCCGCATGACAGGCCTCAGGAGCTGCCGCCTCAGGAGTTCTGCATGGCATCGTCGTCCCGACGGTGGACCCCTCAGCCCCCGGTGGCCCTTGCCTCCCAGCTCCACCACTCGAGGAAGGACCATCGCGGGCAACCGGAAGGGCAACCACCACAACTGGGTTCTCACGAGGTCCCATGAGGCCTGCGGGGCGCAGCCCCCATTCGTCGAAGCTGGGCATCTGCTTCACAAAAATTAGCCCTGTTTGAGCAAAGGTACAGCAGGGCACCGCCTTGCCGGATGCTGCCAGGGGAAGGGTCCCCAGTCAGGATCGTGAGAACCTTCCTCGGCACTTCAAGCGTCCGATCTTCCTCCTGGAGCCTCATGCGGTCTTCATGCCCCCCGAAGGCCCACATCCGGCGGGAATGGCGCTGGAGAGGGGCAATGCGGCATAGGAGGAACTCCTTCACCACCTTGGGTGCCGTCACACCGAGCGCCCTCAAGTTCGCAAAGCGATGCCAGACGAAGACGAGCTGGGGGCTCGTGAGCGTCTCCTGGCCCCAGCCCGAATTGGGGATAGCAGGCAAGGTTGGCTCTGAAAGCAGGGGGCTGGGCACCCCGACATCCACGTACAGCCACGGCTCTCGGAACCCAGTCGCAGGCGGAGGAAGGCTGAAATCAATTCCCAAAGCCACTGTTTCTGGTGAGGCAAGGAAGCTCACGCACCCCGAGCATTGGGTGGGGTCGCTGAGGCGCAAAGAGAAGAAGTGGCGCAGCAAGGCAACTGAAGGTGGAATGCCCATCATCGCCTCGCAGACAAAAGTGATAACGGCAAGAAGAGTAATGGATTCGGGACCCAAATGCATCATGTGGATCTGGTAATGGGAAAGCACAGCGTTGAAGAAATCAGAAAAGGGGGGAACCAGTCCCGCCCACAAGGCGTCGGCGAAGTACCGGACCTCGGTGACTATTCTGTCAATGGAGAAGTGAGACGCGGGCCAGACCGTTGTCCTCCTGCACTCGTTGAAGATGGTGGCAAGGGCAGAACTGACCTTGTCCAAGCCCTCCCGGTTGAGTATGATCGACCGGTCGACAGCAGGAGCCGTTGACGGCGACGGGCGGGAAGAGGGCACAGGCTTTTGCCCTTTCCCCTTCTTCGTCAGATCCATGCGACAGGAATGGGGAGGGTTCGAGTTTGTATTGGAAGCGGAGGCTGGAGCTCGAGAGAAGGAAGAGCAGGAGGCGTGCGCGCGGAGAGAAGAGGGGCGACTGTGTACAACCGCGGGTCCGCCTAGCTGGGCGCAAAATAAAGAGGCGTGGGGAATAGGGACGCCCACGTCCAATCAACCGCCACGCGGCGCCCAAGGCCGCAGGCTATTGGGGCCCGCAGCGCTTCGCACTTGCCCCTTCGCTTCTCTGCTAAGCCAAGTCCGGGCCCGCCTTGGGCCCGGGGGCTACTGTTGGCGTTCTGGGAATGAGGGTACCCAGACTTGCCTGCCTGCGGCCTGCGGCGTGGCTCAAGGAGTGGCCCAGTACGGCCCCTCTTCATCAACACATGCTCAAGACCCTCACGAGGGGCCAAGCCTCGCGGGGCGGACGACAGGAGGCTTCCTCGGGCACGGCCTCATCAGGCTGGCTCGCGAGGAGGCGGAGAGATCAAGGCGAGGTACCTCACGAGGTGCCCATGATGCAAGCCGTGACGACCAAGGCCAGGCGGGCGCCAAGGCGGGCGCCGCCTTCACAGAGTCCTTGCTTCCTCTTTGGTGAAAAGGGGGCAAGCGCAGGCAAGGGTATCAAGCAAAGGCAACCATTTCGGTGCAAAAAGACCAAGACCAGCAAGACGGCAAGATGGAGGTCATCGTGGAGCCCAAGCCGGCGTCACCATCAGGATCTTTGGCAGCCGAAGACCAACTTTAGTCAGGATAAGTGTACTAGATGTTCCCCTTCAAAATGGCCAATGGTTGGCGCCCTTCCCGCTCAATATTTTGGGAGAGGTCCAGGGCCTCCGCCTATAAATAGGACTAGCCACCCACAGGGTAGAGGCACGGGAGAAAAGAGACGCAAAAGAGAGAGAGAGAGAGAGAGAGAGAGAGAGAGAGAGAGAGAGAGTGAGAGAAGCGATTGAACTCACCCTAGCAGTTCATCGCACTAGCAAAGAACAGACCCTCGCGAGGCTGTTCTTCCCTTGTACTATCAATCATCAGCTCCATAGGCAATCCACCACACCACACACTGGAGTAGGGTGTTACACCACAATGGTGGCCCGAACCAGTATAAACCTCGTGTCTCTTGTGTTGTTCTTTGTGTAGTTTAGATCCTTGCGAGGCGACGAGATATGGGTAGGCAGTAGGTGTGATCTCCGCGCGCACCCCAGAGTTCGAACCTTGAGGGTCTGCCGGAACCCAAAATCCGACCGCGAGGCCGATCTGCCACCCCGTCCTCCTCTCCCTCGACCGCTATGACGGCCTCGACCTCACCCCCTCCCCCTCCCTCTAGCGGCCGACTCCGCTGCTACGAGCTCTTGGGGAGGAGCGATGCGTTGTCTGGCCGAGACCCTCGCTGCTACCGATGAAGCATCGCCACGCCCCCTCGCCATGACAGAAGGAAGGAAGAAGCAAGAATGGGAAGAGGCAGATGACGAGGGATTGAGTGGCGCCATTCCTCCCGCTCGCCTCTTTATAAAGGGGCAAGGGCGAGGCTCGGCCGCCCCCTCTCGGCCAACCCGGCCCGTTGAAGTGATAGCGAGCGGGGTCGTCGACCGTCGTCCCCGCTCCATTGAAGGCACATGAGAATCGACCCGCGCGCGCGACTTCCCACATCCCGCGCGCCTGTGATTCGCTCTGCATCGTGCATGCAGCGAACATGGCGCAAGGGATAGGCGCAGTGGGACACGTGGAGCGACGGTTCCCAAGCGAGGGCAGTAAATGAGCAGCAGCCCTGCGGTCTCGAAGAGACACGCAAGCCGCCTCTTTACTGTCCACCACAAGATGACGCCAGCATGCTTCCGTCACGCACGCATGCACGACCCCCACGTCGCGCGTTCAACGCGGGTCATGGGGAAGCGTAGCAGATGGAGCAGTTACCACGGTAAAATCCGCCCCGCCTGCCCGCGCACCATTCTGGGCCTGGCCCAACAACGTGTCGCTCTTATGTATGGCCCAGGCCCGGGGGCTCCTGTCGGTTGACAAAAGTAGGGGCTCTCGTTTTGACCCTTTACTTGTGCACGGGCAGTCAGAGCCACGCGCCATGGCCGCACATAGCAGGGCAAAGGAGGGAAGCTAGAGAGAAACCGAAGGCACGAGACGAACAAGGCAACATCAAGGACCACCACAAAGCGCAGATGGACGAAGCAGGTTTCCCCAACAAGACCCTTGCTAGGGGCAACCTTAGCAGCCCCGGCAAGGCCCTTGCCGGGGCAGCTCGCCCTCACCGATGGAGCGGGCCACCCTTGAACCCATGGCCTCCAATGTTAACAACCACGTTGGACCAAGGTTCGGGAGGCACCTTCGTGGTGGCGTGCAGATCTTTGTGAAACATAGAATGCTCAAGATCAGATGGGGGTTGAAAGGCAACAATCCTCACCGAAGACCCTTATCGAAGAAACCCACAACACCCCCGGCAAGATCCTTGCCGGGGACGCCGGCGCGCCATGGCAAGACCCTTGCCGGGCCACCCGGTAAGACCCTTGTCGGGCCACCTGACAAGACCCTTGCCAGAGGCAACAGCAGAGCCACTATCAGGCCCGCACCAACCAACTCCCCGCTGTTGTTCGCATGCAGCTGCCAGCCCAACTAGCTATGCAGGCACCTATGTGGCGACATGCAGCTTCCAGGCCAACTCAGCACACACCTGCATAGCGGCATGCGGATCTTCGTGGATGCTCCACCACCGCGCCACCTCAGCTGCTTGCCTGCCTACATGGCACCGCATGCATTGCTGGCCAGGGCGCATGTCAAAGCGAGGAGGAGCGGCGATGGACGGGATAGGCCTTGCTCCCGTCCCCGATAAAGTGAAGGGACACCTAAGCCATGCATTAAATGCATCTTGTCCTGTAATACGGGCGATAATCTCACGATACTGTAGGCCTTTCCACCTCCTGTGTGCCACTGTGGCAGCCCCTTTCGCCTATAAAACGAGGCCCACGGCATACAAGAAAAGGATTCGGCTCTTTCGAACCACACAGCACCCGTAGCTAGTTCGAGAGCTCAAGAACACTCAATACATCCACCAAGCAGGACTAGGGTTTTACGCATCCTCGCGGCCCGAACCTGGGTAAACGATCCTCGTGTCAACTACTAATCCCGCTCTTCTCACAACCCCGCGCCCCGCAACCATAGTAGGGATTCTTGTGATCCCATAGGTGTCGTTTCCCACTGACAGTGTAGGCCGGCAAATTGTGAGTTTCCGGCAGGGTCCCTGCCAGGAGCGCAAGGCTCTACTGGGAGAGGCTTACCAGAGTCCATCTTTCTCCTCTTCTGGGCCATCGTTGCTGGGGATACGGAGGGTTGAGTAAGACGGAGAACAAAAGTTCCTGGTTCCACAGGAAGCTTTTGCGCAGCACACATTGATAGATGATCAGCTATGTTGTTTTATGCACGGGGTACGTGCTCTGTTTGAAATCCATCAAAGTACTCCTCCAATCTTCTCACTTCCTTGACGTATGACTCCATCAATGAACTTCGACAATCTTTGTTGACTTGTCTCACCACAAGCTGTGAATCTCCTCGAATAACCAACCTCTTAATTCCCAATTCTATAGCAATTCTGAGCCCGGCAAGGAGCCCTTAATACTATCTTGTATTGTTAGTAGCTCTTCCCAGCAAAAATGCATTTGGACGACGTGCTTCAATGCTCCCCTGAGGGTGGGAGAAGAAGCACGCCAGCCACTGCACCTTGCAAGGAAAAGGCACCATCAAAATACATGATCCATTCTTGGGGTGTCTCCTTGCCGGGGGTAACTGTCTCTACCACATCCTCATCAGGGGTTGGCGTCCATTCTGCAGTAAACTCTGCCAACACCCTGCTCTGGATCGTTGATGTGCTCTCAAACTTCAAACCAAAACCGGACAGCTCCAAAGCCCATTCCACTATTCTGCGAGTATCCTTAGGGTTCCAGAGTATCCTTTGCAACGAGAAATGTGTGACAACTATAATCTCATGGGCTTGTAAGTAGTGGTGTAGTTTCCTTGAGGCCATGATGAGGCCAAAGATCAACTTTTGCACGCTAGAGTACCTCGATCGAGCCCCCTGTAACAGGGAGCTGACGAAGTACACTGGGTGCTGCACCACTTTCTTCCTTGCCATATCCTTGGGGTTGTCAACACTGTCGGCTCGCTTTTGTCTTGATCTCCATTGGACTCTACCGGGCCCTGCCCTTTCTCTGCCTCGTCAACTTCCCGCTGCGCTACCAAGGCCGCACTAACCACTTGGTTGGTTACTGCCAAGTACAGCAACAACGACTCCTGTGGTTTGGGGGCAACCGGTGTAAGCACAAAAGATAAATATGCTTTCAACTCCTGCAGGGCTGCATCTACTTCCAGGGTCCACATCATGGGCCCTAGCTTCTTCAAGATTTTGCTCAGCAGACTTGGAAATGAATTTGCTCAACGCGGCAATGCATCCCGTTAGGCACCTCACATTTTTAATTGTCCTTGGCACGTGAATCTCCTCAATGGCCTTGATCTTGCCAGGATTAGTTTCGATCCCCCTATGGGACACAAAGAACCCAAATAGCTTGCCGGAGGGAACACCAAGCACACACTTCTCTGGGTTGAGCTTCAAGTTGATCTTGCGCAGATTTGCAAAGGTCTCTTCCAAATCTTGGATAATAATTGCCTTGTCCTTGGTTTTGATCACAATGTCATCCATATAAGCCTCAATGTTTCTGTGTAGCTGAGGTTCAAAACCAATCTGGACTGCCCTTGCAAAAGTATAACCGACATTCTTTAATCCGAATGGCATGCGGATAAAGCAGTATGTACCACACGGGATGATGAACGAGGTCTTTTCTTCGACTTCCTTGGACATGAAGATCTAGTGATATCCAGAATACGCATCCATGAAGGAAAGAAAATTGCAACCTGAAGTGGAATCCACAATTTGATTGATGCGCGACCAGGGAAATGGGTCCTTCGGGCATGCTTTGATGAGATCTGTGAAATCTATGCAAAGCCTCCACTTCCCGTTAGCCTTCCAGACTACCATTGGGTTTGCTAGCCAAGTGCGATGTAGCACTCCTCTGACCAAACCAGCTGCCTCAAGCTTCCTAATCTCTTTTGCAATGAACTGTTGCCCCTCCAAGGCCTGCTTCTGGACTTTCTGTTTAACAGTTCTGGCGTGTGGGCAGATAGTAAGGAGGTGCTCGATTACCTCCCTAGGAACACCGGGGATATCAGATGGTTGCCATGCAAACCCATCGACATTCGCCTGCAGGAAGGAAATGAGCACGCTTTCCTATTTGTCATCAAGGGTGGCACTGATGGTAAAGGTACCATCAACGCCAGCTAGCCCTGTCGGGACCTTCTTCACTTGTGGAGCAGAAACGTTGGTCCTTTTGCTGTTGTAACTCTCCGGCAAATCATCAACAGGCACAGCGCACTCTGAAGAGGAATGCTTCCCAGATTCCATGCCGGTGTCCCTGCTATCCTTCTTCTTTCCTCTGCTTTCCTTGACGGGAACTGCTACTGCCGTTGCCTCTGCCGCTACCGCGTCCTGGTACATCTTATCTACGCAAATGATTGTGTCCTAATCACCCGATGGGATAGAAATGATTCTGAGCGGCCCAGGCATTTTCAAGGTATTGTAGGCATAGTGGGATGCCGCCATGAACTTGGCCAGGGCCGGACGCCGAAGAATCCCATTATACGACAAGGGGAGGTCGACCACATCAAACACAATCTTTTCTATCCGATAGTTCAATTCACCTCCAAATGTCACGGGCAACGTTATCTGTCCCTTAGGATGACTCCTGCCAGGATAAACTCATTGAAACGTGCCGGCGACATCTAACTCTTCTTTTGGTATCTGAAGTCTGCGGATAACCATTGGGTAAATCAGATTCGACCCAGCCCCACCGTCCACCAATATCTTAGTGACCTTGAGGTTGCGAATTGTTGGAGAGACTAACAATGGCAAGCATCCTACCACAGTGGTACGGTCAAGATGATCCTCTTTGTCAAAGAAGATGGGCGTGCTTAACCATTTGAGCAGTTTCCGGGCCTCTGGTGCTGGTTCCATGGCATTGACCTCATGCGCCCACCGCTTGAGTTGGCGGTGAGAGGAGTGCAAGGATGCACCCCTCTCAATACACAGGGCATCGGTGGCCTTCTGAAACTCTTGCTCGCTGGTTTCCTCTTCATCCCCTCCGTCACTCTCATCATCACAAGCTTACTTCACCTGACCCCTGGCGGATTTTGCCTTGCTCTGAAAGGGTTTGCCGGGGCGATTTGCTTCACCGCCTCGGTTCTTGCCACTAGTGGCATTCTAACCTTTGTCCTTATCATGCTTCTCATATTCAGCTCTCTGTCTCTTGACCAACTGCTCAACCTGATAGCACTCTTGAAGGTCATGGCCCTTGGTATGATGGATCTTGCAGTACGGCCCATCGCACTTCCCGCCCTTCTCGGTGGCCACAACTTTCCAGCAATCAGCGCACATGGCAGCCTCCTTGTCGGGGACCTCAGCCTTGGCGGTCTTGCCGGTACTAGGGGTGCCTGATCCTTCAACAGTCATTACCGCCTTATGTTTGCGCCTCTTATTGCGCTTCTTGCTCTTCTTCTGACTGGTGGACTATTCATCATCTTATGAATCCATTGATACTGCTACTTCACAGTCTTGGGCAACTTCCTCCATCCGAGCACACCTATCCACTAAGGTGTACAGCTCCTTCACAGTCTTGGGCAACTGCACGTTCATCTTGGCACGAATCTTGCGGTTGCACACATTGGACCTGAAGGCGGCTATCACGGCTGCCGAATGGATGTTTGGGATGTTCCTATGGACTCTATTGAACCTCTGCAATTACTTCCGGAGCATCAATCCTTCTTTCTACTGGAGAAGCTGCAAATCGCTGGGTCGGTCTGGCTCTTGATGGCCGCCAGTGACGGCGCCAATGAACTCATAGCAAAGGCCAGCCCAAGAAGAGATGGAGTTCTCCAGCAAATGCAGCAACCAAGACCTCACATTGGATTTAAGAGCCAAAGGAAAGTAGTGGGCGAATACCTTCTCATCCCTTCACCCGGCAGCTTGGATGGCAATGGTGTAGATGCCCAGGAACTCTACGGGGTTGAGTCTCCCATCATACTTCTCAGGTATCTCCGGCTTGAACTTTCGGATGGACGGCCAACGGACTTGCCGCAGCTCACGAGTAAAGGCAGGTCACCCAACCTCGAAAGGCAAGCACCCACTATTATCAGACGTGGGCTCCTCAACATTGGGACCATTGCTCCCACTGTTCGGTGGGGGTCGTCGCGGCGTGGCTCATTGACGACGTGTGCGTCCTCCCGCTGTCGGCCTTCCGGGATGGCCATCGATCTGGGTGCGCTCGAGGGTCGGAAGAGGCCATCGAGACGTCATCAGGTCCTTGGTGATGTTGAGCTCATGCTGGTTGCCGTGGCAGGGATTGCACCGTGGGTGTGGCCCCATCCGTACGACCAGCAACATGAGTTGTCATCGTCGCTTGGAGAGGATGTGGCAGGCCGGCTTGCTGTGAGCCCCCAACTTCGGCGAAGCCGAGAAGGCTTTGGGTGGTGGCACGCCACTCGTCCATCTACTCAGTTGTTGGTGGGAACCTGAGTAGCAGCTGAGCCCGCACCATGGCCTCCATAGCCGTGCTTGGCATTGGTGATGATGACGTGGATCGCACTTTCGCTCAGCTCCTAACGCTGATAGCAGCGACGGTGTTGCGCCCCCGCCATTGCAGAGCAGCCACTTGGATGGCATGGACGCGTGGCGAAGGCGCTTGAGGGCCAGCGGCTCTGTTGGGCGCAGCGGCTTGGTCGACTCTTGCAGCGGTCGCGCCTGTGACAGGGCCGGCCAAAGGGCGGCCGTCGCCCCAGACCAAGCGCCATCACTATGGCTGTGCCCGTTGGCGAGCGGAGCATGGCCGTCCGGGTATTGTTTGTGTTGCTCTTCTTTGGTGTTTCCTGCCTCCACTTAGGCCGCAGGGGAAGTGGTGATGGCGCCGCCCGCTCCGACCACACACCCAGCGGCATCCACATCCTTGCGTGCCTCCGCACCTTCTAGAGCGTTGGTAGCTGCGAGTGGCGGAGCCTTCGAGGTGGATGGTGGAGCCGAAACACCAGACTTCTTGGGCGCCATGACTGACGGTGTCGTCAAAGACGAAGATGGTGATGAAGATGACGCGCTACGCACGCTTTCAGGTTAGAACAAGTAGCCCCCCTACCTGGCATGCCAAAGATATTGCGGGAATCCACTGCCACCTATGGGACAAAGCAGCCCCTTGCTGGTTCGGCAGGGGGACGTCGTGTTGCACAAAGAGCACACAAGCGTGGGGGCAGCGCGACAAGCAACACACGAGCAGTTTTACCCAGGTTCGACCCGCCATGAGGCGTAAAACCCTACTCCTGCTTTGGTGGATTGATGGTGGGAGAGTAGTGGTGGAACGTAGTACACTTGCCCAGCAGGGGCGGCAGTGGCCTATGCTACGTACGGGCGTCTAGCCTCACGAGGGCCTGATCAACTTTCCAACCCTCTAACCCCTTCTACCATTGCCATGGGCCTCCTTTTATAGGTTAAGGGGTCACCACAGTGGCAAATCAGTCATTAGACACTGATAAGATAGCAAATAGTGCTATCATACCTAACTCTGCAGGCTGACAGGGCACATTAAATACGCCGCTCAACATCGCATCATTGCCTACCTGGCAAGCCTTGCCTGGCTTACTCTGCTAGCTCCATGCCTTCTTGTTCGACACATAATAGGACGGGTGTCGTCCGTAGGTTTTCTGGTAGAAAGGGGCTGCCAGGTGGTGAATGGCTGCCACTTAATCACTCTATGGCTCGACACGGCACTAACCCAGGACGTGGGTCGTGTGTGTGGGGGGGGGGGGGGTTGATGACGTGTTCCTTGCCCCTGCGGGTCCCAAAAGGCCCTGTTGGGGCGCTTCGGTTGCTTCCTTCCGAGGTTTCCCTCGTCCTTGCCAATTCCTTTTACCCGGCAAGGGAGGTTCTTCTCCTGGTGGTACCTGGCTTCTCTGGCTTGATCTTGGTCTCCTCATTCTCCATGCTGGTCCTTTGAAGATCTTGATCTCTTGCATCCTGGCTTGGTCTGAGTTCACGATCTTGTTCCCGTGACTATGCAAACTCAGGGCAACATACCCAGGATCTGTTGCACCAAAACGCTCCATACAGTGCTCAGCAGAATGGTCTCGTGGAGCGCAAGAACATGACTCTTATTGAGATGGCACGTATGATGCTTGATGAGTAGAAGACTCCGCAAAAGTTCTGGCCTAAATCCATTGATACTGCATGCCACATCATCAACAGAATGTATCTTCATAAATTCTTGAAGAAGACATCTTATGAACTACTCACTGGTAAGAAGCCCAATGTCTGTTATTTCAAAGTCATTGGTGCTAAGTGCTACACAAGGGATCCACATCACACTTCCAAATTTGCACTGAAAGCACGTGAAGGTTTTATGCTTGGTTACGGAAAGGATTCACACATCTTCAACCTCTTTCACCATAAAGTGGTTGAAACTTTAGATGTGCGGTTTGATGAGACTAATGGCTCGCAAAGAGAGCACCTGCGAAATGTGCTAGATGAAGTTCTATCTAGTGAAGCTATCAAGCTAATGGTTAATGGAGAAATCATACCCATTGAGGAACAAGGCGATGAAGAAGTTGTGATTGCAGCCCCTGTTCAGCGTGAATACAATGCTAAGACTAAAGACAATGCTGAAGATGAAGACAATGATCAGCAACAACAAAGTGTTCTCTCTGTTCATCCTCATGTTGCTAACGAAGTTTAGATTGATAAGATAATTGATAGCATCAAGGCACCTAGTCCACTTACTCAATGAAGAGCTATGGAACTAGCAAACTTCTGTGGGGACTTTCTGTTCATTTCTATATCCGAACCCAAAAGGGTTCATAAAATTTCATGGAACCAGAATGGATTCAAGCTATACAAGAATAGATTCAACAATTGTAGCTCAACAATGTGGGAGCTTGTCAAACATCCTGATCTACGCCATGGACTATATTATTGGCACCAAATGGATGTACCTCAACAAAGAAGATGAACATGATCAAGTTGTCAGAAACAAAGCTCGTCTCATTGCTCAAGGTTACACACAAGTAGAGGGAATCGACTTTGATGAAACCTTTGCTCCTGTGGCTAGACTTGAAGCCACTCGCATACTGCTAGCTTATTCAAACCACAATGACATCCTTCTATGTCAAATGGATGTGAAGAGCGCTTTCCTCAATGGCAAAGTTGAAGAAGTCTATGTATCTCAACGCCTAGTTTTGAAGATCCCAAGCATCTTGACATGGTCTACATGCTCACCTAGGCACTGTATGGCCTTAATAAAGCACCTCGACTTTGGTATGACACACTCAAAGAATTCCTGAAGACCAAAGGTTTCAAACCTAGTTCTCTAGATCCCACTCTCTTCACGAAGACATATCATGAAGAACTGATTTTATGTCAAATCTATATGGTTGACAATATCTTCGGCTGCAAGGACAAAAGACACAATGATGAATTCAGCCACATGATGCAAGAGCAATATCAGATGTCCATGATGTGAGAGCTGAAATTCTTCCTTGGTCTTCAAATACGTCAAAAAGCAATGGCATCTTCATATCTCAAGAAAAGTATTTCAAAGATTGTCTGAAGAAGTTTGGAATGCAAGATTGCAAGGGCTACAAGACGCCAATGCCAACCAATGATCAATTGGGCTCCGGCGACAATAGTAAAGAGTTCGATCAAAAGGTATACTGCTCCATGATTGGTTCTTTATTGTATGTATGTGCATCTAGGCCAGATATAATGCTCAATGCTTGCATGTGTTCCCGATTCCAAGCGGCACCAAAGGAGTCGCATCACCTGCGGTGAAGCGAACACTTTGATATCTGGCTCACACTCTACGCTAGGATTTGGTATCCCAAGGGCTTAGAGTCTGATCTACTTGGATTCTCATATGCTGATTATGTTGGTGACAAGGTGGATTGCAAGTCTACATCAGGCACATGCCACTTTCTAGGTCGATCACTTGTTTATTGGTCTTCAAAGAAGCAGAACTGTGTGTCACTCTCTACTGTTGAGCTGAATATATTGCTGCTGGATCTTGTTGCGCTCAGCTTCTTTGGATGAAACAAACTCTAAAGGACTATGGAATCAACAAGAAGATGGTGCCCCTCTACTACAACAATAAAAGCGCCATCAAGATTTCACACAATCCGGTTCAGCACTCGAAGACAAAGCACCTTCTGATTCGTCATCATTTTCTGATCATGTGTGGAAGGAAGACATTGATATCATTCACGTCAACACTGAGGAGAAATAGGCAGATATCTTCACAAAACCTTTTGATGAGAAGAGATTTTCCAAGCTACGGTGTGAGCTAAATATCATAGAATCCTCGAATGTCCAATCAATGGACACACATCGTAACACTTATGCATATTGATGACTTAGGTGCGCAACACACGAGGTAATGTATCTCATCAATTCATGAAGATATACACTCTAAGTGTGAAGAAATTAATGTGGAATTTTACTTCGAAGCGCCATGATAATTGTACGCCATGTCTGGGTCTAATAATTCCTATATGGTGGGTAACGCAACCACCAATCTTTCTTGAAGATTTTCGTTTGGCGTCACATAAACTACATTATCTTAATAACCGGTTTATCTTCAACATTTGATGCCTTCATGTTTTGTCTTTGCATTCTATTTGATCTTATAGTGTGTGTGTGTGTGTGTGTGTGTGTGTGTGTGTGTGTGTGTGTGTGTGTGTTTTGTCCTCAACAAAATTCACTTATAGCTATGTCTTCAAGTTGCTTTTTGTGCACTAAGTGAATGTGATCGGACCTTACCCCATATGTGCTTAAATCTCCTACTCTCTCTAAATATTCATATGCATTCTATTGACATGTGTCGATTGTCTTCATTGTGTCCTTATCAGTCGAAGATTTTGAGACCAACATTTAAATCACATTTATTATCCTTATCCTTTATGCTGGAATCCGGAGAAGTCAGAACAACCGCCCACCAGACCAGCTATGTGGTGGGGTCGTGGCGCAACTGTTTTAACTGCGATTGCATGCCACGGGTCATGCAGATATGAACCTCCAAGGGTAGTGCAGCAAATTCTCAGCGCAGCTCTACTTCTTATAAATACATCACCCTCGCGGTCATTAATTTCTCTACACCCATCGTTATTTCGATCGCAACCCTAGCGCTGTCACTAGACCTCATTGTCACCAGAGAAGAAGCGCTTAGCTGCCGCGACGTCCTCGATGTTGTATTTACGCCGGCCATGGACATCTTCGCCCCGCCGCCACCATAGCTGTCTTTCGTCGCCAAGTGAGGGCGCGGGAGGTTGAACTACTCGGCATCCTCTCCGACTCATCTTGCAGTTTGTTCTCTGTTCTTGAGCGGTAAATAAAATATCATTTTTACCGTCTGTTTGATCAGTGAAAATTTCTATATCTTCATAAAGTTGTTCTATCACTTCCAAATCTGGATCTTCTATCTTTGGTATCTCATAATCTGCCTAGTACTTTCACCTATGCTTCACAAACTAGTGTGATTCCTTACTTGTACTTATTCATGGATTTGTACAAATCTAGAACCAACTTATCCTAATAACTGAATGTCTTTGCACTATGTGGTCAATTTCTTCAAACTGGTTTTATCTTCAAAATCCTCTGAGAATGCATATGACCTCTACTACTTCCCTCGAATCTCGAATGCTTTCACAAGTACATGTCATGGGTGAGTCTCTTGGTTCTTGCAGACTTCTTACAGCGTCATATTGACTCTCCTAAAGCCAGTTCCTATCTGACCGGTAAAGCAAAGCCAATCATTTCTGGAAGCCAATGGCTTGAGGAAAATTCGCAAAGAAGGGATAGACAGCATCGTGACAATATCGCAATGGCTCTGCATCCAGATCTCTATGAAATGTACAAATTATATATAGAGGAAACGTATGGGGAGCGCAAATCACACATTCAATGGATTTGCAGGTATTGAGCTGAACAATGGTTTGAATATAAGTGTCTGACCCCGGAGTACACTACCAAGAATGTTGTGAGGCCACCGTGGCCCGATATCATCTGTAAGAAGCTTCATCCGGAGACAAAGCCTCATGCCATTTGGTTGAACTTCAATCCGTAAATGATACGAGAGCTAATGCCTCAAGATGCAGACCCCACAAGCATACTATGGTGCCAACATGATGATCTCTTTGAAGCCAACTACCAGTTTGCCAGAAGCTCTGTAGCTCAGAACAAGAAGGAGCTTGGGATTGACTTTAACCCAGGTCCAGCAGAGCCAAGTCCAGATGGCACCCGTGAAGTTGAACCTTATATTGTTGGACCATTCCATGACTTTGATGGATATCTGGCGCACTGTGGTGAACAAAGAGCCAGTGCTAAAGCTTCTCAAGAACGAGCCCAACCATCTGCTGCTCCGGAATCGCCGAAGCCTGTCAAGAAGTCAATGGCTTCAAAGGAGGCTTCTGCACCAAAAGCTTCTAGAGTGAAGCCTTTAAATCGTACCTCCTGAATCCAGTGTCCATTCTGAAGATTTTTCTTGGACCTCTCCGAAGAAAAAATACACGGTTCGTCATGCACCTCATCCAACGAGAATTCTCTGTGATGATGGTGACATCATTATCTATCTTATGATAAAGATCATGATAATGATGTATTGGAGCTGCTGAAGAGGCTAATATCTTCAAGAACCTAGCTTTGTTCAATGCTGAGAATCCTGAACAACTTCATTGATGAGTGGTTTGACAATCCCAAACTCTCTCTTGAAGATCTTCAATTGCCCATTGGCATCAGCGTTACCTTCCAAGGTTTCGTTAATCAAGAACTTGCTATTGCTCAAAAACTAATTGAGCAGAAAAACAAGATCAAGCATGAGAAGGTAGTCTTCAAGAAGCACGTGGCCAAGCTCAACATCACCGATATTGAAATGTTCAAGCTGATGACGACTGACCTCAAGGCTGAATTCTAGATGCGCCGTGATGAAGCAAAAGGCTCTCGTGAGCGTCTGAAGAACTACGATGAGAAGTGCATTCAAGCTCACAATGATGCACTGAAGAGAAATGTACTTGGGCATCCTGGCATTGACCCCAATCTTGCAACAAAGAAGAAGAAGAAGAAGAAGAAGAAGAAGAAGAAGAAGAAGAAGAAGAAGAAGAAGAAGAAGAAGAAGAAGAATAAGAAGAAGAAGAAGAAGAAGAAGAAGAAGAAGAAGAAGAAGAAGAAGAAGAAGAAGAAGAAGAAGAAGAAGAATACCATCACGTTTGATCTTGCGATTCCCACAACGCCTCTCCAATCCACGGCACCACGTCCCCCGATGTGCGCCGCACCGCCCCTCTGCCTTTGTGTGCATGACATGTGGGCCACCTAAAATGCGGCGAGCATCAAGTTTCTACCACAGCCACACGCGATTCCCACGACGCTGCTCGAACCCATGACACCACACGTCCCCCGACCTGCAGCTCACCCCTCTTCGCCCCTCTGCCTTCAGGAGCATTACATGTGGACCAGTCACCTATCGGGTCCACATGTTATTGACTCAAAGGTAGGTGTGGTAAGGCGCTGAAGCTCAGTCCCGATGGCCCTGAGAGGGAATTGTAACTCCTCTGCCAGGGCTTTTGGTGCTACCGCTGCATGAACTCGTGCCAAACTCGAGATTTGTTTCTTTACTATACATGCACGTAACAACTTAATGGACACTGTAATCTCAACATGTGATGGGGAGCTCCAAATTTGAATTTGAAACTTATAAAATGAAAAGATTCAAAACAAATAAACTGGGAGAGAGGGAGTATATCGTAGGATGTGTCCCATACAAAATAAGTCCACTGGTTTGTCACTGCGAAGATGCGGTTAGAAAGGAGCACAGCGTCTTCGTACTCGTACGGCAACAAATCGGCCGCAGACAGCATGGTCCGCCTTTGACCGCCATGTGCATGGTTCATGCTATCTTATTCAATCTCATTGTGGTTCCATCATACCAATTCATGCGGTGGCCCATTGCATGGTTGATCCCAATGTTGGACAAAGGTTCTACGGGAACGGTGTCACCGTTGTAAATGTTGTGCAAACTAATGTTGGTACCCTCCCATACTTATGCAAGCCAATCTCCACTCGCACCGAGCCTAACCTGTGAAACAGTGGGTAGGGGGAGAATTAGGAAATGGACACGGAAGTAGTATTTAGAATGCATTTACTACATGATCAAACTCATCTTACCTACTCATCGGAGGAAATCCGAGTGCCCCTTAACGTCGGCATCTCAAGGGGCGTCAACTTGCAACTACGGCCACACCGCGCTGGAGAGACCCCCAAGGAAACATCCTCGTACGTTCCATGGAACATCAAGATGCATTTGTATGAGTAGTTTATCTTGTGAGAGAAAAGGATGAACGAGGGAAGGCCTCTAGAGATAGAGATAGACACTACTACTACCAATGTGCTGGCCCGTGCGTTGCAATGGATCCAAAGTAGTAGAATAGTACTTGTTCACGTGCTTGAAATATAAACATTCTAGTTTTGATATACATGTGTCAGCACACATGACAACTTGTCCATGGAAGTTGAACCATGGCGACCATCACATTGCTTGTTTCTACCACTGCCACACCCACACGCGATTCCCACGACGCCGCTCCAACCCATGGCACGATGTCCCCCGACGTGGACATGGATCCTCTGACGTGGCTATCAATGCCTTGTCCTGCCTTTCCTTCGCCGACAGGTGGGACCAATGCTTGTGGGTCCCACATGACAGTGACAGAATGGTAGGATTGTTCGCGTCAAGGGATCCTCATCCCCCCGACATGCCCCTCATCCCTCTCGGCCCCGCCGCTCCTCTGCCTTTGTGTGCATGACATGCGGGCTAGCTAAACTGTGGCGACCATCAACTTTCTACCACAGACACACCCGATTGGACGCGGTTTGCCTGCTCCACTGCTGTGCTCCGATCCGTACTCCTGCACCATCAAAATTTCATCCAGCGGCTGCGACACATTTCGTCCCGGGCATCAATCCTCAGCTGGAGTACTTCTGTACTACAAGTAGTACCTGACGGTGTGGCCATCTATGCCTTGTAATGCCCCGACGCCTAGCTATGGCACCCTCGCCATGGCCACGCCACCATCGGCCGGTTCATCTCGAACGAGTGAGTCGTGAACCACGCCACCACCATGAGAATGAGATGTGGACCAGCCGCATTTAAGGTCCGCATGTCATTGACTCATAGGTCGGGCACTAAGCCACTGAAGTTCAGTCCCGTGGGCCACGAGAGGGAAATGTAACTCCTGCGGCAGGCCTTGTGGTGCTCCCACAGTAGGAGCTCATGCCAAAACTGGAATTTGTTTCTTACTACTACCAACTAGTACTAGTAAGGTACACGTGCATTGCACGCATGAGATTCTGGTGGTTTGTGCATTATGCTTCTACATGTGGAGTTTTCTAGATTCTACATGTGGCAAAATCTGGTGGAATGTAGATCATATCCAACGGCAAATAGTGCTCGGATTTGCCATCTTTGTACCGTTGGATTGGCTTCATCCAACGACCAACTTTCAAAGTTATTCACACACTATATAGGGGTATAGATATATAGATGTTTGGTTTGCAGCCTAAGGTTGCCATGCCTAAGCTTAGGCGTGATACAATATCTTAGGCATGTGTTTGGTTCATTGCTACACTTGTGGCTTGCCACACTTTTCTAGCTACATGGTCCACATGTCATAGACTCAACTTCTTGCCAAATCTTGCCACACTTGTGCTGCCCATTTTGTTAGCCACATTTTTTGTGGCAGACACAGGGGTTGTTTGGTTTTAGGCCTAGCAATGCCACACTTTATCATACAATGTTGCCAAACTTGCCTAAGGTTAGGGGTTGTTTGGTTTGTAGGGTTGTTTGAATTGTTGTCGTGGAATTGTCACGGCAGATGTCCTAGTGAAAGGACTTAGTCGTGGAGCCATCGCAACTAGGAAGCTTAAAGGGGTTAATTGGTACAAAGGACATGAGGTTTATACTAGTTCGGCCCCTTATGGTGAAGGTAAAAGCCTACGATCCAGTTTTGAATGGGATTACTTATGTCTCGATTCCCAGGGAGCGAATCACTTGACCTAGCTCTCGAGTTGATGTTACTTGTCCTGAACCGCCGCCGGGTCATCCCTTTATATACAGAGGTCGATGCCCAGTGGCTTTGCAGAGTCCCGGATGACTCATAAACAGTGTCCGGCTCGGTCTCTTAACTATTCTTGCCTTACAATACAAGTCACGCATACATGGCGTTTATCACTATAGGCCTTAAGTCGCCTCTGGGCCTTGGGCCCTTAACTAAACCGGCATCTATATCCTGGCTCTGGTGATTCAAGAATATTTGCAAGTATAACCTGGCCCCTCCTGGGCGGGTCATACCAATAGTTATATCCCCAACATTAGGCCCCAGATTGATTTGAACTAGTTTCATGTCAATCTTCGACACTTAAGGAAAAAATCTTCTACCTTCATGAAATTTTTGTAACCCGCCATGATGTCATTCTCTGGATTTGTGGTAACCCGCCATGACATCACCTGTCATAAAAGCACGTTTTATCCAATGCATCCCAATGGATCTGTGTCTTGATGACCATCCCAAAAATATAGGCGTCCTTGTAGTTGGATAACTCATATTTTTGGCCTCCTCATTTTTCGCGCTCTTTTAGTGGCCCTTCCTTATAAATAGACCCGACTAGGTCTTCCTTATTCTTCCGTTCGCGTATTCTTCCTCCCACCCCCATCTCCCACTGGAGCTCTGCCGCCACCGCTGCAGCGCATCTCGTCTCCATCGACTTTGGCCGCTGCATCAACCTGATCTTGACTAGAAAATAGCGGCGCCCTTCCGCAGCGAATCTCTTGCAGTAAGTTTTCCCCTTTCTGCACCATAGATCCATTCTAGGGCTAGCGTGTTCTTCTGTACTGCGCGAAGTTCATCTGAGTTCTTGTGTTCCATCTGCTATGGCTTCTTTTGATCCAAAAATACCATAGATCTTATGCGGTACGTGTTCCGCATCCATTTTGGGTACCAGTAGATCTCCTTTCCATGTAAGAAAATCCCCATTATAGCGCATGAACTCCTCTACGCTCTGTTTAGGTCTAGAAAAATTTCTTTTCTGAACATCTATTTGATCCAAAATAACAGCTGCAAATTGTGAAACCTATTTGTACAACACTTAGGCAAAATCTGCACTTGTTAGATTTATCTAGTCATGGCGACTCTGATCGCCGGCTTTAAGGAGGCAATGCTTAATTAATAACTTAAACCACCCTTGGCGGTTTAAATAATCTTGACGACTTATAGAGCCTATGGCGGCTTAAACAACCATGACATAATTATCCCTATACCATTAGGCCCCTTCGTAAGCCGCCATCTTGAATATTTACAGTAATATATATTTTTCTGCCCGGCTTAAATTTGAACCGGCAATTTTACTTTGTCTTAGGCTTTCAATCAGAATGGCACCAAAGGCACCTACCTCCTGCAACTGGGTTAAATCCATTGTCACCGACAGCACCTTGGATGACTTTGTGAAGACCGGCTATCTGCTGAAAAAAGAGGTCATGCCTTATCATGTTCCTGACCCGGAGGAGGAATTTCCTCAACCCAAAGATGGAGAGGTTGTTTTTTTCACAGATCATATGAACCGGGGTTTCACTCCTCCTGGCTCAAAATTCTTCAGAGACGTGCTGAATTTCTTTGATCTTCACCCACAAGACGTCGGACCTAATTCCGTGTCTAATATCTACACCTTCCAAGTATTCAGCGAAGTATACCTCGGAGAGGAACCCAATTTGCTGCTCTTCATAGAACTGTTTTATTTGAACCACCAGAATGAGTGCGCTAGCGGTCAGAGCTTAGAGCTTCGCGGTGTCTCAATCCAGCGCCGTAGAGATGTGATCTTCCCTTACGCCAACCCGCCGAGCCACCCCAAAGACTGGAATATGACGTGGTTTTACTTAAAAGATACCTCTTTGGCTGGTGAAAACCCTCTGCCCAGCTTTCGTGCCCTTCGTCTTGGGCCCAACCATCATCTGCCTGACAAGATTACAGCCACCGAACATAAATCACTTGCCCCCACTTTGGCCAAGATCAAGGCTCTTCTGGGGAACGGGTTGGCAGGCATTGACCTGGTCCGAGTTTGGCTCGTCTGGCGGATTATTCCGTTGAGCTTCCACTCCGGCTTGATGTGCGAGTACACTGGCGCAAAGAATGATCCTCTGCGTCACAGCCCTGATGACTTACCTAACAATGTCATTGACGATATGACCAAGTCTCTTCTGAACGAGAGCCTGGCGGACTGTGGCAAGGTGGGCTTAGCCCCCTTCTGCAAAGCTAACCCGGCTCCAAAGATAAACCACCCATGTGAAATGAATACTTTAATTTTTCAATGTTTCACCCATACTCATGCATATGCTAATCTTTGCAGGCGGGTGATAAATTCTGGAAGGTCAAATATGACCATGAAGCTGCCAAGAAAGCTAGGAAAGAGGAAAAAGCCGTCAGGAAAGAAGCTGCCAAAAGGAAGGGCAAGAAGGCCACCGCCTCTGACCTGCTTCGGCTAGCAGACTCTTCTGAGTCGAAGGTAGCCCTTGATTCCCTTGGCTCATTTTTTAATCATCTTATTGAAACTGATTATCAGCAGGAGGACACAGGAGCAAGCCGTAAAAAGGCTGATGAGGTAACTATCCTTTCCTCCGACTCCGAGCCTTTGCCAAGACGGAAAATCCGTAGAGTGACCCGGAAAGTAAGGTTTTCTCATGCTTTAGCTCATCACGATCCTCAATTTATTTTGAAGCGGCAAATTCACGAGAGCCGGAGGCAGACCCGGACCAGCAAGGATGCGGAGCTCTCCTCCGGCTTACCAAACACCCCAAGGAAACGCCGGAATGAGGTCACTTCTGTTTTAAACATCTTTTATCCCTTGGCGGGTCTCTTTCGTCTACCGCTCAATTCTTCTGACTCGGATTACCAGGACACTTCCCCTTCCTCTGGCGACTCACTACAGTCCAACCTGCCGGCTTTCAAGACTGCACCAGGGTATGATAATCTTCTTATCTTGTATTTACTTAATCCCTTGCATCTGTACTAATCTTTATTTTGACGCAGTGGAGAAGCCAAGCCTAGCAAACGGGTTAGGAAAAGCAAACCAGCTGAAGACACAGTCGTGACTGAGCCGGTTCTTGAAACAGCTGTGCCGGACTCGACCACTCATGAGCCGCCATCTGGCCAGCACAAGACTTACCAACTCCCGCTACTGACCTGCCCACTGAACGAGCCGCAGACGAATCAGAAAATCCAAAAGCCCCTAGCCCGGTCAGGACTGATGACCCTCAAAATGCTGATGTTGAAATCACCAGAACCGTCTTTGTTGAGCCAGGAAGACCAACTGTACTGGCCAAGTGCCCTGCCAAGGAAGAACTTCTGGACCACCGCCCGGTCAAGCTGGATGTTGCAAACTATGCTCATATTAGTATTGGAGACATCTTTTCTGGCTACATGAGCCAAGTGCATGGCAGCCGGAACCTCGAGATTGATATGGTGAAGCAGATGCACCAAAAATTCGAGGTATAACTCGTTCTCTCCTATTCATTAATCTTTACTATGCCAGCCCCCAAGTCTACTGCTTATGATGTTTATGATGTAGACTTAGAAACAAACTTAATGATATTAGTAACAAATGAATAACACATATAAGAAGTCCGGCTTACTCTGTAGTCCCCAAGGGGAGGTTTAACCAACATGGTTGAGCCGGTCCTTAATATATATAAAATACTTACAGATCTTTGAACAGCAATATGCATTAGCCCCCAAGTGCCAAGTATGATTGCTTGCAAAATGCTTGGGACTTACTCTTATGAATTGCCGTCTTATGAACCGCCAATAAAAATTGGCTTGATTTTTGACTTTGTACTTCTACAGGCCACCACGAGCCAACTCAAATCTGAGGTGACTGATCTAAAAAGCCGCCTGAAGCCCAAGAGACGGAAATCCAAAAGGCTGACACCACGTTCAAATTCAGCGTTTCTGAACAGGAAAAACTAAAGAAAGAATTTGAAGCTGAAAAGAAAGCCCGGGCTAATGAAAAGTGTGCATTGATTAACCGAGCTGAAAAGGCCGAGGCGGCTCTGGAAGAAGCCACCGATGAATTAACCGGTTTAAAGCGCCATGTCTCGCAGATGGTCTCAGCGATCGGTAAGTCGCCCTGCAAGTGTTTAAATATTTAAGCCTTTCGGTTGATCATAAAACTGGAAGTAACTCACCTGACCACATTTATGCAGGCCCCAGAAGCTCAAATTTGAACCAAGACATGCTGATTAAACTGAAGGCAGTGTACACTTTGGTGGAGCAATTGTACACCGGGTCTCAACGTGCATTAGCTACGGTGGCTCTGTCGAATGAAGTGCCAACCCTCCTGGTAGAGGTCTTGAAGAAGCTTTCCGTGCTCCCTCAACGGTTCAATGAACTGAGGTGGTCAGCTGCAAGATCCGGAGCGGTAAACGCTTTAAGCCGGGCCAAGGCTTGGTTACCAGAATTAGACCCGGTTGACATTGCCACCGGCTATCCAAGCCTGAAGGAAGATGGCACTCCTTTTGAAGAGGCATACTTTACCGCCTGCGTAAAGGAGATACGCCCCGTGGCTACTCTGATAGCAAATGAAGTGCATCTTACCAAGTACCAGGCGAGTTATGATGAAGAGAACCGAAGAATTCCAACGCCTCACTACGAAGTGATCAGTCTGATTCCCCCACTCCGTAAGCACACCTTCGCCCCTGAAGTTGACCCGGCCAGCCTAGTTGATGCTGAAGTTGAATTTGAAGCTTTGAACAACATTGACTGGTCATCGTCAACCTTCCAGGAAAGGGAGCAGGGCGAAGATGCGGAGAGGGCTAACCCGGACGCTTCAGGCCAATCATGAAGGCTAACCTGCCGTGGCGGCTCATACCTGGGATGTACTGAAAAAACAATGTGAATCATTTGGACTCAGGGAGTTCTGTAATAGAATAGAAATAACTTTATTTTGGTCGTGCCATCATGCACGTTTTAATGCTTAACGTCATTAAGCTGTCGTGTTATATCCACCCGTGCTACTTTTCATCCGCTTACCGTATGCTTGATCTGACCTTTTTAACTGTCCTGCATATGAAAACATACTACAAGATCCCTTGGCGGCTTACCGCCAGGCGGGTAAAAATAACTTATAAAGAGCCATAGATTAACTTGTTATAAAAAACATAACTATGATCTTACACTTGTGACTTCTTAAATTTGCGTCGCCGGCTCATATGGCCCGGTCAGTAAGGGTGATAGCCCAGTCTTTGGACACCCAAAATTTCAAAGGTATAATGATGCTCATATATCAGCGACTCATCAGGCAATATTAAGCCGGGTTAAAAATAACCATACTTATACTTGTAAACCTCAGAAAAGTCTTAAGTCAAATAAACGGTGCTTCCAAAGAAAACTTAAACCAAATTATAATAAAAAAACTTCAAGGCTGCTAATTCGAATACGATCAGTAAACCGTTCCAAAGGGGTTAAGCTAGGATTCGAATACGATCATGTAGCCCCCCGTGGATTTGGCATTGCGCCGATCAAGAGGGTACCGACAGCTATGTTTTCTTTGGTTCGAATATGGCCTATGTTTGAAAAGGAAACCCCCTAATGACCTTGAGAGTTTTTTAACGACTCTGATTCGAATACGATCAAAGTCGGTTCCCAAAAGGGGTTAAGCTATGATTCGAATACGATAAGGAAGCCCCCTAGTGAGCTCGGCAGTGTGCCAATCAAAAGGGTACCGACGGTTATGTTCTCTTTGGTTCAAATATGACCTATGTTTGAACAGGAAGCCCCCTAATGACCTTGAGAGTTTTTAACAACTATGATTCGAATACGATCAAAGTCGGTCCCCAAAAGGGGTTAAGCTATGATTCGAATACGATCAAGAAGCCCCCAAGTGATCATGTGAGACAATAAGGATAACAATAATGACAAATTTACCTTTGAGGAAGGAAAAAGGACAGAGGTCCTGCTTTATTATTTATCATAATATATACATTGTCAAAATATGTACATTAGGAGAGTCTATGGCTCAAGTGTAGTAAGGCCGAAGATCAACGATATTCCACGGCCGGCGGGTCCCTTCCTCCGACTTATGTGAGTCTTTGCGCTCTCGAACATCGATAAGGTAACATGACCCGTTGTTCAGGTTCTTGCTGACCACAAAGTGCCCTTCCCAAGGTGGGGATAACTTGTGCGCATCCATTTGATCCTAGATGAGCCGGAGCACCAAATCACCTTCCTGAAAGGCTCTAGACTTAACCTGACGGCTATGATATTGGCGCAAGTCCTGTTGGTAAATCAACGAATGAGCTGCTGCCAAGTCCCGCTATTCATCTAACAGGTCAAGAGCATCCTGACGCGCCTGTTAATTGTCCGATTCAACATAAGCCGCCACGCGAGGTGCGTCATGACGGATGTCACTAGGGAGAACCGCCTCAGCTCCGTAGACCATGAAAAAGGGCGTATAACCCATAGATCTATTGGGAGTCGTGTTGATGCTCCATAACACAGAAGGTAACTCCTCAACCTAGCAACCCGGCGTCCGTTGCAGGGGGACCAAAAGCCGGGGCTTGATGCCTTTCAAGATCTCCAGATTGGCTCTCTCGGCTTGACCATTGGATTGAGGGTGAGCCACTGACGAAACATCAAGCTGAATATGCTCATGTTGACAAAATTCTTCCATGGCACCTTTAGACAGATTGGTACCATTGTCAGTTATAATATTGTGTGGAAAGCCGAAGCGAAATATCACCTTCTTCATGAACTGAACCGCCGTAGCTGCATCACACTTACTGACTGACTCTGCCTCAACCCACTTTGTAAATTTTCAACTGCCACCAAGAGGTGGGTCTTTTTATCTTTGGACCTTTTAAAAGGCCCAACCATGTCAAGCCCCAGACTGCAAACGGCCAAGTAATCGGAATCATCCTCAATTCTTGAGCCGACACATGAGCCCGTCTTGAGAACTTCTGACAACCGTCACATTTGCTGACCAAGTCCTCTACATCAGCATGAGCCGTCAGCCAATAGAATCCATGATGGAAAGCCTTGGCTATGAGGGATTTTGACCCGGTGTGATGACCACAATCCCCTTCATGAATCTCACGAAGAATTTCTTGGCCTTCTTCAGGAGAGACGCAACGCTGAAATGCCCCTGTGATACTGCGATGATGCAACTCGCCAGTGACAATCGTCATAGACTTAAAATGCCGGGTTATCTGCCTGGCCAAGGTTTCATCCTAAGTCAACTCGCCTCGGGTCATGTAAGCCAAATATGGCACCGTCCAATCTGGAATGACATGAAAAGCTGCCACCAATTGTGCTTCCGGGTCAGAAACAGCCAAGTCTTCCTCTGTGGGTAACTGTCGGATGTGGGGTTCCAGCAGACCCTTGAGGTTTGAACTCTGGGGTGCGCGCAAAGATCTTCCCCCTACTAATCCACGTCCTAATGCCTCGTGAGAATCTAAGCTAAATGATGAACAGCAAGAGGGACACAAGATTTATACTGGTTCAGGCCACCGTTGTGGTGTAATACCCTACTCCAGTATGTGGTGTGGTGGATTGCCTCAGGGGATGATGAAGAACGGTACAGAGGAAGAATAGCCTCGCGAGAGGTGTTGTTGGGCTGGTGTGTTGTTCTCGTAGGAAAGGATTCGATCTCTCCCCTTCCTACTATGGTGTCTATCTCTATTTATAGAGGCCTTGGTCCTCTTCCCAAATATTGAGCGGGAAGAGAGCCAACAACGGCCATTTCGAAGGGGGACATCTAGTACAAGTTATCCTGACTAAAGTTGGTCTTCGGCTACCAAAGGCACTGGCGATGACACCGTCTTGGGCTCCACGGTGACCTCCATCCTACCGCTCTGCTGGTCTTGGTCTTGTTGCACCGAAACGGTAACCTTTGCCTGATGCCTTGGTACTCCGCGCCTGTGCTTGCCCCCTTTGCACCAAAGGGGAAACAAGGACACTGCGCAGGCCGGCGCCCACCTGGCGCCCGCCTGGTCCCAATCGTCATGGCTTGCGTCACGAGCACCTCGCGAGGTACACTTTCCTTGTTCTCTCCGCCTCCTCGCGAGCCTGCCTGATGAGGCCGCTCCTGAGGAAGCTTTGCGTCGTCCTCCCCGCGAGGCTTGACCCCTCGTGAGGGTCTTTAGTTTGCATTGATGAAGATGGGCCATACTGGGTCTGCACTTGAGCCACGCCGCAGGCCGCTGGCAGGCAAGTCTGGGGACCCCCGTTCCCAGAATGCCGACAGTAGCCCCCGGGCCCAAGGCGCGCTCAGACTTGGCTTAGCAGAGAAGAGAAGGGGCAAGTGCGGGGCGCCGCGGGCCCCAACAGCCTGCAGCCTTGGGCGCCGCGTCGCAGTTGATTGGACGAGGGCCTCTTCGCTTCCCCACGCTCCCTCATTATGCGCCTAGCTAGGCGGCCACGAGACTTGTACACAGTTATTCTCCCCTTGCTGTCTTCGCCTTTGTCTGCGAGGCCATGGTGGGGATTCCTCCTTCCGTTGCTCTTCTGCGCCACTTCTTCTCTTTGCGCCTGACTGACCCTTCCCAATGCTCGGGATGCATGAGCTTCCAGGACGTGCCGGAGACGGCCGCCTTGGGGATCGATTTTGGTCTCACATCTTCTGTGAGCGGGTTCCGGGAGCGATTGGATTATCTGGACGTTGGGGTGCCCAGCCCCCTGCTCGCGCACCCGACATTGCCTGCTATTCCCAATCCCGGCTGGGGTCACGTGGAGCTCACGAGCCCCCAGCTTGCTTTCGCCTGGCATCACTTCGAGAGGTTGAGGACACTTGGCGTGACGGCGCCTCAGGTGGTGAAGGAGTTCCTCCAGCGCCGCATCGCTCCTCTCCAGTGCCATTCCCGTCCAATGTGGGCTTTTTCCGGGCGTCGGGACCGCATGAGGCTACAGGAAGGGGATCTTGCACCTGAAATGCTGAGGAAGGTGCTGAGAGTCCAGACTGGCAACCCCTCTCCAGGCAGCGTCCGACATGGGGGCGCCCTCTTGTATCTCTGCTCAAACAGGGCCGAGTTCGTGAGGCAGATGCCCCGCTTTGACGAATGGGGGCTGAGCCCGGCCGGCCTTGTGGGGCCCCGCGAGAATCCAGTTGCCGTGGTTCCTCCCCCGGTCGCCCGCGCCGATCCTGCCTCAGGAGTCGGTGTAGGGAGGCAAGCATCGGCAGGAGGCGAAGGGCCTGACGTTGAGGTGCCGATGTCGCGCGGGGCTCCCGAGACGTCATCCTCCGGAGCTTACGGAGCCCATCTTAAGGTGGTGGCTGATGAGGGGGCGCGACCTGCGGCTCCCGAGGCCGAAGCCCCCGAGGCCTTGGCAGGCCACCAAGGGGTGGCACCTGATCGCTCCTCTCAGACTAGCGCCCTTGATGTAGGTCGTCCTGATGCTTTCGCTCCTATGTGATGCGTCTCCAAAGTATCTATAATTTTTGATTGCTCCATGCTATATTATCTACTGTTTTGGGCAATATTGGGCTTTATTATCCACTTTTATATTATTTTTGGGACTAACCTATTAACCGGAGGCCCAGCCCAGATTTGTTGTTTTATGCCTATTTCAGTGTTTCGAGGAAAAGGAATATCAGACGTAGTCAAAATGGAACGAAATCAACTAGAGAAGTTATTTTTGGAAGGAAACCCACCTGATGGACTTGGACTCAATGTCAGAAGATACGGGAGGTGCTCACGAGGGTGGGGGGCGCGCCCACCCCCCTAGGGCGCACCCCCCTGCCTCGTGGGCCCCCGTAGCTCCACCGATTTACCCCCTGCACCCATATATACCTACGTACTCTAAAACTTCCAGAACAGAAGATAGATCGGGAGTTCCGCCGCTGCAAGCCTCTGTAGTCACCAAAATCCTCTCGGGAGCCCGTTCCGGCGCCCTGCCGGAGGGGGAACCCATCACCGGTGGCCATCTTCATCATCCCGGCGCTATCCATGACGAGGAGGGAGTAGTTCACCCTCGGGGCTGAGGGTATGTACCAGTAGCTATGTTTTTGATCTCTCTCTCTCTCGTGTTCCCTCTATGGCACGATCTTGATGTATCCCGAGCTTTGCTATTGTAGTTGGATCTTATGATGTTTCTCCCCCTCTACTCTCTTGTGATGAATTGAGTTTCCCCTTTGAAGTTATCTTATCGGATTGAGTCTTTTATGAGAACACTTGATGTATGTCTTGCCGTGATTATCTGTGGTGACAATGGGATATCATGTGCCACTTGATGTATGTTTTCGTGATCAACTTGCGGGTTTCGTGACTTTGGGAACCTATGCATAGGGGTTGGCACATGTTCTTGACTATCCGATAGAAACTTTGGGGTACTCTTTGAAGTACTTTGTGTTGGTTGGATGAATCTGAGATTGTGTGATGCATATCATATAATCATGCCCAAGGATACTTGAGGTGACAATGGAGTATCTAGGTGACATTAGGGTTTTGGTTGATTTGTATCTTAAGGTGTTATTCTAGTACGAACTCTTTTATATAGATTGATCCGAAAGAATAACTTTGAGGTGGTTTCGTACCCTACCATAATCTTTACGTTTTTTCTCCGCTATTAGTGGCTTTGGAGTGACTCTTTGTTGCATATTGAGGGCTTGTTATATGATCTATCTATGTTATTATTGTTGAAAGAACTTGCACTAGTGAAAGTATGAACCCTAGGCCTTGTTTCCTATCATTGCAATACCATTTAAGCTCACTTTTATCATTAGTTACATTGCTGTTTTTATTATTTCAGATTACAAATACCTTTATCTACCATCCATATTGCACTTGTATCACCATCTCTTCGCCAAACTAGTGCAGCTATTCAATTTACCATTGTATTGGGTGTGTTGGGGACACAAGAGACTCTCTGTTATTTGGTTGCAGGGTTTCTTGAGAGAGACCATTTTCATCCTACGCCTCCTACGGATTGATAAACCTTAGGTCATCCACTTGAGGGAAATTTGCTACTGTCCTACAAACATGTGCACTTGCAGGCCCAACAACGTCTACAAGAAGAAGGTTGTGTAGAAGACATCAAGCTCTTTTATGGCGCCGTTGCTGGGGAGGTTGGCGCTTGAAGGTATATCTTTAGATCTTGCAATCGAATCTTTTTGCTTCTTGTTTTATCACTAGTTTAGTTTATAAAATAAAACTACAAAAAAATGGAATTAAGGATGCCTCATATGTTTCATCTTTTTAATTTCTTTCGTGAAAATGATGGGAAGGAAAATTGTGCTCAAGTACTAGAAGAAGAATTACATAGAATGCTTGGCATAAAATATGTGAATGATGAGCATGATTGCAATGTTGTTAGTATGAATTCCTTGAATATCCATGATCCTAATGATATGCAAAGCCACAAGCTTGGGGAAGCTATGTTTGATGAAGATGATGTTTTTTGTCCCCCAAGCTTTGATGAGAAAATTTACTATGACGAAAGCATGCCTCCTATCTATGCTGATTATTGTGATGACACATATGCTTTATAGAATAATGATAACCATGAAACTTGTCATCTTGATCCTAATTTTAAATCATATGATAGTTATTTTGTTGAGTTTGCTCCCACTACTATTCATGAGAAGAATTTTGCTTACGTGGAGAATAATAAAATTTGTATGCTAGTAGATCATGAAAAGATTGCTTTAGGTGCTGGTTACATTGTTGAATTCATTCAGGATGCTACTGAAAATTATTATGAGGGAGGAACATATGCTTGTAGGAATAGCAATAATATCAAGTTTCCTCTCTATGTGCTTCAAGTTTTGAAGCTATGCTTATTTTACCTTCCTATGCTACTTGATTATCGTTCCCAGAAGTTGTTTGCTCACAAAATCCCTATGCATAGGAAGTGGGTTAGACTTAAAAGTGCTAGTCTGTCGGTGTACTAGAGTAGGGGTGCCCTAGTATCCCGAACTTGTGCACGGGCAGTTGCAACACCCCGCGGCAAGGCTTGCCGGGTGACCGCCAAGGTCCTCCGTGGTTCCTTTGGAGCCATTCAAGAACAAAGTGTTTAAGACAAGGAGACAAGGCCCCGGCAAGAGGAGCTTGCCGGGAAGGCCAACCAAGGCATTTCAAGGAACTTGCCGCGATGCGCCACGCGTCCCGGCAAGGCCCAGTGAGCGACAAGCTTCCGGGCGCGGCAAGACAACGACCGCAGCAAGGCGCTTGCCGCGGAAAGCTACCACTCTGTACCCGCGCTCCAGCACATCCACCAACATGTCGCCCTGGGACCTTTCCAGGCGCGCGTGGCGAGAGGCCGTGCAGCCAGCGGTGCGAGGTGGCAAGCGACGCTGACAAGATTGCCATCGTGGCAAGCGGTGGCGCCCCAAACGGTCCCTTTTTGCACTGTTTGGGCGACGCAGACGGGCATTTAATGCCTTTGTCCCCTGCCGTCAGGGTTAGGTAGGATACATTGTACAAGTAGTTGTACCAACCGCAATTCCTTTCCAGTTTTACCCTTGTCTACGTTGCCACCTGTCGGTGACCCCTTGAGCATATAAAAGGAGGCCCATGCGCAACGTAGAGGGGGGTTCGAAGGGTTCGAGGCCAGAAAGCACTCACGCTCGGCCTCGTTAGCATCCACTATGTACTGTAGCATTTAGCGCTCCCGAGCAAGAAAACAATTCAATCAGACAAGCAGCTGTAGGAGTATTATCTCTCCGGAGAGCTCCGAAGCTGGGTAAATCGCTCGTGTGCTTCGCCTCGATCCGCTCTTCGTGCGATCTCCGCCCCCCGCCGAAACGAAAGGGGCCCGGTCCGCCGGCCCCATAGGTGTTCGTTCCCACGACATCTTTGGCGCGCCAGGTAGGGGGCGTCGAGGTTGTGTGAACCTGATCCGGCATTCACGCGAGCTAGATCTTCATCATCTTCATCGACATGCCACCGAAGAAGAAGGCTTCGGAGGTGGCTGCTCCGTCCACGTCGATCCCACCGCCACCGGAGCAGATGGGCGGTGGAGTAGACGCCTGCGGGAGAACGAGCGTCGACGAGGGAGCTCACGCTGCTGCCAGGTCCAAGGACAAGGCTGCACAGACCTTGGCGTCCGTACATGCACCGCGCCCATCTCAGGAGGCGCGGGACCGACAGCGTCATGGTACTCGCGGTACCATACGTTCGTTGGATCAAGATCGAGCTGGTGGATCTCGGGATGCTCAAGACCAGCATGCGCGCCAACATGCTGGCACGAGCAAGACACGGTCGCCTGGACGGGATGCTGCTCCTTCTAACATAGTTAGAAGTCCGAGCATATCCCGCTCCTCGCACCATTCGCCACTGCCACCCTCCACTCCAGCAGAAGCTCTGGCACGAGCTCAACTGCTCCTGGATTACCCTCCAACAGCGGACAAGATCGACGAATGGAGGGCCACCATTCAGAGTCTCATCGGCTTCGCCAACGGCGACACTCCACGGCAGCCGAATGCATCGCAGCCGCGGCAAGACTGCCAGGCACAGGCCGGTGGCGACAAAACCGGTGGGGGTGCAACCACCGTGCACTCTCCACCCCGAAGGCCAAGATCGCCGACTCGCCGGGTCAACCTCGACAACGACTCCACCGCGTCATCAGATCCACGAGCTCGTCGTGATCAGCACCAAGTTCTTCACGAACGACAGCAAGAAGACGCTCGTACTCGCATCGAGCATCGAAGAGAAGCGCGGCGTCAATTGGACCAGCGCGCTGGGCCAACTTTCGACATGCATGCGCCATGGGAACCAGGCGACTTGCCGTACGTGGTAGGTTGCCTTGCGTTCACTCGTGAGCTGCGGCATGTCCAGTGGCCCAGCACGAAGAATTTCAAGCCAGACATGCCAGAGAAGTACGACGGCAAGTCGCATCCGTCGGAGTTCCTCAGCATCTACACCATCGCGGTGCAAGATGCTGGGGGGCGGGACGACAAGATCCTTGCCAACTACTTCCCGCTGGTGCTCAAGCCCAATGTCAGGTCCTGGCTCATGCACTTGCTGGACAACTCCATATCCTCCTGGGCAGACCTATGCCATCAGTTTGTCGGCGCCTTTACAGGCGGCCACAAACCTCATGGCCAAGAGAGAGACCTTCATCTGCTCGCCCAGAAGGAAGGAGAGTCCCTGCGCAAGTTCATTCGGAGATTCAGCCGTGTACAGCACAACATCCCAGATGTCCACCCTGCCGCGGTCATCAGCGCGTTCCATCAGAATGTGCGAAACCGCAGGATGCGGGAGGAGATGGCGATGTGCAAGATCAGAGACGTCAGTGAGCTATATGCCCTAGCCGACAAGTGTGCACGTGCTGAGGAGGGGAGGAAACTTCCCGGAGAGAATACAGGAGCAGGAGGATCTGATAGTGCGGATGCTGCCCCGGCAAGGAAAAATCGGCGGCGGAATAACAGGAAGAAGAAAGGCAAAGATGTGCTAGTCATTGAGCAGTCCGGCAACGAAGGTGGCGCCAAAAACGCTGTGGCGGCCGCCGACAAGCAGGACGGCACCGACAAGCAATACTGCAAGATCCACCGCACCAAGGGCCATGATCTCCAGAGCTGCAAGAAGGTCGAGCAGCTTGTCGAGTAGCAAAAGGCTGAGTACGAGCGACGTGAAGGGAGAAGGCCCAAGAAGGTACTGGAGGATCCGGCAAGAAACGTCCCGGCCGGGGAGGACGCCGCGGCAAGGAGACAGACCTCCCCGCGGCCGCAACAAGGATGAAGATGACGACGACGATGAAGATATGGATGATGACGGAACCAGCGAGCAGGAGTTCCAGAAAGCCACAGAGGTCCTATGCGTTGACGGCGGTGCTTCTCTGCATACTTCACACCGCCAGCTCAAGCAGTGGGTGCGGGAAGTCAATGCGGCAGAACCACCCGTCGAGTCACGCAAGCCTCTCAAATGGTCCAGCACGCCTATCATCTTTGTTATTGAGGACCACCCTGATCGCATAACTGTGGTCGGGTGCTTGCCGATGTTGGTTTCACCAACTATCCGCAACCTCAAGGTCACTAAGATGCTAGTTGACGGCGGGGCCGGCTTGAACCTGATCTCCTCCGCGGTACTCCAGAAACTCCAGATCCTAGACAGCGAGCTCGAAGAGACCGGCACATTCCAAGGAATCAATCCGGGAAGGAGCAAGCCGAAGGGGAAGATCACGTTGCCGGTGACATTTGGCAGCGAGCTGAACTTCAGGACTGAGAGGGTCACTTTCGATGTTGCTGACTTTCCATTACCTTACAATGGGATACTCGGCCGTCCAGCACTCGCCAAATTCATGGCAGCCTCTCACTACGCATATAACATGCTGAAGATGCCAGGCCCGATAAGCGCCATCTCTGTCCCTGGCGACAAGAAGGATGCTCTTATCTGCGCCGACAAGATATACCGGGATGCAGCAGCCGCAAAAGATCGCAAGTCACTTGCCGCTGAAGCTCCCGGGGGGAAGAAGAAGACCAAGTCCGGCAAGAGTTCTGATGCCCACTCCGGCAAGCGCACCTCTTCGGAGTGCTGCGCTACCGTCGAGGACGCACCATCGAGCTCCACCGGCAAGTGTAAGAAGGCAATGGCAGCTCCACCAGAGACCAAGAAGGTGCCCGCCAAGGAGGACAGCACTGGTGGTACCTTCACCATCAGTGCCACTCTTGACCCTAAATAGGAAAGCGCGCTCATTGCTTTCCTGCGGGCGAACGTCAACGTGTTTGCGTGGCAACCGTCTGACATCCCCGGTGTTCCCTGGAAAGTAATCGAGCACCATCTTGCCGTCTGTCCTCATGCGCGGCCCGTCAAGCAGAAGGTCAGGAAACAAGCAGTGGAGCGCCAAGAATTCATCACAGAAGAAATCAAGAAGTTGGAAGCAGCAGGCCTTGTCAGAGGAGTGCTCCATCCTACGTGGTTGGCCAATCCTGTAGTCGTGCGCAAGGCAAACGGGAAATGGAGGCTTTGTATTGACTTTACCGATGTTAATAAAGCTTGTCCCAAAGACCCATTTCCCTTGCCGCGCATTGACCAGATTGTTGACTCCACGGCCGGATGTGATTTGCTTTCATTTCTTGATGCATACTCAGGATACCATCAGATCTTCATGGCAGAAGAGGATGAGGAGAAGACCGCATTCATCACTCCATGTGACACATACTGTTTCATACGGATGCCTTTCAGTTTGAAGAATGCTGGTTCAACATTTGCAAGAGTAGTACATGACGCTTTTAAGCCACAAATACACAGAAATGTGGAAGCCTACATGGATGACATAGTGGTCAAGAGCAAGGACAAGGCAACTCTGATTCAAGATTTAGACGAAACCTTTGCAAATTTGCGCAAGATCAACCTCAAGCTTAACCCCGAGAAGTGCGTGTTTGGAGTCCCCTCCGGCAAGCTTCTCGGGTTCTTCGTGTCTCAGCGGGGAATTGAAGCCAATCCCGACAAGATCAAGGCCATTGAGCAGATTGAAGCACCAAAGCGCGTCAAGGATGTATGAAGGCTTGCCGGTTGCGTGGCGGCTCTTAGCAGGTTTATCTCTAAGTCTGCTGAGCGCGCCCTGCCATTTTTCAAAATATTGAAAAAGGCAGGTCCAATGAAATGGACTCCGGAAGCGGAGGCTGCGCTGCAGGACTTGAAGAGATACATGTCCTCCACTCCAACACTTGTCGCACCTAAGCCACAAGAGAAGTTGCTGCTGTATATAGCGGCAACCAATCAAGTGGTTAGTGCTGCATTAGTAGCGGAGAGGGAGGCAGATGATGAGTCAGCAACCACGGCAGATGCATCCAGCGACAAGCAGGGGACTTCACCGACAAGCTCTGGTCCCGACAAAGATGGATCCGCGCAGGCGCATAAGGAGATACAGAAGAAAATGGTGCAGCGCCCAGTTTACTTTGTCAGTTCCCTTCTGCAGGGGGCTAGGTCAAGGTACTCTGGTGTGCAGAAGTTGCTTTTCGGCCTTCTCATGGCCCCGAGAAATCTGCGCCATTACTTCCAAGCACATGAGATCACAGTTGTCACTCGTTTTTCACTGAAGAGGATACTGCAGAATCCAGAAGCAACAGGCAGGATTGTCGAGTGGGCACTGGAACTGTCAAGCTTTGGCCTCAAATTTGAGAGCACTTCAACTATCCAGAGCAGAGCATTGGCAGAATTCATAGCAGAGTGGACGCCAACACCAGAGGAAGAAATTCCAGAAACAACCATCCCCGTCAAGGAAGCAAGCAAAGAGTGGCTGATGTACTTTGATGGTGCCTTCTCGCTGCAAGGCGCCGGTGCGGGCGTGCTACTTGTTGCACCCACCGGAGAGCACCTCAAGTACGTAGTCCAGATGCACTTTCCCAAGGAGCAAGCAACAAACAATATCGCAGAGTATGAAGGTTTGCTTGCCGGTCTCAGGATCGCAGCAGACCTTGGGATCAAGAAGCTCATTGTCGGGGGTGACTCACAGCTTGTCATCCGCCAAGTGAACAAGAATTATCAGAGTCCATTGATGGAGGCTTACGTTGATGAAGTGAGAAAGTTAGAAGAGCACTTTGACGGCCTACAGATGGAACATGTTCCAAGAGCTCAGAATGACATCGCTGATGGCCTGTCAAAGTGCGCCGCACTCAAGTTACCTATGGAACCAGGGATCTTTGTGCTCAAATTGACTCAACCGTCCGTAACAACATCAACTGGACAGAGCAAGAAGAGGAAGTTGATTTCTGGTGACTACTTTCCGACAGAGCTCCCCGAAGCCGCCACCAAGAAGGTCCCCAAGATCAACGCCAAGGGTGCTGAGGAGCAGCCTGCTCCGGCAACCCCTAGGGTTTGTTCCGTTGAAGCAGACGCTCCCGACAAGTTTTGCTCCGGCAAGCTTGGCGGGGAATGTCAAGCTCCGGCTGAGCCGCAGGTTCTCGCCGTAGAAGCGGATGTTCCCACAACAGCGTATGTGCCTTTAGTCCTTGTTGTCGAGCCGCAAGCTCTAGCATGGGCACAGAAGATTGTCCGTTTCCTTTAGACAGGAGAACTTCCCGAAGAGCAAGAAGAAGCGGAAAGAGTAGCCCGGTAGTCAAGTATGTACCAGTTTGTCGACAACACACTGTACAGAAGGAGACTCAACGGTGTGAAATTGAAGTGTATTCACCGGGAAGATGGACAAAAGCTGTTGGCAGAGATACATGAAGGCATATGTGGTCACCACATTGGCGCAAGAGCGCTTGCCGGCAAAGCATTCCGGCAAGGTTTCTTTTGGCCGACAGCCCTCCAGGATGCAACTGCACAAGTAACCAAGTGTGAAGCGTGCCAGTTCCATTCCAAACAGATACACCAGCCAGCTCAAGCTCTCCAGAAGATCCCTTTATCCTGGCCATTTTCGGTCTGGGGGCTCGACATCCTCGGCCCCTTTCCCCGAGCTGTCGGGGGCTTTGAGTACTTGTACGTTGCAATCGACAAGTTCACAAAGTGGCCGGAAGTGGAAGCAGTGAGGAAGGTGACAGCACAGTCAGCAGTCAAGTTCTTCAGGTCGATTGTTTGCCGCTTCGGGATCCCTAACAGGATCATCACCGACAACGACACGCAATTCACGAGCCGCACCTTCATGCAGCACGTCCAAGATCTTGGCGCCAAGGTCTGCTTCGCTTCTGTTGCTCATCCGAGAAGCAACGGTCAAGCAGAGAGGGCAAATGCTGAAGTGCTGCGCGGGCTCAAGACCAGGACTTTCGACAGGCTGCGCAAGTGCGGAAAGAACTGGATTGAGGAGCTGCCGGTGGTTCTTTGGTCGATCAGGACGACGCCAAATCGAGCCACTGGCCAGACACCTTTCGCTCTAGTCTATGGAGCAGAGGCAGTTCTCCCCATGGAACTCGTACACGGGTCGCCTCGAGTGCTCGCTTATGATGAGCTTGAGAAAGAGCAGCTGCGACAAGATGACGTGCTGCTCCTTGAGGAAGACCATCTTCACACTGCTGTATGAGCTGCTCGATACCAGCAAGCTTTGCGCCACTACCATAGCCGCAAAGTTAATGCCAGAAGTCTTGAGGAAGGCGACCTTGTTCTTCGGCGTGTTCAGTCCGCCAAGAATTCCAACAAGTTGACGCCGAAGTGGGAAGGCCCTTACCGGGTGAAACGAGTCACTAGGCCTGGCGCTGTCCGCCTTGAGACCGAAGATGGCTTTCCGGTGAGCAACTCCTGGAACATTGAGCATCTTCGTAAGTTTTACCCGTAAGGCGCGGTTGCCGGAACCTGTTCCGGCAACCACCTTTTGTACAAGTCTTGCCGCTGTTGCATGTAATCCTTAGTACAAAGCCGGGCGCAGACCCCGTGCATAAATAAAGCTCATGTGCTCTGCACATCTTGTCAATTTCATGCTTTCTATTTTTTGCATGTGTTATCTGACACTTCGTGCAGCACCTACCCCCGGTAAGCAATAACGAGTCGTAAGGCCCCATATATTTATTTTCTTTTCTTTCTTTTTCTCAAGAAAAGGAAGGTTCCCTCGCCCACAAGTTTGCCGGGGGGAAAGGAGAAGATAATGATGTGGACCAGGCGTCGTTCAAGAAAGTTTCGCCTTGCCAGGACGCAAACGACAGAAAAGCTAAGTAGCCAAAGTTTGAGCAATCAGTTTTAAAATTTTTAAGTTATCTTCCTCGAACGACCGTGCTTTGTATGGAAAACCTGTGCACGGAGGAACCAACTTGTAGCTAGTTGCGCCCTTACTTTGTTTCGAGTCCGCTCAACAACTTAAGTGAGCTGCGACTAGCTGCGACAAGGTTTCTTGTCGGTAGCGGCACTGCCAGCAGGCTGCTGACGTCCCGCACTCGGTGCTCGCGGCTAAGGTGCCTGCGCCGGCAAGTTCCCTAAAAGCGTAGGGCAAAAACATACAAAGGAAGGAATCAAGTAAAGGGAATAACATAGCAATCGATACCCAAAATAAAGTTATATTACAAGATAGCTTGTCGCAGCTCTAATAGATTGTTCTTGTAACATGATTAGCAGCGACAAGGAAAGGAGGAAACGGGCGGCCTAATCTACGCGGTCGCCATCAACCCTCTTGACCTCGTTTACCTTGTCCACAATGGGTGCGGCAAGGGCCTTGAGCGCTTCCAGATCAGCATCCGGAGGCAGCTTCTTGAGGACGTTGGTGAGGTTGAGGCCTGGGTTGCGGAAGGCCACCTTCACCAACACCTTTTGCAGAACTCTCGCGCAGATCGTGTGCGACTTGTCGGCCAGCTGCTTTGGGATCCTTTCCCGGAGTCGCTGGAGGGCCGTCGCCACGCCCTTGAAGAACAAAGTGAGCTTGGCGCTGGGCTGGAGGTTCTCATCGGAGGAATACCCGAAATCCTCCATCCCCAGCTGCGCCAGCTCCCCGTCGATGACTGCGGCGATATTCACGAGACCCTCAGTCCAGAGTTCCACAGTCTCCCTAAAAGTGTTTTGGGTTTCGGCGGCCCTCGTCAGCAGCGCTTCGTTGGCCTTGATCTCCTCCTTCAAGGCCACCTCCTGCTCCTTGGCGTCGTCCAGCGTCTTTGTCAAAGTAGCCAGCTTCAACTCAAGATCTGTGTTGGAGTCCTTGGCGGAGCTAAGCTCCTTGCCCTTCTTGATGAGACGACCCTGCAGCTCGCCATGGGCGTAGGCATCCTTCTCGCACTCACGCTTGAGCGCGGCAAGCTCTTCGCTCCTCGCCTTGAGATCGGCCTCTAGCTGCGCCACCTTCGTCTCCAGCTCCTTCTTGGTGGCCTCGGCAGCTGCGGCAGCATCCTCTGCTTCCTTGAGAGCCCCGCCGAATGTTTGCTCATGCGCGGCAAGCTCCTCCTCATGGCTGTCAAGATTAACCTTTCGCTACGCCAACTCGCCCTCCCGCGCAAACAACTCCTCGGCGACAAGCCGCTGTTGCTCTTCGGCTTCAGCCTTCTCGAGGAGGAAAGCTTTCCGCGCCTCGGCGAGTTGCGCCCGCTCCTCTGCCAAGGACCGGAGAGTTTCCTGGTTGCGACTCTGGAGCTCCTCCGCGTGCTTCTCGATGTCTACTCCCGCCTTCGCGACAAGCGCTTCTCGGGATTCCAGCTTGGCCTGTCGAGCGCGATAGAGTGACACCAGCTTCTGCAGCAGCTGCTCCTCCTCAGACTCGCCGCTGCTGCTGCTCAGCGCGTCAACCAGCGTCAGCCCAGCGGATGCGAGCACTCCTTCATCAAAAGTTTCTCCATCGACCGGTGCCCTGGAGCTTGACGCCCAGGGGAGCTTGATGAAGATGCCATCGCCGGCCTTCAAATAGGCGCCGGGCTGGGGCTCTTCGGAGCCTGACGCTGCGGCAGCGGCGGAGGGATCGGCGGTCGGCGTAGCGCCTTGCGCTCCTGCGGCCTCAGGGTCGTCAGTGCGATCGCCAGACCCCTCGCCGGCTCCTACGGCGGCAGCTTTGGCGGCCTCTTCGCCGGCGGGCTCATCAGCGCCAGCTCCTTCTTCGGTGGCAGCGGTGTCGTCGGTGTTGCCGCGCGCGTTCTCCTCGCCGGTGGCCTCATTCTCCATCGGCTCCATGCAAGATGGATCTGACGGCCGGGAAAAGAGAGAAAAAGTCAAGCAAATATCCAAAAAGAAGATCAGAAGAAGAAGAACACAAGGGAAGTTTTCAAGCAAGAAGGGTTACCTGTACTGGGATCTGCAGTCATGGGCTCCACCACCGGGGGGTCGCTGGTGCTGTCCCTTGCCGGAGAATCGTCCCTTGCCGGAGAATTGTCCCTTGCCGGAGACTTCTCCCTTGCCGGAGAACGCTCCCTTGCCGGGGAATCCTCCCTTGGCGGCGTAGTCGAAGTAGATAGCATCTCGGGGGCGGCTTCCGGGTGCTCCTGCTGAGGCTGCTCTGCTCCTTCACAAACCAACAGTCAGATGTCAGCAAAAGAAAGAACACCCATGCGCGCCATAACAGCGGGAAGTAACCATATACTTACGCTGGGGGCTGCGCTGGGGGCTGCTTTGGGGAATGATTGCCGGGTTCGGCACGGTGGTCTCGGGCGCGCCCCCTGCTATCGTGGTGGGCTCGTCCTCGATGACAATCACCGGAGCCTTGGCTCTCTTCGCCGCTCTCTGGGCCAGGGTCCTGAAAAGGAAGGAGTTCAGAGTAAAGCAAATCAGATACAAGACAGAAACAGCAAAAATTGAAGAACTACAAGTACAACAAAGAATCTTACTCTTCTTCTTCCTTGTCGGAGCTGAGCGCGGAGAGGTCGAAGTCCGGCCCACCTTCGGCGCGACGAGGTGGAGGAGTAGGTTCCCTTAGCCGCTTGGCGGGGGCAGTGGCGGTGGTCCGGGAAGACCCCGGTCCAGTTGCCGCAGCGGCGTGAGGCGCTCCCGCGGCAACATTGCTTGTCGCGGTGGAGCGCGTCGCGCGGCGCGACGGCTATTGACTCGTCTACCGCCCTGCTACATCCCCGGCCTTGCGGAGACGCCTTCTTGGTGGAGCTGGGGGCTGCGCTGGGGGCTCTGCTTGCGGCAAGCTACCTGAAGATGGCGGGCCGCTCGCACCCTCGGCGGGCTCGCTCGACTCGGCGTCAGGCCCGGCAAGCTCTTCCTCGCCGGCAAGCCACTCTCGCTCGGCAAGGCTTGCCGCCTCTGTTGCCTCTGCCTCCTCCACGGTGAATCCAAACTCGCCCGCGGCAGCGGCTGCCGCCGCCTCTTCCGCCCTAGTGGTGATGCGCTGCATCTCCGCATCGGTGGTGTCGCGGGTGAGGCTTTTCTGCTCATCGGAGCGGACCGCCACCTCCACCAAGCCGTCGAAGAACGCCTGCACGACGTCGTCTGCAGGCTCTTGCCAAGTTGGGACAATTCCATGCGAATGGCACAACGGCATCATTGCACGGATGCGGTCGAGTGAGGAATTGTTGCACAGCGGGACGACGCCCTCCAGCAGCCTAAACCATTCGGGATGTTGAGGATCGTGCTTGAACAGCTCCTTGAGCATCGCGTCCAGTTCCAGGACAGTGAAGTTGAAGTTGAGGCCCGGGCGTAGCCTCATAATGTCCCCGGACCCCCGAATTCCCAGGCGGGTCTCCTCCCCTCCTGCAGGGGGGCGATGCGGCGGCGAAGAAAATCTGTGCCAATGGCGCCTACAGTGAGCCCGGCAAGCCTGAGCCGCAGGATCCGGGTGACGGCAATCTTCAGCCTATCGTCTTCTGGGGCCACGTTGCTCCAATCGTTGCCGCGCACTGCTGGGTCTTGGCGCTGGGCAGTAAATGGCTGCGGGTTCTCCTCGATAATCCAGCACCAGTCTGCTCTCCACTCCTCCCATTTGCTGCGGAGCTCCCCCTCCAGATAAGCTTCCTTCTTGCCGGCTCTCGAGATCCAGGCGATTCCGCCGGATAAAGGCTCTCCTCTCTCAACTCGGGGCATAAAGAAGTGGCGGAAAAGAGCTACGTTTGGGTGGACTCTGACAAAGTTTTCACAGAGATGCGCGAAAACTGCCATGGTCAGAACAGCATTGGGGGTGAAATCAAGGAGGTGGAACCCGTAGGTGTTCATGATGTCGCAGAAAAACTCAGAGAAAGGCGGGTGGAGCCCGCAGTAGAAGAACAACGCGAAGAAGGGATATCCATTTGGAGCCCGTTCCGAAGCGACGGCGGAGAGTACCTTCGTGCGCGGATGCGCTCGCGTCTCCGTCGACCAAAAGGGGTAGTAGTACTCCCTCAGCTCCTTCGCGGCGAGCTCGGGGAGGAAGATTGCCCGCTCCTTTCGTAGCGCCTCGAGCCGCAGCGCCTCGGCCGACTTCACGGCCTTCCCGGCTTTTGGATCATAGCGGAGGTGGTGGGGGAGATCGACGGCGTTGGTGGCGCCGGTGGCGATGGGGGGCGGAGCGCTGCTCTCTTTGGGGAGAAGGGGGGAGCAGCGGAAGTTTCTGAGATTGGAACAACAACTGGCGAGATGGGCGAACTGCCCCTGTTTCCTCTGCTTATAAAGAGGGAGGGGGCGGACGTTCCGTTTTTCCGAATAAAGAACCACCCACGATCTCGCCCACGATGCCGCATTCAACGCGTGCCGTTCGGGGAGGGCGCGGTGGATATGGAGTAAGATACGGCGTAACCCAGCCGCGTGTGCCCGTGCCCTGTTTTGGGCCTGGCCCAACAGCGCTCGGCACCGTGTGTGGCCCAGGCCCGGGGGCTCCTGTCGGTGTACTAGATTAGGGGTACCCTAGTATCCCGAACTTGTGCACGGGCAGTTGCAGCACCCCGCGGCAAGGCTTGCCGGGTGACCGCCAAGGTCCTCCGTGGTTCCTTTGGAGTCATTCAAGAACAATGTGTTTAAGCCAAGGAGACAAGGCCCCGGCAAGAGGAGCTTGCCGGGAAGGCCAACCAAGGCATTTCAAGGAACTTGCCGCGACGCGCCACGCGTCCCGGCAAGGCCCGGTGAGCGACAAGCTTCCGGGCGCGGCAAGACAACGACCGCGGCAAGGCGCTTGCCGCGGCAAGCTAGCACTCTGTACCCGTGCTCCAGCACATCGACCAATGTGTCACCCTGGGACCTTTCCAGGCGCGCGTGGCGAGAGGCCGTGCAGCCAGCGGTGCGAGGTGGCAAGCGACGCTGACAAGATTGCCATCGTGGCAAGCGGTGGCGCCCCTGACGGTCCCTTTTTGCACTGTTTGGGCGACGCAAACAGGCATTTAATGCCTTTGTCCCCTGCCGTCAGGGTTAGGTAGGATACACTGTACAAGTAGTTGTACCAACCGCAATTCCTTTCCAGTTTTACCCTTGTCTACGTTGCCACCTGTCGGTGACCCCTTGAGCATATAAAAGGAGGCCCATGCGCAACGTAGAGGGGGGTTCAAAGGGTTCGAGGCCAGAAAGCACTCACGCTCGGCCTCGTTAGCATCCACTGTGTACTATAGCATTTAGCGCTCCCGAGCAAGAACACAATACAATCATACAAGCAGCAGTAGGAGTATTATCTCTCCGGAGAGCTCCGAAGCTGGGTAAATCGCTCGTGTGCTTCGCCTTGATCCGCTCTTCGTTCGATCTCCGCCCCCCCCCCCCCCCCCCCCCCGCCGAACCGAAAGGGGCCCGGTCCGCCGGCCCCATAGGTGTTCGTTCCCACGACATAGTCATATGCTTCATGATGCTCTCGTTATGTTTCAATTCTTATCTTTTATGTGAGCATCATTGTCATGATCATGCCTAGCTAGAAAGACATTAAAGAAAAGTGCTTGTTGGGAGACAACCCAATACTTATCCTTACTGTTTTTGTGTGTTCACATGATTATGCTACTGTAGTAATCATGTTTTATAGCTTTTGTTTCAATAAAGTGCCAAGTAAGACCTTTAGGATGGCTTACGGTGATAGTTGTGTTGATCCTGCTGAAAATCAGAAACTTTTGCACCCAGTAAATTAGTTTTGTTAATTCACAGACACGTGATTCTGATGTGATTCTTTCTGATATGGGTTGGAACACGAATTTGTTAGGACTTCCTAATTTGGTAGGATTTTTGGAGTTCCAGAAGTATACGTTTGGTACAGATTACTACAGACTGTTCTGTTTTTGACAGATTCTGTTTTCTATGTGTGGTTTGCTTATTTTGATGAATCTATGAGTAGTATCGGAGGGTATGAACCATAGATAAGTTGTAGTATAGTAGATATTACACCAATATGAATTTAGAATGAGTTAATTACAGTACCAATGTGGTGGTTTTGTTTTCTTTCACTAACGGAGCTTATAAGATTTCCTGTTGAGTTTTGTGTTGTGAAGTTTTCAAGTTTTGGGTAAAGATTGGATGGACTATGGAATAAGGAGTGGCAAGAGCCTAAGCTTGGGGATGCCCAAGGCACCCCAAGGTAATATTCAAGGACAACCAAGAGCCTAAGCTTGGGGATGCCCCGGAAGGCATCCCCTCTTTCGTCTTCGTTCATTGGTAACTTTACTTGGAGCTATATTTTTATTCACCACATGATATGTGTTTTGCTTGGAGCGTCATTTTATTTTGTTAGTATCAGCTTGCTCTTATTTAGAATAATGTTTTGCATCTTTAGTTTCAATAAAGAAGTCAAGGATAGCCTTTGCCATGCTTATTTTGCTAGTATACATGTTGCTGTTTGAAAAACAGAAAGTTTACTGCTGTTGAAAAAATTCCCTAGAAAAGTAAGAGAGTGGTATAATGTTGAATCTTTTTGCATACTTAGCTCTGATAAATTTATTACGGTGAGAATTTTATTTTATAATTTTTGGAGTCAGGGAAGTATTGATACTCTTGCATTCTTTACAGACTGCACTGTTTTGGCAGATTGCTGTTATGGTTGCATTGTTTGCATATGTTTGCTTAATTAATGATTCTATTTGAGGATAGGAGTATTAAATATGCAGAGGCATTTAGTATGCAATGTTGAATAATTATTTAAGTGATTTGTTACAGTAGAAAATGATAAGGTTTTGCATTTGTTTATACTAACCTATCTCACGAGTTCTTGTTGAGTTTGTTGTGAATGAAGCTTTCGATAAAAAGAGAAACCATGATATGAGAGGAATTAAGGAGACACAAAAGCTCAAGCTTGGGGATGCCCAAGGCACCCCAAGATAATATTTCAAGAAGTCTCAAGCATCTAAGCTTGGGGATGCCCCGGTAGGCATCCCACCTTTCTTCTTCAACAACTATCGGTTAGTATCGGTTGAGCCTAAGTTTTTGCTTCTTCACATGAGTTGTGCTATCCTTGCAATGTAGTTTTCTTTAGATTTGCTTGCTGTTTGAATAAAGTATATTAAATGAGAGAGAGTCTTCGCATAGTTGCATAATTATTTAGCTACTCATTGACCTTCACTTATATCTTTCGGAGTAGTTTGTCATTTGCTCTAGTGCATCACTTATACCTTTTAGAGCATGGTGGTAGTTTTATTTTGAAGAAATAGATGAACTCTCATACTTCACTTAGATTATTTTGAGAGTCGTTAATAGCATGGTAATTTGATTAATATTAATATACTTGGTATTCAAGATATGTGAAACTTTCTTATGAGTGTCTTGAATACTAAGAAAAGTTTGATAGTTGATAATTGTTTTGAGATATGGAGGCAGTGATATTAAAGTCATGCTAGTTGGGTGATTATGAATTCAAAGAATGCTTGTGTTGAAGTTAGCAAGTCCCGTAGCATGCATGTATGGTTAAAGTTGTGTAACAAATTTGAAACATGAAGTGTACCTGGCTTGTGCATCCTTATGAGTGGCGGTCGGGGACGAGCGATGGTCTTTTCCTACCAATCTATCCCCCTAGGAGCATGCGCGTAGTACTTGGTTTTTGATGACTTCTAAATTTTTTCAATAAGTATATGAGTTCTTTTGACTAATGTTGAGTCCATGGATTATACGCACTTTTTCCTTTCCGCCATTGCTAGCCTCTTCGGTACCGTGCATTGCCCTTTCTCACCTTGAGAGTTGGTGCAAACTTCGCCGGTGCATCCAAACCACGTGATACGATACGCTCTATCACACATAAACCTCTTTATATCTTCCTCAAAACAGCCACCATACCTACCTATTATGGCATTTCCATAGCCATTCCGAGATATATTGCAATGCAACTTTCCACCGTTCCGATCATATTCATGACATACATTATTTTTGTCATATTGCCATCGCATGATCATGTAGTTGACATCATATTTGTGGCAAAGCCACCATGCATTATTTTTCATACATGTCACTCTTGATTCATTGGACCATCCCGGTACACCGCCGGAGGCATTCATATAGAGTCATATCTTGTTCTAAGTTTTGAGTTGTAATCCTTATGTTGTAATCAATAGAAGTGTGACGATCATCATTATTAGAGCATTGCCCAAACAAAAAAAAGAGAGAGAAAGGCCAAAAGAAAAAAAAAGCCCAAAAAAAAGGGGCAATGCTACTATCTCTTTTTCCACACTTGTGCTTCAAAGTAGCACCTTGTTCTTCATGTAGTGAGTCTCATATATTGTGCTTCAAAGTAGCACCTTGTTCTTCATGTAGTGAGTCTCATAAGTTGTCTTTTTATACTAGTGGGAATTTCTCATTATAGAACTTGGCTTGTATATTCCTACGATGGGCTTCCTCAAATGCCCTAGGTCTTCATGAGCAAGCGAGTTGGATGCACACCCACTAGTTTTCTTTTGTTGAGCATACATAGCTCTAGTGCATCCGTTGCATGGCAATCCCTACTCCTCATGTTGACATCAATTGATGGGCATCTCCATAACCCGTTGATTATCCTCGTCAATGTGAGACTTTCTCCTTTTTTGTCTTCTCCACACAATCCCCATCATCATATTCTATTCCACCCATAGTGCTATATCCATGGCTCACGCTCATGTATTGCGTGAAGGTTGAAAAAGTTTGAGATTATTTAAGCATGAAACAATTGCTTGGCTTGTCATCGGGGGTATAGAAGTTGGGAACATCTTTGTGTGACGAAAATGGAGCATAGCATAACTATATGATTTTGTAGGGATGAACTTTCTTTTGCCATGTTATTTTGAGAAGACATGACTACTTTGATTAGTATGCTTGAAGTGTTACTATTTCTTTTATCAATATAAACTTTTGTCTTGAATCTTTTGGATCTGAATATTCATATCACAAGTAAGAAGAATTACATTGAAATTATGCCAACTAGCATTCCACATCAAAAATTATCTTTTTTATCATTTACCTACTCGAGGACGAGCAGGAATTAAGCTTGGGGATGCTTGATACGTCTCCAACGTATCTATAATTTTCGATTGCTCCATGCTATATTATCTACTATTTTGGGCAATATTGGGCTTTATTATCCACTTTTATATTATTTTTGGGACTAACCTATTAACCGGAGGCCCAGCCCAGATTTGCTGTTTTATGCCTATTTTAGTGTTTCGAGGAAAAGGAATATCAGACAGAGTCAAAACGGAACGAAATCAACTGGAGAAGTTATTTTTGGAAGGAAACCCACCTGATGGACTTGGACTCCACGTTAGAAGATACGGGAGGTGCTCACGAGGGTGGGGGGCGCGCCCACCCCCCTAGGGAGCGCCCCCTGCCTCATGGGGGCCCCGTAGCTCCACCGACGTACCCCCTGCACCCATATATACCTACGTACCATAAAACTTCCAGAACAGAACATATATATTGGGAGTTCCGCCGCCGCAAGCCTCTATAGTCACCAAAAACCTCTCAGGAGCCCATTCCGGCGCCCTGCCGGAGGGGAACCCATCACCGGTGGCCATCTTCATCATCCCGGCGCTATCCATGACGAGGAGGGAGTAGTTCACCCTCGGGGCTGAGGGTATGTACAAGTAGCTATGTGTTTGATCTCTCTCTCTCTCCCGTGTTCTCTCTCGTGTTCCCTCTATGGCACGATCTTGATGTATCCCGAGCTTTGCTATTGTAGTTGGATCTTATGATATTTCTCCCCCTCTACTCTCTTGTGATGAATTGAGTTTCCCCTTTGAAGTTATCTTATCGGATTGAGTCTTTTATGAGAACACTTGATGTATATCTTGCCGTGATTATCTGTGGTGACAATGGGATATCATGTGCCACTTGATGTATGTTTTGGTGATCAACTTGCTGGTTTCGTGACATTGGGAACCTATGCATAGGGGTTGACACACGTTCTTGACTCTCCGATAGAAACTTTGGGGCACTCTTTGAAGTACTTTGTGTTGGTTGGATGAATCTGAGATTGTGTGATGCATATCGTATAATCATGCACACGGATACTTGAGGTGACAATGGAGTATCTAGGTGACATTAGGGTTTTGGTTGATTTGTGTCTTAAGGTGTTATTCTAGTACGAACTCTTTTATATAGATTGATCCGAAAAAATAACTTTGAGGTGGTTTCGTACCCTACCATAATCTCTACGTTTGTTCTGCGCTATTAGTGGCTTTGGAGTGACTCTTTGTTGCATATTGAGGGCTTGTTATATGATATATCTATGTTATTATTGTTGAGAGAACTTGCACTAGTGAAAGTATGAACCCTAGGCCTTGTTTCCTATCATTGCAATACCGTTTACGCTCACTTTTATCATTAGTTACCTTGCTGTTTTTATTATTTCAGATTACAAATACCTTTATCTACCATCCATATTGCACTTGTATCACCTTCTCTTCGCCGAACTAGTGCACCTATACAATTTACCATTGTATTGGGTGTGTTGGGAACACAAGAGACTCTCTGTTATTTGGTTGCAGGGTTGCTTGAGAGAGACCATTTTCCTCCTACGCCTCCTACGGATTGATAAACCTTAGGTCATCCACTTGAGGGAAATTTTCTACTGTCCTACAAACCTGTGCACTTGCAGGCCCAACAACGTCTACAAGAAGAAGTTTTTGTAGTAGAGATCACTATGCCGTGCGCCGGCCCTCATGTCGAGAGCTTGGGCCGGTTCCTCATAGATTTCGAGGCCCTCCGCAAGAGGAAGGAGGCTTCGGGTGGTGATGATCGCCCGTGCCGCCCATTGAAGCACAGGAAGTACTTCGCCGTGGACGAGTAAGTCCCTCCTTCTTATAGTTCCCCATTTGCCGCTCCCTTCACTGACCGTGGCCTTTCAGGATCCCTCCTGCTGAGCTCACGGAGCCAGCCAAGGAGCCGCTTCCTCAAGCTTCACCTCCACTACCGACCTTGATCGCCCCGAGCTTGTGCGCTACCCTTGGCGAGAGTTCGGCTGGAGAGGTAGGCCGACCCGTGGCGTGCCTTGAGCCCGTGGGCACGCCGCTCTTCCTTCGCGAGCTCTCCCCGGGCACAACTAGCTTGCCCCGGGTTCTTCCGCTGATCATAGGCAGCGAGTGGTTGAAGTCGATCTTTGGTTCCTCCTCAGGGGGTGGATCAGCGTCGGGCTGGGTCCCTCGCGGGGCCCGTCCGGCGATCATGGGGGCACCAGCCCCCAGCCCCCTACCAAGAGGGGGCAAGCCACTCCAGGGTCCTCTGCTGGCGCCGATGGCGGAGGATGACGTTGACGACGTGCTCAGGCGTGCGCGGGAGCGCAGCGCTGTCCACCAAGAGTTCCTCAAGAAGGCGACAGATGCAGTAAGCCAGCTTGGTGCGGAGCTTGCGGGCGAGGACGCGCGTCTTGAAGCTGAAGGCATGTGGCTGATTGAGGAGCAACGCAAGCTGAAGGCAGCTGTTGGTCTCGCGCGCCACCAGCGTGATCTCGACAATGCCAAGGCTGAGGCATCTCTGGTGGCCTCACGGGAGCCCCACTCCAGAGCCATTGAGGAGGCTCAGGAGGCAGATCGGCGACGCGAAGCTGCGGAGGAGCGCGCGTGGGAGCTCCAAGACTGGTGCAATTCTCTGAGCAGCAAGTGGAGTTGCGCCGAGCTGCCCTTGCGTCGCTGAAAGGGGCGCCAGCCGAAGAGGAGGAGCTCCGGAGGCGCGAGGAATTGTTGACACTGGAGGCTACCGAGCGCAACCTCGATCTTGAGCGGTTGGAGACGAGGGAGCGCCAGGTCACCCAGGCGGAGGACAAGGTCGGCGCGCGGGAGGCCCGGATCCAAGCAGAGATCGACCGCCGCATGGCGAAAGCTCGCGCGAGTCTTGAGCGCGAGTATGAAGAGAGGCTGGAGTTGATCAAGGCCGAAGCCGCGGGCAGGACTGCTGCTCTCAGAACCAGGCTGACCGAAGCCACGTAGCGAGCTGAGGCCACTGCAGCTGCCCTAGGCATGGCGCCGGCTAAGCTGGCCTCCTCCCGCGCCGAGTTGCTTCTTCTTCAACGGTGGGTCGATGATGCCGAGGCCGTTGCGCAGCGGAACGAGGATGAGATTCGCCAGCGGCAGACGCTGGAGCACATGCATGGCCCCATGCTCCGAACACTCAGGGAAAGGGCCAACGCGGCCTTGGGCAACATCTTCGAGGCAGCCGCTGAGGAGCCGCATGTGACCAACTACGCTGGCAATCTCCGGTTCTTCACTGACGTGGTGGCGCATCTGGAGAGCCACTCTGAGAGGTCTCGCCAGCTGGTAGAGGAACGGAGCCGCGGCCTGCTCGCACGGGCATTTTCCCGCGTCTTCAGCCATATCCAGAACATTGATCCCCTCTTCGACTTTGAAACCACCATCGCCCCGGTGCCCGAGGCTGTCCGAGGCGACCTAGTGTGATGGGTGGAGGACAATGTGGATGCACTTGTCCGACCTTCACCTCTGACGATGACGGGGTGGTTGTCACTACTGATGAAGGCGACGTGGTGAACGGTGGTGAAGATGGTGCCAACGACGGCGGGGGTGAGGCCAGCGGCAGCAACGGCGGCGCCAGCGATGCCTCTGGAGGTGTTCAAGAGGATGCGGTGAGCGACATGTCCGATTGATCCTTCGCCCCTTGTTGTTTACCCTGCGCAGAGAAAGCTCGGGCGTGGTCCTGAAGGTCGTAAGAGCATTTTGGGAGGGGAAGCCCCTCCTGTAAAAAGGATTATTGTCCATGCGTTATTAAGGACGGCACTGAATGGGCGCCCGTATGATGTCATGATTTCCACGATGAGTTGGTCGCCATGGTTTTACCTTTATCTTAGCGAGCTTCGAGTGGGCTCGCAACATCCATCCGAGGGTCTCTTGAAGGTCCCGTTTGACCGCGTGGGCCCTGCCCTGCTCGGGCGTGGTCCTGAAGGTCGTAAGAGCATTTTGGGATGGCGGGGGCACATGCTGGGCCCTGCCCTGCTCGCAAGGGGCTCGCGAGAGGGAGGCAGCTGGTGCGAATTCCAACTTGAGCAGAAACCAGAACACAAGAAAGCACATGAATAAGACAAGACACCCCTCCCCGCATACGCAAACACAAATTCGACTTCAACTTAGATCCGAAACAAGAAAGCTTGTTCGCACAAAACGAAGCAAAAGCAAAAGGCCGCGTCCGGCACCTAGTCTAGTCTTTGACGTCTTCTCACCAGTGCGGAGCTAAGTGCTGCCACTGCCCGAGGCCCGAGGGCGGCTCTCCGGAGACTCCGGGGCATGTACAACCCCAACTCATTATTACGTGAGAGTGTCACAGGCGGCGAGCTTCACAGGCATTGGGCCTTCTTCATAGGTACCGTCCTTGCTTCATATAGCCAGATGAGGGCCCCGCCTTGCGCCACCCTTGACCACCATTGACGGCGACCGGAAAATAAGACGACGCCAATGGGGAAAAGAGGACGCCAGCGGTTCCCCCGACGACCATGGGTCCTCTGCCAGGGGCAGGCCTTGAGGCACCTCCCCGGCAGAGGGCCTACCTCCGAAGAACGCCTTGCTCCGCATGCCATGGGGAGGAGCCTGGCTCCCGGCCCCTCTCCTGCAGCCCCCTGTGCCCTCCTCCTAAGGGGAGGGAGGCTGCTGCACTGGGGCAGCCATCCGCTGCAGCGACCTGAACCTCCTGCGACCCATGGTTAGCATGAGATTGCTCCTGAGGAATTAGCGGTACCCGATAGTTGTTGCCGCCGGCACGGCTGTCAAGGCTTCCGTGAGGTTCCTGAAAGGGCTCGGCTTCTGATGCCTCTTCCTCCCAGCCTGGCCTGAGGAACGAGCTGTGGTCTTCTTCCAGTGCATACTCTCGATCCACCATGTGGGGCACATAGGCCTCCGAGGTCACCGCCCCTAAGGCCTCGCTGTAGTGCCCCATGCGCCATGCAGTTCGGCTTGAAGCTCCATCTTAGGGTCGGTAGGGCGGCGACCCGCCCGGACTGTGGGCAGTGACGCGCATGCCCTTGCTTACCAGGGGCGGTGTCGGCACAGCTTGTCGCCCGGCACTGACGGCCAGGCTGGTGTTGATGAAGCCTTGAGGTGTGCCCGGGGGCACGTGGGCACGGATAGGCCTGCAATGTGATCCGCCCGGGGCCTGGGTGGAAGCTGGATGCAGAACAGAGGTGCCCCTGAAGCAGCAGCATCCAGGAGCTCAGCGATGCGCTCCAGCAGCACATCGTGGCCGCTTTCTGGCAGTCTGCACTGCAGCAGTTCTCGCGCCACCATGAGCGTGGCCTTCATGTTCTCCTGCTCCCATCGGGTGTGCGGTGCTGTGGCCACGGTGTGGCTTGAGGCCCTTGCTGCTGATCGCACCTGCCGCGGAGTGAGGGCAGGCAGCGCTTGACCACGTCGCCCGCGCCCTGTAGCGCTCTATGGAGCGCGGGCTGCCTGAGGTGCGGGGTTGAGATCACCTTGGGCAGGAGGCACGGCATGGGAAGGCCATGCCGCCCAGCGGTTAGAGTTGGCCGTCGGTCGCTGGACATGGAGGCGGCGAAGCTGCGGAACGCAGGACGGAAGAAGGAAGATTTTGGCACACCCCTACGTGGCGCGCCAAATGTCAGATGTGGGGTTCTGACAGACCCTTGAGGTTTGAACTCTGGGGTGCGCGCGAAGATCTTCCCCCTACCAATCCACATCCCAACGCCTCATGAGAATCTAAGCTAAATGATGAGCAGCATGAGGGACACAAGATTTATACTGGTTCGGGCCACCGTTGTGGTGTAATACCCTACTCCAGTGTGTGGTGTGGTGGATTGCCTCAGGGGCTGATGAAGAATAGTACATAGGAAGAACAGCCTCGCGAGAGGTGTTCTTGGGCTGGTGTGGTGTTCTCGTAGGAAAAGATTCGATCTCTCCCCTTCCTACTATGGTGGCTATCTCTATTTATAGTGGTATTGGTCCTCTTCCCAAATATTGAGCGGGAAGGGAGCCAACAACGGCCATTTCAAAGGGGAACATCTAGTACAAGTTATCCTGACTAAAGTTGGTCTTCGGCTGCCAAAGGCATTGGCGATGACGCCGTCTTGGGCTCCACGGTGACCTCCATCCTACCGCTCTGCTGGTCTTGGTCTTGTTGCACCGAAACGGTAACCTTTGCCTGATACCTCGGTACTCCGCGCCTGTGCTTGCCCCCTTTGCACCAAAGGGGAAACAAGGACACTGCGCAGGCCGGCGCCCGCCTGGGGCCCGCCTGGTCCCGAGCGTCATGGCTTGCGTCATGAGCACCTCGCGAGGTACCCTTGCCTTGATCTCTCCGCCTCCTCGTGAGCCTGCCTGATGAGGCCGCTCCTGAGGAAGCCTTGCGTCGTCCTCCCCGCGAGGCTTGGCCCCTCGCGAGGGTCTTGAGTTTGCGTTGATGAAGATGGGCCGTACTGGGCGTGCACTTGAGCCACGCCGCAGGCCGCAGGCAGGCAAGTCTGAGGACCCCCATTCCCAGAACGCTGATAGTAACCTGATAGAAGGGTTATGCAGAATATCCAAGAGAGTATTAGGCGACACCGACTTACACTGAGATCCCAGCCGGCTTAAAGCATCAGTTGCCTCGTTCTTTCTGCGTTCAATGTTCTCCACTTGATAACCCTTGAAGTGTCCAGCAATTGCATCGACTTCACGGCGATAAGCCGCCATGAGAGGACCTTAGAATCCCACTTGCCTGATACCTGCTGAGCCACCAGATCTGAGTCGCCGAAACACCTTACCCGGCTTAAGCTCATCTCTTTAGCCATCCGGAGACCATGGAGTAAGGCTTCGTACTCAGCTGCATTGTTAGTATAGGGAAACGTCAACCGTAGCACATAATAAAAAATTTCACCTCGAGGGGAAGCTAAAACAACTCCAGCCCCCGAGCCCTCCAATTGCCTGGACCCGTCAAAGTGAATAGTCCAATATGTGTTGTCCGGCTTTTCTTCAGGTATCTACAGCTTTGTCCAATCGTTGATGAAATCCACTAGTGCTTGAGATTTAATAGCCATGTGTGGCACATACTTTAAGTTGTGAGGCCCAAGCTCAATGACCCACTTGGCGACTCATCCTGTGGCCTCTCTGTTTTGAATGATATCCCCCAAAGGAGCAGAACTAACCATAGTGATGGGGTGGCCCAAGAATTATTGCTTAAGCTTCCGGCTTGCCATGAACACCCCATACACGAGCTTCTACCAATGCGGGTACCGTTACTTGGACTCAATAAGCACCTCACTGATGTAGTAAACTGGCCGTTGAACCGGGTGTTCCTTGCCAGCCTCCTTGCGCTCCACCACGATGGACACACTGACGGCGCGCGTGTTAGCAGCCACATATAATAATAAGGGCTCCTTATCAATGGGAGCAGCGAGAATCGGCGGCTCAGCCAGCTGTCTCTTCAGATCTTCAAAAGCAGCGTTGGCAGCGTCACTCCAGACGAAGTTATCTGTTTTCTTCATCATTTGATACAGTGGTATGGCCTTCTCTCCTAATCGTCTTAAAGCAGCGATACGACCTGCCAAACGTTGAACATAATTGATACATGCTGGTTTGGCCAGAGAGTTGATGGCCTTGATCTTCTCCGGGTTAGCCTCGATGCCCCTGTTAGAAACCAGAAAGCCCAAAAGCTTGCCCGCAGGCACACCAAAAACACACTTGGCCGGGTTAAGCATCATCTTCTAAATCCGAAGATTGTCAAAGGTTTCCTTGAGATCATCGATCAGGGTCTCCTTCTCTCTGGATTTCACCACTATGTCATCCACATAAGCATGAACATTGCGCCCAGTTTGATTATGAAGGCAATTCTGCACACATCGCTGATAAGTCACCTGGGCACTCTTGAGCCCAAAAGGCATTGATACATAGCAGAAGGCTCCAAATGGAGTAATGAATGCCGTCTTCTCCTGGTCCTTAACTGCCATCTTGATCTGATGATAACCAAAGTAAGCATCCAAAAAACTCAAACGCTCACAACCCATCATAGCATCAATGATTTGATCAATACGAGGGAGAGCAAAAGGATCAGCTGGACAAGCCTTGTTTAAATCCGTGTAATCTACACACATATGCCAAGTGCCATTTTTCTTAAGCACAAGCACCGGGTTAGCCAACCACTCTGGATGAAAAACTTCAATGATGAACCCAGCTGCTAAGAGCCGGGCTACCTCCTCGCCAGTGGCCTTCTGCCTCTCCTCATTGAACCGCCGAAGAAACTACTTCACCGGCTTAAACTTCGGATCAATATTAAAAGTGTGCTCTGCGAGTTCTCTCGGTACACCTGCATGTCAGAAGGTTTCCATGCAAAGATGTCCCTGTTCTCACGGATGAACTCGATGAGTGTGCTTTCCTATTTGGGATCCAAATTAGCACTGATACTAAACTGCTTAGATGAGTCGCCTGGAACAAAGTCAACAAGCTTAGTATCATCGGCCGACTTAAACTTCTTGACCGGCTCATGCTCTATGGTTGGCTTCTTCAAAGATGTCATATCCGCCGAGTCAACATTGTCCTTGTAGAATTTTAACTCTTCTGTTGCGCAGACCGACTCAGCATAAGCCGCGTCACCTTCTTCACATTCTAAGGCTACCTTCCGGCTTCCATGGACCGTAATGGTTCCCTTATGACCCGGCATCTTGAGCTGCAAATACACATAACACGGCCGTGCCATGAACTTGGCATAAGTCTGCCGCCCAAACAGAGCATGATATGGGCTTTTGATCTTCACTACTTCAAACGTTAATTTCTCGGCCCTGGAATCATATTCATCCCCAAAGTCTACCTCCAATTCGATCTTACTGACTAGATATGCCGACTTAGCGGGCACGATGCCATGGAAGACAGTGTTGAACTGCTTAAGGCTTTTATCAGTTAACCCCATGCGACGGAAGGTCTCATAATAGAGGATATTGATGCTACTGCCTCCATCCATGAGTACCTTGGTGAATTTATATCCTCCCACCTGAGGGGCCACCACCAAGGCTAAGTGACCCAGATTATCAATCCGGGGAGGGTGATCTTCCCTACTCCATATAATAGGCTGCTCAGACCATCGCAAATAATGAGGAACTGCCGGCTCAACAGCGTTCACAGCCCTCTTATGAAGCTTATGGTCTTGTTTGCATAAACTGGTGGTAAACACATGATATTGCCTGCTATTCAGCTGCTTTGGATGGCTCTGGTATCCACCTTGCTGCTGTTGCTAGCCGCCCTGGCCAGATTGTTGGTTATATCCACCTTGGTTGCCTTGAGAGTTTTGAAAATTGGGATTTGAACCGCCACCTGAGCCGCCGCTCTGCCCATTATTACCATCGAACATGTTGGAATTTTCGAAGGCCTTCATGATCGTACAGTCCTTTGATACGTCTCCAATGTATCTATAATTTTTTATTGTTCCATGCTATTATATTACTCCTTTTGGATGTTTATGGGCTTTATTTTACACATTTATATCATTTTTGGGACTAACCTACTAACCGGAGGCCCGACCCATATTGTTGTTTTTTGCCTATTTCAGTATTTCGAAGAAAAGGAATATCAAACGGAGTCCAAACGGAATGAAACCTTCGGGAGCATGATTTTTGGAACGAACGTGATCCAGAGGACTTGGAGTGCAAGTCAAGAAGCAGTCGAGGCTCCCACAAGATAGGAGGGCGCCCCCCCCCCTATAGGGCGCGCCCCCTGTCTCATGGGCCCCTCGGGCGGCCACCGACGTACTTCTTCCTCCTATGTATACCTACGTACTCCGAAAAAATCCAGGGGCAGACAAAACACAATTTCCACCACCGTAACCTTCTGTATCCGCGAGATCTCATCTTGGATCCTTCGCCGACACTCTGCCGGAGGGGAATCGACCAGGGCTTCTACATCAACATCCTTGCCCCTGCGATGAGTTGTGAGTAGTTTACCACAGACCTACAGGTCCATAGTTATTAGCTAGATGGCTTCTTCTCTCTTTTTGGATCTCAATACAATGTTCTCCCCCTCTCTTGTGGAGATTTATTCGATGTAAACTCTTTTTGCGGTGTGTTTGTCGAGATCCGATGAATTGTGGGTTTATGATCAAGTTTATCTATGAATAATATTTGAATCTTCTCTGAATTCTTTTATGTGTGATTGAGTTATCTTTGCAAGTCTCTTCGAATTATCAGTTTGGTTTGGCCTACTAGATTGATCTTTCCTGCCATGGGAGAAGTGCTTAGCTTTGGGTTCAATCTTGCGGTGTCCTTACCCAGTGACAGAAAGGGTTGCAAGGCACGTATTGTATTGTTGCCATCGAGGATAACAAGATGGGGTTTATATCATATTGCTTGAGTGTATCCCTCTACATCATGTCATATTGCTTAATGTGTTACTCTATTCTTATGAACTTAATACTCTAGATGCAGGCAGGAGTCGGTCGATGTGTGGAATAATAGTAGTAGATGCAGGCAAGAGTCGGTCTACTTGTTGCGGACATGATGCCTATATACATGATCATGCCTAGATAATCTCATAATTATTCGCTTTTCTATCAATTGCTCGACAGTAATTTGTTCACCCACCATAATACTTATGCTATCTTGAGAGAAGCCACTAGTGAAACCTATGGCCCCGGGGTCTATCTCTTATCATATTTGCTTTCTGTCTACTTTTATTTGCATCTTTACTTTTTGCATCTATATTATAAAATACCAAAAATGTATTTATCTTATCTTACTATCTTTATTAGATCTCACTTTCGCAAGTGGCCGTGAAGGGATTGACAACCCCTTTATTGCGTTGGTTGCGAGTTCTCGGTTTGTTTGTGTAGGTGTGTGGGACTTTTCAGGAGCCTCCTACTGGATTGATACCTTGGTCTCAAAAACTGAGGGAAATACTTACGCTACTATTGCTGCATCACCCTCTCCTCTTCGAGGAAAACCAACGCAAGCTCAAGACGTAGCAAGAAGGATTTCTGGCGCCATTGCCGGGGAGGCTTCCACCAAGTCAAGTCAAGATTCGACCTCCCGCCAACGTGCGATTTCTGGATCTGTTGCGGGGAGGTCTTCTCTCAAGTCAAGACATGCCAAGTACCCATCACAAACCCATCTCCCTCGCATTTACATTATTTGCCATTTGCCTCTCGTTTTCCTCTCCCCCACTTCACCCTTGCCGTTTTATTCGCCCTCTCTTTCCCAATCTCCTCCTCTCTTTTTCGCTTGCCTCTTTTTGTTTGCTTGTGTGTTGGATTACTTGTTGCCATGGCGCAAGATAATACCAAATTGTGTGTTTTCTCGAATATCAATAATGATTTCCTTAGTACTCCGATTGCTCCTCTTAATGATGTTGAGTCTTGTGAAATCAATATTGCTTTGCTGAATCTTGTTAGGAAAGATCAATTCGCCGGCCTTCCTAGCGAAGATGCCGCTATTCATCTAAACAACTTTGTTGATTTGTGTGTATGCAAAAGAAGAAAGATATTGATAACAATATTGTCAAATTGAAGTTATTTCCGTTTTCACTTAGAGATTGTGCTAAAGTTTGGTTTTCGTCTTTGCCTAAAAATAGTATTGATTCTTGGAACAAGTGCAAAGATGCTTTTATCTCTAAGTATTTTCCTCCCGCTAAGATCATCACTCTTAGGAACGATATTATGAATTCTAAACAACTTGATCATGAGCGTGTTGCCCAATCTTGGGAAAGAATGAAATTTATGCTTCGCAATTGCCCTACTCATGGTTTGAATTTATGGATGATCATACAAAAATTTTATGCCGGTTTGAACTTTGCTTCTAGAAATCTCTTAGATTTGGCCGCGGGAGGCACGTTTATGTAAATCACGTTAGGAGATGCTACAAAACTTCTTGATAGTATTATGGCTAATTATTCTCAATGGCACACCGAAAGATCTTCTAGTAAAAAAGTGCATGCTATAGAGGAAATCAATGTTTTGAGTGGAAAGATGGATGAACTTATGAAATTGTTTGCTACTAAAAATACTCCTCTTGATCCCAAGATATGCCTTTGTCTTCTTTGATTGAGAATAATAATGAATCTATGGATGTGAATTTTGTTGGTTGGAATAGTTTTGGAAACAATGCTTATAGAGGAAACTTTAATGCTAGACCGTTCCCTAGTAATTCCTCTAATAATTATGGAAATTCCTACAATAATTCTTATGGTAATTTTAATAAGATGCCCTCTGATTTTGAGAATAGTGTGAAAGAATTTATGATTTCTCAAAAGAATTTTAATGCTTTGCTTGAAGAAAAATTGCTCAAAGTTGATGATTTGGCTAGGAACATTGATAGACTTTCGCTTGATGTTGATTCTCTTAAACTTATATCTTCTTCTCCCAAGCATGATATCAATGAGTCTCTCAAAGTAATGAGAATTTCCATTGACGAGTGCAAGGAAAGAACTGCTAGATTGCGTGCTAAGAAAGATTGGTCTATAAAAGCGTGTTCTTCTAGATTCCATGAAAATAATGATCAGGATCTTAAAGTTATTGATGTGTCTCCTATTAGATCTATGTTTTGCAATATGAATTTTGATGATTATGGGACTGATGATGAATCAACTTTTCCTAGAAGGCGTTCCAAGAATTCAGAGTCTTTAGATCTTGATGCTAAATTTGGTAAAAGTGAGATTGGAGAGGACACAACTTCAAATAACATTGAACCCACTATCTCAGATTTCAAGGAATTTGATTATGATAATTGTTCTTTAGAAGGTTGTATTTCCTTGTTGCAATACGTTGTTAATTCTCCTCATGCTTATAGTCAAAATAAAGCTTTTACCAAACATATCGTTGATGCCTTGATGCAATCTTATGATAAAAAACTTAATTTGGAAGCTTCTATACCTAGAAAACTTAATGATGAGCGGGAACCTACTATAAAGATTAGAATTAAAGATCATGAGTGTTTTGCTTTGTGTGATTTGGGTGCTAGTGTTTCCACGATTCCGAAAACTTTATGTGATATTCTAGGTTTCCATGATCTTGATGATTGCTCTTTAAATTTGCACTTTGAGGATTCCACCATTAAAAACCCAATGGGAAGGATCAATGATGTTCTCATTGTTGCAAATAGAAATTTGGTGCCCGTGGATTTTATCGTTCTTGATATAGATTGCAATCTTTCTTGCCCTATTATTCTTGGTAGACCTTTCCTTAGAAGGATTGGCGCGATTATTGATATGAAGGAAGGGAATATTAGATTCCAATTTCCATTAAAGAAAGGCATGGAGCACTTTCCAAGAAAGAAAGTCAAATTACCTTATGAATCTATCATGCGGGCTACTTATGAATTTAGTGCCAAAGATGGCAGTCGTTAGATCTACCTTTGCTTTTATGCCTAGCTAGGGGCGTTAAACGATAGCGCTAGTTGGGAGGCAACCCAATTTTCTTTATGTTTTTTGTTTTTGCTCCTGTTTAGTAATAAATCTTGCATATACCTTCTGTTTAGATGTGTTTTTCTCTTTTAATTAGTGTTTTTGCCAAGTAGAACCTATAGGATAACCTACGATGATAGTTGATTTGATTCTGCTGAAAAACAGAAACTTTGCGCGCACGAATATAATTTTGTTAAATCACAGGAACGTGATTTTGCATTGATTATTTTTGATTCTGTTCAATAAACAAATTTTCCAGGACTTCCTATTTTGGTAGGATTTTTAGAGTTCCAGAAGTTTGCGTAAGTTACAGATTGCTACAGACTGTTCTGTTTTTGACAGATTCTGTTTTTCGTGTGTTGTTTGCTTATTTTGATGCATCTATGGCTAGTAAAATAGTTTATAAACCATAGATAAGTTGTAATACAGTAGGTTTAACACCAAAATAAATAAAGAATGAGTTCATTACAGTACCTTATGTGGTGGTTTTGTTTTCTTTCACTAACGGAGCTTATAAGATTTCCTATTGAGTTTTGTGTTGTGAAGTTTTCAAGTTTGGGGTAAAGCTTTTATGGACTATGGAATAAAGGGTGGCAAGAGCCTAAGCTTTGGGATGCCCATGGCATCCCAAGATATTCAAGGATAGCCAAAAGCCTAAGCTTGGGGATGCCCTGGGAAGGCATCCCCTATTTCGTCTTCGTTCATTGGTAACTTTAGTTGGAGCTATATTTTTATTCGCCACATGATATGTGTTTTGCTTGGAGCGTCGGGTATTATATTAGTCTTTGATTTTTAGTTTACCACAATCATCCTTGCTGTACGCACCTTTTGGGAGAAGCCTATTTTATTAGGATTTGCTAGAATACTCTATGTGCTTCACATATATCTTTTGAGCTTGATAGTTTTTGCTCTAGTGCTTCACTTATATCTTTTAGAGCACGGTGCTGTCTTAATTTTGAGGAAATTTCTAGTCTCTCATGCTTCACTTATATTATTTTGAGAGTCTTTTAGAACAGCATGGTATGTGCTATGGTCATAAAGTTGGTCCTAGAATGATGAGCATCCAAGTTGGGTATAATAAAAACTATCATAGAAAGTGAATTGGATGTTATGATCAATTTGATGCTTGATAATTGTTTTGAGATATGGAGGTAGTGATATTAAAGTTATGCTAGTTGGGTGATTATGAATTTAAAGAATGCTTGTGTTGAAGTTTGTGATTCCCGTAGCATGCACGTATGGTGAACCGCTTTGTGATGAAGTTGGAGCACAATTTTATTTATTGGGTGTCTTCCTTATGAGTGGCGGTCGGGGACGAGCGATGGTCTTTTCCTACCAATCTACCACCTAGGAGCATGCACATAGTGCTTTGGTTTTTGATTACTTCTAAATTTTTGCAATAAGTGCATGAGTTCTTTTGACTAATGTTGAGTCCATGGATTATACGCACCCTTTCACCCTTCCACCATTGCTAGCCTCTCTTGCACCGTGCAACTTTTGCCGGTACCATACACCCACCATATACCTTCCTCAAAACAGCCACCATACCTACCTATTATGGCATTCCCATAGCCATTCCGAGATATATTGCCATGCAACTTTCCACCGTTCCGTTCATATGACACGCATTACTTTTGTCATATTTCTCTTTGCATGATCATGTAGTTGACATTGTATTTGTGGCAAGGCCACCTTCATAATTTTCATACATTTCACTCTTGATTCATTGCATATCCCGGTACACCGCCGGAGGCATTCATATAGAGTCATACCTTGTTCTATCTTTGCGTTGTAATTCTTGAGTTGTAAATCCATAAAAGTGTGATGATCTTCATTATTAGAGCATTGTCCTAGTGAGGAAAGGATGATGAAGACTATGATTCCCCCACAAGTTGGGATGAGACTTTGGACTTTACAAAAAAGAAATAAAAAAGGGAAAAAATAGAAAGGCCAAAAAGAGAAAAAGGAAGGCCAAAGAAAAAAAAGAAAAAAAGGGAAAAATAAAATGAGAGAAATAGAGAGAAGGGACAATGCTACTATCTCTTTTTCCACACTTGTGCTTCAAAGTAGCACCATGATCTTCATGATAGAGAGTCTCATATGTTGTCACTTCTTATACTAGTGGGAATTTTTCATTATAGAACTTGGCTTGTATATTCCAATGATGGGCTTCCTCAAAAATGCCCTAGCTCTTCGTGAGCAAGCGAGTTGGATGCACACCCACTTAGTTTCTTTTGTTGAGCTTTCATATATTTATAGCTCTAGTGCATCCGTTGCATGGCAATCGATACTCACTCACATTGATATCTATTAATGGGCATCTCCATAGCCCGTTGATATGCCTAGTTGATGTGAGACTATCTTCTCCTTTTTTATCTTCTCCACAACCACCATTCTATTCCACATATAGTGCTATGTCCATGGCTCATGCTCATGTATTGCGTGAAAGTTGAAAGATTTTGAGATTATTAAAGTATGAAACAATTGCTTGGCTTGTCATCGGGGTTGTGCATGATTAAATACTTTGTGTGATGAAGATAGAGCAATAGCCAGACTATATGATTTTGTAGGGATAACTTTCTTTGGTCATGTTATTTTGAGAATACATGATTACTTTGACTATTATGCTTGAAGTGTTACTATTTCTTTTATCAATATGAACTTTTATTTTGTATCATTTGGATCTGAACATTCATGCCACAATAAAGAAAATTACATTATAAATTATGCTAGGTAGCATTTCACATCAAAAATTCTCTTTTTATCATTTACCTACTCAAGGACGAGCAGGAATTAAGCTTGGGGATGCTTGATACGTCTCCAACGTATCTATATTTTTTTATTGTTCCATGCAATTATATTACCCCTTTTGGATGTTTATGGGCTTTATTTTACACATTTATATCTTTTTTGGGACTAACCTACTAACCGGAGGCCCATCCCATATTGCTGTTTTTTTGCCTATTTCAGTATTTCCAAGAAAAAGGAATATCAAACGGAGTCCAAACGGAATGAAACCTTCGGGAGCGTGATTTTTGGAACGAACGTGATCCAGAGGACTTGGAGTGCAAGTCAAGAAGCAGCCGAGGCTCCCACGAGATAGGAGGGCGCGCCCCCCTGTCTCATGGGCCCCTCGGGCGGCCACCGACGTACTTCTTCCTCCTATATATACCTACGTACCCCGAAAACATCCAGGGCAGACAAAACACAATTACCACCACTATAACCTTCTGTATCCGCGAGATCTCATCTTGGAGCCTTCGCCGGCACTCTGCCGGAGGGGGAATCAACCATGGAGGGCTTCTACACCAACATCCTTGCCCCTCCGATGAGTTGTGAGTAGTTTACCACAGACCTACAGGTCCATAGTTATTAGCTAGATGGCTTCTTCTCTCTTTTTGGATCTCAATACAAGGTTCTCCCCCTCTCTTGTGGAGATCTATTCGATGTAAACTCTTTTTGCGGTGTGTTTGTCGAGATCCTATGAATTGTGGGTTTATGATCAAGTTTATCTATGAATAATATTTGAATCTTCTCTGAATTCTTTTATGTGTGATTGAGTTATCTTTGCAAGTCTCTTCGAATTATCAGTTTGGTTTGGCCTACTAGATTGATCTTTCCTGCCATGGGAGAAGTGCTTAGCTTTGGGTTCAATCTTGCGGTGTCCTTACCCAGTGACAGAAAGGGTTGCAAGGCACGTAGTGTATTGTTGCCATCGAGGATAACAAGATGAGGTTTATATCATATTGCTTGAGTTTATCCCTCTACATCATGTCATCTTGCTTAATGCGTTACTCTATTCTTATGAACTTAATACTCTAGATGCAAGGAGGAGTCGGTCGATGTGTGGAGTAATAGTAGTAGATGCAGGCAGGAGTCGGTCTACTTGTTGCGGACGTGATGCCTATATACATGATCATGCCTAGATAATCTCATAATTATTCGCTTTTCTATCAATTGCTCGGCAGTAATTTGTTCACCCACCGTAATACTTAGGCTATCTTGAGAGAAGCCACTAGTGAAACCTATGGCCCCCGGGTCTATCTCTTATCATATTTGCTTTCAATCTACTTTTATTTGCATCTTTACTTTTTGCATCTATATTATAAAATACCAAAAATATATTTATCTTATCTTACTATCTTTATTAGATCTCACTTTTTCAAGTGGCCGTGAAGGGATTGACAACCCCTTTATTGCGTTGGTTGCGAGTTCTAAGTTTGTTTGTGTAGGTGCGTGGGACTTTTGAGGAGCCTCCTACTGGATTGATACCTTGGTTCTCAAAAACTGAGGGAAATACTTACGCTACTATTGCTGCATCACCCTCTCCTCTTTGAGGAAAACCAACGCAAGCTCAAGACGTAGCATCCTTCCATAGATGGGTAGCCAGCTTCTGCTGAGTGTCGTGCCTTGGACAGGGCTCGTTCAATAACTGCTCGAGTGTGGGGCCTGACCCGCCAGACCGGGGAGGTGGCCTCCCCTTATGCCATTGGTTGTTACCTTGCGCACTAGTGTTAGCCACAAAATCCAAACTACCATCAGCCTTACGTTTATTACCTCCTTGATTTGCTAGGTTGTGCTGAGGGCCCTTGCCCTTGCCGTTCTTCTTTCCCTTCCCTGCCTTGTCATCATCAGACTCGGGATCCTTGGTACTATCAGAGTCGGCGTACTTGACCAGAGCCGCCATCAGCGTGCCCATATCATTACAATCGCGCTTGAGCCGCCTCAGCTTTTGTTTTAGAGGCAAAAAACGGCAATTTTTCTCCAACATTAAGACTGCAGAGCCGGCATCCATCTTATCAGACGAATGTATTATGGCTTTAACCCAGCGCACCCAATGGGTTGTAGACTCGCCCTCCTCTTGCTTGCAATTCGTCAAATCCACAATTGGCATGGGCTGTTTGCACGTATCTTTGAAATTCTAGATGAACCGGGTTTTTAGCTCCGCCCACGAACTGACTGAATTAGTTGGCAGGCCTTTCAACCAAGTGCGGGCGATCCCATCCAACATCATGGTAAAGTACTTGGCCATCACAGCATCACTGACCTCCAATAACTTCATAGCCATCTCGTAACTTTCAATCCATGCCCCGGGCTGTAAGTCGGCCGTGTATTTCGGCACCTTCCTAGGTCCCTTAAAATCCTTGGGCAAGTGCTCGTTATGTAGAGCCGACAATAGACAGGGGACACCTCCGGTCTTGGTGGCCACACCTGCCTCGATAGAAGTCATTGGATAAACCAGATACGGCTGGTAAGTCATAAGCTGAGCCGGCTGCTGAGCCGCCGCCCGCTCAGCCTCTTGACATATTCTGTCTTGATCTACCAGGTTAAAGGCCTCATGGCGCGCCGGGTCATGCCCACCTGGCTGGTTACGGCGCTAGACGTTGCTTGAAACGGCCACTGAATCCATGTGCCTGCTATAACTCGGGCTTCGGCTTGGACGAGGGGTTGAATGGATCATGTCTCGGCTGTATGAGTACGCCTCCTGTTGTGCTAAGGACGTCTGAAGAAGTTCTCTGACCCGGCGGGTTTCAACCGCCGCCGGAGAGTCGCCATCAATTGGGAGAGCCGACAGTCGTGCCGCCGCCGCTATCATGTTCTCCAACATGTTAGAATAGTGACCTAGAGGTGTTGGTATGTACTGAGGTGGAACCATGTTCCCGCGCGGAGGCCCCATCACCTGTGGTTTAACAGCACCCCGACCCCGGGTGTTGCAACCCGGTCTGCCTCAGTACGCGGGGAGAGGCACGGCGGGTTATTGGGCCCTGCACCAGTGTATGAAAGAGGTTTCAAGGATCATAAACCGGAGGGAGTCGAGACTGAGTCTTCTGATGTCTTCCCCTCATGACCTCGTTAGATGCGTTCTGATCTTGCATGAGCCGGAAAGTCTGTGCCTGAATCCGCTGAGCCTGAACGTCCAGAGCTGCCCGCTCTGTGGTTATCTTGACATCTTCCGCTGGTAGGTCTTCCTTAGCCTGCACCATATCCAATTTTAACTGTGCCACTTCCGCATCATGTCAAGCCTGATCCGCCGGGTTGACCACAGCGGTTAACAGAGTGGTCAGCTTATCAGTGAGATCCATCAACACCTTAGCTGGCGAGCGCACAAGGCCTCCTGCCCCGGTTGCTGCTGACCCAAAGGTCATGGCTGCCGCAGTTGTGGAGTCTTGGATAGGATGTGTGCCGGCCATGAAGATTCCGACTCTGCTCGGCGGCTCGAGGCAATCCGGAATACTGCTGCCATCGGAATAGCCCCCAAGCCCGCCATCTTGCAGTTGATACAATGAATCTGTCTCGCCTGTGGATGACCCGCCATCAGAGTAGATGGTCGTCTCACCGTCAGATGCAAATCCTTCAGAGAGCCCTCCGTGGATGCATCCCACGAAGGCACGCCTCATAGTAGGCGGAGCCCGGGCGGATCTCGCACGCTGAGCCGTTTCGACAAGGTCGGTGCAGATGTCCGGCTCAGGGCCCGGCTCACCGATCTTGCTGATGAAGACGTGAATTCTGCCGAAGGGGACCCGGTACCCGTACTCAATTGAGCCGGCGTCGGGGCCCCAGCCTGCGTTTTCGATGTAGAGCTTGCCGCGACGACTCTTGGTCATCCGGCCCACAGTGTATCCCTTGATCCCTTTGAAGCTGCCCTTCAAGAACTCAAATCCACCATGCGCTGGCCCCACGGTGGGCGCCAGCTGTCGTGGAATTGTCACGGCAGATGTCCTAGTGAAAGGACTTAGTCGTGGAGCCATCACAACTAGGAAGCTTAAAGGGGTTAATAGGGACAAAGGACACGAGGTTTATACTGGTTCGGCCCCTTATGGTGAAGGTAAAAGCCTACGATCCAGTTTTGAGTGGGATTACTTATGTCTCGATAACCAGGGAGCGAATCGCTTGACCTAGCCCTCGAGTTGATGTTACTTGTCCTGAGCCGCCGCCGGGTCGTCCCTTTATATACAGAGGTCGACGCCCAGCGGCTCTGCAGAGTACCGGCTGGCTCATAAACAGTGTCCAGCTCGGTCTCTTAACTATTCTTGCCTTACAATACAAGTCACGCATACATGGCGGTTTATCACTAGAGGCCTTAAGTCGCCTCAGGGCCTTGGGCCCTTAACTAAACCGCCATCTATATCCTGGGTCTTGTGCTTCAAGAATATTTGCAAGTATAACCCGGCCCCTCCTGGGCGAGTCATACCAATAGTTATATCCCCAACACCCATAGACTCAACTTCTTGCCAAATCTTGCCACACTTGTGGTGACCATTTTGTTAGCCACACTTTTTGTGGCAGCCGCACTTTGCCTAAGCTTAGTTGTGGCAAAGTTAGTCATGAACCAAATAGACCCTTTGTTAGCCACACTTTGGCTTGCCTAAGGGAATCTTGCCACACAGTTATAAGATTGCCAAAGATTGCCACACGTAAGGTTAGGCAAGTTTGATTAACTTAGGTGAGTGTTTGGTTCAAGCCACACCTTAGGCAAGCCACACTAAGGCCCCACATGACATACACACACAAAATGTGGAAAGATTCCCTTAGGCTTGCCAACTTGTGGCTCTCATTTTGAAGAACTAATAACTTTGCCTAAGCTTAGTTGTGGCAAAATTAGTCATGCATTAAATTCAACCATGGAGTCTTCTAGATTATACATGTGGCAGAATCTGGTGGATGATATCCAACGGCCAGTAGTGCTCGGATTTGCCATCTTTGTACCGTCGGATTGGCTTCATCCAACGACCAACTTTCAAAGTTTTTCACACACTATATAGGGGGTATAGATATAGATGTGCTGGTCCGTTGCAATGGATCCAAAGTATATCTATTTAGTGGAGTGCACTCTAAACACATTATCTATTTATTTTTCTCTAACCTTTCGTAGCCATGCAACCAAGCCACATAAGCTTCATGGGTGCCCACCACATCATATTATTCATACTATGTTGATTGAAAAAAAGATAAATCACCCAAAACAAGATCTTCCCATTTTTTGTTCCTACGATGTTGTGCCATGCACGTACCTACTAGTTGTATAGTGTTAGTACTAGTAATATAGTATTAGGAGTACAAACTTGGTACTAGTAGGAGTAGTACTAGTACGAAATGCTCCTACTCTATCAACGAGCCCCATCTGACACCAAATTTCTTGGCTTCCGTGCTACAACTAGATCTTCCCCTCGTTTCTGTTTTCCAACCTAGCGGCTGGCGGGGTGCGGTTTGCCAATAGTCGGTTTGCTCAACGGCGGTCCCACATGAAAGTGAAAATGCTAGGCAACACGCCTTCCCTAAGCTATGTGTCGTGCCGGACGGGCCGTGGAGTACTCCCGACTCCCGGGTGTGTGGGGTGCGACACGAACGTGGCAGGCCTTTTCCTTTTACTAGCAATGTGCCCGTGCGTTGCGACGGATCCAAAGTAGTAGAATAGTAGTATTTGTTCACAAACTTGAAAGAAATCACTCTTGTTTTTATATACTCCTAATATATTACTCCCTCCGTACCTAAATATTTGTCTTTTTAGAGATTTCAAATGGACTATCACATACGGATTATATAGACATATTCTAGTGTTTCTAGCAAGATGCCCGCGCGTTGCACGAAGTTGATGGAAAAGGTAAGCACAACTTATAAATTAACGGATGGAGTACTAGTTACAGTGATGCATATAACTAAGCAAAGGGATCGCACATGTTAGTATTGACTGGAACGAGAATGCAACAGCACAATAAGAATTAAGGCCACGATGATGCGATCGCAGTGGTGGTTACAGAAGGCAAGAAGAAAGATGGATCCATGAACGTACGACCTCCTCCTCCTCAACTTAGTGCGCTGGGCCACCGACCGGCGGCTAAAGAGCGGCAGCTTTTGTGGTGAGGTCGAGGTGCTTCTCAGCAAAGGCATCCAAGGCTTCTAGCCGGTTGAGGAAGGCCAATGTCGTAGCGTCCTCACTGGCCTTGTAGATACCTATGTACACGATTTGCTCGTACACGTGGATGTGTAGGTTGATGAATTCTTGCAGGGCGAGGCGCCTCGTGGCGAGCGCGACCGCCAGGTGCACATTCTTCGTGGCGTCGGCGGGCAGTCGCAGGGCCACCAGTGCTTGAAAGAGGTTCCGGCCATGGAGGCCGATTAGGGTGGCAGGCAATGAGGAGCCCGGGCGCGAGGGCTGGAGGAGTACGGCGATGTCGTCCGCGAGCTTCTTGAGGACGGTGAAGTTGTTGCTGGTGGCAACGATCATCTGGTCCAACTGAGAGTCGTAGTTGGCATCGACGGCGGCCATCCACCAGCCGGTCTCCAACACCATCTAGAGATGATCCTCGGCGCCATGCCGCATGACGGCGTCGTGGACCATCTGGCACAGCTGTTGGCCGCTCACGTGCATCGCCGCCATGGGTCTGGAGTGAGCTCTTTTGCACTTAGTGTAGGTGCTTAGGCAAATGCTTAGGTGCGTACGATGTGGTAGATGCATTGGAATGGAGGGGCACCTTTATATGAGGGCAATGAGGGCAAACTACGTTGCATTCACATCGTGCAGCCTCATTTCCCGGACCTCCTCCCATTACTTCCCTCATGCATTAATTGAAGGAGGATGCATTGGCCGTTCAACATTTCGGGAACCACTACTCCCTCCCTCGTCTGCATTAAAGCCGTATCGGGAACTGCGCCGCCCACTGTCAAATTGAATACTCCCTTCGTCTAGGTGAGTATTAAGTCATCTTACAAAAACCAAATAGTAAACACATAGGCGTGGTGCATTAACTCTCACGTTGTTTCTTATTTTTTGACATAAATAGAGGAATCAACAAATAAGTGATGTGGGGCTTGTATGCTTTTAATGACTTGAGACTATCAAACATGACATGCAGTGGTCAGTTTGTTGCATGCAATGATATTAATAAGGGAGTACCTAGAACTCATCTAGATGAGATATAATTTGGTCTCATTCACTTTGAAAACAAGAACAAATACAACCCACGTCAGCACACACGCATCTTATAGCATCACATCCAATGGCTGTAAAAGATGAATGAGACCAAATTATATCTCATCTAGATGACTTCTAGCAAAACTGTATTAATAATACATAGTATCATATATTAGTATCATGTAGTACTTTATTTATTGCCATGTATGACACATAGTACTCAACTCTCTCTCTCTCTTTCTTCATTTAATTCTATGACATCTCATCAAAATGGCCTAGTTGGCATGCATGATATAGCTATGATACTACCATTACAACCAGCCTTAGCAAATAAACATTAAGTTCTCTCGTTTTCCTCTCCACCTTGGTCACCTAAACGGAGGGAGTATACTGCGCGGGTTTTTCCTGCGCGGTAGGCGGGGCAGTTCCGCCTAGTCGGTTCGATAGAGACGCAAGAAGATGAGGGAGTAGGCTGCTGCAAACGTAGGGCAGTATGATTTGACAGCGAGTTACTGCTGGACAGGTGGGGCCCCGTGATTTGACTTGCCATTATCATAATAACTGTGGCGCTACGACCGGCGTGAGTCTCCTGATTCCTGACCACCTCCATATAGGTGCCTCTCCCAATGCTCCACCATGTAGTAGAGGCTGGCTCTTCCATGAGAGCCCACTTCTCCACTTTTTCCTTGCCTCTCTTTCCTCCACATATGCAAAAATGCCATGTAAAGCGCACTATTGTACTTACTTGCTCCTACAGGTGCTAAGCTTGCCACACAGGCATAAAGTATGATGTGGCAAGTTAATCAAGAAGAGAGAGACTAGTTTGGTGACCCAAGGAAGAAATGGTGCTAAGCGCGTGTACCTAGGTGAAAAGACAATTTTGAGTCTATAGCTAATTAAATGAAGCAAACTTAGCAACAAAAAACTTATAAGCACACCATTTCATTGGAAGAGGTCACTCCTTGGCAAATGGAATAAATACCAGTACTCCCTGTGTCCCATAATATAAGAACGTTTTTGGCACTACACTAGTGTCAAAAACGTTCTAATATTATGGGACGGAGGGAGTACAAAGAAAGAGATAGAGAGAAGTAAAAAAATACACTTATAGCCAACCTTATAGCTGACCCTGTTGTAGTATGAGTGACTAAGTGATGACTATGTGTGACATGCCAACATCAGATAGCCTAACGCACCATGTTAAATCTCCAAGGGCGCGACCGCGCGAGCGACGCGACGGTCATGGTAGGCGTGACCATGATACGGGCTACTGGCAGCCCTTGGATCTGATATCAAACGGTCGCATGCTAAGTTGCTGAAAATTTGCAGAATAACCCTCAAGATAGGATATTCACCCATAGGTCTAGAATCACGCCATGCAACCGTTGGATCTCAAATCCAAGGGCTCTCGGAAGCCCGTATCATGGGAGAATGGAAAGCCACTACCCTGCCTTTGGCACACTGGCAGTTCGCTCCTACTCGTCCCCGCACGTCCTTTAATACTATGGCGGTTTGCTCCTAGTAATCCCATCCTTTCACATTACGGCAGTTCCACTAATCCTAACCCTCCTCCCAAATCCATGGCGTCCCAAAACTCCATGATCGGCAGTGAGTACAAGGTTAGAACCATCACCGGCGATGAGTTCGACGTCATCTACAACCGTTCTTCCACGACGGTGAAAGGATTCCTTTCTCGCTTCAGACGCATGTTCGAAAACTCAGATGATGAGTGGGTCGCTGGGCTAGATGTTGAGTACACCACAGTCCTGGGACGAGAGAAGGATCTAAAGGACGATGAGAGGAAGAAGCCCGCCGTGATCCAGGTTTGCGTGCATGACTTATGCTTGGTCTACCACATATGCCATGCCGACGTTGAATGCCTCGAGAGCAACCTAGTCAAATTCGTTCCTGTAGACTTTACGAACGACAAAGAAGTCCTGGGTCGGATAGGCCTCGTTGTAGGCAACCCCTTCGACCTCCAGAGTAATGGGCTGGTGTCCTCTCGTCAGCCTTCAATGCTGACCCTGGCAGGAGCCATGGTTCATCCTTCGTACCGTAAACTGGAGAAACCTCCATACACATTTCATCGTTATGCATGGCAGCGGAATGTACTAGATATAGACCACATCCACTACGCTGCAATGGATGGCTACCTTTGTTTCAATATCTACAAGGGTTGGATGAAGAGCAAGAGCCAAGTGTGCGGTTCAAGCAAAGAAGTATCAGCCAAGAGGAAGAGGGACAAGGACGATGTCGAGGACATGGACGAGGACTCCGAGTAAGGTGGCAGTGTCATTGCTCATGGTGGTTCTAATGCAGTGTCTACTGGAGTAGTTGCAAAGTTTAATTTCAGGTGTGCTTAGTTTAATTTGAGGGGTGTGTTGTGCTGAGCCCCCAGCAGAACTATGTTATGTTTCTTCTCATTACTTTAACTCTTCAGTACGTACATACTAGTATTTCTTACAATTCGTCTTTTAGTTGGTATAGTACTACCACTCATTTCTTCACATTATATACGTACAATATATATGGCCAACATCATATAGCCAGCAGTATAGTTGTCAAAGAATTTCAGGGTGCTTAGTTTTGTCAAAGAAGTACAGGGTGCTTAGTTTTATTTGAGGGGTGGGTTGTGCACTTGTGCTGGACACCATTATTGTGACTAGCCTTTTTAATAGTACTATATGCATAATTTTGCGACGAGCGCTCTCTATATGTACCACCTTTTTTTAATTTCAAGTTTTGCTCCATGGCGCAATCCATCGATACTAGTACTGTACAAAAGTGGAGTATATACATTTTTAAAAGGCTAGAGGGCGGGGCAGTCTAGCTCGGTCGGTTTCATGAGAGGCGAGGGCCTTTGTGATTTGACGGCTCATTACTGCTGTCAAATCGAATAGTACTGCGCCGCCCGCTGCACGCCCGGCGCCTCCATTAAACCCCTCCGTTAAACCCGCATGCAAATCGAGAATCCTACTCCGGCCACACGTCCGTTCATGAGCGGGCCGGAATTAAACGCAAGACCGGTCGAGCTCCTCCCGTCCGCCCTCAGTTTAAACGAGGCCAGACGCCGGCCAAGCTCCTACCGTCCGCCCTCTATTTACACGAGACCAGACAGACAGTGGGCAAGAATCGCACCCCTCCGACGCTCCCCCATCTCCTCCTTCACCATTTTCTCCACTCTTCTGATGGCTTCCGAGGAGCCGTTCTCCGGCATATTACCCGGCTGGGTGGCCCGCCGAGCCCTCCGGATACGGGCGAGGCCGCTCGGTGCTTCACCAACCTCGCTTGGCCCGACGGAGCCAGTTGCCGCCTCAAGTAAGCGTGTGCTTCAGCAACTCGCCGCTCCAGTTCAGCTCGATGAGGAGTGGCGAGTTGCTCCACACCGGCACGGTGGCGAGCACGCCGGTACGGGAATCATCGCTGCCGCGTCATACCGTGCCACCAGTGTCTGCGGTGGCCACGCCTCCCGTGTCTGTGGGCGCGCCACCTGTGCCTGCGGCAGCGCCATGCAGGCAGAGACAGAAGTCGGGTGCATGGAGAGCGACGAGTCGGTGGCCAGCTTCTCCGTGTCCGCCGCCATCATCAAGGAGAAGTAGAACACGGGAGGCCGCCGCCACTTGGGACCCATGAAGACCACCGCCGAGGCGACGACTGCGCATTCAGGTGGTTTCTTTGTTGCTTCATCTCTTCTGAGGTCCTTCGTCGACCCCGCAAGTGTCAGACGGACATGAGGAAGACAAAGGGATCTGCGGGCGGCCATTTAGATTATGTACTCCCTCTGTAGCTGGCAAGAAATATTTGTTCTAAGAATGGATAAATTGTATGTATCTATAACTAAAATAAGTCTAGATACATCCATTTCTAGGACAAGTATTTCCGGACGGAGGGAGTATTAATTATACCAAGAGAGCCGGATGGGCACCACTTAGTTCATGTAAATGTAATGAAATCCATCATGTTTATATGAAGATCCGGCTTTTTTATACGAAATCCTTCATGCTTATATGAAATCAGTCCGTGTTTGCACGAATTTCATCTGGTTGGTTAGAGTTGTAAAAATGTATGCCGCTGGCGTTTGATGTCGTCCTCCGCGGAATGATGCAGGAGGAAATTTACCGGCTGCCATTGGAGATGCTCTTATGCTGGAAATAATAGAGGGACATCCAATCCATTTGAGTTAATTGCATGTATGATTGTCCCTCTATAAAAATTTAATTTCATGTATAGTGTACACGTGACTTGCAGGGTGGCTATCACTTCGTATAGAAAGTTAAAAAGAAACAAGTCCATCCTTAATCTTGTATTCTAAGTACTCTGTGGGTTCCACTGTCAATACAGTAGCAAAAAAAGTATATATTAAATAAGTAATATATAATATAAAAATCTAAAGTTAAAAGACAGAATTCGAACTCATGTCATCGCGTTGCGAGCATCCGGCGCTAACCAGCCCAGCACATTTTTGTTGTAGACCATGCTGGAGATATATCTCCATGTCTACTCTTATACTCCATTCATTCCTAAATATTTGTCTTTTTCAGATTTCAAATGGAATACCACATACAGATGTGTATGTAGACATATTTTAGAGTGTAGATTCACTCATTTTGCTCCATATGTCTTTTCAGGAAGGGGTCAGATTTGTCCTTGATTTATTTATGAGGTATCCAGATGGCACTGCACCGCCAAGAAAAGAGGGTAACATCAAAATTATGGACTAATTTTTTGAGTATGTTGGTAAGGTCCGGTCATAGTCACTTGTTGAAATCTCTAGAACGACAAATATTCCCTCCGTCCGGAAGTACTTGTCATCAAAATGGATAAAAGGAAATGTATCTAAACATATTTTAGTTTTAGATACATCTCTTTTTATCCATTTTGGTGAGAAGTATTTTCGGACGGAGGGAGTATTTAGGAACGGAGGGAGTAGAAAACAGAGTTGGTGATGATGGTGTGCATGCCATCCTGCAATATAGGCCGTCAGATTTATATCTAACGGATAGGAAAGAAACTATGGCAATTTTGCAAAAATATACCCACCCGCCTCTCCACGTTCGCAAATAAGGCCTTCCCTTGTTCAGCATTTTCTCTCACAAGATAAACTACTCATACAAATGCATCTTGATGTTCCGTGCAACGCATAGGCAGCTAGCTAGATTCTTTTAAATAGTTGCTGTGATAATTGGGTTGAAGTGATATATTTTATGTCTGCCCCGAATGATTTCAGATTCACTAGTAGTAACAAAGAAAAGGTTGCCTTGTTAATTAACAGAAAACTGGGTGAAAACTATCACATGAGGTCGGTAAAAACAAGGCACACTGGGTTCAGCGTCATCATCACTACAGCTGTGCGCGCGCGAGAAGTCTACATACCGAGGGGGCTACCGAGCGAGGCACCGAGACACAATGTTTGAGAGAGAAACCAATTGACAGATTATGATCAGATCGAGTTGTCACCCTTCTGCTGTCATTGTTGGGGGGGCAGGGACAGAAAGACGTATCGAGAGTGTGCGTGGTAGGCACAGAGGCACAACTAGCGAGTGTGTGTGTGTGTGTGTGTGTGTGTGTGTGTGTGTTTGAAAGAGGAGTAGATAGATTATTATCAAGATCGATGTGCCACCCTACTCCTTCGGTGCTGGGTAGTGTGTGTGTGTGTGTGTGTGTGTGTGTGTGTGTGTGTGTGTGTATGTTTGAGAGAGAAGCCAGTCGATAGATTAGTATCAAGATCGAGGTGTCACCCTACTCCTTCGGTGTTGGGAAGTGTGTGGGTGTGTGGGTGTGGGTGTGGGGGGGCAGTGACACTCACATATCTCTACTCTTATAAAAAACAAAGTTGGTAATGATGGTGTTCCTGCCATCCTGCAATATAGGCCATCCGATTTATATCCGACGGATAGGAAGGAAATTATGGCAATTTTGCAAAAAGATACCCACACCCCTCTCCGCATTTGCAAATAAGGAATTCCCTCGTTCATCCTTTTCTCCCACAAGATAAACTTCTCATACAAATGCATCTTGATGTTCCGTGCAACGCATGGGCATCTTGCTAGTAGGGAGAAGGAGTTTGTGTGACACATATCTAGCTATATTAAGGGATAGGTAGATAGCATTTGTGCGAGGCATACTTAAAGCCTCGCGAAGATAAACAAACGGTGTGTGCATGCAAGTGCCAGAAAAAATGAAGCGAGAAACAATGTGCGTGTGCACGCCCGTGCACGTGTGTGCGTGTGTGTGTGTGTGAGAGAGAGAGAGAGAAGAGAGAGAGAGAAATCTCAAAACAAAAGGTGCTCTGTTGGAATCCCATTGTATGTATTCATATGGTTCCGGAACTCGAGTTAACCTTAGGCATATGTGTGAGAGACATTATTATACTTTGAGACATTAGTGGCTGTGGGTGGGCAGAATTAAAGGGGTGGGGATGTTAGACAGAGAGAGCGTGTGTGTTTCTGTGTGAGAGACTTGTAGGATGGGGTAGAAAGACGAATTTAACCCTGACGGAGGGAGAGAAATACATGAAGTGCGCGTGTGTGATTCCGATGCCCACAGGGAAATGAGATATGTATGCGTGTGAGAGAGATTGCACAATTCATTCACGTATCACTATCTAGCGATTGTGGACGTGCATCGCTTGAACATAAGTCAATATCTACTTCGTATCGTGGCCAAAGGTACAATATCAATTCAACGCTATAAAGATTGGACACTCACATATCACATTTTTTCTATTTAAATAAACCTTTTAGTTGTGCATGCCAAAGTTACAGTGATGTTTCTTCAAACAACCAATGTAGCTATCATGTACATGCACCATTGTTACTCTTGCATTCAAATTCATTAGTCTTGGATGATTTAAGTTTCTATTTTGAAGTAATATATGTAATATTCATATATGAATTCAACGGGTACGTAATTTATGAAATGGAGGCTATGTAATCATATGAGGTAACACTTTTAAGTAGCGGACTACAATATCCATTTATTTTTGTGCGCCTCTACACTAACACGTCAATGCATTATGTTTAAAGTAAATAACCAATGGCACTAAATTATCTATTTACACGAGAAAGACATAGGCTGAGCGTTTGATCCCTTTTTTGTGAACGCGCCACTACACCTGTATGATTGGCCGCGCCCGTGTGAACGTCCAAGTTATTGGCGCATCATCCCGAGTTATTGTCTTTATTTTTGGGGTGGACTTCACACCAGTTATTAACTTCTGATACATGCCCTGTGTACACAGTCTAGCATGACCTTCCTGCTAGCACTGTCCAAAATTAGTTGAAACTGGATACGAACAATCCTGCGGGCGGCAAAATCTCCTGGCTCCTTCTAAAATTTCCGCCACCTTAGTCTTTAGCATGTGAAATTCCCCTTTTGTCCTTGGTGAACGGAGACCAACAGTTACAATACTGCCCTCATCTATATGATAGGTCGGGGCTGCTTCGGTACACTTCTGGTTCCCCCCACTACATGGCACCCCCATTTCCTCTCCCCCTCCCACAAAAACGACTAACTGCACAACACAGAGCATCTTACATCACGCCGTCTGTACTTCATCGCCCTTTCTCCCTTCCCCTCTTGAAACCCTAGACTGCTCATCCACCAGCATACCATAGCCCATTCACTGCCAGCGGCGTCCACCTCGCCGGATCTGCTTCTGCGACCGCATCTACCCCTCCCACCTCCCCTAGAAACAAGTAGACTGCTCATCCACCACTATACCACAGCCCATTCAGTACCGGCCTTGTCCACGGCGCCGGGTCTGCTTCGCCAGCACTCTCGTCAACCGCCACGCATCTGCAGCGGCTCATTCGTACTCCCCACCGGAGACGCTTTGATGCGGAGCATCCCTCGAATACTTGCACTGACACTCCATGCCCACCGCAAGCTCCAAGTGGACCAATGACAGGAGCAAGTGCATCCGCCATCGAGAACAAGGTTGACTCTCTCCTCTTCGAGTTTTGTTCGGTTTCACATGAGAATTGGATTCTATCATCATCGGAAACATTGTGCATGCTTAGGTACCAAAAAGACGATAGCGAGAAGGAGAGGACGGAGACTCAAGCGACCACGAAGCAAGGGAAAGGAGAGAAGAAGGAGAAGAGGCAAGGGCCACAGCCCCTGGACACCCCGGGTGCCCGACCTCCTTGGCCCCGGGTGCCCGGCCCCTGCCTGGGAGAGGCGCCAGCCGGCCCCGGGTGCCCGGCCCCTCTCCTCCGGGCCTTAGCCAGCCCGCCCCGGGTGCCCAGCCAACTAGCCCCGGGTGCCCGGCCGGACCTGGGCCACTCCAGCGCCACCACCGGGTGCCCGGGCCCTCAACCCCGGGTGCCCGGCCTACACCGCCCAGCCGCATGCGGCCACCCCGGGTGCCCGGGCCTTGGCCCCCCGGGTGCCCGGTCCGACCCCCTACGGAGCCCCTGACCGGTCCGGGTGCCCGGCCGGTTCCACCCCGGGTGCCCGGACTCCTCCTCCATGGCCACGCGTTTTAGGGACTTTTGGGTCCTTTGTATCCCTTTTCCCCCAAGTTTCGCCCCTAGGCTTTATATACTCATCTCCTAGACCATTTGGAAGGTTAGCAAAGATTAGACTAAACATTGTGATCCTTTGCTCCTTGTATCGCCTCCTCCTAGGAGATAAAGCCCCCACCTAGGGAAGAATCCATTGGATTATCAAGGCCTCCTCTTGGAGAAGATCATCAAGACCTCACATAGTGGGAAGAATTTACCAAGTGCTACTCTCCTTGTATTGATCTTGTATTCTTGTGGATCTCATGTATGCTACTCTAGTGGATGTGATATTTGGGTTTGTTTGAGAGTTTTGTTCTTGGTGTTCTTGAGTGTTTTCCTCCTTTTCCCCCTCCAAGTGTGAAAAGATCCTTCCTCACATCTTGGAGTCCCATCCCCCCATTTGCTAGCTTGATTTTGTTGTTTTTCGTCCAAATCCGAAAATCCCCACAAAATAACCCCAAAAAAATTTCTTGCAATTTGTTGGATCTTGTGAGATTTGGTTGTTTTGGTCCATGGATTTGATGTTTGGCAAGTGGATCTAGCCCTTCCCCAACAATTCCCACCCTTCCCACCACGAAATTCGCAGAATTTTGCGTTTTCCCAATTTTTCGGCCCATCCCGAAGAACACCGGGTGCCCGCACCTCGAACCCCCGGGCACCCGCACCACGCCCAGCCACCCCCGGGCACCCGCACCTCACACCCCCAGGTGCCCGCACCCCCCCCCCAAATCAGCCCACTTCCAACACCGTTTTGGCCATAATTTCCACCTCCCAACTCCGTTTTTCGTGTTCTTTAGCTCGTTTAGAAGCTCTTGACATCCCCCATCCACTCACCCCACTACCACCACCATTAACCCCCAATCAAGAAATCATCACAAAAACACCTACCTTCAGCATTTGACCGATTTTGAGTTGCCATTTCCGTTTCCTAAGGTGTTTCAGCTACTTAGGAGCGTGTGACATCGTCATCACCATCATCGACTCGGAGTCATCTTCATCGCTAACCATAAGAAAGGACGGTAACCTCGACGACACTTACTCCTTACCTTGCTTTTGCATTGATAGCCCGAGCCACTTTCCGTCGCTTACCCATTGAGACTAGCAAGTTGAGAATTGTCGGGCCATGCTTTTTGTGCACCGTAGTGATCGTGTTATCAGCTTAGTGCCATAAGTCTCTCCCGTGCATATCATACATACTTGCCTCATATCATACTCGGCTCGAGCATCAAGCATAGAAAAAAAGAGAAGAAAAGCTTTTAAGCAAAAGAGGAGAAACAAAGAGCTTGTAAGCAATAGAGTTGGGCCATTTGCATACCTATATCATCTTGGTCATCGCATATATACCATAGTTGGGATTGAAGACGGCACGGTTCTCTCATAGGTACGTGCACAAATGTATCTTGCCCATTTGAGCAATCGAGCTAGTGTCTCTCGAGCATTCGCACAACAAGAGCATTTTCCGTGGTTGCACATTTTGAGCTCACTCCTTGGTTGTGCGGATCCCATCTATCTTCCGTGCGTGTGTACTTAGTGATACCTTTAGGTTTGATCTATTTGCTTTACTTGCATTTTTGTGAACCTTCCCAACCTTATTGATATCTTGACTAACATTTGCTTGAAATTTTTGCCACCATCCTAACTGAGCTACTCCATAAGCCTCTTACTTGTAGGTGTGAGAAACAAACCCGGTTCCAATTCTCCTATTATGGCATTACATTGAGTGACACTTGTTACATCTTCAATCCTCGGAGAAGGTAACTTTTGTATTGTTCTCTCACTTTCCTACTCACCCCACTTGGTTATGATGGATAGGCCAAGCGCGTCGTCGAACCCACTTTTCGAGGAGCAAGGTGATGATTCCGGATATGTCTCCAAGAACCACTTATTCATCGCGCAACGAGCGCTTCATCAAGAAAACGTCGCATTGTGTGAACGCTTGGAACAACTCACCTCCGAGCTTCGTCAAAACATCGACGACAAATTCAACACACAAATGGAAGAGCTCCGCAACATGATCGTTCGACGCACGTCTTCCTCATCGGCTTCTTCAAGACGGCGCCACTCAAGTCACCGTACAAGTCGGCAATCTTTGGACTACTCTTCTTATGATGCAAGTCCACCACGAGCTTGCCCTCCTCGACGTGATCATCATCAAGCTCACCAAGCTCAAGAAAATCCATTCCATGGCAATGGATTACAAGACCGAGTTTGAGCACGTGAACGGATGCGACACCAAGTCCCTCATGGAGCAATGGAGCAAGAGCAAATACCTCCACAAGTACCACCTCAAGCCCCTCAAGACGGTGATGCACTTCGACAAGCACAAGAGCAACGTGAATCACAAGCCCTCGACCGTGAAGCTCAAGCACTTGAAGCACAAAAAGCTCTACGCGAGGCCACTAGAGTCGTTGAAGTCCGCAACCGCCATGTGCGAGAACAAGAGGAAGCTCTTCGACACGAGATACAAGAAGAAGAAGCCTGACGCGAAGAACAACAAGAAAGGCGCAACCAAGCGCACATTCCTCGCCCTCCTCCAAGACAATAGCGAAACCAAGTGGAACAAGTGCTTCAAGACCCTCCTCCACGCCAAGAGTGACATCATGAGGAATGAGCATTTGAGGACTTTCCAAGGCAAGAGCAATATCACTACCGCTATCAAGATGACGAACTCCGCTACGGCAAGCTCAAGTTCACCATGCCAAAGTTCTCCGGAAGCAATGATCCCAAAAAATATCTCTCTTGGGCATTGAAGGTGGACAAGATTTTTCGCCTCCACAACTACGATGAAGAAAAGAAGATAGCCATGGCCTCCCTCGAGTTCCAAGACTACGTCCTCATTTGGTGGGAATAAGTGATCGAGCGACGACATACAAGAGGCGAACCACCAATCACAACTTGGGAAGCCATGAAGGAAGTCATGAGAGCCCTCTTTGTGCCTACTCACTACACTCGAGATCTTTTCAAGAAGTTGCAACTCCTCAAGCAAGGCACAAAGACGGTGGAAGAATACTACCAAGAAATGGAGATTGCCATGATACGAGCCAATGTCAAGGAAGATGACGAGCAAACAATGGCACGCTTCTTGAACGGCCTCAACCACCCAATCAAGCGGATCGTCGACTTCCAACCATACTCCAACCTTCTTGAGCTAGTTCATCAAGCGACCAAGGCCGAACGACAAGTGCAAGATGACTTCAAATACGCCAAGTACTCGTCCAAGACCTATGGCTCCTACTCTCAAGCTCCCGTGACTTCGGCGCCTCCTACATCAACTCGAGCATCACCAAGTACCGGCGACAAGTCAAGTTCCAAGAAAGTGGCACCTTCCCCGACTCGTCCTCCGGCAAGCACCTACAAATCCAAGACTCCTTCATCTTCGGCGCCTCCCGATGATCCCGTCAAGAAAAGTTCAATCAAGTGCTTCACATGTGGCGGCCGAGGTCACAAGTCCTTCCAATGCACCAACAAGCGAACAATGATCTTCAATGATGACGGCACATATGACTCAATGAGTGAAGAAGAAATGGAAGCCATTGAGCACGTGGCCATGCACCGGCGCGTGAACGAAGATGAAGATGACCAAGTATTTTGTGACAATGATTCAAGTCCCTCTCTCGTGGTCTCCAAGGTATTGACGCTTCAACACCACCAAGAAGAAGACCAACGGTGCCACATCTTCCACACCAAGGCCGGCATCAATGGAAGGTCCGTCAAGGTCATCATCGATGGAGGTAGTTGCCACAATTTGGCAAGTGAAGAACTATGCTCCAAGCTTCAATTGGTCAAGAGGAAGCATCCGCACCCTTACAAGGTTCAATGGCTAAGTGACTCCGGCACTATCCAAGTTGAGCATACGGTCCAAGTCTCCTTCAAAATTGGTGCATATGAGGACACTTTGGAGTGTGATGTGGTCCCAATGACTGTTTGCCACCTCCTTCTTGGTCGACCATGCAATTCGACCGTGGTGTTATCCACAATAGGCGTACCAATCACTATAGCTTCAAGATGAAAGGGAAGGAATATGTGCTACGACCTATGTCTCCTAGTCAAGTGATAGCTGACAAGCAAGCCACCCATAATGGAGAGAAGAGTGAGAAAGTGAGCCACCCAAACGTGAGTGAGAGCCACAAGCCAAACTTGAGGGCCTCTTCGCCTAGAGAGAAAAACCTCATACTATTTGTCGCAAAAAGTGAGATGAGAGAAGTGTGTGAGAACCCATCGAGTGTGATGCACTTTGTCCTTGTGTGCAAGGATGGAGAACCAAAAACTAACACCGCTCACGAGCTACCTTTGGTGTTTCAATCTCTTTTGCAGGAATTTCAAGATGTTTTCCCCAATGAGCTACCTCCGGGTCTCCCTCCTCTTCGAGGCATTGAGCATCGAATCGACCTCATCCCCGGCGCTCCTCTTCCAAACAAGGCTCCCTACTGCGTCAACCCCGAAGAGACAAAGGAGATTCAACGGCAAGTACAACAACTCATCGACAACGGTCATGTACGTGAAAGCTTAAGCCCTTGTGCCGTTCCCATTATACTTGTGCCCAAGCAAAACGGTACATTTAGCTTGTGTTCTGATTGTAGACCCATAAATGCTATTACCGTTCGCTATAGGCATCCCATTCCTTGCTTAGATGATATGCTTGATGAACTTAGTGGAGCCAACTTTTTCTCAAAAATTGATCTTAAAAGTGGTTATTATCAAATCCGCATACAAGAGGGTGATGAATGGAAAACTGCTTTCAAAACCAAATTTGGCTTATATGAGTGGTTAGTAATGCCTATGGGTTTATCGGAGGCTCCCGGTACTTTCGTGCGTCTCATGCATCATGTACTTCGCCCTTATATTGGAGTCTGTTGTGGTTTACATCGATGATATTCTTGTGTTTAGCAAAACCATGAAAGAGCATCTTAACCATGTTAGGGCTGTTTTGCAAACACTTCGCAAGGAAAGTCTTTATGCCAACATGAAAAAGTGCACATTTGGTGTTGACAAAGTGGTTTTCTTGGGTTTTGTTGTATCTTCCAAGGGTGTCCATGTTGATGAATCTAAAATTGAAGCAATTAAAAATTGGCCCCAACCCACCAATTTGCAACAAGTGCGAAGTTTTCTTGGCCTTGCGGGTTTTTATCATTGCTTTGTGAAAGATTTTAGCACTATTGTCGCTCCTTTGCATGCTTTGAGCAAGAAGAATGCTCCTTTTGTTTGGGGACCTTTGCAATCAACCGCTTTTGATGAGCTCAAATCTTTGCTTACACATGCTCCGATTCTTGCTTTACCCAACTTTGACAAAACTTTTGAGGTTCATTGCAATGCAAGTGGTACCGAAATTGGTGGAGTTTTGATGCAAGAAAAACAAGCTATTGCTTATTTTAGTGAAAAACATTGCGGTGCTCAACTTAACTATCCCATCTATGACAAAGAATTGTTTGCTTTAGTGCGTGTGTTACATGTGTGGGAGCATTACCTTAGACCGCATGAGTTTGTCATACATACCAATCATGAAACACTTAAATACCTCAAAGGTCAAACCAAGTTGAATAAACGGCATGCTAAATGGAGTGAATTCATTGAATCTTTTCCCTATGTGATCAAGTACATTAAGGGCAAAGAAAACGTGGTGGCGGATGCCCTTTCCCGCAAATGCATGTTACTTACTCAACTTGAATTGAATGTCATAGGATTTGATCATATCAAAGATTTGTATGAGGGTGATGTGACTTTTGCTACTCCTTACGCTAAGTATGTGACGCATACTTCTTGGGAATGATATTATATCAAAAATGGTTATCTTATGAGAGCTAACAAACTATGCATTCCCAAGTCTTCTATTCGTTTGCTCCTTTTGCAAGAGGCTCAAGGTGGTGGACTCATGGGACACTTTGGACGCGACAAGACTTTCGCCACGCTCTCCAAGAACTATTATTGGCCCAAGATGTTTTGCGATGTTACCCGCTTCACCAACCGGTGCTCTACATGTTGCAAAGCTAAGTCACACTCTCAATCCCATGGTTTACATATGCCTTTACCTATTCCACATCAACCTTGGGAAGACATTAGCATGGATTTTCTGCTTGGATTACCTAGAACTCAAAATGGCAAGGATTCCGTTTTTGTTGTTGTGGACCGTTTCTCTAAAATGGCTCATTTTATCCCATGCAATAAGATAAACGACGCTTCACATGTTGCCAATCTCTTTTTTAGGGAAATCTTGAGGTTGCACGGCATGCCAAAGACAATTGTGTCGGATCGAGACGTCAAGTTCTTAAGCTACTTTTGGAAGACACTATGCTCCAAGCTCGAGATCAAACTACTATTCTCCACGGCATATCATCCTCAAACTGATGGCCAAACGGAAGTCACCAACCAGACGCTTGCGACTCTCCTACGTGTGTTGATCAAGAAGAGCATCAAGGAGTGGGAGGAGTGCCTACCCATCGCCGAGTACGCCTACAATCGTGCAAGACACTCTACAACCGGCAAGTCCCCCTTCGAGGTCGTCTACGATTTCAACCCTTTGTCGCCATTGGACATCCTTCCTCTACCGCTTCAAGAACGAGAAAACATGGACGCAAGTGAAAGAGCCGCCTAACTCAAGAAGATGCATGAAGAAACACGTTCCACGATCGAGCGTGAAGTGCAACGCCTCACCGCCAAGCTCAACATCAAGAAGTCTCCGATGGTGTTCCAACCGGGTGATCAAGTATGGATAAATCTCCGCAAAGACCGCTTCCCCAAGGAACGCAAGTCCAAGCTACTACCACGAGCCGACGGACCATTTAAGGTGATCGCACGCTATAATGACAACGCCTACAAGGTCGACATCCCACGCGACAAGTACAACGTTAGCGACATCTTCAACGTCAAAGACTTGGCCAAGTACCATGGTGATGAAGAGCACGATCCGTGGACGGATCTCTCCCAAGGAGGGGGGGAGATGATGTGGAGCATCCCTCGACTACTCGCACCGACACTCCATCCCCACCGCAAGCTCCAGGTGAACCAATGACACGAGCACGTGCACGCGCCATCGAGAACGAGGTTGACTCTCTCCTCTTCGAGTTTCGTTCGGTTTCACATGAGAATTGGATTCTACCATCATCGGAAACATTGTGCATGCTTAGGTACCAAGAAGACGATAGTGAGAAGCAGAGGACGGCGACTCAAGCGACCATGAAGCAAGGGAAAGGAGAGAAGAAGGAGAAGAGGCAAGGGCCAAAGCCCCTGGACACCCCAGGTGCCCGGCCTCCTTGGCCCCGGGTGCCCGGCCCCTGCCTGGGAGAGGCGCCAGCCGGCCCTGGGTGCCCGGCCCCAAGCCCTGGGTGCCTGGCCCCTTTCCTGCGGGCCTCAGCCAGCCTGCCCCGGGTGCCCGGCCAACTGGCCCCTGGTGCCCGGCCGGACCTGGGCCACTCCAGCGCCACCACCGGGTGCCCTGGCCCTCAACCCCGGGTGCCCGGCCTACACCGCCCAGCCGCATGCGGCCACCGCGGGTGCCCGAGCCTTGGCCCCCCGGGTGCCTGGTCCGACTCCCTACAGTGCCCCTGACCGGTCCGGGTGCCCGCCAGTTCCACCCCGGGTGCCCGGACTCCTCCTCCATGGCCACGCATTTTAGGGAATTTTTGGTCCTTTGTATCCCTTTTCCCCCAAGTTTCGCCCCTAGGCTTTATATACTCATCTCCTAGACCATTTGGAAGGTTAGTAAAGATTAGACTAAATATTGTGAGCCTTTGCTCCTTGTATCCCCTCCTCCTAGGAGATCAAGCCCCCACCTAGGGAAGAATCCATTGGATTATCAAGGCCTCCTCTTGGAGAAGATCATCAAGACCTCACATAGTGGGAAGAATTTACCAAGTGCTACTCTCCTTGTATTGATCTTGTAATCTTGTGGATCTCATGTATGCTACTCTAGTGGATGTGATATTTGGGTTTGTTTGAGAGTTTTGTTCTTGGTGTTCTTGAGTGTTTTCCTCCTTTTCCCCCTCCAAGTGTGAAAAGATCCTTCCTAGGGTTTGACCCTACAACACGCTTTGTCCACAACCCCCCCCCCCCCCCCGGAGCCGCCCCACCGACGCCCCCGTCGAAGGCCTCTGATCCTCTTTGCCGACACCTTCCTCAACCCTACCAGGGCCGCTTCGCCAACACCTTCCTCAACCCTACCGGAGCCACTTCGCCGACACCATCGTCAACCCTACCAGAGTAGCTTCACCTATACCACTCTCAACCCTACCGGGGCCGCTTTGCCAACTCACAAGTCCACAGACTCAGATCCGCTTCCTCGCACCCTCATCCAACCTATCGGAGTAGCTTTTGACGCCCAGTCCACGGCCGCAGATCTACATCGTTGACACCATCCTTAACACAACCACTGGAGCAGCTTCTAACGCCCCATCCACGGCCGCAGATCCGCATCGTCGACACCATCCTTAACCCAACCACCGGAGCAGCTTCTGACGCCCCGTCCACGGCCGTCGATCCGCTTCGTCGACACCATCCTTAACCCAACCACTGGAGCAGCTTCACGTACACCCTCGTCCACAGCCACAGATCCGTTTCGCCCACACCGTAGTCCACCCTACCGGAGCCTCTCCACAAACACCCTACTCGACGGTTCTAGATCTCCTTACCAGACCCCGACAGCCAGCGCAGCGTCATCACCCTTGACGTTTCTAACCTAATTCCCACCGTCTGGAGAGATTCCAAGCACCCGCCACGGCCTAGGTACTTGTCACCTTTAAACCCGTCCAGCATCACATGCCCGATGTACTTCAAATATACTAACCAGTTGCTGTTACCTGTTATGCAGTTGGCAAAAACTACAAGGACGATGTTTCTTCTGGATCTAACATCTTGGCCAACCAAGATCCTAGACTGAGGCATTGCTATGATCTTGTAAGTGCGTCTCTCTCTCTTGTATTGTTCTATGCCTGCCAGCGTGCTTTGCTAGGATTTTCGACCAGTAATCCCTTTGTGCAGACAATGATTTCTACTACTGGCTGCTAAATTAGATATGTAGATGTCATACATGATACTACCTCGCACCTCCGTTCCTAAATATAAGTCTTACTAGAGATTCCACTATAGGCTACATACGGAGCAAAATGAGTGAATCTACACTCGAAAATGCATCTATATTGTCGGATTTCGGGTTCCGGCAGACCCTCAAGGTTCGAACTCTGGGGTGCGCGCGGAGATCACACATACTGCCTACTCGTGTCTCGTTGACTCGCAAGGATCTAAACTACACGAAGAACAACACAGAGGACACAAGGTTTATACTGGTTCGGGCCACCATTGTGGTGTAACACCCTACTCCAGTGTGTGGTGTGTGGATTGCCTCTGGGGCTGATGATGAACAGTACAAGGAAGAATAGCCTCGCGAGGGTCTGTTCTTAGCTGGTGCGATGAACTGCTAGGGGGAGTTCAGTCGCTTCTCTCTCTTTATGTCTTTCTATCCTTGTTCCCTCGATCCCTCTACCCTGTGGGTGGCTAGTCCTATTTATAGGCGAAGGCCCTGGGCCTCTTCCCAAATATTGAGCGGGAAGGGCGCCAACAGTTGGCCATTTTGAAGGGGAACATCTAGTACACTTATCCTGACTAAAGTTGGTCCTCGCCTGCCAAAGGCCCTGACGATGACGCCGGCTTGGGCTCCACGATGACCTCCATTCTTCCATCCTGCTGGTCTTGGTCTTGTTGCACCAAAATGGTTGCCTTTGCTTGATACTCTTGCCTGCGCTTTCCCCCTTTGCACCAAAGAGGAAACAAGGACTCTGCGCAGGCCGGCGCCCGCCTGGCGCCCGCCTGGCCTTGGTTGTCACGGCTTGCGTCATGGGCACCTCGTGAGGTACCCTGCCTTGATCTCTCCGCCCCCTCGTGAGCCAGCCTGACGAGGCTATGCCCGAGGAAGCCTCCTGTCGTCCACCCCGCGAGGCTTTGCCCCTCGCGAGGGTCTTGAGCATGTGTTGATGAAGATGGACCGTACTGGGCCACTCTTGAGCCACGCCGCAGGCCGCGGGCAGGAAAGTCTGGGTACCCCCGTTCCCAGAACACCGACAGTAGCCCCCGGGCCCAAGGCACGCCCGGACTTGGCTTAGTAGCGAAGCAAAGGGGCAAGTACGAAGCGCCGCGGGCCCCAATAGCCTGCGGCCTTGGGCGCCGCATGGCGGCTGATTGGACATGGGCGTCCTGGCTCCCCCACGACGCCTTGGTAACTGCACGACTTGACAAGTCCCTGCACGCAAAAACCGGTCATGATTACCTGCGATCGGGGAGGCCGGCGGTTGGCCTCCCCCGGCTATATGTACGGAACGGCGCGGCCTTTCCCAGTTCATCCCTCCTTGCTACTCTCCTTCTTCTTCTTGGCTGCTCGCCATCCCCATGGCCCCGCCGAAGAGGTTCTCGACCGCGGAGAAAGGGAAGGCTCGTCAGGAAGGGCCCGGCTCTCCTCCGGCCAAGCGTGGCCGGGGCCACCCTCGCAAGCACCCTACGGCCCCTGCTGCAGCCTCCCGTGGCCGTGGAAACAGCCCTCTGCGCAGCGGTGGGCGTCCGGCTGCCATCGAGAGGTACGCTGGGGCTGTGCGACCCCCGAGGCCGCGCTTCCGCTCGGCGGAGGTGCTGCCGGAGTTCGTCGTGTGGTCGGCAGACCCGATTGGCACCTGTCTCCAGCTCCCCCACTTCTTCATAGGTGAACTTCCGGCTGGTGCCCCAGGCGGCCTTTGGCTTCAGGCAGATGGTTGCTGCAGCAGGGCCTCTTGGGCTACTCTGGAGGTCTCCACCGCCGGGGAGGCGGCCTTGACCCGCGGCTGGCAAACATTTGCCCGCGCGCGCGACCTGCGCCGTCGTTGCACTCTACACTTCAAGTTCGACAGCGACGCCACCCTCTACGTGAGGGTGTTCGGGGAAGACGGCCGCCGTGCCGGATGCTGCCCCGAAGATGATGACCGCGGCCGCGCGCCTAGCCCCGGCGTTTGTCGGGTGAAGGTGGCGGAGAGCACGCGGGCAGCGGAGCCCGAGGCCTGCCAAGCTCTGGTGACTCCCCTTCGTTCGGCAGCTCCTCAAGTGGCGGTCGCGACCGGCCCCCTCGTCGCCGCGCCCGCCTGGGAGAGGGCAGCAGGTCGGTCCGACACCATGCCTCGGTGAAGCGGGAGGCGGAATCCAGCTGAGCTCCGGAGGCGGTACGAGCCTTCGCTGAGAGTCGGCGCCGGGCAGGTCGTGCCCCCTTTTGCTTTCCTTTTCTTTCCTGCGCAAAAAGAATGTAGTCTGGTCCCCCACGGGGGTGTGTTGAACTGTTGCTGTTTAATTAGCGTGATGTTTCTACCATTTCTGCGCTATATATTTGTTCCACGTGTTTATGCGTGGAAATCACTTATCTTGGGGGGAAGCTCGTTGCGATCCTCGCCTCCTGAGGCTAGGGCCTTGTCGCGCGCCTTGTGTCCTGCAGGGTTTAGTCAGTGGGGATAGCCTCCAGCCTTGGTAGCGAGGACAGCTAACCCAAGTCCCGTGACTGTGTCGCGATGCCCGTGGGGCACGGAATGGGAGTGGTGCTCCCGCAGCGGACTCGGATAAGGAAGCTCCAAACCACCGGGGCAGAAAACACTCACGAGGGTGCCTGTATTCCTCCCTCGTGAGACTTCTCGTGAGAGAAAACGAAAACAAGCAAGTGAAACGAACGAGGGGTCGCGAGTTCGAAATGGCAACAGCTTCAGAAAAACTCCAAATAGAAACAAACAAGCCAACTGCAGAAAGCAAATGAAAGAAGCCGCGTCCGGCACCTAGTCTAGTCTTCGACGTCTTCTCACCAGCGCGGAGCTAAGTGCTGCCACTGGGCGTGGGCGGGAGCCCCCGTGGCTCGAGGGCGGCACTTCGGAGACTCCGGGGCATGTACAGCCCCACTCATTATTACGTGAGAGTGTCACGGGCGGCGAGCTTCACAGGCGTTTGCCTTCTTCACAGGCACAGGGCCTTTTCCAAAAACACAGCTACTTCACAGGCATTCGCCTTCTTCACAGGCACCGGGCCTTTTCCCAAAACACAGCTACTTCACAGGCACCGGGCCTTTTCCCAAAACACAACTACTTCACAGGCATTCGCCTTCTTCACAGGCACCGGGCCTTTTCCCAAAACACAGCTACTTCACAGGCATTCGCCTTCTTCACAGGCACCGGGCCTTTTTCAGGGGTAAAACCTTCGGAGATGTTGGATGTTCCACGCGTTCTGGATGGGCGCCCCCTCCTGGGTCTCCAAGCGTGTGGAGCCGGGCCTTGCTGCCCGCAGCATGGCTTCTCGGTGATGCTCCTCCCCCAACAAGAGATCCGTCCCCCGCATGGCGTCCTGCTGCGCTTCGTCAAACGCCAGGACCTGCTCGGAACGACGTCTGACCTCGTGAGGGAGAATGGCTTCAGCTCCATAAACCAGAAAGAATGGGGTCTCGCCAGTCGGCTTGGTTGCGGTCGTGCGGATTGACCACAGCACGGACTGGAGCTTGTCGTACCAGCTCCTGCCGCAGGCCTCCAGCTTCTTCTTGAAGGTCCTGGTCTTGAGGCCCCTCAGGACCTCCACGTTGGCTTGCTCGGCCTGACCGTTGCTTCGCGGGTGCGCCACTAAAGCGTAGCATATCTGCGTTCCAAGGTTAGCACAGTATGTTTTGAAGAGGTTACTAGTGAACTGCGAACCGTTGTCGGTGATGATGCGGTTCGGCACCCCGAATCGGCTCATGAGGCCCTTGATGAACTTGACCGCGGAGCCTACAGGGATGGTGCGGACAGCTTCCACCTCAGCCCACTTGGTGAATTTGTCCACGGCGACGTAGAGGTAGCGGTAGCCCCCTGACGCCCGAGGGAATGGGCCCAGGTTATCCAGTCCCCAGACTACGAAGGGCCATGAGAGGGGTATAGTCTGCAGACCTCCCGCCGGCTGATGGATCTGCTTGGCATGGAACTGACAGGCCTCGCAAGCTTTCACCAGTTCCACAGCGTCATTGAGTGCCGTGGGCCAATAGAACCCGCTGCGGAACGCCTTGCCAACAAGAGTTCGTGACAATGAGTGATGCCCACAGTCGCCATCGTGTATGTCTGCCAGTAGCTCCTTCCCTTGCTCTTTGGAAATGCAACGTAGGGACACATCATTCGGTCGTCTTCGGTAGAGCTCTCCATCCTTAAGGCAGTATGTTGTGGCCTGCCGTACCACACGCTCCGCTTCCTCCTCCTTTTCCGGCAACGTGCCCCGTGTCAAGTAACTCCTGAGCTCCATGATCCAGCACCCCTCCTGAGGTTCCAGCGCCAGGAGCAGGCGCGCTCCTGATGTCGGGCCGCAGGCCGGGGCTCCCGAGGCAGGCGGCTGGGGGAGCTCCCCCCGAGGCTGCGCCATGCTTGACAGTGATGGTGTCACCGAGGGCTTGAAGAGCTTCTCCTCGAAGACGCCGGGCTCCTGAGGCAGCCGTTTGGATGCCCTTTTGGCGATGTCATCAGCCTCTTGATTGGTGCCGCGAGGCACATGCTGCAACTCCAGCCCCCAAAACTGCTTCTCCATCCTGCGGACCTCCGCGAGGTAGGCTTCCATGTGCTCGTCCTTTGGTTCGTATACTTTGTTGGAGAAGTTGACGAGGAGCTGCGAATCACCCTTGATGGTGAGGCGCTTCACCCCCAAGGCGACTGCAGCCTTCAGGCCTGCTATCAGGCCTTCGTATTCTGCTATGTTGTTGGAGACCTTTTCCCCGTGCTGGAAATAGAGTTGCCGGCGAAGAAGAGCTTGTCTTGAGTGGGGGATACGAGCACCGCACCAGCCCCCGCATCGTGTCGGGAGAACGCCCCGTCGAAGTACATGACCCATCCATCCGGTGCCTCGCTCCCTGGGGAGAGAGATCGATCCTCGCCAGCCTCGAGGCCTGGCGCCTCTGCCCATTCCGCCACTAAGTCCGCAAGCGCGGCCCCCTTGATGACTCTGCTTGTGCTGAATTCTATCTGAAACGCTTGCAGCTTGATGTTCCACTCAGCGACTCTTCCAGCTGAGTTGGGGCTCCTGAGCACCCTTTCCAAGGGGTATCCTGAGACAACCTTGATGGGATGGCCTTGGAAATAGTGCCGCAGCTTGCGCGAGGCCACCAATAGTGCGAGGAGGAGTTTTTGAGGCATGGGGTACCGCGCCCTTGCGTCCCGTAACACCGTGCTGATGAAGTATACAGGGTGCTCGACTAGGTTGGGAGTGCTGGCGCCGCCAGTGTCCTCCGAAGGCCGGGGCGCCTCCTGAGACAATGGAGCCCCCAGCGACTGGTCGCCTAGAGGAGGGGCCTCCTCTGTTCCGGGTGTGCTTCCCTGCTGTGGCTGGTCCTTCTCGGCTGCAGCCGCGGTCTCCGTGAGGCCCTGTTGACCATGCTTTGCTTTAACCCGGATGGTTGCTGCGGCCTTGGTCCTACGCTCCTCCCTAAAAGCCACCAGGGTTGTGTTGGCAGAGTAGGGGGTGGCCGCAAGGTAGAGCACCAGGGGCTCCTGAGGGCGTGGAGCCACCATCACCGGGGGGCTGGTCAGGTAGCTCTTGAGATCCTGGAATGCCTTGTCGGCCCCTTCAGTCCATTCAAAGGGGCCCTTCTTCTTCATCAGCTTGAAGAAGGGCAACGCTCGTTCCCCCAGTTTGGAGATGAAGCGCCCTAGCACGGTTACGCGCCCGGTGAGCTTCTGCATTTCTCTGAGGGTCTTCGGCAAGCTCATGTCCTCGACTGCTTTTACCTTTTCTGGGTTGACCTTGATGCCCCGGTGGGATACGAGGAAACCCAGGAGCTTGCCCGAGGGGATTCCAAACACACACTTCTCTGGGTTGAGCTGCAGGTCCACTTAGTTTAGGCTCGCGAAGGTTTCCTCCAAGTCCTATATCAGGGTTTTGGCCTCCCGAGACTTCACCACAATGTCATCAACGTAAGCCTCGCATTCCTCCCGAGTTGCCGGCCCAAGGCGATGTGCATCAGCCGCTGTAAGGTCGCACCGGCATTGCGCAGCCTGAACGGCATGCATGTATAGCAGTACACTCCGCACGGGGTCAGGAAGGCCGTCTTTTCTATCTTGATCTGGTGGTAGCCGGAGAAGGCATCCAGGAAGCACAACAAATCGCACTCAGCGGTGGAGTCGACGATCTGGTCGATGCGAGGGAGCGGGAACGGATCCTGGGGGCAGGCCTTGTTGAGGTTGGTGAAGTCAACACACATGCGTTCCTTTCCCCCCTTCTTCGGCATGACAACCAGGTTAGCCAGCCAATCTGGGTAACGGACCTCGCGAATGACTCCCGCCGCCTCCAACTTGCGGGTCTCTTGGACGATGAAAGCTTGCTTCTCAGTGGACTGCCGCCTCGCCTTCTGCTTCACAGGGCGCACGTTGGGGGCACATGCTAAGGTGATGCTCAATTACGCCCCTCGGGACCCCTGCCAGCTGATCAGGTTCCCACGCGAATACCTTCTTGTTCGTGTGTAAGAACTTCACCAAGGCTTCCTCCTATTCGGGCTCAAGGTTGGCGCCTATGGTGAAGGTGGCGCTGGTAGATCCATCTTCGTCAACCAGTACCTGCTTGGTTTCCGCCTTGTCCTGAGTGAATAGCTGCTTCTTCTTGGCCGGTGTAGCCCCCTTGGGTTCAGTGGCGTCTGAGTCGGCGGGCTGCACCAACGCCGCGGCCTTGAAGGCGAGCTTGAGCGCTTGCAACGCATCCCCAGTGTCTCCAGACACGGTGAGGACGCCGCTACTCCCGGGCATCTTCATGAGGTTGTACGCTGGGTGAGTTGCGGCCATGAACCGGGCTAGTGCCGGGTAGCCCAGGATGGCGTTGTATGGGAGGCCGATGGGGGCGATGTCGAAGTCGATTAGCTCCGTGCGGAAGTTGTCGTAAGTGCCAAAGGTCACCGGAAGGTGGATCTGCCCCAGGGAGCCGGTGGAGCCACCTCCGACACCCAAGAAGGGCCTGCCGGGCTGTAGCCGCTCCAGCGGTACGTGGAGAAGGCTGAAGGCCTCCACTGAGAGCACGCTGAGGCCTGCACCACCGTCGATGAGGGTCCTGGTGACGTCCACCTGACAGATGGTGGGGGTGCATAGCATTGGGAGCGTGCCCGAGCAGGCCGAGTTGGAGGGGTGATCATCCGAGCTGAAGGCCAGATCGGCTTTAGGCGCCGCCCAGCCCGGAGGCGCCCCACGTGGCGCGGAAGTGGCGCCGATCTGGCGGACGAATGACTTGATGTGGCGGCCTGAAGGTGGTGCCTGCGAGACGCCTAGGAGAGCTGCGACGACCGGGTGCGCCGGTGCAGCGTACTGGGAAAGGAAGAGGCCGCGCGGTTCCCCCCAGGAGGCTACGGAAGCTGCCGGCAGGTGGAGCAGCCACATGCGCGGGACGCCAGTGAGGGCCATGGGAAGCCAGTTGGCCATGACCCTGTCGTCGCCCCCAGCCTCGAGGACGGCCTCCTCGTATGCCAGCAGGAAAGCCAGCGGATCGGCCGCCCCGTCGTAGCGCGGTGGCATCTCCGGCTTGAACTTGTTCGGCCATTGCACCTATCGCAAGGCGGGGGCCAAGGCTCGGAGCCCCCTGGCCCCCGCGCTGGCACCGGCTACCGGGGCGGGCGGCGCGTTGCCCACCATGAGGGCGAATTGTGGTGTTGGCGGAGCGCGGGTTGGTGGAAGGGAAAGCTCCGGCGCACCACTACCTGGCGCGTGAAATGTCGGATTTCAGGTTCCGGCAGACCCTCAATGTTCAAACTCTGGGGTGCGCGCGGTGATCACACCTACTGCCTACCCATGTCTCGTCGACTCGCAAGGATGTAAACTACATGAAGAACAGCACAGAGGACACAAGGTTTATACTGGTTCGGGCCACCATTGTGGTGTAACACCCTACTCCAGTGTGTGGTGTGTGGATTGCCTCTGGGGCTGATGATGAACAGTACAAGGAAGAACAGCCTCGCGAGGGTCTGTTCTTGGCTGGTGCGATGAACTGCTAGGGGGAGTTCAGTCTCTTCTCTCTCTCTCTCTATGTCTTTCTATCCTTGTTCCCTCGATCCCTCTACCATGTGGTGGCTAGTCCTATTTATAGGCGGAGGCCTTGGGCCTCTTCCCAAATATTGAGCGGGAAGGGTGCCAACAGTTGGCCATTTTGAAGGGGAACATCTAGTACACTTATCCTGACTAAAGTTGGTCCTCGCCTGCCAAAGGCCCTGACGATGACGCCGGCTTGGGCTCCACAATGACCTCCATTCTGCCGTCTTGCTGGTCTTGGTCTTGTTGCACCAAAATGGTTGCCTTTGCTTGATACTCTTGCCTGCGCTTGCCCCCTTTGCACCAAAGAGGAAACAAGGACACTGCGCAGGCCGGCGCCCGCCTGGCGCCCGCCTGGCCTTGGTCGTCACGGCTTGCGTCATGGGCACCTCGTGAGGTACCCTGCCTTGATCTCTCCACCCCCTAGCAAGCCAGCCTGACGAGGCTGTGCCCGAGGAAGCCTCCTGTCGTCCACCCCGTGAGGCTTGGCCCCTCGCGAGGGTCTTGAGCATGTGTTGATGAAGATGGGCCGTATTGGGCCACTCCTTGACCCACGCCGCAGGCCGCAGGCAGGCAAGTCTGGGTACCCCCGTTCCCAGAATGCCGACATATATACATCTGTATATGGTCCATACTGGAATCTCTACAAAGACATATATTTAGGAACAGGGGCAGTACATTACACAAAATCATAGGTGGCATGTAGGAATTCCAGTGCACTACATTAGTCTCCCTTAGAGTGCCTGCTAGTCCGGCATACAGAGTCATGGCTATTTTATGGTACGCACACAATCGTTAATTGGTGGTTTAAATATGCGCAAGGGATATGCAATGTAGTATCATGTAGAGATGTCTGAAATTAGCCGTGTCAACATGCAAATATGGTTACACAATGAAAAAGTACAAGATGTATGTGGCAATTTCATGGAACATCGCAAAAAAAGGAGAGGCAGCGGTGAGCCTATACAGTGTGCTATGGTACGTTACTCCTCCATTGCAATCATCGTGACATGTTATTTGTATGTCAGTTCTATTAGCCAAGTTTCTTAGGGACAGTTATTACGAGTTATTCTAAGAAAATAAGCGCCTGTGAAAATAAGCTCCATGTAATAAGCCAACCAGTTCTTTTCGTTGCGTTTTCATATTATCTTTGGTATGATCAGTGGAAAGTCTAGATTGCATTATATTTTTTAATTTTGCTGCCCATATGAAAATTAATTTGACTTGCAAACATCACAAATTGAACCCAGTGCAGTAATTAATATGATAGGAAAACAGACTATCACTATTTGCTCAAAATGCAAATACAAAGATACCATCTACTTGGCACAATCTACTTTGGTCAATGTTTTCCATAGAGATCCCATTGCCTAATTTAAACAAAGAACGCATGACCCACATTTAAATGAAGAACAATTATTTATTGAAATTCGATGGTCCAAGTGGCTAGTTATTATCATATAGCAGCACCACCTGAAAGCATCATATAGCAGCAGCTCATAGCAACTCATCATACAGCAGCAGCCTGCAATTCATCATATACCAGCAGCAGCTCATAGCAATTCATCATATAGCAGCAGCAGGAGCAGCTCATAGCAATTCATCATATAGCAGCAGCAGGAGCAGCTCATAGCAATTCATCATATAGCAGCAGGAGGAGCAGCTCATAGCAATTCATCGTATAGCAGTAGCAGGAGCAGCTCATAGTAATTCATCATATAGCAGCAGCAGGAGCAGCTCATAGCAATTCATCATATAGCATCAACAGGAGCAGCTTATAGCAACTCATCATATAGCAGTAGTAGCAGCTCATAGCAATTCATCATATAGCAGCAGCAGCTCATAGCAATTCATCATATAGCAGCATAAGCTCATAGCAATTCATCATATAGCAGCAGCATGAGCAGCTCATAGCAATGCATCATATAGCAGTAGCAGAAGCAGCTCATAGCAATTCATCGTATAGTGGATCAGAATGAAAATTTGGCAAAAAATCAGAGGATATCCTCACCTTGTTGGATGAGCTCATCCTTCAACAGCACCTCAAGGCCATGGCCTGGGAGGAGGGGAGGGGAATAAGGTGCCTTCTGCCGCAGTGTGGCATCAGCCGTACTTGTGCAGCGCCCGCCGGAGTAGTGCGTTGGACGAACCACAGTGGAGCAGCTGCTGGAGACCATGAGAATGAGGGGCGACGCCAGAGGGAGGAGCAGCCAGGGAGATTTTCCCCTACCCGCCGGCCATGTAGCCTAGCTGGACATAGCATCGACGAGGACCAGGCCAGATGGGACCAGTGGTGACGGCTCGCTGGAGGAACCCTAGTGCTGCAGGCAGGGGATCAAGGTAGAGGGAAAGGGGAGAGGAGATGCAAGCGGGCAGGGCAATGAACTCTTTTGTTTTTACTTGAGGGTCAGGTGTGACACGGGCGTCAGCAGTTGCATTTTGAGTGTAATATAGGCAGACAACAGAGTCATTTCACTATTCCCCTTCCCTTCAAGTGAGGTTCTACCCGAAACACCCCCCTCCAAAGCGAAATTAGTTAAGCCCAGGCCCGTAACTCAAAAATGACTTCTTTACATATTATATGGCTTATTTTGACAATAAGCCCTGAAAAGGCGGAATCGAACTGGCCCTTAACCTATAATTCAATTGTGCGTGCAATGATGAATCACTCCTGCCTGCTATAGTGTACATTTAGGCATCATCATACATGGCATAACCTAATACATGTGCATTCCATTGTAGAATCTGGAATATGCAATGTTTATGTTAGTTCATACATTGCACATGATGTTTAAATGCCCCTTAAATCTGGTTAGTCAAGTGATGGTCTTTAAGCCTCATTCTTTGCTTCTTTTCTTGATATGTAAGATTTTCTCACACATCTGTTCAATTGCTAGTTTGCATCAGCCAGCCATACTAGGACTGTTTGCTTTGATTACTTGCTATTCTTGACCTAACACTCTAACAGAGCTTGTCAACAATTTAAACACTAAGGGCTGCTGTAGTGGGGCCTTGTCTAACTCATAGGTGACATAAAGGTTTGGCTGTACACTAAAGTAGGCTCTCCAAGAGTACCTGGAGATCCAATTTGAAGGTATGCCTACTTTTTACATAGTGCAGACATAGTAAATGCTCATTTCATTGTGTGCATGTGCAAGAGATGCGGCATCTTTCATTATGTGGTGTTGTTTTGGTATAATCTCATCCTTTTGTGTTCACAGACTGGAAAGTATGCATATTTATCTTCCAAGGAGACGAGTAACTAGTTTGTGTCACCTTGCAGAGGGGGTGCAATGAAGATAAGATTGAGGATTTCCAAGTACAAGATGTTAGGAAGGAGCCTTCCAAGAGAAGTAGGATCTGCGCTGAGCCTCTTCAACCTGTTAAGGTAAGTCACTGTATGCAACTCAACAGTTCAATTCCTTGTTTGTTTCAGGCATAGTTAATTTGCTCTTTTCAATTGCTTTATTTGTCCTCAGTTAATGAGATGCCCAAAGAATCATGCCTGATGTTGGGTACTTATATAACTATTAGTTGATATAATTAAAGGCCTTACCACTTAATTACTCTGCCGAAGTGTGCCTGAAGCTTTGAAGTCTATTAACCAACTATTATTGCATGAGGCTCACAATCTAGTTTATACTAGGCTAATGATTGCATAGTTTTCCCTGCTGTAGTATGTTTGTATGAAACCCTCTGCTGTTCATTATGCTCCCTAAGACTTTAATTGAGCTACAGAATGGCCAACTGCTTGCTTACTTATACGCAACGTGTTGTCTAAATTTGTAACTTGTGTGTGTTTTCGATTGGGCCCCAACATCATGCTCCTCTGGTGAGCTAAGAGGGATTTCTGTATGCAGGCTGCACAGACTATCTTTTTTATAATTTTTAAAATATCACCTGCTTATGCTTCATGACGTGTAACATTATTGTTAGTCCTGTTTTGCCATATAGTACAAAATAGTGTCTTGCTTGCTTCAATGTTGTAACTATATTTTTGCCCTAGTCATGTGTACTTACAGAAACATTTTAGGATGAAGTGACATCAACACAAAGATCTGCGAGCAGTGCAGCATGGCCGTTACCAAATGATTATGGATTGGAATTGGAATGTGCTGATGTTCTCGAGCATCAACTACAGGTGGCAACACAACGTGTACATGATTGTCAACGTATAATCAACAAGTTGAGACTGGACATGCAGGTATTAGATGCAGGAGTCCAAAAAATGAAACAAGACACTGAGGTAACCACGAAGGAATTGGAGATTTTGCAGACTGAAATTTGTGCTATCTAAATCCGGCCAATCCTATTTTCTGAAGAGATTATAGTTCAAACGGAGTTAACTTGATGCACGTCCATGATGTATGAGCTGTATTTGCCCAGTGTATGTAATTTGTTGTTTGTGTATGCTTTATTATCACCTGTGCCGAACCATAATGCCCAGTGGGTATAATCGGCTGTAATTTCTTTATTGTATAGTGTAGGATTATTCTACGTTTCTATGCCTTGGTGTAAGTGCATCTAGTGCCACCCCTAGTTTGGTTTTGGAGCATTGACGACAAACATGGTTGAGGGACTAATGTGTTTGTGAGAATTGCAGGATAACACAGGTAGTAGTCCCTCTTTGATTCGGTTTACCTACCGGAGATGACCCCTAAAAATGTATGAAGACAATGAAGATAATGGAGACATTGAGTAAAGACTATGGAGCGCGAAGACTTAGTAGTTTTGTTGTTTCTTTTCCTCTTTGTTGAGTCATAGGAACCACCGCACTGTTAAGTGGGGTCCAAGTGAACAAAGTCAGAGTGATTGAAGTGATGCTCAACCAAATGCCTATGTCTTCGAGCGAAGACAATGAGAGCAAATCTTATCCAGAGTCGGATAAGTCAGCTTTACTTGTAGCCCAAGTCAAGCTGTCGCGTGTGTTTGAAATCTGACCGTTGTGACACGTGTCAGTTCCTTAGTGACCCAGGATCATTTCGGACAAATCAGGTCGGGTTGCCCGTGGCTATAAATAGCCCACCCCCTACACCATAAATTGGTGGCTGCTCAGAGTTAGTGCACGGCTTTGTCGTCGAGAGCAACCCACCTCTGAAGAGTTTGAGAGAGAAATCCTTGTGAGGACAAAGCCCAAAACACCCAGAGCCCAAAGAGTGTTTGGCATCACTGAAGTCTTTCTGTCCGCGTGATCTGAAGACTTGTTACACTTGAGGACTGTGAATCCTCCACCCGGTTAGGCGTCGCGTTCTGAGCATCCAAGAGTAATTGTGCATTGCCGATGAACGAAGTCTGTGAAGGTTTGGAAGTCTACCTTGAAGACTTGCCAGAGTGATTGGGCGGGGACTGTGTGTCCTTAGCCTCCCTAACCAGACGTACAGTTGTCACAGCAACTGGAACTGGTCGAACAAATCCTTGTCTTCACAATGCACTGGTTCTATCTCTTACTCTCCTTACTTACAGTTCGTCTTTGTGAAGTCATTGCCTGATTGTTATGCCTGTTTGACTTAACTGAGTGACTACTTGTTCTGATTGGCTTCATACTATCTTCCATCCTGATCCTACTACCTAGCTGCTATCAGTCATCATGCTTTAGTTTCATACTTGTCTGACTATGGCTTGTCTTGTGTAGTTCATCTTCCGCTGCATGTTTATAGGTCTCGTTTTCGTGTTTGTCTTTGAAACTTTCATGTTTTGAAGACTTTCATAAAAATCGCCTATTCACCCCCCCCCCCCCTCTAGTCGATAACTAGCACTTTCAATTGGTATCAGTGCAAGGTACTCCCTTGTTCTGTGTGATTCGGTTTAACCACCTGGAGTTTCAGCTATGTCAACTGCAGGGATAATCAAAGTCTCCGCTGCGTGCGCTATCTTCGATGGCACTGAATATCCCTACTGGAAGAATAAGATGTGTATGCATCTTGAAGCCATTGATGTTGATTTGTGGTATGTCGTCAAGAACGGCGTTCCCAAGACTGGTGAAGGTGTCTCCCCTACTGATGTCAAGAAGTTCATTCAACTCGATTCTACTGCGAAGAACATCATCTGTGGTCATCTGACCAAAGGGCAGTATGGCCGTGTGAGTGCTTTGGAAACGTTGAAGCTAGTCTGGGACTGGCTCTCCAAGGTCAATGAAAGTGTTTCAACTTAGAGAGATCAAAGAATCAGTGTCCTACGCAACCTCTTCAACCGCTTCAAGAGAAATGACAATGAAAATGTCCAGCTCACGTTTGATCGCCTCACTGACATCACAAACGAGCTTCAGGCTCTCGGCGCCACTGAGATCACCAAGCATGAAATCGTCAAGACGCTTCTGAGATCTCTTGACAGCTCATCTAACACTCTAGCTCTTATGATTCAATAACACCCTGATTTCAAGACACTCGATCCATCTGACATACTTGAGAGGCTCAACACACATGAGTTCCAGCTATCTGAGAAAAGAGATATCTATGGTCCCAACTATGGCCGAACTCGCGCTTTGAAGGCAAAGGTTGTTTCCTCATCTGAAGAAGAATCTGACTGTAGTTCTGGTGAAGCTGAAGACCTTGGAAAGGAGCTTGCTATGCTTGTGAAGAAGTTCCAGAAGTTCACTAAGAAGAAAAGCTTCAGAAAGTCTTCACGATCCAGCTCAAGAAATGATGAAGCTTCTTCCCATGACCACAAGAAGAGAACCTGTCACAAGTGCAAGAAACCTGGCCACTACATCTCTGAGTGTCCACAGTGGTACAATGAGAAGTAAAAGAAGAAGAGCAAGGAATATGATTCTGATGACAAGAAGAAGAAGAAGAAATACTCAAAATCTTCTTCCAAGTCCTCTTCCAAGTCTTCATCACACAAGAAAAGTTCATCTGGCAAGGCTCGTGCTTTTGTTGGCAAGGCGATGGATTCAGAGGAGGAGTCTGCTTCTGAGGATGCGGAAGTGGTGGAGTCTGAGGAAGAATCTGACTCTAGCGTTGCAAGTCTAGCTCTGGCTTCAGCCTACGTTGCCAAGTCCATCTTCAACACTGAAGACAATGTATCCACCACCAACGCTGATGCCAGTAACAAGGACGACTCCACTCCCACTTACTGCTTCATGGCACATCGTGCCAAGGTAAACTCACGCATTGCTTACTTTCAAACATCAAGTGAAGATGACTCTGATTGTGAATCTAAACCTAGCTACAAAAAACTTGCTAAAATTGCAACTGAACAACAGAAAGCTATGGAACATATTCAAAAACTGTTAGACAAAAGTGATGACCTGTTGGACGCGGAAATGACTAAGACTCAGTCCTTAATTGAAGACATAAAAAATCTTCATGCTAAGTACCAGGAACTTGAAGGTCGTCATGAAACCCTCTCAACATCTCATGAAAAGCTTTCCTACGATTATCTTCAAAGGAAGCAGGAACTTGAGAAATTGAGATTGGATCATGAAGATCTTCAAAAGGAGAACGAGTCACTCCACACTCAACAGATCAGTCCCGCTCAGGAAGGATTTGAACCACCCTGTTTAAAATGCATTGAGCATACACTGTCTCTATTGCTGGATGTTCTACTGCTCCTGTTGCAATATCTTCAACTGCTGATGTGGTAACTAACCCCTCTGTTGAGGATACCACTACTATTGCTGATGAGAATGTCGGGTTGAAGATGTTGATTGAGACAGGAATGTACAAAAGCCTCAAAGGGCATCAGACATTATGTGATGTCCTCAAAAAGCAGATTCTGAACCGAAACCCTAGAAAAGAGGGTATTGGGTTCGAGAGGAAAATGAATGTTGATGGGTCGTACTGGAAGCCTGAGAAGTACCCCAAAACCACATGGGTTGCTGCAAAGGAATCTTCAGTAGATCCATCCACCTTATCCGGTTTCACTTGCGCTAACCCTATTATCATTGATGAATCCTTTGATGCAAACTATAAACTGTTTAAGAATCAGAATGGTGAAGTGTTTGCCAGGTATATTGGTACTAACTGCAGGAATGGACCACCTATGAAGAAGATCTAGGTACCTAAACAGCGTATTGAGAATCTTCCTGTGAATGTCATCATGACACCACCAAGGAAGAAGACAAACCCCAGACCTATGGCTTCATATGGCCCAAAGGCTTCATACGGATACAGGACTCACCTGAGTCACCCTAACCCCAATGTTTTGCAGGGAAACCATACTCAGACTTATGAATATGAGCGTGTGTCTTCAAACCGCTATGTTCATAGGACTAAGAACTTTTCTGCTTATTCATATGAGTATCGTTCTTCTCCTGCAAGGCTATTTGCTAGGGCTCCAAAGCCGAAATTCTCAGATGCTGCACTTAGACTCATTGCTTCTAAGCCACCCCTGAAGATGTGGGTGGTTAACAAGAATTAACTTTCTTTTGCAGAGAAAGGTCTCAAGCCTGAAATCAAAGGCGTCCGATGCTATTGCTGGGGACCTAAAACACATTAAGGGACGCATGATAAAATGGTCTTACTATGTATTTCATATCTGAATATCTTGCCAGTTATACTATCAGTCCTAACCTTGATCTAAGCCTTGATGATCCTCTTGTGTGTCAAATATTTATGCTTCACAACACTCTTTGTGAAGCCTATCCTCCTAACTGCACTGTAGGGTACGACACCTCGTGCTTCAGAATGGATTATGGACAGTGGATGCACTAACCACATGACTGGTGATCGAAGTCTTCTCATGGACTCAACCTTACGTCCATGTGATAAAAGTCACATCACATTCGCTGACACTGGTAAAAGCAAGGTATTGGGCCTAGGTAGAGTTGCAATCTCAAGGGATCAGCACATGGACAAAGTGATGCTTGTTGAATCCCTTGGTTTCAACTTAATGTCTGTCTCAATGCTTTGTGACTTAAACATGATTGTGCTATTTGGAAAATATCGTTGCCTTGTACTAATGGAATCTGACAAGTCTCTAGTCTTCGAAGGGTACAGGAAAGATGATTTGTACATGGTAGATTTCTCAGCAGGACCACAGATGGCCGTATGTCTTCTAGCCAAGTCTTCAGAGTGCTGGCTCTAGCATCGGAGGCCGCATGCTGGCATGAGGAACCTATACACTCTCGCCAAGAAGAAGCACGTCATAGGCATCGAAGACGTCAAGTTCAAGAAAGATCATCTATGTGGTGCTTGTGAAGTTGGGAAGATGACAAGGGCCAAGCATCCCTCGAAGACAATCATGACTACATCTCGACCTTTTGAGTTGCTCCACATGGACTTGTTTGGTCCAACTCACTACTCTACTCCCACTGCTACTGCTTGTCTCTATGGTTTAGTTATTGTTGATGATTATTCAAGGTACACTTGGGTGCACATAATTCTCTTCAAGACTGAAGTGCAGGATGTCTTCAGACATTTCGCAAACTGCGCCATGAACAACTACGGCGTCAAGATCAAGCACATTAGGAGTGACAATGGCACAAAATTCAAGAACACTGGCCTTGACCTCTATCTTGACACCTTGGGCATCACTCATGAGTTTTCTGCCCCTTACACACCTCAGCAGAATGGCATCGTGGAGCACAAGAACAGAACCCTTATTGAGATGGCTCGGACGATGCTTGACGAATACAAGACTCCAAGAAAATTCTGGCCTGAAGCCATTGATACTGCATGCCATGTCATCAACCATGTTTATCTTCACAAGCTTCTGAAGAAAACATCTTATGAGCTTCTAACTGGTAAGAAGCCAAACGTAAGCTACTTCAGAGTATTTGGTGCTAGGTGCTGGATCAAGGATCCACATCACACTTCAAAATTTGCACCGAAAGCACATGAGGGTTTTATGCTTGGTTATGGAAAGGACTCGCACTCCTACAGAGTCTTCAACCTCTTTCACTATAAAGTGGTTGAAACTGTGGATGTGCGGTTCGATGAAACTAAGGGCTCGCAAAGAGAGCACTTGCCAAATGTGCTAGATGAAGTACCTACCAGTGAATCAATCAAGCTAATGGGAACAGGAGAGATCATTCCATCAGATGCCCAGCCTGAAGAGGAACTCATTATTTCTGCACCTGATCAACCTGAAGACATTGCTCAGCCTGAAGACAATCCTCCAAATGATGACAATGATCAGCAGGAGCAAAATCTTCATCCAGTTCATCCTCGTGTTGCAAATTAAGTGCAAATTGAGAAGATAATCGATAGCATCAATGCACCTGGTCCACTCTCTCGTTCAAGAGCAACTCAGCTAGCAAATTTCTGTGGGCACTTTGCATTTGTCTCAATCTCTGAACCCAAGAAAGTTGCTGAAGCCTTCATGGAACCTGAATGGATTCAAGCTATGAAAGAAGAGCTTCAACAGTTTGAGTTGAACAATGTGTGGGAATTAGTCAAGCGTCCTGATCCTCGCAAGCACAACATAATATGCACAAAATGCATATATCGCAACAAACAAGACGAGCATGGTCAAGTAGTCAAAAACAAAGAACGGCTTGTTGCTCAAGGATACACGCAAGTTGAAGGAATAGACTTCGATGAAACATTTGCTCCAGTGGCTAGGCTTGAAGCCATTCGCATACTGCTAGCTTTCGCAAATCATCATAACATCCTTCTGTATCAAATGGATGTGAAAATCACCTTTCTCAATGGAAAGATTGAAGAAGAAGTGTATGTTGCACAACCGCCTGGCTTTGAAGACCCAAAACATCCTGATATGGTATACAAGCTCAACAAGGCACTGTATGGCCTGAAGCAAGCCCCTCGTGCTTGGTATGACACACTCAAAGACTTCCTGAAGAGCAAAGGCTTCAAACCTGGTTCTCTAGGTCCCACTCTCTTCACGAAGACATATGACGGTGAACTGTTTGTGTGTCAAATCTATGTGGATGACATTATCTTCGGTTGCACCAACAAGAAATACAGTGATGAATTTGCTTACATGATGCAAGAGCAATATCAAATGTCCATGATGGGAGAGCTGAAGTTCTTTCTCGGTCTTCAAATCCATCAGCAACGCAACGGCATCTTCATATCACAAGAAAAATATCTCAAAGATTGCCTGAAGAAGTTTGGAATGCAAGACTGCAAAGGATACACGACGCCAATGCCAACCAAGAGTCATCTAAGCCCCGACGCCAATGGTAAAGATTTCGATCAAAAGGTATACCACTCCATGATTGGCTCTTTAATTTACTTATGTGCATCTAGGCCAGATATCATGCTTAGTATTTGCATGTGTGCCCGATTCCAAGCGACACCAAAGGAGTCGCATCACTTAGCTGTGAAGCGAATTCTTCGATATTTGGCTTACACCCCAACACTAGGATTATGGTATCCAAAGGGCTCAGAGTTTGATCTGGTTGGATTTTCGGATGCTGATTATGCTGGTGACAAGGTGGATCGCAAGTCTACATCAGTCACATGTCACTTTCTGGGGCAATCTCTTGTCTGTTGGTCTTCAAAGAAGCAGAACTGTGTATCACTCTCAACTGCTGAATCTGAATACATTGCTGCTGGATCTTGCTGCGCTCAGCTTCTGTGGATGAAGCAAACTCTTAAGGACTATGGCATCCATCTGAAGCATGTGCCACTCTACTGCGACAATGAAAGCACTATCAAGATTGCCAATAACCCAGTTCAACACTCGAAGACAAAGCACACTGAAATTCGTCATCACTTCCTCAGAGATCATGTTATGAAAGAAGATATTGATATCATTCACGTCAAGACAGAAGATCAGTTGGCTGATATCTTCACTAAGCCCTTGGATGAGAAAAGGTTTTGCAAGTTGCAGTGTGAGCTAAATATCTTGGAATCCTCGAATGTCCTGTGATTAGGCACACATCCTAACACTTATGCAGCTTGATGACTTAGATGTGCAACACACGAAGTAATGTATATCTTCAATCAATGAAGACATACACTCTAAGTGTGAATACATTGATGTGGAAATTGACTTCAGAGCACCACGATAATTGTGCGCCGTGTCTGGGTCTAATACTTCCTATACGGTGGATAAGGCCACCACCAAACTCTTATGAAGTGTTTCCTCATGGCGTCATATTTGCAAAGTCTTCACAATTGATTTATCTTCAACATTAATTTGACTTTGTGATTACTGATTTGGCTTTTCTCTGCTTTATATATATATATATATATATATATATATATATATATATATATATATATATATATATGTTGTATTCTGTCCTCAACAGCATTCACTTATGGCTATGTCTTCTTGTTTGAATCTTTTGAACTAAGTGAATGTGATCGGACCCTAACCTCTCTATGCTTTCTATCACAAGCTCTATCTATCCAAATCATATGCATTCTGTTGAAACTGTCGAATGTCTTCTATGCGTCCTTGTCAGCAGAAGATACAGAGACAAACATTTATATCTAGCTTTAATGACATATCCTTTTGCCTGAAACCCGGAGAATTCGGAACGACCACCCCGACAATCCAAGCGTGCGTGGGACGTGGAACAACTTTCAATGAGTTGCATGTTCGCCACGTGTCCATCAGATGTGAACTGCCAGGGGCACCTGTGTAATTGCGTTGTGCTGTCTCTATCCTTATAAATGCATGTATCGTCTCAGTCAAAATCCTTCTTCCTCCTTCTCCATCTCTCGCAAACCCTAGCACCTACGCTAACTCTCGACGATGCCGACGACGAAGCGCTTAGCTGCCGCGACATCCTCGACGTCTACCTCACGCCGGCCGTGAACCTCGTCTTCTCCGTTGTCGCCGTAGGTGTCTTCCGTCGCCAAGTTAGGGCACGGGAGATCGAACTGCTCGGCATCCATCTTCGCTCCGTCTAGCAGTTCTTCGAGTGGTAATAAAAGTTTACTTTTTACTGTCTTTTTGATCCGATAGATTCATCCCTTCCTACCAAAAGTGGTTTCTAGATCTTCGAACAAGATTCTATCTCTTTCTGCCTCTCATATTCTGCCTAGTATATTCACTTATGCTTCTTCACAAGTTAGATTCCACACTTGTACTTAATCTTGGATTTGTACAACTCTGGAACCAACTCTCATCATATAAGTGAATGTCTTCGCGTTATGAGGTCAATGTCTTCAAAGTGATTTATCTTCAAAATCTTCTGAGAATGCATATGACCTCTTCCCCTTCCCTCGCACCTTTAATGCTGTCATAGGTACATGTCCGTGGGAGAATCCCTTGGTTCTCATAGTCTGCATTCGTTTGCAGAATTCTTGCAGAGTCACATTAACTCACCTGAAGCGAGTTCCTGTCAGTCCAGCCGTTTGAAGCCATTGCAAGTAGTGAAGCCTTTCAGTTTACACTTCATGGCAACTGGAAAGTCAGCAAGAAAGGGAGGCAGACAGCGTCGTGGTGACACTTCCAAGGACTTACCTCCTGATCTGCACGAGATGTACAAAACTGATCCAGAAGAAACCTACACTGAACGCAAGAATCGAATCCAATGGATTCGAAGATATGGGCAGAAGAGTGGTTCAGATATCACTTCATCACCAAAGATATGCAGACAAGAATGCCATCAAGCCACCCTGGAGTGATATTCTATACAGAAATCTTCCACCCAGGAATCAGGCTGAAGCTATTGAGCAAGGCTTCTATCCTTGCATGGTGCACGGACCACATCCTGAGAATGCTGACCCGTCTTCATTGCTCTGGTGTCGTGAAGATAGTCTGTTCAAGCGCAACTACCAATTCGCCAAAGACTCTACTACAAAGAACAAGAAGGAACTAGGGCTTGACTTCAACCCTGGTCCCTCCTCACCTCGGGACAATGGCACCCGTGAAGCCAATGAAAACAGGATTGGCCCCTTCTATAATCTTGCTGGCCTCATCACTCACATTGCAGTTCAAGGTGCCAAAGTGGATCATTCTAATGATGATGCTGACACTGACGAAGCTCCAGCTCCTCCTCCAAAGCCTAAGAAGCAAAAGAAGACTAAAGCTTCACTGCTGCTCCAAAAGCTTCAAGAGTGAAGCCATTGGCAACTGCCCCTTCTGCTCCAAGCAATAACTCTGAAGATCTCTCTCGCATCTCCAAGAGGCGTGAGAAGCCACAGAAGACACCAGTTCAGAAACTGAGTCAAGAACTGACGCCTGCTGCCATTCTGAGGAATGAGTCTGAACCCATTGACTTGTCTTCAGATGAAGAATTTGGTGAAGATGCTCTGGAACAGCTGATCAAGAGCAAGCAAGAGGCGGAGATCTTCAACGATCTGCCCCTCTTTGATGTAAACATTCTGAAGAACTTCATTGATGAGTGGTTTGATAATTAGGATCTCAGCTTTGATGACCTTCAGCTTCCCATTAGCGTCAGTGTTGCTTTCCAAGGCGCCATTGCTCCTGAGCTTGCTCTGGCTCAGTGTATTGTTGAACTGAAGAGAAAGATAGACTACAAGAAGGAAAAGTTCAAGAAGAATGTCGCCAGGCTGAATGTGGCTGATGTGCAAAAGTTCAAGGTGATGCTTAATGACCTCAAGGAGTCGTTTCGGAAGAAACACGAGGAAGCCAAAGGCTCAAGAGAGCGCATGAAAGCACTCGCTAACAAATGTGTTCAAGCCTACAATGAAGCTGAAAAGCGCAAGGCACTTGGCCGCCCTGGCATTGACCCCTCAATGGCTGCCAAGAAAAATAAGTCATCTGAAGCTAATACTGAAGCACCACGGCAGGAAGAACCCCACATTGTCTTCCCTGCCAGCATGTGCGGCTCGAAGCCCAAGGCTCCTTCAGTGGCTTCTGAACAGAAGAAAACCAAGGTAGTTGAAGCCGAAGCCAGGAAGAGGAAAACCAAGGGCACCACTGATGAAGAACCACCCCCTAAGAAGAGAAAAACCAAGAGAAGAGATTGGGCTGCTCCCACAGAGCCCCTTGTTGTTGAACCCCTTGCTTTTGTTCCCTCTCCATCTGCAAACCAAGAGCGTCGCATGATTGTTCATGAGCCTGCTTCCACAGAGGCTCCTGAAGCTCAAGAAGTCCCAGTCGTCGACCCCATCGCGACTGAAGATGTTGTTCAAGATGATGCAGTACTTCCTCAGATCAAGCGCCCTACGGTATCATCGCCTGTTCAAACGAACAGTGAGCTTATCAGTATTGGTCGTCCTTTGACGCCAATCTCACAAGATGCATCGTGGGCTGATCAACCCCAGCAAGCTACCCCACATCAAGACTCACCAAGTACACCCCAACCGTCAAGTGTGCCCATCATCAGCCCCATGTCCAATGATGACAACTACATGGAAACTTCACCATCACCAAAGGCGTCGCCTGTATTCCAACGGCTTCGCAAAGGCCTGAAGCCATCCATGACCACCATCAGAGAAGAGGGCTCCAACTTGTCAAGCTCAGTGGCACGTCAAGTATTCTTTGAAGACAATCCTTCTGTGATGGTCCCTGTGTCTGAAGCTAATGCTGCTGAAGACCCTCCGGCTGCATCAGCCGGAGCAACACAAGAAGAAGAGCGTGTCGCTACTCCTCCCACAACCCAAGAAGAAGTTCATGAAGAGAACTAGTCCATGCCAGAACCTCCAGCTACTCAAGTGGAGGGTGAGAATCCTAAGGCTGCCACACATGACATTCCTGAAGCCAGTGACGTTGTCATGGTTGACGCCAATGTGCAGCCTACAGTGGCCAATGCACAAGTGGACAATGAAGCCAATGAAGCCCATGAAGCAGATGAAGTCCATGCCGCACCTGTCACAAATCTGCAGCCTGAAGTCAATGTCACTGCTCTTGTTTCGCCTCCAAGGCCCCATACTATTGAGAAAGCATACAACTATGGCCAGCTTGTCACTGTCCGATGGCCTATTCTGATTCCTCCACCTGCTGTTGGTCCTCAATTTGATTACCATGTTGAGCACATGCCTAAGGTTCAGAAGCCAAAGCCAAGACTGCCCAGATTTCCAGGTACTGCCAATTCACCAGGGTCTTTCAATGTCAACGGCTTCATTGCACCCAACACCTTCTTCGACAGCAAAAAGAACCCCTACACCAAGCCCAAGATCTCATCTAATCGGTTCTGGAGCTATCAGCAGCGCAGCTATTACTCATGCATTCTGTACAACCAAGGCCGCATATTTCCGCATATTTGCCTTGATACAGAAGCCATAGCTGGCCTGCCCTGCTTAGAAGAAGCTCTCGATTGCTTCAGAGAGGCTGGCTTACTGCACTTTGTCACAGATAAGGAGCACTGGAATGAAGAATTGCTACTCCAATTCTACGCCACTCTGCATATCAGAGGCTACAACAGGGATCCTAAGACTTGGGTCCTTGAGTGGATGACTGGAAATGTCCATCACGAAGCCAAAGCATTAGATGCCATTGAGCTTACTGGCCTTCCCACTCCAGGTGATCTCTATGAGCCTGGTTGTCAGCTTCACACTGCAGCTGTGGAAAGCATCTTTCACAAGCCAGAACCCAACATGAGCCAGATGCTAAGTATGATGAAGCCATTGCCTCCAGATGCAGAATATCCTACCGAGTTCTTTGTTGAAGACCTTGAGTATCTGCCACGAACAATCTATCACATCATAAGGCAAACTCTCTGGCCTATCAAAGGACATTCTCCAAAGGCTAAGCTAGAAGGTGCAATGAAGACATTGGTCTTCCATATTCTTCATGGCAAAAGCTTCAATGCACAAGATTTCTTCATCCGCCAACTTGCTGCATCAGGATCTGACATTTTTGGCTTAAAGTTCTATGCTCCATGGATCATGCGTCTGATCAAGCTTCACACTGCTTTCAACTAACAGCCATCTGCGCGCAACCACATTGTCTTCTTGCCAGATGTTGATATGTGTGTTGAAGCCATCTATCCAGAGCCTGACAAAGAGCCACTTTATCTTCATAACGTTGATCGTCAAAGCTTCACTCAGCCTATTGAAGGTGTGCTGGCTGACACTCGTGTCTCTCCGTTGGCTGGTACTACACGTGCACCTCATCGTGCCCCAACCGAAGCCACTAACAGCATGATTGCTCAATGGCCTCGAAAGCGAGCTCGTGTTCTCAATGACCGAGAGCTTCTCGTTGGCCTGCATCAGAAACAGGATAGGCATCATGATTGGATCAAGCGCCAGATGTAGAGCATCATGACTGACGTCAATTGCATTCGCAACCTTGCAACCAAGAATGCGTTTGTCGCGCATGAAACCTGTCGACGCACATGGGAAGGGCTGACGCTTATGTGTGCTGAGGAAGATCTTCAGGACGATGGCTTCCCAGAACGATTCAAGTTTGATTCCACTCCGCCCAGAAATGTTGTTCTGCGGCGCACTCCATCTCTTGAAGACTCAGAGTACTCCTCTTCTGCTGCCACTGTGAATGCTCGTGTGATCGATGATCAAGATGATGCTACTTCGCCACCTCCAACACGCATCAACACTGCTCCAAGTTCGTCTGCACCGCCAAACCTCGACACCAATCCTGCATCTTCTCCTACTCCTTCTAGGAACGAGGAGAGGCTCAATGTCTTCAACCCTTTTTGGTCCTTACTGACAAAAGGGGGAGAAGCTATGAGTTGATAGTCTTCAAGCGGGTTCATATGGACCGTTGCATTATATTTTGCCTAGTGTTTACAACTCTTGCTTTTGATACATTTGGTTCTCTGAGTTGTAACACTTAAACTTGATGGTCGTCTACTACTTATTTGCTATTTTGTGATGCGACGATAAACTCCACATGTGCGATGATAACTTCCGCACTTAAATCATTTCGCAGACGTCCATTTTTCATTATGCATGTCATTATCTTCGTTACATCAGATCATGCATGATGAATTGTCTTCATAAGTTGAAGAGGGTCTCCACAAGTAAAACCTGCCATGTGCATTTGCATTCCAAAAGCAAATTATTTATATGCACATCTTCAGGGGGAGCCTTTTGCTACTTACGAAGACAATACCTCATCCTTTACAATTTCACATATTTATATAATCGTTGAAATCTTCAACCAGTTTGTCATCAATCACCAAAAAGGGGGAGATTGTAAGTGCATCTAGTGCCACCCCTAGTTTGGTTTTGGAGTATTGACGACAAAAGTGGTTGAGGGACTAATGTGTTTGTGAGAATTGCAGGATAACACAGGTAGTAGTCCCTCTTTGATTCGGTTTACCTACCGGAGATGACCCCTAAAAATGTATGAAGACATTGAAGATAATGGAGACACTGAGTGAAGACTATGGAGCGCGAAGACTTAGTAGTTTCGTTGTTTCTTTTCCTCTTTGTTGAGTCATAGGAACCACCGCACTGTTAAGTGGGGTCCAAGTGAACAAAGTCAGAGTGACTGAAGTGATGCTCAACCAAATGCCTATGTCTTCAAGCGAAGACAATGAGAGCAAATCTTATCCAGAGTCGGATAAGTCAGCTTTACTTGTAGCCCAAGTCAAGCTGTCGCGTGTGTTTGAAATCTGACCATTGTGACACGTGTCAGTTCCTTAGTGACCCAGGGTCATTTCAGACAAATCAGGTCGGGTTGCCCGTGGCTATAAATAGCCCACTCCCTACACCATAAATTGGTGGCTGCTCAGAGTTAGTGCACGGCTTTTGTCGTCGAGAGCAACCCACCTCCAAAGAGTTTGAGAGAGAAATCCTTGTGAGGACAAAGCCCAAAACACCCAGACCCCAAAGAGTGTTTGGCATCACTGAAGTCTTTCTGTCGGAGTGATCTGAAGACTTGTTACACTTGAGGACTATGAATCCTCTAGCCGGTTAGGCATCGCGTTCTGAGCATCCAAGAGTAATTGTGGATTGCCGGTGAACGAAGTCTGTGAAGGTTTGGAAGTCTACCTTGAAGACTTACCAGAGTGATTGGGTGGGGACTGTGTGTCCTTAGCTCAAGGGGAATAAGGTGAAGACACAGTCTTCTAAATTCAATCTCAGCCTCCCTAACCAGACGTACAGTTGTCACAGCAACTGGAACTGGTCGAACAAATCCTTGTCTTCACAACGCACTGGTTCTATCTCTTACTCTCCTTACTTACAGTTCATCTTTGTGAAGTCATTGCCTGATTGCTATGCCTGTTTGACTTCACTGAGTGACTACTTGTTCTGATTGGCTTCATACTATCTTCCATCTTGATCCTACTACCTAGCTGCTATCAGTCATCATGCTTTAGTTTCATACTTGTCTGACTATGCTTGTCTAGTGTAGTTCATCTTCCGCTGCATGTTTATAGGTCCCGTTTTCGTGTTTGTCTTTGAAACTTTCATGTTTTGAAGACTTCCATAAAAATCGCCTATTCACCCCCCCCCCCTCTAGTCGATAACTAGCACTTTCACTTGGTCTCTTTGTTGTATAGTGTATGTTTTTCAGAGGTGATAGTATTGAGTAGGATAATTCTTTGAATATACTATATCGTTCAAACGGGGGACAACTCGCCCAAACGTTGTAGTGACCATGGCCCTCCACGGGCCGTACGATCCATGGGCCATGTACGGGCCATTAGATCCATGGCCTTCAATGGGTCGTTGGATCCATGGGCCTTCAATGGGCCATCGGATCCATGGGCCTTCTAAGTCTCGTAGGATCCATGGGCCTTCTACGTCTCGTAGGATCCATGGGCCTTGTAAGGGCTGACTCATTTATGGGTCTTGTGCGGGCCTTTAATGGGCCGTAGACGGGCTAGAGTGGAAATCGTACATTTTATGGGCTGACCATAACGGGTCGTTAATAGGCCGTATTTGGTGATGCTATGAAAATGGCCCAACAAATTAACGGTCCACAAACGGGCCGACTGTAACGATGGGCTGAATTTGGCCCACAAGCAGAAAATGACAGTAACGGGCCATAAGTAACCGAATGCTGCAAATGAGCCCAAGAATAAATGGGCCCTCAGAAGGTCGAAAGATAACTTGGGCTGGAAACAGCCCAACGGAATAACGGGCCGTTAATGGGTATAAAGTGATACAGTATTCATTACAGGCCAGTTTCACCACGGACCACTAATGGGTGTAAAGTGATACACTATTCATTACGGGCTAGTTTCACCACGGGCCGTTAATGGGCCAAGAGTTACAAAGGGCCTATTATGGGCCGAAAGACGTCATGGGCCATACATGGGCCAGAAGTGAAAATGGGCTGGAATCATATTGGATGGCCTAGATGAGCTACTAGGCCTAATTCGGATACGGAGTAACGGGCCTTGGGTTAGCGGGCTGTAAATGGGCTATATGCGAACAAACCATTAACAGGCTTTCCATGGGCCGGCCCGCCACCTTTTGACCAAGTCAAACGGGCCGGCCTTTTCACAGGAATGGGCCTCTGTTGGGCCGTGACATGTGTCGACGTATCATAGGCGCCTTCTGTCCAATGAGTGGATGACATCTGCCCCAACGATGAGCCGACGCGTGTTTCCTCCAGCCAATGATGATTTTACACGTGGAAAATCCCCATTGGTCGGGGCTGTTAACGAGTTATCGGATCCAAAACACGACCCGATAGCTTAACGGCGTTCTGTTACGGTGGATGCCACGTGTCGGTCACCCTTGACGAAAGCACTTCTGTGACGCGCGATTTATCGTCATGGAAGTGGACACTTTCGTGATGATAATTTTGGTAATGTCATGGAACACTTCTACGACAGCACAGGTATGACTATCTTGATTCTGTCATAAAATCGTCATGGATGTACATGCATGACAAAAAACGCGACCTATTGTGACAAACATGTATCATCACGGAAGTGTATTTTTTTGTAGTGATCACCACCTCTATATCTCAAAACAATTATCAAGTATCAAATTGATCATAGCATCCAATTCACTTTCTATGATAGTTTTTATTATACCCAACTTGGATGCCCATTATTCTAGGACCAATTTTATAACCATAGCAAATACCATGTTGTTCTAAGAGACTATCAAAATAATATAAGTGAAGCATGAGAGATCAACAATTTCTACAAAATTAAGCCATCGCTGTGCTCTAAAAGATATAAGTGAAGCACTAGAGCAAAACTATCTAGCTCAAAAGATATAAGTGAAGCAGATAGAGTATTCTAATAAATTCCAAATCAAACGGGTTTTCTCCCAAAAGGTGTGTACAGCAAGGATGATTGTTGTAATCTAAGAAGCAAATACTAATATCATACAAGACACTCCAAGCAAAACACATAACATGTGGCGAATAAAAATATAGCTCCAAGTAAAGTTACCGATAGACGAAGACGAAAGAGGGGATGCCTTCCGGGGCATCCCCAAGCTTAGGCTTTTGGTTATCCTTGAATATCTTGGGGTGCCATGGTCATCCCCAATCTTAGGCTCTTGCCACCCCTTATTCCATAGTCCATCAAATCGTTACCCAAAACTTAAAAACTTCACGACACAAAACTCAACAGGAAATCTCATAAGCTCCGTTAGTGCAAGAAAGAAAAACCACCACATAAGGTATTGTAATGAACTCATTTTTTATTTATATTGGTGTTAAGCCTACTGTATTCCAACTTCTATATGGTTCATGCCCCTTGATACTAGCCATAGATGCATCAAAATAAGCAAACAACACACGAAAAACAGAATCTGTCAAAAACAGAATAGTCTGTAGCAATCTGTAACTCTAGAATACTTATGGAACTATAAAAATCCTACCAAAATAGGAAGTCCTGGGAAATTTGTATATCTATCTACAGCAAAAATTAATAAACGCAAAAGCACGTTTCTGTGAATTACTAAAATTATTTTCATGCATGCAAAAGTTTCTGTTCTTCAGCAGAATCAAATTAACTATCATCGTAGGTTATCCTATAGGTTCTACTTGGCACAAACACTAATTAAAACATAAAACCACATCTAAACAGAGTATAGATGAATTATTTAATGAATAACAGAAAGGAAAAATATTGGGTTGTCTCCCAACAAGCGCTTTTCTTTAAAGCCTTTTAGCTAGGCATTGATAATTTTAATGATGCTCGCATGAAAGACATGAATTGAAGCGCAAAGAGAGCATCATGAAACAAGTGACAAATAAATATAAGTCTAGCATACTTCCTATGAATAGGCATATAATAAGCAAAAAAATTGCAAGGCAAGCAAAAACTAGCATATGCATGGAAGAAGAAAGAGACGATAGCAATCTCAACATGACGAGAGGTAATTTAGTAACATGAAAATTTCTACAACCATATTTTCCTCTCTCATAATAATTACATGTAGGATCATAATCAAATTCAACAATATAGCTATCACAGAACATATTCTTAACATGATCCACATGTATGCAAAGTTGACACTCTTCCAAAATAGTGGGATTAACATTAGCTAAAGTCATGACCTCTCCAAACCCACTTTTATCAAAAATATCATAAGATTGAACATACTCCAAATATGTGGGATCTAAAGTTGACACTCTTCCAATACCACTTTCAATATTATTGCAAACACTATTATCAATCTCATATTCATCATGGGGCTTAAATAGATTTCCAAGATTATATGAAGAATCACCCCAATCATGATCATTGCAACAAGTAGTAGACATAGCAAAACTAGCATCCCCAAGCTTAGGGTTTTGCATATTATTAGCACAATTGACATCAAGATAATTTATAGTAAAATCATTGCAATCATGATTTTTATTCAAGGAGCTATCGTGAAACTCTTCATAAATTTCTTCATCACAATTTTCAGATTCACGAATTTCAAGCAAAACCGCATAAAGATAATCTAGTGCACTCCACTCACTAGCAATTCGTTCATCATAATCAGATCCCTTGAAGAGATTAGCAAGTGGATGAGGATCCATAAACTTTTAGCAAGCGAAGATCCAAGCAAAAATAAGGTACATGGTAACACTAGATCGAACGGAAGGAGGGCAAAGAAAAGGCAAAGGTGAAGTGGGGGAGAGGAAAATGAGAGGCAAATGGCAAATAATGTAATGCGAGGGAGATGAGTTTGTGATGGGTACTTGGTCTGTCTTGACTTGAGCGAAGACCTCCCCGGCAATGGTGCCAGAAATCCTTCTTGCTACGTCTTGAGCTTGTGTTGTTTTCCTTGAAGAGGAAAGGGTGATGCAGCAATAGTAGTGTAAGTATTTCCCTCAGTTTTTGAGAACCAAGGTATCAATCCAATAGGAGGCTCCTCAAAAGTCCCACGCACCTACACAAACAAACAAAGAACTCGCAACCAACGCAATAAAGGGGTTGTCAATCCCTTCACGGCCACTTGCAAAAGTGAGATCTGATAGAGATAATATGATAAGATAGATATTTTTGGTATTTTTATGATATAGATTGGAAAGTAAAAGATGCAAATAAAAGTAGATGGAAAACTTATATGATAAAAGATAGACCTGGGAGCCATAGGTTTCACTAGTGGCTTCTCTCAAGATAGCATAAGTATTATGGTGGGTGAACAAATTACTGTCGAGCAATAGATAGAAAAGCGCATAGTTATGAGATTATATAGGCATGATCATGTATATAGGCATCACGTCCATGACAAGTAGATCGAAACGATTCTGCATCTACTACTATTACTCCACACATCGTCTGACTCCTGCCTGCATCTAGAGTATTAAGTTCATAAGAACAGAGTAACGCATTAAGAAAGATGACATGATGTAGAGGGATAAACTCATGCAATATGATATAAACCCCATCTTTTTATCCTCGATGGCAACAATACAATACGTGCCTTGCTGCCCCTGCTGTCACTCGGAAAGGACACCGCAAGATTGAACCCAAAGCTAAGCACTTCTCCCATTGCAAGAAAGATCAATCTAGTAGGCCAAACCAAACTGATAATTCGAAGAGACTTGCAAAGATAAACTATCATACATAAAAAAATTCAGAGGAGATTCAAATATTTCTCATAGATAAACTTGATCATAAACCCACAATTCATCGGATCTCGACAAACACACCGCAAAAAGAGTTACATCGAATAGATATCCAAGAAGATCAAGGAGAACTTTGTATTGAGATTCAAAGAGAGAGAAGAACCATCTAGCTAATAACTATGGACCCGAAGGTCTGTGGTAAAATACTCACAACTCATAGGAGAGGCCTTGGAGATGATGTAGATGCCCTCCGTGGTCGATTCCCCCTCCGGTGGAGCGTCGGCAAAGGCTCCAAGATGGGATCTCGCGGATACAGAAGGTTGCGGCGGTGGAAATAGTTTTTCGTGGTGCTCCTGGATGTTTTCAGGGTACGTGGATATATATAGGAGGAAGAAGTAGGTCGGTGGACGCTCGAGGGGCCCACAATGGTGGGGGACGCGCCAGGCACCCTCGTGGCCGCCTCCACTGTTGCTTGACGTCCACTCCAAGTCCCCTGGATTGCGTCTGTTCCAAAAAGATCGCTCCCAAAGGTTTCATTCCGTTTGGACTCCGTTTGATATTCCTTTTCTTCGAAACACTGAAATAGGCAAAAACAACAATTCGGGTTGGGCCTCCGGTTAGTAGGTTAGTCCCAAAAATGATATAGAAGTGTAAAGTAAAGCCATTAAACATCCAAAATGGATAATATAATAGCATGGAACAATCAAAAATTATAGATACGTCGGAGACGTGTCACCCACCACCATGGCTTCACAAGCAGGACCCTTGCGAGGACCTCACCTTGCGAGGTGTGCATTATCAGGTGTATCGAGAGCCTCACAAGGCAGCTTCCCAAGGCCGTCAACCGAGGCCCCTCATGGAGGCATGCAAATCAAGGATCAGGCAACGGAACTGCGTAGCCATGCGTATTCACATGGGTGACGTGTGTGGCGACAAGCAGAGCCAGAGGGGTGCCAGCAGGCGTGGATGAGGAGGATTTCCTCTTTTGTGCTAGGGAGCAAGGACAGCACGCCAGTTCCCAAAACAGACCCAAAGGTTACCCGTTCAGTGCAAAAAGACCAGGACAGCGAGCTTGCCAGGACGGAAGTCATCACCGAGCCCACTGACGCGTCACGGTAGGAGGCTTTTGCATGCGGAGACCACCATTAGTCAGGATAAGCTGCAGCACTGTCCCCCTTCAAAATTGGCCGCTGTGGCAACCCTTCCCGCCTTGTGCTTTCAGGGGAAGAGGACCAAGGCTAGTATAAGTAAGGGCGGGGTGCCGTCGTGGAGATGGATCCCATCCTCCTAAGGCCGCTCACTTTCCCCTGTAAACTCGTGTTCATCCTCCCTCACAAGACAGTCCAACCACAAAGTAGGAGTAGGGTCTTACACCGCAAGGTGACCCAAACCTGGGTAAATGTTGTGTCCATTGTTCATCTTTCCTCTCGCTCGAGCACGTCGGAGCATCATCGTGAGGTTGTGGGCCGCGAGGTAGGGCTTAGTGAAGGCAGTGAGCACACCCCAGAGTTTGAACCTTTCGTGGGTCCTCGGAGCCCCGATTTCGGTAGTTTCTCAAACATCACCTGTAACACGGTGATCATAACGACAACTTACAGGCTCATCGGAAAGTTTGACAAGGGACTAGACAGCTCAAGAGTGGGATTTGCTCCTCCGATGATGGAGAGAAATTCTCAGGGCCCTCTCGGTGTGACGGCATACATCATCGTCTGGCTAGACACAAGTAACTAGATCACGGGGATGTCGGAAGGCAATAATGAGAAAGAATAACAAAATCATTAACGAGGATTTTGGTATAGTTAGCATAGTGATGACTCAGGACGATACCAGTGCATACCAAGTTTCGTGAAGTATCATGAAGCAAAAAGAATATCACATGATAACCATAGTTTGATTCGAATATCATCAGTGTGCTCATAGGGATCGATATGGTTGTCCACAGTCTCGTTATCGGTCATTGAACGAAGTGTTTTCATTCATGTCTATGAGTTACCGAACCTAGGGGGTCACAAGCTTAAGGCAATCACAATCTACTAAGTGTTTGTAGGACGCGAGTGATGAGAATATACTTGTGGAATTGTTTCATTAATATTCAGAATAGCTCTGAGAGGATCCGAAAGCGTTTCGGGGTCACCGAAAGGGTTTCGTTGAATATCGGGTAATACCGTGTATTACTGATAAATAATATATATGTGTAAAATGTTTTCAGTGATGTTAAATTATATATAAAGTATTTTGAATTATTTTATGTTTAATTTTATATCAACGGTCCTTAAAAGGCCAAGAGGTGGAAGGCAACTTGGGCCACAAGGGCCCAAGTGGGGTAGGCGCCCCTTCCCTAAGGAAGGAGGCCGAATAGGAGTGGGAGGGTCCAACTCCTCCTCCCCTTTGGTCGGTGCCCCAAGGAGTCTTCCCTCCTTGGTGGCACCCCTCCCTCTCCCCTCTAACCTATATATACTTGAGGATTCATACTCTTTTGATATAAATTTTTTGGAGCCTCCTCTAGTTCTTCTAGTTCTAGTTCTGGTTGGTCCTAGCTGACTAATTAGAGCTAGGCTAATCCTCTTGTCCTCATAATTAGAATACTCGTGTGGTTCTAGTCTCCTTCCTCTAATTCTCCAGCGATGATTAGCTCTGGATGGTGAAGCGCTGCCAGATCGGGAAGGCTACATGCTTGCAACCAATTAGAGAGGTCGTGCTTTCGGTCTTCGGTTCGAGGGATTGTTCATGGGTGGTACAAGGGGTTGTTCATCGATGGTTCGAGGGACTCCAAGTATGATCTACACCGACATGTTCTTCTTCCACTATGTCGGATATCAGGTTCTGGGGTGCGCATGAAGATCTCTCCCTACCGAAACACGCCCTCAGCCTCGCCGCGACTTCTAAGCTAGCTCGATGAACAACACAAGAGACACGAGATTTATACAGGTTCGGGCCACCGTTGTGGTGTAATACCCTACTCCTGTGTGTGGTGTGGTGGATTGCCTCTTGGGCTGATGATGAATAGTACAGGGGAAGAACAGCCTCGCGAGGAGAGGTGTTCTTGTGCTTGGTGGTGTGGTGTTCTCCTTAGGAAGGATCCGATCCCCCTCTACTATGGTGGCTAGCTCTATTTATAGAGGCCCTGGTCCTCTTCCCAAATATTGAGCGGGAAGGGATCCAACAATGGCCATTTTGAAAGGGGCGGCTAGTACAAGCTATCCTGACTAATGGTGGTCTTCGCCTGCCAAAGGTGCTGGTGATGACGCCGTCTTGGGCTCCATGGTGACCTCCGTCATGCCGTCCTGCTGGTCTCGGTCTCGTTGCACCGATATGGAAACCTTTGCCTGATGCCTCGGTACTCCATGCCTGCGCGCACCCCCTTTGCACCAAATAGGAAACGGGGACACTGCGTGGGCTGGCGCCCGCCTGGAGCCCGCCTGGTCTTGATCGTCATGGCTTGCGTCATGGGAACCTCGCGAGGTACCCCTTGCCTTGATCTCTCCGCCTCCTCGCGAGCCTGCCTGGCAAGGCCGCCCCTGAGGAGGCCTTGCGTCGTCCGCCCCGTGAGGCTAGGCCCCTCGCAAGGGTCTTGAGTGTTTGGTCGATGAAGACGGGCCATACTGGGCCACTGGTTGAGCCACACCGTAGGCCGCAGGCAGGCATGTCTAGGGACCCCCATTCCCAGAACGCCAACAGTAGCCCCCGGGCCCAAGGCGCGCTCGGACTTGGCACAACAGCGAAGCCAAAGGGCAAGTGTGGAGCGCCGTGGGCCCCAATAGCCTGTGGCCTTGGTTTCCGTGTGGCGACTGATTGGACGTGGGTGTCTCCGCTTCCCCACGCTGCCTCGGCAACTGTCCGACTTAACGAGTCCCTGCTGCATACAAAAGGAGTCATCATTACATGTGATCGTGGAGGTCGAGGGTTGGCCTTCCTTGGGCTATAAATACGGAGGGGCGAGATCCCCCGTTGTCCATCTCTTCTTGCTCCGCCTGCTTCTTCTCCCTCGCTCCACCTCCATCCTCGAGGCCAATGGCACCGATCTGCAGATTCTTGGCTGAAGAGAAATGGAAGGCTCCCCGAGAGGGACCTGAGCCGCTCCCGCCGAAGAAACGGCCGGTCCCACACCGCCGCAACGAGGTTGCGAGGCTGGAGATGACAAGGCCTTGGTGCGAGCCTCCACCTCCTGGGTTTCCGCTACCCCTGTACGCCCAAGCCAAGGGCTCCGGAGAAAGGGATGGCGAGCGACGCCGCCCGTGCCGCAGGCAAGGTAGACGAGCTGTGGCGGCAAAACCCTTAAGGTTCGAACACTAGGGTGCGCACGAAGATCTCTCCCTACCAAAACATGCCCTGAGCCTCGCCGCGATTTCTAAGCTAGCTCGATGAACAACACAAGAGACACGAGATTTATACAGGTTCGGGACACCGTTGTGGTGTAATACCCTACCCCTGTGTGTGGTGTGGTGAATTGCCTCTTGGGCTAATGATGAACAGTACAGGGGAAGAACAGCCTCGCGAGGAGAGGTGTTCTTGTGCTTGGTGGTGTGGTGTTCCCCTTAGGAAGGATCCGATCCCCCTCAACTGTGGTGTGGTGTTCTCCTTAGGAAGGTACCCCTTGCCTTGATCTCTCCGCCTACTCGCGAGCCTACCTAGCGAGGCCGCCCCTGAGGAGGCCTTGCATCATCCGCCCCGTGAAGCTTGGCCCCTCGCGAGGGTCTTGAGTGTTTGGTTGATGAAGACGGGCCGTACTAGGCCACTGGTTGAGCCATGTCGCAGGTCGTAGGCAGGCAAGTCTGGGGACCCCCGTTCCCAGAACGCCGACACACTTTAACTCAGTGACGGGAATGATCTTGATCTCAACCCGTTATGCATCTTCATATTGATCTAGGGTGTGCGTGGGCGCGAATTTTTTTTGTTTTCTACCACGTTTCACAACAGTGGCATCATGAGCAGTTATATGAGTAGGTGCATGTTGCGATCTAGATCATATGAGATTGTGAGGGTTGATGTTCTTCCTATGCTTCCCTTGAGTGTTGCTTTGGTTCAATTCATCGACGACATAGTGTTGCTTTTCAAAAGGTTCTGACAATCAATCGGCTCTGGTTATCGACGATCTGCTAATAGTTCCTTGGGCTTCAACATAGTTGATAATAGTGAACTATCGCATACACAAGAGGGTACCAAAGATGGATGATCTTCTAGGGGGTCATGCGTATTTGATGAAGTTTAGTGGGAGGCTAGAGATTTTTAATTAAGTCTCATGTTTCACACACCCTGAAACATAATATCACATCAAGAATCATCACCTTAATTGTGGGCGTAGGTTGCTAGTATTATTTGCTAAAACTGGTTAACCGCGTAACTAATAATATGCTAAAACTGATTAGAGGACTTCTAACTTGGTTTTGCAGAGTTTGCATATGATGTGGTATAGCCTTTGTCGTGATAATGAGTTTATGTATGCGATGGTTATATGTTGTAATGTTTAAGTGGCTTGCATGTCATGGCATGATGGTTAGAGCCACAAGATAGCCACGTTAGTGTAAATATCATAGAGATAGCCTACAGGTTGCAAGTGATGATGGCCAAACGTACATGGAGGACCCCAGTGTGGAGATGGTGTACTAGGCGCGGGACGAGGAGCTATAAATTCATGCCACAGCATAATTTCTGAATTTGGTGCCATGAAAACAATTTCTGAAATGGTCACCACAGCAACATTTTCTGAAATTGAAACCATGGCACCGTTTTTGAACGATTGCCACGGCAACGAAATATTGGTTATCACGATGCTTCAACAGAAGATTTAAGATGATCACGGAGAATTCTTGACACCCAGGGCTATACCATATCATGCTTTTGTGAATTGCCTAAGATGTTTATCCCTTTGTTTTTTGCACCCTTTGATTGCGCAGTAGTCAATTACTCCCTCCGTTTATTTTTAGTCTACATATAAGATTTGGTCAAAGTCAAACTTTGTAAAAATTTGACTAGCTTTGTAGGAAAAGATATCAACATTCACACTATGAAATCAAATTTATTAGACGCATTATCAAATTAATTTTCATAACATATAACTATTGTATTGTAGATGCTGATATTTTTTTCTATAAAGTTAGTCAAACTTAACAAAGTTTGTCTTTGACCAAATCTTATATGTAGACTAAAAAGAAATGGAGGGACTATTAGGGTAATCTCTCATAGTAAATATCAAGTTAAAAGGTGCTCTTCCCAGTGTTGCAACCATCTATGACATGTGACCTTTCAGAGTACTACATGCTACCATGAGTACAAACGAGAAGTCAAGTGTAAGGCGGGTGAGGTAGGACTTAACAGCAGAAACACTCATTTGCCTTAAAGTTCTAGCAGAAAATCTCTAAGGTCGAAGCATGAAATTGAAAGATGAACAAGAGTCTTATGGTGATATGATCGGCAAAAGATTGCCTACTGGTCGAAATTCACATCATATGAAATGCTACCATCCATGGGTGTGAATGCAATCAGGAACTTGAATCATTCACTTTCAATTATGACAAATATTAATACTTGTATACTGCGTTGGCATTTCCCCAGGAGGGGTGGAGTAGTACAGTAGAGATAAGTATTTCCTTCAATGAGAACCAAGGTTATCGAACCAATAGGAGAACCACGCAAATTCCCGTCTTCGGTACCTACACACACAAAAGCTAATACTTGCACCCAACGTGGGCAAGAGGATTGTCAATCCCCTTGAACTCGTTACTTGCAAGGATTAAGTCTAATAGTGATAGATAGATAAATAAATTGCAAAACAAAATAAAAGTAAATAAACTGCAGCAAGGTATTTTTGGTTTTTTATAATATGTAAAAGTAGACTCAGGGAGCCATAAAATTTTCACTAGAGGCTTCCCTCTGGAACACATAGCATGCGATGGGTGAACAAATTACTATTGGGCAATTGATAGAAAAGGGCATAGCTATGACGTTATTCACGCCAATGATTATGTATCTAGGCATCACGCCCGTGACAAGTAGACCAACTCCTACTTTCATCTACTACGATTACTCCACCAATCCACCGCTATCCAGCATGCATCTATGGTATTAAGTTCATGACAAACAGAGTAATGCCTTAAGCAAGATGACATGATGTAGACAAAGTAAACCCAATCAATATGAATAAACCCTGTCATTTCATCCTTAATGGCAACAACACTATACATGCCTCGCTATCCTTTCTATCACTGGGTGAGGACACCGCAAGATTGAACCCATTACAAAGCACCTCTCCAACTAAATATAAATCAATCTAGTTGGCCAAAACAAATGGATATGTCAGAGAGAAATATAAAGCTATAACAATCATCCATAATAAAGTTCAAAAAAGACTCAATTGCTTTCAATGAACAATCTGATCATAAACCCACAATTCATCGGATCCCAACAAACACACCACAAAATAAGATTACATCTGATAGAACTCCAACAAGATCGAGGAGAACATGGTATTTAAGATCAAAGAGAGAGAAGAAGCCATCTAGCTACTAGCTATGGACCCGTAGGTCTATGGTGAACTACTCACGCATCATTGGAAGGCAGCAAGGATGATGTAGAAGCCCTTCATGATCGATCACCCCCCCCCCGGCAAAGTATTAGAAAAGGCCTCCAGATGGGGTCGCAGAAGAAAATAAGCTTGCGGCGGAGAAAAAAGTGTTTCGGGTGGCTCTCTGTTGGTTTGGGAATATTTGGAAATTTATAGAGGTGGAATTAGGTCAAATGGAGTTGCGTGGGAGTCACGAGCTCAGGGGCGCTCCTACTAGGGCGCACCCTGTGAGCTCATGGCTCTTCCGTACATATTTTGGCCTCCTCCCAAACCTTCTAGGGGTCCCTTCTCGTCCAAAAAAATCACTGCAAAGTTTCATCGTTTTTGGACCGTTTGGTATTGATTTTCTGAAAAGCCAAAAACAAGCAAAAGAAATAGGAATTGGCATTGGGCACTAGGTTTATAGGTTAATCCCAAAAAATGATACAAAATAGCATATAAAGCATCCAAGATTGATAATATAATAGCATGAAACAATCAAATATTATAGATACGTTGGAGACGTATCGAGCATCCCCAAGCTTAATTCATGCTCGTCCTCGAGTAGGTAAATTCTAAAAACAGAATTTTTGATGTGAAATGCTACCTTTCATGTGTATCATGTAATCTATTTGACGGTATAATTATTGAGAAATGTTGATTAGTAACATAATAATATCCATGAATATAAGAAACAGTATCATTACTTTTTCAAAATATATGATCCTTAACGAATATTATCCTCGCCCATTTTATCATGTTAGCATGGCATGATTCCGCCTTCAGGGCATAAATATAAATCATGAGCACCCCGGTGTCAAACCAGAAAATTAGATCGTACTACTAACGCACTTCAGCATCTTCAAACCCATGCAATACATAAGCATGAGTCATGGATATAGCACTATAGGTGAAATAGAATGTAGTGATAGAGATTAATAAAGAGAAGTCAAAAAGGAAGGAAGTCTCACATCGACGTGGCTAATCAATGGGCCATGGAGATTCCCATCAATTGATATCAATGAGAGGAGTAGGGATTGCCATGCAACAGATACACTAAGATCTATAAGTGTATGAAAGCCCAACGGAAATTAAGTGAGTGTCGATCCAACTTGCTTTCTCATGAAGACCTCAGGCATTTGAGGAAGCCCATCATCGCAATATACAAGCCAAGTTCCATAATGAAAAATTCACACTAGTATATGAAAATGACAACTTAGGAGACTCTCTATACGAAGAACATGGTGCTACTCTGAAGCACAAGTGTGGTAAAGGATAGTAACATTGCCCCTTCTCTCTTTTTCTCTCTTTTTGTTGGTGGCCTATTTGGCGTCCCCTTTTTCATCCAGAGTCTCATCTTGACTTTTGGGGGAATCATAGTCTCCATCATCCTTTCCTCACTAGGACAATGCTCTAATAATGATGATCATCACACTTTTATTTACTTACAACTAGACATTACAACTCGATCACTAGAACAATATGGGTCTATATGAATGCCACTAGCAGTGTATATATGTGCAATGATTCCAGCGTAACATGTATAATGATGATGAACGGTGGCTGAGCCACAAATATCATGTTAGCTATATGATCATGCAAAGTAATATGACAATGAACACATATGTCATGAAAATGGAACGGTGGAAGTTCCATGGAATATATCTCGGAATGGTTATGGAAATGCCATAATAGGTAGGTATGGTGGTTGTTTGAGGAAGATATAAGGAGGCTTATATGTTATAGAACGTATTATATCACGGGGTTTGGATGCACCGGTGAAGTTTGGACCGACTCTTGGCGTGAGAAAGGGCAATGCACGGTACTGAAGAGGCTAGCATATTGCGGAAAGGTAAGAGTGAGTATAATCCATGGACTCACATTAGTCAAAAAGAACTCAATACTTATTGTGAAAGCCTATTAGCCCTCAAAGAAAAGTAATACATGCCCCTATGTAATTGGTTGGTAGGAGTTAACCATCGCGCGCGTTTGATTATAACAGCACTCAAGGATTTCAATCAGAAATACAAATGCTTAAACCTCCTCACTATGCCATGACCAACACTTAGCTGAGAAGTTAATAACAAGATTTAATACTGATATTTCTGCTAACTAATGATCATGAACCAATATCCTTTCATATTACGACATCAATATCATTAAACCATACATTTCCCTTTTAGTGATCTATATGAAAGTTTTTATTATATCCCCCTTTAATACATATCCTTCTCGGACTAGTCCTATAACCCGTACATATTGCCACCACTATTTATTAGACTCTAAAAAGATATAAGTGAAGCATGAGAGTGCAAATATTTCTTTAAAATATAACCACCGTTGTGCTCTAAAAAGATATAAGTGAAGAAATAGAGCAACTGCCTAGCTTAATAGATATAAGTGAAGCACATGGAGTATTCTAGCAAATCACGAATAAATGTGTGTCCCTCTCAAAAGGTGCGTCCAGCAAATGATGATTTTGGAAAACTAAAAAAGCAAATGAAGCAAAAAACTAATATGGCAAAGGACGCTCCAAGCAAAACTCATATCATGTGATGAATAAAAATATGGCTCCAAGTAACATACCGATGGATTGTAGACGAAAGTGGGGATGCAATCTGGGCATCCCCAAGCTTAGACGCTTTGGTCTTCCTTGAATATTACCTTGGGGTGCCTTGGGAATACCCAAGCTTAGGGTCTTGCCACTCCTTTATTCCTTCATCCATCGTGATCTCACCCAAAACTTGAAAACTTTAGCACACAAAACTCAACAGAAACCTCGTGAGATCCGTTAGTATAATAGACAAATCATAAATTTTATGTACTATTATGAACCATTAATATTTTATTCTTGCATAATATCTACTATATTCTAAGTTGTCCATGACTTAACCCCCCCCCCCCCCCATGCCTCGATATAATCCATAGCATCATCAAAACAAGCGAACTATGCAATAGAAAACAGAATCAGTCTAAAACAGAACAGTCTGTAATGATTTGAACAAACACAATACTTCTGTTACTCCAAAAATTCTGAAAATGTAGGAAAAAGTGGAAAATTTGTATACCAATAATGTGTAAAAATTTCACGATTTCATCACGTTCTGGTGAATTATAGTAACTCTAGCACTGGGCGCAAAAGTTTCTATTTTTCACAGAATCAAGTCAACAATCAACCAAATCATCCCAAAGGCTTTACTTGGCACAAACACTAATTAAAATAGAAAACACAATCATAATAGTAGCAATAATTGTGTCAACACTCCAAAATAGAAAGTAAAAGAAACAATTTAAGATATCTATTGGGTTGCCTCCCAAGAAGCCATTGTCATCCTTAGTTGTAAGGCATTGTTTCAAGTATTGTCATCGTTAGTTGCATGCAACTCTTTACCAAAGGGTCTAGTGTTATATATATATTCTGTTTTTCTATTTTACTCTCTTTGCCATCAATAATATGAACAAGTTGATCAAATTTGGCATTGAGAATTTCTATTTCAGCTTTTAAGATATTAAAATTATTAATTTTTTATTCCAAAGTATCATATCTATTATTATAAAACCACATTACCATTTATTTTATTGGAAAGATTATATAACCCTTTAAAGTGAGATTCATACTAGCTTTAGTTTCTTTTATTAACTCAGTTTGGCGATGGCTTACTAGTATGGTGGGTTCAATAGTTTCTATTTTTTGTTGTCCAAACACACTTTTCATCTTTTCATACGTGTCAAAAGCATTATTGCGAAGAAAATATTTTTCAAACTTAGAATTTAAGACATGTCCATTTAGATACATTACAATCAAGCACCTTTCCAGGCCTCCCAGGGCATCAGTGTCCGCAGCCGCCGGATCGTCAGTTTTTGGAGTATCTAGCCGTCCGATTAGCTCAGACTCACACCTAAGATCGCGTCATTCGCTGCTAACGCACGCTTACGCTACTGGGTCGCTGCTCTTGTGACATTTTTCGACTTCTGGGATTGAATTGGGCTTAAGGGTTGTACAAGCCCCCCATATGTGCAGCAGCGTCTCTCTCTCTCTCTCTCTCTCTGCGTGTGTTCCTCTTGCTTCCTCTGTTCTCCGTGATCCCCTAACTCTCTTCCTCTAAACCAAATTGTGTACCTGGAATGGATACTAAGTTAGTGTTTCCTGTTATTCCCCTCGGTCCGCCTCCTCCCCGCCGTCACCGTACGCCATCACTGTTTCTCTTGTCGGATGTTGATCTGTGAGCCATGGAAGTTTTCTGCTGTGATTTCGGTTGAGGCGGGTTCTATTGTGCGATGGTGGTGTGGATTTAATGTTGCCTATTGTATTGCAGTGCTGATCTGATGTTTCCTCCGGGCAGACACAACTTTGGTTGGGTGTTCGGGTACTTGATTCATGCCTCCTAATTTATTTTACTTCGGTATGAAGCTCCCTTATGTTGATTGTAGTGGTGTGTTCATCAGTCTGCTTGCTACATGATGTGGAGCATCCCTCGACCATCACCATGGACGTCCCATCACCACCAAAATCATGAAGAGAACCTATGATGAGAGCTCGTGCGCTTGCCGTTGAAACTGAGGTTAACTCTTTCCTCTTCAAGTTTCTTTCGGATTCACATGAGAGTCGGATTCTACCTCAAATGGAAATGTTATGCACTCTTAGGTACCAAGGAGAAGATCATGAAGATGCGAGGACGGAGACACAAGCACCTATGCAGGAGGAGGCGGAAGAAGGATGCTCGAGACGAAAGCAAAGGAGGTGCCGGACTACCCCGGGTGCCCGGCCACCAGCAGCCTGGGTGCCCGACCGCCTCCTACAGCCGGCTGGGCGAGCCCCTGGTCGCCCCGGGTGCCCGGCCTGGAAGGCCCTAGGTGCCCGGCCCTTGCCTGGCACTGGCCTCGGCCGCCCCGGGTGCCCGGCCCCCTGCCTGGGCACTGCCCCCGCCACCCCTGGGTGCACGGCCTCCTCCTGGGCTCGGCCCCAGCCCGCACTGGGTGCCCGGCCCCTACAGCCACTTGGTTGTGGCCTTCTTGATCGGACCGGGTGCCCAGCCCTCCGCACCCGGGTGCCCGGACCACTCCGATGGCCTGCGTGCCTCTTTGGGTTTTCACCCTTGTATCCCCTGATACGTCTCCAACGTATCTATAACTTTTTATTGTTCCATGCTATTATATTACCAGTTTTGGAGGTTTATGGGCTTTATTTTACACATTTATATCATTTTTGGGACTAACCTACTAACTGGAGGCCCAGCCTATATTGTTGTTTTTTTGCCTATTTCAGTATTTCAAAGAAAAGGAATATCAAATGGAGTCCAAATGCAATGAAAACTCTGGGAGCGTGATTTTTGGAACGAACGTGGCCCAGAGGACTTGGAGTGGAAGTTAAGAAGCAGCCGAGGCGGCCACGAGGGTGGAGGGCGCGCCCCCCTATCTTGTGGGCCCCTCGGGCAGCCACTGACCTACTTCTTCCTCCTATATATACCCACGTACCCCGAGAACATCAGAACAAGCCACGAAAACCTAATTCCACCGCCGCAACCTTCTGTATCCATGAGATCCCATCTTGGAGCCTTCGCTGGCGCTCTGTCGGAGGGGGAATCGACCATGGAGGGCTTCTACATCAACACCATAGCCCCTCCGATGAGTTGTGAGTAGTTTATCACAGACATTCGGGTCCATAGTTATCAGCTAGATGGCTTCTTCTCTCTTTTTGGATCTCAATACCATGTTCTCCTCGATCTTCTTGGAGATCTATTTGATGTAACTCTTTTTGCGATGTGTTTGTCGAGATCTGATGAATTGTGAGTTTATGATCAAGTTTATCTATGAGAAATATTTGAATCTCCTCTGAATTCTTTTATGTATGATTGAGTTATCTTTGCAAGTCTCTTCAAATTATCAGTTTGGTTTGGCCTACTAGATTGATCTTTCTTGCAATGGGAGAAGTGCTTAGATTTGGGTTCAATCTTGCGGTGTCCTTTCCCAGTGACAGCAGGGGCAGCAAGGCACGTATTGTATTGTTGCCATCAAGGATAAAAAGATGGGGTTTATATCATATTGCATGAGTTTATCCCTCTACATCATGTCATCTTTCTTAATGCGTTACTCTGTTCTTTATGAACTTAATACTCTATATGCATGCTAGATAGCGGTCGATGTGTGGAGTAATAGTAGTAGATGCAGGCAAGAGTCGGTCCACTTGTCGCGGACGTGATGCCTATATACATGATCATGCCTAGATAATCTCATAATTATTCGCTTTTCTATCAATTGCTCGATAGTAATTTGTTCACCCACCGTAATACTTATGCTATCTTGAGAGAAGCCACTAGTGAAACCTATGGCCCCGGGGTCTATCTTTTATCATATAAGCTTTCAATCTACTTTTATTTGCATCTTTACTTTTCCAATCCATATCATAAAGTACCAAAAATATATTTATCTAATCATACTATCTCTATCAGATCTCACTTTCGCAAGTGGCCGTGAAGGGATTGACAACCCCTTTATTGCGTTGGTTGCGAGTTCTTTGTTTGTCTGTGTAGGTGCGTGGGACTTTTGAGGAGCCTCCTACTGGATTGATACCTTGGTTCTCAAAAACTGAGGGAAATACTTACGCTACTATTGTTGCATCACCCTTTTTCCTTCAAGGAAAACCAACACAAGCTCAAGACATAGCAAGAAGGATTTCTGGCGCCGTTGCCGGGGAGGTCTTCGCTCAAGTCAAGACATACCAAGTACCCATCACAAACTCATCTCCCTCGCATTTACATTATTTGCCATTTGCCTCTCGTTTTCCTCTCCCCCACTTCACCCTTGCCGTTTTATTTGCCCTCTCATTCCCAATCTCCTCTCTCTTTCGTTTGCCTTTTTCTGTTTGCTTGTGTGCGGATTACTTGTCGCCATGGCGCAAGATAATACCAAATTGTGTGATTTCTCCAATACCAATAATAATGATTTCCTTAGTACTCCGATTGCTCCTCTTAATGATGTTGAGTCTTGTGAAATCAATACTGCTTTGCTGAATCTTGTTATGAAAGATCAATTCGCCGGCCTTCCTAGTGAAGATGCCGCTACCCATCTAAACAACTTTGTGGATTTGTGTGATATGCAAAAGAAGAAAGATACGGATAATGATATTGTTAAAATGAAGTTATTTCGGTTTTCACTTAGAGATTGTGCTAAAGTTTGGTTTCCGTCTTTGCCTAAAAATAGTATTGATTCTTGGAACAAGTGCAAAGATGCTTTTATCTCTAAGTATTTTCCTCCCGCTAAGATTATCACTCTTAGGAATGATATTATGAATTTTAAACAACTTGATCACGAGCATGTTGCCCAATCTTGGGAAAGAATGAAATTGATGATTCGCAATTGCCCTACTCGTGGTTTGAATTTATGGATGATCATACAAAAGTTTTATGCCGGATTGATCTTTGCTTCTAGAAATCTTTTAGATTCGGCCGCGGGAGGCACGTTTATGGAAATCACATTAGGAGATGCTACAAAACTTCTTGATAATATTATGGCTAATTATTCTCAATGGCACACCGAATGATCTACTAGTAAAAAAGTGCATGCTATAGAAGAAATCAATGTTTTGAGTGGAAAGATGGATGAACTTATGAAATTATTTGCTACTAAGAGTGCTCCTCTTGATCCTAATGATACGCCTTTGTCTACTTTGATTGAGAATAATAATGAATCTATGGATGTGAATTTTGTTGGTAGGAATAGTTTTGGAAACAATGCTTATAGAGGAAACTTTAATCCTAGACCGTTCCCTAGTAATTCCTCTAATAATTATGGAAATTCCTACAATAATTCTTATGGTAATTTTAAGATGCCCTCTGATTTTGAGAATAGTGTGAAAAAATTTATGATCTCTCAAAAGAATTTTAATGCGTTGCTCGAAGAAAAGTTGCTCAAAGTTGATGATTTGGCTAGGAACGTTGATAGACTTTCGCTTGATGTTGATTCTCTGAAACTTGGATCTACTTCTCCTAAGCATGATATCAATGAGTCTCTCAAATCAATGAGAATTTCCATTGATTAGTGCAAAGAAAGAACTGCTAGATTGCGTGCTAAGAAAGATTGCTTTGTAAAGGTGTGTTCTTCTAGTTTCAATGAAAATAATGATGAAGATCTTAAAGTTATTGATGTGTCCCCTATTAGATCTTTGTTTTGCAATGTGAATCTTAATAATGATGGGACTGGAGATGAGTCAACTTTAGTTAAAAGGCGTCCCAATAATTTGGAGTTTTTAGATCTTGATGCTAATTTTGGTAAAAGTGGGATTGGAGAGGTTAAACTTTAAATAGCATTGAACCCACTATCTTGGATTTCAAGGAATTTCATTATGATAATTGTTCTTTAGAAGGTTGTATTTCCTTGTTGCAATCCGTTGTTAATTCTCCTCATGCTTATAGTCAAAATAAAGCTTTTACCAAACACATTGTTGATACCTTGATGCAATCTTTTGATCAAAAACTTAATTTGGAAGTTTCTATACCTATAAAACTTAATGATGAGTGGTAACATACTATAAAGATTAAAATTAAAGATCATGAGTGTTTTGCTTTATGTGATTTGGGTGCTAGTGTTTCCACGATTCCGAAAACTTTATGTGATATTCTAGGTTTCCATGATCTTGATGATTGCTCTTTAAAATTGCACCTTGCGGATTCCACCATTAAAAAGCCAATGGGAAGGATCAATGATGTTCTCATTGTTGCAAATAGAAATTTGGTGCCCGTAGATTTTATCGTTCTTGATATAGATTGCAATCTTTCTTGCCCTATTATTCTTGGTAGACCTTTCCTTAGAACGATTGGCGCGATTATTGATATGAAGGAAGGGAATATTAGATTCCAATTTCCATTAAGGAAAGGCATGGAGAACTTTCCAAGAAAGAAAATTAAATTACCTTATGAGTCTATCATGCGGGCTACTTATGAATTCAGTGCCAACAATGGCACTACTTAGATCTATCCTCGCTTTTATGCCTAGCTAGGGGCGTTAAACGATAGCGCTAGTTGGGAGGCAGCCCAATTTTATTTGTGTTTTTTGTTTTTGTTTCTGTTTAGCAATAAATTTTGCATATACCTTATGTTTAGATGTGTTTTTATGTTTTAATTAGTGTTTGTGCCAAGTAGAACCTATAGGATAACCTATGGTGATAGTTAATTTGATTCTGCTGAAAAATAGAAACTTTGCGCGCGCGAAATTAGTTTTGTTAAATCACAGAAACGAGCTCTTGCATTGATGCTTTTTGCTGTAGATCAATAGACTAATTTTCCAGGACTTCCTATTTTGGTAGGATTTTTAGAGTTCCAGAAGTATTCGTGGGTTACAGATTGATACAGACTGTTCTGTTTTTGACAGATTCTGTTTTTCGTGTGTTGTTTGCTTAGTTTGATGCATCTATGGCTAGTATTAAGTGGTATGAACCATAGAGAACTTGAAATATAGTAGGTTTAACACCAATATAAATAAATAATGAGTTTATTATAGTACCTTATGTGGTGGTTTTGCTTTCTTTCACTAACGGAGCTTATGAGATTTCCTGTTGAGTTTTGTGTCGTGAAGTTTTCAAGTTTTGGGTAAAGATTTGATGGACTATGGAATAAGGAGTGGAAAGAGCCTAAGCTTGGGGATGCCCATGGCACCCTAAGATATTCAAGAATAGACAAAAGCCTAAGCTTGGGGGATGCCCCCGGAAGGCATCCCCTCTTTCGTCTTCGTTCATTGGTAACTTTACTGTGAGCTATAATTTTATTGTCCACATGATATGTGTTTTGCTTGGAGCGTCTTGTATGATATTACCCTTTGATTTTTAGTTTACCAAAATCATCCTGTTCACACCTTTTGGGAAGAAGCCCACTTGATTAGAATTTATTAGAATATGCTATGTGGTTCACTTATATCTTTTGAGCTTGATAGTTTTTGCTCTAGTGCTTCACTTATATTTTTTAGAGCACGGCGGTGGCTTAATTTTGTAGAAATTGCTAGTATCTCATGCTTCACTTATATTATTTTGAGAGTCTCTTAGAACAGCATGGTATTTTCTATGGTTATAAAATTGGTCCTAGAATGGTAGGCATCCAAGTTGGGTATAATAAAAACTATCATAGAAAGTGAATTGGATGATATGATCAATTTGATACTTGATAATTGTTTTGAGATATTAGAGTGTCATGCTAGTTGGGTGATTATGAATTTAAAGAATACTTGTGTTAAAGTTTGCGATTCCCGTAGCATGCACGTATGGTGAACTGCTTTGTGATGAAGTTGGAGCACAATTTTATTTATTAATTGTCTTCCTTATGAGTGGCGGCCGGGGACGAGCGATGGTCTTTTCCTACCAATCTATCCCCCTAGGAGCATGCGCATATTACTTTGTTTTTGATGACTTGTAGATTTTTGCAATAAGTACATGAGTTCTTTTGACTAATGTTGAGTCCATGGATTATACGCACTCTCACCCTTCCACCATTGCTAGCCTCTCTTGTGTCGCGCAACTTTCGCCGGTACCATACACCCACCATATACCTTCCTCAAAACAGCCATCATACCTACCTATTATGGCATTTCCATATCCATTCCGAGATATATTGCCATGCAACTTTCCACCATTCCGTTTATATGACACGCATCATCATTGTCATATTGCTTTTTGCATAATCATGTAGTTAAAAACGTATTTGTGGCAAGGCCACCTTCATAATTTTTATACATGTCGCTCTTGATTCATTGCATATCCCGGTACACCGCCGGAGGCATTCATATAGAGTCATGTCTTGTTCTAAGTATTGAGTTGTAATCTTGAGTTGTAAGTAAATAAAAGTGTGATGATGTTCATTATTAGAGCATTGTGCCAGTGAGGAAAGGATGATGGAGACTATGATTCCCCCACAAGTCGGGATGATACTTCGGACTAAAGAAAAAAAAGAAAAAAAAAGAGAAAGGCCAAAAGAAAAAAAAAGAAAGTCCCAGAAGAAAAAAAAGAAAAAGAAAGAAAAAGAGAAAAAAATAAAAAAGAGAGAGAAGAGGAGAGAAGGGACAATGCTACTATCCTTTTTACCACACTTGTGCTTCAAAATAGCACCATGATCTTTATGATAGAGAGTCACCTACGTTGTCACTTTCATATACTAGTGGGAATTTTTCATTATAGAACTTGGCTTGTATATTCAATGATGGGCTTCCTCAAAATGCCCTAGGTCTTTGTGAGCAAGCGAGTTGGATGCACACGCACTTAGTTTCTTCTGTTGAGCTTTCATACATTTATAGCTCTAGTGCATCCGTTGCATGGCAATCCCTACTCACTCACATTGATATCTATTAATGGGCATCTCCATAGCCTGTTGATACGCCTAGTTGATGTGAGACTATCTTCTCCTTTTTTTTGTCTTCTCCAACCACCATTCTATTCCACATATAGTGCTATGTCCATGGCTCACGCTCATGTATTGCGTGAAAATTGAAAAATTTTGAGATTGCTAAAGTATGAAACAATTGCTTGGCTTGTCATCGGGGTTGTGCATGATTAAATACTTTGTGTGATGAAGATAGAGCAACAGCCAGACTATATGATTTTATAGGGATAACTTTCTTTAGCCATGTTATTTTGAGAAGACATGATTGCTTTGATTAGTATGCTTGAAGTATTACTATTTCTTATGTCAATATGAACTTTTATTTTTGAATCATTTGGATCTGAACATTCATGCCACAATAAAGAAAATTACATTGAGAATTATGCTAGGTAGCATTCCACATCAAAAAAATCTGTTTTTATCATTTACCTACTCGAGGACGAGCAGGAATTAAGCTTGGGAATGCTTGATACGCCTCCAATGTATCTATAATTTTTGATTGTTCCATGCTATTATATTGCCTGTTTTGGATGTTTATGGGCTTTATTTTACACATTTATATCATTTTTGGGACTAACCTACTAACCAGAGGCCCAGCATGTATTGCTGGGTTTTTTTTTTTTGCCTATTTCAGTATTTTGAAGAAAAGGAATATCAAACGAAGTCCAAATGCAATGAAAACTTCGGGAGCGTGGTTTTTGGAATGAAGGTGACCCAGAAGACTTGGAGTGCAAGTCAAGAAGCAGCCGAGGCAGCCACGAGGGTGGAGGGGGTGCCCCCTATCTCGTGGGCCCCTCGGGCAGCCACCGACCTACTTCTTCCTCCTATATATACCCACGTACCCCAAGAACATCAGAACAAAACACGAAAACCTAATTCCACCGCAGCAACCTTCTGTATCCGCAAGATCCCATCTTGGAGCCTTCGTCGGCGCTCCGTTGGAGGGGGAATCGACCATGGAGGGCTTATACATCAACACCATAGCTAGATGGCTTCTTCTCTCTTTTTGGATCTCAATACCATGTTCTCCTTGATCTTCCTGGAGATCTATTCGATGTAACTCTTTTTGCAGTGTGTTTGTCGAGATCCGATGAATTGTGAGTTTATGATCAAGTTTATCTATGAGAAATATTTGAATCTCCTCTGAATTCTTTTATGTATGATTGAGTTATCTTTGCAAGTCTCTTCAAATTATCAGTTTGGTTTGGCCTACTAGATTGATCTTTCTTGCAATGGGAGAAGTGCTTAGCTTTGGGTTCAATCTTGTGGTGTCCTTTCCCAGTGACAGCAGGGGCAACAAGGCACGTATTGTATTGTTGCCATCGAGGATAAAAAGATGGGGTTTATATCATATTGCATGAGTTTATCCCTCTACATCATGTCATCTTTATTAATGCGTTACTCTGTTCTTTATGAACTTAATACTCTAGAAGCATGCTGGATAGCGGTTGATGTGTGGAGTAATAGTAGTAGATGCAGGTAGGAGTCGGTCTACTTGTCGCGGACGTGATGCCTATATACATGATCATGCCTAGATAATCTCATAATTATTCGCTTTTCTATCAATTGCTCGACAGTAATTTGTTCACCCACCGTAATACTTATGCTATCTTGAGAGAAGCCACTAGTGAAACCTATGACCCCGGGGTCTATCTTTTATCATATAAGCTTTCAATCTACTTTTATTTGCATCTTTACTTTTCCAATCTATATCATAAAATACCAAAAATATATTTATCTTATCATACTATCTCTATGAGATCTCACTTTCGCAAGTGGCCGTGAAGGTATTGACAACCCCTTTATTGCGTTGGTTGCGAGTTCTTTGTTTGTTTGTGTAGGTGCGTGGGACTTTTGAGGAGCCTCCTACTGGATTGATACCTTGGTTCTCAAAAACTGAGGGAAATACTTATGCTACTATTGCTACATCACCCTTTCCTCTTCAAGGAAAACCAATGCAAGCTCAAGACGTAGCATCCCTCTCCTCCTCTTATTTCGTCTCTAAACTATTAGTACCCCCCCACACGCACACACACCTAGCTCATTAGAAGGGATAGCAAAGTATATGACATGATTTAGTGAGCTTTGCTCCTTGTATCCACTCCTCTAGGAGATCAAGACCTCCTAGGAGAAGATCCCTAGTGGATATCAAGACCCCCCATATAGGGAAGGATCCCCATCATAGGATCATCAAGACCTCTTTCCTCATAGGATTGGGATGAACTAGTTACCTTGTATCTTTCCTTTGTTGTCCTTGAATCTTTGTGATCTCTTGTGTGTTCTTGGATCTAGCATATGTGTGATTGGATCTAGTCAATTTGAGTGTTTCCCCTCTCTTGTGTTCTTCGTGTTCTTCGTGCTCTTGGGGATTTCCCCTCCAAATCGTGAAATATCTCCATCTAGGGTTCCACCCTACAACATCTTGGTATCATGAGCCATGGTTTCTCATGAAATTGAAGTCCCCCTTCTTGTTCTCTAGCCTAATTTTGTTCTGTTCTTCCCCAATTTTGAAAATTCCACAGCAAAAATAGCCCCAAATTTTTTTTTGTGATTTGTTGGTTTGATGAGGTTTTGTTGGATTTGATCCATGGATTTGCTTGGTAATTGGATCTATCTTTCCCCCCATCCATCTCCAACTTTCCCTCCACGAAATCCACCAATTTCTTCCATTTTCCCACGAATTTCCGCCCAAATCCGTGACCCCCAGGCACCCAGACCTCAAATCCCGGGCACCCGGACCCCCCTCCCCTCCCCCCCCCCCCCCCCGCCCAACCCCGCTAACCACCCCGGGTGCCCGCACCCCTTACCCCCAGGCCATCTTCTCCGCCCAACCCCACTGACCACCCCGGGTGCCCGCACCTCCAACCCCCGGGCACCCGCACCACCCAGTTTCAGCCCAACACCAAAACCGTTTCGGCCATAACTTTCACTCCCGAAGTCCGATTTCGACGTTCTTTACCTTGTTGAGTAGCTATTGACATCCCCCATCCATCTAGATAGGTTCCAAAATCATTTGACTCCTTCAAAATTTTGGCATTTTGGCATCTTTGCCTAGGCCATCTACCATATCATCCGCAAAACCACCTTAACTTTCCGCAACCTAACCCATTTTTGCTCCATATAGCATTTGTGGTTGCTTGAGTGGTGACTTGAGTCTCCTAAGGTGTTTCGGCTACTTAGGGACGGTCACTTTGTCATCAACCACCACCGCCACTTCCGCATTGCTAACTCCGGAACCACCAATGCATTCCGTTACCACCATTTGACATTTTCCTTGAGATTTTGAGTTTGCGGTTTTTCCGTTTCCTAGGGTGTTTCGGCTAACTAGGAATGGTTTGACATCGACGACACCACCGCTCACCTTCGATAAGGACTCGACATCGACCACTTCACCATTTTGACAACCTAACCGTAAGCAAGAACGGTAACCGCTATATCATCTTGGTATTGCGGTATCCCATTATTATTCTTTCTTGCCATTACATTGTTAACCCCTTAGCCCATTTTGCGTCACTTGCCTACCAAGACTAGCCTTTAAGTATTTCCGGCAACGTTACTTGTGCTTATCGATCTACACCTTCCATTGCATACATACCATATCATATTGGTATCATCTTGGTATCATCGTATCATCCCTTGTGTCACAAGATTGTTCCCGCATATACACAATTGCTATCTTGGTTTGTGCATTTCGCATAAGTGGCCATACAAAAAAAAGAATAAGCTTTTAAGCAAAAAGAAAGCAAAGAAGCTTGTAAGGAAGAGCCATAGCATCGCCACATCGCATACCATACTACCATATTGATCATCTTGGATCATCGTGTGCGAAACACCGAAACATCATACATTTATAGCATACTTGGGATAGAAAGCTCATATATTTTCCATCTTATAGGTTGTGCACAAGTATTGTATCCGCCTATTGAACACTTGTGCTAGCGTCTCTCTTGATTTGTGCAACACGAGCGTTTTCCGTGGATTCCACATTTTGTGCTCATTCCTTGGTTGCACGACCCCATTTATCTATCTGTGTGTGTGTTTCCGTGTGCCACATATTGCTATTGGTCTACTTGTTTCACTTGCGAATTTGTGAATCTTTTCCAACATTATTGATCCTTGCTAACATTTTGCATCAAATTTTTGTGTCACTATCCTCGAGCTCCACCATGAGCCTTACTTGTGTAGGTGTGAAAATTGACAAAATCCGGTACCAATTGTGTTATTTCCTTGATACATTATTGAGTGATCATTGATCCATCTTCAACATTGGAAAGGTACATTTGGTCTAGTTCTCTCCTTTATTCCACTCATATTTGCTTGAATCTTGTGATGGATAGGCAAGGCATTTCATCCCCGGTCTTCCACGACAACGATGGCGCGAACAACTACATCAACAAAACGTCCATCTTCGGACTACAACAAGCAATGCAAGGCATTGAGTGCCTCGCCATCGACATTCGCCAAAACAAAGCAAGTAAAAGGGACTACATCGACACCAAGTTGGACGAACAAATGGATCAAGTACGAGACTTGGTGGCCAAATACAAGTCTTCTTCCCCTTCGTCATCTTCACGGCGGAGACGCTCAAGTCGCACATCTTCAGAGTGGCAACAAGATGCAAGTACCACGCGGCACCGTCAAGAAAACCTTCATGAGCACAAGAGAAGACCGCGAGACGAGCACCAACAAGACGGACCTACGACTACTACCACCACTTCAGCATCTTCGCCAAGTGTTATCAAGGCATCTTCGCCTTTGGACGTACGGCATCTTCGCCTACCTCCGACGAGTGTGCCTACTTCGGCTTTCATCCACGGCGACGGTGAGGAGCTGATCAGCATGGGATTTTCCATTCAGTCATGGAGGAGAGCGATGATGTGCCATCTTCGGCCTTCATCCACGGTGACGATGACGAGATTGTTGACCATGGGATTTTCCCTTCGACCATGGCTATTTATGATGACTTGTGTGACTTGTGTCACCATATGGAGAGTGAGAGTGGCTTCACCACTAGCCCCATATATGACAAGTTGCCCCAATTCTCATGTGAGGAGAGTGATTACCCACAAGTATAGGGATTTATCATAGTCCTTTCAATAAGTAAGAGTGTCGAACCCAACGAGGAGCAGAAGGAAATGACAAGCGGTTTTCAGTAAGGTATTCTCTACAAGCACTGAAATTCTAGGTAACAGATAGTTTTGTGATAGGATAATTTGTAATGGGTAACAAGCAATGAAAGTAAATAAGGTGCAGCAAGGTGGCCCAATCCTTTTTGTAGCAAAGGACAAGCCTGGACAAGTTCTTATAACAAGAAAAGTGCTCCCGAGGACACATGGGAATTACCGTCAAGCTAGTTTTCATCACACTCATATGCTTCGCGTTCGCTACTTTGATAATTTATATGTGGGTGGACCAGTGCTTGGGTACCGCCCTTTCTTGGACAAGCATCCCACTTATGATTAACCCCTATTGCAAGCATCCGCAACTACAAAAGAAGTATTAAGGTACACCTAACCATAGCATGGAACATAAGGATCCAAATCAGCCCCTTACGAAGCAACTTATAAACTAGGGTTTAAGCTTCTTTCACTCTAGCAACCCATCATCTACTTACTACTTCCCAATGCCTTCCTCTAGGCCCAAATAATGGTGAAGTGTCATGTAGTCGACGTTCACATAACACCACTAGAGGAGAGACAACGTACATCTCATCAAAATATCGAACGAATACCAAATTCACAAGACTACTAATAGCAAGACTTCACCCATGTCCTCATGAACAAACATAACTACTCACAAAGCATATTCATGTTCGTAATTAGAGGGGTATTAATATGCATTAAGGATATGAACATATGATCTTCCACCGGATAAACCAACTAGCATCAACTACAAGGAGTAATCAACACTACTAGCAACCCACAGGTACCAATCTGAGGTTTTGATACAAAGATTTGATACAAGAGAAGAACTAGGGTTTGAGAGGAGATGGCGCTGGTGAAGATGTTGATGGATATTGACCCCCTCCCAATGAGAGGTTCGTTCGTGATGACGATGGTGATGATTTCCCCCTCCTAGAGGGAAGTTTCCCCGGCAGAACAGCTCCACCGGAGCCCTAGATTGGTTCCGCCAAGGTTCTGCCTCATGGCGGCAGAGTTTCGTCCCGTAAGCTTACTTATGATTTTTTTCCAGGATAAAAGACTTCATATAGCAGAAGATGGGCACCGGAGGGCTGCCAGGTGGCCCACGAGGCAGGGGGCGTGCCCACCCTTACCGGGCGCGTCCCCCACCCTCGTGGACGGTGGGTGGCCCCCCTCAGGTATTTCTTCTGCTAAATAATTATCATTAATTCCAAAATTGACTTTCATGGAGTTTCAGGACTTTCGGAGCTGTGCAGAATAGGTCTCCAATATTTGTTCCTTTTCCAGCCCAGAATCCCAGCTGTCGGCATTCTCCCTCTTTATGTAAACCTTGTAAAATAAGAGAGAATAGCCATAAGTATTGTGATATAACGTGTAATATCAGCCCATAATGCAATAAATATCGATATAAAAGCATGATGCAAAATGGACGTATCAACTCCCCCAAGCTTAGACCTTGCTTGTCCTCAAGCGGAAGCCGATATCGAAAAATATGTCCACATGTTTAGAGATAGAGGTGTCAATAAAAATAAAATACGGACATGAGGGCATCATGATCATTCTTATAACAGCAACATATATATATATATATATATATATATATATATATATTCATATGATCTCTTATGCTCAAGTAACTATCTATTCACAATGTCAGGTATGATTTAGAAACTTCATTGAGAACTAGCAAACTATAATCTCAGTCACTGAAGCAATTGCAATTTATCATAACACCGGAAAGAGTCAATAATAGAGCTTTTCAGCAAGTCCACATACTCAACCATCATTTAGTCTTCCACAATTGCTAACACTCACGCAATACTTATGATTTAGGAGTTTTAATTGGACACAGAGAAAGATAGGGGCTTATAGTGTTGCCTCCCAACCTTTTACCTCAAGGGTAATGTCAACAAAATGGTTCATGCTAACTTACACCCAATTGGATATATATATCAGGATCTTTCCAACACGAGGTGCTTGCCAAAGGATAAAATGTAAAAGGGAAAGGTGAAGATCACCTTGACTCTTACATAATGTAAAAGACATAAAGTAAAAGATAGGCCCTTCGCAGAGGGAAGCAGAGGTCGTCATGTGCTTTTTGGTTGGATGCATGAAATCTTAATGCAAAAGAACGTCACTTTATATTGCCACTTGTGATATGGGCCTTTATTATGCAGTCCGTCGCTTTTATTACTTCCATATCACATGATCGTATAAAGCTCATTTTCTCCGCACTAATAAGTCATACATATTTAGAGAGCAATTTTTATTGCATGCAACATGACAACTTACTTGAAGGATCTTACTCAATCCATAGGTAGATATGGTGGACTCTCATGGCAAAACTGGGTTTAAGGATATTTGGAAGCACAAGTAGTATCTCTACTTGGTGCAAGGAATTTGGCTAGCATGAGGGGGAAAGTCAAGCTCAACATGTTTGAATGATCCATGACAATATACTTTAACTGAGATGTGAGAAAACATAACCCATTATGTTGTCTTCCTGGTCCAACATCAACTCTTTAGCATGTCATACTTTAATGAGTGCTCACAATCATAAAAGTTGTCCAAGATAGTATATTTATATGTGGGAACCTCTCTTTCTTTATTACTTCCTATTAATTGCAATGATGACCAAAACTATGTTTGCCAACTCTCCACAACTTTTAATCATCATACTCTTTATATTTGAAGTCGTTACTATCCATAAGATCAATATGAACTCTTTTATTTCTTTTTATTCTTTTATGCACTTAAGATCATAGCAAGATAGCAAAGCCCTTGACTCAACACTAATCTTTATTATATATAGCTCACGGACTCGATTACATAAAGGGATCACAAAGCAAAACTCAAAACTAATTCATACCAAAACTTTATTCTACTAGATCAAGATATTACCAAAAGGATCGAACTAAGAAAAAGGTAAAGATAGGAGTGTGATGGTGATACGATACCAGGACAACTCCCCCAAGCTTGGCAGTTGCCAAGGGGAGTGCCCATACCCATGTGATTATGTCCTCGAAGGTGGTGAAGGAGTTGTTGATGATGTAGGCTTGTCGTCCGTCTTCCAAGGCATAGGCTCACCATCATAGAAGGATGATCGAGTCTCCGAGATCCTCAAATCTGCAGCCAAACTCATCCTCTTGAATCTATATTCATACTCATAGTTTTGGTTTTGCAGGTCATAGATCTGGGCTTGGAGGTGCTCGATTTTCTCATGAAGCTTGAAGATGGTCTCCTCAATGTTCTTGGCGTCCAGCTTGTGGTTGTTGGTGAACTCCGCGATCATCATCTAGTTGGCGTTAAGTCCGCACTCCACCATCCCTTGGCACTTGAAAACTTGTTGTTCCATCGCTCCGAGCTTTGTCTCTATGCTTCCGGTACTCCTTGGTCCCTCCACATCACGGATGTGCAACACCCCCTCACGCATCTCAATGGTTTGAGGGTGATGCAGCAACTCCACGAGATAGGGGTTGATGACCCTCTCGAAAAACTTGTCCTTGGAAGTGCTTGAGGATGTCATGGTGCTCTGGATCTGTCAGAAAAATAGCTCAAAAAAAAGACAGAAGATTTTTGCGTGATACGGTAGTCAAAACCTTCGGGAGATTATATAATGAATTTTTACCGACCAAAAGAAGTATCGTACAAGAAAACAGAGTTCGGAGAGCACACGAGCTGCCCACGAGGCAGGGGGCGTGCCCAGTAGGGTAGGGCGCGCCCTCCACCCTCGTGGACGCCTCGTGTCCTTCCCGGACTACTTCTTATTTTGATATTTTCTTAAATATTCCTAAACGGAGAAAAATTGCTATTAGAACTGTTTTGGAGTTAGTTTACTTATCGTACCACATACCTATTCCTTTTAGGAGTCTGAAACGTTCTGGAAAGTGTCCCTTATGTATTCCTCCGGGGTTACGGTGTCAATAATATTAGTTTCAACATTTATAGGATTACTTGAGATATAATGTTTGATTCTTTGATCGTTCACCACCTTCAGATTTGTGCCTTCAAAGTTGTTGATTTTTATGGCACCGGAACGATAGACCTCCTCGATAACGTAAGGGCCTTCCCATTTAGAGAGAAGTTTTCCTGCAAAAAATCTTAAACGAGAGTTGAATAGCAACACATAATCACCTACGTTAAACTCACGCTTTTGTATCCTTTTGTCATGCCATCTTTTAACTTTTTCTTTAAACAGTTTGGCATTCTCGTAGGCTTGGGTTCTCCATTCATCAAGTGAGATAATGTCAAATAACCTCTTCTCACCGGCAAGTTTGAAATCATAATTGAGCTCTTTAATAGCCCAATATGCCTTATGTTCTAGTTCGAGAGGTAAGTGACATGCTTTTTCATAAACCATTTTATATGGAGACATACCCATAGGATTCTTATATGCAATTCTATAAGCCCATAATGCCTCATCAAGTTTCTTGGACCAATTCTTTCTAGATCTATTAACAGTCTTTTGCAAAATTAATTTGAGCTCTCTATTACTCAACTCTACTTGACCACTAGACTGTGGGTGATAAGGAGATGCAATTCTATGATTAACATCATACTTAGCAAGCATTTTACGAAAAGCACCATGAATAAAATGTGAACCACCATCAGTCATGAGATATCTAGGGACTCCAAACCTCGGAAAAAATAACTTCTTTAAGCATCTTAATAGAGGTGTTATGATCAGCACTACTAGTTGGAATAGCTTCTACCCACTTAGTAACGTAATCAACAGCAACTAAAATATGTGTATATCCGTTAGAGGCAGGAAACGGTCCCATATAATCAAAGCCCCAAACATCAAATGGTTCAATAACAAGAGAATAATTCATAGGCATTTCTTGACGTCTACTAATATTACCAATTCTTTGACATTCATCATAAGACAAGACAAACTTACGGACATCTTTGAAGGGAGTAGGCCAATAAAAATCGGATTGCAATACCTTATGTGCAGTTCTCCAGTGTGGTGTCCTCCATATGCCTCGGAGTGACACTTGCGTAGGATCTGTTCCTGCTCATGCTCAGGTACACAATGTCTAATAACACCATCTACTCCTTCTTTATAAAGGTGTGGGTCATCCCAGAAGTAATGTCTTAAATCATAAAAGAACTTTTTCTTTTGCTGGTATGTGAAACTAGGTGGTATAAATTTAGCAACAATCTAATTAGCATAATCAGCATACCATGGAGCGGCATGAGAAGCATTTATGACCCTAATTGTTCATCAGGAAAGCTATCATCAATAGGTAGTGGGTCATCAAGAACATTCTCTAACCTAGACAAGTTGTCTTCAACGGCGTTCTCAGCTCCCTTTCTATCAATAATATGCAAATCAAATTCTTGGAGCAAGAGAACCCATCTAATGAGTCTAGGTTTAGCATCTTTCTTTTCCATGAGATATTTAATAGCAGCATGATCAGTGTGAATAGTTACTTTAGAATCAACAATATAAGGTCGGAACTTATCACAAGCAAATACAACTGCTAAGAATTCTTTTTCAGTAGTAGCATAATTTCTCTGAGCAGTGTCTAGAGTTTTGCTAGCATATTGAATAACATTTAATTTCTTATCAACTCTTTGTCCTAGAACGGCACCTACAGCATAATTGCTAGCATCACACATAATTTCAAAGGCTAAATTCCAATCAGATGGCTGAACAATAGGTGCAGAAATCAAAGCTTTCTTAAGTATTTCAAATGCTTCCACACAATCATCATCGAAGACAAAAGGAATATCTTTTTGCAATAAATTGGTCAGAGGCCTGGAGATTTTAGAAAAGTCCATAATGAACCTCCTATAAAAACCGGCATGACCAAGCAAACTTCTTATACCTTTAATGTCCTTAGGACACGGCATCTTTTCAATAGCATCAACTTTAGCTTTATCAACTTCAATACCTCCTTCAAAAATTTTATGCCCCAAGACAATGCCTTCATTAACCATAAAGTGGCACTTCTCCCAATTCAAAACAAGACTAGTATCTTCGCATCTCTGCAAAACTCGTTCAAGGTTGCTCAAGCAATCATCAAAGGAGGATCCATAAATGGAGAAATCATCCATGAATACCTCACAAATCTTTTCACAAAAGTCAGAGAATATAGACATCATGCATCTTTGAAAGGTAGCAGGTGCATTACATAAACCAAAAGGCATACGTCTATAAGAAAAAGTACCGAAAGGGCAAGTAAAAGTAGTCTTTGCTTGATCGTTCGCTGACACAGGTATTTGAGAGAAACTAGAATAACCATCTAGAAAGCACAAATGTGTATGTTTGGATAGTCTTTCTAGCATTTGATCAATAAAAGGTAAAGGGTAAAGATCTTTTTAGTAGCTTTATTTAATTTGCGGAAATCAATTACCATCCTATAGCCTGTAATAATTCTTTGCGGGATCAATTCATCTTTATCATTAGGAATGATAGTAATACCTTCCTTCTTAGGGACATAATGGACAGGGCTTACCCACTGACTATCAGCAATGGGACAAATTATACCTGCCTCAAGGAGCTTTAGTATTTCTTTTCTTACCACTTCTTTCATCTTAGGATTTAACCATCATTTATGATCTCTAACTGGTTTGGCACCTGCTTCCAATTTTATTTTGTGTTGGCATAGAGTGGGACTAATGTCCTTAAGATCATCAAGAGTATATCCAATAGTAGCATGGTGCTTCTTCAGAGTTTTCAATAATCTTTCCTCTTCCTGCTCTGAATGGTTAGCACTAATAATAACAGGATATATCTTCTTTCCATCAAGATAAGCATATTTAAGAGTATCAGGTAATGGTTTAAGCTCAAACACGGGATCACCCTTGGGTGGAGGAGGATCCCCTAGGATTTCAACAGGCAAGTTGTGTTTCAAAATAGGTCCCTATTTGAAGAATACTTCATCTATCTCCCTTCTTTCATTCATGAACATATCATTTTCATGGTCTAGCAAATATTGTTCTAACGGATCAGTAGGAGGCACGGCAATAGAAGCAAGACCAATAATTTCATCCTTACTAGGCAATTCTTTATCATGGGGTTGTCTACGAAATTTAGCAAAATTAAACTCATGAGACATATCTCCCAATCCAATTGTAACAACATCCTTTTCACAATCAATCCTAGCATTAACAGTATTCAAGAAGGGTCTACCAAATATGATGGGACAAAAGTCATCTTGTGGGGAACCAAGAACAAGAAAATCAGCTGGATATTTAACTTTCCCACACAAGACTTCAACATCTCTAACAATCCCAATTGGTGAAATAGTATCTCTATTGGCAAGCTTAATTGTAACAGCAATATCTTCTATCTCAGCAGGTGCAATGTCATGCATGATTTCTTTATATAAGGAATGAGGTATTGTATTAGCGCTAGCACCCATATCACATAAGCCATGATAACAATGATCTCCTATTTTAACAGAAATAATAGGCATGCCTACAATAGGTCTATGTATCTTAGCATCGGGTCTACCAATATTAGCAGCTTCATCACAGAAATAAATAACATGCCCATCAATATTATCGGCCAAGAGATCTTTAACCATAGAAATACTAGGTTCAACTTTAATTTGCTCAGAAGGTGTATATGTTCTAGTATTACTCTTACGAACCACAGTTAAAGCTTTAGCATGATCCTTTATCCTAACAGGGAAAGGTGGTTTCTCAACATAAGTAGTAGGAACAATAGGATCATTATAAGTGATAATCTTTTCTTCAACTTTAACAGATGCAACTACTTTTACTTCAGTGGGAGGATTATATTTAAACCACTTTTCCTTAGGGAGATCAACGCGAGTAGCAAATGATTCACAGAAAGAAGCTACTATCTCAGAGTCAAGTCCATATTTAGTGCTAAATCCATGAAAAGCATCGGTATCCATAAAAGATTTAACACAATCAAACTTAGGTGTCAAACCTGACTCCTTACCATCATCGGAATCCCAATCTTCAGAGTTGCATTTAATTCTTTCCAATAAGTCCCACTTGAATTCAATAGTATTTAGCATATACGAACCAGCATAAGAAGTACCGAGGATGGTGCGATCATTGAGAGAAAGCCGAGCATAAAATTTTTGAATAATCATTTCTCTTGAGAGCTCATGATTGGGGCATGAATATAACATTGACTTAAGCCTCCCCCAAGCTTGAGCGATACTTTCTCCTTCGCAAGGCCAAAAATTATATATATAATTACGATCACGATGAACAAGATGCATAGGATAAAACTTCTGGTGAAATTCCAATTTCAATTGTTTATAGTCTTAGGATCCCATATCATCACATAGCCTATACCATGTCAATGCGTCTCCCTTCAAATATAAAGGGAAGACCTTCTTCTTAACAACATCATCGGGCATACCTGCAAGATTAAATAATCCACAAACTTCATCCACATAGATAAGGTGTAAATCGGGATGCAATGTTCCATCTCCTGCAAAGGGATTAGCTAGCAGTTTCTCTACCATACCCGAAGGAATTTCAAAGTAAACATTTTCAGTAGGTTCAGTAGGTTGAGGAGCAACTCTTTGCTCTACTGGTCGGGGTGAAGATACCCCGAACAAGCCCCTCAAAGGATTATGTTCCATAGTAACAAGTGACAGTAAATTTCAGCACACTATATAAATGTTTCCTTACCAACTTCCACTCACCAAAAGCGCTTCACTCCCCGGCAACGGCGCCAGAAAAGAGTCTTGATGACCCAAAAGTATAGGGGATCTATCGTAGTCCTTTCGATAAGTAAGAGTGTCGAACCCAACGAGTAGCAGAAGGAAATGACAAGCGGTTTTCAGTAAGGTATTCTCTGCAAGCACCGAAATTGTAGGTAACAGATAGTTTTGTTATAGGATAATTTGTAACAGATAACAAGCAATGAAAGTAAATAAGGTGCAACAATGTGACCCAATCCTTTTTGTATCAAAGGACAAGCCTGGACAAGTTCTTATAATGAGAAAAGCGCTCCCGAGGACACATGGGAATTATCGTCAAGCCAGTTTTCATCACGCTCATATGATTCGCGTTCGTTACATTGATAATTTAATATGTGGGTGCACCGGTGCTTGGGTACTGCCCTTTCTTGGACAAGCATCCCACTTATGATTAACCCCTATTGCAAGCATCCGCAACTACAAAAGAAGTATTAATGTAAACCTAACCATAGCATGAAACATATGGATCCAAATCAGCCCCTTACGAAGCAACTTATAAGCTAGGGTTTAAGCTTCTGTCACTCTAGCAACCCATCATCTACTTATTACTTCCCAATGCCTTCCTCTAGGCTCAAATAATGGTGAAGTGTCATGTAGTCGACGTTCACATAACACCACTAGAGGAGAGACAACATACATCTCATCAAAATATCGAACGAGTATCAAATTCACATGAGTACTAATAGCAAGACTTCACCCATGTCCTCAGGAACAAACGTAACTACTCACAAAGCTTATTCATGTTCATAATCAAAGGGGTATTAATATGCATTAAGGATCTGAACATATGATCTTCCACCGGATAAACCAACTAGCATCAACTACAAGGAGTAATCAACACTACTAGCAACCCACAAGTACCAATCTGAGGTTTTGATACAAAGATTTGATACAAGAGATGAACAAGGGTTTGAGAGGAGATGGTGCTGGTGAAGATGTTGATGGAGATTGACCCCCTCCCGATGAGAGGATCGTTGGTGATGATGATGGTGATGATTTCCCCCTCCCGGAGAGAAGTTTCCCTGGGAGAACAGCTCCGCCGGAGCCCTAGATTGGTTCCACCAAGGTTCCGCCTCGTAGCGGCAGAGTTTCGTCCCGTAAGCTTACTTATGATTTTTTTTCCAAGGTAAAAGACTTCATATAGCAGAAGATGGGCACCGGAGGGCTTCCAGGTGGCCCACAAGGCAGGGGGCGCGCCTTGTAAGGGTGGGTGCGCCCCCCACCATCGTGGACGGTGGGTAGCGCCCCTCAGGTATTTCTTCCGCTGAATAATTATCATTAATTCCAAAAATGACTTTCATGGAGTTTCAGGACTTTTGGAGCTGTGTAGAATAGGTCTCCAATATTTGTTCCTTTTCCAGCCCAGAATCCCAGCTGTCGGCATTCTCCCTCTTTATGTAAACCTTGTAAAATAAGAGAGAATAGCCATAAGTATTGTGACATGACGTGTAATATCAGCCCATAATGCAATAAATATCGATATAAAAGCATGATGCAAAATGGATGTATCAGAGAGCCACCACCACCACTTAAGTGATTTGAGTGACTCCACCATATGTGACATTGAGTGCTCCTACCTTGAGGGAGTGAGAGAGCCACCACCAAATAGAGAGAGTGATGTCATTTCGATTTCTAACAACTTAACCTCTACCTCTATTGTGTCTTCTCATTTGGTGCTAGGTCCCATTTATGATGATGTGTCGATTCTCGACGACTTCGTCCTTCCTTTGGACAAGATGATGGCCATGGTGGAATATGATGCACCCCCCTCCCCCTACACATGGTTCCATCAAGATGAAGATGATGACCACCATTTGGTCTTTGCCACCTCACCTACACCACATGAGTGGAATTAGAATGGTAACATAGGTTAAGGTGATGCTCTAGTCCCACTGGTGGACATTCTTGACATTGATTGCTTGCATGATGTTGATCCACCTATTACCATGCTTCATGATAGTGTGACTTCCCCATGCAATGATTTACCCATTTATGATGAGTTTGATGATTGCCATGTGGAGTCCATTAATTGTGATGCCATGTTACATAGGATTTCTTGTGACAATTCTCTAGGTCACATCATATTTGACAATCCGCTTGACTTGTCACATGCTATGCATGAGATCAACAATATGTCATATTTGCAATCTCTTCATAGTGACTACGCATATGCCATTAAAATAAACCCAATTTGAACATATGGCATAGATGACAAGCCCATGGTTATTGGCATTTGTTTTTCTTGTGATGATATTGATATGCTTCCTTTGAATCATTTATCTCATATGCCATGCCATGACCACCTAGCTTCGGATATGCATTGTTTTGGATGTTGTCCATTTTCTCCATATGATGTTTCCAATATTTCTCATGAGGAGACCCCCATAGTTTCCTCATACATATTAGGAGATTTTGATGCATTCCATACTTTGCATGATTCCCATGATTGTGTGCCCCATATGCATTCCATGAATAACAATGCTCTACATATTTCTCGTGATGCATTAAACAATTTGAGTCTCCATTATGATATACATAACAACAAACTCATCATGATGGATGACATGTTTATATATCATGCATCTCATTTATTTGAGCATTGGATATTTCGTGCTAACCAACACATGCACATATGCATCATAATGGATGATGTGTACATCTATCACGCACACACAATTTTTCCTTTGTTTCGTTTTGTGTAGGTACCCTTGAATACTTGTCCACCTCGCGATCCCATGAGTTGACAAAACGAGCTCTAGAGAGCAATGATGACTTGGGGTCCCATGGATTGTCTTTCCCACTGCTCTCTTCGCGCAAAGACTTTGCGCATTTCTTCTACTTGGCCCTCACTTGGCTATGGGTTATTGTCCATTACATATTATATGCCCATCTTGCCGTGTTCACTTTGCGTGACATGCTTATTCATATGCCTTTACCATGCATTTGTGACCCATGCTTTGCATTACACTTGATGATTGATTCTACTACTTGTATGTGTATTTGCAAGCTTGGTGGAGATATTGCTTGGTCTTGCCATGTTTCCTTTGTCATCCATTCCTATGATGATACATTGTTCTTGCTTTGTGTTCATACTTGTGACATGCCATGTGCATTGCCTATGCCTACTATTTGCTCACATGACATGATTGCCATGATTACCTATAGCATGTTGCATCTTTGCACTACTAGCTTGCAAGACTTGATTGCCTCGCACATGTTGCACAATTGCTATATCATTTGTGTTGAGTGCCACTCGATTTTCACTACACCCTATGCACATTATGCTTGGATTGTCTTGCACTTGACCCATGTGTTTAGACCTTCCATTTCATTTGGTGTTGTGAATGACTCTTATGCCTACCATGGACCATTTGTCGAGCGCTTTATGCATGTTTGCTATGATCTTGAGGTTGATGCTTGTTCTCTTGTCAAACATATTAGCATATCTACCTCCCATTTACATGCTTGTTTCCATGATGTCCTTACTTGTTCTCAATTTATATGCTTAAATGTCATGCCACACTTCTTTGTCAAACCATATGCTAGGCTTGATGACAACACTTGTTGGGTGAATCACCTCTTGAATGCTTGGTTTTGCACTAACGCTAACCACATTTTGTTTTTCCAAGTGTTTGTTGTACTTGCTCCTTTTGAAGGAATCACAAGACAGTGCGACATTGGAGAGTACCCATTTCAAGCTTCCACATGATAAGTGCTTGGTGGTTATCCACTTCTACACGGTGACGCCCTCTCTTTCCCATGGTGATGAAGATCACGATCTGCAGACGGATCTCTCCCAAGGGGGGGAGAAGATGCGGAGCATCCCTCGACCATCTCCATGGACGTCCCATCACCACCACAATCACGGACAGAACCTATGATGAGAGCTCACGCACCTGCTGTCGACACTGAGGTTAACTCTTTCCTCTTCAAATTTATTTCGGATTCACACGAGAGTCGGATTCTACCTCAAATGGAAACGCTATGCACTCTTAGGTACCAAGAAGAGGACCGTGAAGAGGCGAGGACGGAGATGCAAGCACCTATGGAGGAGGAGATAGAAGAAGCATGCTCGAGACGCGAAGCAAAGGAGGTGCCGGACTACCTCGGGTGCCCGGCCACCTCCTACAGCCGGCTAGGCGAGCCCCTGGCCGCCCCGGGTGCCCGGCCCTTGCCTGGCGCTGGCCTCGGCTGCCCCGGGTGCCCGGCCCCCTGCCTGGGCGCTGCCCCCGCCACCCCCGGGTGCCCGGGCCATCGCCCCTTGGTGCAAGGCCTCCTCCTGGGCTCGGCCCCAGCCTGCACCGGGTGCCGGGTCCATCAAACCCCGGGTGCCCGGCCACTACAGCCACTTGGCCGCGGCCTCCCTGACCGGACCGGGTGCCCGTCCCTCCTCACCCCGGGTGCCCGGACCACTCCGATGGCCTGCGTGCCTCTTTGGGTTTTCACCCTTGTATCCCCCTCCTCCTCTTATTTCGTATCTAAACTATAAGTACCCCCCCCCCCACCCACTCACCTAGCTCATTAGAAGGGATAGCAAAGTATATGACATGATTTAGTGAGCTTTGCTCCTTGTATCCACTCCTCTAGGAGATCAAGACCTCCTAGGAGAAGATCCCTAGTGGATATCAAGACCCCCCCCCCCCCATCTAGGGAAGGATCCCCATCATAGGATCATCAAGACCTCTTTCCTCATAGGATTGGGATGAACTAGTTACCTTGTATCTTTCCTTTGTTGTCCTTGAATCTTTGTGATCTCTTGTGTGTTCTTGGATCTAGCATATGTGTGATTGGATCTAGTCAATTTGAGTGTTTCCCCTCTCTTGTGTTCTTTGTGCTCTTGGGGATTTCCCCTCCAATTCATGAAAGATCTCCATCTAGGGTTCCACCCTACAACACTACATCTATACTAGATTCAGGTCATGGAAGTATTGGTTCTCAACTTTGAACACTATGTGTCTGTAGTGCATTGGTGATTCACTATCTTTTTATATGGCAGTCCGTTCCTTCCATAGGTGTTCTCTTTGATGCCTCCTGCTCTTTGGCTAAAATGTTGACAACTCCTTACATTATCAATTTCCAATTGCTTTAATTCTAAGCACAATAGAGAAAAATTCTTGGAATGATTGCTTATACCTAAACCCTCTATAATGTGGTGTTTTACTTCTAAAAGGTTTGTGTCATTTGCCTATAGTTGGGATTATCCCTCATTTGTATCTCTAATAATCTAACCCAAGCTTCTCTTAAATATTCATCACTTAATTGTTTAAAATCCAAAATCCCAAAGCCCTCTCCTAGGTAAGGAGGGAATGGCATATCAAGAGAAGAACTAGCCATAAGAGCAAACCAAGCAAACAAGCAAACTAACAAAGTAAAATATTTTTATGCTTTCGTTTTTTTTTAGAAGTGGAGGGAGATGAAAAAGAGAGGCAAATAAAAATGGAAATAAAAAATAGAGCAAGTAGATGATAGTTTGTATAAGAATTTGATGATGTCTCCCCGGCAACGGCGCCAGAAATTCTTCCTGCTACTTGTAAACTGTGTTGGGATTTCCCCGAGGAGGAGGGGTGAAGCTGTACAGTAGAGATAAGTATTCCTCTCGGTTAGAGCCAAGGTTATCGAACCAATAGGAGGACCACGCAAATTCTCGTCTTCATTACCTACACACACAAAAGCAAATACTTCACCCAACGTGGGCAAAAGGATTGTCAATCCCCTTGAACTTGTTACTTGCAAGGAATAATTAGGATAGTGGTAGATAGATAAATAAATTGCAAAATAAAATAAAATAAATTACAACAAGGTATTTTTATTTTTTTTATAATATGTAAAAGTAGACCCAGGGGCCATAATTTTCACTAGAGGCTTCTCTCTCGAACACATAGCATACGGTGGGTGAATAAATTACTGTTGGGCAATTGATAGAAAAGTGCATAGTTACGCCGCAAGGTGATCCCCGACTGCATTCTCCATCGAGCTCATCATCCTCACATGTTAGCCTCCCACGGGATATCGTCGAGCGCACCCGCCACTACCGATGTGCACCTTGTATCTGTATCTTCTTTTTATCTTTGTCGGTTTTGTTAGTTTAGTAGCCTCCAGTTTCATCAATTAGGTACAATCCTTAGTCTGTATAGCCAGGTTGCCACCCCCTGGCTACCCGCTTCGCATGTTCAATTTCTAGATCACTTTTTTTCCAATGAGTAAACACAACTGGACCATCTTTACTTGTAACGTACGGAGTCTGAACAACCCCGCACAACGTCTGGTTGTTCAAGATTTGTTCCGCCAAAACCGTCCTTCCATAGTCTGCCTTCAAGAAACAAAACTTGATGTGGTCAATCACGTTGCTGTCCATGAGATCCTGGGGCCCCGTGACTCCTTCTTCTACCTCCATGCAGCTGGAACAAGGGGCGCCATAATATTGGCTTTCAACTCAGACCTCTTCTCCATCTAGAGCACCTTCAACACCCTAAACACTATTTCTGCAACCATCTCCATGCGAGCTTCTGTTGCATCTTGGTGCATCATGGCAGTATATGGTCCACAAGGTGATAGTGAGAAATTCTCCTTCATCAATGAGCTTAAAACAATCTGTCAAAACAACTTGCATGCATGGTTGCTGCTAGGTGATTTCAACCTCTTGTGTAAGGCATACGACAAGAGAAATGCAATGGTCAACAGAAGCCTGATCAATGCCTTCTGTGCTACTCTAAATAACATGGAGGTTTCTGAGTTGCGGCTTCATGGATGGCAATTCACCTGGACGAGCACCTGTCAATTGCAAACAAAAACTAAGATCGACCATGTCTTCTACTCAAATGAATGGGGCCTGCTATTCCCCCAATGCCACCTACGAGCACTATCTTCATCGGTCTCTAACCATTGTGTGATGGTGCTGATAGGAAAGACGAGCCGGAGGCAGTTCAGGGGTTTCCGCTTTAGAAACTACTGGCTGCGGATGAGAGGCTTCAATGATGTTGTTAAAGCTTCTTGGAATGCACCTATCCCACACTCTAATGCCATGATGATCTTGCACAACAAGCTCTCGCAACTAGCCAGAGCACTAAGGTGTTGGAGCAGGAAAAAGATTGGGAATGTGGCCTTTCTGTCCACTATTATTGATCAACTTATCTTGGGTCTGGATCAAGTGCAGGATCACTGTGACCTCACTTTGGCCAAAATTGGTCTCAGACAACACCTCAAGATGAAACTCCTTGGGCCGGCTGCTATTTAGCGCATCCGCATCAGGTAACGTTCGAGGATCCCATGGCTACATGTTGGGGATGCAGACTCCAAGCTCTTCCACATCAAAGCGAACGGATGCCATCGCAGAAACTCCATCCCTTTGCTATAAACTGAAGACAGTCAGCTCACCACCATGGCCGACAAACACAATGAATTACACCACCATTTCTCTGCAACCATTGACACAACAGACTAGGCAGAGCTCTCTCAACTGGAACTTGCTTGTTCTGTCTCGACTCAACGTCTCCTCTTTGGATGAACAATTCTCAGATGAGGAGATCAACAAAGCTGTCTTCACCCTTCCTTCAGGCAAAGCTCCGGGCCCTAATGGATACACCACGGAATTCTTCAAATGTTGGGATGTGATCAAGCATGGTGTATCTGCAGCACTACACTAATTCTTCACCCTCTGTGGAAAGCACCTCCACCTGCTCAACTCTGCCTACATAACATTGCTACCTAAATCCAATGAGGCCATCAAAGTAAAAGATTTTCGGCCGATAAGCTTGATACACTCAGTGGGACAGATCATCGAAAAACTGCTCTCCATCTGCTTGGCCCCATTCCTACCACTGCTAATTCCCTCCTCTCAAAGCGCCTTCGTCAAGTCTAGAAGCATCCATGACAACTTCCTGTTCATCAAAAATGCAATCCGTAGACTACAACAACACAAGGACCCAGCTTGCTGCTCAAGTTGGACATTGTCGGAGCTTTGGATAATGCTTCTTGGTCCTTTTGATGGAGCTCTTCTCCCATATGGGTTTTGGCCACAAATGGTGTGACATGATCTCCCTGCTATGGAGCACCGCCTCTTCATGAGTAATGGCAAATGGCAAGCTTGGTCTTCATCCACCACAAAGGCCTGCGTCAGGGAGGTCCACTCTCTCCCATGATCTTCACCCTTGCAATTGCGCCACTTCACTGGCTATTTGCAAAGGATGCAAATGCTCAGCTACTCACTCCGGTTTGCTTGCCACCCTCCCAGTCAAGGGTGAGCCTTTATGTCGATGACGCTGCACTATTTGTCTCCCCCAGGCCAACTGACACCATGCTCACCAAGGAGATCCTTGCCAGTTTTGGCTCTGCCTCTGGCCTAGTTTGCAACATGGATAAAAGTGGCTTCTTTCCCATCTGCTGCGTTGACATTGACCTGGTTTCCTTGCTGCAGCAGTTCTTGGTGCTCGTTCTTCAATTCCCTTGCACCTACCTTGGTCTTCCCCTGCACTACAAGAACATCACCTGAGCTGACATCTAGCCCATCCTCGACAAACTTGTGTCCAGGCTGCAAAAATGGTGTGGGAAGCTCATGACTGGTGATGCATGCCTATGGTTAATCAACTCTGTACTCTCAACAATCCATGTCTATCTGATTACAATTTTCAAGCTATGTGCATGGGCCATCAAACAAATTGACAAGTTACGAAGAAACTTCCATTGGAGATCAAAGCCCGATGCGGATGGAGGAATTGCATTGGTTAATTGTTCCACCGTCTACTGCCCCAAAAGCCTCGGTGGACTCGGCATCATTTACCTGAAGCGCTTTGGTAGGGCCCTACACCTACGATGGAAGTGGACGGAATGGCGTGCGCAAGACATGCCTTGGATTGGCTCTCCCATCCCCTGTTACAGAGACGACCTGGCCCTTTTCTCTGCTACCACTAAAATCTCCATCGGCGCCAGAACGCATGCCAAGTTCTGGCATGATCACTGGCTCGCCGGTGACGCACCTGCTGAGATTGCAACAAACTTGCTAGTTTTCAGGTCTGCACCACATTTCTTCTGAACCTGAGATGAGGCAGTTCACCAATCTCTAGGCAAGGTTGTGCAGCATTGTTCTTGATCCTGCACGGCCTGATGAGATCACCTGGAGCCGCAACACTACTGCAACCTACACCACAATCTCAGCCTACCGTTGCCAATTCCTTGGGTCCACCGCCGATGCCAACTATGATAAGCTCTGGAAATTCAAGGTCGAGGCAAAGTATAGGTTTTTCTTCTGGCTTTTCCTCAAACGCAATATCCTCACCAACGACTACCTGGCCAAACATGGAATCCCTCATAGCCCCAAGTGCACCCTCCCTGACTAGACTGAAGAATCTGCACTGCATCTCATCATCCAATGTCCGTTCGCAAGATCAACTTGCCTGCTCGTGGGCGATTGGCAAGGGCTTCCGGCACTTCCCAATGCGGCACAACAAGCAAACTCAATTTGCACCTGGTGGAACGATTACATTTGTCCACTCGTTTCCAAGGCGATCTCCACTAACATCTACGTGGGATGGAACATATGGAAAGAACAAAACAGATGGGTGTTTGAAAAGAAAGTGTAGCACAAGGACGAGCTAATCAACCTGATCAAGAAAGACATCCTCCAGCCAATGCTCTCCTTTCATTGGATTACTGACACCGGAATTCACCTGAGCCTGAACCTGATTAGTCTAGTCCTTTATCTTATTTTACTCCTGTAAGGACCTTTGTATTTGTTTTACTTCTGCTCAATATATAGGCAGATGACCTGCCAGTTCCTCAAAAAATGACATTATTCACAGCAATGATCGTGTATATAGGCATCACGTCCGTGACAAGTAGACGAACTCCTACCTACATCTACTACTATTACTCTAGCAATCGACCGCTATCTAGCATGCATCTATGGTATTAAGTTCATGACAAATAGAGTAACGTCTTAAGCAAGATGACATGATGTAAACAAAGAAAACCCAATCAATATGAATAAACACTGTCGTTTCATCCTTAATGGCAACAATACTATATGTGCCTTGCTACCCTTTCTATCACTGGGTGAGGACACCGCAAGATTGAACCCATTACAAAGCACCTCTCCCACTAAAGGTAAATCAATCTAGTTGGCCAAACCAAATGGATAGATCAGAGAGAAATACAAAGCTATAATGATCATGCATAATAAAGTTCAGAAAAGACTCAATTACATTCAATGAATAATCTGATCATAAACCCACAATTCATCGGATCCCAACAAACACACCGCAAAAGAAGATTACATCGGATAGAACTCCAATAAGATCGAGGAGAACATGGTACTGAAGAGGGAGAAGAAGCTGTCTAGCTACTAGACCAATAGGTCTATGTGAACTACTCATGCATCATCGGAATGCAGCAAGGATGATGTAGAAGCCCTCCGTGATCGATTCCCCCTCCGGTAGAGTATCAGAAAAGGCCTCCAGATGGGATCGTGGAAGAATAGAATCTTGTGGTGGTGAAAAAAGTGTTTTGGGTGGCTCTCTATTGGTTTGGGAATATTTGTGAATTTATAGAGGTGGAATTAGGTCAAACGGAGTTGCGTGGGAGTCACAAGCTCAGCGGCTCCTCCCAAACCTTCTAGGGTCCCTTCTGGTCCAGAAAAATCTCCGTAAAGTTTCATCGTGTTTGGTCTTCGTTTGGTACTAGTTTTCTGAAAAGCCAAAAACAAGCAAAAAGCAGGAACTGGCACTAGGCACTAGGTTAATAGGTTTGTCCCAAAAAATGATATAAAGTAGCATATAAATGCATATGAAGCATCCATGATTGATAATATAATGGCATGAAACAATCAAAAAATATAGATATGTTGGACATGTATCAGATATTGATTTGAGTGGGAGTGCACTTTTTATTGAAATTAGTTCAATCATCGGTGCAAATTAATTATGGAAATTGTCTATGTGTAGTTTGCATTATAGTTGTAGAATTATGGCTCGCGGATCCACCTTGTTGTTGAAACTGATTGACTACTATTTATCTAGTTGAATCTTTTACGATTGAGAGGATTGTCCTCTAAAAAGTGCCAAGAAGGATTTTGTCATATTGCAGGCTTACAATGCTCTCCTGCTAATGCTATGGATGACAAGACTTATGTCTTTTGATCCAAAAGGCTAAGAAGTACATTACAGTCTACTTGCTTCGGCGAAACCCGAACTTCAAAATTTTTGGGATAGTTATATGATATTCTTGGAACTGAAAATTGTTTTCAGAAACAAACAAAGGTAAAAAAGAAATGTGGTATCTAAAGAAGTGTTTTGTTTGCAAGTTCTAGTGAAGCGTTCAACTATGTTTCAGACTAAAAATGTGTAAGATCCGGAAGAAGACCGGGCATGAATTGACAATGAGAACTTGAAGAGAAAGAACAAAACCAAAGGATGTAATGACTTACATGCCTAGGGAAGTTCGGGGCTCACGCCATTCTTAAAAAATTAGATGATTCTTCTGTTGAGTGGGAGAAATATTGGAAGTAAAATTATAATAAGTTTAGAAGCAGAAAGAAAAGAAGACTGGAATGTCCAGCTCAGGTATGAATGTCATACAAGTTATAATATGTAGAGGAAGTCGGTCAAGTAAAGTATGATTCTTGAGAATTGTGATTAAAATTGTTAAACACTAAATTCTTTGGGAATTGTGGTTAAAAGCTTATCACAAGGTTATCGACTCGATTGCATGTTGTTGCGAATCGATGCAAGAAATACTACGGCCTAATGACCAACAAATCAATGAGGTTAAAATATGTGTTGAAAATTTTGTAGAAGTTATGATACCTTTTCAATAGCATATTACCTCTGAGTTTATTGCCATAATTCATTTTAGAGTTTTTTACACTCTAGCCCATTGCATAGAAGTTGCAAGGAGATTATTCATAAGAGAGCAATAGTTGTTCAATGTAATGAACAAAAGGGCCATACTCCTATTGTAAATAGGATGTAAGCTATGAACATTGATGATAGAATTGAACATCCATAACACTTACACTAAATGTCACAAGACTAGAATCTGCATATGTGGGGCACTGCATTTAGTCACATGAAGAAACCGGCATGGAGAAATTCTATAATGATGCATATTGAAGTCATCTGATTATGAATCATCTCACACTTGCAACTTCCGTCCAAGTAGTGAAGTAAACTAAAATATTGTTGCAAGCAGTGGATTTATCCATCTTCAAGGATGACTCAAGTAGATATTTATATTTACTTTTTGAGATATAAGTTCGGATCCTTTGAAATGTTTTGAAAGGTTTTTCCAGAAAGAAGTAGAATTTTCTGTAACAAGAAAATTATGTTTCAACAATTGAATTGCAGAAAAGAATATTTGAAGTTACAAATTTAGCGAATGGTTGATGAGCTGTAAATATTTTATAGCTTGCACCTCCTAGAAACACTACTAAGAGTACGGTGTTTTGAGTAGATGTAATCAAGCTATGTATGACATGGTGCTATCAAAGATGACATTAATTATTTTCACCAATTTTTTTAATGTGATGATTTAGAGATTGTGGCATTTACACTAAAATAGCACCATTGAAGTTATTGAAATAAAGTGCTACTTTGTAGGTTATTCTAAATGGTTGGCTATTCCTCTATCACTACGCCAAGGCAAAGTGTTTCGCTAGAGAGTACAAAAAATTTGAAGAAAATGTTTTCTGCAAAAGAGTGAATGGGAGGATAGTGCAACTCAACAAGATTGCGGAATCTTTCTGATCAGGTCAAAGAAAAGAAATGCTAGGTGATTCTAAAGTTTCCTACCACGACTAATAAAAAAGACTTTAGATGATATATAGAAACTTCAGTAGAACTTGCAGCTGAACCATTTAGGTTGGGAAAATTCGTGCAAATCTTCATGGTATGCAAACGAAATATTGTTGAAAGTTGAAATAAACAATGAACTTATAATACACAGAGATGCGTTGATAGGCCCTGACTCCGGAATTGGCTGTACACCAAAATAATCCGAGATAGTATACATACACATAATTCAAGTTTAGAACTTGATGGACGCTCTGAAGGACTTAAAGCCTAAAGTGAAGTGATGGATCTATAGATTGACAAAGATAAAAATGTTTTATGATGCTTGACTTGTTGCAAATAGTTTATGACAAGATCAAGGAGTTGATTATGACAAGATTGTATCATCATAATAATACTTAAAGTCAGTTTAGATTAAACTAGCAATTACTAATATTTCGGTTATGAGATATAACAGATGGATGTCAAAATGATCCCAATGAGATGGAAATAGAACCAAGGTTGTATATTTGATATGGTCCAAGGTAATTTTGTTATCCAGACGATGCTAGTAAGTGTGCAAACTTCAAGAGATCCTATAATGATCTGAAGTAAGCATAGTGGAGTTGGACTCTTTGTTTTGATGAATTGATCAAAAAATATGATTTCATCAATAGAATCAAAGATACTTGTATTTACAAGAAAGTAAGTGGGATCATAATATTTCTAAACAGTTTGTTTGCATGACACATTGTTGATTGGAAATTATATAAATTTCTTGACATGGATTAAGACTTTATTGAAACTAGTTTTTCAGTAAAGTACTTAAGCAATATATAGTCCTGGTATTAAGCATAATGATCTATGGACATAGTAGTGTCTAATCAGGCTTAGCCAAAATACATATGGACATAATACTAAAAAAGTTTAGTATGAAATATGCAAAAGGAGTTTTTGCAAAGTCACATGGAAGGAGTTTTCAGCAAGAATCGGTATCCTGAAATACTAATGAGCGAAATACATGATTTCAATCAGACTTGTGTTAAATATGTTCCATGGTATCTAAACAACCAGATATTTCTAGTACTACGAGTAAGTGCGAGTAAAGTTACCAGAATGACTAAATAGTTGATCACCAATCTACATAGGTGATACCAGGGTAGGTGCTTGAAAGACGAGAATAGAACCCATGCTGATGTACCTTAGCTTTTCCGCTCTTCCAATCCTAAGCAAGATCATAAATAAGAGTCCCGGGCCGCTTAACGCCCTCTTAGCACATATGATAGGAGCTGGCATACAAAATTACAAGAAGTTGAAACTGTGAAAAAATTGTTAAGTACTAACGGTATGTTTCTCGCATATGGAGAAGATGGAGAGATTATTGTAAGGAGTTACATCGATAATGACACATTGTAAGTAGTACACCGATAAAATCTTCATCAGTGCTCCAAATGAATTTTGGTTTGAACTAAATGATTAATGGTGGAACAATAAGTCAAAATTGGTCCAAGAAAGTTACTGTGGTGAATACTATAACAGAAGGCTGAGTATGTTGTCTCTTTATAAGCAACAATAGAGGGTGATGAATCAAAGATTCATTTATGAACTAGGTATGATTTTTATATGATTGTACAAATGGAACACTATTCTTGATAGTGGTTCTGTAGCTCAATATAAGGAATCAAAAGGTTCTACTAGTGATTCAATGTATATAAAGCATGTTTCACATAAATTGTAAATTCTTGTGAAAGCATGATAGATGCATAAATATGCAAATAATACACATAGATCTGAAGTTGTCAAGATCTGATAGGACAAAGGTTATACCACAAGGAAAGCATGAACAAACACATATGGGAGATTGTTTGTGTAAAATAAAATATGCTAACTAGATTATTGACTCTAGCGCAAGTGGGAGACTATTGGAAATATGCCCTAGAGGCGATAATATTGTATTATTATATTTCCATGATCATAATTAAGAGTTTATATTTCATGCTATAACTGTTATGATCCTGGAATATGTGATTCAGTGGAAAACTCATATGCACCTGTGAAATGATAAACGGATAAAATAAAGGTTCCTAGGCGCCTCTAAGACTAGCTCAACTGTTGTTGGTGATCATGTTTTTCGGATCTTAGGATATCATTAAGTGTAATGATAGTCCTAAAACAACATTGAGGTTATGACGTTGGAAGAACAATCATATTGAATCGACCTAAACTTGTTTGTTATGAATTGAGATAGTATCGTATGTAATCAATTATTCAAACACAGAGTGTTAACATGTGGTTTTGCTCCTTAGACCATGAGAGTATTGTAATCACTTCTTACTGTACGGTGGACTTTGGGGTTGCTCAAACGTCACTTGTAACATGGTGATCATAACGACAACTTACAAGCTCATCGGAAAGTTTGACAAGGGACTAGATAGCTGAAGAGTGAGATTTGCTCCTCCAATGATGGAGAGGTATTCTTAGGTCCCTCTCCGTGTGATGGCATCCTTCATCGTCTGGCTAGACATAGGTGGCTATGTCACAGGGATGCCAGAACACAATAACAAGAAGAACAAAGTCGGTAACAAGGATTTCGGTATAGTGAGCATAGTGATGACTCAGGAGGATATCGATGCATCCCGGGTTTTGTGAAGTATCGCGAAGCAAAGGGAATATCACATGATAACCATAGGTCCATTCGAATATCATTCATGTGCTCATAGGGATCGATATGGACGTCCACGGTCCCGCTACCAGTCATTGAACGAAGGGTTTTCATTCATGTCTATGAGTTACCGAACCCATGGGGTCACAAGCTTAAGGCAACCATGATATGTTGAGTGTTAGTATGATGGTAATGATGAGAATATATTGGTGTAATTGTTTCATTAATATTTGGAATAGTTCTGAGAGGACTCAGAAGCGTTTCGGGGTCACCGGAAGGTTTCGGTGAATATCGGATAATACCGAGTATTACTGGTAAATAATATATATGTGGGAAATGTTTCCTGGGATGTTAAATTACATATAAAATGGTTTAAAGTATTTAGGAAAATTTATATTTAATTTAATATCAACGGGCCTTAAAAGGCCAAGGGGTGGAAGGCAACTTTGGCCACAAGGGCCCAAGTGGGGGAGGCGCCCCTTCCCTAAGGAAGGAGACCGAATAGGAGTGGGGGAGGAGCCCAACTCTTCCTCCCCTTTGGAAGGCGCCCCAAGGAGGCTTTCCCTCCTTGCTGGCAGCCCTCCCTCCCCTCTAACATATATACTTGAGGATTTGTGCTCTTTTGAATACAAGTTTTGGAGCCTCCTCTAGTTCTTCTTGATCTAAGTCTAGTTGGTCCTAGTTGACCAATTAGAGCTAGGCTAATCCTCTTGTACTCATAATTAGAAGCCCCGTGTGGTTCTAATCTCCTCCCTCTAATTCTCCGGCAACGATTAGCTCTGGACGGCGAAGCGCTGCCGGATCGTGATGGTTGCCTGCTTGCAACCAAGTAGAGAGGTCGTGCTTTTGGTCTTCGGTTGAAGGAGTGTTCATGGGCGGTGCAAGGGCTTGTTCATCGATGGTTCGAGGGACTCCAAGTATGATCTTCACCAACACGTTCTTCTTCCGCTGCAACTCGGTGACGGTAACGGTCGTGATCCCAACCCGTTATGCATCTTCATATTGATCTTGGGTGTGCGTAGGCGTGAATATTTTTTGTTTTCTACTATGTTTCCCAACAAAGCCGAGTGTACGAAACGTGTACTCAAGGACCTGACACGCTGTGGTTTTGTGTCAGCTCATCTTCTGCCAAGACCGAAGAAAAATTGCATGTACGCAGGACAAAAGTGTCCACTTCTACTTGTAATCGTTCACACACGCTGATACCGACCATTGTGGTATTGCAGGCCTATATAAGGGGAGGGCCAAGTTACTTAAGAGGGATGGATAACTGATACTAGATCACTAGCGCGCGCGCGCACACACACACTAGTTGGTACAACAAGACTCGAGCACCACCCAAGGAGATCACTCTGCAAGCTTAGAGAAGTAGAGATAGGAGTGCTTGGGCACTCAAGCTAGGACCCCGACCACCACTAGTCATAGCCCGAGCACCTCTTTTGTAACACGACAACACTTGTACTCCCCACTTTGATATCAATAAGAAAGGACGTAGGGTTTTACGCTATCCATGGCGGCATGAACCTGTGTAAAAATCTTTGTCTCTTGTGGATCTCTTTTGGGGGAAACGGGGCGTTTTAGCCCTTGACTGAACCCACAAATAAAGGGTATCCTTGATCCATGTGTCTTGAGTTTACAGTCAGACAGACACCACCGGTCCAGACAGAATCATCTCTCTCTTCCCGCTCCAACCACTACTTCGCTCTCTACACCGCATTCATGTCCGTCAGACTGGACGTGACCTGTCACTGGCTCCGATTGAACGGCGCATCATTTACATCAGTGCGGCGGTCGAGGCGCCTACTCTAGCTCACCGTGTATGCTCGCTCTCCGCGCCATGTTGACGTTGCCTTAGAGTGACATGACCGGTTGGGCGACGGGACAGATTCCTACTGCATTGAAGCCGAACAATCGTCCGTCTACCTACCCGGCATTGACGAGGCGCATCGGTCGAGAAACACACTCCGGGCTCTCACATCCAAAGCGTCGCTTGGCCTGGCCGGTGCCCGATACACAAACACGGTTGCGCACGACACAAACCGCACCACCACTCCTTCCCTTACTCCTCCGGTCACGAACGTCGACGCACCTCCACTTCCAATTCCCCTTCTTCCATGACAAACATCGATGCAATGGCCATGAAAGGCACAGCATGGTGGAAGCATCTCTCGTCATGGCGCCGGCATGAGACCACGGGCATAGTCCACAACTAGCAGGTCGGCGCATGGAGCGCATAGAGGCGGGCCAGCCTCTGAGCTCGTCGGATGAGAGCTCAGAGCACCGGTACAATCTGCAGCTCCTCGAGCAACACCAGCTAGCAGAGAGTCAGACCTTCGAAGAGCGGTCCATCATGGCCATGATCACGGAGGATCCAGACTTTTTCGATGGGCAGTGGGCACTCTACGAGTCGTAGGCAACACCCACACCATCTGTCGTGAACATTGGCAGCTCCACGTCAACGAGACAAAGCACGACCTCCTGTTCGAGAAGATTGCGGCGGGGCAAAAGAGAAGGCGGAACAGGAATGCTACCAGCATCGGCAGCTCCGCGTTGTTCACTACGGAACACTATGTAAAAAGTTTCCTTATTTTTTGCAAATGTAAAAAAACAGGTTGGATGGTTGTGCCACTAGCACTATGCGCATACACATTCGCTTTGAAGTATAATATATTTAAACACTATGTTACACCCTTTTCCCTTTATAAGTCTACTCCCAAAGTTCTCATCAAGGTTTTTAATAAGGTAATATCAACATAAGAATATACAGCATACCTCCTATTTTCCCCACCGGGGTTTTCTAACAGATGCATGCAAGGCATATTAATTTTTTTTGCGAGAAAATTTCCGATCTATTCATCTTCAATCATGGAAGTACAACGAATACCAGAAATAATAAAAATTACATCCAGATCCATAGACCACCTAGCGACGACTACCAGCACTGAAGCGAGCCGAAGGCGCGCCGCCGTCATCGCCCCTCCATCGCCGGAGTCGGGCACAACTTGTTGTGGTAGACAGTCGGGAAGTCGTCGTGCTAAGGCCCCGTAGGACCAACGCACCAGAACAGCAACCGCCGCAGATGAAGAATAACGTAGATTAGAAAGATCCAATCCGAAGACACGCGAACGTAGACGAACAACGACGAGGTCCGAGCAAATCCACCAAAGATAGATCCACCGGAAACACACCTCCACACGCCCACCAACGGTGCTAGACGCGCCGCCGGAACGGGGACTAGGCAGGAAGACCTTTATTCCATCTTCAGGGAGCCGCCGTCGTCTCGTCTTCCTGAGCAGGACACAAACCCTAGCAAAACTGAAAGAAACGACTAAAAACGGAGCCCTCCCACCGGCCCTTGCCGAGATCCACCGCGCCCCCATGGCCCTAGGGCCACCGGAGAGGAGGCGGACCTGCGGCGGCGGCGGCGGGAGGCAGAAACCCTAACTTTTTTGTGGAGGAAGGAGGAGGCGGCGGCTAGCCTTTCCTTCGAGAAAAAAATTAGTTCAGGGCATATTAATTGTCCTCTAAACTTACCTATGAGTTTTGTCCTTTCGAGTTTTTCATATAAGTTATTAAAGAGACAATTACCATCATATGTCATATCATTTTTCTCCTTACATTTTTTCCATTGGATTTTAAAAGAGTTTTCAATGGAACATCAGATCGCTGTCTTTCCTTATGGTATTTGACTCGAAATTTCTCACAAAAGATTCTTAATGAGGCGATATATGCAATACTTGCCATTTTTCCCAGTGAGGTTTTCAAAGAAAGTTTACAAAGTATATTTATTGTTCTCCAAACTCATCAACGAGTTTTCTCCTTTTTCAAAAGTTTTCTCATATAAGTTATCAAGGAGGCAAGAATCATAATATGTTGCATCACTTTTTTTTTTTATTTTTTCCACTGGGTTTAAAGGAGTTTCAGCAACATATCAGCAATATTCTCCTCATATTTTTTCCACAGGGTTTTTTGGGAGAATCTCAAGATTATACAAGGATTTCTTAAGATGGATGATTATACAAGAAGCCCTCAGCAATGAAACATTCAAGCGGGTGTTATACAAGGGGGTGTTGGGAATTTATTTATTTATTTTGAGGGAAGGCCTTCATGGCGCGCTTTATTGCAGTTCAAACAAAGATACATCATTCATTACAGTCGAGATAATGAAACTAGGGGGTCATCATCCCAAAAAACAGCAGAATTAGAAAGAAAAGCATGTTTAGCTAAATTATGCGCCCCGAAATTTGCCTCCCTGAAGCAGTGTCGAATTGAAATTGAGCCAATCCTGTAGGCAACCTACTGCCTATTATTAATTGGCACATGCTAATTAACCCACCGTCATTAACAAAGTGGTGTGTCCAACCACAAACACTCATGTCCCTTCTCTCTCTCTTGCCAACAGGATTCTTGAGGGATGCGTTCAAACAGACACATCTTCTTTTCATTTCTTTCGGATGTATCTATACTTGAGAATCAATAGAAATCAGGATTAATCTTCGATTCACTTTCAATCTTTTTTTTTGAGGGAAGGTCATCATGGCTAGCTTTATTGAATTAAACAGGGATTACGTCGTCCAGCAGTTTTGAGACTAACAAGCCAGGAGGCTCGTTCGTCCAACTACTAGTAATCTTATTACAATAAGAATAGTTAGCTAGCACATGTGCCGCTTCGTTACATTCACGATAACAATGTTTAAAGATGACCTTCCCAATAGAAGAGGAAATATCCACACATTCCGCGAATATTGCCGAATTTGCATCCCACCATGTTGTGTGTCCCACACACGCATCAACGACAATCGTAGAGTCCGATTCCGCTTCCACCCGCGGCATACCTAAGGAATTAGCAAGCGCCAGTCCATCTCGCATTGCCATTGCCTCCACATTAACCACATCTGCTGCATATGAAATGAATTTGCATTGTGCAGCTAGAAAATTTCCTTTAGCATCCCGAATCACTGCCGCTGTTGCCCCTTCTCCAACATCACGATGGAATGAGGCATCAACGTTGAGCTTGACATACTTTGGGTCCGGTTTTTTCCATCATTGTACTACAACCGCACTCTTACAATTAGCAACATGATAATTATTAGCAATTGCCAGAACAAACATTGGCCACCTCATGGGACTAGGAGGAGTCCCATCATGCGTGTGTTGTCTTCGGATCCACCAAAGATACCAACCACCCACTGCTATGATTTGTTTAACATCCAGATTCGGTTTAATGAGAGCTGGACTATCTGGTGCAAGAAGGATATGTTCCAAAATTACCGATCCAGACCGGTCTACTCTCCTTGCCTCGTCCACTCTGTCCAGAACACCCAGCAGACTCCATAAATCCCTTGCATGAGTGCACTCAAACAGCAGATGCCGCACATCCTCTGCATCCCGATGACAAATTGGGCATGCTCCCATCGAACCCACATGCCGGTTACAGAGTATGGATTTTAGAGGCATAATTCCATGTAACGCGCGCCAGCAAAAAAATTGTATTTTCCGTGGGATGTTCAGCTTCCACAATGCACTCCACACCGCCGGAGAAGTGGACCCACTCGGCCTCTCCATCACATTTGCATTTCCCTGAAAAGTTTGAGTCCATTGCACCCGGTATGCTGATCTGACTTAGAATATACCCTTCCGGTCAGGATGCCAAGCGATAAAATCATCAAAAGTGTCATAGCTCAATGGAATCTGAAGTATTCTCCTTGTATCAACAGGGTTAAAGATGGATCTAATCAAACTTCATCCCATGTGTTTGTATTAGGATCGATGAGTTCATCAACTGTAGATAGGATTGTGTGTCCCCTTGCTGTAATGACCTTCCTATCCGGACTTGCTGGAATCCAGGGATCTCTCCATATATGAACATTTTCTCCTGTACCAGTCCTCCATATGTACCCCAACTTGAAGGTTTCTAGTCCCTTCATAATACTTTGCCATGTAAAGGAAGCACCATTTTTAAGGGTTGCCTGTAAAAGGCTGCTATTAGGGAAGTACTTCGCTTTTAGAATTCTAGCGCATAATGAGTCGGGGTTTGTAATAATCCTCCAGCACTGCTTTGATAACAATGCTAAGTTAAAGGAATATAAATCTCTGAAGCCCATTCCTCCCTCGGCTTTACGATAGCACAGTTTCCACCAAGAGTACCAATGCATCCTCTTATGTTCCTCATCATCACCCCACCAGAACTGGGAAATTAAGTCAGTTATTTCCTTGCAAATTCCTTTAGGGATACTGAACACAGACATGGCAAACACAGGGATCGCTTGTGCCACTGATTTTAGTAAAATCTCCTTACCACCAGTAGACAGTTGTTTCTCCATCCATCCCATTAATCTTTCTTTAATCCTCTCAATAAAGTGCCTGAAACAGTCACTTCTATCAGCCCCTACCAATGCTGGAAGGCCCAGATATTTATCAGATAATGCTTCAGTGTCAATATGTAGTTGTTCACACACTTCAGTTCTGGATACAGCAGGAGTATTTGGACTAAAGAATACACTAGATTTGGACAGACTCACCAACTGCCCTGAACTCTGATAGTAGGTCTCCAGAACATGTTGTAAGGAAGCTGCATTTAAAACATCTGCTTTCATAAGAATTAGAGAATCATCAGCAAATAAAAGGTGTGATACTGATGGTGCATTTCTGCACACTCTAACTCCCTCTATGCCACCAGCTTCTTCTTCATACTGCAATAAACTAGAAAGCCCTTCCGCACAGAGAAGGAACAGATAGGGAGAAAGTGGATCCCCTTGCCTAATGCCCCTGGTAGGGGTAAACGTGTCTGTCTCTTGAGAGTTAAACCTCACCTTGTATCTGACAGAACTGACACAAGCCATCATCATTTCAATCCATTGCTCATGGAATCCCAATGTTAACATCATATCATGTAAGGACCATTCCACCCTATCATAAGCTTTGTGCATGTCAAGTTTAACAGCACACAGTCCTGTCTGACCAGCCCTCTTGTTCTTAATCTTATGCACACATTCATAAGCAATTAATATATTATCAGTGATCATCCTCCCGGGAACAAAGGCACTTTGTGTAGGGGAAATTATCTCAGGCAAAATAACCTTCAGTCGTAAAGCCAGCATCTTGGAAATAATTTTGTAAAGCACATTACAGAGACTTATGGGTCGAAATTGAGTTACCAGCTCAGGTGCATCAGTTTTTGGAATCATCACAATGGTAGTATCATTCCATTCTGCCGGAATCTTCCTAGAATTGATAGCCAAAAGAACCTCCTGAGTAATTTCATCTCCAATTATATGCCAATATTTTTTTTAAAAGATTGCATGTAAACCATCCGAACCCGGGGCCTTCAGGTCCCCAATACTGAAAACTGCCTTCCTCACATCCTCAACAGTGTACGGAGCCATTAAGAAGTCATTCATATGTTGAGATACCTTCCGCTGCACCTTCTGAAGAATACTAGGATCCGTATGCTGCACCTCTTATGTAAACAGGTGAGAAAAATAATCTAGGACATGAGAGTTCAGTTCTGGCATACCTTCCAACCAATTTCCACCCGCATCTTTTAGTTTCTTTACAAAGTTTTTCTTTCTTCTAGCAGAAGCAAAAGCTTGAAAGAAGCCTGTATTGCGGTCGCCCCCTTTCAACCAATTAGCTCTGGACCTTTGCATAACTTGTATTTCTTCCAATTCAAGCAAATATTCAATCAGTTCTGCCAACTCTTTCCTCTTTATTTCATTGTCATCAGACATTGGTCCAGCCATGACTTCTTCGAGATCTCGTTGGGCTTTCCGGAGTCTCTTTCTAGGTTTTTTGAGAACCCGCTGATCCCAATCATGAAACTGTGCATGCATCAGGTTAAGTTTCTCATAAATATTTGTAGCATTCGGGTCAGCTTCTACCTTCGCCCATGCTTCTGTTACAGCGGCATCGAACGTACTCTCTCGTAGCCATCTTGCTTCGAATCTCCTAGTCTGACCATTAGTCGCACCATTCGCATGGAAATAGTAATTTGTATCAACAAGAAGAGGCCGGTGGTCTGAGTGATTGAATTCTGTATTTACCAGTGCAGTATGGGGGAAGATCGATGCCCAAGCCTCATTTACCAGCCCTCTATCTAGTCGCGCACGAATTCTGCCTCGACGCCATGTGAATGGGTCTCCAATGTAACCCAAGTCTCATAACTCACAGTTCCTTATTGCTTCCTGAAAAGCGTTCATATACTGGACTGGGCGAGGGTTCCCACCATCCTTCTCTTGTAACGTACTAATCTCATTCAGGTCACCAATCAATAGCCACGGGAGATCATGGGCACTATGAAGCTGGCGCATACGATCCCACGTCTTATATTTATCTTCCCACCGGAATTCACCATACATCCCGGTTAATCTCCAAGTTTGATTGGTCCCATCATTGACTTGAACATCTATATACATACGATCAAGAACTAGCCTCGTTATATGGATCTCCTTCTTCCAAAACATCAACAGTCCACCTTTTCTTCCATCACTAGGGCACACAAGCTTTTGATCCATCTTCAATCTTTTCCTCAAACACTCTGCCGGATAGCTGTCTAAATGAGTTTCTGATAAGAACATCACATCAGGAGCCCAACTGTGCTGGACATCCACCAACGCACGTACTGCTGAAGGCGTTTCCAAGGCCATTGCAGTTCCACGCCAATATCCTCATTTTTCTTTCCTCAACAAACAACCTCCACAAACTAGAACAGTCCAACAGGGAATCACTCCGTGATGGATTGTAGAGAAGTCATCCAACTTAAGAGTCAGATCTTACCAGCCATGTTCCTCCGAACTAGCGATGGAACAGATAAAAACGAATCTGCTGCAGCCCTGGAACCACGTAGGTAGAAGCTCACAGCAGATAAAAACGAATCTTTTGATTCACTTTCAATCTTGTTTTACTCTAACAGGTTGTTCCGCTAGAACCGTGCGCATACACATCTAGATGTTCTGTGCATGTCCGTTTTGATGGTCGAAGTAGGACATGCAGGTTCTGCATTTGCAAAACAGGCTGGGAATTTATGGTCGAACAGAAAAAGGGCACTTATAGGCGCCGGCGCACCGGCCGAAAGTTTCGGCCGGTCCAGCCCAGGCCGTCGGATATGAGTCACGCGGCCGTTGGATCCAGTCAAAAAAAAACAGATCGCCCCAGCTTCTTCCTCCTCGGGCAGTCGTCCTGGATCCGCATCTCCCTCGGGGAGCACGGCACCGCGCCTCCTGTCCCCTCCGGTGGTCGTCCCCGCCGTCGTCCCCCACCCTCGCCGGTCTTCCTCGTCGCCCGCCGGACCCCGCCCTCGCCGGTCGTCCTCGTCACCGGTCCCCCACCCCTCCCGGCCTCGTTCTCACCTCGACCCATGCAACAGCTCACCTGCGCTTGCAGCTCTTGACGACGACGGTTGTAGCTCCGCCGCCCTCGCCATTGATGCTCGCTGCAGGAAAAATACGTCGACGGCGGCCGCGAGTCAATCAACGCCGTTTGAATGGATGTAGCAAAAAAATCACCGATAGTAGCAAAATCAAACTACGGGTGCAGCAAAAACGTCGTCGCCGCCTTCGCGAGGTAGCAGCTCCGCCTTACATGGATGTAGCAAAATCCTGGTATGGTTGCAGCAAAAAATCATGGATGTAGCAAAAACCTCCAACAGTAGTAGCAAAATCCTGCTACGGTTGCAGCAAAAAATATCATTGTCGTCCTCGCGAGGTCGCAGCTCTGCCTGATGGATGTAGCAAAAAGCTTTGCCGGTAGTAGCAAAATCCAACAATGGTTGCAGCTTCCCCTTGTTGTGCAGTGCCATTGAAGCTTTCTATGTCTATGGTTGAAGCTTTTTCCAACGGCTGTTGAAGCTTTTCTAGGTGACGGTTGCAACACTTGTATACGCGGGAGGGTCCGGGCATGGCGGCAGGCAGTCATGGCGGCCGGCGAAGGGGCGCCTGGCCGCCGGCGATGGAGCTTGTGGTGGCCCAAACGCAGCCCGGAGGAGAGGGGAGGGGATGCGCGCGTGAAGGCTGTAGGTAGGGGATGGATCTGGCCATGGCCGCCGGCGAGGGAGCGCCTGGCTGCCGGCGAGGGAGCTCATGATGGCCCAATCGCTGCCCGAGGGATGAGGGAGGGAAGAGGATGCGCGCGCTGGAAGGAGGCGGGATGGAGGCACTGGAAGGAGGCGGGGCGCGTTTTGCCAGCGTGGCGTGCGAACCGGCCGAAAGTTCGACCGGCGCACCGCGCCCAAACATTTCCCATAGAAAAAGCTACTAGGGCAGGCCGGCCAACAACAACAACAACAACAACAACAAAGCCTTTAGTCCCAAACAAATTGGGGTAGGCTAGAGGTGAAACCCATAAGATCTCGCAACCAACTCATGTCTCTGGCACATGGATAGCAAGATTCCACGCACCCCTGTCCATAGCTAGCTTTTTGTCGATACTCCAATCCTTCAGGGCAGGCCGGCCAGGGTTAAAGATTTTGGAACAACAGATCTGCGGCTTGGAAGGGGTTATGCTAGGGACACCACGACGAGAAAAAGAGAAACTATCACGGAGTGGGAAGTTGGTATATGTTTTGGCAATTATGAGAAACGATGATGCGAGGACTAAAACGAGGACGGGCTAACAGTAGAGATTCCAATGGTCGGTCCAAAGCAAGCCTACAAAAGCCCTTGTAAGGTACTCCCTCTGTCCCGTAATATAAGAACATTTTTTACAATACACTAATGTCAAAAACGTTATTATATTATGGAACGAAGGGAGTAAAATCATTCACTCTACTTGCTTGTTAAGATAGTTTTATTAGGAAAGTGTAATGGAATTTCTTGGTAAAAACGTAAGAAAAGGGATGCATATATTTATGTGATTATGAAGACATGACGGTCCGGTCCTTGTAAAGCAAAAGAGCGTGTAATGCATGCACACAATTAACATCATAATTCACCATCATCAAGATATGATAGCAGCTTACTTAAACCATGAATTGGTGTATAAACCGCTTGATATATGGGCGATGTAGTATGTACTCCCTCCGTTCTGCATTATAAGTCGTTTTAGAGAATTCAGTACAAAAAAATTAGATTTTCTGCTGATGAGCTCGATTTGCTGCCAGTGACCTCGATCTTGGGGCGGCGCCAGCGACCTGAAACAAGAACAGACTGGGCAGAGCTTGGGCGAGCCCAGCGATCTGCCGGAAACCTGAAGCTGGATCTGCAGCAGGGGGGGGGGAGGCGAGCAGCTGCAGGGCTTGACGGCATGGTAGAGGCGATGAGATTCTTGGGGAGGCAATCTTCTACAGGCAGCAGCGGGAGGCGGGGTGCAACTCCACCAATCTGGAGACCCGGCATGTAGAGGCGACGAGACACTGGGGAGATCTGCCGCAGGCAGCAGCAGCAATCTACTGGAGGACCGCCATGCCTTGAAGCCCCGGGCGTCGACCGACAAATCAAATTTCGCTGTGTATCGCTTGCCTGTGTTTCGCTTTGTATTTTGGAACAGGATAAACATGTCCTTTTGCTGGTTTTTGGAGCTGGTCGGAAAAGCTAAAACGACATATAATACAGAACAGAGGGAGTATAAAGGACGGGTGATAAGACTTGTGGACACCTTGCAAATGACTTTTTTTTATGTTTATTTCCAGAAGTTGAATTCATGATGAAAAGACATATGGCCAAAAAACAGTCAAAACTATGAGCGAGCCAGGTAGGTAAACAAACGTCGAATAGCTAGTAACAATCAATTTGGGAGTACAACTCTGCATGCATTTCCTTACGACTGAACAGCCAGCCTTTGTAGATGCTCACAGAAGACCTGGAAGCTGACATCATCAGTGAATATGATGTCAGAACCTGGTGGAACATCATGTGCTGAATTATATGTGGCCGATGGATTTAGTTTTGCTAACAAGAACCTTGCCTGCATGCAATGGTACATGATATATGTTAACTACTATTATTACACTATATACTTAGATTCTTTTTAAGCAAACATAAAACTGAACATGCCCTAATCTACAAGAGAGAACAAATAATAATACACACCTGGGAGCCATGTTGGTCACAGACAACTAGTCGAGGAACTGGAAATCGACCATTTATTATCACCTGGGCCTCCTCCTGAGGAGCTTGTAATAATTGTGCGAATTGCTGAAACAAAAAGGAATTATAGCCAGTCAGCATCTGAATTGCTCAAACACTTATGGACTGACTAGAAGATGCACCCACGTTACCTGATGCTCCGGCTGATTCTGATAACACATGTTTCTCCACTGAGCGATTGTCATTCCATGGAATATGACAACACTGAAGTATGCATCAAGCAGCAGTATACGATCTACTGCTATTGATGCCACATCGAGGAATACAGGAGAAGGAGGTGAATCGAAAGAAAATGAAATTAATGACGGCTGAATCATTGCAACTGAATTAGTGATACTCTCTCGGTTGAGTAACATTCGGAAATAGGCTGTTTCATCTGGACTGTTATTGAAAACCTGTAATAACAAAAGGCCGAGTATTAGTAAGGCACTGATTTCCTCAAGGGGAAAAAACAATAATGCAGCCAATTCACAAAATAAGTGACGTTTTAGACAGACCTTCGATCAAAGTTTTAACACTTCCACTGCCAATAATGTTTAAATTTTAGATTGGAAACTTGGAAATCCTATGAATAGATTTGCTTGGAAGTATTTTGAGAATATTAAAATTCCTCTTGGGTTTGATACATATACTACGGTGAAACTTAGTGGTCAAAGTTATACATATTACAGACAGTCCAATCTGCAAAACAGCAAAATGGCACTTATTTGTGAACTGGACAAAGTAACAGGTGTGCAACACATCACCTGAACAAATTGCGAACGCCTGAGATTAAACATAAACTGAGGAAACAGTGAGAAATTAGAATGTAGGCTAAATGAAGAGGGGTCATCCTTCCGATAATCCCCAAATCTTGAACATAGTCGTATGAGAGATCTATCGAGCCACCGTGTTGCATCAAACTCTTCCTACAAAATGGTTCAAACTAACTGTTAATCATGCATCTCAAACACAAATTTGGATTTAGCAACACCAGGGTGACAAATTGCATGTACATATGCAGGTGCATAACATATGTCGTACGCTAATCAGAGAGCCCACAAGGTATACAGCTGTTCATAAAGATCAACAACATGCACAAATGGACTAAAGGAATTCACTGTATCAGGTACGCTCTGCTGTCATTTAATAATACAGCTAGAAAATCAAAAGATAACAAAATGCATAGAGAAAATGATGATATTGAAAAAGATAAAGAAAATGCACTGATTTTAGTGTTCGCCTGCTCAACAAAAACTTGCATGCGGAACAAGTCATCAACCCTAGAACTTTAGAAAATCAATAGCTAATAGTATGCACACTTGCACAGACTACGTGCAAACATAGATGCATAAGAGGATACACGATATCAAGAACTAAATGTTTCCTTGTTTCCTCCTGAATATGGACGCAGAAGTGTCTAAACCCAGTTGCGAACAAATTACTACATACAACAAGCACAAAGAAAATAATAAGTTTTCATGGTTAGTAGAAAAGAAGAAATACAGTGGCCACCATATCAAAACCTCCTATTTTGATGTGCATAAATATAGAATTAGCAATAATTACAATTACTGTATAATACTCCCTCCGTTCCTAAATATTTGTCTTTCCAGATATTTCAACAAATGACTATATACGGAGCAAAATGAGTGAATCTACACTCCAAAATATGTCTATATACATCCGTACGTGGTAGTCCATTTGAAATCTCTAGGAAGACTTATATTTAGGAACGGAGGGAATACTATAGTAGTCTAGGATTAGGCTAGTCATAGTGGGGAGTAACTTAGACGAGTGTCATGCATATGACACTAGTCCATGTTACTACCTTCATAGTGAGGAGTAACATAGAGGTAGTGTCATAGATGTTTGTATTTATTAGCTTGTAACTAATTTTGTCTTGGGAAGTGTTATGTGATGGTAACATATTCTGTTACTCAAAACAACTCTCTCCTTATTAACTACATGCCACATAAGCAAACATATCCTGGGGTGCGTTATGTTACTAGCTAAGTTACTCCCACTATGACCAGCCTTAGACAGTTGTTGGCTTGAGAGTGAAAACACACAATTAACACACCTGTAGATCAATCTAAGGACTTACTTAACCATTCAGAGTAAAAAGATTTAATGCTCTAAATTGTCATTACTGCAATTATAAATGTTTGACGAAGATGGCACTTTAGTTAAATGCAAGTGTCAGGGTGAGACTGGCTTTCATTCCAACACAAGAATATGCACATAACAGAACACAACAGCTGGGAAGTAGACAAATTATGAGTATCTGACCATCGGTTTTTGTTCAATCAAATAGGCAATCAAAGCCATATTGATGAGGAACACTAGATGAGAAGAAAGAAAACACATGCCAGATCTGTTTGGCTACTTCTAGATGCTTCCACTCTAGTGTAGTATTTCTTTTGTTTTCTTTAGGCTGCCCGCTGTTTCTAGAGTTCTCTAGCTATAAGTAGTTGTGAGTAGAGAGATGAATCCTAAATAATGTTTTCTAGTGTGTTCCAGCTATAAGTAGAAGTATTGAAGGCTTCCCAAAGCCCTATAAATAGAGGTCCTCACCTCTACTTTGGAAACCAGACTATGTACCCACTACCTATAATAGAACTTGTTGTTCTTATCTAAGATCTTGGAGTAGATCTTGTGCCCTAGGAGTTCTGGATTGAACTCTTGCTGCCCTATCGGCCTACATTCGCCTCTAGAGAGATATCTAGCACAGCACGTTGAAGCTGTTCCTTCAACACTTGTGCTGTACACATTGTAGCAGCAAGGTGGAGTTGCTCCTCCACAACCTTTGTGCTGCTTTACATATACTACTGATGTTATCAGGTACAAAAATCATTGAGGTTGCACTCAGGATAACTGGAGTACGATGCATGAATGAAGTACCTCTATTTCCATTTTCAAGGAGATGTATCTTGCCAACACAACAGCTGCAGTTTCCTGGTCAAATCCTTCGACTAGTTCCTGTATTTAAAGGAAATGCATGTCAAGTCAAAAGGGAAAGTCATCCAATGAAATGAATAGTCCTGCAAGTAACACCTAGAAATTTATAATCTGTCCTACTTAAACCAGTAGAAAGAAAACTTTTTACTCTCAATGGAGAAGCACTCATTTGTTTAAGAAGGCTTTGACAAGAGAGTTCCAGGGACAATAAACAGTGAACACTACAGTGCCTTAATGCATTTTTCTCCCATAGACAGGTTAAATGGATTGGACAGCTTCAGGCAGGTGAAAAATAGTATATTCATTGTTGCCAATAGGTGCTCACTTAAAATTATACTCCCTCCGTTCAGAATTACTTGTCACAAAAATGGATGTATCTACAACTAAAATACATCTAGATACATTCATTTCTTGGACGAGTAATTCAAAACGGAGGGAGTAGCTTATATTACATGTGCATGAGAAATGAAACAGCTACAATGCAAGAAAGTACTGTACATGTGTATGATGATATATATAATCCAACCAAGCACAATAACAGTGCTCCATACTTTGAATGATCATAGGTTACAATTAATATGGTTCAGTTTAGCACGCTGCTCGTGCTCAACAACATAATATACATAACAAGAAATTTTTAAGGCTCGCTTAAAAGAATAAGGCTAACCTCGGTATTGGTAGAACCATCCACCCATTTTCTGGATACAGTAGTAGCTCTTATTCTCATTTGACCTTCCGGGTGTTGGTAACTACAAAAGAATCACCACACTCAGCAGTTGGCACATTCAGTCAATCTTACACAAAAGATAGCAGAACTGAAATAACTACCTGGTTACAAACTGTATGTACAAATCGGGATTTTGATGACCTGGTTGGCCAGAGCGTTCACTCGGTGAGACATCAAAAAAAACTGTAAGTGAAGTATTCCTATCAAGCCCACACATTTTCCATGCTGTTGTGTTTCCCTGACCGACAATTGTGTCTGCACATAAAGCTCCTTTCTATGGTTGGCATGTTGCAAAGATCAAGCCAAGTCTTAACATTAGTATTTTTCAGCTTAAGAAATCTTAGCATAAATGAGTGTATGATATAGATGCCTACCTTCTCCAAAGATGTACACGGTCCAATAACACCCTGAACTTTAATGTCCTTTGAACAGTTTATTTCAAATGTGCCACTTCAAGAAAGAAAAAAGGCAAGAGTCAGTACATGTTTACAGCTATTTTGCTGAATCATGGTATTAGGAGAAACACGACATACCCCTCCTCAACCTCTACTTTCAAGATTAAGAGGTAAGCATGGTTTAGCTATCCGAAATTATCATTAAGAGAATTCACTTCCCAAGAAGTTCACTAAATCCAGAAGAAACTTTTTCAGATCAGTTTTAATCTTTAATTTGATTTCTAGTGTTGGTTAGGCGCATCAGTAGTTGATATCATCTCCATATGACATGGATATTATATGCAGATAAAAGAGGAAATCAAATGAGAAGAGAAGAAACTATAACTATTATCCAAAGCTTAGACCAATGCCATTCTTCTTGAGCTTGCTATGATCTACGTCCTCGGCCTTAGATTCCTATCTCACAGCCACAGCTCACCGCTCCCAAGTTCTAAGGCCTACTGTCAACATTTATTGCTTCCGAGTGCCACCATCTGAAACCACCCACCAAAATCTGGTTACTGCCTACTGCCACTGATGGCACCTCATGTCAACGGCTCAAAGGCTGCTCACCCAAATCTAGTAGCTGACAGGGAAGATGGCAAAGAAAAGGATGACAGTGAACAAAGCATGAAGCACCGAGTAGTAGCATGCGAAAATGCCTTACGGTGGACGAGCACTCTGCGGACCATATCCTGCCCGTCCGTTATCCTAACTGATCAGATCCCTCCCGGTATTTGTGCATTCTGTCCCCACAAGAGCCCCGTCAAAGCTTGTATCCCGGCAGCTATAGCTAGCTTTATTGACAGAGATTGTAGCTGCTGGAACACATGTGATGAGTATGGCACCATTTCAAATTACCCTCTGCCACCCGGAACAGTGCGATGTGACCTGACCTTGTGCCCAATTGACGCTCCCCTCACGATAGCACATAGAATAATAATCGGCCATTAAGACCAATTTGTTAGTCAGTGTAATGTACAGAGAGATATTAACAGTCTATCAAGTCCGCTAAACACCTATTAATCTCATACAGACTGCTTTAGAGTAATTTATTATTGTGACTCTTGTCCAGATTTTCTTTTAACTCTCAATATTATCAAATGTTTTTCTGGTCACAAATTATCTTAAACTCTATAGTTAAGACTTATAGGTGTTCTTAGATTTTATCCATAAAATAATACTCCCTCCATCGCAAAATAAGTGTCTTAAGTTTAGTACAACTTTGCACTAAAGCTAGTACAAAGTTGAGACACCTATTTTGGGACGGCGGTAGTACTACTATATTGTCTGTTAGCACCATCTAGTCGTCAGGGCCATTTACTTAAACTAGGATTTAAACTGGTTTTATATGCCCGTTAGAAGTTTCTGCACAGTTGGCGCTCTGAATAAGAATTGGGCTCACACAGTTCGTTAGATTAATGCATTACTCTCCCGCAAAAAAAAAAGATCCCGCAAAAAAAAGATAGATGTATTACTGTGCCGCCTGTTATATAATTTTTTGCATTACCAAATTTTGTTCTTTTGCCACAAACCATCTTGGAGCCTCTGTGAGAAGGTGAAAATGTCTTTTGGTGGACTTTTGAGAAAAACAATATTTCCACAGCACAAAAAAAATCCAAAACTATTTGTACATGCACATATAACACATTCAACAAAATTTCATAACAATAAATTTTCATACGTGACATAAACAAATAAAAACAAATACGTCAATAAAAGTGGGTCAATTTTTTTATTGTTGGGCCAAGATTTTTTTTTGTACAGCTTGCAAGTCATAATATTTTTTGAACAAAATATCACAGGTTCATTGTGAATATGTATAAGTTTTCAAAGTTTTTTTTAAAACCTGACAAATATAATTTTTGAATCATTTGAAAAAAAAGGACCAAATTGCACCTGTCCACCATACTGTTTTTAGATTTTATATCAATCTGTTTTTTATCCGACACATTAAACTCATCAAGTAGATTTGATTAGTGACCCTGACTGATTTTGTTTTAGAGCCAGTAGATGCAAGAGATGCGCACTGTGCATGATGGAACATTGGCAGGGTCTCTTTTTGTCACGTCCTGACATGCAAAAAGTTTCTGCGTTGTGGCCCACACCACCCATCAAGCTAGTACATTGCCAGGTCAAGTCACCAACTCCTTCCCTGTGGCATGTGCACGTACAGATCCACACGAGGAAACACAAGTGCCAAGCTCGTACACCTATGACACCTACACCCTACTCCTAGGAAACGAGCACGTCGGATAGGGAAGTGACGTTTGAGCATCTCGAGGAATCGTTCTATGCCTAGGATACAGTCCACACGAGCAGGCGTCCACCATAAAGTCACTCCCGAGTTCATGGCTTCTTGAGAGGCCATGAGCAATCAACCCTCCCCATAAGAAGATTGGGAAGAGGCGGGGCAAGGGGATAGAGAGTTAAGTTAGAAGAGGATACGCTATAAGCACAGCGACAGCATCTGCCGCTATTGGCACAGCGACAGCATCTGCAGTTTCCATTCTTAAGGAAATCGTTAACTGGTAGCTGCTCGGTTGGTTGGCGAGTAGGGGATTAATAGGCTAATCGGCAAGTTAATCGGCCATTTAATCAATTAATCGGATGATTTATCGGTTTATCGACTACTCGATGACCCTATGAGTAGGGATTAATCGGTAAGTTAACTGGTTAATCGGATGAATTCTTGAACATGGGCAGTTTCAAAGAAGAGACGTGAACAACGTTGATCTACTCGAGGAGAGCAAGCCAGTGAGCAGTGGCCATCCGAGAGATAACAAGATCCAGCAGTTTGAAGCTTACTACCTCTCATGCCCCGCCATTTAAAAAGCACGGACACGCCAGGAATCGCCGAGCTGCCGTCCTGATACGCCGGGATACGGGGATACGGCGGGATACGCCGGGATACGCGAATTTTGGAGTATCCCCGAAATTCGAATTAAAAAAATGAAAAAACGATTGGGATACGCTGGGATACACGGGGACACGTTAGGGATACGGCCTGGCCCAAAAAAACAGCCTCGGCCCATCAAGAAACCCTATTTTGCAGGGTCACGACATAATGAAGAGGCGCTCCCTCCCTGCCTCCCATGTCGCACAGACAGCGCCGCCACCTCCTGGACTCGCCCCCACCGCCTGGACTCGCCGCCACCGCCGCCGCCGCGCCTGGATTCGACCGGCGACCGTCCCCTCCAGCACCACCAGCAGCAGCAGCCTCTCCTCGCAGCCGCAGGTAACCCAGCTGCATCCTCTCCTCATTCTTCTTCAACCTCCTCCACTTTTAATCTTCAAATGCTTGCTGCTTGCTGCTTGGTGCTCTACTGCTGTTTGCTTGCACTAAGTTATTGGATCTGATGCTTGCTGCTTTCTGCTCTTTGCTTGTGCTGATGGCTGCTGCTGTTCTTGATAGGAATTGATTGCTTGTTGTTGGCCTGATAGGTACCAAACCATGGCATCTGCGAGCGGCACAGCCGGTAGCCAATCATCCGTGGGTGAGAGTGAAGGGCGTCTGGGTCCTGGTGCTGCAATTGGGAGTCAAATGGCATTGCAAATTGGGTGAGCAAAGCAAAAGTCTTTACTCTTTTGGTGCGTTCATATTGTCTTCTGGTTATGTCTTCTATTTTTCTAATCTTCTTTGCTGTTTGATGTGTTCTGCAAGATGCAACTTGCAATGACATGGGGGGACGAGGATCAATCAAGCACTTGATAAAAGAGCCACCAAATGGAGCAATATTCTCTATTCTCCACTCTTTTTCTTTAATATTCTATCTTAATTCTATATTATATGTCATATTTTTATTTTATTTTATATATACTCACCGTATCCCCGAATGGCTGTTTTTGGAAAATGTCGTATCCCGTATCCCCATATGCGTATCCCCGTCCTTCCGTCCCCGTGTCCGTGCTTTTTAGCCCGCCATTGCTACTATTCATGTTATCCAATTACTCATTAGCACCAAGCAGCCCACAGCTGTGGGGGGTGGTCACTGATGATCATTGTCCATTGTGCATAGCAGGGATCAGAGACAACTGAGCTGGGGGTTAAATTACTTAAAAGAACGATTCTGCTGATCTATATGGGGAAGAGTCACAGGGAGAGGAGGCCCGATGGATGTTCATCATGTGATGTGGACGGCCAGCACAACAGACAAACCACGGTAGGTGGTGAAATTAGCTGAGTTAAAAAATATACTGACTGTTCATACAGATCTACCTAGACATACCATCTTTGATGAAAATGTAGAAGGTAATGAAACAAAGATGATAACAGTCAGCAAACTTACTTGAATGACAGGCCCAATGAATGTTCACCTCCCTCGAAAATACGTTTAAAAGAATCCTTAAACACAGAATGCCCAAAACTCTCAGATAAGACAACAAGGCCGCCTGTTCTCTCAATAGCAAGCTTCATCTCAGCTAGTCCAACCTGTTTTGGTGTTCCAAACATAACAGAAGTTCAATGGAACACCAATAGAAAATCAACAGGCACAATTGGAGGATTATAAATGTAGCTTCAGATACAAGCCATTCTAAACTCATACAACGTGATTTCATTAATATTTCCATCTAGTAATTGGCAACGGATCTTCTCAGAAATTATGACATGTGAATTTTTTTGCCTTTGAAGTAACGACATGTGAATTTTTTTGCCTTTGAAGTAACGACATGTGAAAAATTTACACAGTATCTTCCCCAGAAAGGCAAATCCCATCTTTTTTTTCTTCTTGAAGTAGCAAACACAGATGTCACAAAATGAAATTTAGTAATACGTTATAGTTTGTAGAACCAATCATTCAGCTAGATTAATACTAATGGAACATAGAAATAGTATATTTCTGATCATCAAATGAAGCAAACAGTGAAAGATGGACAAGAAAATGCCTAATATACAGATGGCTACAGCAGTGGGGCAGTTTGGGACTTGTGTAGTATATAGTGGGTACTTGCTGCCACTGATACTGAACTACTGACTGTGATCGAGTACTAGCTAAAGTTGTTCAAGGAAACACTTGGTTACACAATTTCTGGTCATCCAACTGTGACTGGTGCTGGCGATGAAGATGTCAGAATTAAGTTGACCGCAGGAGGATCAGAGGGGCACAAGGGCCCCATAGGCTCAGAAGGCTGGTGTGATAACGTTGTTGGAGGGAAATGTCACTGCTCACAGGTCTTGGTGAAGGAAACGACGGTGTGGAGGTCGAATGGTCTTTGAAACTCAACGTCAACCCCTGCCGTGTACAAAACCCATTGTTGGGACGGTGCTAATGGCTCATTGTCGCGGCCAATGTTCAGGATATCAGTTTCTGATAGCTGCTCTACCAGGTGCTGAGTAGGAATTAATCGGTGAATCGGCCTATTTACTGAATTTATCGGTAACCCATTTATCGGTTGGTTAACATAGGGCCATGTCTATATATCCTAGGCTTCATGGCAACATGCAATGTACTAAATGTCTAAACATGCTAATGTACACATTAATGTAACAAGGAAAAGTGTTGCGTATCTATATATCCTAGGCCACCCCACATCATCCGAACTTCTTTTCAAAGATGGAGCACTTGCAGTGGTGGAAGCCTACACAAAGAGGACAGAGCAGCAATGCAGATAAAGCCAACCAGTAGCAGCACAACAGTTTGGGGGAAGGAGCAGGACCCCAAACCTAGAGAAGGGAGGGAAACAGGCTACATTTTTGGCCAAAATAAGCTTTGCCTCCCTGCCAGTTAATCGGCCCACTCAAAATTTTGGCCTTTCATCGGCTGTCGGACCGATTAATCGGCTGTCCCAGTTAATTGTCCTAAGGGGTTATTCGATTCGGTCAGGTGCTGAGTAGCAATTAACAAGGCAGTTAACTTGTTTGACAGTCGATATTTTGAACAGCGGTTGCGGCACATGAGTGCTAGAAACCTGCTGTTGTAGTCGACGACCAAGAAAGTGAACGGGAGATAACTGAACGCGGCAAGCCTCATAGAACTGCTGCCATGTCAGCATGCCTAAATTCTGTTCAGCTTGAACGCTCCAGATTTGAGTCATTGGTGGGGTGGCAGACTGCAGTCCAGACCTTATCGGCTGTTAGACCGATTAATCGGCTGTCCCAGTTAATTGTCCTAAGGGGTTATTCGATCGGTCAGGTGCCGAGTAGCGATTAACAGGGCAGTTAACTTGTTTGACGGCCGATGTTTTGAACAGTGGTTGCGTCACATGAGTGCTAGAAACCTGCTGTTGTAGTCGACGACTAAGGAAGTGAACGGGAGATGCCTAAATTGCGCTCAAGCTAAACGCACCAGAATTGAGCGTCATCGGTGAGGTGGCAGACTGCAGTCCATACCTTATCGGCCTTGTCCGTGCGCTGTCCACAGACTGCCCACAGCATTGAGCCAACCAAGAGAATCGACCAAGTTGACAAGCTTGTGGAAGCAGGGCATGCCGAAACACGAACCTGAGCCAAGGTGACGGTTAAGCAGGGGGCAGAAGGGGTGGGCAGGATGGACCTAGGGAAGGGGACGGCCATAACGGCATATGAAATCGCTTGGCAGGTGGAGGCATGAAGGTTGTAGAGGCGCGGCGATACGTGGCTGCTGCTTGTAGGTGAGGACAGGAAAATTGTGCAGGATTTGGGATGGGATTTGAGCTGTAAAGGTTGGGTTCCGAAGTGATCCAGATTGATTCTTGAACGCAGCTGCAGCGAGTAAGGAGATGGCTAGAAATGGTAAAAGGGTAATGGCGGCTGGTGGTGGTTAGCAGCAGTCGGCACGGGGTTGCAGTGCCAGCAGATAGGTGGCAGTGGAAGGCAGGAAAGAGAGGGGGTGGGGAGTGGCAAATCTGCCCAGAGGGTAGATGTCCGCCAGCGGCAGTGGTGTCGATTCGCCCGCTCGAGAAGAGGTCACCGAAGGTACTGTTGGCAAGGCAAAACACCAAGGACGCATCATCGCTTGAGAGCAGCGCATGGAACGCGGAGGTGGCGTCGTGGGCAGCTGCTGCAGCCACAGAATCTGGTGGCAGGGCCAGGGCCAGGGCCAGCAGCCATTGCTCAAGTGCTGCACCAGCAGACGAGAAGCACTTGTTCCTTCACTCATTAGCGTGTGAAGGCCTCCACTCATTGGCGTGTGAAGGCCTCCAATTGCTTCATGATGAGCTTCATCTGCTCAAAAGCCTCAATCTTGATTTCTTTGCCCGAATTGGAAGGATCTGCTTCTGATATAACCCTAATCTATATCTATATCTACTACCTCCTTTCCGGTTAATAGGGCTCAATTCAAAAATCTCACCAACCAAGGTAGATGATGAGTGTTGGAATAATTTTCGTGGTTTGTAAAAACACTCAATTAATGCGCTCGTTTTCCTCAAAGAATTCTGTTTACCAATGCATTAATTGCAATGCATGCATGCATGAAGTACATGCATTGGTCAAGTTTCTCATAATCCTTGCATGCAATGGATTAATTCACCTTGAAATCTAAGCATGTGATGGGAAACAATCAAATTGAGACTTATAAAACGGGAAATCGAAATTTTTTAGATAAGCCCTATAAACCGGGAAGGAGGGAGTATATCTATACCTACTAATAAAGCAAGGTGCGTTTCACCGATTTTTTCATCGGTTCACCGCCGAAAAAAAAAATCTACGCGAGGCGGTACTAAATTCTTATACGTTTGTCTGCTAGAAAAAGAATTTTCGTACGTGGGCCGCGCGCTGTGGCCTAGCATAGCCAGCCCACTTATTTTTCAGGCCACGCAGCTGTGAAAATTCTATTTTCCGCACCGGGCAATAAATAGTCAAGAGTTCGCACAAGACAACCAATAATGGGCTGGCCCATTTTTTTCTGTACTTTACTTCTATTTTTATTCTCCTTCACCTATCTCTTTTTTCCCTTCCAAGTTAAATTTTCTTTTAGAATTTATTTTATAAATTAAAAATTCTCAAAACCGTTAGGAATAAAAAAACAAATTTTGGAAAATGTTCAGGATTCCAATTTTATTTTGCTATTTTGAAAAATATTCGGAACTTGCAAAAAGTTTCCCATTTTTTCAAAAAAAAAAATTATTGTTTTTAAAAATTGTTCAAGATTTCTAAAATGAAAATGGCATTTCAAAAATGCTCCAAATTCAAAAAATATTCTTGTTCTAGTGAAATTTTCAAAATCAAAAATATTGTTCATGTATAAATGAAGCACATTTTCTAAACATCATATGAATTTTCAACACATGTTCCCATTTTAAAAAAATGTTCACAAATTCAAATAATGTTCATGTTTTTATAAAAAAATGCCCGTGTTTTTAGAAAATGTTTGTGCATTTTAAAAGATGTTTCCTTTCATATTTTATTTGCGTTTTTTTAAAGTGTACATAATTTTCAAAAAACTGTTCAGGATTTAAAAAATTGTTCATGTTTCCTAGAATATTCAGAAGCTTCATATCTTAAAATCCCCTCGATTGAAAGGATGAGTAGATTGAATAACTCATGGGCCTTCTCTGGCGTACGATGACGTAACAATTAAATGCCCTTGATCAATGAACGAAAAAATAGCGGATTGATTCCTTCACACATGGCGAAACCGAGAAGCTAAACGTTCCTTTTTCATGTGCACACAGGGTTTAGCTTGCACATATAATTCTCACTGACTTTAAATGCAAACTAGTTTATCTCCCGTTGCAACGCACGGGCATATGTGCTAGTTACTGAAAAGTAGATAAAAGTAGACGACAATATTCTTCTCTGCTTTATTAAGAGGGGTCGGCCCCTTTATATCTATACCTACTAATATAGGGGCTATTGCTTCTTACCACCGTAATTTTGTCCGTTTTTCGTCCGTCCTTTCCCCTAGTTTGGTACGTCAATTTCGTCCGTCACGCCGCTCCTACGCTTCATCCTCGATACAACTTTGTGTACAGGTTGGGCTAAATCGCCTTACTGGGCCTTGGCCCGAAATCGGCCCAGGCAAAAAATATGACGTGCAACTGAGATCAGGCAGAAAATAAACGTTTTCACATGGGATCGAACTCCCAACGGTGCACATCGATGCCCAAGGCAGCAACCAACAGATCTAAGGCGTCAAGATACAGACAATAGGTTTTGTTTCTTTATAAATTAGTACCACCTCGCTGCTTTAAAATCCATTCTACTGATTTATATATGTTTCCGATTCAAAATCAATAAGCAGCCTGGAGAATTAATAAGTAGTAATAATGGGCCCTATTTGTGAGGAAAACGCCTTTGAGAATAAGGAAACAAAGATGGCTGACATATGGCTTAGATTTCATGAGATGTGTGGCGTGATCAGCGGGCATAAATAAGGAAAAAGAGTGGCATGATTAGCGAGCATATATATGGAAAGAGAGTTTCGCAAAAAGAAAAAGGAAGGAGAGGATAGTGACCATATAATACCAGCGTGCGATCCTTGGGCATAAATAAGGAAGGGTGAGCTCCTAAAAAAAGAACGAGAGAACAACCTTGCAAAGGTATTACGTGGGCATAAATAAGGAAGGAGAGTTTCTTAAAGAAAGGAGATAATAATATGTTGCAAAGGAATTATAATACGAGGGCATGATCAGTATACATAAATAAGGTAGGAGAGTTTGACAAGAAAGAAAGAAAGGTGTATGATATGACACAAAGCACCCAGACATGGCATGCATTTAACGCAAAATAACTCTGGAGATGGCCTAACAGACCTTTTAGTGAGATTTTAAAATTGCTTCAATTTACAAATAATGCCTTTAAGATTTGAAAAATAGGGGGCCATTTAGGGTCATAATTGTCGTACAAAAATCATGCCAAAAGTATTGTATGTGTAAAGAGAAGTATTTGTATGTGAAAATAACTAGGGACTGTTTGTTCAAATGTGAAGGAATTATAATTCATTATTTCTAATGTACTGGAGATGGTCTAACAGAACCCTTTTAGCGAGATGTTTTCACGAAACATACAAATAATGCCTTTAAGATATGAAAATTAGGGGGCCATTTAGGGTCAGAATTGTCGTACAAAAATCATACCAAAAGTATTGTATGTGTAAAAAAAAGTATTTTATGTGTAAATAACTAGGGATTGTTTGTTCAAATGCGAAGGAATTATAATTCATTATTTCTAATGTACTGGAAATGGTCTAACAGAACCCTTTTAGCAAGATTTTTTTCATGACAACTTACAAATAATGCCCTTAAGATTTGAAAATTAGGGGGCCTTTTAAGATCAGAACTGTCGTACAAAAATCATATCAAAAGCATTGTATCTGTAGCATGATTCTTAATGTACAAGTGGGAAAAGACTTCCTAGCCTGCGAGCGTTGCAACGCTCCGCAACGCATACGGGGACGAAGCCACGTAAATCTCTCCTCACCCTAATTAATCTCTCCCCCGGTGAATTCAAGGGTGGGCCCACACTAACTAATCACCCCCTAATTCAACTGTGGGGCCCACACTAACTAATCTCACCCACCTGAATTCGCCTGAAATAGCCACGCCCGTACAATTCATACGAATTATTACTAGACCTTGGTGTGCGCCTTCCTGCCGTTGCCGGGTGGCATCATTCGGATGTTGCTGGATATTTCGCTGGATACACCATTATATCCTATGTTTTTAAGGCGACGCCTTGCTTTAAGGCGCTGGGGGGGGGGGGGGGGGCGCTTCGACGCCTAGGCGCCTAAAGCGGACGCCTAGGCGCCTAAAGCGCTGGGGGGGGCGCCTCGACGCCTAGGCGTCGCCTTACGGACGCCTTTAAAACATAGATTATATCTCCCGTTGCAACGGGCATATGTGCTAGTAGTATATAAAGACAAGACTTGACAGACAAGCCGAAAAGTCCATTCAGACTCTAATATAATTTCTAAACTAACTGGACTATTTCTGAACAACTTGCTTAATCAACTAGGACTCCAAATTAAGGGATAAGAGTCCATGCTTGATGGACTGGCACACATAACAATAATAGATGCAAGTTATTAATTATAGAACTTATAAGAAATAGTCACATGACTTAAATCTAGTTGGTTTCAGTCAGCCAATCAACCAAAGACTTGACAAAGGGACGAACTGGCAGTAATATCTTGAACCATAAATTAAGAAGCTAGCTCAAGAACTGCAGTCATTTCAGCAAACACCATAAACTCGTAGTCTTCTAGGCAATAGGAAGTACAAACACAGCAATATAATGCTGCCTAAAGAGAATACTAACCTGATCAAGAGCAGATGCAAACACATCTAGAACATGACCTTGACTGACCAGTAGTTTGGCAAGGCCATCGTAAAATTTGACGGCTTTCTGGAAATGAGGCGCCGCATCCTTATCAAGATCCTTGTGTGATCTAACTGGCTCAGACAAATCTTTTGATACAATCTGCATTGTCCAATGGAGTGATATCAAGCAAAATGAATTTATAAACAGAAATATAGAGAAGAAATATCACTGAAAACAATCAGTAAGATGTGAAGTTCAGCAAATTGTAAGAATACCATCAATTTTGTAGAAGCTCCATAAAAGAATTCTACAATCTTCGTACTTACTGAGTACTACGCAAACTACAGAGCGAAGCAGTATCTCCAAATCTGTTATAGTACAACAAGAAGTGCATGCCCATAACCTTCGACACCACATCATGAGTATGCTGAGATATACATTTTGCAATTTCATATTCTTCGATATCAGGCTTAGGTGAATTTAGAGAAACTATTAGCGTCACTAAAGGGGTAAAGATTTGTCTTGGCAATTAAGTAATGATAATCGCTGTCATGCATTTTCAATTTCCAGGAAAGAGGATTAAACAAAATAATTAACAGGACACCATCCAGTATCTCAAGTAGACCATGTTTCTGATATAGCGAACCATGTTGCATTGAGAAACAATTTCAATTAACTGATTTATTTACGCTCATGCAAAGAAAGCAAGAATCTTTACCACTCCAGGACCTTCGGTACATGGCCCGCCAAGTAGCGCAATAATCCTTGCGCCAGTCCCAGGCACGCACGCCCCAAGCAACCCAGCCGCCACATTTAGCGCAACACCCGTGCACCTGATGGCACGGTTGCCAGCCTCAACCGGCCACTGGTCAGGTTGCAACTCGTCCAGCAGCTGCAATACAACAACAAGTATGTCAAGTTACGCTTGCGTTCAACTAAATTCACCAAACCCAATGGGCCAAATACCTCACCGTGCTGAGCGTGCACTCGCACTCTGATACCGGGAGCAAGAACCTGTTAACCCCTGTCGTGACTAATGGATGCATCCCATTGACCTGTTGCACGCCTGGCTGCTGTGTCATCTTTGGGAACCCTGGCCGCCCCCCGCCTGATAACCCAAGCTGATCCAAAATATGCTCTTTGGAGATCTCCTTGCTCCCCCGGAACACGTAGATCTTGCTGAGCTCGGCGAACCCAAGCTCGTGCAGATGCACCTGCGTCCCGAAGGTCACCAGGCCAACAAGTGCGTGCTCCGGCAGAAGCGCGACCGCCTTCCGCATGGACAGCTTGACGTACTCCAGTTCTTCCTCGATGACGCAGGTGTCGATGACGAACAGGAACACTGGCGGCAGCGGTGCAGGCGATCCCGGGGGTCCGGCAACGAGGTACTCGACGGTGGAGCATTGTGTGAAGAGCTCGGCGGGCACGTTGTTCTCGGAGATGCCGGCGTAGTGTGGGGGGAAGTGGTTGCGCGAGAAGCAGAGCGGGCAGATCCAGATCTTGGCGGCGAAGTCGACACGGGCGAAGGGGTTGAGGAGCGCCGAGCAAGGCGGCTTGCAGCGGAGTGGCGGGTAGGGAAGGGGCGGCGACGCGAGGGACTCGGGGGAGCGGACCGGGGAGATGGCGACGGCGAGCGGGACGACGCAGCGGCTGGCTTCAACCTTGGACCGGGGCCAGGCGTTCCATGTGAAGCGGACCGCGTCCGGGCCATCGGGGTCGGCGGGCGCCGCAGCCGCGGAGGGGTCGGCCGCCATGATTGAGCGCGGCGAGCAGCTATCGGAGAGGAGAGGGGAGCGGGTGGATCGGAGGGGAGAGAGGAGGGGAGGGAGGTGGAGAGCTGCGCCTGCGGGTTGTTTCCTGTTCTGCTCTCTCCGTCTTTTTGTCCTGGTTTTCGTTTATAATATTATTATATGGGAAAATATCTAGTGCTACAGAGGCTCGGGTATAGCCGACGGATTCTCTGATCGGACGGCTCCCCACGCTGCAACATTTGTAAAAAAACATTATAGGAGTCTAAAAGTTACGCATAGGTCCAGCGGATCTAATCGTTCCCAAACGTCGTCCGATGTAGAATCTGACGGCCAAAGAGCGCATATCACGGTACTACCTCCGTCCGGGTTTATTGGTCCTCATTGTATTTCGTGCCAAATTTTAACCATAGATTAAACTAACAAAATGTTCACGCATGTCACCAAATATTATATTTTTGAAAATTACGTTCAAATACGAATCCAATAAGATAATTTTTCTTGACATGCATTAACATTTTGTTAGTTAAATCTTTAGTCAAAAGTTGACACAAACTACAAAGGGGACCTATAAACCAGAACGGAGGTAGTAGTAGCTAAGCCTCAGTAGCACCAGATATTCTCCCTATATTATGTATCGTCGTCTTCATACAATGAATTGGCCAAGTTCTCTACTCCCAGTATCTGGATGGATTTGACTTCGGATGAGATTATACTCCCTTCGTCCCGAAATTCATGTCGCAAGGGAGATTTTGCAATTCAGTCCTCAGCCTTTGCCACGCCCAAGATGCGACCCTATCTTAAAGGAACTCGAAGGTCCCACCAAGGATAGAAGCGCATCTTGAAGACGCTTTTGCAAGGTGGATATCATTGCATCAATATTACATAATAGATGGGGATACATACATAAGGCATACAATGTCACACGAATACGTCAATACAACATACATAAGATCGACATCCGACTATGGATGAAACACAAACAGAAGCTCAAACGACATCCACCCTGCTAGCTCAGGCTGCCGACCTGGAACCTATCCCCTTATCGAAGAAGCAGAAGAAGAACTCCAAAACAAGCAAGCATCGCTCTCACGTCATGATCATCGCATAACATGTACCTGCAATTGTTGTTGTAGTAATCTGTGAGCCACAAGGACTCAGTAATCCCATTACCATGGGTATCAAGACTAGCAAAGCTTAATGGAAAAAGAAGGGGTAAAGTGGTGGGGTTGCAGCAGCGACTAAGCATGATATGGTGGCTAACATACGCAAATAAGAGCGAGAAGAGAACAAGCGGAACAGTCGTGAAGCTAGCAATGATCAAGAGGTGATCCTGAACTCCTACTTACGTCAAACATAACCCAAAACCGTGTTCACTTCCCGGACTCCGCCGAGAAGAGACCATCATGGCTACACACGCGGTTGATGCGTTTTAAATCACATCTGGTGTCAAGTTATCTACAACCGGGCATTAACAAATTCCCATCTGCCACATAACCGCGGGCACGGCTCTCGAAAGTTTATACCCTGCAGGGGTGTCCCAACTTAGCCCATGATAAGCTCTCGCGATCAACGAAGGATATTCCTTCTCCCAGGAAGACCCGATCAGTCTCGGAATCCTGGTTTACAAGACATTTTGACAATGGTAAAACAAGACCAGCAAAGCCGCCCGAATGTGCCGACAAATCCTGATAGGAGCTGCACATATCTCGTTCTCAGGGCACATCAGATGAACACTACGTACAACTAAAACCATCCCTCAAGTTTCCCCGAGGTGGCGCTGCAAGTGGCTCTAGTTTGGACCAACACTCGGAGGAGCACTGGCCCGGGGGGGTAAATAAAGATGACCCTCGGGCTCCGGAAACCCAAGTGAAAAAGGGCTAGGTGAGGCAAATGGTAAAACCAAGGTTGGGCCTTGCTGGAGGAGTTTTATTCAAAGCAAACTGTCAAGGGGGTCCCATAAATCACCCAACCGCATTAGGAACGCAAAATCCGGGAACATAACACCGGTATGACGGAAACTAGGGCGGCAAGAGTGGAACAAAACACCAGGCATAAGGCCGAGTCTTCCACCCTTTACCAAGTATATAGATGCATTAATTAAATAAGAGATATTGTGATATCCCAACATAAACCTGTCCACCATGGAGCAAACTTCAACTTCACCTGCAACTAACAACGCTATAGGAGGGGCTGAGCAAAGCGGTAACATAGCCAAGCAACGGTTTGCTAGGAAGGGTGAAAAGGTTAGAGGCTGACATGGCAATTTGGGAGGCTTGAAGAGCAAGCGATAGGTAGTGCAGCATAGCGATAGAACGAAGCAACTAGCATAGCAATGATAGTAATGAGATCCAAGGTGATGGTCATCTTGCCTGAAATCCCGCTAGGAAGAAGAACGAGTCCATGAAGAAGATGGACGGGAGTAGTCGAACAAATCCTCACAATCGCAACATTACCAGAACTAAGAAGCAACATCGGAAAGAAACAAACAACATGGTAAATGCACAAGCATAAACATGGCATGATGCACAAATAAGTATGATGCATGTCCGGTTTAATGAGGCATGGCATGGCAAAGTGCAACACACAATACTACAAATTAAGTGGAGCTCAATATGCAATGAGTTGCATATTGACAAAACACCACATTGACATATTTACTTTAATCTCGTTTAAGCTACCAAGCAATGTTAAATGTTGTTAAACATGGCAAGAGGTGAAGCATAATCAAGCTACCTATCTAGGCAAGTTTAAATGAGGCCGGAAACAACAAACAACAATTTCGAAAAATCCCCATGTTATTTAGCAATTTAACGCAAACAACAATTTTAAACATTTTAATTGTTGTTATCATGATGCGGATGACATACGCAAGTTTTAAGCAATTTTATGAAAACGTTGACATGAACATGTTATGAAGCATTTATCACCATGGCGGAACAAAAAGGGTGCCACGGCGGTGAAACGGAAATGGTGCCACGACAACATTCCGATGATCCGTCAACTCATCAAGATGTCGGTGCGAATGAAAGTGTGGATGTGCAGAACATGCAAAAGATGGTGAGGGTGATCCCGGTTACCGGGTTCCCACGGGTCGACGCATGGCAAAATGAGGAGGAACGTGCATGAAGCAAATGGGCACGGTGCAAACATACGGTTCATCTCAGACAACATGCATTCATCCACGAGTCATCGTCTTGGCGGTTATACCTTTGAAGCGTGCATTTCGGGGCGGCTCAAAATCGTCGAGGGAAGTAGTCGTTCACGGGTCGTAGGGGAAGTAGTCGTACATGTTTCGTAGTTGTACACACTCCGTAGATGTTCGGGGACACGTTAAGGAACTTGACGTCCACGGGGCCTTCGAGGTCGACGGTAGTGGCACACACATCGTCGTGGAAGTAGCGGTTCACGTTTCGGTAGTGGAAGTAGACGTTCACGGCGACGGTAGAGGTACTCGCGATCTTGGCGACGGTAGTTGTTCACGGGTCGTAGACGTTCGGGTAGAGGTACTTGGCGCATCGTCGGGGTACTTGGCAAAATCTTGGAGTGAGAAGATGCTTGATGGTCCGGGTACGGGTCTTGGTGGTCTTGGTGACTCCAAGTGGCACCAGGCATGCGACCACGGTCAACCCCAATGAGTGTACAAAGGCAAAACTTGGTGGTGCTGCACATACGCGGTTGCTAGAAGATGGATGACGCCGGGTCGAGGCTGCGTCTTGGTGGTTCAACGAGGGTCGAATAGGAGCAGGGCGGAGCTCGTGATGGACGGGGAGCACAGCCTAGAGGCAGCAGCAGTGGTTGGTAGCGTGTGCGGGCGGCGTGTGGAGGTGGAGCAGGGAACTTGGCGCGGCCGTGGCTTCACCTTGCAGAGGAGCTCGAGGCAGTCGGCCACCAGGGAGACAAAGGCGAGCTTGTTGACGAGGCAGCCATGGTCGTTGGCGCATGAGGAAGAGAAGAAGGAGGCGAGCGGGAGGTGGCTGTCGGAGGAGAGCATCTCACGCGCGGGAAGGAGGTGACAGAGGCGGGGCTTGCCGGCAGCGTTGCAGCACGAGGATGGCGGCGTCGTCCTGCAGGCACCCATGGCGGTCGCGAGCAACAAGGGTGCACCGGCGCGACGCTGGAGCATGGGCTCGCCGGCCGGAGCGGTGGCGGGGTTGCGGGGCGAGGCGAGGTCGAAGAAGCAGGAGGGAGCAGGCAGGCGAAGGGGCCGGCTTGCGGGAGCTCCGACGAGTGGCGCGGAGGTGGAGGCGCAGGGCGACGTGGCCATGGCCGGAGCAAGACAGGCAGGGCGGCGCGGTCGTCGCTGATGCGAGGGGCGAAGAGCGACGGGTGATGCAGTGGGTCGAGGCGGTGGAGGGGAACACGAGCGAGGCGCGAGGGGATCGGGGTGAAGCCCTTCCTGGCACTGGCAACGGGCGTGCGTTGGCGGCGCTGGAGGAGGAACGAGGGGATCGATCGGGATGAGGCTAGGGTTTAAGAGGAGGCCAGCGGCTGGGCCTACTGGTTGGGCCTCGTGGCCTGCTGGGTTGGGAGAATTGGGAACAAGGAGAGATGGGTTGGCCTGCACTGTTGAACGGTTGCTTTTCCAAAAAAAAGGGATAGAAACAAGATAGCGAGCAAGAGAAGAGAAAATATTTGGGGTTCCAAATATTTTCTAAATGAACAGAGAATTCACATGCAGCTACTTTGCTATATTGCAAAATGCCAGAACTTCAGATGGATTCAAAAGAGGAAAGAGCATGGATTTAGGATATGTGCAAATGGAAGGAACTTTAAAATGCAAGTGGGTTGTGTTTAATTCCAAATAAATGGAATATTTATTGTAGCTCCCTAAAATATTGAGAGGATATGTTATAAAGAGAAATCACCATGTGAATTCCCTCGATTTAAATGGACCAAAGATCCATACAATTTATTTAGATGAGTTGCAAAAATTAAATGACATGATGGCATGTTGGCATGATGACATGATGCAATGCAACAAGCAAATAGAACACACGACGGAACTCGGAATACATGGAAGGCAACTGGAGCTCGGTCTCGGGGCGTTACAACACTCCACCACTACAAGAGGATCTCGTCCCGAGATCTAGGATGGCACCGGAGAGAAACGGAAGAGGAAGAGAAGAGGTAAAACTAAGTTGCTTCTTTGACGAACGAGTGAAACCACGAATCTTGAGAGGTTGAGCAATTTAAAAGAAAGAGTACAACAAAGATGATCAAGATTGCAAATAATCTGTTAGAAAAGAGGAACAAGGAACTTTTGAGAACTTGAAGGTTGCAAAGGCATGAATCAAGAGTTTAATGGACAAGATAAAATTCGAAACCACTCCGATTAAAACAAGATGAGAGAGGAAGAATCCGGGCAGCACTCGAACATGGAAGGAATAGAACGTGAACTTGAGAAGATGGGATGATACTTGATGAAATCAACAACACACTGCCTCCAGAACTATTGAAAGAATGGCACAATGGTTAAGAAGGATTTCAGACAGCACTCAGGTTGAAAAGAGAGGCAAAACTTGATAAGATGAAAGAACTTGAATGAGAACACAACACTCCGGTTAAATGGATAAGCACGAAAAGAACATGATCCTCACAATTCGAGATGATGAGTGAAAAGAGCAACATCACAATGCCTCCGGAAGAAAGAATAGAAGATAAATCATTGGAATAACAGAATGGAGAAGAAAATGCCAACTTCTGCCACAAATGAGCTTGGAAAGCATCCTTGCAAAGAATAATTGAATGGAGTTGTTGGAAAATCAACAACGAAAAGCACAAGCTTGTTGTGGGCTTATGGCAAACATCTCAAAATGATGAGGTGACAACCGACCACTATTGGAAACAATTGATTTGACTGAGAGCACCAAAGAGATGAAAAACTTCTTCATCGAGATGAGAAGGAGAAAATTGGATCATTGATAAGCACCACAATAGCAACATTCCTTAGGGAAGGCTTTAGGTGAAATCTATACCAAGATAACTCCAGAGAAGAGATTGATGGATTTAAAATACCTCATTCTTGACAACATGTGAATCGCGAAACCTGAATGGAAATTGCCAAGAATGATATAACACCACCTCAAAAGCTAAGGTAGAAAGAATTGCACTTTGAAATGCAAGAAGAAAAATACTTGAACGCCTCAAAACAAAACATGTGTTGGACACCATGTTTAATTTAGAGTATAGCTTGGCGGGTCATAACTTTGAGAGAAGTCTTGAAGAACAAATGAGAATGAAAGGAATCCTTGACGAACCACCATGTAGAGCCTCCATGAAGAACTCTGGTAATAAAAGGGTGATAAAAGAAGGAGAAGTTGAAAACACAAGGTGAAGCCTTGCAATGATTTAGATGGAGCTTCACGACGATAATGCGGAAAACTTGGAACTCCAGAAAATAAAAGATGAAGCATCTCGAACCGAGAATTACTTCATCGTGAACAATCTCCGGAAGAAAAGAATTGAATCACCTCGAGGAAATAAGAATAAGATTTATTGTATGCTTCTCCTTCATCAAATTAAATTGATGACAAGCAATGAATTTGGCATACTACTTATTTCCATTGAAAAAGGATTAAGAGAGATATAGCGTAAACTTGAGAAGGTATTGATGGAACCACCGATGTGATTTGGAAACAAAGAATATTTGATATGATAACGAAGGAAGTGAAATCTTGAATGAACCACCGTAAGAATTGAAAATGAAAGTAGCAAAGGCACAAATCATCGGGACGAATTGGAAAACGAATGAAGATACTTGAGGGGATTTAGATACATGAGAACGAAGAGATCATGAACTGATTAGAGGATATTTGAACGATGCACCAGAAGAATTCGAGAACGAGAGTTGAAAGCTGAGAATGGATAATTCTAAGATGATGGGCTATGGAGAATCAATCTGAAAAGACTCTTGAATTGCTCCGGATGGGTGAAAAGAATTTCCACAATCGAAAACAATTATGAGAGGATGGCATCAAACTTGAACTACGCATCTTTGGAAGAACGGGTAAGGATTTAAGAGGAACTCTTCTTCGGTCTTCAAATGACGACGAGGAACGCCACCAAAATTACTGAGATACTCCGGTAGAATGGAAAGCAAAGAAGTTGAGCCAACAATGAAAATGATTTGAAATCGATCTTGGAAAGGCATGTGACTGATGAAATTCATTCTTACGTCAAACTTCGAAATGAATTTGAGAATCGCTTCTGATAAATAAGAAGAGTCAGGTAAGATCCTGGGAAAAGACATGTGGGTTAGGGCCCACTCAAAAGAAAACACTGCTGAACAATTTTAAAGAGAGGTTGCACCGGTTGAATTAAATGGCTTGAATGAGATAACAACCTCAAAATATCTTGAACGGATTGAGAATGGAAACACAAGTCCTCTGAGATATCTTCAACACTCTGGAACAAATGAATAGCAAGAGGTGAGTGATTGAGAGGTGCACCGGCATCAGAAAGCATTTGACACGAGGAAAGGAATCTGATCAACACTGAAAGCTTGAATTGGATCCACCGGAGAAGAAACAACAATGAAGGATGATGAACTTGAAACTGTTGAGCATCTTCATGGGAAATCACCGGATAAGAACATTGAAAGAAAAGAATGAAGAGACTTCACATGAACAAATGGATACTTGATTAAAATAAATGAGTCCTTGAAGAAAAAGGGTGGGAGGGTGGGGAAAAACAAAGACAACTTGGGATGAACGAAACAAACACCATTGAGAAAACTTAGAATTGATCTTGCGGATGGGGAGAATGATGGGATCATCTCGAAGAGAAGCGCACCGGTTGGAAAAGAATTAACATGACAACCTCAATGATCAAAAAGGATTAGTACTCCCATAGAAATATGAGAACACCGCTTGAAAGGTATGGAATCAACACTTGACATTGAAGCAACTCAAATACCACAACTCAAAACAAAACAAAGGATTGGCTTGCAGAATAAGCCAGAACAAATACATATGATAGAGATTTACCCAATCCCATATCATGCATCTGTCGGAAAGATATTCTAGGAGCTACTTGAATTCCCACCTATAAACTCCCGAAACTTTCTGGTTATGCAATCTGGTGTTGGGGATACAGGGGAAGCAATATATCTCACCCAAACTAACAATCCCTACATCCAGCTGTATCCATCCGTCAACACATAACCAAGAAAACTCCGGAAATCGTGTACCTCAACCTTTGAAAAGCATCTGTTATACTAGCTATGGCAATACTCCCGAACTCCCCAGTACTGGGTGACGTCGAGGTTATCTCACCAACAACTGCATAAAAGAGATTTTCGATGTCGGCAAAACTCAGGTATTCCAGAACTGCAACGATAAAATTGTGACGACAACACCTCGGAGCTCAACTCCCCGGGACACTGCCACAACCCCTAAATGTCAGGAGGCACCAAGAACAATGTTCTCGTCACAAGACTATCGGAATGATTCCAAGATACCCGCGTGATCCTAAAAAATTTTTAGTGAAATTTGAGAAGAGGAAAGTCAAAACATCTACGTCAGGAGACCTCACCAGAGCGACGAAGGGACTGAGGAGTAAAAAGAATCCTACTCTCCGATATATATATAATCCTAAGACTCAAAATAGTTTTCTTCTAGACTCAACAACGGCCAACAAACAAGGGGGCTCCTATGGTCGGTCGAGGCTCTGATACCAACTTGTCACGCCCAAGATGCGACCCTATCCTAAAGGAACTCAAAGGTCCCACCAAGGATAGAAGCGCATCCTGAAGACGCTTTTGCAAGGTGGATATCATTACATCAACATTACATAATAGATGGGGATACATACATAAGGCATACAATGTCACACGAATACATTGTTGGGGAACGTAGTAATTTCAAAATTTTCCTACGCACACGCAAGATCATGGTGATGACATAGCAACGAGAGGGGAGATGTTGTCCACGTACCCTCGTAGACCGTAAGCGGACGCGTTATGACAACGCGGTTGATGTAGTCGTACGTCTTCACAATCCGACCGATCCAAGTACCGAACGTACGGCACCTCCGAGTTCAGCACACGTTCAGCTCGATGACGATCCCCGGACTCCGATCCAGCAAAGTGTCGGGGATGAGTTCCGTCAGCACGACGGCGTGGTGACGATGATGATGCTCTACCGACGCAGGGCTTCGCCTAAACTCTGCGACGATATGACCGAGGTGGAATATGGTGGAGGGGGGCACCGCACACGGCTAAGGAACGATCCGTAGATCAACTTGTGTGTCTCTAGGGCGCCCCTGCCCCCGTATATAAAGGAGCAAGGGGGGAGGCCGGCTGGCCCTAGGGGGCGCGCCAAGGAGGGGGGAGTCCTCCTCCTAGTGGGAGTAGGACTCCCCTTTCCTAGTCCCACTAGGAAGGAGGAAGGGGGAAGGAAAGAGAGGGAGAGGGAGAGGGAAATGGGGGGCGCACCCCCTCCCCTAGTCCAATTCGGACTCCTCATGGGGGGGGGGCGCCACCTCCTGGGCTGCTGCCCTTTCTCTCCCCTCAGGCCCACTAAGGCCCATTACTTCTCCGGGGGGGGGGGTCCGGTAACCCTCCGGCACTCCGGTTTTCTCCGAAAACACCCGGAACACTTCCGGTGTCCGAATATAGTCGTCCAATATATCAATCTTTATGTCTCGACCATTTAGAGACTCCTCGTCATGTCCGTGATCACATCCGGGACTCCGAACAAACTTCGGTACATCAAAACATATAAACTCATAATAAAACTGTCATCGTAACGTTAAGCGTGCGGACCCTACGGGTTCGAGAACTATGTAGACATGACCTAGAACTATTCTCTGTCAATAACCAATAGCGGAACCTGGATGCCCATATTGGCTCCTACATATTCTACGAAGATCTTTATCGGTCCAACCGCATAACAACATACGTTGTTCCCTTTGTCATCGGTATGTTACTTGCCCGAGATTCGATCGTCGGTATCCAATACCTAGTTCAATCTCGTTACCGGAAAGTCTCTTTACTCGTTACGTAATGCATCATTCCGTAGCTAACTCATTAGCTACATTGCTTGCAAGGCTTATAGTGATGTGCATTACCGAGAGGGCCCAGAGATACCTCTCCGACAATCGGAGTGACAAAACCTAATCTCGAAATACGCCAACCCAACATGTACCTTTGGAGACACCTGTAGTACTCCTTTATAATCACCCAGTTACGTTGTGACGTTTGGTAGCACCCAAAGTGTTCCTCCGGTAAATGGGAGTTGCATAATCTCATAGTTACAGGAACATGTATAAGTCATGAAGAAAACAATAGCAATATACTAAACGATCAAGTGCTAGGCTAACAGAATGGGTCATGTCAATCACATCATTCTCCTAATGTTGTGATCCCATTAATCAAATGACAACACATGTCTATGGTTAGGAAACATAACCATCTTTGATTAATGAGCTAGTCAAGTAGAGGCATACTAGTGACGTTATGTTTGTCTATGTATTCACACATGTATCATGTTTCCGGTTAATACAATTATAGCATGAATAATAAACATTTATCATGATATGAGGAAATAAATAATAACTTTATTATTGCCTCTAGGGCATATTTCCTTCAGTCTCCCACTTGCACTAGAGTCAATAATCTAGATTACATAGTAATGATTCTAACACCCATGGAGTCTTGGTGCTGATCATGTTTTGCTCGTGAGAGAGGCTTAGTCAATGGGTCTACAACATTCAGATCCGTATGTATCTTGCAAATCTCTATGTCTCCCACCTGGACTTGGTCCCGGATGGAATTGAAGCGTCTCTTGATGTGCTTGGTCCTCTTGTGAAATCTGGATTCCTTTGCCAAGGCAATTGCACCAGTATTTTCATAGAAGATCTTCATTGGTCCCGATGCACTAGGTATGACACCTAGATCGGAAATGAACTCCTTCATCCAGACTCCTTCATTTGCTGCTTCCGAAGCAGCTATGTACTTCGCTTCACATGTAGATCCCGCCACGACGCTTTGTTTAGAACTGCACCAACTTACAGCTCCACCGTTTAATAAAAACACATACCCGGTTTGTGATTTAGAATCGTCTGGATCAGTGTCAAAGCTTGCATCGATGTAACCTTTTACGACTAGCTCTTTGTCACCTCCATATACGAGAAACATATCCTTAGTCCTTTTCAGGTATTTCAGGATGTTCTTGACCGCTGTCCAGTGATCCACTCCTGGATTACTTTGGTACCTTCCTGCCAAGCTTATTGCTAAGCACACGTCAGGTCTGGTACACAGCATTGCATACATGATAGAGCCTATGGCTGAAGCATAGGGAACATCTTTCATTTTCTCTCTATCTTCTGCTGTGGTCGGGCATTGAGTCCGACTCAATTTCACACCTTGTAGCACGGGCAAGAACCCTTTCTTTGCCTGATCCATTTTGAACTTTTTCAAAACTTTATCAAGGTATGTGCTTTGTGAAAGTCCAATTAAGCGTCTTGATCTATCTCTATAAATCTTGATGCCCAATATATAAGCAGCTTCACCGAGGTCTTTCATAGAAAAACTTTTATTCAAGTATCCCTTTATGCTATCCAGAAATTCTATATCATTTCCAATTAATAATATGTCATCTACATATAATATCAGAAATGCTACAGAGCTCCTACTCACTTTCTTGTAAATACAGGCTTCTCCAAAAGTCTGTATAAAACCATATGCTTTGATCACACTATCAAAGCGTTTATTCCAACTCCGAGATGCTTGCACCAGTCCATAAATGGATCGTTGGAGCTTGCACACTTTGTTAGCACCTTTTGGATCAACAAAACCTTCTGGTTGCATCATATACAACTCTTCTTCTAGAAATCCATTCAAGAATGCAGTTTTGACATCCATTTGCCAAATTTCATAATCATAAAATGCGGCAATTGCTAACATGATTTGGACAGACTTAAGCATCGCTATGGGTGAGAAAGTCTCATCGTAGTCAACCCCTTGAACTTGTCGAAAACCTTTTGCAACAAGTCGAGCCTTATAGACAGTTAAAGATCGATTTATTCTCAATGGCTTGCCGATCATCGGGCAAGTCAACCAAAGTCCATACTTTGTTCTCATACATGGATCCCATCTCAGATTTCATGGCCTCTAGCCATTTTGCGGAATCTGGGCTCATCATCGCTTCCTCATAGTTCGTAGGTTCATCATGGTCAAGTAACATGACTTCCAGAATAGGATTACCGTACCACTCTGGTGCGGATCTTACTCTGGTAGACCTACGAGGTTCAGTCGAAACTTGATCTGAAGTTTCATGATCAATATCATTAGCTTCCTCACTAATTGGTGTAGTTGTCACAGGAACCGGTTCTTGTGATGAACTACTTTCCAATAAGGGAGCAGGTACAGTTACCTCATCAAGTTCTACTTTCCTCCCACTCACTTCTTTCGAGAGAAACTCCTTCTTTAGAAAGAATCCGAATTTATCAACGAAAATCTTGCCCTCAAATCTGTGATAGAAGGTGTACCCAACAGTTTCTTTTGGGTATCCTATGAAGACACATTTCTCCGATTTGGGTTCGAGCTTATCTGGTTGAAGTTTCTTCACATAAGCATCGCAGCCCCAAACTTTAAGAAACGACAACTTTGGTTTCTTGCCAAACCATAGTTCATGAGGCGTCGTCTCAATGGATTTTGATGGTGCCCTATTTAACGTGAATGCGGCCGTCTCTAAAGCATAACCCCAAAACGATAGCGGTAAATCAGTAAGAGACATCATAGATCGCACCATATCTAGTAAAGTACGATTACGATGTTCGGACACACCATTTCGTTGTGGTGTTCCAGGTGGCGTGAGTTGCGAAACTATTCCGCATTGTTTCAAGTGTAGACCAAACTCGTAACTCAAATATTCTCCTCCACGATCAGATCGTAGAAATTTTATTTTCTTGTTACGATGATTTTCCCTTCACTCTGAAATTCTTTGAACTTTTCAAATGTTTCAGACTTGTGTTTCATTAAGTAGATATACCCATGTCTGCTCAAATCATCTGTGAAGGTGAGAAAATAACGATACCCGCCGCGAGCCTCAACATTCATTGGACCACAAACATCAGTATGTATGATTTCCAATAAATCAGGTGCTCGCTCCATAGTTCCGGAGAACGGCGTTTTAGTCATCTTGCCCATGAGGCACGGTTCGCAAGTACCAAGTGATTCATAATCAAGTGATTCCAAAAGCCCATCAGTATGGAGTTTCTTCATGCGCTTTATACCGATATGACCTAAACGGCAGTGCCACAAATAAGTTGCACTATCATTATCAACTCTACATCTTTTGGTTTCAACACTATGAATATGTGTATCACTACTATCGAGATTCAATAAAAATAGACCACTCTTCAAGGGTGCGTGACCATAAAAGATATTACTCATATAAATAGAACAACCATTATTCTCTGACTTAAATGAATAACCGTCTCGCATTAAACAAGATCCAGATATAATGTTCATGCTCAACGCTGGCACCAAATAACAATTATTTAGGTCTAAAACTAATCCCGATGGTAGATGTAGAGGTAGCGTGCCGACCGCGATCACATCGACTTTGGAACCATTTCCCACGCGCATCGTCACCTCGTCCTTAGCCAATCTTCGCTTAATCCGTAGTCCCTGTTTCGAGTTGCAAATATTAGCAACAGAACCAGTATCAAATACCCAGGTGCTACTGCGAGCATTAGTAAGGTACACATCAATAACATGTATATCACATATACCTTTGTTCACTTTGCCATCCTTCTTATCTGCCAAATACTTGGGGCAGTTCCGCTTCCAGTGTCCAGTCTGCTTGCAGTAGAAGCACTCAGTTTCAGGCTTAGGTCCAGACTTGGGTTTCTTCTCTTGAGCAGCAACTTGTTTGCTGTTCTTCTTGAAGTTCCCCTTCTTCTTCCCTTTGCCCTTTTTCTTGAAACTGGTGGTCTTGTTAACCATCAACACTTGATGCTCCTTCTTGATTTCTACCTCCGCGGCTTTTAGCATTGCGAAGAGCTCGGGAATAGTCTTGTCCATCCCTTGCATATTATAGTTCATCACGAAGCTCTTGTAGCTTGGTGGCAGTGATTGAAGAATTCTGTCAATGACACTATCATCAGGAAGATTAACTCCCAGTTGAATCAAGTGATTATTATACCCGGACATTTTGAGTATGTGTTCACTGACAGAACTATTCTCCTCCATCTTGCAGCTATAAAACTTATTGGAGACTTCATATCTCTCAATCCGGGCATTTGCTTGAAATATTAACTTCAACTCTTGGAACATCTCATATGCTCCATGACGTTCAAAACGTCGTTGAAGACCCGGTTCTAAGCCGTAAAGCATGGCACACTGAACTATCGAGTAGTCATCAGCTTTGCTCTGCCAGACGTTCTTAACGTCGTCAGTTGCATCAGCAGCAGGCCTGGCACCCAGCGGTGCTTCCAGGACGTAATTCTTCTGTGCAGCAATGAGGATAATCCTCAGGTTACGGACCCAGTCCGTGTAATTGCTGCCATCATCTTTCAACTTTGCTTTCTCAAGGAACGCATTAAAATTCAACAGAACAATAGCACGAGCCATCTATCTACAACAAACATAGACAAGCAAAATACTATCAGGTACTAAGTTCATGATAAATTTAAGTTCAATTAATCATATTACTTAAGAACTCCCACTTAGATAGACATCCCTCTAATCCTCTAAGTGATTACGTGATCCATATCAACTACACCATGTCCGATCGTCACGTGAGATGGAGTAGTTTCAACGGTGAACATCAATATGTTGATCATATCTACTATATGATTCATGCTCGACCTTTCGATCTCCGTGTTCCGAGGCCATATCTGTTATATGCTAGGCTCGTCAAGTTTAACCTGAGTATTCCGCGTGTGCAACTATTTTGCACCCGTTGTATTTGAACGTAGAGCCTATCACACCCGATCATCCCGTGGTGTCTCAGCACGAAGAACTTTCGCAATGGTGCATACTCAGGGAGAACACTTCTTGATAATTTTAGTGGGAGATCATCTTAAAATGCTACCGTCAATCAAAGCAAGATAAGATGCATAAAGGATAAACATCACATGCAATCAATATAAGTGATATGATATGGCCATCATCATCTTGTGCTTGTGATCTCCATCTTTGAAGCACCGTCGTGATCACCATCGTCACCGGCGCGACACCTTGATCTCCATCGTAGCATCGTTGTCATTACGCCATCTATTGCTTCTACGACTATCGCTACCGCTTAGTGATAAAGTAAAGCAATTACAGGGCGTTTGCATTTCATACAATAAAGCGACAACCATATGGCTCCTACAAGTTGCCGATAACTTCGGTTACAAAACATGATCATCTCATACAATAAAATATAGCATCACGTCTTGACCATATCACATCACAACATGCCCTGCAAAAACAAGTTAGACGTCCTCTACTTTGTTGTTGCAAATTTTACTGGCTGCTACGGCTTAGCAAGAACCGTTCTTACCTACGCATTAAAACCACAACGATAGTTCGTCAAGTTAGTGCTGTTTTAACCTTCACAAGGACCAGGCGTAGCCACACTCGATTCAGCTAAAGTGAGAGAGACAGACACCCACCAGCCACCTTTAAGCAGGAGTGCTCGTAACGGTAAAACCAGTCTCGCGTAAGCATACGCGTAATGTCGGTCCAAGCCGCTTCATCTCACAATACCGCCGAACCAAAGTATGACATGCTGGTAAGCAGTATGACTTGTATCGCCCACAACTCACTTGTGTTCTACTCGTGCATATGACATCTACGCATAAAACCAGGCTCGGATGCCACTGTTGGGGAACGAAGTAATTTCAAAACTTTCCTGCGCACACGCAAGATCATGGTGATGACATAGCAACGAGAGGGGAGAGTGTTGTCCACGTACCCTCGTAGACCGTAAGCGGAAGTGTTATGACAACGCGGTTGATGTAGTTGTACGTCTTCACAATCCGACCGATCCAAGTACCGAACGTACGGCACCTCCGAGTTCAGCACACGTTCAGTTCGATGACGATCCCCGGACTCCGATCCAGCAAAGTGTCGGGGATGAGTTCCGTCAGCACGACGGCGTGGTGACGATGATGATGCTCTACTGACGCAGGGCTTCGCCTAAACTCTGCGACGATATGACCGAGGTGGAATATGGTGGAGGGGGGCACCGCACACGGCTAAGGAACGATCCGTAGATCAACTTGTGTGTCTCTAGGGCGCCCCTGCCCCCGTATATAAAGGAGCAAGGGGGGAGGCCGGCTGGCCCTAGGGGGCGCGCCAAGGAGGGGGGAGTCCTCCTCCTAGTGGGAGTAGGACTCCCCTTTCCTAGTCCCACTAGGAAGGAGGAAGGGGGAAGGAAAGAGAGGGAGAGGGAGAGGGAAATGGGGGGCGCACCCCCTCCCCTAGTCCAATTCGGACTCCTCATGGGGGGGCGCCACCTCCTGGGCTGCTGCCCTCTCTCTCCCCTCAGGCCCACTAAGGCCCATTACTTCTCCAGGGGGGGGGGTCCGGTAACCCTCCGGCACTCCGGTTTTCTCCGAAAACACCCGGAACACTTCCGGTGTCCGAATATAGTCGTCCAATATATCAATCTTTATGTCTCGACCATTTAGAGACTCCTCGTCATGTCCGTGATCACATCCGGGACTCCGAACAAACTTCGGTACATCAAAACATATAAACTCATAATAAAACTGTCATCGTAACGTTAAGCGTGCGGACCCTACGGGTTCGAGAACTATGTAGACATGACCTAGAACTATTCTCTGTCAATAACTAATAGCGGAACCTGGATGCCCATATTGGCTCCTACATATTCTACGAAGATCTTTATCGGTCAAACCGCATAACAACATACGTTGTTCCCTTTGTCATCGGTATGTTACTTGCCCGAGATTCGATCGTCGGTATCCAATACTTAGTTCAATCTCGTTACCGGCAAGTCTCTTTACTCGTTACATAATGCATCATTTCGTAACTAACTCATTAGCTACATTGCTTGCAAGGCTTATAGTGATGTGCATTACCGAGAGGGCCCAGAGATACCTCTCCGACAATCGGAGTGACAAAACCTAATCTCGAAATACGCCAACCCAACATGTACCTTTGGAGACACCTGTAGTACTCCTTTATAATCACCCAGTTACGTTGTGACGTTTGGTAGCACCCAAAGTGTTCCTCCGGTAAACGGGAGTTGCATAATCTCATAGTTACAGGAACATGTATAAGTCATGAAGAAAGCAATAGCAATATACTAAACGATCAAGTGCTAGGCTAACGGAATGGGTCATGTCAATCACATCATTCTCCTAATGATGTGATCCCTTTAATCAAATGACAACACATGTCTATGGTTAGTAAACATAACCATCTTTGATTAATGAGCTAGTCAAGTAGAGGCATACTAGTGACGTTATGCTTGTCTATGTATTCACACATGTATCATGTTTCTGGTTAATACAATTCTAGCATGAATAATAAACATTTATCATGATATGAGGAAATAAATAATAACTTTATTATTGCCTCTAGGGCATATTTCCTTCATACATCAATACAACATACATAAGATCAACATCCGACTACGGATGAAACACAAACAGAAGCTCAAACGACATCCACCCTGCTAGCCCAGGCTGCCGACCTGGAACCTATCCCCTGATCGAAGAAGAAGCAGAAGAAGAACTCCAAAACAAGCAAGCATCGCTCTCACGTCATGATCATCGCATAATCTGTACCTCTAACTGTTGTTGTAGTAATCTGTGAGCCACGAGGACTCAGCAATCCCATTACCATGGGTATCAAGACTAGCAAAGCTTAATGGGAAAGGAAGGGGTAAAGTGGTGGGGTTGCAGTAGCGACTAAGCATGATATGGTGGCTAACATACGCAAATAAGAGCGAGAAGAGAACAAGCGGAACGATCGTGAAGCTAGCAATGATCAAGAGGTGATCTTGAACTCCTACTTACGTCAAACATAACCCAAAACCGTGTTCACTTCCCGGACTCCGCCGAGAAGAGACCATCATGGCTACACACGCGGTTGATGCGTTTTAAATCACATCTGGTGTCAAGTTATCTACAACCGGGCATTAACAAATTCCCATCTGCCACATAACCGCGGGCACGGCTCTCGAAAGTTTATACCCTGCAGGGGTGTCCCAACTTAGCCCATGATAAGCTCTCGCGATCAACGAAGGATATTCCTTCTCCCAGGAAGACCCGATCAGTCTCGGAATCCTGGTTTACAAGACATTTTGACAATGGTAAAACAAGACCAGCAAAGCCGCCCGAATGTGCCGACAAATCCTGATAGGAGCTGCACATATCTCGTTCTCAGGGCACATCAGATGAACACTACGTACAACTAAAACCATCCCTCAAGTTTCCCCGAGGTGGCGCTGCAAGTGGCTCTAGTTTGGACCAACACTCGGAGGAGCACTGGCCTGGGGGGAGGGGGGTAAATAAAGATGACCCTCGGGCTCCGGAAACCCAAGGGAAAAAGGGCTAGGTGAGGCAAATGGTAAAACCAAGGTTGGGCCTTGCTGGAGGAGTTTTATTCAAAGCGAAGTGTCAAGGGGGTCCCATAAATTACCCAATCGCGTTAGGAACGCAAAATCCAGGAACATAACACCGATATGATGGAAACTAGGGCGGCAAGAGTGGAACAAAACACCAGGCATAAGGCCGAGTCTTCCACCCTTTACCAAGTATATAGATGCATTAATTAAATAAGAGATATTGTGATATCCCAACATAAACCTGTCCACCATGGAGCAAACTTCAACTTCACCTGCAACTAACAACGCTATAGGAGGGGCTGAGCAAAGCGGTAACATAGCCAAGCAACGGTTTGCTTGGAAGGGTGAAAAGGTTAGAGGCTGACATGGCAATTTGGGAGGCTTGAAGAGCAAGCGATAGGTAGCGCAACATAGCGATAGAACGAAGCAACTAGCATAGCAATGATAGTAATGAGATCCAAGGTGATGGTCATCTTGCCTGAAATCCCGCTAGGAAGAAGAACGAGTCCATGAAGAAGACGAACGGGAGTAGTCGAACAAATCCTCACAATCGCAACATTACCAGAACTAAGAAGCAACACCGGAAAGAAACAAACAACATGGTAAATGCACAAGCATAAACATGGCATGATGCACAGACAAGTATGATGCATGTCCGGTTTAATGAGGCATGGCATGGCAAAGTGCAACACACAATACTACAAATTAAGTGGAGCTCAATATGCAATGAGTTGCATATTGACAAAACACCACATTGACATATTTACTTTAATCTCGTTTAAGCTACCAAGCAATGTTAAATGTTGTTAAACATGGCAAGAGGTGAAGCATAATCAAGCTACCTATCTAGGCAAGTTTAAATGAGGTCGGAAACAACAAACAACAATTCCGAAAAATCCCCATGTTATTTAGCAATTTAACGCAAACAACAATTATAAACATTTTAATTGTTGTTATTATGATGCGGATGACATATGCAAGTTTTAAGCAATTTTATGAAACATTGACATGAACATGTTATGAAGCATTTATCACCATGGCGGAACAAAAAGGGTGCCACGGCAGCGAAACGGAAATGGTGCCACGGCAACATTCCGATGATCCGTCAACTCATCAAGATGTCGGTGCGAACGAAAGTGTGGATGTGCAGAACATGCAAAAGATGGTGAGGGTGATCCCGGTTACCGGGTTCCCACGGGTCGACGCATGGCAAAATGAGGAGGAACGTGCATGAAGCAAATGGGCACGGTGCAAACATACGGTTCATCTCAGACAACATGCATTCATCCACGAGTCATCGTCTCGGCGGTTATACCTTTGAAGCGTGCATTTCGGGGCGGTTCAAAATCGTCGAGGGAAGTAGTCGTTCACGGGTCGTAGGGGAAGTAGTCGTACATGTTTCGTAGTTGTACACACTCCGTAGATGTTCGGGGACACGTCAAGGAACTTGACGTCCACGGGGCCTTCGAGGTTGACGGTAGTGGCACACACATCGTCGTGGAAGTAGAGGTTCACGTTTCGGTAGTGGATGTAGACGTTCACGGAGACGGTAGAGGTACTCGCGATCTTGGCGACGGTAGTTGTTCACGGGTCGTAGACGTTCGGGTAGAGGTACTTGGAGCATCGTCGGGGTACTTGGCAAAATCTTGGAGAAGATGCTTGATGGTCCGGGTACGGGTCTTGGCGGTCTTGGTGACTCCAAGTGGCACCAGGCACGCGACCACGGTCAACCCCAATGAGTGTACAGAGGCAAAACTTGGTGGTGCTTCACATACGCGGTTGCTAGAAGATGGATGACGCCGGGTCGAGGCTGCGTCTTGGCGGTTCAACGAGGGTCAAATAGGTGCAGGGCGGAGCTTGTGATGGACGGGGAGCGCAGCCTGGAGGCAGCAGCAGTGGTTGGTAGCGTGTGCGGGCGGCGTGTGGAGGCGGAGCAGGGAACTTGGCGGCCGTGGCTTCATCTTGCAGAGGAGCTTGAGGCAGTCGGCCACCAGGGAGACAAAGGCGAGCTTGTTGACGAGGCAGCCATGGTCGTTGGCGCACGAGGAAGAGAAGAAGGAGGCGAGCGGGAGGTGGCTGTCGGAGGAGAGCATCTCATGTGCGGGAAGGAGGTGACAGAGGCGGGGCTTGCCGGCAGCGTTGCAGCACGAGGATGGCGGCGTCGTCCTGCAGGCACCCATGGCGGTTGCGAGCAACAAGGGTGCAGCTGCGCGACGCTGGAGCATGGGCTCGCCGGCCGGAGCGGCGGCGGGGTCGCGGGGCGAGGCGAGGTTGAAGAAGCAGGAGGGAGCAGGCAGGCGAAGGGGCCGGCTTGCGAGAGCTCCGACGAGTGGCGCGGAGGTGGAGGCGTGGGGCGACGTGGCCATGGCCGGAGCAAGATAGGCTGGGCGGCGCGGTCGTCGCTGATGCGAGGGGAGAAGGGTGACGGGTGATGCAGTGGGTCGAGGCGGTGGAGGGGAACACGAGCGAGGCGCGAGGGGATCGGGGTGAAGCCCTTCCTGGCACTGGCAACAGGCGTGCGTTGGCGGCGCTGGAGGAGGAACGAGGGGATCGATCGGGATGAGGCTAGGGTTTAAGAGGAGGCCAGCGGCTGGGCCTGCTGGTTGGGCCTCGTGGCCTGCTGGGCTGGGAGAATTGGGAACAAGGAGAGATGGGTTGGCCTGCACTATTGGACGGTTGCTTTTCCAAAAAAAAGGATAGAAACAAGACATCGAGCAAGAGAAGAGAAAATATTTGGGGTTCCAAATATTTTCTAAATGAACAGAGAATTGGCAAGCAGCTACTTTGCTATATTGCAAAATGCTAGAACTTCAGATGGATTCAAAAGAGGAAAGAGCATGGATTTAGGATATGTGCAAACGGAAGGAACTTTAAAATGCAAGTGGGTTGTGTTTAATTCCAAATAAATGGAATATTTATTGTAGCTCCCTAAAATATTGAGAGGATATGTTATAAAGAGAAATCACGATGTGAATTCCCTCGATTTAAATGGACCGAAGATCCATACAATTTATTTAGATGAGTTGCAAAAATTAAATGACATGATGGCATGATGGCATGATGACATGATGCAATGCAACAAGCAAATAGAACACACGACGGAACTCGGAATACATGGAAGGCAACTGGAGCTCGGTCTCGGGGCGTTACAGCCTTTTCCCGACCAAACCCGAAATCCCTCTCTGCGGTCGCTCACTCGCTCTCTTCCTCCTTCCTCTCTGATGGACGCCGCCTGCTCCTTCCTATCTGACAGGCGCCGCTTGCTCCTTCCCCGCCTCCGCCCCATGCCACCTGCTCCCCTCCCAACCCCCTATCGCCCCACGCTGTCGCCATTTTGCTTCCCCCACACCGCGCTGCCGCCGCCACCCCATGCTGCTGCAGAAGCTTGGATTTTTTTGCTGACCTGCTCTCTGACGGCGAGTTGCAGCGTTGCTTGTCTATATCCGGAGCATTTGGAGTGTACGTTGCCGGAACGGTGGTGGGGCCCCCTCCTCTCTCAGACTCCACGGCGGGTCATCTCTCCCCTGCCGTCGTCGACCACCTCCCCGCCGGCGCCACACGCTTGCATCTGCACGCATCAGCAAGGAAGCCGTCGACCACGAAGCCATTCCCGACGCACCTACTGCATGCTGGTGCCACTCACCTGCATCTGCACGCCGGTGCCACTCACCTGCGTCTTCACACATCTACATCAAGGCAAGGAGCTCGCCGGAGTAAAAAGGTCTTCTTTTTCTCGCCATCTTCTCCTGCCACCTTATTTTCTTGTAAAAATGTCTACTGGATTGCTCCATCGTTGCATTCCTGAACTCAATTTGTTCATTTGGCGTACGGTGTCAGTGGACTTGCTATGCTTGGAGTGGCACTTTACTAGATTGAAGAAATTGTTGCATCACTAGACTGAAGAAATTGTGTTGTCAGTTAGGGACTGGAGAAAATGCGTTGCAGGTTTTGATTTGCTTGCTGATCTTTAGTTAACTCCATATAAGAGTTTTGTACTGATTCAGTTAACTGACAACAAGTAACAGCATGTTCTAATAGCAACAGTTTCAGAGTACTACTCTGAAATCCTCCTTGTTGTAGCTCACCTAAATGGTTGAATTCAAAGAACTGCAGTGGCCTTCAGTGATTGAGAGCATAAAATTTCCAACAATCTGAACAAACAAAGTAAAAAAGGATCAGTATCTCATCTCAGCTGATTTATTCTTCATAAAGCATAGGCTTTTGTTTGTTGGAAACTAGCCTGTGAAACTGAAATTTAAACTGAGTATGTAGTAAATTGTTTTTTGAAATGCTCCAAGCTAATCCATGTACTGAATTACTCCTTACTAGAGTACTGTCATTTAAAAGTAAACTGAATTTTAAACTGAGTACTAGAGTAAACTTGCCGGAGTACAAATTTATGCATTACTCCATATTTTTTGAAATACCTACTACTATGAGTTATGTCAGCAGGGCTACTCCAGTGCACATCACTGCCCAGGCTCGCCACGGCATAATGCTTTAGGAGCACCCTTGAGGATGTTAAGGCTGTTAGTTATGCAAACATAGTGAAAGATCAGCCAAGTTGTGCATCCAAACATAGTTGTGCTCCTCTCTGTAGAAGGATGAGGGTTGCTGGTAAACACAAATCTTCAAGCCAAATTTTGAAGATTGTAAATGACCATGACCATGATCAGCAGCAGTTTTGAAAGCAAAATTCAGTAAACAAAATTTTGAAAGCAAATAATTTTGAGTTGAATATACAGTACATCTAATGTACTATATGTGTGTTGTCTATATGCCGGCCATAAGTCAGTGGCCATGCCACCATATTGGTCCATGTCCATGTTACTTCTGCTATTGCCAAGCATGACATGCCATCTTTGATTATGTTTTTGACGGATCTTGGTGTGTGTTGCATTGTGCTACTCCATATTGGTCCATGTCACTTCTGCTATTGCCAAGCGTGCCATGCCATCTTCGATTATGTTTTTGATGGCACTAGGCAACCCTGTGAAGTGATGTCTTTGATTCTGTTTTTGATGGAGTACATTTGCATGGCACTGCAAGGGACTCCCTACTTGAGCAGATAGACTAAGTTAGGTCCCTACTTGAGCAGATGGACTAAGTTTTCCCTGCAAGGGTTTTGTAGCTCATGGAGTACATTTTATTAGGAGATAATCCAAATAAATTCAAAAAAATTAGAAAATTCCAAATAATTCATATAAATTCAAATAATTCCAATAATCCTATTTGGATTCATTGGCGCCATGTACAGAAAAACATGGTGCTGAAAATTGACTGAAGCTGAAACTAAACTGAAACCCAGGCTATTTTGGAATAACCAAAGTTAATCCAAATCAATTCAAATAATTAAATAAATCCAAATAACCCACATTAATTCAAATATTTTAATTAATCCAAATAATTCAATTAATCTAAATAACTTAGATAATTCAATTAAGCCAAATAACCCAAATTCCAATAAATTCCAACAAGGAGTTGATATACAAGGATTAGACAAGGCATACACAAGGACGTGACAAGGGCCTCTTTGTCCCCTCTTGACACAAGATTACACAAGACATACACAAGGAGCACTTGGTATCAACAACTACCCGACTACATGTGATAGAGGCAAAGGTGTCCCGTCTTTCGATGAGATGATGGATATCGCTTTGGTGGAAGTCGACTTTGACGATCCGACTACGAACGTGCGAGGACGTCGCGCCTTAGCAATCGCTAAACCAACTCCGAGAGGTTATTGACCACGCCAGAGCACGATCAACCTGTCCACGAGGGTCTGTTTCCTGCGAGCAAACGAAGAACAAGCAAGAAACTAAGATTGCAATCTGGATATTGCGAATATAAGATGAAAGCTTTATTGATCAAGGTGGGGTTCTGTGACGCCTTTGTCTGGTCGTTGAACACAAACGAAGTACGCGAAGTTGCAGCTATGACAAACTTTTAATCTAAACAAAACCCAAAGTCTAAATGACGCCCTAAGGGCTGTATATATGGAGGAAGAGGGGGGAATTTCGTGGCCCTTGGGGAAGGGGTCCGAAACCAACCCTATCTCTTGTTTGCCCACACATACGGACTCTAAAAACAGTCTATACTCAAGTATTTCGAAAATACATGGGCCTGGCCCAATAATAAGGTGACGCAGCACCTGGAATAGCCTCTGGACGAAAGTTATGAAGTAGCATCTTGTATATTTCGTCCAAGGCTTCATGCACTCATTATGGTGGCTTCAACGTCCTGAAATCATCACTTGTAACTCCGTTCTTGTTCCCCTTGCGCATGCCATCATCTTCATGCTTGTTCTTGCTCCAATGTTCATCCTTCTCCAAGCTAGGCCCTTCATTTGTAAGCAAAACAAATGTATCCAATTTAGGCAGCATCATATTCTCATGAACATTAGAATCATTACCAAGAAACAAAAGTACCTGGTAATTTAATTGGCGTGCGCGAGCTCTAGTAATTGGTCTAGTATGTATAGCAGCAGGGGCTGTGGGTGTAACAATGGTATTGATGTCCTCATCATCCTCCCCTTCTTGAAATGAAGTCGTCCTCGACGGAAGCTCATCTTCCTCACCCAAAAAAGGCTTCAAATCTGCAATGTTAAAAGTGGGACTAACCCCAAAATCTACATGCAACTCAAGTTTATATGCATTATCATTTATTTTCTCTAACACCTTAAAAGGACCATCAGCACGTGGCATTAGCTTTGATTTGCGCAAATCAGGAAATCTATCATTACGCAGATGTAACTAAACAAGATCTCTAGGTGCAAACACAACATGTTTTCTACCTTTATCTCCAGCAAGTTTATATTTAGCATTCATACGCTCAATGTTTTCCATAGTTAACTCATGCATTTTTAAAATCAATTCAGCACGTTGTTTAGCATCAAAATTAACCTTCTCTGAAGATGGAAGAGGCAACAAATTAATAGGTGCACGAGGTAGGAAACCATACACAATTCCAAAAGGGCACATCTTAGTAGTAGAATGCAATGAACGATTATAAGCAAATTCAATATGAGGCAAGCATTCTTCCCACATTTTCTTATTATTCTTCAAAACAGCCCTAAGCATAGTAGACAATGTTCTATTGACTACTTCAGTTTGTCCATCAATTTGGGGGTGATAAGTAGTACTAAAAAGCAGTTTAGTCCCCAACTTAGCCAATAAACATCTCCAAAAGTGGCTAAGAAATTTAGTATCACGATCTGAAACAATAGTATTTGGCACACCATGCAAGCGAATAATTTCACGGAAGAACAAATCAGCAACATTAACAGCATCATCACTTTTATGACATGGTATAAAGAGTGCCATTTTCGAGAATCTATCCACGACAACAAATATGCTATCCCTCCCCTTCTTTGTTCGAGGTAAACCTAAAACAAAGTCCATAGATATGTCCTCCCAAGGAACACTAGGTACAGGCAAAGGCATATATAAACCATGAGGATTGAGTCCTGACTTAGCTTTTTGACATGTAGTGCAGCGAGCAACAAAGCGCTCAACATCCCGTCTCATCTTTGGCCAAAAGAAATGTGTAGCAAGTACGTCCTCCGTCTTCTTCACGCCAAAGTGTCCCATTAGTCCTCCTCCATGCGCCTCCTGCAACAACAAAAGACGAACGGAGCTAGCTGGAATGCATAGCTTGTTAGCACAGAACACAAATCCATCATTAACGACGAACTTGTTCCATGTTCTTCCTTCTTTACAATTCTGCAATACATCTTTAAAACCAACATCATGCACATATTGATCTTTGATGGTCTCCAAACCAAATATTTTGAAGTCAAGTTGTGAAAGCATAGTATAGCGACGAGACAATGCATCAGCAATAACATTTTCTTTACCCTTCTTGTGTTTAATGACATAAGGGAAAGTCTCAATGAATTCAACCCATTTAGCATGTCTACGATTCAGTTTAGCTTGACTTTTAATATGTTTCAAAGATTCATGATCAGAATGTATAACAAATTCTTTGGGCCATAAATAATGTTGCCATGTTTCTAAATCCGAACAAGAGCATATAATTCTTTATCATAAGTAGAATAATTCAGACTAGGCCCACTCAATTTTTCAAAAAAGTATGCAACAGGTTTGCCATCTTGTAATAACACACCTCCTAATCCAATTCCACTAGCATCACATTCAAGCTGAAATGTCTTATTAAAATCAGGAAGTTGGAGCAAAGGAGCATGTGTCAACTTATCTTTCAACACCGTGAAGGCTTCTTCCTGTGTGGTACCCCAAACAAAAGGCACATCCTTCTTTGTAAGCTCATTGAGAGGTGCAGCAATGGTGCTGAAATCTCTCACAAAACACCTATAGAATCCAGCGAGGCCAAGAAAACTCCTCACTTGTGTGACCGTTTTGGGCTGCGGCCAACTCTCGATAGCTTCAATCTTGGCTTTATCAACTTCAATTCCCTGTGGAGCAACAACATATCCAAGAAAAGACACTCGATCGGTGCAAAAGGTGCACTTCCCAAGGTTACCAAACAAACGTGCATCACGTAGAGCAATAAAAACAGCACGTAAATGTTCGAAATGTTCCTCCAAAGATCTGCTATAAATCAATATGTCATCAAAGTAAACTACCACAAATCGTCCAATGAAAGCACGTAAAACTTCGTTCATTAATCTCATGAAAGTACTAGGTGCACTAGTTAATCCAGAAGGCATGACTAACCACTCATATAATCCAAATTTAGTTTTAAATGCTGTTTTCCATTCATCGCCCAGTTTCATACGAATTTGATGGTATCCACTACGCAAATCAACTTTGGAGAATATTGTAGAGCCACCCAATTCATCAAGCATATCATCTAGCCTAGGAATAGGATGACGATAACGAATAGTAATATTATTAATGCATCTACAATCAACACACATACGCGATGTACCATCCTTTTTCGGCACTAGAATAATAGGAACAACACAAGGACTAAGGGATTTGCGCATATAACCTTTGTCGAGAAGCTCTTGTACTTGACGCATAATCTCCTTCGTCTCCTCTGGATTGGTACGGTATGGCGCACGGTTTGGCAGTGAAGCACTGGGAATTAAGTCAATCTGATGCTCAATCCCTCGAATAGGTGGTAATGTACGTCTTGTGGAAAGACATCAGCGAACTCCTGCAAAATGTTAGTGACAGCAGGAGGCAAAGAGGAAGGCACGTCCTCGAATGAAAATAATGCCTCTTTGCACACAAAAGCATAGCAAACAGATTTGCTGAAATCTAGCTCATCAATATCAGATTTGGTGGCAAATAAACATGCACTTTTCAATTTAATTTCAGAAGTAACACTAGATGGTTTATTATTAGGCTTCATTGCTCAAATTCTTTTGCCACAATCTGATTTTCACTCTTATTCTGCTCCTATTTTTCTTTATTAGCTCTATTAATATCATCTTTCAAAATGGAATCAGGAGTCATAGGAAGCAAAGTAATATTTTTATCCTTATGAACAAGAGTATACTGATTATTTCTACCATGGTGTACAGAATTTTTATCAAATTGCCATGGTCTACCAAGTAATAAGGAACATGCTTGCATAGGTACCACATCACAATCAACATAATCAACATATGTAGAGATACTAAAATGCACACGAACAGTATGTGTTACCTTAACCTTGCCGTTGTTGTTGAACCATTGGATGTAGTAAGGATGTGGATGTGGTCTTGTGGTGAGAGAGAGCCTCTCCACCATCTCCATGCTAGCCAAGTTGTTGCAGCTCCCTCCGTCTATGATGACGCGCACAGAACGTCCCTTCACAACTCCCTTTGTATGGAACAAATTATGCCTCTGATTTTGCTCAGCTAGTGTGACCTGCACACTCAAAACACGTTGAGCAACTAAACATTCATACCTGTCAGCGTCTTTAGGAGCCATGTGTTGCGTGTCATGATCAGAATCATCTCCACCGTGTTCTTCACGTGTAATAAGAGCCAACGTCTCCTCATCATAGTCACTAGCGGACTCATACCCACCATCCTCAGTAGCAAGCATCACACGCTGAGATTTGCATTCTCTCGCATAATGACCTCTTCCCTTACAACAACGACAAATAATATCGCTTGTGTGCCCAGTTGATGCCATGGAAGAAGAAGAGCTCTGTGTAGGCCCGACAGGTGCGCTCTTGGCAGATAATTGTGGTTGTGCCTGCTTTCTTGTATCACGGCTGGAGGTGGCACCTAATGGAGGTGCTGGTGCAGTGGAAGTAGAAGAGGCACGCGGTGTCCATGATGAAGGTCGACTTGCAGAAAAGTTAGTTCGCGCCAATGCTTGTCGATCCTGCACTTCACGTTTAGCTTTACAAGCAAGATGGAATAAACGAGTGATATTAGTATACTCCTTATACTCTAGGATGGTCTAAATCTCTCTATTTAATCCACCCATAAAACGTGCAAGCATAGGTTCATTCTCCTCAACAATACCACATCTAATCATGCCAGTTTGTAATTCTTGATAATATTCTTCTACAGATTTTTTTCCTTGTCTCAAACGTTGCAATTTTTGAAGCAATTCACGTTGATAATATGGTGGAACCCAACGAGTACGCATAGTAGTTTTCAACGCAGCCCAAGTAGCTGGAATAGGATATAATCTACAATGTTCAGACCACCATACAGATGCAAAGCTAGTGAAAGCACAAACAACAGCAAGAACACGTCTCTCCTCAGGATATTGTAAACATGTAAATCGTTGTTCAGTTTCTAACTCTCAAGTAAGATATATATTAGGAACATATCTACCCTCAAATGGTGGAATATTCAATTTCAGTTTAGGAAGATGGTCATGATCTTGTACCTGAGGGAGATCCTACCATTGTGATTATTTGCATGTGGACGACCTGGTGGTTGTGGTGCTGGTGGTTGCACGTAGTTCTGATTTTGATCAACCTCATCCTCGTAATCTCCCGCATAATCATCCTCCGCATCAGCAGCAGGAGCCACAGAAGTATCAACAGCAGCACCAATAGTTTGGCCAGGCTGAAGAAGGACACGACTCGCTCGACGGAGGGCTGTTTCGTGACGTGGAGGTAGTTGTTGTTGTTGTTGCAGAGGTGCGGTAGGTGCAGCCGGTGGAAGACGCGCAAGCAGTTCATTAAATCTGTTATCGAGCTTTGTTTCAAACGTCTTCTCAAGGCCAGTGATCTTCTCCATGGCCTCTTCAAAATTGTTCAGCACATCTTGCACCTGTTCAGTCATCATTTGCTGAAACTTATCATGAAGCTCCTTGTTCGTTAAGTTCTCCTAGTCAATATCGTTGGCTTGTGATCCTGGCATGGTTAGCAGCAATAGAAACGCACAAGAATATGATCCTACAGACTACTAACAAGTGGTGGTGGTGGGTGTCACCGATGACCCACAAGTGTAGGGGATCAATCGTAGTCCTTTTGATAAGTAAGAGTGTCAAACCCAACGAGGAGCAGAAGGAAATGATAAGCGGTTTTCAGTAAGGTTTTCTCTGCAAGCACTGAAATTGTAGGTGATAGATAGTTTTGTGATTAGATAAATGATAACGAGTAACACATAAATAAAGTAAATAAAGTGTAGCAAGGTGGCCCAATCCTTTATGTAGCAAAGGATAAGCCTGGACAATTTCTAATAATGAGAAAGGAGCTCCCGAGGACACATGAGAATTATCGTCAAGCTAGTTTTCATCACGTTGATATGGTTCGCGTTCGGTACTTTGATAATTTGATATGTGGGTGGACCGGTACTTGGGTACTGCCCTTACTTGGACAAGCATCCCACCTATGATTAACCCCTATTGCAAGCATCCGCAACTACAAAATAAGTATTAAGGTAAACCTAACCACAACATTAAACATATGGATCCAAATCAGCCCCTAACGAAGCAACACATAAACTAGGGTTTAAGCTTCTGTCACTCTAGCAAGCCATCATCTACTTATTACTTCCCCGTGGCTTCCTCTAGGCCCAAATAATGGTGAAGTGTCATGTATTCGACGTTCACATAACACCACTAGAGGAAAAGACAACATACATCTCATCAAAATATCGAACGGATACCAAATTCACATGACTACTAATAGCAAGACTTCACCCATGTCCTCAGGAACAAACGTAACTACTCACAAAGCATATTCATGTTCATAATTAGAGGAGTAATAATATGCATAAAGGATCTGAACATATGATCTTCCACCAAGTAAACCAATTAGCATCAACTACAAGGAGTAATCAACACTACTAGCAACCCACAGGTACCAATTTTGTGGTTTTGATACAAGATTGGATACAAGAGATGAACTAGGGTTTTGAGAGGAGATGGTGCTGGTGAAGATGTTGATGGAGATTGACCCCCTCCCGATGAGAGGATCGTTGGTGATGATGTTGGTGATGATTTCCCCCTCCCAGAGGGAAGTGTCCCTAGCAGAACAGCTCCGCCGGAGCCCTAGATTGATTCCGCCAAGGTTCCGCCTCGTGGCGGCGAAATTTTGTCCCGTAAGCTTGCCCATGATTTTTCCAGGGTAAAAGCTCTGATATAGCAGAAGATGGACACCGGAGGCCCACTAGGGGGCCCAAGAGATAGGGGTGCGCGCCCTATGGGGGGGCGCCCTCCACTCTCCTGGACAGGGTGTGTGCCCCGTGGTGTATTTCATTCGCCCAAAAATTCTTATTAAATCCAAAAAGATGTTTCGTGGAGTTTCAGGACTTTTGGAGCTGTGCAGAATAGGTTTCCAACGTTTGCTCCTGTTCCAGCCAGAATTCCAGCTGCCGGCATTCCCCCTCTTCATGGTAAACCTTGTAAAATAAGAGAGAATAGCCATAAATATTGAGATATAATGTGTAATAACAGGCCATAATGCAATAAATATTGATATAAAAGCATGATGCAAAATGGACGTATCAACTCCCCCAAGCTTAGACCTCGCTTGTCCTCAAGCGGAAGCCGAAATCGAAAAATATGTCCACATGTTTAGAGATAGAGGTGTTGGTAAAAATAAAATACGGACATGAGGGCATCATGATCATTCTTATAACAACAACATATATAGATTTTATCATATGATTTCTTATGCTCAAGTAACAATCAATTCACAATGTCAAGTATGGTTCAAAAACTTCATTGGGAACTAACAAACTATAATCTCAGTCATTGAAGCAATTGCAATTTATCGTAACATCAGAAAGAGTCAACAATAGAGCTTTTCAGCAAGCTCACAAACTCAACTATGTCGTAGTCTTCTACAATTTCTAACACTCACGCAGTACTTGTGGTTATGGAGTTTCAGCCGGACACTGGGAAAGATAGGGGCTTATTGTGTTGCCTCCCAACGTATTCACCTTTAGGTGATGTCAACAATAATAGCCCATGCTAACTTACATCCAATTGGATATATATATCATGATCTTTCAAACACGAGGAGCTTGCCAAAGGATAAAATGAAAAAGGGAAAGGTGAGGATCACCTTGACTCAAGCATAAAGTAAAAACGTAAAGTAAAAGATAGGCCCTTTGCAGAGGGAAGCAGAGGTTGTCATGTGCGTTTAGGGTTGGTGCACAAAATCTTAATGCAAAAGAACGTCACTTTATATTGCCCCTTGTATGTGGACCTTTATTATGCAGTCAATCGCTTTTATTACTTCCACAACAAGTTCGTACAAAGCTTATTTTCTCTGCACTAATAAGTCATACATATTTAGATAGCAATTTTTATTGCTTGCAACATGACAACTTACTTGAAGGATCTTACTCAATCCATAGGTAGGTATGGTGGACTCTCATGGCAAAACTGGGTTTAAGGGTATTTGGAAGCACAAGTAGTATTTCTACTTGGTGCAAGGAATTTGGCTAGCATGAGGGAGAAAGGCAAGCTCAACATGTTTGGAAGGTCAATGACAATATACTTTAACTGAGATGCGCGAAAACATAAACCATACGTTGTCTTCCTTGTCCAACGTCAACTCTTTTAGCATGTCATACCTAATGAGTGCTCCCAATTATAAAAAGGTGTCCAAGATAATATATTTGTATGTGAACCCCTCTTTCCTTATCACTTCCTATTAATTGCAACGATGACCAAAACAACGTTCATCAACCCTCAACAATTTTCATGCCTCATAGAAGTTATCACTATCCATAAGATCAATATGAACTCTTTTATTCTTTTTACTTTCTCAAGATCATAGCAACATAGCAAATCCCATGACTCAACACTAATCTTTATTATAGATAGCTCACAGACTCGGTTACAAAAAGAGATCACAAAGCAGAACTCAAACTACTTGATATCAAAACTTCAATCTACTAGATCAAGATACTACTAAAAGGATCAAACTAAATAAAGCGGTAAAGATAGGAGTGTGATGGTGATACGATACCGGGCACCTCCCCCAAGCTTGGCAGTTGCCAAGGGGAGTGCCCATACCCATGTGATTATGTCCTCGGAGGTGGTGAAGTAGGAGTTGTTGATGATGTAGGCTTGTTCCTCAATTTATGCTTGAGTATAATATTTTGCTCCTTTATATCCTCGATCTCCTGCTCTAGGCTTAATATGCACTTATGATTGGAACTCTAGCAAGCGTACACAACTACTAAAGATTCATTAAGGTAAAACCCAACCATATCATCAAAGTATCAAGTCCCCTTTTATCCCATACGCAAACAACCTACTTACTCGGGTGTGTGCTTCTGTTCACTCACGCCACCCACCATAAGCAAATCATAAACATATTGCAAACCCTACATCGGGGATCCCTCACGCTTGCGCGACACGGAGAGCACCATAGGATAGCACCAATAATAAAACATGCAACTCAAACCAATCACGATCATCAATTAACCCATAGGACAAAACGGATCTACTCAAACATCATAAGATAGGCATACATCACTGGGAAATAATATATAGCGTTGAGCACCATGTTTAAGTAGATATTACAACGGGTAAGAGAGAGGTTATACCGCTGCATAGGGGGAGTAAGAGTCGGTGATGAAGGCGGTGAAGTTGTTGGTGAAGATCGCGGTGATGATGATGGCCCCCGGCAGCGCTCCGGCGCCACCGGAAGCAAGGGGGAGAGAGCCCCCCTTCTTCTTCTTCCTTGACCTCCTCCCTAGATGGGAGAAGGGTTTCCCCTCTGGTCCTTGGCTCCCATGGCTTGGTAGGGGCGAGAGCCCCTCCGAGATTGGATCTATCTCTCTGTTTCTGCGTTCTCAGATTCTACCCCTTCACCGTTTCTTAAATATCCGGAGATCCGTAACTCCGATTGGGGTGAATCTTTCGCCCAGATCTTTCTCATAAAATTAGCTTTCTTGCGCGAAAAGAAGTGCGTCAACCGCCTTACAGGTGGCCCATGAGAGCCCAGGCCACGCCCAGGGGGGAGGGCGTGCCCCCCTATCTCGTGGCCACCCCGGACACCGTTTCGCGTTGATTTTACTTCCCAAAAATCATAAATATTCCAAAAAAATCTCCGTCCGTTTTTATCCCATTTGGACCCTATTTGATATTGGGTTTCTGCGAAACAAAAAACATGCAACAGACAGGAACTGGCACTGGGCACTGGATCAATATGTTAGTCCCAAAAATAGTATAAAAAGTTGCCAAAAGTCTATGAAACTTGAAGAATATTGGCATGAAACAATCAAAAATTATAGATACGACGTAGACATATCAGCATCCCCAAGCTTAATTCCTGCTCGTCCTCGAGTAGGTAAATGGTAAAAAAGATAATTTTTGATGTGGAATGCTACCTAACATAATCTTGATCATATGTCTAATCATGGCATGAATATTAAGACACGAGTGATTCAAAGCAATAGTCTATCATTTGACATAAAAACAATAATACTTCGAGCGTACCAATAAAGCAATCATGTCTTTCCAAAACAACATGGCCAAAGAAAGTTATCCCTACAAAATCATATAGTCTGGCTGTTGCTCTATCTTCATTACATGATGTATTTAATCATGCACAACCCCGATGACAAGCCAAGCAATTGTTTCATACTTTAATAATCTCAAACTTTTTCAACTTTTACGCAATACATGAGCGTGAGCCATGGACATAGCACTATAGGTGGAATAGAATATGATGGTGGGGGTTATGTGGAGAATACAAAAAAGGAGAAAGTCTCACATCGACTAGGCATATCAACGGGCTATGGAGATGCCCATCAATAGATATCAATGTGAGTGAGTAGGGATTGCCATGCAACGAATGCACTAGAGCTATAAGTGTATGAAAGCTCAAACTGAAACTAAGTGGGTGTGCATCCAACTTGCTTGCTCATGAAGACCTCGGGCATTTGAGGAAGCCCATCATCGGAATATACAAGCCAAGTTCTATGCTGTTCTTCAATATTTTGAAGAAGGCAGGCCCCATGAAGTGGACCCCTGAAGCAGACACAGCTTTGCAAGAGTTGAAGACCTACCTGTCCTCTGTGCCTACCCTGGTTGCACCTAAACCCCAGGAGCCGTTGTTGCTCTACTTAGCGGCAACCAACCAAGTGGTCACTGCAGGATTGGTAGCATAACGAGAAATGGATGAGAAAGAGATTGCGCATAGGCCGGCAGGGCCAGATAAGGATCAGAATTGTAGCAAGCACGACAACGATGACAACCCCAAGGACGCGGCAAGGAAGAAAGTGGTGCAGCGCCTAGTGTACTTCATCAGCTCCCTGTTGCGGGGGGCTAGGTCGAGGTACTTTGGCGTGCAAAAGTTGATCTTTGGCCTCATCATGGCCTCAAGGAAACTGCGCCACTACTTCCAAGCCCATGAGATCACGGTTGTCACTCGTTTCCCATTACAACGGATACCCCGAAACCCAGAAGCTACCGGCAAAATAGTGGAGTGGGCTTTGGAGTTATCCAACTTTTGTTTGAGGTTTGAGAGCACATCAACTGTCTAGAGCAGGGCGTTGGCAGAGTTTATTGCAGAATGGACGCCGACTGATAACCCACAAGTGTAGGGGATCGCAACAACTTTCGAGGGTAGAGTATTCAACCCAAATTTATTGATTCGACACAAGGGGAGCCAAAGAATATTCACAAGTATTAGCAGTTGAGTTGTCAATTCAACCACACCTGGATAACTTAGTATATGCAGCAAAGTATTTACTAGCAAGTAGTATGATAGTAATGGTAACAGTGGCAAAAGTAAAGATAACAGTTTTGTAGTAATTGTAACGGTAGCAATAGAAAAGTAAATAAGCAAAGCACAATATGTGAAAAGCTCGTAGGATTGGATCAGTGATGGATAATTATGTCGGATGCGATTCCTCATGTAATAGTTATAACATAGGGTGACACAAAACTAGCTCCAGTTCATCAATGTAATGTAGGCATGTATTCCGAATATAGTCATACGTGCTTATGGAAAAGAACTTGCATGACATCTTTTGTCCTACCCTCCCGTGGCAGCGGGGTCCTAGTGGAAACTAAGGGATATTAAGGCCTCCTTTTAATATAGAACCGGACCAAAGCATTAGCACTTAGTGAATACATGAACTCCTCAAACTACAGTCATCACCGAGTAGTATCCCGATTATTGTCACTCCGGGGTTGTCGGATCATAACACATAATAAGTGACTATAGACTTGCAAGATAGGATCAAGAACTCACATATATTCATGAAAACGTAATAGGTTCAGATATGAAATCATGGCACTCGGGCCCTAGTGACAAGCATTAAGCATAGCAAAGTCATAGCAACATCAATCTTAGAACATAGTGGATACTAGGGATCAAACCCTAACAAAACTAACTTGATTACATGGTAAATCTCATCCAACCCATCACCGTCCAGCAAGCCTACGATGGAATTACTCACGCATGGTGGTGAGCATCATGAAATTGGTGATGGAGGAGGTTGATGATGACAACGGCGATGACCCCCCTCTCCGGAGCCCCGAACGGACTCCAGATCAGCCCTCCCGAGAGAGATTAGGGCTTGGCAGCGGCTCCGTATCGTAAAACGCGACGAAACTTTCTATTTGATTTTTTTCTCCACGAAACGGAATATATAGAGTTAGAGTTGAGGTCGGTGGATCATCAGAGGGCCCACGAGACAGGGGGGCGCGCACAGGGGGAGGGGGCGTGCCCCCCACCCTCGTGGACAGGGTGTGGGCCCCCTGGCCTTGATTCTTTCGCCAGTATTTTTTATATTTTCCAAAAGTTATCTCCGTGGATTTTCAGGTCATTCCGAGAACTTTGTTTTCTGCACAATAAACAACACCATGGCAGTTCTGCTGAAAACAGCGTCAGTCCGGGTTAGTTTCATTCAAATCATGCAAATTAGAGTCCAAAACAAGGGCAAAAGTGTTTGGAAAAGTAGATACGTTGGAGACATATCAACTCCCCCAAGATTAAACCTTTGCTTGTCGTCAAGCAATTCAGTTGGTAAACTGAAAGTGATAAAGAAAAACTTTTACAAACTCTATTTGCTCTTGTTGTTGTAAATTTGTAAAGCCAGCATTCAAGTTTCAGCAAAGATTATGAACGAACCATATTCACAATAACACTTAGGTCTCATGTTTACTCCTGTCAATAACATAATCAGCTAGCGAGCAATAATAATAAAACTCGGATGACAACACTTTCTCAAAACAATCGTGATATGATATGACAAAATGGTATCTCGCTAGACCTTTCTGAGACCGCAAAACATAAATGCAGAGCACCTTTAAAGATCAAGGACTGATTAAACATTGTAATTCATGGTAAAAGAGATCCAGTCAAGTCATACCCAATATAAACTAATAGTAATGCATGCAAATGACAGCGTGCTCTCCAGCGGGTGCTTTTTAATAAGAAGGTGATGACTCAACATAAAAGTAAATAGATAGGCCCTTCACAGAGGGAAGCAGGGATTTGTAGAGGTGCCAGAGCTCGATTTTAAAATAGAGATGAATAACATTTTGAGCGGTATACTTTCACTGTCAACGCAACAACTATGAGATGGCGATATCTTCCATGCTACATACATTATATGCGATTCCCAAACAGAATGGTAAAAGTTTATACTCCGCCACCACCAACAAGCACACTCCACGGCCATCCGAAACAACGGGGTACCGTCCATACAAACAATAGTCCTGGGGCAGTTTTGTTTTAATTATTTTGATTTGCTTTGATCTTTTTGATCATGGGACTAGGCATCCCGGTTACCAGCCATTTTCTCGTGAATGAGGAGTGGAGTCCACTGCTCTTGAGAATAACCCACCTAGCATGGAAGATACAGACAACCCTAGTTGAAACATGAGCTGCTCAAGCATACAAAACAAAATTTCATTTGAAGGTTTGGAGTTTGGCACATACAAATTTACTTGGAACGGCAGGTATATACCGCATATAGGAAGGTATGGTGGACTCATATGGAATAACTTTGGGGTTTATGGAGTTTGGATGCACAGGCAGTATTCCCGCTTAGTACAAGTGAAGGCTAGCAAAAGACTGGGAAGCGACCAACTGAAAGAGCGACAACAGTCATGAACATGCATTAAAATTAATCTACACCAGGTGCAAGCATGAGTAGGATATAATCCACCATGAACATAAATCTCGTAAAGGCTATGTTGATTTGTTTTCAAGTACATGCATGAACATGTGCCAAGTCGAGTCACTCAGTTCATTCAAAGGAGGATACCATCCCATCATACCACATCATAACCATTTTAATAGCATGTTGGCACGCAAGGTAAACCATTATAAACTCATAGCTAATTAAGCATGGCATAAGTAACTATGATCTCTAAATGTCATTGCAAACATGTTTATTCATAATAGGCTGAATCAGGAACGATGAACTCATCATATTTACAAAAACAAGAGAGGTCGAGTTCATACCAGCTTCTCTCATCTCAATCAGTCCATCATATATCGTCATTATTGCCTTTCACTTGCACAACCGAACGGTGTGTAAAATAATAATAGTGCACGTGCATTGGACTAAGCTGGAATCTGCAAGCATTCAATTCAAGAGAGAAGACAAAGTAATATGGGCTCTGAATTAAATCAACAATCATGCATATTAGAGCCACTAAACATTTTCAATATGGTCTTCTACTCTTGACCCCCAAAAGAAAGAAAAGAAATTAAAACTATTTACACGGGAAAGCTCCCAACAAGCAAAAGAAGAACGAGAAATCTTTTTGGGTTTTCATTTTAATTACTACTAAAAGCATGGAAATTAAACTAACTAAATTTTTTGCTTTTTCTTAAGGTTTATCAAACACATAAGAAGAAAGCTAGAAAAATAAATTAAACTAGCATGGATAGTACAATGAAAGAGTATGAGCACCGACAACTAGAATAATGTGTGAACATGAATGTAAAGTCAGTGAGAAATACATACTCCCCAAGCTTAGGCTTTTGGCCTATGTTGGTCTAATGCCAAGGATCACGGCTACTCTTTCCGGTGTACTGAGGAGTGTCATCAGGGTACCACTGGCTAGCGATCTCCTCCGGATCCCACTGATAAGATGATGGACTATAAGGGTCCAGCGGAGGTTCCGGCTCAGTCTCTGGAGCAGATGTCTGGCCTCGATGAGTGTACACCGCTTCTGGCAAGACAATGTAATTGTCTGCAGTTAAATCAAACAACAAAGGCGCAGGCAGGGTAATAATCTCATTGTGTTTCTTATTAAATCTCAGGTTATACAGAAGCATCTTATCTTCATTGTCAACAATAAACTCATGCGCTACCATGCTCCTGTAATCTAAAAAGGAAAGAGGTAGCAATGTCTCATCTTTCTCATAATGCCTAATAGGTATCTCAAAATGTTCAGCAAGGCGTGCAACATAGATACCTCCAAAGATGGGGCCCTTTGTATAGTTCAGGCTTAGCCGTTTAGCAATAATGGCACCCATACTAAAAGTGTTATCACCAATAAGGCATGGAACAGAATAATAATATCAGGAACACTGAAGTTTCCACTATTTCCATGACCAATTAAGCATCGACTAGCAAATATGGCAAAGTAGCGTAAAACAGGAAAATGTATGCTAGTGATTCTTGCATCGGAACCCTTCTTCGAATCCCCTACAGTAATAGTGTTAACAAAACCATCCACATCTTTACGATGTGGTTAATCTAAGCTGCCCTCAAAGGGTATTCTACAAACCGCACAAAAATTACGTAATGACATTTCCTTAGTCTCATCATATAAATGAAAAGATACTGAAGGAGGTGAATTCTTAGGATAATACTAAAAGTTTTGCACGAAAGTATTGGTGAGTAAGAGATACTGATCGATCCGGTTGTGGAGGAAGTCGGTGAGGCCCGCATTTTCAGCCAATGAATAAAAGTCTTCATAAATCCCGGCTGCTCTCAAGAAATTATCACATGGCCACTCACAAGGCCTTACTTCCGCTACGCGAGGAAGATTATACTTGGCCTTTTCTTTCTCCTTAGCTTGTTTATCCTTGGAGCTTTGACTAGAAGAGCCCCTCAATAATCTCCTTATCATTTTCTGAAAATTCCTGAAATTTTTAGTAACTTCAAAATAAAAGTGAATCAAACTAAACAAGATTGATAGCAACTACTCCCACAAGTGCCTAGAGCCTATATCATGCATTAGAATTACTTGGGACCTCATAAATTTGACATGCAAGCTCAAGAACAGGGTCACCTAGGCAGCAACAATTTGGAATGAATAAAGCACTAGAACAAAAACTAATTGGACCAATGGAGGAGTCACATACCAAGCAACAATCTCCCAAAGCAATTTTGTGAATGGAGCTTTGAGCAAGCAGATCGAAATCCGCAGCAAAATGAGCTAGAACTCGTGCTTGAGCTGGATGGGGATTTTTTTGGGAGGAAGATGGAGTGTGCGGGTGCAGGAATAAGTGGAGGGGGGCCACCATGGGCCCACGAGATAGGGGGCGCGCCTAGGGGGAGTGGGCGCGCCCTGGACCCTCGTGGCCAGGTGCTTGCCCCCTGCTGTGTTCTTAGTGCCTAAAATCCTCAAATATTCCATAAAAAAATCATACTAAATTTGCAGGGCATTTGGAGCACTTTTATTTTTGGGATATTTTTTATTGCACGGATAATTCAGAAAACAGACAGATAATACTATTTTTGCTTTATTCATTTTAAATAATAGAAAGTAAAAAGAGGGCATAGAAGGTTGTGCCTTCTAGTTTCATCCATCTCATGATCATCAAAATGAATCCACTAACAAGGTTGATCAAGTCTTGTTAACAAACTCATTCCGAATAACATGGAACCGGAGAAATTTTGAATAACACTAGGTTACCTCAATGGGGATATGCACATACCCAACAATAAGAATATCATACTTTTTCTTGACAGTAGGGAGAGGAAATTCAAAACCTCCAATAATGATAGATGGAACTTTTCCAATAGAATTGACGCTACGAACTTGAGGTGGTTTCCTCGGAAAGTGTACCGTATGCTCATTACCATTAACATGAAAAGTGACATTGCCTTTGTTGCAATCAATAACAGCCCCTGCAGTATTCAAAAAGGGTCTACCAAGGATAATCGACATACTATCGTCCTCGGGAATATCAAGCATAACAAAGTCTGTTAAGATAGTGACATTTGCAACCACAACAGGCACATCCTCACAAATACCGACAGGTATAGCAGTTGATTTATCGGCCATTTGCAAATATATTTCAGTAGGTGCCAACTTATTCAATTCAAGTCTACGATATAAAGAGAGAGGCATGACACTAACACCGACTCCAAGATCACATAAAGCAGTTTTAACATAGTTTCTTTTAATGGAGCATTGTATAGTTGGTACTCCTGGATCTCCAAGTTTCTTTGCTATTCCACCTTTAAAAGTGTAATTAGCAAGCATGGTGGAAATTTCAGCTTCTGGTATCTTTCTTTTATTTGTAATGATATCCTTCATGTATTTAGCATCAGGATTTAATTTAAGCATATCAGTTAAGCGCATACGTAAGAAGATAGGTCTAATCATTTCAGCAAAGCGCTCAAAATCCTCATCATCCTTTGTCTCGGATGGTTTAGGAGGAAAGGGCATGGGTTTCTGAACCCGTGGTTCTCTCTCTTTACCGTGCTTCCTAGCAACAAAATCTCTCTTATCATAACGTTGATTCTTTGATTATGGGTTATCAAGATCAATAGCAGGTTCAATCTCTACATCATTATTATTGCTAGGTTGAGCATCAACATGAACATTATCATTAACATTATCACTAGGTTCATGTTCATCACCTGATTGTGTTTCAGCATCAGAAATAGAAATATCATTGGGATTCTCAGGTGTGTCTACAACAGGTTCACTAGAAGCATGCAAAGTCCTATCAGTTTTCTTTTTCTTCTTTTTAGAAGGACTAGGTGCATCTAAATTATTTCTCTGAGAATCCTGCTCGATTATCTTAGGGTGGCCTTCAGGATACAAAGGTTCCTGAGTCATTCTACCAGTTCTAGTAGCCACTCTAACAGCAAAGTCATGTTTATTATTTAATTCATCGAGCAAATCACTTTGAGCTTTAAGTACTTGCTCTGCTTGAGTGGTAACCATAGAAGTATATTTGCTAATGAGTTTAAGTTCACCTTTAACTCTAGCCATATAATCACTCAAGCGTCCTATCTCGAGAGCATTATTCTTTAATTCTCTACCAACATAAGCATTAAAACTTTTTTGTCTAGCCATAAAGTCATCAAATTCATCTAAGCATTGGCTATGAAATTTAGTAGACATGATTTCAACTTTATCATATCTATAGAGAGAATTTACCTTTACTACCCGTGTCGGGTTATCAAGACAATGTGTTTCTTCAATAGGTAGATTAAGACCATGTATTTCTTCAATAGGAGGTAAATTCTTAACATCTTCAGCTTTAATACCTTTTTCTTTCATTGATTCTTTGCCTCTTGCATATCTTCAGGACTGAGAAATAGAACACCTCTCTTCTTTGGAGTAGGTTTAGGAATAGGCTCAGGAGTTGGCTCAATTGGCTCAGGAATTGCCTCAGGAATTGGCTCAGGAAGAGTCCAATTATTTTCATTAGTCAACATATTATTCAATAGTAATTCAGCTTGGTCGACTGTTCTTTCCCTGAAAACACAACCATCACAACTATCCAAGTAGTCCTTGGAAGCATCGGTTAGTCCATTATAAAAGATACCAAGTATTTCATTTTTCTTAAGAGGATGATCAGGCAAAGCATTAAGTAATCGGAGAAGCCTCCCCCAATCTTGTGGGAGACTCTCTTCTTCGATTTGCACAAAATTATATATTTCCCGCAAGGCAGCTTGTTTCTTACGAGCAGGGAAATATTTACCAGAGAAGTAATAAAACATATCCTGGGGACTACGCACACAACCAGGATCAAGAGAATTAAACCAAGTTTTAGCATCACCCTTTAATGAGAATGGAAATATCTTAAGGATATAGTAATAACGGGACTTCTCATCATTAGTAAATAGGGTGGTTATATCATTTAACTTGGTAAGATGTGCCACAACAGTTTCAGATTCATAGCCATAAAAAGGATCAGTTTCAACCAAAGTAATTATCTCAGGATCAACAGAGAATTCATAATCCTTATCAGTAACAAAGATAGGTGAAGTAGCAAAATCTGGGTCATATTTCATTCTAGCATTCAGAGTTTTCTGTTTAAGTTTAGCTAGTAACTTCTTAAGATCATATCTATCATTGCAAGCAAAAAGATCTCTAGCAGTTTCTTCATCCATAACATAACCCTCAGGAACAACAGGCAATTCATACTTAGGGGGAGAACCTTCATTATCACTATCATCAATAATTTCAGCTTCAATAATCTCATTCTCTCTAACCCTAGCAAGTTGTTCATCAAGATATTCACCTAATGGCACAGTAGCATCAAGCATAGAAGTAGTTTCATCATAAGTATCATGTATAGCAGAAGTGGCATCATCAATAACATGCGAAATATCAGAATCCATAGCAGTAGCAGGTTTAGGTGTCGCAAGCTTACTCATAACAGAAGGAGAATCTAGTGCAGAGCTAGATGTCAATTCCTTACCTCCCCTCGTAGTTGAGGGAAAAATCTTAGTTCTTGCGTCTTTTAAGATCTTCATAGTGATCAGCAGATATAAATCCCAAGTGACTCAAAGAATAGAGCTATGCTCCCCGCAACGACGCCAAAAATTAGTCTTGATAACCCACAACTGTAGGGGATCGCAACAGCTTTCGAGGGTAGAGTATTCAACCCAAATTTATTGATTCGACACAAGGGGAGCCAAAGAATATTCTCAAGTATTAGCAGTTGAGTTGTCAATTCAACCATACCTGGATAACTTAGTATCTGCAGCAAAGTATTTAGTAGCAAACTAGTATGATAGTAATGGTAACAGTGGCAAAAATAAAGATAACAGTTTTGTAGTAATTGTAATGGTAGCAACAGAAAAGTAAATAAGCAAAGCACAATATGTGAAAAGCTCGTAGGCATTGGATCAATGATGGATAATTATGTCGGATGCTATTCCTCATGTAATAGTTATAACATAGGGTGACACAGAACTAGCTCTAGTTCATCAATGTAATGTAGGCATGTATTCCGAATATAGTCATACGTGCTTATGGAAAAGAACTTGCATGACATCTTTTGTTCTACCCTCCCGTGGCAGCGGGGTCCTAGCGGAAACTAAGGGATATTAAGGCCTCCTTTTAATAGAGAACCGGACCAAAGCATTAGCACTTAGTGAATACATGAACTCCTCAAACTACGGTCATCACCGAGAAGTATCCCGATTATTGTCACTTCGGGGTTGTCGGATCATAACACATAATAGGTGACTATAGACTTGCAAGATAGGATCAAGAACTCACATATATTCATGAAAACATAATAGGTTCAGATATGAAATCATGGCACTCGGGCCCTAGTGACAAACATTAAGCATAGCAAAGTCATAGCAACATCAATCTCAGAACATAGTGGATACTAGGGATCAAACCCTAACAAAGCTAACTTGATTACATGGTAAATTTCATTGAACCCATCACCGTCCAGCAAGCCTACGATGGAATTACTCACGCGCGGTGGTGAACATCATGAAATTGGTGATGGAGGATGGTTGATGATGATGACGGCGACGAATCCCCCTCTCTGGAGCCCCGAACGGACTCCAGATCAACCCTCCCGAGAGAGATTAGGGCTTGGCGGCGGCTCCATATCATAAAACGCGATGAAACTTTCTCTCTGATTTTTTTCTCCGCGAAACGGAATATATAGAGTTGGAGTTGAGATCGGTGGAGCATCAGGGGGCCCACGAGACAGGGGGGCGCGCCCAAGGGGAGGGGGTGCGCCCCCACCCTCGTGGACAGGGTGTGGCCCCCTGGCCTTGATTCTTTTGCCAGTATTTTTATATTTTCCAAAAGTTATCTCCGTGGATTTTCAGGTCATTCCGAGAACTTTTGTTTTCTGCACAATAAACATCACCATGGCAGTTCTGTTGAAAACAGCGTCAGTCCAGGTTAGTTTCATTCAAATCATGCAAATTAGAGTCCAAAACAAGGGCAAAAGTGTTTGGAAAAGTAGATACGTTGGATACGTATCACCGACCCCTGATGAGGAAGTGACAGAGACAGTTATCCTCGGCAAGGAATCCCCCCAAGAATGGATTATGTATTTTGATGGTACCTTTTCCCTGCAAGGTGCGGGGGCTGGCGTGCTTCTTGTCGCCACCTCTGGGGAGCACTTGAAGTACGTCGTCCAGATGCATTTTGCCCAGGAAGAAGCAACCAAAAATACAGCAGAATATGAAGGACTCCTTGTCGGGCTCAGAATTGCAGCAGAATTGGGAATTAAGAAGCTGATCATTCGAGGAGATTCACAGTTGGTGGTGAGGCAAGTTAACAAGGATTATCGAAGTCCATTGATGGAGGCATACGTTGAGGAAGTGAGGAGATTGGAGGAGCACTTTGACGGATTTCAAACAGAACACATACCCTGTGCGGAAAATAGAATAGCTGATCATCTGTCAAAGTGTGCTGTGCAGAAGCTTCCTGTGGAACCATGGACTTTTTTTTCTATGCCTTACTTAGCCCTCCGTATCCCCAGCAACAATGGCCCGGAAGAGGAGAAAGTCGGACACCGGAAATCCTCTCCCGGTAGAGCCGTCCGCTCCCGGCAGAGACCCTGCTAGAAACAACTCCTTGCAGCCTACCAGACCACCCCCTCCATCCGGGTCCATGGACCCCACGCACGAGGCTGGTGCCCCTGAGGCAGAGGAGGTGCCGCTAGTCCTCGAGCCACAGGCTCCAACTTTGGCAAAGCACACTATCCGCTTCCTCCAGACAGGAGAGCTTCCCGGCAATCAAGACGAAGCTGAAAAAGTAGCCCGGAGGGCCAGTATGTATCAGTTTGTCGATGACACTCTGTACAGAAGGAGGCCCAATGGTGTGAAATTGAAGTGTGTCTGCCGAGAAGAAGGAAAGGAACTGCTGGCTGAGATACACAAAGGAATGTGCAGCTCCCACATTGGATCAAGGGATTAGTTGGGAAAGCATTCTGGCAAGGATTTTATTGGCCCACAGTCCTCTAAGATGCGGTCGAGATAGTCACTAAGTGTGAAGCCTGCCAGTTCCATTCCAAGAAAACCCACCTGCCTACCCAAGCGCTTCAGACAATCCCTCTATCATGGCCATTTTTGGTCTGGGGGCTCGATATCCTCGGCCCCATCCCCGAGCAATCAGGGGCTTTGAATTCTTGTTCGTTGCCATCGACAAGTTTACAAAGTGGCCGGAAGTGACTGCCATGAGAAAGGGGATTGTTCAGTCAGCTATCAAGTTCTTGAAAGATGTGGTGTGTCATTTTGGAGTTCCAGCAAGGATCATCACCGACAACGGCGCCCAGTTCACGAGCCGCGCCTTCATGCAATATGTTCATGCCCTCGGATGCAAAATCTCATTCGCCTCTATGGCACACCCTCGGAGAAATGGACAAGCTGAGAGGGCGAACGCTGAAGTGCTAGACGGACTCAAGACGAGAACCTTTGATACGCTGCAGAAGCACAACAGGTGGTGGATCGAGGAGCTACCGGTAGTTCTTTGGTCGCTCAGAACGACACCAAACCGAGCTACCAGGCAGACTTCCTTCTCCCTGGTCTATGGGGCAGCAGTAGTTATCCCCACAGAACTCATTTATGGGTCGCCTCGAGTATTTGCTTACGATGAAATCGTGCAAGATCAGCACCGACATGAAGACGCTGTGCGACTCGAAGAGAACCGTCTCCGGGCTGCTACACATGCTGCACGCTATCAGCAAGCCCTGCGTCGTTATCATAGCCGCAAGGTTCATGCTCGGTGTTTTGAGGAAGGTGACCTTGTCCTTAGGCGCCTTTAGTCCGCCAAGGGTACACACAAGTTGTCACCGAAATGGGAAGGCCCTTACCGGGTAGTATGAGTCACACGACCCGGCACAGTCCGTCTAGAGACCGGAGATGGCACTCTGTTGCAAAACTCATGGTATATTGAGCATCTCTGCAAGTTCTACCCGTAAGGCGCAAGGCTGCCGGGCCTGCCCAACAGCCACCCATTTGTACAGGCCTTGCCTCAGTTTTATGTAACCCCTTGTACAAAGCCGGGGCGATGACCCCGTGCAAGAGAAAAAAAGAAGCGATATAGGGGGCCCCAAACCTAGATTGCACGCATGCACGAGCATTCCAGATCACTGCATAGGCATTTTGATGAGCATCTGCATATGCATATAGATAGGATCGCATCCTGCATTCATTCTCATCTGCATGAAGCTGCAGGTTCTTACCATGGACTCGGCCTCGACAAAGGAGTGAGAAGATTGCCCAACACTGTGATCCCGCCAAGCCAAACAGATAAGTTCTACCTCTTGTCCATTCATGTTTTGTAAGCTATAACTTATGCATTAGAAAAGATGGCCGCTCCTTCTAGACTTAGGTGCTCCCATTCCTGACCAAAACGTTGCTTCGGTCAAGTTGGTCGCCGTTGCCTTTGATAAAAGGAAGTTGGTGGGGGGCTGGTGTAACGCCCCGAATCCAATGAACCAGGTGTCTTCGAGTTATTTGCCGTTGTTGCCATGTCTTCTGCTTGCGTGTTGCATCTTGCCATGTCATCATCTGCATTTCATCAGCATGTTTTTTCAAAACTTGCATCCGTACGGGTTCCACCGGTTCTCTCCGCTATCCGTTCTAAGCCCAGAGACACTCGCATGCACCCGTCGTCTCTCTCAGACCTTGTTTCATGAGCGGGAGAAAAACTTTCTCGAAATGGGCCGAGATTTGCCGAGTGGCCTTGGTATATCACCGGTAGACCGCCCGTCAAATTTCATTCCATTTGGAGGTCGTTTGATGCCCCAACGGTTAACCGGCTAACCGCAAAAGCCCCTTTTGCCTTGCAGCCCAGCACCCCTCCACATAGCCCACTAGCCCATCAAACTCCTCTCCATGCTCTCCGTCGTTGGATCACGATCGTGTGGGCGAAAACCGCACCCCATATGGACACTCCTAGCTCCCTCAACCTATAAATATCTGCACCCCCCTTTCCAAATCACAGATGAAACCCTAGCCCCACTCCTCCCCGCCGCCGGACATGTCCGCCTCCGTGCCGGACGCATCCACCCGCCACCTCGCCTCGGCCAATAGCAAGCCGCCACGTCATCCCACCACAGTTCTCCTCCAACCACGCGCCACCGCATGTCCTCCTCTCTCTCTTCTCCGCCGCCAGCCCGCTCGGCCCAGGGCAGGCCCGCCCGGGCCCGAGCACCGCTGCCCCGCGCCGGGCTCCGTCAACTCATCAAGATGTCGGTGCGAATGAAAGTGTGGATGTGCAGAACATGCAAAAGATGGTGAGGGTGATCCCGGTTACCGGGTTCCCACGGGTCGACGCATGGCAAAATGAGGAGGAACGTGCATGAAGCAAATTGGCACGGTGCAAACATACGGTTCATCTCAGACAACATGCATTCATCCACGAGTCATCGTCTTGGCGGTTATACCTTTGAAGCGTGCATTTCGGGGCGGCTCAAAATCGTCGAGGGAAGTAGTCGTTCACGGGTCGTAGGGGAAGTAGTCGTACATGTTTCGTAGTTGTACACACTCCGTAGATGTTCGGGGACACGTTAAGGAACTTGACGTCCACGGGGCCTTCGAGGTCGACGGTAGTGGCACACACATCGTCGTGGAAGTAGCGGTTCACGTTTCGGTAGTGGAAGTAGACGTTCACGGCGACGGTAGAGGTACTCGCGATCTTGGCGACGGTAGTTGTTCACGGGTCGTAGACGTTCGGGTAGAGGTACTTGGCGCATCATCGGGGTACTTGGCAAAATCTTGGAGTGAGAAGATGCTTGATGGTCCGGGTACGGGTCTTGGTGGTCTTGGTGACTCCAAGTGGCACCAGGCATGCGACCACGGTCAACCCCAATGAGTGTACAAAGGCAAAACTTGGTGGTGCTGCACATACGCGATTGCTAGAAGATGGATGACGCCGGGTCGAGGCTGCGTCTTGGTGGTTCAACGAGGGTCGAATAGGAGCAGGGCGGAGCTCGTGATGGACGGGGAGCACAGCCTGGAGGCAGCAGCAGTGGTTGGTAGCGTGTGCGGGCGGCGTGTGGAGGTGGAGCAGGGAACTTGGCGCAGCCGTGGCTTCACCTTGCAGAGGAGCTCGAGGCAGTCGGCCACCAGGGAGACAAAGGCGAGCTTGTTGACGAGGCAGCCATGGTCGTTGGCGCATGAGGAAGAGAAGAAGGAGGCGAGCGGGAGGTGGCTGTCGGAGGAGAGCATCTCACGCGCGGGAAGGAGGTGACAGAGGCGGGGCTTGCCGGCAGCGTTGCAGCACGAGGATGGCGGCGTCGTCCTGCAGGCACCCATGGCGGTCGCGAGCAACAAGGGTGCACCGGCGCGACGCTGGAGCATGGGCTCGCCGGCCGGAGCGGTGGCGGGGTTGCGGGGCGAGGCGAGGTCGAAGAAGCAGGAGGGAGCAGGCACGCGAAGGGGCCGGCTTGCGGGAGCTCCGACGAGTGGCGCGGAGGTGGAGGCGCAGGGCGACGTGGCCATGGCCGGAGCAAGACAGGCAGGGCGGCGCGGTCGTCGCTGATGCGAGGGGCGAAGAGCGACGGGTGATGCAGTGGGTCGAGGCGGTGGAGGGGAACACGAGCGAGGCGCGAGGGGATCGGGGTGAAGCCCTTCCTGGCACTGGCAACGGGCGTGCGTTGGCGGCGCTGGAGGAGGAACGAGGGGATCGATCGGGATGAGGCTAGGGTTTAAGAGGAGGCCAGCGGCTGGGCCTACTGGTTGGGCCTCGTGGCCTGCTGGGTTGGGAGAATTGGGAACAAGGAGAGATGGGTTGGCCTGCACTGTTGAACGGTTGCTTTTCCAAAAAAAGGGATAGAAACAAGATAGCGAGCAAGAGAAGAGAAAATATTTGGGGTTCCAAATATTTTCTAAATGAACAGAGAATTCGCATGCAGCTACTTTGCTATATTGCAAAATGCCAGAACTTCAGATGGATTCAAAAGAGGAAAGAGCATGGATTTAGGATATGTGCAAATGGAAGGAACTTTAAAATGCAAGTGGGTTGTGTTTAATTCCAAATAAATGGAATATTTATTGTAGCTCCCTAAAATATTGAGAGGATATGTTATAAAGAGAAATCACCATGTGAATTCCCTCGATTTAAATGGACCAAAGATCCATACAATTTATTTAGATGAGTTGCAAAAATTAAATGACATGATGGCATGTTGGCATGATGACATGATGCAATGCAACAAGCAAATAGAACACACGACGGAACTCGGAATACATGGAAGGCAACTGGAGCTCGGTCTCGGGGCGTTACAACACTCCACCACTACAAGAGGATCTCGTCCCGAGATCTAGGATGGCACCGGAGAGAAACGGAAGAGGAAGAGAAGAGGTAAAACTAAGTTGCTTCTTTGACGAACGAGTGAAACCACGAATCTTGAGAGGTTGAGCAATTTAAAAGAAAGAGTACAACAAAGATGATCGAGATTGCAAATAATCTGTTAGAAAAGAGGAACAAGGAACTTTATGAGAACTTGAAGGTTGCAAAGGCATGAATCAAGAGTTTAATGGACAAGATAAAATTCGAAACCACTCCGATTAAAACAAGATGAGAGAGGAAGAATCCGGGCAGCACTCGAACATGGAAGGAATAGAACGTGAACTTGAGAAGATGGGATGATACTTGATGAAATCAACAACACACTGCCTCCAGAACTATTGAAAGAATGGCACAATGGTTAAGAAGGATTTCAGACAGCACTCAGGTTGAAAAGAGAGGCAAAACTTGATAAGATGAAAGAACTTGAATGAGAACACAACACTCCGGTTAAATGGATAAGCACGAAAAGAACATGATCCTCACAATTCGAGATGATGAGTGAAAAGAGCAACATCACAATGCCTCCGGAAGAAAGAATAGAAGATAAATCATTGGAATAACAGAATGGAGAAGAAAATGCCAACTTCTGCCACAAATGAGCTTGGAAAGCATCCTTGCAAAGAATAATTGAATGGAGTTGTTGGAAAATCAACAACGAAAAGCACAAGCTTGTTGTGGGCTTATGGCAAACATCTCAAAATGATGAGGTGACAACCGACCACTATTGGAAACAATTGATTTGACTGAGAGCACCAAAGAGATGAAAAACTTCTTCATCGAGATGAGAAGGAGAAAATTGGATCATTGATAAGCACCACAATAGCAACATTCCTTAGGGAAGGCTTTAGGTGAAATCTATACCAAGATAACTCCAGAGAAGAGATTGATGGATTTAAAATACCTCATTCTTGACAACATGTGAATCGCGAAACCTGAATGGAAATTGCCAAGAATGATATAACACCACCTCAAAAGCTAAGGTAGAAAGAATTGCACTTTGAAATGCAAGAAGAAAAATACTTGAACGCCTCAAAACAAAACATGTGTTGGACACCATGTTTAATTTAGAGTATAGCTTGGCGGGTCATAACTTTGAGAGAAGTCTTGAAGAACAAATGAGAATGAAAGGAATCCTTGACGAACCACCATGTAGAGCCTCCATGAAGAACTCTGGTAATAAAAGGGTGATAAAAGAAGGAGAAGTTGAAAACACAAGGTGAAGCCTTGCAATGATTTAGATGGAGCTTCACGACGATAATGCGGAAAACTTGGAACTCCAAAAAAGAAAAGATGAAGCATCTCGAACCGAGAATTACTTCATCGTGAACAATCTCCGGAAGAAAAGAATTGAATCACCTCGAGGAAATAAGAATAAGATTTATTGTATGCTTCTCCTTCATCAAATTAAATTGATGACAAGCAATGAATTTGGCATACTACTTATTTCCATTGAAAAAGGATTAAGAGAGATATAGCGTAAACTTGAGAAGGTATTGATGGAACCACCGATGTGATTTGGAAACAAAGAATATTTGATATGATAACGAAGGAAGTGAAATCTTGAATGAACCACCGTAAGAATTGAAAATGAAAGTAGCAAAGGCACAAATCATCGGGACGAATTGGAAAACGAATGAAGATACTTGAGGGGATTTAGATACATGAGAACGAAGAGATCATGAACTGATTAGAGGATATTTGAACGATGCACCAGAAGAATTCGAGAACGAGAGTTGAAAGCTGAGAATGGATAATTCTAAGATGATGGGCTATGGAGAATCAATCTGAAAAGACTCTTGAATTGCTCCGGATGGGTGAAAAGAATTTCCACAATCGAAAACAATTATGAGAGGATGGCATCAAACTTGAACTACGCATCTTTGGAAGAACGGGTAAGGATTTAAGAGGAACTCTTCTTCGGTCTTCAAATGACGACGAGGAACGCCACCAAAATTACTGAGATACTCCGGTAGAATGGAAAGCAAAGAAGTTGAGCCAACAATGAAAATGATTTGAAATCGATCTTGGAAAGGCATGTGACTGATGAAATTCATTCTTACGTCAAACTTCGAAATGAATTTGAGAATCGCTTCTGATAAATAAGAAGAGTCAGGTAAGATCCTGGGAAAAGACATGTGGGTTAGGGCCCACTCAAAAGAAAACACTGCTGAACAATTTTAAAGAGAGGTTGCACCGGTTGAATTAAATGGCTTGAATGAGATAACAACCTCAAAATATCTTGAATGGATTGAGAATGGAAACACAAGTCTTCTGAGATATCTTCAACACTCTGGAACAAATGAATAGCAAGAGGTGAGTGATTGAGAGGTGCACCGGCATCAGAAAGCATTTGACACGAGGAAAGGAATCTGATCAACACTGAAAGCTTGAATTGGATCCACCGGAGAAGAAACAACAATGAAGGATGATGAACTTGAAACTGTTGAGCATCTTCATGGGAAATCACCGGATAAGAACATTGAAAGAAAAGAATGAAGAGACTTCACATGAACAAATGGATACTTGATTAAAATAAATGAGTCCTTGAAGAAAAAGGGTGGGAGGGTGGGGAAAAACAAAGACAACTTGGGATGAACGAAACAAACACCATTGAGAAAACTTAGAATTGATCTTGCGGATGGGGAGAATGATGGGATCATCTCGAAGAGAAGCGCACCGGTTGGAAAAGAATTAACATGACAACCTCAATGATCAAAAAGGATTAGTACTCCCATAGAAATATGAGAACACCGCTTGAAAGGTATGGAATCAACACTTGACATTGAAGCAACTCAAATACCACAACTCAAAACAAAACAAAGGATTGGCTTGCAGAATAAGCCAGAACAAATACATATGATAGAGATTTACCCAATCCCATATCATGCATCTGTCAGAAAGATATTCTAGGAGCTACTTGAATTCCCACCTATAAACTCCCGAAACTTTCTGGTTATGCAATCTGGTGTTGGGGATACAGGGGAAGCAATATATCTCACCCAAACTAACAATCCCTACATCCAGCTGTATCCATCCGTCAACACATAACCAAGAAAACTCCGGAAATCGTGTACCTCAACCTTTGAAAAGCATCCGTTATACTAGCTATGGCAATACTCCCGAACTCCCCAGTACTGGGTGACGTCGAGGTTATCTCACCAACAACTGCATAAAAGAGATTTTCGATGTCGGCAAAACTCAGGTATTCCAGAACTGCAACGATAAAATTGTGACGACAACACCTCGGAGCTCAACTCCCCGGGACACTGCCACAACCCCTAAATGTCAGGAGGCACCAAGAACAATGTTCTCGTCACAAGACTATCGGAATGATTCCAAGATACCCGCGTGATCCTAAAAAAATTTTAGTGAAATTTGAGAAGAGGAAAGTCAAAACATCTACGTCAGGAGACCTCACCAGAGCGACGAAGGGACTGAGGAGTAAAAAGAATCCTACTCTCCGATATATATATAATCCTAAGACTCAAAATAGTTTTCTTCTAGACTCAACAACGGCCAACAAACAAGGGGGCTCCTATGGTCGGTCGAGGCTCTGATACCAACTTGTCACGCCCAAGATGCGACCCTATCCTAAAGGAACTCAAAGGTCCCACCAAGGATAGAAGCGCATCCTGAAGACGCTTTTGCAAGGTGGATATCATTACATCAACATTACATAATAGATGGGGATACATACATAAGGCATACAATGGCACACGAATACATTGTTGGGGAACGTAGTAATTTCAAAATTTTCCTACGCACACGCAAGATCATGGTGATGACATAGCAACGAGAGGGGAGATGTTGTCCACGTACCCTCGTAGACCGTAAGCGGACGCGTTATGACAACGCGGTTGATGTAGTCGTACGTCTTCACAATCCGACCGATCCAAGTACCGAACGTACGGCACCTCCGAGTTCAGCACACGTTCAGCTCGATGATGATCCCCGGACTCCGATCCAGCAAAGTGTCGGGGATGAGTTCCGTCAGCACGACGGCGTGGTGACGATGATGATGCTCTACCGACGCAGGGCTTCGCCTAAACTCTGCGACGATATGACCGAGGTGGAATATGGTGGAGGGGGGCACCGCACACGGCTAAGGAACGATCCGTAGATCAACTTGTGTGTCTCTAGGGCGCCCCTGCCCCCGTATATAAAGGAGCAAGGGGGGAGGCCGGCTGGCCCTAGGGGGCGCGCCAAGGAGGGGGGAGTCCTCCTCCTAGTGGGAGTAGGACTCCCCTTTCCTAGTCCCACTAGGAAGGAGGAAGGGGGAAGGAAAGAGAGGGAGAGGGAGAGGGAAATGGGGGGCGCACCCCCTCCCCTAGTCCAATTCGGACTCCTCATGGGGGAGGGGGCGCCACCTCCTGGGCTGCTGCCCTCTCTCTCCCCTCAGGCCCACTAAGGCCCATTACTTCTCCGGGGGGGGGGGGGGTCCGGTAACCCTCCGGCACTCCGGTTTTCTCCGAAAACACCCGGAACACTTCCGGTGTCCGAATATAGTCGTCCAATATATCAATCTTTATGTCTCGACCATTTAGAGACTCCTCGTCATGTCTGTGATCACATCTGGGACTCCGAACAAACTTCGGTACATCAAAACATATAAACTCATAATAAAACTGTCATCGTAACGTTAAGCGTGCGGACCCTACGGGTTCGAGAACTATGTAGACATGACCTAGAACTATTCTCTGTCAATAACCAATAGCGGAACCTGGATGCCCATATTGGCTCCTACATATTCTACGAAGATCTTTATCGGTCCAACCGCATAACAACATACGTTGTTCCCTTTGTCATCGGTATGTTACTTGCCCGAGATTCGATCGTCGGTATCCAATACCTAGTTCAATCTCGTTACTGGCAAGTCTCTTTACTCGTTACGTAATGCATCATTCCGTAGCTAACTCATTAGCTACATTGCTTGCAAGGCTTATAGTGATGTGCATTACCGAGAGGGCCCAGAGATACCTCTCCGACAATCGGAGTGACAAAACCTAATCTCGAAATACGCCAACCCAACATGTACCTTTGGAGACACCTGTAGTACTCCTTTATAATCACCCAGTTACGTTGTGACGTTTGGTAGCACCCAAAGTGTTCCTCCGGTAAATGGGAGTTGCATAATCTCATAGTTACAGGAACATGTATAAGTCATGAAGAAAACAATAGCAATATACTAAACGATCAAGTGCTAGGCTAACAGAATGGGTCATGTCAATCACATCATTCTCCTAATGTTGTGATCCCATTAATCAAATGACAACACATGTCTATGGTTAGGAAACATAACCATCTTTGATTAATGAGCTAGTCAAGTAGAGGCATACTAGTGACGTTATGTTTGTCTATGTATTCACACATGTATCATGTTTCCGGTTAATACAATTATAGCATGAATAATAAACATTTATCATGATATGAGGAAATAAATAATAACTTTATTATTGCCTCTAGGGCATATTTCCTTCAGTCTCCCACTTGCACTAGAGTCAATAATCTAGATTACATAGTAATGATTCTAACACCCATGGAGTCTTGGTGCTGATCATGTTTTGCTCGTGAGAGAGGCTTAGTCAATGGGTCTACAACATTCAGATCCGTATGTATCTTGCAAATCTCTATGTCTCCCACCTGGACTTGGTCCCGGATGGAATTGAAGCGTCTCTTGATGTGCTTGGTCCTCTTGTGAAATCTGGATTCCTTTGCCAAGGCAATTGCACCAGTATTTTCACAGAAGATCTTCATTGGTCCCGATGCACTAGGTATGACACCTAGATTGGAAATGAACTCCTTCATCCAGACTCCTTCATTTGCTGCTTCCGAAGCAGCTATGTACTTCGCTTCACATGTAGATCACGCCACGACGCTTTGTTTAGAACTGCACCAACTTACAGCTCCACCGTTTAATAAAAACACATACCCGGTTTGTGATTTAGAATCGTCCGGATCAGTGTCAAAGCTTGCATCGATGTAACCTTTTACGACTAGCTCTTTGTCACCTCCATATACGAGAAACATATCCTTAGTCCTTTTCAGGTATTTCAGGATGTTCTTGACCGCTGTCCAGTGATCCACTCCTGGATTACTTTGGTACCTTCCTGCCAAGCTTATTGCTAAGCACACGTCAGGTCTGGTACACAGCATTGCATACATGATAGAGCCTATGGCTGAAGCATAGGGAACATCTTTCATTTTCTCTCTATCTTCTGCTGTGGTCGGGCATTGAGCCCGACTCAATTTCACACCTTGTAGCACGGGCAAGAACCCTTTCTTTGCCTGATCCATTTTGAACTTTTTCAAAACTTTATCAAGGTATGTGCTTTGTGAAAGTCCAATTAAGCGTCTTGATCTATCTCTATAAATCTTGATGCCCAATATATAAGCAGCTTCACCGAGGTCTTTCATAGAAAAACTTTTATTCAAGTATCCCTTTATGCTATCCAGAAATTCTATATCATTTCCAATTAATAATATGTCATCTACATATAATATCAGAAATGCTACAGAGCTCCCACTCACTTTCTTGTAAATACAGGCTTCTCCAAAAGTCTGTATAAAACCATATGCTTTGATCACACTATCAAAGCGTTTATTCCAACTCCGAGATGCTTGCACCAGTCCATAAATGGATCGTTGGAGCTTGCACACTTTGTTAGCACCTTTTGGATCAACAAAACCTTCTGGTTGCATCATATACAACTCTTCTTCTAGAAATCCATTCAAGAATGCAGTTTTGACATCCATTTGCCAAATTTCATAATCATAAAATGCGGCAATTGCTAACATGATTTGGACAGACTTAAGCATCGCTATGGGTGAGAAAGTCTCATCGTAGTCAACCCCTTGAACTTGTCGAAAACCTTTTGCAACAAGTCGAGCCTTATAGACAGTTAAAGATCGATTTATTCTCAATGGCTTGCCGATCATCGGGCAAGTCAACCAAAGTCCATACTTTGTTCTCATACATGGATCCCATCTCAGATTTCATGGCCTCTAGCCATTTTGCGGAATCTGGGCTCATCATCGCTTCCTCATAGTTCGTAGGTTCATCATGGTCAAGTAACATGACTTCCAGAATAGGATTACCGTACCACTCTGGTGCGGATCTTACTCTGGTAGACCTACGAGGTTCAGTCGAAACTTGATCTGAAGTTTCATGATCAATATCATTAGCTTCCTCACTAATTGGTGTAGTTGTCACAGGAACCGGTTCTTGTGATGAACTACTTTCCAATAAGGGAGCAGGTACAGTTACCTCATCAAGTTCTACTTTCCTCCCACTCACTTCTTTCGAGAGAAACTCCTTCTTTAGAAAGAATCCGAATTTATCAACGAAAATCTTGCCCTCAAATCTGTGATAGAAGGTGTACCCAACAGTTTCTTTTGGGTATCCTATGAAGACACATTTCTCCGATTTGGGTTCGAGCTTATCTGGTTGAAGTTTCTTCACATAAGCATCGCAGCCCCAAACTTTAAGAAACGACAACTTTGGTTTCTTGCCAAACCATAGTTCATGAGGCGTCGTCTCAATGGATTTTGATGGTGCCCTATTTAACGTGAATGCGGCCGTCTCTAAAGCATAACCCCAAAACGATAGCGGTAAATCAGTAAGAGACATCATAGATCGCACCATATCTAGTAAAGTACGATTACGATGTTCGGACACACCATTTCGTTGTGGTGTTCCAGGTGGCGTGAGTTGCGAAACTATTCCGCATTGTTTCAAGTGTAGACCAAACTCGTAACTCAAATATTCTCCTCCACGATCAGATCGTAGAAATTTTATTTTCTTGTTACGATGATTTTCCCTTCACTCTGAAATTCTTTGAACTTTTCAAATGTTTCAGACTTGTGTTTCATTAAGTAGATATACCCATGTCTGCTCAAATCATCTGTGAAGGTGAGAAAATAACGATACCCGCCGCGAGCCTCAACATTCATTGGACCACAAACATCAGTATGTATGATTTCCAATAAATCAGGTGCTCGCTCCATAGTTCCGGAGAACGGCGTTTTAGTCATCTTGCCCATGAGGCACGGTTCGCAAGTACCAAGTGATTCATAATCAAGTGATTCCAAAAGCCCATCAGTATGGAGTTTCTTCATGCGCTTTATACCGATATGACCTAAACGGCAGTGCCACAAATAAGTTGCACTATCATTATCAACTCTACATCTTTTGGTTTCAACACTATGAATATGTGTATCACTACTATCGAGATTCAATAAAAATAGACCACTCTTCAAGGGTGCGTGACCATAAAAGATATTACTCATATAAATAGAACAACCATTATTCTCTGACTTAAATGAATAACCGTCTCGCATTAAACAAGATCCAGATATAATGTTCATGCTCAACGCTGGCACCAAATAACAATTATTTAGGTCTAAAACTAATCCCGATGGTAGATGTAGAGGTAGCGTGCCGACCGCGATCACATCGACTTTGGAACCATTTCCCACGCGCATCGTCACCTCGTCCTTAGCCAATCTTCGCTTAATCCGTAGTCCCTGTTTCGAGTTGCAAATATTAGCAACAGAACCAGTATCAAATACCCAGGTGCTACTGCGAGCATTAGTAAGGTACACATCAATAACATGTATATCACATATACCTTTGTTCACTTTGCCATCCTTCTTATCTGCCAAATACTTGGGGCAGTTCCGCTTCCAGTGTCCAGTCTGCTTGCAGTAGAAGCACTCAGTTTCAGGCTTAGGTCCAGACTTGGGTTTCTTCTCTTGAGCAGCAACTTGTTTGCTGTTCTTCTTGAAGTTCCCCTTCTTCTTCCCTTTGCCCTTTTTCTTGAAACTGGTGGTCTTGTTAACCATCAACACTTGATGCTCCTTCTTGATTTCTACCTCCGCGGCTTTTAGCATTGCGAAGAGCTCGGGAATAGTCTTGTCCATCCCTTGCATATTATAGTTCATCACGAAGCTCTTGTAGCTTGGTGGCAGTGATTGAAGAATTCTGTCAATGACACTATCATCAGGAAGATTAACTCCCAGTTGAATCAAGTGATTATTATACCCGGACATTTTGAGTATGTGTTCACTGACAGAACTATTCTCCTCCATCTTGCAGCTATAAAACTTATTGGAGACTTCATATCTCTCAATCCGGGCATTTGCTTGAAATATTAACTTCAACTCTTGGAACATCTCATATGCTCCATGACGTTCAAAACGTCGTTGAAGACCCGGTTCTAAGCCGTAAAGCATGGCACACTGAACTATCGAGTAGTCATCAGCTTTGCTCTGCCAGACGTTCTTAACGTCGTCAGTTGCATCAGCAGCAGGCCTGGCACCCAGCGGTGCTTCCAGGACGTAATTCTTCTGTGCAGCAATGAGGATAATCCTCAGGTTACGGACCCAGTCCGTGTAATTGCTGCCATCATCTTTCAACTTTGCTTTCTCAAGGAACGCATTAAAATTCAACAGAACAATAGCACGAGCCATCTATCTACAACAAACATAGACAAGCAAAATACTATCAGGTACTAAGTTCATGATAAATTTAAGTTCAATTAATCATATTACTTAAGAACTCCCACTTAGATAGACATCCCTCTAATCCTCTAAGTGATTACGTGATCCATATCAACTACACCATGTCCGATCGTCACGTGAGATGGAGTAGTTTCAACGGTGAACATCAGTATGTTGATCATATCTACTATATGATTCATGCTCGACCTTTCGATCTCCGTGTTCCGAGGCCATATCTGTTATATGCTAGGCTCGTCAAGTTTAACCTGAGTATTCCGCGTGTGCAACTATTTTGCACCCGTTGTATTTGAACGTAGAGCCTATCACACCCGATCATCCCGTGGTGTCTCAGCACGAAGAACTTTCGCAATGGTGCATACTCAGGGAGAACACTTCTTGATAATTTTAGTGGGAGATCATCTTAAAATGCTACCGTCAATCAAAGCAAGATAAGATGCATAAAGGATAAACATCACATGCAATCAATATAAGTGATATGATATGGCCATCATCATCTTGTGCTTGTGATCTCCATCTTTGAAGCACCGTCGTGATCACCATCGTCACCGGCGCGACACCTTGATCTCCATCGTAGCATCGTTGTCATTACGCCATCTATTGCTTCTACGACTATCGATACCGCTTAGTGATAAAGTAAAGCAATTACAGGGCGTTTGCATTTCATACAATAAAGCGACAACCATATGGCTCCTACAAGTTGCCGATAACTTCGGTTACAAAACATGATCATCTCATACAATAAAATATAGCATCACGTCTTGACCATATCACATCACAACATGCCCTGCAAAAACAAGTTAGACGTCCTCTACTTTGTTGTTGCAAATTTTACGTGGCTGCTACGGCTTAGCAAGAACCGTTCTTACCTACGCATTAAAACCACAACGATAGTTCGTCAAGTTAGTGCTGTTTTAACCTTCACAAGGACCAGGCGTAGCCACACTCGATTCAGCTAAAGTGAGAGAGACAGACACCCACCAGCCACCTTTAAGCAGGAGTGCTCGTAACGGTAAAACCAGTCTCGCGTAAGCATACGCGTAATGTCGGTCCAAGCCGCTTCATCTCACAATACCGCCGAACCAAAGTATGACATGCTGGTAAGCAGTATGACTTGTATCGCCCACAACTCACTTGTGTTCTACTCGTGCATATGACATCTACGCATAAAACCAGGCTCGGATGCCACTGTTGGGGAACGAAGTAATTTCAAAACTTTCCTGCGCACACGCAAGATCATGGTGATGACATAGCAATGAGAGGGGAGAGTGTTGTCCATGTACCCTCGTAGACCGTAAGCGGAAGTGTTATGACAACGCGGTTGATGTAGTTGTACGTCTTCACAATCCGACTGATCCAAGTACCGAACGTACGGCACCTCCGAGTTCAGCACACGTTCAGTTCGATGACGATCCCCGGACTCCGATCCAGCAAAGTGTCGGGGATGAGTTCCGTCAGCACGACGGCGTGGTGACGATGATGATGCTCTACCGACGCAGGGCTTCGCCTAAACTCTGCGACGATATGACCGAGGTGGAATATGGTGGAGGGGGGCACCGCACACGGCTAAGGAACGATCCGTAGATCAACTTGTGTGTCTCTAGGGCGCCCCTGCCCCCGTATATAAAGGAGCAAGGGGGGAGGCCGGCTGGCCCTAGGGGGCGCGCCAAGGAGGGGGGAGTCCTCCTCCTAGTGGGAGTAGGACTCCCCTTTCCTAGTCCCACTAGGAAGGAGGAAGGGGGAAGGAAAGAGAGGGAGAGGGAGAGGGAAATGGGGGGCGCACCCCCTCCCCTAGTCCAATTCGGACTCCTCATGGGGGGGCGCCACCTCCTGGGCTGCTGCCCTCTCTCTCCCCTCAGGCCCACTAAGGCCCATTACTTCTCCGGGGGGGGGGGGGGGGTCCGGTAACCCTCCGGCACTCCGGTTTTCTCCGAAAACACCCGGAACACTTCCGGTGTCTGAATATAGTCGTCCAATATATCAATCTTTATGTCTCGACCATTTAGAGACTCCTCGTCATGTCCGTGATCACATCCGGGACTCCGAACAAACTTCGGTACATCAAAACATATAAACTCATAATAAAACTGTCATCGTAACGTTAAGCGTGCGGACCCTACGGGTTCGAGAACTATGTAGACATGACCTAGAACTATTCTCTGTCAATAACTAATAGCGGAACCTGGATGCCCATATTGGCTCCTACATATTCTACGAAGATCTTTATCGGTCAAACCGCATAACAACATACGTTGTTCCCTTTGTCATCGGTATGTTACTTGCCCGAGATTCGATCGTCGGTATCCAATACTTAGTTCAATCTCGTTACCGGCAAGTCTCTTTACTCGTTACATAATGCATCATTTCGTAACTAACTCATTAGCTACATTGCTTGCAAGGCTTATAGTGATGTGCATTACCGAGAGGGCCCAGAGATACCTCTCCGACAATCGGAGTGACAAAACCTAATCTCGAAATACGCCAACCCAACATGTACCTTTGGAGACACCTGTAGTACTCCTTTATAATCACCCAGTTACGTTGTGACGTTTGGTAGCACCCAAAGTGTTCCTCCGGTAAACGGGAGTTGCATAATCTCATAGTTACAGGAACATGTATAAGTCATGAAGAAAGCAATAGCAATATACTAAACGATCAAGTGCTAGGCTAACGGAATGGGTCATGTCAATCACATCATTCTCCTAATGATGTGATCCCTTTAATCAAATGACAACACATGTCTATGGTTAGTAAACATAACCATCTTTGATTAATGAGCTAGTCAAGTAGAGGCATACTAGTGACGTTATGCTTGTCTATGTATTCACACATGTATCATGTTTCTGGTTAATACAATTCTAGCATGAATAATAAACATTTATCATGATATGAGGAAATAAATAATAACTTTATTATTGCCTCTAGGGCATATTTCCTTCATACATCAATACAACATACATAAGATCAACATCCGACTACGGATGAAACACAAACAGAAGCTCAAACGACATCCACCCTGCTAGCCCAGGCTGCCGACCTGGAACCTATCCCCTGATCGAAGAAGAAGCAGAAGAAGAACTCCAAAACAAGCAAGCATCGCTCTCACGTCATGATCATCGCATAATCTGTACCTCTAACTGTTGTTGTAGTAATCTGTGAGCCACGAGGACTCAGCAATCCCATTACCATGGGTATCAAGACTAGCAAAGCTTAATGGGAAAGGAAGGGGTAAAGTGGTGGGGTTGCAGTAGCGACTAAGCATGATATGGTGGCTAACATACGCAAATAAGAGCGAGAAGAGAACAAGCGGAACGGTCGTGAAGCTAGCAATGATCAAGAGGTGATCTTGAACTCCTACTTACGTCAAACGTAACCCAAAACCGTGTTCACTTCCCGGACTCCGCCGAGAAGAGACCATCATGGCTACACACGCGGTTGATGCGTTTTAAATCACATCTGGTGTCAAGTTATCTACAACCGGGCATTAACAAATTCCCATCTGCCACATAACCGCGGGCACGGCTCTCGAAAGTTTATACCCTGCAGGGGTGTCCCAACTTAGCCCATGATAAGCTCTCGCGATCAACGAAGGATATTCCTTCTCCCAGGAAGACCCGATCAGTCTCGGAATCCTGGTTTACAAGACATTTTGACAATGGTAAAACAAGACCAGCAAAGCCGCCCGAATGTGCCGACAAATCCTGATAGGAGCTGCACATATCTCGTTCTCAGGGCACATCAGATGAACACTACGTACAACTAAAACCATCCCTCAAGTTTCCCCGAGGTGGCGCTGCAAGTGGCTCTAGTTTGGACCAACACTCGGAGGAGCACTGGCCTGGGGGGAGGGGGGTAAATAAAGATGACCCTCGGGCTCCGGAAACCCAAGGGAAAAAGGGCTAGGTGAGGCAAATGGTAAAACCAAGGTTGGGCCTTGCTGGAGGAGTTTTATTCAAAGCGAAGTGTCAAGGGGGTCCCATAAATTACCCAATCGCGTTAGGAACGCAAAATCCAGGAACATAACACCGATATGATGGAAACTAGGGCGGCAAGAGTGGAACAAAACACCAGGCATAAGGCCGAGTCTTCCACCCTTTACCAAGTATATAGATGCATTAATTAAATAAGAGATATTGTGATATCCCAACATAAACCTGTCCACCATGGAGCAAACTTCAACTTCACCTGCAACTAACAACGCTATAGGAGGGGCTGAGCAAAGCGGTAACATAGCCAAGCAACGGTTTGCTTGGAAGGGTGAAAAGGTTAGAGGCTGACATGGCAATTTGGGAGGCTTGAAGAGCAAGCGATAGGTAGAGCAACATAGCGATAGAACGAAGCAACTAGCATAGCAATGATAGTAATGAGATCCAAGGTGATGGTCATCTTGCCTGAAATCCCGCTAGGAAGAAGAACGAGTCCATGAAGAAGACGAACGGGAGTAGTCGAACAAATCCTCACAATCGCAACATTACCAGAACTAAGAAGCAACACCGGAAAGAAACAAACAACATGGTAAATGCACAAGCATAAACATGGCATGATGCACAGACAAGTATGATGCATGTCCGGTTTAATGAGGCATGGCATGGCAAAGTGCAACACACAATACTACAAATTAAGTGGAGCTCAATATGCAATGAGTTGCATATTGACAAAACACCACATTGACATATTTACTTTAATCTTGTTTAAGCTACCAAGCAATGTTAAATGTTGTTAAACATGGCAAGAGGTGAAGCATAATCAAGCTACCTATCTAGGCAAGTTTAAATGAGGTCGGAAACAACAAACAACAATTCCGAAAAATCCCCATGTTATTTAGCAATTTAACGCAAACAACAATTATAAACATTTTAATTGTTGTTATTATGATGCGGATGACATATGCAAGTTTTAAGCAATTTTATGAAACATTGACATGAACATGTTATGAAGCATTTATCACCATGGCGGAACAAAAAGGGTGCCACGGCGGCGAAACGGAAATGGTGCCACGGCAACATTCCGATGATCCATCAACTCATCAAGATGTCGGTGCGAACGAAAGTGTGGATGTGCAGAACATGCAAAAGATGGTGAGGGTGATCCCGGTTACCGGGTTCCCACGGGTCGACGCATGGCAAAATGAGGAGGAACGTGCATGAAGCAAATGGGCACGGTGCAAACATACGGTTCATCTCAGACAACATGCATTCATCCACGAGTCATCGTCTCGGCGGTTATACCTTTGAAGCGTGCATTTCGGGGCGGTTCAAAATCGTCGAGGGAAGTAGTCGTTCACGGGTCGTAGGGGAAGTAGTCGTACATGTTTCGTAGTTGTACACACTCCGTAGATGTTCGGGGACACGTCAAGGAACTTGACGTCCACGGGGCCTTCGAGGTTGACGGTAGTGGCACACACATCGTCGTGGAAGTAGAGGTTCACGTTTCGGTAGTGGATGTAGACGTTCACGGAGACGGTAGAGGTACTCGCGATCTTGGCGACGGTAGTTGTTCACGGGTCGTAGACGTTCGGGTAGAGGTACTTGGAGCATCGTCGGGGTACTTGGCAAAATCTTGGAGAAGATGCTTGATGGTCCGGGTACGGGTCTTGGCGGTCTTGGTGACTCCAAGTGGCACCAGGCACGCGACCACGGTCAACCCCAATGAGTGTACAGAGGCAAAACTTGGTGGTGCTTCACATACGCGGTTGCTAGAAGATGGATGACGCCGGGTCGAGGCTGCGTCTTGGCGGTTCAACGAGGGTCGAATAGGTGCAGGGCGGAGCTTGTGATGGACGGGGAGCGCAGCCTGGAGGCAGCAGCAGTGGTTGGTAGCGTGTGCGGGCGGCGTGTGGAGGCGGAGCAGGGAACTTGGCGGCCGTGGCTTCATCTTGCAGAGGAGCTTGAGGCAGTCGGCCACCAGGGAGACAAAGGCGAGCTTGTTGACGAGGCAGCCATGGTCGTTGGCGCACGAGGAAGAGAAGAAGGAGGCGAGCGGGAGGTGGCTGTCGGAGGAGAGCATCTCATGTGCGGGAAGGAGGTGACAGAGGCGGGGCTTGCCGGCAGCGTTGCAGCACGAGGATGGCGGCGTCGTCCTGTAGGCACCCATGGCGGTTGCGAGCAACAAGGGTGCAGCTGCGCGACACTGGAGCATGGGCTCGCCGGCCGGAGTGGCGGCGGGGTCGCGGGGCGAGGTGAGTTTGAAGAAGCAGGAGGGAGCAGGCAGGCGAAGGGGCCGGCTTGCGAGAGCTTCGACGAGTGGCGCGGAGGTGGAGGCGTGGGGCGACGTGGCCATGGCCGGAGCAAGATAGGCTGGGCGGCGCGGTCGTCGCTGATGCGAGGGGAGAAGGGTGACGGGTGATGCAGTGGGTCGAGGCGGTGGAGGGGAACACGAGCGAGGCGCGAGGGGATCGGGGTGAAGCCCTTCCTGGCACTGGCAACAGGCGTGCGTTGGCGGCGCTGGAGGAGGAACGAGGGGATCGATCGGGATGAGGCTAGGGTTTAAGAGGAGGCCAGCGGCTGGGCTTGCTGGTTGGGCCTCGTGGCCTGCTGGGCTGGGAGAATTGGGAACAAGGAGAGATGGGTTGGCCTGCACTATTGGACGGTTGCTTTTCCAAAAAAAGGATAGAAACAAGACATCGAGCAAGAGAAGAGAAAATATTTGGGGTTCCAAATATTTTCTAAATGAACAGAGAATTGGCAAGCAGCTACTTTGCTATATTGCAAAATGCTAGAACTTTAGATGGATTCAAAAGAGGAAAGAGCATGGATTTAGGATATGTGCAAACGGAAGGAACTTTAAAATGCAAGTGGGTTGTGTTTAATTCCAAATAAATGGAATATTTATTGTAGCTCCCTAAAATATTGAGAGGATATGTTATAAAGAGAAATCACGATGTGAATTCCCTCGATTTAAATGGACCGAAGATCCATACAATTTATTTAGATGAGTTGCAAAAATTAAATGACATGATGGCATGATGGCATGATGACATGATGCAATGCAACAAGCAAATAGAACACACGACGGAACTCGGAATACATGGAAGGCAACTGGAGCTCGGTCTCGGGGCGTTACAGCCTTTTCCCGACCAAACCCGAAATCCCTCTCTGCGGTCGCTCACTCGCTCTCTTCCTCCTTCCTCTCTGATGGACGCCGCCTGCTCCTTCCTATCTGACAGGCGCCGCTTGCTCCTTCCCCGCCTCCGCCCCATGCCACCTGCTCCCCTCCCAACCCCCTATCGCCCCACGCTGTCGCCATTTTGCTTCCCCCACACCGCGCTGCCGCCGCCACCCCATGCTGCTGCAGAAGCTTGGATTTTTTTGCTGACCTGCTCTCTGACGGCGAGTTGCAGCGTTGCTTGTCTATATCCGGAGCATTTGGAGTGTACGTTGCCGGAACGGTGGTGGGGCCCCCTCCTCTCTCAGACTCCACGGCGGGTCATCTCTCCCCTGCCGTCGTCGACCACCTCCCCGCCGGCGCCACACGCTTGCATCTGCACGCATCAGCAAGGAAGCCGTCGACCACGAAGCCATTCCCGACGCACCTACTGCATGCTGGTGCCACTCACCTGCATCTGCACGCCGGTGCCACTCACCTGCGTCTTCACACATCTACATCAAGGCAAGGAGCTCGCCGGAGTAAAAAGGTCTTCTTTTTCTCGCCATCTTCTCCTGCCACCTTATTTTCTTGTAAAAATGTCTACTGGATTGCTCCATCGTTGCATTCCTGAACTCAATTTGTTCATTTGGCGTACGGTGTCAGTGGACTTGCTATGCTTGGAGTGGCACTTTACTAGATTGAAGAAATTGTTGCATCACTAGACTGAAGAAATTGTGTTGTCAGTTAGGGACTGGAGAAAATGTGTTGCAGGTTTTGATTTGCTTGCTGATCTTTAGTTAACTCCATATAAGAGTTTTGTACTGATTCAGTTAACTGACAACAAGTAACAGCATGTTCTAATAGCAACAGTTTCAGAGTACTACTCTGAAATCCTCCTTGTTGTAGCTCACCTAAATGGTTGAATTCAAAGAACTGCAGTGGCCTTCAGTGATTGAGAGCATAAAATTTCCAACAATCTGAACAAACAAAGTAAAAAAGGATCAGTATCTCATCTCAGCTGATTTATTCTTCATAAAGCATAGGCTTTTGTTTGTTGGAAACTAGCCTGTGAAACTGAAATTTAAACTGAGTATGTAGTAAATTGTTTTTTGAAATGCTCCAAGCTAATCCATGTACTGAATTACTCCTTACTAGAGTACTGTCATTTAAAAGTAAACTGAATTTTAAACTGAGTACTAGAGTAAACTTGCCGGAGTACAAATTTATGCATTACTCCATATTTTTTGAAATACCTACTACTATGAGTTATGTCAGCAGGGCTACTCCAGTGCACATCACTGCCCAGGCTCGCCACGGCATAATGCTTTAGGAGCACCCTTGAGGATGTTAAGGCTGTTAGTTATGCAAACATAGTGAAAGATCAGCCAAGTTGTGCATCCAAACATAGTTGTGCTCCTCTCTGTAGAAGGATGAGGGTTGCTGGTAAACACAAATCTTCAAGCCAAATTTTGAAGATTGCAAATGACCATGACCATGATCAGCAGCAGTTTTGAAAGCAAAATTCAGTAAACAAAATTTTGAAAGCAAATAATTTTGAGTTGAATATACAGTACATCTAATGTACTATATGTGTGTTGTCTATATGCCGGCCATAAGTCAGTGGCCATGCCACCATATTGGTCCATGTCCATGTTACTTCTGCTATTGCCAAGCATGACATGCCATCTTTGATTATGTTTTTGACGGATCTTGGTGTGTGTTGCATTGTGCTACTCCATATTGGTCCATGTCACTTCTGCTATTGCCAAGCGTGCCATGCCATCTTTGATTCTGTTTTTGATGGCACTAGGCAACCCTGTGAAGTGATGTCTTTGATTCTGTTTTTGATGGAGTACATTTGCATGGCACTGCAAGGGACTCCCTACTTGAGCAGATAGACTAAGTTAGGTCCCTACTTGAGCAGATGGACTAAGTTTTCCCTGCAAGGGTTTTGTAGCTCATGGAGTACATTTTATTAGGAGATAATCCAAATAAATTCAAAAAAATCAGAAAATTCCAAATAATTCATATAAATTCAAATAATTCCAATAATCCTATTTGGATTCATTGGCGCCATGTACAGAAAAACATGGTGCTGAAAATTGACTGAAGCTGAAACTAAACTGAAACCCAGGCTATTTTGGAATAACCAAAATTAATCCAAATCAATTCAAATAATTAAATAAATCCAAATAACCCACATTAATTCAAATATTTTAATTAATCCAAATAATTCAATTAATCTAAATAACTTAGATAATTCAATTAAGCCAAATAACCCAAATTCCAATAAATTCCAACAAGGAGTTGATATACAAGGATTAGACAAGGCATACACAAGGACGTGACAAGGGCCTCTTTGTCCCCTCTTGACACAAGATTACACAAGACATACACAAGGAGCACTTGGTATCAACAACTACCCGACTACATGTGATAGAGGCAAAGGTGTCCCGTCTTTCGATGAGATGATGGATATCGCTTTGGTGGAAGTCGACTTTGACGATCCGACTACGAACGTGCGAGGACGTCGCGCCTTAGCAATCGCTAAACCAACTCCGAGAGGTTATTGACCACGCCGGAGCACGATCAACCTGTCCACGAGGGTCTGTTTCCTGCGAGCAAACGAAGAACAAGCAAGAAACTAAGATTGCAATCTGGATATTGCGAATATAAGATGAAAGCTTTATTGATCAAGGTGGGGTTCTGTGACGCCTTTGTCTGGTCGTTGAACACAAACGAAGTACGCGAAGTTGCAGCTATGACGAACTTTTAATCTAAACAAAACCCAAAGTCTAAATGACGCCCTAAGGGCTGTATATATGGAGGAAGAGGGGGGAATTTCGTGGCCCTTGGGGAAGGGGTCCGAAACCAACCCTATCTCTTGTTTGCCCACACATACGGACTCTAAAAACAGTCTATACTCAAGTATTTCGAAAATACATGGGCCTGGCCCAATAATAAGGTGACGCAGCACCTGGAATAGCCTCTGGACGAAAGTTATGAAGTAGCATCTTGTATATTTCGTCCAAGGCTTCATGCACTCATTATGGTGGCTTCAACGTCCTGAAATCATCACTTGTAACTCCGTTCTTGTTCCCCTTGCGCATGCCATCATCTTCATGCTTGTTCTTGCTCCAATGTTCATCCTTCTCCAAGCTAGGCCCTTCATTTGTAAGCAAAACAAATGTATCCAATTTAGGCAGCATCATATTCTCATGAACATTAGAATCATTACCAAGAAACAAAAGTACCTGGTAATTTAATTGGCGTGCGCGAGCTCTAGTAATTGGTCTAGTATGTATAGCAGCAGGGGCTGTGGGTGTAACAATGGTATTGATGTCCTCATCATCCTCCCCTTCTTGAAATGAAGTCGTCCTCGACGGAAGCTCATCTTCCTCACCCAAAAAAGGCTTCAAATCTGCAATGTTAAAAGTGGGACTAACCCCAAAATCTACATGCAACTCAAGTTTATATGCATTATCATTTATTTTCTCTAACACCTTAAAAGGACCATCAGCACGTGGCATTAGCTTTGATTTGCGCAAATCAGGAAATCTATCATTACGCAGATGTAACTAAACAAGATCTCTAGGTGCAAACACAACATGTTTTCTACCTTTATCTCCAGCAAGTTTATATTTAGCATTCATACGCTCAATGTTTTCCATAGTTAACTCATGCATTTTTAAAATCAATTCAGCACGTTGTTTAGCATCAAAATTAACCTTCTCTGAAGATGGAAGAGGCAACAAATTAATAGGTGCACGAGGTAGGAAACCATACACAATTCCAAAAGGGCACATCTTAGTAGTAGAATGCAATGAACGATTATAAGCAAATTCAACATGAGGCAAGCATTCTTCCCACATTTTCTTATTATTCTTCAAAACAGCCCTAAGCATAGTAGACAATGTTCTATTGACTACTTCAGTTTGTCCATCAATTTGGGGGTGATAAGTAGTACTAAAAAGCAGTTTAGTCCCCAACTTAGCCAATAAACATCTCCAAAAGTGGCTAAGAAATTTAGTATCACGATCTGAAACAATAGTATTTGGCACACCATGCAAGCGAATAATTTCACGGAAGAACAAATCAGCAACATTAACAGCATCATCACTTTTATGACATGGTATAAAGAGTGCCATTTTCGAGAATCTATCCACGACAACAAATATGCTATCCCTCCCCTTCTTCGTTCGAGGTAAACCTAAAACAAAGTCCATAGATATGTCCTCCCAAGGAACACTAGGTACAGGCAAAGGCATATATAAACCATGAGGATTGAGTCCTGACTTAGCTTTTTGACATGTAGTGCAGCGAGCAACAAAGCGCTCAACATCCCGTCTCATCTTTGGCCAAAAGAAATGTGTAGCAAGTACGTCCTCCGTCTTCTTCACGCCAAAGTGTCCCATTAGTCCTCCTCCATGCGCCTCCTGCAACAACAAAAGACGAACGGAGCTAGCTGGAATGCATAGCTTGTTAGCACAGAACACAAATCTATCATTAACGACGAACTTGTTCCATGTTCTTCCTTCTTTACAATTCTGCAATACATCTTTAAAACCAACATCATGCACATATTGATCTTTGATGGTCTCCAAACCAAATATTTTGAAGTCAAGTTGTGAAAGCATAGTATAGCGACGAGACAATGCATCAGCAATAACATTTTCTTTACCCTTCTTGTGTTTAATGACATAAGGGAAAGTCTCAATGAATTCAACCCATTTAGCATGTCTACGATTCAGTTTAGCTTGACTTTTAATATGTTTCAAAGATTCATGATCAGAATGTATAACAAATTCTTTGGGCCATAAATAATGTTGCCATGTTTCTAAATCCGAACAAGAGCATATAATTCTTTATCATAAGTAGAATAATTCAGACTAGGCCCACTCAATTTTTCAAAAAAGTATGCAACAGGTTTGCCATCTTGTAATAACACACCTCCTAATCCAATTCCACTAGCATCACATTCAAGCTGAAATGTCTTATTAAAATCAGGAAGTTGGAGCAAAGGAGCATGTGTCAACTTATCTTTCAACACCGTGAAGGCTTCTTCCTGTGTGGTACCCCAAACAAAAGGCACATCCTTCTTTGTAAGCTCATTGAGAGGTGCAGCAATGGTGCTGAAATCTCTCACAAAACACCTATAGAATCCAGCGAGGCCAAGAAAACTCCTCACTTGTGTGACCGTTTTGGGCTGCGGCCAACTCTCGATAGCTTCAATCTTGGCTTTATCAACTTCAATTCCCTGTGGAGTAACAACATATCCAAGAAAAGACACTCGATCGGTGCAAAAGGTGCACTTCCCAAGGTTACCAAACAAACGTGCATCACGTAGAGCAATAAAAACAGCACGTAAATGTTCGAAATGTTCCTCCAAAGATCTGCTATAAATCAATATGTCATCAAAGTAAACTACCACAAATCGTCCAATGAAAGCACGTAAAACTTCGTTCATTAATCTCATGAAAGTACTAGGTGCACTAGTTAATCCAGAAGGCATGACTAACCACTCATATAATCCAAATTTAGTTTTAAATGCTGTTTTCCATTCATCGCCCAGTTTCATACGAATTTGATGGTATCCACTACGCAAATCAACTTTGGAGAATATTGTAGAGCCACCCAATTCATCAAGCATATCATCTAGCCTAGGAATAGGATGACGATAACGAATAGTAATATTATTAATGCATCTACAATCAACACACATACGCGATGTACCATCCTTTTTCGGCACTAGAATAATAGGAACAACACAAGGACTAAGGGATTTGCGCATATAACCTTTGTCGAGAAGCTCTTGTACTTGACGCATAATCTCCTTCGTCTCCTCTGGATTGGTACGGTATGGCGCACGGTTTGGCAGTGAAGCACTGGGAATTAAGTCAATCTGATGCTCAATCCCTCGAATAGGTGGTAATGTACGTCTTGTGGAAAGACGTCAGCGAACTCCTGCAAAATGTTAGTGACAGCAGGAGGCAAAGAGGAAGGCACGTCCTCGAATGAAAATAATGCCTCTTTGCACACAAAAGCATAGCAAACAGATTTGCTGAAATCTAGCTCATCAATATCAGATTTGGTGGCAAATAAACATGCACTTTTCAATTTAATTTCAGAAGTAACACTAGATGGTTTATTATTAGGCTTCATTGCTCAAATTCTTTTGCCACAATCTGATTTTCACTCTTATTCTGCTCCTATTTTTCTTTATTAGCTCTATTAATATCATCTTTCAAAATGGAATCAGGAGTCATAGGAAGCAAAGTAATATTTTTATCCTTATGAACAAGAGTATACTGATTATTTCTACCATGGTGTACAGAATTTTTATCAAATTGCCATGGTCTACCAAGTAATAAGGAACATGCTTGCATAGGTACCACATCACAATCAACATAATCAACATATGTAGAGATACTAAAATGCACACGAACAGTATGTGTTACCTTAACCTTGCCGTTGTTGTTGAACCATTGGATGTAGTAAGGATGTGGATGTGGTCTTGTGGTGAGAGAGAGCCTCTCCACCATCTCCATGCTAGCCAAGTTGTTGCAGCTCCCTCCGTCTATGATGACGCGCACAGAACGTCCCTTCACAACTCCCTTTGTATGGAACAAATTATGCCTCTGATTTTGCTCAGCTAGTGTGACCTGCACACTCAAAACACGTTGAGCAACTAAACATTCATACCTGTCAGCGTCTTTAGGAGCCATGTGTTGCGTGTCATGATCAGAATCATCTCCACCGTGTTCTTCACGTGTAATAAGAGCCAACGTCTCCTCATCATAGTCACTAGCGGACTCATACCCACCATCCTCAGTAGCAAGCATCACACGCTGAGATTTGCATTCTCTCGCATAATGACCTCTTCCCTTACAACAACGACAAATAATATCGCTTGTGTGCCCAGTTGATGCCATGGAAGAAGAAGAGCTCTGTGTAGGCCCGACAGGTGCGCTCTTGGCAGATAATTGTGGTTGTGCCTGCTTTCTTGTATCACGGCTGGAGGTGGCACCTAATGGAGGTGCTGGTGCAGTGGAAGTAGAAGAGGCACGCGGTGTCCATGATGAAGGTCGACCTGCAGAAAAGTTAGTTCGCGCCAATGCTTGTCGATCCTGCACTTCACGTTTAGCTTTACAAGCAAGATGGAATAAACGAGTGATATTAGTATACTCCTTATACTTGGTCTAAATCTCTCTATTTAATCCACCCATAAAACGTGCAAGCATAGGTTCATTCTCCTCAACAATACCACATCTAATCATGCCAGTTTGTAATTATTGATAATATTCTTCTACAGATTTTTTTTCCTTGTCTCAAACGTTGCAATTTTTGAAGCAATTCACGTTGATAATATGGTGGAACCCAACGAGTACGCATAGTAGTTTTCAACGCAGCCCAAGTAGCTGGAATAGGATATAATCTACAATGTTCAGACCACCATACAGATGCAAAGCTAGTGAAAGCACAAACAACAGCAAGAACACGTCTCTCCTCAGGATATTGTAAACATGTAAATCGTTGTTCAGTTTCTAACTCTCAAGTAAGATATATATTAGGAACATATCTACCCTCAAATGGTGGAATATTCAATTTCAGTTTAGGAAGATGGTCATGATCTTGTACCTGAGGGAGATCCTACCATTGTGATTATTTGCATGTGGACGACCTGGTGGTTGTGGTGCTGGTGGTTGCACGTAGTTCTGATTTTGATCAACCTCATCCTCGTAATCTCCCGCATAATCATCCTCCGCATCAGCAGCAGGAGCCACAGAAGTATCAACAGCAGCACCAATAGTTTGGCCAGGCTGAAGAAGGACACGACTCGCTCGACGGAGGGCTGTTTCGTGACGTGGAGGTAGTTGTTGTTGTTGTTGCTGCAGAGGTGCGGCAGGTGCAGCCGGTGGAAGACGCGCAAGCAGTTCATTAAATCTGTTATCGAGCTTTGTTTCAAACGTCTTCTCAAGGCCAGTGATCTTCTCCATGGCCTCTTCAAAATTGTTCAGCACATCTTGCACCTGTTCAGTCATCATTTGCTGAAACTTATCATGAAGCTCCTTGTTCGTTAAGTTCTCCTAGTCAATATCGTCGGCTTGTGATCCTGGCATGGTTAGCAGCAATAGAAACGCACAAGAATATGATCCTACAGACTACTAACAAGTGGTGGTGGTGGGTGTCACCGATGACCCACAAGTGTAGGGGATCAATCGTAGTCCTTTTGATAAGTAAGAGTGTCGAACCCAACGAGGAGCAGAAGGAAATGATAAGCGGTTTTCAGTAAGGTTTTCTCTGCAAGCACTGAAATTGTAGGTGATAGATAGTTTTGTGATTAGATAAATGATAACGAGTAACACATAAATAAAGTAAATAAAGTGTAGCAAGGTGGCCCAATCCTTTATGTAGCAAAGGATAAGCCTGGACAATTTCTAATAATGAGAAAGGAGCTCCCGAGGACACATGAGAATTATCGTCAAGCTAGTTTTCATCACGTTGATATGGTTCGCGTTCAGTACTTTGATAATTTGATATGTGGGTGGACCGGTACTTGGGTACTGCCCTTACTTGGACAAGCATCCCACCTATGATTAACCCCTATTGCAAGCATCCGCAACTACAAAATAAGTATTAAGGTAAACCTAACCACAACATTAAACATATGGATCCAAATCAGCCCCTAACGAAGCAACACATAAACTAGGGTTTAAGCTTCTGTCACTCTAGCAAGCCATCATCCACTTATTACTTCCCCGTGCCTTCCTCTAGGCCCAAATAATGGTGAAGTGTCATGTATTCAACGTTCACATAACACCACTAGAGGAAAAGACAACATACATCTCATCAAAATATCGAACGGATACCAAATTCACATGACTACTAATAGCAAGACTTCACCCATGTCCTCAGGAACAAACGTAACTACTCACAAAGCATATTCATGTTCATAATTAGAGGAGTAATAATATGCATAAAGGATCTGAACATATGATCTTCCACCAAGTAAACCAATTAGCATCAACTACAAGGAGTAATCAACACTACTAGCAACCCACAGGTACCAATTTTGTGGTTTTGATACAAGATTGGATACAAGAGATGAACTAGGGTTTTGAGAGGAGATGGTGCTGGTGAAGATGTTGATGGAGATTGACCCCCTCCCGATGAGAGGATCGTTGGTGATGATGTTGGTGATGATTTCCCCCTCCCAGAGGGAAGTGTCCCTAGCAGAACAGCTCCGCCGGAGCCCTAGATTGATTCCGCCAAGGTTCCGCCTCGTGGCGGCGAAATTTCGTCCCGTAAGCTTGCCCATGATTTTTCCAGGGTAAAAGCTCTGATATAGCAGAAGATGGACACCGGAGGCCCACTAGGGGGCCCAAGAGATAGGGGCGCGCGCCCTATGGGGGGCGCCCTCCACTCTCCTGGACAGGGTGTGTGCCCCCTGGTGTATTTCATTCGCCCAAAAATTCTTATTAAATCCAAAAAGATGTTTCGTGGAGTTTCAGGACTTTTGGAGCTGTGCAGAATAGGTTTCCAACGTTTGCTCCTGTTCCAGCCAGAATTCCAGCTGCCGGCATTCCCCCTCTTCATGGTAAACCTTGTAAAATAAGAGAGAATAGCCATAAATATTGAGATATAATGTGTAATAACAGGCCATAATGCAATAAATATTGATATAAAAGCATGATGCAAAATGGACGTATCAACTCCCCCAAGCTTAGACCTCGCTTGTCCTCAAGCGGAAGCCGAAATCGAAAAATATGTCCACATGTTTAGAGATAGAGGTGTTGGTAAAAATAAAATACGGACATGAGGGCATCATGATCATTCTTATAACAACAACATATATAGATTTTATCATATGATTTCTTATGCTCAAGTAACAATCAATTCACAATGTCAAGTATGGTTCAAAAACTTCATTGGGAACTAACAAACTATAATCTCAGTCATTGAAGCAATTGCAATTTATCGTAACATCAGAAAGAGTCAACAATAGAGCTTTTCAGCAAGCTCACAAACTCAACTATGTCGTAGTCTTCTACAATTTCTAACACTCACGCAGTACTTGTGGTTTTCAGCCGGACACTGGGAAAGATAGGGGCTTATTGTGTTGCCTCCCAACGTATTCACCTTTAGGTGATGTCAACAATAATAGCCCATGCTAACTTACATCCAATTGGATATATATATCATGATCTTTCAAACACGAGGAGCTTGCCAAAGGATAAAATGAAAAAGGGAAAGGTGAGGATCACCTTGACTCAAGCATAAAGTAAAAACGTAAAGTAAAAGATAGGCCCTTTGCAGAGGGAAGCAGAGGTTGTCATGTGCGTTTAGGGTTGGTGCACAAAATCTTAATGCAAAAGAACGTCACTTTATATTGCCCCTTGTATGTGGACCTTTATTATGCAGTCAATCGCTTTTATTACTTCCACAACAAGTTCGTACAAAGCTTATTTTCTCTGCACTAATAAGTCATACATATTTAGATAGCAATTTTTATTGCTTGCAACATGACAACTTACTTGAAGGATCTTACTCAATCCATAGGTAGGTATGGTGGACTCTCATGGCAAAACTGGGTTTAAGGGTATTTGGAAGCACAAGTAGTATTTCTACTTGGTGCAAGGAATTTGGCTAGCATGAGGGAGAAAGGCAAGCTCAACATGTTTGGAAGGTCAATGACAATATACTTTAACTGAGATGCGCGAAAACATAAACCATACGTTGTCTTCCTTGTCCAACGTCAACTCTTTTAGCATGTCATACCTAATGAGTGCTCCCAATTATAAAAAGGTGTCCAAGATAATATATTTGTATGTGAATCCCTCTTTCCTTATCACTTCCTATTAATTGCAACGATGACCAAAACAACGTTCATCAACCCTCAACAATTTTCATGCCTCATACTTTCTATGCATGAAGTTATCACTATCCATAAGATCAATATGAACTCTTTTATTATTTTTACTTTCTCAAGATCATAGCAACATAGCAAATCCCATGACTCAACACTAATCTTTATTATAGATAGCTCACAGACTCGGTTACAAAAAGAGATCACAAAGCAGAACTCAAACTACTTGATATCAAAACTTCAATCTACTAGATCAAGATACTACTAAAAGGATCAAACTAAATAAAGCGGTAAAGATAGGAGTGTGATGGTGATACGATACCGGGCACCTCCCCCAAGCTTGGCAGTTGCCAAGGGGAGTGCCCATACCCATGTGATTATGTCCCCGGAGGTGGTGAAGTAGGAGTTGTTGATGATGTAGGCTTGTTCCTCAATTTATGCTTGAGTATAATATTTTGCTCCTTTATATCCTCGATCTCCTGCTCTAGGCTTAATATGCACTTATGATTGGAACTCTAGCAAGCGTACACAACTACTAAAGATTCATTAAGGTAAAACCCAACCATATCATCAAAGTATCAAGTCCCCTTTTATCCCATACGCAAACAACCTACTTACTCGGGTGTGTGCTTCTGTTCATTCACGCCACCCACCATAAGCAAATCATAAACATATTGCAAACCCTACATCGGGGATCCCTCACGCTTGCGCGACACAGAGAGCACCATAGGATAGCACCAATAATAAAACATGCAACTCAAACCAATCACGATCATCAATTAACCCATAGGACAAAACGGATCTACTCAAACATCATAAGATAGGCATACATCACTGGGAAATAATATATAGCGTTGAGCACCATGTTTAAGTAGAGATTACAACGGGTAAGAGAGAGGTTATACCGCTGCATAGGGGGAGTAAGAGTCGGTGATGAAGGCGGTGAAGTTGTTGGTGAAGATCGCGGTGATGATGATGGCCCCCGGCAGCGTTCCGGCGCCACCGGAAGCAAGGGGGAGAGAGCCCCCCTTCTTCTTCTTCCTTGACCTCCTCCCTAGATGGGAGAAGGGTTTCCCCTCTGGTCCTTGGCTCCCATGGCTTGGTAGGGGCGAGAGCCCCTCCGAGATTGGATCTATCTCTCTGTTTCTGCGTTCTCAGATTCTACCCCTTCACCGTTTCTTAAATATCCGGAGATCCGTAACTCCGATTGGGGTGAATCTTTCGCCCAGATCTTTCTCATAAAATTAGCTTTCTTGCGCGAAAAGAAGTGCGTCAACCGCCTTACAGGTGGCCCATGAGAGCCCAGGCCACGCCCAGGGGGGAGGGCGTGCCCCCCTATCTCGTGGCCACCCCGGACACCGTTTCGCGTTGATTTTACTTCCCAAAAATCATAAATATTCCAAAAAAATCTCCGTCCGTTTTTATCCCATTTGGACCCTGTTTGATATTGGGTTTCTGCGAAACAAAAAACATGCAACAGACAGGAACTGGCACTGGGCACTGGATCAATATGTTAGTCCCAAAAATAGTATAAAAAGTTGCCAAAAGTCTATGAAACTTGAAGAATATTGGCATGAAACAATCAAAAATTATAGATACGACGTAGACATATCAGCATCCCCAAGCTTAATTCCTGCTCGTCCTCGAGTAGGTAAATGGTAAAAAAGATAATTTTTGATGTGGAATGCTACCTAACATAATCTTGATCATATGTCTAATCATGGCATGAATATTAAGACACGAGTGATTCAAAGCAATAGTCTATCATTTGACATAAAAACAATAATACTTCGAGCGTACCAATAAAGCAATCATGTCTTTCCAAAACAACATGGCCAAAGAAAGTTATCCCTACAAAATCATATAGTCTGGCTGTTGCTCTATCTTCATTACATGATGTATTTAATCATGCACAACCCCGATGACAAGCCAAGCAATTGTTTCATACTTTAATAATCTCAAACTTTTTCAACTTTTACGCAATACATGAGCGTGAGCCATGGACATAGCACTATAGGTGGAATAGAATATGATGGTGGGGGTTATGTGGAGAATACAAAAAAGGAGAAAGTCTCACATCGACTAGGCATATCAACGGGCTATGGAGATGCCCATCAATAGATATCAATGTGAGTGAGTAGGGATTGCCATGCAACGAATGCACTAGAGCTATAAGTGTATGAAAGCTCAAACTGAAACTAAGTGGGTGTGCATCCAACTTGCTTGCTCATGAAGACCTCGGGCATTTGAGGAAGCCCATCATCGGAATATACAAGCCAAGTTCTATGCTGTTCTTCAATATTTTGAAGAAGGCAGGCCCCATGAAGTGGACCCCTGAAGCAGACACAGCTTTGCAAGAGTTGAAGACCTACCTGTCCTCTGTGCCTACCCTGGTTGCACCTAAACCCCAGGAGCCGTTGTTGCTCTACTTAGCGGCAACCAACCAAGTGGTCACTGCAGGATTGGTAGCATAGCGAGAAATGGATGAGAAAGAGATTGCGCATAGGCCGGCAGGGCCAGATAAGGATCAGAATTGTAGCAAGCACGACAACGATGACAACCCCAAGGACGCGGCAAGGAAGAAAGTGGTGCAGCGCCTAGTGTACTTCATCAGCTCCCTGTTGCGGGGGGCTAGGTCGAGGTACTTTGGCGTGCAAAAGTTGATCTTTGGCCTCATCATGGCCTCAAGGAAACTGCGCCACTACTTCCAAGCCCATGAGATCACGGTTGTCACTCGTTTCCCATTACAACGGATACCCCGAAACCCAGAAGCTACCGGCAAAATAGTGGAGTGGGCTTTGGAGTTATCCAACTTTTGTTTGAGGTTTGAGAGCACATCAACTGTCTAGAGCAGGGCGTTGGCAGAGTTTATTGCAGAATGGACGCCGACTGATAACCCACAAGTGTAGGGGATCGCAACAACTTTCGAGGGTAGAGTATTCAACCCAAATTTATTGATTCGACACAAGGGGAGCCAAAGAATATTCACAAGTATTAGCAGTTGAGTTGTCAATTCAACCACACCTGGATAACTTAGTATATGCAGCAAAGTATTTACTAGCAAGTAGTATGATAGTAATGGTAACAGTGGCAAAAGTAAAGATAACAGTTTTGTAGTAATTGTAACGGTAGCAATAGAAAAGTAAATAAGCAAAGCACAATATGTGAAAAGCTCGTAGGATTGGATCAGTGATGGATAATTATGTCGGATGCGATTCCTCATGTAATAGTTATAACATAGGGTGACACAAAACTAGCTCCAGTTCATCAATGTAATGTAGGCATGTATTCCGAATATAGTCATACGTGCTTATGGAAAAGAACTTGCATGACATCTTTTGTCCTACCCTCCCGTGGCAGCGGGGTCCTAGTGGAAACTAAGGGATATTAAGGCCTCCTTTTAATATAGAACCGGACCAAAGCATTAGCACTTAGTGAATACATGAACTCCTCAAACTACAGTCATCACCGAGTAGTATCCCGATTATTGTCACTCCGGGGTTGTCGGATCATAACACATAATAAGTGACTATAGACTTGCAAGATAGGATCAAGAACTCACATATATTCATGAAAACGTAATAGGTTCAGATATGAAATCATGGCACTCGGGCCCTAGTGACAAGCATTAAGCATAGCAAAGTCATAGCAACATCAATCTTAGAACATAGTGGATACTAGGGATCAAACCCTAACAAAACTAACTTGATTACATGGTAAATCTCATCCAACCCATCACCGTCCAGCAAGCCTACGATGGAATTACTCACGCATGGTGGTGAGCATCATGAAATTGGTGATGGAGGAGGTTGATGATGACAACGGCGATGACCCCCCTCTCCGGAGCCCCGAACGGACTCCAGATCAGCCCTCCCGAGAGAGATTAGGGCTTGGCAGCGGCTCCGTATCGTAAAACGCGACGAAACTTTCTATTTGATTTTTTTCTCCACGAAACGGAATATATAGAGTTAGAGTTGAGGTCGGTGGATCATCAGAGGGCCCACGAGACAGGGGGGCGCGCACAGGGGGAGGGGGCGTGCCCCCCACCCTCGTGGACAGGGTGTGGGCCCCCTGGCCTTGATTCTTTCGCCAGTATTTTTTATATTTTCCAAAAGTTATCTCCGTGGATTTTCAGGTCATTCCGAGAACTTTTGTTTTCTGCACAATAAACAACACCATGGCAGTTCTGCTGAAAACAGCGTCAGTCCGGGTTAGTTTCATTCAAATCATGCAAATTAGAGTCCAAAACAAGGGCAAAAGTGTTTGGAAAAGTAGATACGTTGGAGACATATCAACTCCCCCAAGATTAAACCTTTGCTTGTCGTCAAGCAATTCAGTTGGTAAACTGAAAGTGATAAAGAAAAACTTTTACAAACTCTATTTGCTCTTGTTGTTGTAAATTTGTAAAGCCAGCATTCAAGTTTCAGCAAAGATTATGAACGAACCATATTCACAATAACACTTAGGTCTCATGTTTACTCCTGTCAATAACATAATCAGCTAGCGAGCAATAATAATAAAACTCGGATGACAACACTTTCTCAAAACAATCATGATATGATATGACAAAATGGTATCTCGCTAGCCCTTTCTGAGACCGCAAAACATAAATGCAGAGCACCTTTAAAGATCAAGGACTGATTAAACATTGTAATTCATGGTAAAAGAGATCCAGTCAAGTCATACCCAATATAAACTAATAGTAATGCATGCAAATGACAGCGTGCTCTCCAGCGGGTGCTTTTTAATAAGAAGGTGATGACTCAACATAAAAGTAAATAGATAGGCCCTTCACAGAGGGAAGCAGGGATTTGTAGAGGTGCCAGAGCTCGATTTTAAAATAGAGATGAATAACATTTTGAGCGGTATACTTTCACTGTCAACGCAACAACTATGAGATGGCGATATCTTCCATGCTACATACATTATATGCGATTCCCAAACAGAATGGTAAAAGTTTATACTCCGCCACCACCAACAAGCACACTCCACGGCCATCCGAAACAACGGGGTACCGTCCATACAAACAATAGTCCTGGGGCAGTTTTGTTTTAATTATTTTGATTTGCTTTGATCTTTTTGATCATGGGACTAGGCAACCCGGTTACCAGCCATTTTCTCGTGAATGAGGAGTGGAGTCCACTCCTCTTGAGAATAACCCACCTAGCATGGAAGATACAGACAACCCTAGTTGAAACATGAGCTGCTCGAGCATACAAAACAAAATTTCATTTGAAGGTTTGGAGTTTGGCACATACAAATTTACTTGGAACGGCAGGTATATACCGCATATAGGAAGGTATGGTGGACTCATATGGAATAACTTTGGGGTTTATGGAGTTTGGACGCACAAGCAGTATTCCCGCTTAGTACAAGTGAAGGCTAGCAAAAGACTGGGAAGCGACCAACTGAAAGAGCGACAACAGTCATGAACATGCATTAAAATTAATCTACACCAGGTGCAAGCATGAGTAGGATATAATCCACCATGAACATAAATCTCGTAAAGGCTATGTTGATTTGTTTTCAAGTACATGCATGAACATGTGCCAAGTCGAGTCACTCAGTTCATTCAAAGGAGGATACCATCCCATCATACCACATCATAACCATTTTAATAGCATGTTGGCACGCAAGGTAAACCATTATAAACTCATAGCTAATTAAGCATGGCATAAGTAACTATGATCTCTAAATGTCATTGCAAACATGTTTATTCATAATAGGCTGAATCAGGAACGATGAACTCATCATATTTACAAAAACAAGAGAGGTCGAGTTCATACCAGCTTCTCTCATCTCAATCAGTCCATCATATATCGTCATTATTGCCTTTCACTTGCACAACCGAACGGTGTGTAAAATAATAATAGTGCACGTGCATTGGACTAAGCTGGAATCTGCAAGCATTCAATTCAAGAGAGAAGACAAAGTAATATGGGCTCTGAATTAAATCAACAATCATGCATATTAGAGCCACTAAACATTTTCAATATGGTCTTCTACTCTTGACCCCCAAAAGAAAGAAAAGAAATTAAAACTATTTACACGGGAAAGCTCCCAACAAGCAAAAGAAGAACGAGAAATCTTTTTGGGTTTTCATTTTAATTACTACTAAAAGCATGGAAATTAAACTAACTAATTTTTTTGCTTTTTCTTAAGGTTTATCAAACACATAAGAAGAAAGCTAGAAAAATAAATTAAACTAGCATGGATAGTACAATGAAAGAGTATGAGCACCGACAACTAGAATAATGTGTGAACATGAATGTAAAGTCAGTGAGAAATACATACTCCCCAAGCTTAGGCTTTTGGCCTATGTTGGTCTAATGCCAAGGATCACGGCTACTCTTTCCGGTGTACTGAGGAGTGTCATCAGGGTACCACTGGCTAGCGATCTCCTCTGGATCCCACTGATAAGATGATGGACTATAAGGGTCCAGCGGAGGTTCTGGCTCAGTCTCTGGAGCAGATGTCTGGCCTCGATGAGTGTACACCGCTTCTGGCAAGACAATGTAATTGTCTGCAGTTAAATCAAACAACAAAGGCGCAGGCAGGGTAATAATCTCATTGTGTTTCTTATTAAATCTCAGGTTATACAGAAGCATCTTATCTTCATTGTCAACAATAAACTCATGCGCTACCATGCTCCTATAATCTAAAAAGGAAAGAGGTAGCAATGTCTCATCTTTCTCATAATGCCTAATAGGTATCTCAAAATGTTCAGCAAGGCGTGCAACATAGATACCTCCAAAGATGGGGCCCTTTGTATAGTTCAGGCTTAGCCGTTTAGCAATAATGGCACCCATACTAAAAGTGTTATCACCAATAAGGCATGGAACAGAATAATAATATCAGGAACACTGAAGTTTCCACTATTTCCATGACCAATTAAGCATCGACTAGCAAATATGGCAAAGTAGCGTAAAACAGGAAAATGTATGCTAGTGATTCTTGCATCGGAACCCTTCTTCGAATCCCCTACAGTAATAGTGTTAACAAAACCATCCACATCTTTACGATGTGGTTCATCTAAGCTGCCCTCAAAGGGTATTCTACAAACCGCACAAAAATTACGTAATGACATTTCCTTAGTCTCATCATATAAATGAAAAGATACTGAAGGAGGTGAATTCTTAGGATAATACTAAAAGTTTTGCACGAAAGTATTGGTGAGTAAGAGATACTGATCGATCCGGTTGTGGAGGAAGTCGGTGAGGCCCGCATTTTCAGCCAATGAATAAAAGTCTTCATAAATCCCGGCTGCTCTCAAGAAATTATCACATGGCCACTCACAAGGCCTTACTTCCGCTATGCGAGGAAGATTATACTTGGCCTTTTCTTTCTCCTTAGCTTGTTTATCCTTGGAGCTTTGACTAGAAGAGCCCCTCAATAATCTCCTTATCATTTTCTGAAAATTCCTGAAATTTTTAGTAACTTCAAAATAAAAGTGAATCAAACTAAACAAGATTGATAGCAACTACTCCCACAAGTGCCTAGAGCCTATATCATGCATTAGAATTACTTGGGACCTCATAAATTTGACATGCAAGCTCAAGAACAGGGTCACCTAGGCAGCAACAATTTGGAATGAATAAAGCACTAGAACAAAAACTAATTGGACCAATGGAGGAGTCACATACCAAGCAACAATCTCCCAAAGCAATTTTGTGAATGGAGCTTTGAGCAAGCAGATCGAAATCCGCAGCAAAATGAGCTAGAACTCGTGCTTGAGCTGGATGGTGATTTTTTTGGGAGGAAGATGGAGTGTGCGGGTGCAGGAATAAGTGGAGGGGGGCCACCATGGGCCCACGAGATAGGGGGGCGCCCAGGGGGAGTGGGCGCGCCCTGGACCCTCGTGGCCAGGTGCTTGCCCCCCTGCTGTGTTCTTAGTGCCTAAAATCCTCAAATATTCCATAAAAAAATCATACTAAATTTGCAGGGCATTTGGAGCACTTTTATTTTTGGGATATTTTTTATTGCACGGATAATTCAGAAAACAGACAGATAATACTATTTTTGCTTTATTCATTTTAAATAATAGAAAGTAAAAAGAGGGCATAGAAGGTTGTGCCTTCTAGTTTCATCCATCTCATGATCATCAAAATGAATCCACTAACAAGGTTGATCAAGTCTTGTTAACAAACTCATTCCGAATAACATGGAACCGGAGAAATTTTGAATAACACTAGGTTACCTCAATGGGGATATGCACATACCCAACAATAAGAATATCATACTTTTTCTTGACAGTAGGGAGAGGAAATTCAAAACCTCCAATAATGATAGTTGGAACTTTTCCAATAGAATTGATGCTACGAACTTGAGGTGGTTTCCTCGGAAAGTGTACCGTATGCTCATTACCATTAACATGAAAAGTGACATTGCCTTTGTTGCAATCAATAACAGCCCCTGCAGTATTCAAAAAGGGTCTACCAAGGATAATCGACATACTATCGTCCTCGGGAATATCAAGCATAACAAAGTCTGTTAAGATAGTGACATTTGCAACCACAACAGGCACATCCTCACAAATACCGACAGGTATAGCAGTTGATTTATCGGCCATTTGCAAATATATTTCAGTAGGTGCCAACTTATTCAATTCAAGTCTACGATATAAAGAGAGAGGCATGACACTAACACCGACTCCAAGATCACATAAAGCAGTTTTAACATAGTTTCTTTTAATGGAGCATTGTATAGTTGGTACTCCTGGATCTCCAAGTTTCTTTGCTATTCCACCTTTAAAAGTGTAATTAGCAAGCATGGTGGAAATTTCAGCTTCTGGTATCTTTCTTTTATTTGTAATGATATCCTTCATGTATTTAGCATCAGGATTTAATTTAAGCATATCAGTTAAGCGCATACGTAAGAAGATAGGTCTAATCATTTCAGCAAAGCGCTCAAAATCCTCATCATCCTTTGTCTCGGATGGTTTAGGAGGAAAGGGCATGGGTTTCTGAACCCGTGGTTCTCTCTCTTTACCGTGCTTCCTAGCAACAAAATCTCTCTTATCATAACGTTGATTCTTTGATTATGGGTTATCAAGATCAATAGCAGGTTCAATCTCTACATCATTATTATTGCTAGGTTGAGCATCAACATGAACATTATCATTAACATTATCACTAGGTTCATGTTCATCACCTGATTGTGTTTCAGCATCAGAAATAGAAATATCATTGGGATTCTCAGGTGTGTCTACAACAGGTTCACTAGAAGCATGCAAAGTCCTATCAGTTTTCTTTTTCTTCTTTTTAGAAGGACTAGGTGCATCTAAATTATTTCTCTGAGAATCCTGCTCGATTATCTTAGGGTGGCCTTCAGGATACAAAGGTTCCTGAGTCATTCTACCAGTTCTAGTAGCCACTCTAACAGCAAAGTCATGTTTATTATTTAATTCATCGAGCAAATCACTTTGAGCTTTAAGTACTTGCTCTGCTTGAGTGGTAACCATAGAAGTATATTTGCTAATGAGTTTAAGTTCACCTTTAACTCTAGCCATATAATCACTCAAGCGTCCTATCTCGAGAGCATTATTCTTTAATTCTCTACCAACATAAGCATTAAAACTTTTTTGTCTAGCCATAAAGTCATCAAATTCATCTAAGCATTGGCTATGAAATTTAGTAGACATGATTTCAACTTTATCATATCTATAGAGAGAATTTACCTTTACTACCCGTGTCGGGTTATCAAGACAATGTGTTTCTTCAATAGGTAGATTAAGACCATGTATTTCTTCAATAGGAGGTAAATTCTTAACATCTTCAGCTTTAATACCTTTTTCTTTCATTGATTCTTTGCCTCTTGCATATCTTCAGGACTGAGAAATAGAACACCTCTCTTCTTTGGAGTAGGTTTAGGAATAGGCTCAGGAGTTGGCTCAATTGGCTCAGGAATTGCCTCAGGAATTGGCTCAGGAAGAGTCCAATTATTTTCATTAGTCAACATATTATTCAATAGTAATTCAGCTTGGTCGACTGTTCTTTCCCTGAAAACACAACCATCACAACTATCCAAGTAGTCCTTGGAAGCATCGGTTAGTCCATTATAAAAGATACCAAGTATTTCATTTTTCTTAAGAGGATGATCAGGCAAAGCATTAAGTAATCGGAGAAGCCTCCCCCAATCTTGTGGGAGACTCTCTTCTTCGATTTGCACAAAATTATATATTTCCCGCAAGGCAGCTTGTTTCTTATGAGCAGGGAAATATTTACCAGAGAAGTAATAAAACATATCCTGGGGACTACGCACACAACCAGGATCAAGAGAATTAAACCAAGTTTTAGCATCACCCTTTAATGAGAATGGAAATATCTTAAGGATATAGTAATAACGGGACTTCTCATCATTAGTAAACAGGGTGGTTATATCATTTAACTTGGTAAGATGTGCCACAACAGTTTCAGATTCATAGCCATAAAAAGGATCAGTTTCAACCAAAGTAATTATCTCAGGATCAACAGAGAATTCATAATCCTTATCAGTAACAAAGATAGGTGAAGTAGCAAAATCTGGGTCATATTTCATTCTAGCATTCAGAGTTTTCTGTTTAAGTTTAGCTAGTAACTTCTTAAGATCATATCTATCATTGCAAGCAAAAAGATCTCTAGCAGTTTCTTCATCCATAACATAACCCTCAGGGACAACAGGCAATTCATACTTAGGGGGAGAACCTTCATTATCACTATCATCAATAATTTCAGCTTCAATAATCTCATTCTCTCTAACCCTAGCAAGTTGTTCATCAAGATATTCACCTAATGGCACAGTAGTATCAAGCATAGAAGTAGTTTCATCATAAGTATCATGTATAGCAGAAGTGGCATCATCAATAACATGCGAAATATCAGAATCCATAGCAGTAGCAGGTTTAGGTGTCGCAAGCTTACTCATAACAGAAGGAGAATCTAGTGCAGAGCTAGATGTCAATTCCTTACCTCCCCTCGTAGTTGAGGGAAAAATCTTAGTTCTTGCGTCTTTTAAGATCTTCATAGTGATCAGCAGATATAAATCCCAAGTGACTCAAAGAATAGAGCTATGCTCCCCGCAACGACGCCAAAAATTAGTCTTGATAACCCACAACTGTAGGGGATCGCAACAGCTTTCGAGGGTAGAGTATTCAACCCAAATTTATTGATTCGACACAAGGGGAGCCAAAGAATATTCTCAAGTATTAGCAGTTGAGTTGTCAATTCAACCATACCTGGATAACTTAGTATCTGCAGCAAAGTATTTAGTAGCAAACTAGTATGATAGTAATGGTAACAGTGGCAAAAGTAAAGATAACAGTTTTGTAGTAATTGTAATGGTAGCAACAGAAAAGTAAATAAGCAAAGCACAATATGTGAAAAGCTCGTAGGCATTGGATCAATGATGGATAATTATGTCGGATGCTATTCCTCATGTAATAGTTATAACATAGGGTGACACAGAACTAGCTCTAGTTCATCAATGTAATGTAGGCATGTATTCCGAATATAGTCATATGTGCTTATGGAAAAGAACTTGCATGACATCTTTTGTTCTACCCTCCCGTGGCAGCGGGGTCCTAGCGGAAACTAAGGGATATTAAGGCCTCCTTTTAATAGAGAACCGGACCAAAGCATTAGCACTTAGTGAATACATGAACTCCTCAAACTACGGTCATCACCGAGAAGTATCCCGATTATTGTCACTTCGGGGTTGTCGGATCATAACACATAATAGGTGACTATAGACTTGCAAGATAGGATCAAGAACTCACATATATTCATGAAAACATAATAGGTTCAGATATGAAATCATGGCACTCGGGCCCTAGTGACAAACATTAAGCATAGCAAAGTCATAGCAACATCAATCTCAGAACATAGTGGATACTAGGGATCAAACCCTAACAAAGCTAACTTGATTACATGGTAAATTTCATTGAACCCATCACCGTCCAGCAAGCCTACGATGGAATTATTCATGCACGGTGGTGAACATCATGATATTGGTGATGGAGGATGGTTGATGATGATGACGGCGACGAATCCCCCTCTCTGGAGCCCCGAACGGACTCCAGATCAACCCTCTCGAGAGAGATTAGGGCTTGGCGGCGGCTCCATATCATAAAACGCGATGAAACTTTCTCTCTGATTTTTTTCTCCGCGAAACGGAATATATAGAGTTGGAGTTGAGATCGGTGGAGAATCAGGGGGCCCACGAGACAGGGGGGCGCGCCCAAGGGGAGGGGGTGCGCCCCCACCCTCGTGGACAGGGTGTGGCCCCCTGGCCTTGATTCTTTTGCCAGTATTTTTATATTTTCCAAAAGTTATCTCCGTGGATTTTCAGGTCATTCCGAGAACTTTTGTTTTCTGCACAATAAACATCACCATGGCAGTTCTGTTGAAAACAGCGTCAGTCCAGGTTAGTTTCATTCAAATCATGCAAATTAGAGTCCAAAACAAGGGCAAAAGTGTTTGGAAAAGTAGATACATTGGATACGTATCACCGACCCCTGATGAGGAAGTGACAGAGACAGTTATCCTCGGCAAGGAATCCCCCCAAGAATGGATTATGTATTTTGATGGTACCTTTTCCCTGCAAGGTGCGGGGGCTGGCGTGCTTCTTGTCGCCACCTCTGGGGAGCACTTGAAGTACGTCGTCCAGATGCATTTGGCCTAGGAAGAAGCAACCAAAAATACAGCAGAATATGAAGGACTCCTTGTCGGGCTCAGAATTGCAGCAGAATTGGGAATTAAGAAGCTGATCATTCGAGGAGATTCACAGTTGGTGGTGAGGCAAGTTAACAAGGATTATCAAAGTCCATTGATGGAGGCATACGTTGAGGAAGTGAGGAGATTGGAGGAGCACTTTGACGGATTTCAAACAGAACACATACCCTGTGCGGAAAATAGAATAGCTGATCATCTGTCAAAGTGTGCTGTGCAGAAGCTTCCTGTGGAACCATGGACTTTTTTTTCTATGCCTTACTTAGCCCTCTGTATCCCCAGCAACAATGGCCCGGAAGAGGAGAAAGTCGGACACCGGAAATCCTCTCCCGGTAGAGCCGTCCGCTCCCGGCAGAGACCCTGCTAGAAACAACTCCTTGCAGCCTACCAGACCACCCCCTCCATCCGGGTCCATGGACCCCACGCACGAGGCTGGTGCCCCTGAGGCAGAGGAGGTGCCGCTAGTCCTCGAGCCACAGGCTCCAACTTTGGCAAAGCACACTATCCGCTTCCTCCAGACAGGAGAGCTTCCCGGCAATCAAGACGAAGCTGAAAAAGTAGCCCGGAGGGCCAGTATGTATCAGTTTGTCGATGACACTCTGTACAGAAGGAGGCCCAATGGTGTGAAATTGAAGTGTGTCTGCCGAGAAGAAGGAAAGGAACTGCTGGCTGAGATACACAAAGGAATGTGCAGCTCCCACATTGGATCAAGGGATTAGTTGGGAAAGCATTCTGGCAAGGATTTTATTGGCCCACAGCCCTCTAAGATGCGGTCGAGATAGTCACTAAGTGTGAAGCCTGCCAGTTCCATTCCAAGAAAACCCACCTGCCTACCCAAGCGCTTCAGACAATCCCTCTATCATGGCCATTTTTGGTCTGGGGGCTCGATATCCTCGGCCCCATCCCCGAGCAATCAGGGGCTTTGAATTCTTGTTCGTTGCCATCGACAAGTTTACAAAGTGGCCGGAAGTGACTGCCATGAGAAAGGGGATTGTTCAGTCAGCTATCAAGTTCTTGAAAGATGTGGTGTGTCATTTTGGAGTTCCAGCAAGGATCATCACCGACAACGGCGCCCAGTTCACGAGCCGCGCCTTCATGCAATATGTTCATGCCCTCGGATGCAAAATCTCATTCGCCTCTATGGCACACCCTCGGAGAAATGGACAAGCTGAGAGGGCGAACGCTGAAGTGCTAGACGGACTCAAGACGAGAACCTTTGATACGCTGCAGAAGCACAACAGGTGGTGGATCGAGGAGCTGCCGGTAGTTCTTTGGTCGCTCAGAACGACACCAAACCGAGCTACCAGGCAGACTTCCTTCTCCCTGGTCTATGGGGCAGCAGTAGTTATCCCCACAGAACTCATTTATGGGTCGCCTCGAGTATTTGCTTACGATGAAATCGTGCAAGATCAGCACCGACATGAAGACGCTGTGCGACTCGAAGAGAACCGTCTCCGGGCTGCTACACATGCTGCACGCTATCAGCAAGCCCTGCGTCGTTATCATAGCCGCAAGGTTCATGATCGGTGTTTTGAGGAAGGTGACCTTGTCCTTAGGCGCCTTCAGTCCGCCAAGGGTACACACAAGTTGTCACCGAAATGGGAAGGCCCTTACCGGGTAGTATGAGTCACACGACCCGGCACAGTCCGTCTAGAGACCGGAGATGGCACTCTGTTGCAAAACTCATGGTATATTGAGCATCTCTGCAAGTTCTACCCGTAAGGCGCAAGGCTGCCGGGCCTGCCCAACAGCCACCCATTTGTACAGGCCTTGCCTCAGTTTTATGTAACCCCTTGTACAAAGCCGGGGCGATGACCCCGTGCAAGAGAAAAAAAGAAGCGATATAGGGGGCCCCAAACCTAGATTGCACGCATGCATGAGCATTCCAGATCACTGCATAGGCATTTTGATGAGCATCTGCATATGCATATAGATAGGATCGCATCCTGCATTCATTCTCATCTGCATGAAGCTGCAGGTTCTTACCATGGACTCGGCCTCGACAAAGGAGTGAGAAGATTGCCCAACACTGTGATCCCGCCAAGCCAAACAGATAAGTTCTACCTCTTGTCCATTCATGTTTTGTAAGCTATAACTTATGCATTAGAAAAGATGGCCGCTCCTTCTAGACTTAGGTGCTCCCATTCCTGACCAAAACGTTGCTTCAGTCAAGTTGGTCGCCGTTGCCTTTGATAAAAGGAAGTTGGTGGGGGGCTGGTGTAACGCCCCGAATCCAATGAACCAGGTGTCTTCGAGTTATTTGCCGTTGTTGCCATGTCTTCTGCTTGCGTGTTGCATCTTGCCATGTCATCATCTGCATTTCATCAGCATATTTTTTCAAAACTTGCATCCGTACGGGTTCCACCGGTTCTCTCCGCTGTCCGTTCTAAGCCCAGAGACACTCGCATGCACCCGTCGTCTCTCTCAGACCTTGTTTCATGAGCGGCAGAAAAACTTTCTCGAAATGGGCCGAGATTTGCCGAGTGGCCTTGGTATATCACCAGTAGACCGCCCGTCAAATTTCATTCCATTTGGAGGTCATTTGATGCCCCAACGGTTAACCGGCTAACCGCAAAAGCCCCTTTTGTCTTGCAGCCCAGCACCCCTCCACACAGCCCACTAGCCCATCAAACTCCTCTCCATGCTCTCCGTCATTGGATCACGATCGTGTGGGCGAAAACCGCACCCCATATGGACACTCCTAGCTCCCTCAACCTATAAATATCTGCATCCCCCTTTCCAAATCACAGATGAAACCCTAGCCCCACTCCTCCCCGCCGCCGGACATGTCCGCCTCCGTGCCGGACGCATCCACCCGCCACCTCGCCTCGGCCAATAGCAAGCCGCCACGTCATCCCACCACAGTTCTCCTCCAACCACGCGCCACCGCATGTCCTCCTCTCTCTCTTCCTCGCCGCCAGCCCGCGCGGCCCAGGGCAGGCCCGCCCGGGCCCGAGCACCGCTGCCCCGCGCCGGGCTCCCCCGCCCGCGCCCCGCTGCCGCGTGCGCTGCCTCCCGCGCGCCTCCTCGTGCCCCGCCGCCCGCGCCCCCGCGCCCGGCTTCGCCGCCGGCGCCTCGAGCGCGCCCGCGCCCCGCCCCTCGCCGTCCTTCCCGCGCCTCCTCGCGCCCGGATCCGGCTGGATCCGGTCGGGGAGAGGCCCCTCCGCCGCGCCCTGTCGCCGGCGTTCCCGCGGCCTCGCCGGCCCATCAGCCGCCGGCATCGACCTCCGCTGCCGGCCGGGATCCCTCCGTCCTGATCCGGCCGGAACCCTCGAGCCAAACGCGCCCCGCGCACCCGTCGTCCCGGTGCCCCGTCGTCCCGGGATCGCTTCATCCCTGCGCGCCGGCGTCCCTCCATCCAAATGACCCCTCTGCACCTCTTCGTCCCGTTTCTGCGAGGTGAAAATCGACCAAGTCCCCAGGTGTTTAACTTCATGTGTGCATGTTTGACTTGCTCTAACTTGGTGTGTATAGCTCCGTTTTGCGTGCATGATATGTCAAAATGTTCATCTCAGAGTGCTCTTCATGATGGATTAGTTTTCATGCATGTTAGGATTCATCTTGATGCCTTAACCTTCGTTGCAAAACTGCTAAGTAATATAAACTGTTGTAATCTGCTGATTGTTAACATCGTATAGCTGTCTTGTGAGTGCTAGAACTTTGTCTCTGTTGATGCGATGATGATGATCTTGTTATGCACATGTTCTTCTATTCATGCTCAACATGTTGGTGTGCTTTGCATTCACGTTAGGGTGCATCTTGATATCTTAATCCCTGTTACAAAAGTGCATGTTGCTGTTAACTGCTGAAAACTGTTGTAACTTGCTGATTTGTCATTTTTGTTGCATTTTGTGTGTGCATCCTATGGGCATGATGTCTACATGTTTTAGGAGCATATTTATGCCATCTTTACAGGGGTGCAATCCATGTATGTTTTATATGTCCTATAGTGAGTGCATGAAGCTTGTGAAGTGGGTTACTTGCTGTTAACTTTTTGTAAATGCTAAAACTGCGATATCATGATGCCATGTTTTCTTGATGCTACCAATTAATCCATGCATATTCTGGAGGTGCTTAGTTGACATGTTTTGATGTATATGTTATGATCTATCAAGCCATGCCTTTTTATTCCCTATTTATGTCTTGCAGGATATGTTTTCATTGCCTTGAACATGCTTACATAATGTTCCAGATTTTTGTTAACTTCATGATGGCTTGTTGTGAGCTTGTTATTGAGTGTTCCATGCCTCTTCTGGAGATGCTTCAGTTACATGTTTTGAATTATGCTATGAGTAATTTGTTCACATGCCATGGTTGTTAATTTTGGATGTCATATGCCTCTGTTCCATGCTTGCAAACATGCTATCATAATGTTGCTATTTTACACTTGCTGAAACTGTTTCAACATTCAATCTTGTCATGTTGGTTCCCACTAATCCATGAGCCATATGCATATGATGCCCTGATGTTATTTGCTCTTTGTTATGTTTAATTTGTTGCCATGACCTTGGTTGCTATGTTTACTTGCTGTAACTTGTCTCTTCTTTGCTCTCAAGTTGCCATCATATTAACTTTGCTCATGCGTATACCCCTATATTATAAAGTTGCTTTTTGCATTGATCATATTGGTTTAATCTTGATGCCTTTGAACCTGAACCTTAATGATATTTGAAGTATGTTATCTGTAAATGATTTGCATGTCAAGTTTGTGCTCATATGATTCCTGTAGTATGTTGTTTTGGTGTTTGCAAAGTGCCTACTTGCTGTTTTGGGCAGATTATTGTTATATCTTGTTTGGAGTGTATGTGTTGCACCGTTGCTCCGTCTTGAGCATGCTCTATATGAAACTTGCTTAGAATTGCACGTAGTTTCATATTATTATGTTGCATCCTTGTTTTGAGGTGTTTGCTTGATGTTTCGATGCATTTTGCATCAATGTCATGGTTGACTTGTTTTGCTCATATCTTCTAGGCCGTAGCTCCGAACTAAATGAACTTTATATGTAACTTGACTAGAATCTCGTGTATATCATCATGGTGCTATCTAACTTGCTGTTTAACAACTTCAACTTAATGTTTGTTCAGTTCTGGACCAATTTTGAAATTTGCATATGAGGACTTACCGGATTAGTTATATGTTGTTTCCGGCCTCATTTAAACTTGCTTTGATGTGTTGCTCTTGTATGCATCATCTCTTGCCATGAGTAGCATCATATAGCCTTGTCATGCATCATGCTTGATTGTGCATCATGTCATATTTATGTGTTGTGTGTTTACCATGTTGTTTGCTTCTTTCCGGTTGTGCCTCTTCTCGATAGTTCCTGTTTCGTTGCGATCGTGAGGATTCGTTCGTGTATGCTTGGTTCGTCTTCGTCCGTTCGTCTTCTTCATGGACTCGTTCTTCTTCCTAGCGGGATTTCAGGCAAGATGACCATTACCCTGGATCTCACTACTATCATTGCTATGCTAGTTGCTTCGTTCTACCGCTATGCTTATCAAGCCTCCCAAATTGCCATGTCAGCCTCTAACCTTTTCATCCTTCCCAGCAAACCGTTGTTTGGCTATGTTACCGCTTTGCTTAGCCCCTCTTATAACGTTGTTAGTTGCAGGTGAAGTTGAAGATTGCTCCATGATGAAACATGTTTGTGTTGGGATATCACAATATCTCTTATTTAATTAATGCATCTATATACTTGGTAAAGGGTGGAATGCTCGGCCTTATGCCTGGTGTTTTGTTCCACTCCTGCTGCCCTAGTTTCCGTCATATCGGTGTTATGTTCCATGATTTTGCGTCCCTAACACGGTGTGGGTTTATGGGCCCCTCTTGACAGTTCGCTTTGAATAAAACTCTTCCAGCAAGGCCCAACATTGCTTTTAACATTTGCCGTAATAATACTTCAACTAAATAATTAATTGGCATAGGGCGTCATGAACCCGAGGATTCTTTTCTACATACATGGGGCAGTGCTGATGGTGCTGGTCCAAAGTAGAGTCGTGTGCGGCTTCCCCCGGGGCAACTCGGGTCTTAGTTGCTGTACGTTGTGCTCATCCGGACGTGGCCTGAGACGAGATATGCGCGGCTACTATCAGGGTGTCGGCACGCCGGGAGGCTTTGCTGGATTAGTTTTACCATTGTCGAAATGTCTTGTGCACCGGGACCCTGAGTCTGACCGGATGTCCCGTGATGGAGGATTGTCTCTGCGGATCATGAGCTTATAATGGGCTAAGTTGGGACACCCCTGCAGGGTTTAAACTTTCGAAAGTCGTGCCTGCGGTTATGTGCCAGATGGGAATTTTTAATGTCCGGTTGTAGAGAACTTGACACCAGATTCGAATTAAAATACACCAACCGTGTGCGTAACTGTGATGGTCTCTTTTCGGGTGAGTTCGAGAAGAGAACACAGTGGGGTTATGTTTGAACGTAAGTAGTTCAGGATCACTTCTTGATCATTACTAGTTGCGACCGTTTGCGTAGCTTCTCATCTTATTCTTGTACTCGTGAGTTAGCCACCATATCATGCTTAGTCACTTGCTGCAGCCTCACCACTTGTCCTTTCCTTACCCATTAATCTTTACTAGTCTTGATACCCATGGTAATGGGATTGCTGAGTCCTCGTGGCTCACATATTACTACAACAACAGTTGCAGGTACAAGTAATGCGATGATCATGACGTGAGAGCGATGCTTGCTTGCTTTGAGTTCTTCTTCTGCTTCTTCTTCGATCAGGGGATAGGTTCCAGGTCGGCAGCCTGGGCTAGCAGGGTGGATGTCATTGAGTTTCTGTTTGTGTTTCATCCGTAGTCGGATGTTGCCTTGCGTATGATGTTGTTGTATTCATGTGGCATTGTATGCCTTTTGTATGTATCCCCAACTATTATGTAATGGTACGATGTAATGATATCCACCATGCAAAAGCGTCTCCAATATGCGGTTCTATCCTTGGTGGTCCCTTCGAGTTCCTTTAGGATAGGGTCACATATTGGGCATGACAGCTGTCCCCTCTGTCTTTAACCCGACAGATGAGGTTCTCCGGCAGACAAAATGGGGGGCTGGCAAGATAGCCTGCCGGAATAAACTCGTTTATTTACACTAAAGAGGCATCTCACCTCTGGATGGACATATACATGCACATGTTCTCGACAAGGTTCATCCTTTTCATTAACATGCTGATACAAGTACAAGAATTATAGAACACAAGCATGGACATGAGAGATTACATTATTTGTATTAAAATTTGCAAGTGCCTACAGATCTAAGATTGAAAAAAATAAGTGCCCTGTGATCTCCTCTTTTCGTTTTCCCTCCCCCAGGCACTGCGGTGGAAGGAGGAAAAGACGAGAAAAGCACCCAGGAGAGAACCCACCCCGGTCCCATCGCGGCCCGCCCGGAGGTGGCCGAACGAGACCAGTGCTGGCGAAGGTGTGGAGGAGAAGCGCAGAAGCGAGGCGGAGTGCCCCCATCTACCCCCACCAGCGAGAAGACCCGACTCGACCCCTGGCGAGGCCATCCGCAGGGGCTCGATCGGGAGATCACCAGAGGAAGGGGGGGGGGCGCCGAGGAGACCCCCCCTCCTCGGCTATAGCCCAAATAGGCCAGTGATGATGGTGCCGGGGAGGGAAGGGAAGGATGGAGGACGAGGCGGCAGGTCGCCGGTCGGAGGTGAAGGCATCCACGCCATCGTACTCCGACCTGGCCCCCCCGCCACTTGCCACCTCCGCCTTCCCTCATTTTCTCTCCATTACCACCACTCCCAGGAAGCCTCAAGACTCTAGTCCGACGCCCCTCTAGACAGACGACAAACGGCCAAGGCGGCCAAGGGGCAAGAGGCGCGCCTCTCCTCTCCTTGGCGGGCAGGAAGGCGCGCTCCTCGTCGACATCAACCCCAGCTCCAAGGAGAGGGGCCTTACTGGGATTTCCAGTGGTCCCAAGCATTTCACCTTGGACTTGGACCAAGCTCACTCCCCGAGCACTAACACCTTCGCTTGGCATTGTCAACCCAAAGATAAAGCCTAGAGGCCAGCCCCAGGCTCCCCCTTCTAGCATATTCAAGATGGAGCAAGACAGAAGAGGAGGAGAATGCAGTTGGATGCCTCCGCTCCTCCCCTTCTCTTCCTTTTATAGGCGAACGGGGGACTGGGGGATGGATCCACAGCAGATGACCACATCCCTCCTCCACCAGTTCAAGTCAGGCCCTCGCCATTATGCTCTCCCCCGCCACGTGCCTCCATTACCTACCCTGCGCGATGCATGCGGCGCACATGGCTAAAGGATAAGGGCGTAGTGGGAAGAGTGAATTGGCAGTTTCTACCCCGTGCGTTAAAGTCATTCACGGGCCATTATTGGAGTGGCCCCACCACTATGGGCTTTGCACGACGCGCAGGAAAACCAGGAACTGGCCCAAAATCAAGACTAATGAAGAAGCAAAGAAGATCTCAAGAGACCAGCCTCTCCAGCTGTGCTGCCTATGCACTTGTTAGGCCCTACCCTAACGACGCTCGGCAGCATGTTCGGGGCAGGCCCGGGGGCGTCAGTGAAACAGACCCATGGCCTGTTGCCCTGACTGTACACAGGCACAAGATCAGGATTGAAGCATCAGAACAAGAAGAGCAAGAGACTCGAAGAACCAACTAACAAATTAGAAGGATCCAAGGCCAAGACAGAGGGGCCATATATTACCAAGAGAGAAGCCTCCCTTGCTGGGCAGGCAAGCCCAGCAAGGGGCGAGGCCACCCCTAGAAGGAGATGACCAAGGCATCCAGGCAGGGCCTGCCGGGACTCGCGGAGACCAGATTACCTCGCCGACTACTCCACCACGACCCACGTCATCGATCAGTGCGGTGTCAAGCCGCGGGGTGATTAAGTGGCAACCATTCACCACATGGTGGCCACTTCCTACCAAGGAAATCTACAGATGACACCCGTCCATTGACGTGTCAAGCGAGCAGGCATGGAGCTAACAAGACAACCCAACAGGCCTTGCTGGGCAACCAACGGCGTGATACTAAGTGGTGCATTAAATGCACACTGACGGCCTACAGAGTTAGGTATGATAGCACTATTTTCTATCATATCAGCGTCTAATGAATAAATTGCCACTGTGGTGACCCCTTAACCTATAAAAGGAGGCCCATGGCAACCATAGAAAGAGGTTTCCGAGGTTGGAAAGTTAGATGTCTTGCACCCCCGTACGCGCGTAGTTGCTGCTGCCCCAAGGCAACCCCCGCCGTGAGAGTGTATTGCGCACCACCCCCAACTTTCCACCATCAATCCACAAAAGTAGGAGTAGGGTTTTATGCCTCATGGCGGTCCGAACCTGGGTAAAACTGCCTGTGTGATCTCTGCCGTGCTGCTCCATGTTGGTCTGCTCTTTGTGCAACGCGCCTCCCCCCTGCCGAACCAGCAAGGGGCCATCCTGGTCCCATAGGTGGCCGTGGTTTCCCGTGACACCTCTATTGATTATTTCACAAATATTTTTATTTATTCCAAAAATATTCTCCATGAAGTTTCAGGTCATTCTGAGAACTTCTATTTCTTCACAAAAATAACACCATGGCAATTCTGCTGAAATAAGCGTTGATCCGGGTTAGTTCCATTCAAATCATGCAAATCAGAGTCCAAAACAAGGGCAAACGAGTTTGGAAAAGTAGATACGATGGAGATGTATCAAGCACCATGAAGGCATTGGTCTTCTACATTCTGAATGGCATTAGGTTCAATACTCAAGATTTCTTCATCCGTCAGTTGGAAGCTTCACACATTGATCTGTTTGGCCTCAAGTTCTATGCACCTTGGGTTATGCGGTTGATTAAGCTTCACGCCACCATCAACTATCAAGCTTTAGCATGCAATCATGTTGTCTTCCTGCCAGAAGTGGACATGTCTCATGAAGACATCTATCCAGAGCTTGCCAAGGAACCCATGCATGAAGACAATGCTGCCTTCCAAAGCTTCTCAGCACCTCTTTAAGCCATCCATGTTCCAAATCCGCCTACTGCTATTGGTCCTCTTGTCAGTCAGCTTATGCTGCCGCATCGTGCTCCCACTGATGCAACAACCAACACAGTAGCTCAAAGGCCTCATAAGCGTGCTCATGTGCTTAATGACCAAGAGCTTCTAGTTTCTGTTCATTAGAAGTATGATAGGCATCATGACTGGATGAAGCGTCAGATGCAAAGTCTTCTTGTAGATGTCAATCGCATACGCAACCTCTGCACCAAGAATTCTTTTGTTGCTCATGAAGCCTGTCCGCGTGCCTGGAAGAGCCTTACTCTACTATGCTCAGAAGATGAACTTCAAGCAGATGGATTCACTGAACATTTCAAGTTTCACTCCAGGCCTCCACAGTCAACAAGTTGGCATCCAACACCATCCATTGAAGACTCTGACTACTCATCTTCGACTCTAACATTGTTTCTGAAGTCATTGATGGGGAGAATGATGCCACTTCACCAGCCATAGCTTCACTGCATCACGATTCTGCATCAGGCCCTTCTGCATCGCCCAACTCTAACATTGACCTAGCTGCCCCAACATCTTCCCCGACACCTCATGGGAATGCTTAGACACTCTATATCTTCACTCCTTTTTGTTCATTACTGACAAAAGGGGGAGAATCATATGAGTTGATAGTCTTCAAGCGGGTTTATATGGGTCAGGTGCTCATTTTTGTTAAGTTTTGCAACTTTCATTCTTGAACTATTGGTTTTGAGTTGTAAGACTTAAAACCTTGATGGTCGCGTGCCACTTTTGCTGCTACCTTTTATTGTGATGATAAATTCCGCATGACGTCAATCTGCAGATGCCCATTTTTCATTGTGCATGTCATTATCTTCACAACATTTTTGCTTGCATGATGAATTGTCTTCACGAATTGAAGGACATCTCCACAAAGCAGAACCTGCATTCAAAGGCAAATTACTTATATGCACATCTTCATGGGGAGCCCTTTCAACTTCATGAAGCCATTGACCGCGTTCTTTAACTTACACATATTTTTATCCCTGTTGAAAACTTCAACTAGTTTGTCATCAATCACCAAAAAGGGGGAGATAGTAAGTGCATCTAGTGCCACCCCTAGTTGGGTTTGGAGTATTGACGACAAACATGGTTGAGGGACTAATGTGTTTGTGAGAATTGCGGGATAACATAGGTCGTAGTCCCTCATTGATTCGGTTTTCCTACTAGAGATGACCCCTAAAAATGTATGAAGACATTGAAGACAATGGTGGTTCGTGAAGACATTCAGTCAAAGATAATGACGTCTGAAGACATTCACTTGAAGACTATGGAGTGCGAAGACATAGTTTCTTTCGTAGTTTCATTTTCTTCTTTCTTGAGTCATAGGAATCACCGAACTATTAAGTGGGGTCCAAGTGAACAAAGTAAGAAGACTGATGTGATGCTCAACACAAATCCTATGTCTTTGAGTGAAGACAATGAGAGTAAATCTTATCCAGAGTTGGATGAGTCAGCTTTGCTTGTATCCCAAGTCAAGCTGCCACGTGTGTCTAAAATCCGATCGTTGGACACATGTCGGTTCCTTAGTGACCAATTTTGGACATATCATGTTGGGTTGCCTCCAGGCTATAAATAGCCCACCCCTACACCATAAATTGGTGTCTGCTTAGAGTTAGTGCACAACTTTTGTCGTTTGAGAGCAACCCACCTCTGAAGCCTTTGAGAGAGAAACCTTGCGAGGACAAAGTCCAAAACACCCAGAGCTGAAGAGTGTTAGGCATCACTGAAGTCTTTCTGTTCGCGTGATTCAAAGACTTATTACATTTGAGGACTATGTATCCTCCAACTGGTTAGGCATCATGTTCTAAGGATCCAAGAGTCATTGTGGATCGCCAGTGAACGGAGTCTATGAAGGTTTGTAAGTACACCATGAAGACTTACCTGAGTGATTGGGCGAGGACTAAGTGTCCTTAGCTCAAGGGGAATAAGGTGAAGACATGGTCTTCTGAGTTCGATCTCAGCCTCCCTAACTAGACATACAGTTGTCACAACAACTGGAACTGGTTTACCAAATCCTTGTCTTCACCAAGCAACTGGTTGTATCCCCTACCTCCTTTACATTTCAGTTTTTCTTCGTGAAGTCATTGCTTGCTCTCCTGACCTGTTTGACTTGATTGTGTGAAGACTTTCATGTGTTTGGCTTCATAATGTATTCTCATTCTGATCTGCTCTACCTAGCTGCTATTAGTCTTCGTGCTTTCATTGTACTGTTTACTTGACTATGGCCTGTCTGGTGTAGCTTAACTTCCGCTGCATATCGTATAGGTGTTGTTTAGTTGTCTGTGATCGAAGATCTTGCATCTTTCGAAGACTTTCATAAAAATCGCCTATTCACCCCCTTCTAGTCGATAACTAGCACTTTCAATATTCGAAAACAATTCTCCGTAAATTTTCAGCTCATTTGGAGATGTGCAGAATAGGTAACTCTAACATAGCATTTTCAGGTCCAGAACTCCAGCTACCGGCATTCTACCTCTTTATGTAAACTTTGCATATTATGAGAGAAAAGGCATTAGAATTACTCCATAAATCATTATTATGCATAAAAACGTAATAAATAACAGTAGGAAAACATGATGCCAAATGGACGTATCAAAGATCAAACATATTTAGAAGCAAACTTTATTGCCCTATGCACCGATGACAACTTACTTGAAGGATCGTACTCAATCCATACGTAGATATGGTGGACTCTCAAAACATGAATTTGGGTTTAAGGTTTTTGGATGCACAAGTAGTATCTCTACTTAGTGTAGATTTTTGGCTAGCAAAGATATTGGGCAAGCAACACATGTTGGACGATCTATGACAATATAACTTCTATGTGAATATGAACAAACATAAATCATTACGTTGTCTTCCTTGTCCAACATCAACAACCTGGCATAAGATATTTAATGGGGGCTCACAATCATATAAGATGTCTAAGATGGTATATTTGCATGTGAATCTTCTATTCCCTTATTAATTATTTCATGAATTACATCATTGACAAATGCTATGTTTGTCAACTTTCAATAAATTTTACCACTTATACTTTTCCTTATGTGATGTCATTACTTACTATAAGATTAGCATATGATCTTTTTTATTATTTCCTTATTTTGATTGAAATAATAAATTAAAGAAGCAAAAACTCAGATTAAACTTTATTATATAATTCTCATTCGATTACATAGATGGATAGATCTCGAAACTAGCACTCGAAAATAGATCATACTAAAATTTTATTCAACTAAATCACGAAATAACCATGGATCGAACTAAAAACTGGTGAAAGTAATAAAAGTGATGGTGATACAATACTGGGGCATCTTCCCAAGCTTGGCGAAAGCCAAGGGGAGTGCCCATACCCGTGTACTCAAGTCTCCTTCTTTGGTGATGATGGTGATGATGAAGTAGCGGGCTTGTCCTCCGGTTTCCATGGTAGAGGTTCACCATCGCAAAAGTATGCACGAGTCTCCGGAGCCCTGAAACTTGCAACTAAACCCATACCTTTAAATCTTGCCTCGTACTCAAAATTTCGATTTTGAAGATCATAAACTTGGCCTTGGAGATGATAAATGCGTTCATTGAGTTGGAAGACGATGTCCTTCATGGGCTGGCCATCCACTTTGTTGTCATGGGTGAATTCCGTGATCATGGAGTGGTTGGCACTCGGCCCACGTTCCACCATCCCTTGGCACTTGAAGATCTCCTGCTCCAATGCCTCGAGCCTGGCCTCCATGCTCCCGTCCTCTTGGAGCCTTGAACATCCTGGATGTGATGCACCCCCTCATGCATCTCAATGGCTTGAGGGTGCCTTGTCACCTCCGGTAGGTAGGGGTTGATGACCTTCTCGTAGAACTTGTCCTTGGAAGAGCTTGGTGGAGCCATGGCGATCTAGATTTGTTAGAAAAGTAGCATGAAACAAGAACACAAGATATTTCTGTGATGCGGAGGTCAAATCGCCCGGGGGTATATATAAAGAATATTTATCTTGGGAAACACGTATACCACCGGAAAACAGAGTCGGGAAGGTGCCTGAGGGGCCCACTACCCACCAGGGCATGCCAGGTGGGGTAGGCGCACCCTGGTGCCTAGTGGGCACCTGGGTTGCCATCCCGAGTGTTTATTTTTTTTTACTTTTTTTAATATTCCAAAACTGACAGAAAATTTTCTTGCGGACTTTTGGAGTCTGTTTACTTACCGTATCACATACCTCTTCCTTTTCAGGGTCCTGGAGTGTTCTGGAAGGTTACTTTTATGTGTTCCTTCGGTGTCATGGTTTGGATAATGTTAGTTCCAACATTAATAGGTGTACTATAAATATAGTGCTTAATTCTTTGTCCATTGACCACCTTAGGGTTAGTGCCTTCGACATTATTGAACTTAATAGCTCCAGAGCGGCAAACTTCTTTGATGATATATGGTCCTTCCCATTTGAAAAGAAGTTTTCCTGCAAAAAATCTAAAACGAGAATTGTATAATAAAACATGCTCACCTACTTTGAATTCCCGTCTTTGGATTCTCTTATCATGCCATCTTTTAACTTCCTCTTTAAACAATTTGGCATCATAGGCTTGGGTTCTCCATTCATTTAAAAAGCTAATATCAAACAACCTCTTTTCACCTGCATGTTTGGAATCATAATTGAGTTCTTTAATTGCCCAATATGCTTTATGTTCTAACTCAAGAGGCAATTGACAAGCTTTTCCATAATCCATTTTGTATGGAGACATACCCATAAGACTCTTATAAGATATTCTATAAGGCCAAAGTGCATCATCAAGTTTCTTAGACCAATTTTTTGGGACCTATTGACAGTTTTTTGTAATATTAATTTTATTTCTCTATTTCTCAACTCAGCTTGACCACTAGATTGAGGATGATAGGGTGATGCAATTCTACGGTTGACATCATATTTAGCAGGCAATTTACGTAAAGCACCATGAATAAAATGTGAACCACCAGCAGTCGTTAAATATCTAGGGACCCCAAATCTTGGGAAGATAATTTCTTTAAGCATTTTAATGGAGGTGTTATGATTAGCACTACTAGTTGGAATAGCTTCTACCCACTTAGTGACATACTCAACAGCAACCAAAATATGTGTATACCCATTAGAGGAAGGAAAATGTCCCATATAATCAAAGCCCCAAACATCAAATGGTTCAATAACAAGTGAATAATTCATAGGCATTTCCTGACGTTTACCAATATTACCAATTCTTTGGCATTCATCACAAGTTGAGACAAACTTACGAGCATCTTTGAAAAGAGTAGGCCAATAAAAACCAAATTGTAATACCTTGTGCGCAGGTCTATCTCCTGCATGATGTACTCTATAGGCGTCGAAGTGACATTTCCATAGGATTTATTCCTGTTCATGCTCAGGTACACAACATCTAATAATACTCCCTCTGGTCCTTTTTACTCTGCATATTAGGTTTTTCTGAAGTCAATCTCATCCAACTTTGACCAAGTTTATATAAAAAATTATAGACATTCACATAACAACACCAATATCATTAGATTCATCTTGGAATATATTTTCATATTATATTTATTAAATATTATAGATGCTAATAATTTTTAATATAAATTTGGTCAAACTTAGCAAAGTTTGACTTTCGGCAAAACCAATGTGCAGAGTAAAAAGGACCGGAGGCAGTACCATCTACTCCTTTATAAAGATGTTGGTCATCCCAAAAGTAATGTCTTAAGTCAAAGAAGAAATTTTCTTTTGTTGGTATGTGAAACTAGGTGGTATAAATTTAGCAACGCTACAATTACCATAGTTAGCATACCAAGGAGTATTATGAGAAGCATTTATGACAGCTAGTTGTTCATATGGAAAGCTATCATCAATGGGCAGTGGGTCATCAAGAATATTTTCTAACCTAGACAAGTTATCTGCTACGGGGTTCTCAGCTTGCTTCCTATCAGTAATATGCAAGTCCAATTGTTGTAGCAAAAGAACCCACCTAATAAGTCTAGGTTTCGCATCTTTATTTTCTATAAGGTATTTAATAGCAACATGATCAGTGTGAACAATTAATTTAGAATCAACAATGTGAGATTTGAATTTATCACAAGCAAACACAAGTGCTAAAAAATTCTTTTTGAGTAGTAGCATAATTTCTCTGGGCACTATCTAGAGTTTTACTAGCATAATGGATAACATTTAATTTCTTATCAACTCTTTGTCCTCGAACAACACCAACAACATAATCACTAGTATCACACACAATTTTAAAAATTAAGTTCCAATCAGGTGGTTGAACAATAGGTGCATAAGTTAAGGCTTTCTTAAGTGTTTTGAAGGCTTTTACACAATCATCATAAAAAACAAATGGAACATGCTTTTGCAAGAGATCAGTAAGAGGCCTAGAATTTTAGAGAAGTCATTAATAAACCTCCTATAGAAACCATCATGACCAAAGAAACTACGAATACCTTTAATGTATTTAGGACATGGCATTTTCTCAATTGCATCAACTTTAGCTTTATCCACCTGAATACCTTGCTCAAAATTTTTATGCCCCAAGACAATGCCTTCGTTCACCATAAAGTGGCACTTCTCCCAATTTAAGACAATATTAGTTTGTTCACATCTCTACAAAACTCAATAAAGTTTGCTTAAGAAATCATCAAAAGAAATTCCGTAAACAGAGAAATCATCCATGAAAACCTCAACAATCTTTTCACAAAAGTCAGAGAATATAGCAGTCATACATCTTTGAAAGGTAGAAGGTGCATTACATAAACCAAAAGGCATACATCTATAAGCATAAGTTCCAAAAGAACAAGTAAAGGTGGTTTTCTCTTGATCAGGTTGTGATATAGGTATTTGAGACAAACCAGAATATCCGTCGAGAAAGCAAAAATGTGTGTGCTTTGACAATATTTCTAACATTTGATCAATGAAAGGCAAAGGGTAATGATCTTTTCTAGTGGCTTGGTTTAATTTTCTAAAATCAACTACCATTTTATAGCCAGTCACTGTTATTTGTGGAATGAGTTCATTTTTATCATTAGGAACAACAGTAATACCTCCTTTCTTAGGGACACAATGAATAGGACTTACCCATCTACTATCAACTATGGGATAGATTATACCTTCTTCCAGAAGCTTTAGTATTTTAGTTCTTACCACTTCTTTCATCTTACGATTCAATCATCGTTGATGATCAACAACGGGTTTAGCATCAGGTTCCCATATTAATCTTGTGCTAACAGAGAGTGGGACTAATGCCATTAATATCATCAAGAGTATGTCCAATAGTAGCACGGTGCTTCCTCAGAACTTTTAATAATCTCTTTTCTTTATGTTCCGTAAGGTTAGACTAATAATAATAGTATATATCTTTTTCTCATCAAGATAAGCGTATCTCGAAGTGTCAGGCAATTGCTTTAATTCAAACATAAGATCACCTTTAGGTGGAGGAGGACCTCCTAGAGTTTCAACAGGCAATTTGTGTTTAAGGATAGGCTATTGTTCAAAGAATATTTTATCTATTTCATTTCTTTCATGCAAGTGCATATCATTTTCATGGTCTACCAAATATTTTTCTAATGGATCAGTAGGAGGTATGACAATAGAAGAAATGCGAATTATTTAATCCTTACTAGGAAATTCTTTATCATGGGGTTGTTTACGAAACTTAGAGAAATTAAACGCATGAGACACATCACCAAAATTGACACTAGCCGTTTCTTTATGGCAATCTATCTTAGCATTAACAATGTTCAAGAAAGGTCTACCAAATATTTTGGGACAAAAGTCATCTTGTGGAGAACCAAGAACTTGAAAATCATTGGGTATTTTATTTTCCCACACAAGACTTCAACATCTCTAACAATCCCAAGTGGTGTGATGGTGTCCCTATTTGCAAGTTTAATAGTGACATCAATATCCTCTATTTCAGCAGGTGCTATATCATTCATAATTTCTTGATATAAGGTAAAAGGAATAGCACTCACACTAGCACCCAAATCACATAAACCATGATAGCAATGAGCTCTAATTTTAATCGAGGCAACATGCATGCCAACAACATGCTTATTCTTATCTTTAGTATCGGGTTTGGCAATTCTAGCAGCTTCACAGAAATAAATAACATGCCCATCAATATTATCGACCAAGAGATCTTTAACCATAGCAATACTAGGTTCTACTTTAATTTGTTCAGAGGGTCTAGGTACTTTAATGTTACTCTTGTTAACCACAGTTGAAACATTAGCATGTTCCTTTATCCTAACAGGGAAATGTTTCTTTAATATAAGCAGTAGGCACAGCTGGATCAACATTGTAAATGATAGTTTCATGTTTAAACTATAACTGGCTCCTCAATCTTTTCTTTAATAGGGGGATGATATTTAAACCAGTTCTCTTTAGGGAGATCAACATGAGTAGCAAATGATTCACAAGACGAGGCCACTATCTCAGAGTCAAGTCCATATTTAGTGCTAAAATTATGAAAAGCATCGGTATCCATAAAAGTTTTAGCACAATCAAACTCTAGTTTTATACCTGACTCCTTACCTTCATCGAGTTCCCAATCTTCAAAGTTGCATTTAATTCTTTCCAAGAGATCCCATCTGAATTCAATAGTCTTCTTCATAAAAGAACCAGTACAAGAAGTATCGAGCATGGATTGATCATTACGAGGAAGCTGAGCATAAAAATTCTGTATAATAATTTCTCTTGAGAGCTCATGATTAGGGCATGAATATAACATTGATTTAAGCCTCGCCAAGTTAGAGCAATACTTTCTCCTTCAGGAGGCCAAAAATTATATATGTAATTCCGATCATGATGAACTAGATGCATATGATAAAACTTTTGGTGAAATGCCAATTTCAATCGATTCCAATCCCAAGCTCCAATATCATCATATCCTATACCATGTCAATGCTCGCCCCCAAATATAAAGGGAAAACCTTCTTCTTGAGTTCATCTCCGGGTAAACCTGCAAGCTTAAACAATCCACAAATTTCATCCATATATATCAAATGCATATCAGGATGTTTAGTTCCATCTCCTGCATAAGGATTAGCTAGTAGTTTCTCTGTCATACCTGAAGGAATATCATAACCAATAATTTTTACTAGGTGAGTAGGTTGAGGGGCAACTCTTTGTGTTTCCAGTTGAGGTGAAGATACCCCAAACCGACTCCTCAAAGGATTGTTTTCCATAGTAGCAAGTAACCGTAAATTTCAGCATGTAACATAAATTTTTCCTTACCAATTTCCACTTACCAAGAGTACTTCACTCCCCGGTAATGGCACCAGAAAAGAGTATTGATGACCCACAATTATAGAGGATCAATCGCAATCCTTTCGATAAGTAAGAGTGTCAAAGCCAACGAGGAGCAGAAGGAAATGGCAAGCTGTTTTCAGCAAGGTAATTTCTGCAAGCACTGAAATTGTCAGTAACAAGTAACTTGATAGCAAGATAATTTGTAACAAGCAACAAGTAGCAATAGTAACAATAGGTGCAACACGGTAGCGCAATCCTTTTTGTAGCAAAGGACATGCCAAAACAATCTCTTATAGTAAGCAAAGCGTTCTTGAGGACACACTGTTGGGGATATAACTATTAGGTATGACCCGCCCAGGAGGGGCCGGGTTATACCTACGGCGATTCATCACATGAAGCCCGCGATGACATTTGCAGATGGCGGTTTAGTTAAGGTCCCAAGGCCCAAAGGCGGCTTAAGGCCTGTAGAAATAAACCGCCATATGTATATGACTTGTATTGTAAGGAAGGAATAGACAAACACCGAGCCGGACACTATTTATGAGCCGGCCGGGACTCTGTGAGCCGCTGGGCGTCGACCTCTGTATATTAAGGGACGACCCGGCGGAGGTTAAGGACAAGTAACATCAGATCGAGAACTAGGTCAAGAGAATTCGCTCCCTGGTAATCGAGACATAAGCAATCCCACCTCAAACTAGATTAAGCGATTACCTTCACCGCAAGGGGCCAAACCTGTATAAACTCTCGTGTCTTTTGTCCCATTTTAACCCCTTTAAGCTTCCTAGTTGCGATGGCTCCACAACTAAGTCCTTTTGCTAGGACATCTGTCGTGACGTTTCCACGATAGTTGGGGCCCACCGTGGGGCACGCGCACGGTGGATTTGAGTTCTTGAAGGGCAACTTCGGAGGGCTCAAGGGATACGCTGTGGGCCGGATGACCAAAAGTCGTCGCGGCAAGCTCTACATCGACAATGTAGGCTGGGGCCCCGAGGCCGGCTCAATTGAGTACGGATACCGGCTCCCCTTCAACGGAATCCACGTCTTCATTGGCAAGATCGGCGAGCCGGGCACTGAGCTGGACATCTGCACTGATATCGTCGAGGTGGCTCAGCGTGCGAGACCCGCCCGAGCTTAGCCCGCCGTGAAGCATGCCTCTGTGGGATGCATCCATGGAGGGGAATTTTCTAAAGGATCTGTGTCTGGCAGTGAGACGACCATCTACTCTTATGGTGAATCGTCCATGGGTGAGATGGATTTATTATATCAACTGCAAGATGGAGGGCTTGGGGGCTGTTCCGATGGCAACAGTATTCCGGACCCCTTTGAGCCGCCAAACCGAGTCGGAATCTTCATGGCCGGCACACAACCCGGGCAAAACTCTACGGCTGCGGCAACAATGACTTCCGGGTCAGCAGCGGTGATGGCAGCCAGGGCAGGACGCCCTGCGCGCCCACCGGCTCAGCTTCTGATGGCTTTAGCGGATACGATGATAGCTCAGTTAACTGCCATGGTCAATCCGGCGGATCAAGCTCAACATGATGCGGAAGTGGCACAACTACGTGAGGAGGTAGCACAAGCCATGGAAAACCTAGCAGCATAGGACGTCAGGATGGCCGCAGAGCGGGCGGGTTTGGATGCTCGGGCCCAACAGATTCAATCAGAGGCTTTTCAGCTTACGATGGATCAGAACGCATCAAATGAGATCATGAGGAGAAGGCACCAGAAGGCTCAGTCCCGCCTGCCTACGGTTTATGAGCCTAGAAACCTCTTCCGCACACCTGGTGCAGGGCCCAGTAACCCGCCAAAGGTAAACCGGGATGCAACGCCCGGAGCTGGGACACCAGTTCGGCCGCGTGTGACGGAACCCCCTCGTTTGAATGCTGCTCCACCTCACCACATACCAACACCACTGGGTCATTATTCTAACCCTTTGGAGAACATGATCGCTCCGGCAGCACGATTGGCGGCTCTCCCGGTGGATGGCGACTCTCCAACGATGGTTGAAACACAAAGGGTCAGAGAACTTCTTCAGACAGCTCTGGCACAACAGGAGGCATATTCTTATAGTCGAGACAGGATTCATTCCACCCCTCGCCCAAGCCGGAGCTATAGCAGGCATATCGACTCACCAGCCATTTCAAGCAACGCCCGACGCCCTGACCAGCCACGCGGGTATGGCCCAACACATGATGTAGTTCCTAATGTGGTTGATCAGGACAAATTGCGTCAGTAAGCTAAGCGGGCAGCTCAGCAGGCGGCTTATTAGCCCCTTCCGGTTTATCCGACGACTTCGATTGAGGAAGGCGTGACCTCTAGGACTGGGGGCGTACCTTGTTTGGTACCGGCTCTGCGTAATGAGCGTTTGCCTAAGGATTTCAAGGGACCTCGAAAGGTGCCTAATTACACGGCCAACTTACAACCTGGGGCATGGATCGAAAGCTACGAGATGGCCATGGAACTACTGGAAGTCAGTGATGCTGCAATGGCCAAGTACTTCACCATGATGCTGGATGGAATGGCTCATACTTGGTTGAAGGGGCTGCCACCTAATTCCATCGGTTCATGGGCAGAGTTAAAGGCCCGGTTTATTCAGAACTTTAAAGATACATGCAAGAAGCCCATGTCGATTGTGGACTTGACTAATTGCAAGCAAGAGGAGGGTGAATCCACGACCCATTGAGTGCGCCGGGTCAAGGCCATAATACATTCATCTGAGAAGATGGACACCGGCTCTGCAGTCTTAATGTTGGAGAACAATTGCCATTTTGAGCCTCTGAAACAGAAGCTGGGGCGGCTCAAGCACGATTGTAATGACATGGGCCAGCTGATGGCGGCTCTAGTCAAATATGCTGACTCTGATAGTACCAAGGATCCCGTGTCTGACGATGAGAAGACATGGAAGGGAAAGAAGAGCGACAACTCTAAGGGTCCTCAGCATAACCCGACAAATCAAGGAGGCAATAATAAACATAAGGCTGATGGTAGCTCGGAGTTTGTGGCTAACGCCAATGTGCAGGGTAACGATCAATGACGTAAGGGGAGACCGCCTCCTCGATCTGGCGGATCAGGTTCCACTCTTGAGCAGTTGCTAAATGAGCCCTGTCCAAGGCATGGTACTCAGCAGAAACCGGCCACTCACCTGTGGAAGGATTATACAATCATGAAGGCTTTAAGAACTCTAACATGTTTGACAGCAATCATGGGCCGGGCAGCGGCTTAGGCGGTGGCGGTTTTCCTGGCCCGGGTTATGGAGGTGGCGGTTCTAATTCCAACTTTCAAGGCCCTCAAGGTAATCAGGGTGGCTATAATCAGCAATCTGGCCAGGGAGATCAGCAGCAGCAGCAATCTGGATATCAAAGTAATCCAAAGCAGCTGAATAGTGGGCAGTATCATGTGTTTACCACCAGTTTATGTAAACGGGACCAGAAGCTTCATAAGAGGGCTGTGAACGCTGTTGAGCCGACAGTTCCTTGTTACTTGAGATGGTCTGAGCAGCCTATTCTATGGAGTAGGGAGGATCACCCTCCCCGGATTGACAATCCGAGTCATTTGGCCTTGGTGGTGGCACCTCAAGCTGGAGGATATAAATTCACTAAAGTGCTCATGGATGGAGGCAGTAGCATCAATATCCTCTGTCAACCCGGGTCATTTGGCCTTGGTGGTGGCACCTCAAGCTGGAGGATATAAATTCACTAAAGTGCTCATGGATGGAGGTAGTAGCATCAATATCCTCTATTATGAGACTTCCTGTCGCATGGGGTTGACTAATAAAAATCTTAAGACGTCCAAGACTGTTTTCCATGGAGTGGTGCCTGGTAAGTCGGCATACCCAGTGGGGAAGATTGAACCTAGAGTTGTTTTAGCTTTCCCTCGAGGTGACAAATTTTGTTATGTGCTAAGGTTGATGTTTACTTGTACTAATAATACAGCTGAGTATGAGGCCTTGCTCCATGGTCTTTGGATGGCTAAGGAGATGAACTTAAGCCGGGTGAGGTGCTTTGATGACTCAGATTTGGTGGCTCAACAAGTCTCAGGCAAATGGGATTCCAAGAATCCCCTCATGGCGGCTTATCACCGCAAAGTTGATGCTATTGCTGGACACTTCAAGGGTTATCAAGTGGAGCACATTGATCGCAGAAAGAATGAGGCGGCTGATGCTTTAAGCCGGCTGGGATCTCAGCATAAGCCGGTGCCACCTAACACTTTCTTGGATATTCTGCATAACCCTTCTGTCAAGTTGCCTACAGAGGAAGACTTGGCTGTTCCTGACCCGGAAGCACAATTGGTGGCGGCTCTTCACGTCATCCCAGATTGGACAGTGCCATATTTGGATTACATGACCCAGGGCGAGTTGCTTGAGGATGAAACCTTGGCTAGGCAGATAACCCGACGGTCTAAGTCAATGAGAATTGCTATTGGCGAGTTGCATCATCGCAGTGTAAGTGGGGCGTTTCAGCGTTGTGTATCTCGTGAGGAAGGTCAAGAAATTCTTCGTGAGATTCATGAAGGAGATTGTGGCCATCATCCTGGTTCAAAGTCCCTTGTGGCAAAAGCTTTTCGTCATGGATTTTATTGGCTGACGGCTCACGCTGATGCAGAGGATCTGGTCAGTAAATGTGATGATTGTCAGAAATTCTCACGGCGAGCTCACGTGCCGGCTCAAGAATTGCAGATGATTCCAATTACTTGGCCGTTTGCAGTCTAGGGACTTGACATGGTTGGACCTTTCAAAAGGTCCAAACATAAAAAGACCCACCTCTTGGTGGCGGTTGACAAATTCACAAAGTGGGTTGAGGCAGAGCCAGTTAGTAAGTGTGACACAGCCATGGCGGTCCAATTTCATGAAAAAGGTGATCTTTTGTTTTGGCTTTCCACACATCATTATAACTGACAATGGCACTAATCTATCCAAGGGCGCCATGGAGGAGTTTTGTCAAAGTGAGCATATTCGGCTTGACATTTCTTCAGTAACTCAGCCCCAATCCAATGGTCAAGCTGAAAGAGCCAATCAGGAAATCTTTAAAGGCATCAAGCCCCGACTTATGGTTCCTTTGCAATGGACGCCGGGTTGTTTGGTGGAGGAGTTACCTTCTGTGATATGGAGCATCAATACTACCCCCAATAGGTCTACGGGTTACACGCCTTTCTTCATGGTTTACAGAGCAGAGGCGATTCTCCCTAGTGACATCCGTCATGACTTGCCCCGCGTGGCGGCTTATGTTGAAGCTGATAACGAACAAGCGCGTCAGGATGCACTTGACCTGTTAGATGAAAAGCGTGACTTGGCAGCAGCCCGCTCGGCGATTTACCAACGAGACCTGTGCCGTTATCACAGCCGCCGGGTTAAGTCCAGAACCTTTCAAGAAGGCGATTTGGTGCTCCGGCTCATCCAGGATCAAACTGATGCACACAAGTTATCCCCACCTTGGGAAGGGCCCTTTGTGGTCAGCAAGAACTTGAATAACGGGTCATACTACCTTATCGATGTTCGAGAGCATAAAGACTCACATAAGTCAGAGGAGGAGACCTGCCGACCGTGGAATATTGCTCATCTTTGGCCTTACTACACTTTAGCCACCGGCTCTTATGATGTACATATTTTTGACGATGTATATATTATAATAAGTAATAAAGCAGGACCTCTGTCCTTTTCATCCTCAATGATCATATGTCTTCATCATCGTAATTCCAAAGACCAATTGGGGGCTGATCGTATTTGAATCTAGCTTAACCCCTTCTGGTCCGACTTTGATCGTATTCGAATCAGAGTCGTTAAAAAATCTTAAGGTCACTAGGGGGCTTCCTGTTCAAACATAGGTCGTATTCGAACCAAAGATGACATAGCTGTCGGTACCCTCTTGATTGGCGTAATGCCAAACCCACTAGGGGGCTTCTTGATCATATTCGAATAATAGCTTAACCCCTTTTGGGTCCGACTTTGATCGTATTCGAATCAGAGTCGTTAAAAAAGTCTCAAGGTCACTAGGGGGCTTCCTGTTCAAACATAGGTCGTATTTGAACCAAAGAGAACATAGTTGTCGGTACCCTCTTGATCGGCGCAATGTGATAAACACTAGGGCGCTTCATGATCATATTCAAATCCTAGCTTAACCCCTTTTGGTCCGGCTTACTGATCGTATTCGAATCAGAAGCCTTGTGTTTTTTTATCCTTGTTGATTTAAGTTTTTTGAACTAATCTTTGGGTTTGTCTTAAGACTTTTTTGTTCATACCTGAGGCATATATATATGAGGTTTATATTTAACCCGGCTTGTCTTTGGACGATAAGTCGCCAGCATGTGTCAATCATCCAAACATGTGGAAGTTTTGGCTTCTAAAGATTGGGTTATCACCCTTACTGTGCAGGTCACATAAACCGACAGTACAAATTCATAATCACAGGTATGATATCATAGTTATGTTTCAAAGTTGTGATTCATAATAGGCTTATCTGTGACTCCTTTTTTATCAGTGGTCATATGTAAGATATTATGACCCGCCTGTGGTAAACCGCCGAGGGTTCTTGTGATCTATTTCTGTGTGCAGGATAGTTCAAGGACTTTCTTATTCATAAGGAAAACGGATGATAAGTATAATAAGGGCAAATATAAGATGGCGGCTTAACAGTGTTGAGCATCAAAATGTGCACGATGGCACAACGAAGCAAAGCCATTTCTACCCTATTACATGACTCCCCGAGTCTAAATGATTAAACTGTTTTTCAGAAGGCTACTAATATGAGCTGCCCGGTGGGTCAATTCTCTTGTTGGCTTGATGCTTCTGGATCAACCTTCTTCGCTTCTTTGTCCTGTTCCCGTCCTGGAAGGTTGATGATGACCAATCAATGCCATTGAAAGCTTCAAATTCAGCTTCATCATCAATTAGCCTGGACAGGTCACTTCAGGGGCGAAGGTATGCTTATGGATTGGGGGGATCAGGCCTGTCACTTTATAATGCGGCGTCGGCATCCTCTGATTTCCCGCGTCATAAGCCGGATGGTACTTGGTGAGCTCCGTCTCATTGGCAATCAAGCTAGCCACAGGGCGTATTTCCTTCACACAAGTAGCGAAGTCCTCCTGTTCAAATGAAGTGCCATCCTCCTTAAGGCTTGGATACCCAACGGCGATGTCGGCCGGGTCTAATTCCGGTAGCCATGCTTTGGCCCGACTTAAGGCAGCCACGCCTCCAGCTCTTGCAGAGGATCGTTTTAATTCGTTGAACCGTTGTGGCAGCACAGAAAGCTTCTTTAACACATCAAAAAGGAGCATGGGGGCTTCATTTGACAGGGCAACTGTGGATAAGGCACGCTGAGCTCGAGTGTAAAGTTGTTCTACGAGCGTGTAAACCGCCTTCAGCTTCACCAACATGTCCTGGTTGAGGTTGGTGCTCCTGGGGCCTGCATAGCAATAACAAATTAGTTAACAACAACTCATATGATCATCAGAATGATTCAACACTTGACACTTGTAGGGCGGCTTACCAAAGATTGCTGAGACCATCTAAGACACATGGCATTTTAAGTCGGACAATTCAGTGGTCACCTCTTCAAGAGCCGCCTCTGCTTTCTCAGCTCGATGGGTTAAGGCAATTTTTTCTTCAGCCCAGGCCTTTTTCTCAACTTCAAACTCGGACTTCAGTTTCTCTTGTTCAGACACACTGAATTCAAATTTGAAGTTTGCCCTCTGGGTTTCAGTCTCCTGCAACTCCAAGTGGTTCTTTGCTTCAAACAGCTCAGATTGAAGTTGAGCAGTGGTGGTCTGTACAAATACCGGATCAAAATCATGAATATTAACATATAATATTAAGTCCCAAGCCTTTTGCAAGCAACAACACTTGACACTTGGGGGCTAATGTCTACCGAAAGTTCTATCTAAGTGGCGGTTCATGAGAGTAAGTCCCAAGCACTTAGCAAGCAAGAGTACTTGGCACTTGGGGGCTAATGCATATTGCTGATAAAAGCTACACAAGTGTTGTATTCTACACAAGCATATGAAGGACCATCTCATTCATGCTGATTAAACTGGCCCTTGGGACTACGGATTAAGCCGGATTTGTAAAGGTTTTACCAAAGGATATTACTGATGTTCATAATTTTCATTCTAAGTCTACAACATATTCATCACAAGCAGTAGACTTGGGGGCTGGCATAGTAAGGAGAATTCAATAAAGGGAAAAATTCGTACCTCAAATTTCTGGTGCATTTGTTTCACCATGTCAATTTCAAGATCGCGGCTACTGTGCACTTGGCTAAGATAACCAGAAAAAACTTCGTCAGTGCTCATTTGAGTATAATCAGCAACATCAAATCTGACCTTACAACGCTCAATGTGCTCCTTCTTGGTAGAACACTTGGCTAGTACAGTAGGTCTCCCCAGCTCAGTATAGCTGGTCTTAGTGATTTCCACATCATTATCTTGTGGGTCGGCTGTCTTAACCGGGCTTGAAGCTTCAGGGTTTACAGAGCCCTCGGCGGCTTGATCGACAGGCGGGTCAACAATCATTGTTGGCATGTCATGAACATGCTCAAGTGGCGGCTCAGGAACAGAGGCCTCAGGCGCAGTTGTCTAGAGCTCCGGCTCATTGATGGTTGGCTTTTCGAACGACTTGTTTTTCTTCACCCTCTTGCTGGGCTTTGCGTTTCCGCTACATAAGGTCAAAAAGGTCAGTACAAGTATAAAGGATTGTAATGAGTACATGATAAGTAAATCGTCATTACCCTGGAGCGGTCTTAAAAGCCGGCATGTTGGACTGGATTGAGTCGCCGGAAGAATGTGAGGTTTCCTGATAATTTGAATCAGAAGAGTTGAGTGGTTGACGAGTGAGACCCACCAAAGGGTAAAAAGGATTTAAGTCGAAGGTGACCTTGTTCCGGTGCTTCTTTGGTGTATTCGGTAAGCTGGAGGAGAGTTCTGCATCTTTGCTGGTCCGGGTCTGTCTCCGGCTCTCATGAATGTGTCGCTTCAAAAGAAATTGAGGATCCTGATAAGCTAAGGGATGAGAAAATCTTACTTTCTGGGTTACTCTTCGGATTTTTTGTCTTGGCAAAGGCTCGGAGTTAGAGGAAATAATATTTACCTCTTCTTCCATTCCCTGACATGTTCCCGTGTCAGCTTGATGATAATCAATGTCAATAAGGTGATTGAAAAAGGAGCCAAGAGAGTCAAGGGCTACCTCCGACTCAGAGGAGACCGCCAGTTGAAGCAATTCAGAAGCGTTGGGCTTCTTTCCTCTTTTCTTGGCAGCGGCTCTCCCGGCGGCTTTCTTGGCATTCTTGGCTCCCTTTGCAGCCTCATGATCATACTTTTTCTTCCAAAATTTGTCATCGGCCTGCGAAAATCAGCAATGGTTTGAGTAAAAGACAAAACATCAAGGATGAAGGTAAATTAACTCAGTTTTGCGGCTTACCCCTGGAGCCGGGTTAGCTTTGCAGAAAGGGCTTAAGCCCACCTTGCCACAATCTGCTAGGCTTTCATTCAAAAGTGACTTCGTCATATCATTGATAACATCGTCAGGTAAATCGTCAGGGCTGCCGCGCAGTGGATCATTCTTTTCGCCTGTGTAGGTGCACATTAAACCAGAGCGACGGCTCAACGGGATGATCCACCATGCAACCCAGCACCGGACCAAGTCAATACCATTTAAGCCGTTCCCTAAAAGAGCCTTGACTTTGGCCATGGTAGGAGCGAGCTTCTGGCGGTCAACAGCTGACAACTTGTCTGGAAGAGGATGATTGGAATCGAGGCGCATGGCGCGAAGGCCGGGCAGAGGGTTCTCATCAGCCGGAGAAGTGTCTTGGCAGTAGAACCATGTCTGGTTCCAATCTTTGGGGTGACTCGGCGGTTGCGCGTAAGGGAAGATGGCGTCTCTCCGTCGTTGGACTGAGACCCCACCGAGCTCCAAACTAGGTCCGTTGGAGTATTCATTCTGGCGGTTCAAATAAAACAACTCTATGAAAAGTAGCAATCTGGGCTCTTCTTGAAGATACACCTCACAGAACACTAGAAAGTTGCAAATATTAGACACGGAGTTGGGTCTGATGTCTTGAGGACGGAGGTAAAAAAAGTGCATGACATCTCTAAATAACTTTGAGCCGGGTGGCGAAAAGCCCCGGTTCATGTGATCAGTGAAAACGATGACTTCCCCCTCTTTGGGCTGAGGCTTTTCCTCTATTGGATCAGGAGCACGGTACGACATCACATCCTTTTTAGGCAGATAGCCGGTTTTCACAAAATCGTCAAGTGTACTCTCCGTGACGATGGATTTGACCCAGTTACATGAAGTGACTGTTTTGGGTGGCATTGTGAAGAAGGAAGCCTAAAAAAGAGAAAAATTTCTAGTTCAAATTTAAGCTAGAGGAAAAGTATTACAACACATATTCGAAATGGCGGCTTATAAAGGGGCCTAATGGTATATGACTAATTACATCAGGTTATTTAAACTGCCGTGAGCAGTCAGGTTATTTAAGCCGCCATGGCAGTCGGATGTTATCTGTTGAGCATTGCAATTTAAGCTGGTGGTTTGAGCCGCCATGGCTAGGTGGATCTATCAAAACACAGATTTTTGGCTAAGTGTCACACATACAAGTTTCATAGATTGCAATCGTTATTTTGGATCAACGGATGTTCAGAAAAAGGAAATGAATCTAGACCTAGAAAACTAGTACAGATGAGTTCATAAGCTCTAGAGGGATCTTTTCTTCTAGGAAAGGGGTTTGCTAGTATTGAAAGAAAAGGCAAAACAGCAACCACATTAGTTATACGCCATTTTCAGATCAAAGAGGTTCATGGTGCAAGCACTGAAGATGAACTACGATGAACTGTGAAGAACATAGAGAAGTTCAAAAACCCTAATGCGGATCTGAGGAGCGGGAAAGCAAAAACTTACAGGTGTAGATCTACTGCGGAGGGTCGCCGCCGTTCTCTGGTTCGATTCAGGGTGATGCAGCGGCCTGGGACGAACACGATGGTGCGCTCTGCGGTGGCAGCGGAGCTCGAGCGACAGAGGTCATGAGAGGAAGGAGACGATGGAAAGGGGAAGAATGATAAGAAGACCGGTCGTGGCTATTTATAAGGAAGGACTGATAAGTGGGTGGGAAAAACAAGGAGGCCGAAAATATGGTTATCTAGCTGCCAGAATGCCTTGATTCTCGGGATGGTCATTAAGATCAGGATCCGTTGAGATATGTTGGATAAAGTGTGAATTAAAAGAAGATGACGGCATGGCGGGTTATCGCCAATCTATAAGATGACGTCATGGCGGGCTATAAACTCTCGCACAATGAAGAGCAGAAGATTTTTCTAAGTGTTAAAGATTGACATGAACCAGTTCAAATCAATCTGGGCCTAATGTTGGGGATATAACTACTAGGTATGACCCGCCCAGGAGGGGCTGGGTTATACCTACGGCGATTCATCATATGAAGCCCGAGACGACATTTGAAGATGGCGGTTCAGTTAAGGGCCCAAGGCCCAAAGGCAGCTTAAGGCCCTTAGAAATAAACCGCCATATGTATATGACTTGTATTGTAAGGCAGGAATAGACAGACACCAAGCGGACACTGTTTATGAGCCGGCCGGGACTCTGTGAGCCGCTGGGCATCGACCTCTGTATATAAAGGGATGACCTGGTGGTAGTTCAGGACAAGTAACATCAGATCGAGAACTAGGTCAAGCAAATTCGCTCCCTGGTAATCGAGACATAAGCAATCCCACCTCAAACTAGATTAAGCCATTACCTTCACCGCAAGGGGCCAAACCAGTATAAACTCCTGTGTCCTTTGTCCCATTTTAACCCCTTTAAGCTTCCTAGTTGCGATGGCTCCACGACTAAGTCCTTTTGCTAGGACATCTACCATGACGTTTCCACGACACACACGAGAATTTCATCTAGTCACTTTCATCATGTTGGTTTGATTCGTGTTCGCTACTTTGATATGTGGGTGGACCGGTGCTTGCTTGCTATCCTTACTTGAACAAGCTTCCCACTTATGATTAACCCCTCTCGCAAGCATACGCAACTACGAAAGAAGAATTAAGATAGAATCTAACCATAACATTAAACATATGGATCCAAATCAACCCCTTACGAAATAGTGGATAAACTAGGGTTTAAGTTTCTATCACTCTAGCAACCCATCATCTTATAACTACTCGACAATGCATTCCCTTAGGCCCAAAGATGGTGGAGTGTCATGTAGTCGATGTTCACATAACACCACTAAGGGAATCACACCATACATATCATCACAATATCGAATGAATATCAAATTCACATGATTACATATGACGAGACTTCTCCCATGTCCTCAAGAAGAAAAGTAACTACTCACAAAACATATTCATTCTTAATATCAGTCGGGTATTGAGTATCATGGTAGATTTGAACATATAATCTTCCACCAAATAACCGGCTAGCATCAACTACAAGATGTAATCAACACTACTAGTCACCCACAGGTACCAATATGAGGTTTTGATGGAAAGATTGAACACCAGAGATGAACTAGGGTTTTGAGATAAGATGGTGCTGTTGAAGATGTTGATGGAGATTGGCCCTCCCACGGTGAGAGGGTTGGTGGTGATGACGATAGCTTCGATTCCCCCCTCCCGGAGGGAAGTATCCCGACAGAATCGCTCCGCCGGAGAGCAAAAGTGCTCCTGCCCAAGTTCTGCCTGGAGACAGTGGTGCTCCATCCTGAAAGTCATCTCTTTATTTTTTTTCTAGGTCAAAAGACCTTATGTACCAGAAGATGGGCACATGAGGTGGGCCAGGGAGCCCACTACCCACCAGGCGCGCCTGAGGGGGGGGGGGGGGGTAGGCGCGCCCTGGTGCCTAGTGGGCTCCCGGGTGGTCTCCTCCAGTATTTCTTTTCTCTAGTATTTTTAATATACTCCAAAATAAATCTCCGTATAATTTCAGCTCATTTGGAGATGTGCAGAATAGGTATCTCTGACGTAGCTTTTTCAGGTCCAGAATTCCAGCTGCCGGTATTCTCCCTTTTTTTGTAAACCTTGCATATTATGAGAGAAAATGCATTAGAATTACTCCAAAAAATATTATATTGCATGAAAACACTATAAATAAAAGTAGGAAAACATGATGTAAAATGGACGTATCAGTGGCCACTTGGAGACATCAAGGGAGTATGAGCAATGGTTGGTTGAAGCCGACACAGTGGGAGGCAGTGGTGGGAATTAGGGATCGCTTTATCTAGAGTTGGATAATGGGCCTATGAGCTATGGATGATTTAAGGAATACGAGATTTAGGGTTGGGCCATAGGAAATGGATGTTGACCCACATGCCATAGGAATTATTTTCATTTCTTATTATCTTTTGGGTATCCACTGGGTTACCCATGGGATCAAGCTCATACCTATGCCCTACCCGTATATCTGTGGGTATGGATACCCATTACCCGTGGGTACAAAATCTCTCTAGTCTTGCCCACGCCCATTGTTTACGGGTAGGGTACCCGCGGATACCCATACCCCTGGGCAAAACTGCCATCCCTAAGAAGAGCCATGGGAGAGCCACAAGCTAACAGAGCACGACCCCTTGACCTAATTCCACTATAAATTCAGAAACATTCCCAAACCAACAGAGAGCCACCGAAACACTTTTTCCGCCGCTGCAAGCTTCTGTTGTTCCACGATCCCATCTAGAGGCCTTTTCTGGTACTCTACTGGAGGGAGAATCGATCATGGAGGGCTTCTACATCATCCTTGCTACCTTCCAATGATGCTAAGTAGGTCAACACAGACCTACAAGTCCATAGCTCGTAGCTAGATGGCCTGTTCTCTCTCTTTGATCTTCAATACAATGTTCTCCTCAGTGTTCTTGGAGTTCTATCCAGAGTAATCTTCTTTTGTGGTGTGTTTGTTGGGATCCGATGAATTGTGGGTTTATGATCTAAATATTCATGAGAAGTAATTGAGTCTTTTCTGAACTTTATTATGCATGATTGTTATAGTTGTTATTTCTCTCCGATCTATCTATTTGGTTTGGCCAACTAGGTTGATTTATCTTAAGTGGGAGAGGTGGTCTATAATGGGTTCAACTTGAAGTGCTCTATATCCTAGTGATAGAAGGGAACACGACATGTATTGTATTGTTTCCATTAAGGGTAAAATAACGGGGGTTTATTCATATTGATTGGGTTTACTTTGTCTACATCATATCATCTTGCTTAAGGTGTTACTCTATTTTTTATTAACTTAATACCATAGATGCATGTTGGATAGCAGTCGACTGGTGGAGTAACAGTAGTAGATGTAGGCAAGAGTCAGTCTACTTGTCTGGGACATGAGGCCTATATACATGATCATTGCCTTGAATATTGTCATAACTATGCACTTTTCTATCAATTGTCCAACAGTAATTTGTTGTCCCACCATATGCTATATGTTCGTGAGAGAAGTCTCTAGTGAAAACAAAGGCCCCCGGGTCTAGTTTACTCATATTATAACATTCAGAATACCTTTGCTCCAATTTTTTTTTTCATTTATTTTATTTTGAAAGTTATCTATTTACCACTACAAGATTTGATCCTTACAAGTAACGAGTTCAAGGGGATTGACAACCCTCCTGCCTGCATTGGGTGCAAGTATTTGCTTTTCTGTGTGCAGGTGTTGTTCACGAGGCTTTGCGTGATTCTCCTATTGGTTTGATAAACCTTGGTTCTCGCTGAGGGAAATACTTATCTCCATTGTACCACATCTCCCCTCCTCTTAGGGGAAAATCCCAACGCACCTCACAAGTAGCAGGAAGAATTTCTGGCACCGTTGCCGGGGAGACATCATTAAAACCTATCAAGTACCTCCACACGAACTATCATCTACTTGTTGTACTTTTTATTTGCCTTTTTATTTGCCATTGCCTCTTGCTTTTCATCTCCCCCACTTCTCATAAAAAACTAAAACACAAAAATATTTACTTTGTTGCTTTGCTCGTTTGCTTGCTTTGTCACTATGTCTCAAGAAAACACCAAGTTGTGTGATTTTTTCAAATAATGGTAATAACGGTTTTATGAGTACTCCAGTTGCTCCTCCCGCCACTAGTGCGGAGTCATATGATATTAGTGTTGCTTTGCTAAATCTTGTTATGAAAGAACACTTTTTCTGGAAATCCTAGTGAGGATGCTACATCCCATCTTAATACTTTCGTTGAATTATGTGATATGCAAAAGAAAAAAGATGTGGATAATGATATTATAAATTTGAAATTATTTCCTTTCTCGCTAAGAGATCATGCAAAATTTTGGTTTTTGTTAGGACCCCAATCCTAAGTCACACCGATCTAGCCTGTAACACTTCATATCACATTGCGGCCTCACGCACGGTATTCCCACGGCTGCAACCTAACCTTGGCCGGGACCGTTTGCACCTTTTGGCTCACGTATATGACTGTGTCGCTAGCATCCATATGACAGAGAACCCGGGCTGACATGGCTAGTTGTCGGGGCACACAAACAGGGGTGTATGTTTCCCCCTGACTTGTGCCCGGACAGGCAAGTCTCCGGCACAATAACAACAATGCAAACTACACCAAGCATCCAAAGCAAGGACAAGCAGAAGAGATAGCTATTTGAGAAATCAAAGGGAGGATCAAGAAGACCAAGACAAGCCAAATAAGCAAGATGCCACTAAGGAGAAACCACCCTTGCCTCGCAGGCGAGCCTAGCAGGGTCGAGGTCACCCTGAAGGCAAGTCTCAAGACTCCCCCGGCAAGCTTGCCGGGGATGTTGAGGGCAGATTATCCCGCCAAGGCGTCACGGCTCCACCTCACAGCAGCGCAGGTCACTTATCGGTGCAGTGTCGAGCCCCCTGGTGATTAGGTGGCTGTTATTTAGCATGTGGCATCCATTTTTGAGGAAGATCACCTCCAGATGACACCCGTCTAGGGGTGTGTCATGCAGGCAGGCAAGAAGATGAATAAATAGCACGACAAGGCTTTCCGGGCTACCCCCTTTACATGACACTAAGCGGTGCATTTAATGCACCTTGTCCTGTCTGCAGAGTTAGGTATGATAGCACTGTGGCTATCTAATCACTGGATAATGACTGTTTTGCCATTGTGGTAACCCCTTGACCTATGAAAGGAGGGCCGCGGCTACCTTAGAGAGGATTCAAACCCTTGTACACTCATACGCGCGTAGCTGCTCTCATCCTAAGGCGACCTTGCCGGGCTAGAGTGCCGCGTCTCCACGATGGTCCATTCATCAATCCGCCAAAGCAGGAGTAGAGTTTTACGCCTTGCGGCAGCCGGAACCTGGGTAAAAGTGCATGTGTCATTGCTGCCGTGCTGCTCTACGGGCTCCGCTCTTTGCGCAATGTGCCCTTCTCCCTTGCTGAACCACAAAGGGGCCAATGGTCCTATAGGTGGCCGTGTTTAACCACCACATCTTTGGTGCACCAGGTAGGGGGACGACGCTTGTGCGAACCCGAGGGCATAAGCAGCGCATCATCTTCATGATCGTCTTCTCATCGACGGCTTCATCCTCCATAACACCCAAGAAAAGACGTGGCATGACGGGTCGGGAAGGAAGCGACATCGCTCCCTCGCCCACCCTTTCCAGTTGCCATCACCTCTCTCCGCCGCGGCTACATCGGCGGCGGGATCAAGGCATGACTGCGGCATGACAGCCCCAAACGGTTTAGGCAGCATGTTCACCATGCGAGCCCAGTTCGAAAAAAGCGGCAAGGTTATAAGGTACATGGTTCCTCTATTTGCCACTATCACTTATCAATGATCGAGCTACACTGGGTTCAGTGTTGTCAATGTCGATGAGACCGCGTGAAACTCGGTCCAGCATTTGCCCCGCTAAGGGAAATCCTGAGTAGAGCGCCAGTGCGAATCCGTTGATTGACGCCCCGACAAGCACGCTCCGACAAGGTCGTCCGCGTTGGCATGACTTTTATGCCAGCTACCGTAAGATTGTTAAAAGTGTAAAGATGAGGAGAGAGAAACCGGTCCTACCTTGCATCATATTCTATCGCTCACAAGATATCTATGATTCCTTCCTGCCCTTGCTGGGAACCGGAAAGCAACATGCGAGGCGCCATCCTCCCTAGGCACGCGGACGCGACAAGCAGCTGCGACTAGAGGGGGAAAGGAAGCACGGATGAAAGCTAAGTCCACATGTTTGTTGCTCCTTTATATATCCAGAGTCTGCATTTGCTTATCCCTCGGATACCAAGGTGTTTCGTATGAAGAAATCTTTCATGTGATGGCAGCTTGACGGATCATCTGCGCCCCCGCTTTGTTCCGAGCTTGCTCATGGGGCGGGTGGCTGCGTCAAAGACTCCTAAAGGAAAAACTTGCTATGACATGTCCTCGCCAGCCGAATGCTAAGGACCCGCTCCTCACATCAACTACAGCAGCATGTTGCTGGCATGCAACCAAAACACGTAAAAATAAACTAACCATACGAACACCCATGGATAAAACACAAGAGGGATAGCATGCATTCAGAATTAATTAAACATCAGTTCAGCACAAGTAAAAGAAGTATGGTGTCTAAACACAAGACATGCATAATGTTTTGTTACAGAGCAACACAACGACGTGAATGGTTCAAGGCCGTGCTTGGCGGCCTTATGGAGCCCTGGGAATGGAGAGCACCTTGTCGGCGAAGGGGGCAGCTTTCTCCTTGGCAGCAAAAACACCAGCACCTGCTGGGAGCTTCCTGAAACCATTAGCAAGGTTGAGTTCGGGGTGGCGGTAGGCGAGGTTGCTCAAGACCATGAAGAGGGCATTGCGGCCAAGCTTTCGAGACTCACTTTCAAAAAGGGCGTCTCTTCCTTCTTCATGAGTCTTCAACCCTTCAATCAACTCGTTAAAGAAGAGCCCTAACTTGATGCTCGGGACCTCGTGCCTGCCAACCGATAAGATTGGCCCCTCCATGCCCATTGTTGCAACCTGGCAGTGAGGCACTCAGCGATGTTGACTTGGCTCTTGATCCAAGGGTCGACCTGCTCGGATTGGTTTGCTAGCTTGTCCTCTACATCTTTCCGAAGGAGTCTCGCATTGTCTAGATCCTTCATCAGTTGCTTCTCACGGATACCACCATGCTCGATTTCACTCTCTAGGGTGCCAATCCTTGCCTTCATGTCTTCAATAGCGCCGTTGGCAGTCTCAAGGTCCTAGCTCTGGGAGAAGAGCTACGATTGCACATCTTTCAGGGGGGCGTCAGCCTTCTGCACTTCTTCCTTGGGAGCTATTGTTCTCTTGGTACTCCCGACAAACTCCTCTGTCAGTTTGGCCACATGTTGATCAAGATCGGCCTTGGCAATGGATGCTGCGACAAGATCATCTGCAACCTTCTTCAGCTGAGCGACAGAGTCAGTGGTGAGCGCATCGAGGGCCGCCTTGTGCTAGTCCTCCAGCTCCTTGGTGTGTTGCTGGACAAGGGCCTCCAGTTCCTCGTCTTTGCCACGAAGGGTGACCTCGAGTTTCTCTTCCCGGGAAGAGATATCCTTCTCCCTGGCATTCAGGAGCGTTGCACGCTTTGCCAGATGGGCCTCTCGGGCAATGACATCCTCCTTTGCCATGGAGACCATCTCCTACTGCTGCAAAAGGACTTGGAACTGCTTGCTGTGCCATTCGCGCAGCTCGCTCCCCTTGTCCCTCAGCTTCTGGTCCATGCTGTTGGAAGAATTGGGCTGCTTCTTGAGTGCCTGCCACTTCTGACCGTACCCTGCCACCACAAATTCTAGACAAGATAGGTCCATGACGGTATTGACAGAGTCGTTAGCTTCTCCAACTTGCTGAGACAGTGGCGCCATGATGCGCTGGATCTCCTCATGAAGCTCTGTGCTCGTTGCCGCTAAAGAACTGGGGGCTCTGTGACCAGGTTGAGCCAGCACCAATGCTAGTCGACTTGAGGTTAGCTGTGGGATCCCAGCCGAGGTGCCAAACAATGGAGGAAGGCTCATGGTTTTAAGGGGATTTTCTCCTCAACCAATACCCTGATTCTGATGCACTGCCATGGGCTTTCTCTGCTTCCTTTGGGGGCTCTTGAGTGCCCCCGGTGGCGTGTTCCTGCCCCTCCATGGCAGCAATTTTGATGGCTTCCTCGACAACATCTTTCCCGATGCTGGCCATCACCTCCAACAACTCGGGCTCCTTGGCCAATGATATTGCTAGCAAAAGCGACACACAATTATGAGGAGGTAGAAGCATCGGAGGATCAAATACTGGGAGCAAGATGATAAAGGAAAACAAATAAGTTACCGGGAGTTGTCCACCATGGAAGGTCTTCAGTTTCCCCAGCAACATCAGTTGTCGAGACATGGATGCCACCCCCTTCCCCGGTAACTATGGTGATAGCCTGGACGGGGCCTTCCGTGGGAGTCTCTGTCAGGGTCCCATTAGCTCGATCAACAGGTGGAGTGGGTACCTCCTAGAAAGCCCCATCTTGGGCAGACTCCTCCTCCTTTGTGATTGGAGATGGGGGTGCTCTTCTACACCGTCCTTGGCGGGGGAAATCAGTCCCGTGTCTTCATGTCGAGGGCTGGGCTGGGGGCTTGCCACTAGGTCATTCATGCTGCTCTCCGCCTGGCCCGTGCCTCCCGGGGACCTCAGCGGCTCTGCATGCCTGAGCCACTTGGCTCGGTGGACGAGGGTCTCCTCCTCCTCCTCTTCTCTATCAAGGGCAGTAAACAAGATTGAATCAGCAAACCAACAAGTATGCTAGACTCAGATGAGAACAAAGAGTATTGTTCTTACTCAAAGTCCATGAGAATAGAGCCCAGCTCGAACTCCATAGATGGCAGAGGCGCCTTGCCTCTATTCAGGACCAGGGATCATCACTCCCTGGTAACTTCAAGTAGCGCTTTCCTCTAGGCCGGAGAACCACTTGATCTCATCATCAAGCTTGGGTAATTGCTAGTCTCCTGCAACCCCATGAGCATTGCAATCTGGCATCCATTTCAGAATCTAGTCCCGGGCGGAGATGATGTTCAGTGGGATAACACTTGCCGACAATTTGAATGGCCCAAGGCCGCCGAACAGCTGTTCGCACAACCAGCCATGACCATAAACTGACAAGTTGTTGGCTAGGCCCGGGTACAGTCGCATCCTGTCTGCAGCGTCCCCGTCCAGCCAGGCGAACCTGTCCCTTTTCTGCAAATGCGCGATGCAGCGTCGGAGGAAATTGGCCCCCACTTGCTCGATGGTTAACCCGGCGGCTTTGATACGGATGATCCTGTTCAGCGTCGGGCGAAGCCTGTCGTTGCTAAGGCCCACCTTCCTCCAATCGTTGTCGTGCACAATACACTCCGTCCCCGCCTGGCAGAACTCTAGGGCATCCGTGTCCTAGATCCAACACTAGTCCGCCCTCCATTCTTCCCACCTGTCGCACTGCTGACCAGGAAGCTAATCCCAACTTTCCCTCGCCACCCGAGGGATCCAACTTACGTTCCCAGAGCGGTGGGATTTGTTCTCCACCCGCGGGACGAAGAAGTGTCAGAATAGATCCACATTGGTGGTGACCCCGACAAAGTTCTCACACAAGTGGGCAAAAATCACCGAGCAAGCCATTGCATTAGGCGTGAAGTCCAAAAGTTGAAACCCATATACCATCATTATTGATGTCTACTACACAACCTTCTTCTTGTAGACGTTGTTGGGCCTGCAAGTGCACAGGTTTGTAGGATAGTAGCAAATTTCCCTCAAGTGGATGACCTAAGGTTTATCAATCCGTGGGAGGCGTACGATGAAGATGTTCTCTCTCAAACAACCCTGCAACCAAATAACAAAGAGTCTCTTGTGTCCCCAACATACCCAATACAATGGTAAATTGTATAGGTGCACTAGTTCGACGAAGAGATGGTGATACAAGTGCAATATGGATGGTAGATATAGGTTTTCGTAATATGAAAATATAAAAACAGCAAGGTAACTAATGATAAAAGTGAGCGTAAACGGTATTGCAATGGTAGGAAAAAAGGCCTAGGGTTCATACTTTCACTAGTGCAAGTTCTCTCAACAATAATAACATAAATAGATCATATAACAATCCCTCAACATGCAACAAAGAGTCACTCCAAAGGCACTAATAGCGGAGAACAAACGAAGAGATTATGGTAGCGTACGAAACCACCTCAAAGTTATTCTTTCGGATCAATTTATTCAAGACTTCGTACTAGAATAACACCTTAAGACACAAATCAACCAAAACCCTAATGTCACCTAGATACTCCATTGTCACCTCAAGTATCCGTGGGCATGATTATACGATATGCATCACACAATCTCAGATTCATCTATTCAACCAACACAAAGTACTTCAAAGAGTGCCCCAAAGTTTCTACCGGAGAGTCAAGACGAAAACATGTGCCAACCCCTATGCATAGGTTCATGGGCGGAACCCGCAAGTTGATCACCAAAACATACATCAAGTGGCACGTGATATCCCATTGTCACCACAGATAAGCATGGCAAGACATACATCAAGTGTTCTCAAATCCTTAAAGACTTAATCTGATAAGATAACTTCAAGAGGAAAACTCAATTAATCACAAGAGAGTAGAGGGGGGGGGGGGGGAGAAACACCATAATATCCAACTATAATAGCAAAGCTCGCCATACATCAAGATCGTGCCATAGAGAGAACACGAGAGAGAGAGAGAGAGAGAGAGAGAGAGAGAGAGAGATCAAACACATAGCTACTGGTACATACCCTCAGCCCCGAGGGTGAACTACTCCCTCCTCATCATCGAGAGCGTTGGGATGATGAAGATGGCCACCGGTGAAGGGTTCCCCCTCCGGCAGGGTGCCGGAACGGACTCCCGAGAGGTTTTTGGTGGCTATAGAGGCTTGCGGCGGCGGAACTCCCGATCTATCTTCTGTTCCGATGGTTTTAGGGTATAAGGGAATATATAGGCAAAAGAAGTCGGTCAGGGGAGCCTCGAGGGGCCCACGAGAGTGGAGGGCGCGCCCAGGGGGGTGGGCGCGCCCCCCTATCTCGTGGCTTCCTCGATGCTCCCCTGGCTTGCACTCCAAGTTCCTGGGATTGGTTCTGTTCCAAAAATAACTTTTTCGAAGGTTTCATTCCATTTGGACTCCGTTTGATATTCCTTTTCTTCGAAATACTGAAATAGGCAATAAAACAACAATATGGGCTGGGTCTCCGGTTAGTAGGTTAGTCCCAAAAGTAATATAAAAGTGTATAATAAAGCCCGTAATCATTCAAAACAGATAATAAAATAGCATGAATGCTTCATAAATTATAGATACATTCAAGACGTATCAGGATCCCCAAGCTTAATTCCTACTCGTCCTCGAGTAGGTAAATGATAAAGAAAGAATTTATGAAGTGTGAATGCTAGAAGGTGCACAAGTTTGATCAATGATAATTTCAATCACCTTTTCTAGCATGATTATATGTCATAACAGTAGTTCATCTCATAAAACTTCTCAAGATCAAGTAACAAGCTATTCACATGTTAAAGCATAGACCAAAAACTTTGTTGAAAACTAGCAAACTTCATTCTTAGTCATCAAACAATTGCAATTCATCCTATTTTCAGGAATAGCAAACTCCACATACTCAACTATCATATATTCTTCTACAATTGCTAATACTCACGCAATACTAATGGTTATAGAGTTTTTATCAGGCACTGAGAAAGATAGGGGCTTATAGTGTTTCCTCCCAACGTATTCACCTTTGGGTGATGTCAACAATAATAGTTCATGCTAACTTACATCCAACTGGATATATATATCAGGATCTTTCCAACACGAGGTGCTTGCCAAAGGATAAAATGAAAAAGGGAAAGGTGAAGATCACCTTGACTCTTGCATAAAGTAAAAGACATAAAGTAAAAGATAGGCCCTTCGCAGAGGGAAGCAGAGGTTGTCATGCGCTTTTAGGGTTGGATGCACAAAATCTTAATGCAAAAGAACGTCACTTTATATTACCACTTGTATATGGACCTTTATTATGCAGTCCATCGCTTTTATTGCTTCCATAACAAGATCGTATAAAGCTTATTTTCTCTGCTCTAATAAGTCATACATATTTAGAGAGCAATTTTTATTGCTTGCACCGATGACAACTTACTTGAAGGATCTTACTCAATCCATAGGTAGGTATAGTGGACTCTCTTGGCAAAACTGGGTTTAAGGATATCTGGAGGCACAAGTAGTATCTCTACTTGGTGCAAGGAATTTTGGCTAGCATGAGGGGGAAAGGCAAACTCAACATGTTTGAATAATCCATGACAATATACTTTAACTGAGATGTGCGAAAACATAACCTATTACGTTGGCTTCCTTGTCCAACATCAACTCTTTAGCATGTCATACTTAATGAGTGCTCACAATTATAAAAGATGTCTAGGATAGTATATTTATATGTGAAATCTCTCTTCCTTCAATATTCTTTCATGAATTGTTCAAATGACCAATACAATGCTTGCTAACCTTTAATAAATTTACAACCTCTACTTCTTAGATGTGAAGTCATTACTCCCCATAGGATAATATAATTTCCGATTTATGACATTCAACTCATTCAACAATTTACCCATAGGATATAAGTGAAGCACATGAGTAAATGAAAAACTACTCCAAAAAGATATAAGTGAAGATCAATGAGTAGCTAAATAATTATGTAACTATGTGAAGACTCTCTCTCATTAAAGAATTTCAGATCTTGGTATCTTATTCAAATAGCAAGCGAAGCATAACAAAATGACATTGCAAGGATAGCACAACTCAAGTGAAGAAGCAAAAAAACTTAGGCTCAACCGATACTAACCGATAGTTGTTGAAGAAGAAAGGTTGGATGCCTACCGGGGCATCCCCAAGCTTAGATGCTTGAGACTTCTTGAAATATTATCTTGGGGTGCCTTGGGCATCCCCAAGCTTGAACTTTTGTGTCTCCTTAATTCCTCTCATGGGCATCCCCAAGCTTGAACTTTTGTGTCTCCTTAATTCCTCTCATATCATGGTGATAGAGGCAAAGGTGTCCCGTCTTTCGATGAGATGGTGGCTATCATTTTGGAGGAAGTCAACTTTGACGATCCGACTACGAACGTGCGAGGACGTCGCGCCTTAGCAATCGCATGGTTTCTCTTTTTATCAAAAGCTTCATCCACACCAAACTCAACAAGAACTCATAAGATAGGTTAGTATAAACTAATGCAAAACCTTATCATTTTCTACTGTAACAAATCACTAAAATTATTATTCAACATTGCATACTAAATGCCTCTGCATATTTAATACTCCTATCCTCAAATAGAATCATTAAACAAGCAAACATATGCAAACAATGCAAACATAACAGCAATCTGCCAAAACAATATAGTCTGTAAAGAATGCAAGAGTATCAATACTTCCTTAACTCTAAAAATTATGCAAAAAATACTACACTGTAGAATATTTATCAGACCTCATTATGCAAAAAGTTTCAACATTATATCTTGCTCTGACTTTTCTAGGGAATTTTTGCAACAGCGGTAAACTTTCTGTTTTGAAACAGCAACATGTATACTAGCAAAATAAGCATGGTAAAGGCTATCCTTGACATTTTTATTGAAACTAAAGATGCAAAACATTATTCTAATAACAGCAAGCTAATACTAACAAAATAAAATGACGCTCCAAGCAAAACACATATCATGTGGTGAATAAAAATATAGCTCCAAGTAAGGTTACTAGTAGACGAAGACGAAAGAGGGGATGCCATCCCGGGGCATCCCCAAGCTTATGTGATGTGGAGCATCCTTCCATCATCCCCATGGACTCTACATAAACACATCCAACCCCACAAGGACCAATGACAAGAGCTAGAGCATGTGCTTCGGAAACCGAGGTGAACTCCTTCCTACTAGACTTGCATATGGACACAAATGGAACATGTCTACTACCTCACCAAAATATGCTATGCCTCCTTAGGTATGAAGTGGAACACCACCAAGGAGCTCAGGAGCATCCCCAAGGAGAAGGAGAACCACCCCAAGGCCATGAGGATCAAGACGGAGTGCAGCAGCAGCAAAACAGCAAGTCCCAGGCGACCCTGTGCGCACGGGCCCCCGAGACCCCGTGCCCACGGGCTACACAGGAACCCGGCACTGGAGCACCCCGTGTGCACGGGTGTGTACCATGCCCACGGGACCCCCGTGCGCACGGGCCCAACTTACCCCCTGCGCACGGGCCTCCCAGGATGGGTGGCTGAGATGGCTTCTGTCGGTGTCAAAACCGGCGGATCTCGGGTAGGGGGTCCCGAACTGTGCGTCTAGGCGGATGGTAACAGGAAACAAGGGACACAATGTTTTACCCAGGTTCGGGCCCTCTCGATGGAGGTAAAACCCTACGTCCTGCTTGATTAATATTGATGATATGGGTAGTACAAGAGTAGATCTACCACGAGATCAAGGAGGCTAAACCCTAGAAGCTAGCCTATGGTATGATTGTTGTAATGTATGTTGTCCTACGGACTAAAGCCCTCCGGTTTATATAGACACCGGAGAGGGCTAGGGTTACACAGAGTCGGTTACAATGGTAGGAGATCTACATATCCGTATTGCCAAGCTTGCCTTTCACGCCAAGGAAAGTTCCATCCGGACACGGGACGGAGTCTTCAATCTTGTATCTTCGTAGTCTTGGAGTCCGGCGGATATTGATAGTCCGGCTGTCCGGACACCCCCTAGTCTAGGACTCCCTCAGTAGCCCCCGAACCAGGCTTCAATGACGATAAGTCGTCCACTATGGGACTAAGTACCAGTGCGGCTGGGGCTCTGGTTGTTCGTAATGTGGGCTCGTTGCTGCCATTGAAGGTAATGGCTGTGTCGCTCCATGGATTTGCTGTTGCTACTTGGTAGACTTCGGCGAGTTCGCGGATTGATCGTTTTCACATATTATTTGATGCGAAAGTCTCGAAGACTGTTGATACCGTGCTGGTATTGTTGGAGTGGTTTCCCGGAGCTAAAAGCTCTTCGCCACTTTTGGCCACCTGCCGTAATATCCAACATGCTCGAAGGCTATGTGTTTGGACGGCTCCCTCTGTATTATGAAGCTTACAGGGTCCATTGAGCCATCCCTCCAGTACGGTTCCGTTTCCCTGATTGGGTTTTTGTTTTTTCGTTTTTGCATCTGGGGCCTGAGTGTAAGGCGCCCTTTTACTGCGGACTGGGTTTGGGGCCGGATTATCCCAAAATTGATTTTCGGTTTTCTGGAAACTCTCCATCGCACAGTACTTTCGTACAATGGATGCCAGATCGGTGAAGCGCGTAATTTTGCGACGATCAATGGCGTTTAGTATTCCCTTGTCCGTGCAGTTATTGCGAAAGATTGATATTGCGTTTTCCTCTCGGCAGTCCTTTATCCTGTCCATAACCAGGAGGAATCTGGCCCAGTAGTGATGTACTGTTTCTGTAGCTCTTGCCGTATTAGAGATAGATTTCATATGTCTGGGCGGGTGGGTGGAATAAAATCCGGATCCCTGCCCATCTTGAGGCTCAAAGGCCAAGGGGTTTCCGAATTCGGAAGTGTGGTTTCCTGGGTACAATCCAGCGAGTCCGGGGCGATGCATGATTTTAAGTTCAATGCTCGATCGAAGTCCGTCCCCCCGCGGGAATCCGGCATGGAGGGTTCGGGAATCCGGACATGAATTGTTTTCAACACTGGCAAAGAGTTGCCGTATTGCTCCTCTACCACTGCGACGTGGTGGGTGGCCTGGGGAGAGTTAATCTCTCTCAGATCGGTTTTAAGCCCAATCTGGTTGTAGTCCGTAGCGACTCCCAGGGCGGCGATGCGATCCAAGAGCTCATCAACAGACGAGAGCTCTATTGGATCTAACTGTTCGGCAGCTTTAGGGCTGACGCGAAGATTTCTTTCGACGACTTGAGAAGTCATTGCCGAAGCGGCGGCCGGACAGGCGGTCATGAGAAAACCACCAAGCCGGATAGTTTGGCCGGCGGCCAAGGCCCCTCCGGCGAAAACACCGTCTTTGAAGACGGGTGGAGGCATCCGCTCTATCGGTGATGACACAGTGGAACTCTCAATGAAAGCACCAATGTCGGTGTCAAAACCGGCGGATCTCGGGTAGGGGGTCCCGAACTGTGCGTCTAGGCGGATGGTAACAGGAAACGAGGGACACAATGTTTTACCCAGGTTTGGGCCCTCTCGATGGAGGTAAAACCCTACGTCCTGCTTGATTAATATTGATGATATGGGTAGTACAAGAGTAGATCTACCACGAGATCAAGGAGGCTAAACCCTAGAAGCTAGCCTATGGTATGATTGTTGTAATGTATGTTGTCCTACGGACTAAAGCCCTCCGGTTTATATAGACACCGGAGAGGGCTAGGGTTACACAGAGTCGGTTACAATGGCAGGAGATCTACATATCCGTATTGCCAAGCTTGCCTTTCACGCCAAGGAAAGTTCCATCCGGACACGGGACGGAGTCTTCAATCTTGTATCTTCGTAGTCTTGGAGTCCGGCGGATATTGATAGTCCGGCTGTCCGGACACCCCCTATTCTAGGACTCCCTCAGTAGCCCCCGAACCAGGCTTTAATGACGATAAGTCCAGCGCGTTTATAGTCTTCGGCGTTGCAAGGCGGGTTTTCCCTTCAAATTCCATGTACCTGCCGAACAGTGTCCGGCTTCATCTTGAATACTATGTTTGTCGGTGTACTAAAGTAGGGGTACCTTAGTATCCCAAACTTGTGCACGGGCAATCGCAGCGTCCCGCGGCAAGGCTTGCCGGGCGTCCGCCAAGATCCTCCACGACTACTTTGATGCCATTCAAGATCGAATTACTCAAACTCAGGCCCCGGCAAGAGGAGCTTGCCGGGAAGGCCAACCAAGGCCCCGGCAAGAGAAGCTGGCCGGGAAGAATACAAGGCCCCGGCAAGAGGAGCTTACCGGGAAGGACAAAGGCCCCGGCAAGAGGAGCTTGCCGGGAAGCCAGCTAAGGCACTTCAAGAAACTTGCCGCAACGCCCCGCGCGTCCCGGCAAGGCCCGGCGAGCGGCAAGCTTGCTGGTGCGACAAGACAAGGGCCGCGGCAAGGCGCTTGCCGCGGCAAGGCTGCCACCCTGCGCCCACGCTCCAGCGCATCCGACGACGTGTCGCCACAGGATCGCTCCTGGTGCACGTGGCGGGTAGCTGTGCTGAATGGCGGTGCGAGGTGGCAAGCGAAGCTGACAAGGAGGCCATCGTGGCGATCGGTGGCGCCTCTAACGGTCGTTTCCTTGCACTATTGGGGCGACCGGACGGGCATTAAATGCCCTTGTCCCCTGCTGTCAGAGTTAGGTAGGGGACACTGTTGGTAGTAGTTGTACCAACCCGCGTTTTTACCTTTTTACCCCTCTCTCTACGCTGCCACCTGTCGATGACCCCTTTAGCCTATAAAAAGGAGGCCCATGCGCACGTAGAAGGGGTTGGTTGGTTGGGTTCGGAATTTTGGTTCCACAGCTTGGGGGTTCGGCTGATTCGACGCCGCGCCCGCTCTCTCGAGCGAGAACAGAATACAAGACACAAAGCAGCAGTAGGAGTTTTATCTCTCCGGAGAGCTCCGAAGCTGGGTAAAAATCCCCCGCGCGCTCCCTCGCCCCGATCTGCTCTGCGTGCGCCCTCCGCTCCCTTGCCGGACAAGAAGGGGCCCTCCTGCCCCATAGGTGCTCGTGCTCCCATTCCCCACGACATCTCTGGCGCGCCAGGTAGGGGGGCGTCGAGGTCGTGCGTATCTGATCCGGCGTCTGCGCGCGCTACATCAACATCGTCGTCGACATGCCACCAAAGAAGAAGACTTCGGAAGTGGCCGCTCCGTCTGCGACTTCCCTACCGCCACCGGAGCAAACGGGCGGTGGGGCAGACGCCGGCGGAGGAGCGGGCGCCGACGGAGGGACGCGCGTCGTCACCCGGTCCAAGGACAAGGCCCCGCAAGGTTCAGCTTCTGCATATCCACCGCACCCCTCCCAGGAGGTGCAGGATCAACAACGCCACGGTGCTCCTAGCACCGTACTCGCGTTTGAACAAGGCCGAGCTGGTGGGTCGCGGGACGCTCAAGGCCAACATGCACGCCAACACGCTGGCGCGAGCGCAGTGTGGTCGCCTGGGCAAGATGTTACTCCTTCTAACACTGTTAGAAGTTTGAGCATGTCTCGCACCTCGCGTCGCTCGCCACCGCCACCCAAGACTCCAGAGGAAGCGTTGGCCCGAGCCCAGCTGCTTCTAGATTACCCCCCAGCGCCGGACAAGATCGACGACTGGAGGGCCGCCATTTATAGCCTCATTAGCTTCGCCAACGGTGACAAGCCCCGGCAACCGAGCACATCGAAGCCCCGGCAAGACGCCCAGGCGCAAGCCGATGCCGACAAGACCGCTGGGGGTGCCACCACTGTGCACTCCCCGCCCCGAAGGCCAAGATCGCCGACTCGCCGGGCCAACCTCGACACCGACTCCACCGCGTCGTCGGACCCGCGAGCTCGCCGCGATCAACGCCAAGTTCTCCAAGAACGACGACACGAAGACGCTCGCACTCGCATCGAGCGTCGAAGAGAAGCGCGACGTCAATCTGACCGGCGCGCTGGGCCCACTGTCGACATGCATGCGCCAGGGGAACCAGGCGACTTGCCGTACGCGGCAGGTTGCCCTGCGTTCACCCGTGAGCTGCGGCAAGTCCAGTGGCCCAGTACCAAGAACTTCAAGCCAGACGTGCCCGAGAAGTACGATGGCAGGATACATCCGTCAGAGTTCCTCAGCGTCTACACCATCGCGGTGCAGGCTGCCGGAGGGCGCGACGAGAATATCCTCGCCAACTACTTCCCGCTGGTACTCAAGCCCAACGTCAGATCTTGGCTCATGCACTTGCCGGACAACTCCATCTCTTCGTGGGCGGACCTGTGCCATCAGTTTGTTGGTGCTTTCACAGGCGGCCACAAACCCCATGGCCAGGAGAGTGATCTTCACCTGCTTGCCCAGAAGGAGGGAGAACCCCTACGCAAGTATATACAGAGATTCAGTCAGGTGCAGCGCAACATCCCAGACGTCCACCCTGCCGCGGTTATCAGCGCGTTCCATCAGAACGTGCGTAGCCGCAGGATGAGGGAGGAGATGGCGATGTGCAAAATCAGAGATGTCAGCGAGCTATATGCCCTGGCCGACAAGTGTGCACGGGCTGAAGAGGGGAGGAGACTCCCCGGAGAGAATGCAGGAGCAGAAGGATCTGACAGTGAGGACGCCCCTCCGGTAAAGAGGAACCGGAGGCGGAATAACAGAAAGAGAAAGGCTAAGGATGTGCTAGTTGTTGAGCAATCCGGCAGCGGAGGCGGTTCCGAGAAGGCTAGAGCTGGTAGCACCGGCGAGGCTGTGGTGGCCGCCGACAAGCCGGATGGCTCCGGCAAGCCGTATTGCAAGATCCACCGCACCAAGGGCCATGACCTCCGAGCCTGCAAGAAAGTTGAGCAGATGGCGGAGCTATAGAAAGCTGAATACGAACGCCGCGACAAGGAGAAGGCCCGGGAAGGTGGCGGAGGATCCGGCAAGAAGTATCCCGCCCGGGGAGGGCGCCGCGGCAAGAAGACAGGCCTCCCTGGGGCCGCGACAAAGACGAAGACGAAGATGAGGATGATGAGATGGAGGAAGATGAGACTGACGAGCAGGAGTTCCAGAAGGCGACAGAGGTGTTGTGCGTCGACGGCGGTGCTTCTCTGCACACCTCGCACCGCCAACTCAAACAGTGGGTGCGGGAAGTAAACGCAACAGAACCATCTGTTGAGTCACGCAAGCCCCTAAAATGGTCCAGCACGCCCATCATCTTCGACATTGAAGATCACCCTGATCGCATCACTGCGGTCGGGTGCTTGCCGATGTTGGTTTCCCCAACAATCCGCAACCTCAGGGTCACGAAGATGCTGGTTGACGGTGGGGCCGGCCTGAATCTGATCTCCTCCGCAGTGCTCAAGAAGCTCCAGATCCCCGACAACGAGCTCGAAGAGACTGGTACCTTTCAAGGAATAAACCCGGGAAGGAGCAAGCCGAAGGGGAAGATCACACTGCCAGTGACATTTGGCAGCGAGCTGAATTTCAGGACAGAGAGAGTCATTTTTGACGTTGCTGATTTCCCATTGCCCTACAAAGGGATACTTGGCCGTCCAGCGCTCGCTAAGTTCATGGCAGCCTCTCACTATGCCTATAATGTGCTCAAGATGCCTGGTCCGATAAGTGTCATTTTTGTCCAAGGCGACAAGAAGGATGCACTCATCTGTACCGACAAGATCTACCGGGAAGCAGCAGCCGCATCAGAATGCAAACCACTTGCCGCTGAAGTTCTCGGGGGGAAGAAGAAGACCAAGACCGGCAAGAGTAGCTCTGATGCCTACTCCGGCAAGCGCACCTCTTCGGAGTGCTGCGCTACCGTCGAGGACGCACCATCGAGCTCCACCGGCAAGTGCAAGAAGGCAAAGACAGCTTCACCAGAGACCAAGAAAGTGGCCGCCAAGGAGGACGGCACTGGTGGCACCTTCACCATCAGTGCCACGCTTGATCCTAAATAGGAAAGCGCGCTCGTTGCTTTCCTGCGGGCGAATGTCGATGTGTTTGCATGGCAACCATCTGACATCCCCGGTGTTCCCAGGAAAGTAATTGAGCACCACCTTGCCGTCTGTCCTCACGCGCGGCCCGTCAAGCAGAGAGTTAGGAAGCAAGCAATAGAGCGTCAAGAATTCATTGCAGAAGAGATCAAGAAGTTGGAAGCAGCAGGCCTGGTCCGACGAGTGCTCCATCCGACGTGGTTAGCCAATCCAGTAGTCGTGCGCAAAGCAAACTGGAAGTGGAGGCTTTGTATTGACTTCACTGATGTTAATAAAGCTTGTCCCAAGGATCCATTTCCCTTGCCGCGCATTGACCAGATTGTCGACTCCACGGCAGGATGTGATCTTCTTTCATTCCTTGATGCATATTCAGGATATCATCAGATCTTCATGGCAGAAGAGGATGAAGAGAGAACAACGTTCATTACTCCATGTGGCACGTACTGCTTTGTACGAATGCCCTTCGGACTAAAAAATGCTGGTTCAACATTTGCAAGAGTAGTCAGTCATGCTTTTGAGCCACAGCTGCACAGAAATGTAGAAGCTTACATGGATGACATAGTGGTCAAGAGCAAGGACAAAGAGACTTTGATCCAGGATTTGGGCGAGACTTTTGCAAATCTGCGCAGGATCAACCTCAAGTTGAACCCCGAGAAGTGTGTGTTTGGAGTTCCCTCCGGCAAGCTTCTCGGATTCTTTGTGTCCCAGAGGGGGATTGAAGCTAATCCCGACAAGATCAAGGAAATTGAGCAAATCGAAGCACCAAAGCGCGTCAAGGATGTGCGAAGGCTTGCCGGCTGTGTTGCTGCTCTCAGTAGGTTCATCTCTAAGTCTGCTGAGCGCGCCCTGCCATTTTTCAAAATTTTGAAAAAGGCAGGTCCAATGAGATGGACTCCGGAAGCGGAGGCTGCGCTGCAGGACCTGAAGAGATACCTATCCTCTACTCCAACACTTGTCGCACCTAAACCACAAGAAAAGTTGCTGCTATATCTGGCGGCAACCAATCAAGTGGTTAGTGCTGCGTTAGTAGCGGAGAGGGAGGCAGATGGTGAGCCAGCGTCCGCGGCAAGCAAGTCCAGCGACAAGCAGGGGGCTTCCCCGACAAGCTCTGACCCGACAAGCCCCGATCCGGCAAGTTCTGGTTCCGGCAAGAATGGATCCGCGCAGCCACAAGAGGAGAAACAGAAAAAGATGGTGCAGCGCCCAGTTTACTTTGCCAGTTCCCTTCTCCAGGGGGCTAGATCAAGGTACTCTGGCATGCAGAAATTGCTCTTCGGCCTCCTAATGGCCTCGAGGAAGCTGCGCCATTACTTCCAAGCACATGAGATCACAGTGGTCACTCACTTTCCGTTGAAGAGGATATTGCAGAATCCAGAGGCAACGGGCAGGATTGTCGAGTGGGCACTGGAATTGTCAAGCTTTGGCCTCAAGTTTGAGAGTACCTCAACTATCCAGAGCCGAGCCTTGGCAGAATTCATAGCAGAATGGACGCCAACACCTGATGAAGAAACTCCGGAGAGGAGCATCCCCGTCAAGGAAGCTAGCAAGGAATGGATCATGTACTTCGATGGTGCCTTCTCGCTGCAAGGCGCCGGTGCGGGCGTACTACTTGTCGCACCCACCGGAGAGCACCTCAAGTACGTGGTTCAAATGCACTTTCCCAAGGAGCAAGCCACAAACAATACTGCAGAGTATGAAGGCTTGCTTGCCGGACTCAGGATCGCGGCAGAACTTGGGATCAAGAAGCTTATTGTCAGGGGTGATTCACAGCTTGTCGTCCATCAAGTTAACAAAGATTATCAGAGTCCGTTGATGGAAGCCTACATCGATGAAGTGAGGAAGCTGGAAGAGCATTTTGACGGCCTGCAAATGGAACATGTTTCAAGAGCTCGGAATGACATTGCAGATGGTCTGTCAAAGTGTGCCGCACTCAAGTTGCCTGTGGAACCAGGGATTTTTGTGCTCAAGCTGACTCAGCCATCTGTGTCACCATCAACTGGACAGAGCAGAAAAAGAAAGTTGGGTACTGGCGACTACTTTCCGGCAGAGCTCCCCGGAGCCACCGCCAAGAAGGTCCCCAGGATCAACACAAGGAGTGCTGAGGAGCAGTCTGCTCCGACAAGCCCCAGGGCTTGTTTCGTTGAAGCCGACGCTCCCGACAAGCTGTGTCCCGACACGCTTGCCGGGGAGCATCACGCTCCGGCAGGATCCCAGATTCTTGCCGTAGAAGCGGATGTTCCCGCAGCAGCATTCGCGCCTTTAGTCCTTGTCGTCGAGCCACAAGCTCCGGCATGGGCACAACAGATCGTCCATTTCCTTCAGACACGAGAACTTCCCGAGGAACAGGAAGAAGCGGAAAAAGTAGCCCGGCAATCAAGTATGTACCAGTTTGTCGATGACATACTGTACAGAAAAAGATTCAACGGAGTGAAATTGAAGTGCATTTCCCGGGAAGATGGACAGGAGCTGTTGGCGGAGATACATGGAGGCATATGTGGTCACCACATTGGCGCAAGAGCACTTGCCGGCAAAGCTTTCCGGCAAGGTTTCTTCTGGCCGACAACCCTCCAGGATGCAACTGCACAAGTAACCAAGTGTGAAGCGTGCCAGTTCCACTCCAAACAGATTCATCAGCCAGCTCAAGCTCTCCAAACAATCCCTTTATCCTGGCCATTTTCGGTCTGGGGGCTCGATATACTCGGCCCTTTCCCCCGAGCTGTCGGAGGCTTTGAGTACTTGTACGTTGCAATCGACAAGTTCACAAAGTGGCCGGAAGTGGAGGCAGTGAGGAAGGTAACATCACAGTCAGCAGTCAAGTTCTTCAGGTCAATTGTTTGCCGTTTCGGAATCCCTAACAGGATCATCACCGACAATGGCACACAATTCACGAGCCGCACCTTCATGCAGTACGTCCAAGATCTTGGCACCAAGATCTGCTTCGCTTCTGTTGCTCATCCGAGAAGCAACGGTCAAGCGGAGAGGGCAAACGCTGAAGTGCTGCGCGGGCTCAAGACCAGAACTTTCGACAGGCTGCACAAGTGCGAAAAAAATTGGATCGAAGAGCTGCCGGTGGTTCTTTGGTCGATCAGGACGACGCCAAATCGAGCCACTGGCCAGACACCTTTTGCTCTTGTCTATGGAGCAGAAGCAGTTCTCCCCACAGAACTCGTATACGGGTCACCTCGAGTGCTCGCTTATGATGAGCTTGAGCAAGAGCAGCTGCGGCAAGATGACGCGCTGCTCCTCAAGGAAGATCGTCTTCAGGCTGCTGTGCGAGCTGCTCGCTACCAGCAAGCTTTGTGTCGCTATCATGGCCGCAAAGTTAATGCCAGAAGCTTCGAGGAAGGCGACCTTGTTCTTCGGCGTGTTCAATCCGCCAAGAATTCCAACAAGTTGACGCCGAAGTGGGAAGGCCCTTATCGGGTGAAACGAGTCACTAGGCCCGGTGCTGTCCGCCTTGAGACCGAAGACGGCTTTCCGGTGAGCAATTCCTGGAACATAGAGCATCTTCGCAAGTTTTACCCATAAGGCGCGGTTGCCGGAATCCGTTCCGGCAACCAACTTTTGTACAAGCCTTGCCGCTGTTGCATGTAACCCTTTGTACAAAGCCGGGCGCAGATCCCGTGCGTAAATAAAGTTCATGTGCTCCGCACATCTTGTCAAATTTCATGCATTCTTTCTTTCTTGCATGTTTTACCTGACACTTTGTGCAGACTTATCCCTGGTAAGAAATAACGAGCCTTAAGGCCCCATACCATTATTTTCTCTCCTTTCTTTTTCTCAAAAAGGAGGTCCCTTCGCCCACAAGTTCATGGGGGGGGGGAGGAGAAGATGAAGGTGTGGACCGAGCGTCGTTCAAAGAAGTGCAGCCTTGCCGGGACACAGACGACAGAAAAAGCTAAGTTGCCAAAGTTTGAGCATGATCATTTTCTTAAAATTTTAAGCTATCCTCCTTGAACGATTCTGCTTTATATGAAAAACCTGTGCGCGGAGGAACCTCCTTGTAGCTAGTTGTGCCCTTACTTCGTTTCGAGTCGGCTCAACAACTTAAGTGAGCTGCTAAGCGCCCTTACTTTGCTTCGAGTCCGCTCAGCAACTTAAGTGAGCCGCTAAGCGCCCTTACGTTGTTTTCGAGCCCGCTTAACAACTTAAGTGCGCTGCAACTAGTTGTGGCAAGGTTTCTTGCCGGAACCGGCACCGCCAACAGGCTGCTGATGTCCCGCACTCTGCGCCTGCGGCAAGCGTGCTCCGGCACCGCCAGCAAGCTGCTAATGTTCCGCACTCAGCACTCGCGGCAAGCGTGCCCGTGCCGGCAAGTTCCCTAAAAGCGTAGGGTAAGAACATACAAAGAAAGGACCAAGTAAAGGAGATAGCATAGCAAGTAGTGCCCAGAATAGAATTATATTACAAAAGTAACTTGTTGCGGCACTGACTAAATTGTCCCATGACTTAGATAAACGGCGACAAGGAAAGGAGGAGAGAGATGGTCTAATCCACGCGCTCGCCGTCAACCCTCTTGACCTCATTCACCTTGTCCACGATGGGTGCGACAATGGCTTTGAGTTCTTCAAGATCGGCACCCGCCGGCAGCCTCTTGAGGACGCGGGTGAGGTCGAGGCCCGGGTTGCGGAAGAGTATCTTCACCAACACCTTCTCCAAGACCCTGGCGCAGATCGCGCGCGACTCGTCCGCCAGCTTCTTCGGGATCCTTTCTCGGAGTTGCTGGAGGGCCGTCGCCACGCCCTTGAAAAAAAGAGTGAGCCTGGCGCTGGGCGGAAGATTTTCGTCGGTGGAGTACCCGAAGCCCGCCAAGTCCAGTTCCGCCAGCTCCTCGTCGATGGATGCAGCGATGTTGACGAGGCCCTCCGTCCAGAGATCCACCGTGACCTTGAAGGTGTTTTGAGCCTCGGCGGCCCTCGTCAGCAGCTCTTCGTTGCCCTTGAGATCTTTCCTCAAGTCATCTTCTCGCTTCTTGGTGGCGTCCAGCGTCTCCGTCAAGGTAGCTAGTTTCAGCTCCAGGTCAGCGCTCGAGTCCTTGGCGGTGTTCAGCTCCTTGATCTTCTCGGCGAGATGAACTTGCAGATCGCCATGGGCGCGCGCATCCTTCTCGCGTTCGCGCTGGAGTGCGGCAAGCTCTTCGTTCTTCCTTTTCACGTCCGCCTCCAGCTGCGTCGCCTTCACCTCCAACTCCTTCTTGGCGGCCTCGGCAGCCGCGGCGGCATCCTTTGCCTTCTTGAGTGCTCTGCCAAGCGATTGCTCCCGGGCGGCGAGCTCCTCTTCGTGGCTGTCCAAGTTCACCTTCTTCTGTATCAGCTCACCATCCCGCTTGGACAGCTCCTCGGCGGTGAGCCTCTTCTGCTCTTCGGCTTCAGCCTTCTCCAGGAGGAACGCCTTCTTCGCCTCCTCGAGCTGCGCCCTCTCCTCGGCAATGGACCGGAGGGCCTCCTGGTTGCGGCTCTTGAGCTCCTCCGGGTGCTTTTCTATGTCAACTCCCGCCCGCGCGACGAGCGCTTCCCGGGACTCAAGCTTTGCTTGCCGGGCGCGATAGAGTGACACCAGCTTTCGGAGCAGCTGCTCCTCCTCGGACTCGCCGCTGCTGCTGCTTGGCTCGTCAACCACTGCCAGCCCAGCGGAGGCGAGTACTTCTCCGTCGAACTCCTCTCCTTCCACTGGGGCCCTGGAGCTCGACGCCCAGGGAAGCTTGATGTACACGCCCTCGCCGGCCTTCAAGTATGCACCTGGCTGGGGCTCCTCGGAGCCCGGCGCTGCATCAGTGGCGGAGGGGTCGGCGGACGGTGTAGCGCCTTGCGATCCTGCGTCCTCCGGGTCGTCAGTGTGATCACCGGATCCCTCGCCGGCTCCTGCGTCAGCAGCCTTGGCGGCCTCCTCGTCGGCGGGATCATCAGTACCGGCCTCTTCCTCGCCAGCGGTGGCATCTTCAGTGTTGCCGCGTGCGCCTTCCTCGCCGGCGGCCTCTGTCTCCATCGGGTCTACAAGAGGGGGATCTGAGGATAGGAAGAGGAAGGAAGAGTCAAGCAAATATCCAAAAAAGAAGATCAGAAGAAGGACCCAAGGGAAGATTTCCGACTAGGAAGGTTACCTGTGCTGGGCTCTGTGACCGTGGGCTCCACCACAAAAGGCTCGCTGGTCCCGCCCCCCCGCCGGGGAACTGCCCCTTGTCGGGGATCGCTCCCTTGCCGGAGAGCGCTCCCTTGTCGGAAAGTCGCCCCTTGGCGGCGTAGTTGAAGCAGACAGCACCTCCGGAGCGGCTTCTGGTTCCTCCTGACGGGCTTGCTCTGCTCCTACACGAGCAAATCAACAATCAAGATGCCAGCAAAAGAAGAAGCACCCATGCGCGCCCCACAATCGGAAGTAAACCAAACACTTACGCTGGGGGCTGTGCTGGGGGCTGCCGTGAGGAGAAGGAATCGAGTCCGTCAAGGTGGTCTCGGACGTGTCTTCTGCAGTCACAGCAGGATCGTCCTCGATGACAACCACAGGAATCCTGGCACTTTTTGCCGCCCTCTCGGCCAGAGTCCTGAAATGGAACAGGAATTCAGAGGGAAGCAAATTAGATACAAGACAAACAATAACAAGGATCAAAGAAGATCAAGAACAGTGAGAAGAAAGCCTCACTCCTCCTCCTCCTCCTCTTCATCATCATCGGAGCTCAGCGCGGAGAGGTCGAAGTCCGGTACCCTCTCTGCGCGGTGTCACGGAGGAGTAGGCTCCCTTCGGCGTTTGCCGGGGGCTGCGGCAGGATCAGGCGTGGCGGCCCGAGAAGACCCCGCCTCAGTTGCCGGCGCGGCCTGGGACCCTCCCGCGGCAGCGGTGCTTGCCACGGTGGAGCGTGTCCCACGGCGCCGCGGTTGCTAGCCGGCCTGCTCCTCTGCCGTATCTCCAACTCGACGGAGGCGTCTTCTCGGTTGGAATTGGGGCCGCGCTGGGGGCCCCGCCTGCGGCAAGCTACTCGAAGACGGCTGGCCGCTCGCGCCCTCGGCGGGCTCGCTCGCTTCGACCTCGGGCTCCCCCTCGCCAGCGATTTCTCCGGCGAGGTCTTCCCGGTCGGCAAGACTTGCCGCCTCGGCCGCCTCCGCCTCCGCCAACGTGAAGCCAAACTCGCCCGCGGCAGCGACTGCTGCCGCCTCTTCGGCCCTAGTGGCGATGTACACCATCTCATTGTCGGTGGTGGTGCGGGTGAGAAGCTTCTGCTCGTCGGAGTCGACCGCTACCTCCGCCAAATTATCGAAGAATCGCTGCACGTCCTCGGCGGCGGGCTCTATCCAAGTTGCACTTATCCCGTGCGAATCGCACTCTGGCATCATCGCGCAGATGCGATCGCGCCGGGAGTTGTTGCACAAGGGGATGACGCCCAGCGGCAACCTGAACCATTCTGGATGGTTGGCGTCATGCTTGAACAGCTCCCTCAGCATCACGTCAAGCTCCAGGACGGTGAAGTTGAAGTTGAGACCTGGGCGCAGCCTCATGATATCCGCCGGGCCGCCAAACAGCCAGGCGGGCCTCCCCCTCTTTTGCAGAGGGGCGATGCGACGGCGAAGGAAATCTGCGCCAACCGCCCCTGCTGTGAGCCCGGCATGCCTGAGCCGGAGGATTCGGGTGGTGGCAATCTTCAGCTTGGCGTCGTCTGGCGACAGAGCGCTCCAGTCGCCACCACGCACCACCCGGGTCTGGCGCAGCTTGGTGAATGGCTGCATATTGGCGTCACAGATCTAGCACCACTCCGCCCTCCACTCGTCCCACTTGCTGCGGAGTTCGCCCGTCAAGTACACCTCCTTCATGCCAATCCGGGAGGTCCAGGCAATTCCGCCAGCCAGTGGCTCCCCTTTCTCGGCACGGGGGGAGAAATAATGACGAAAAAGAGCGACATTGGGGAGGATGCCAACAAAGTTCTCGCAGAGGTGTGCGAAAACCGCCATTGTCAGAACGGCGTTGGGGGTGAAATCAAGAAGATGAAACCCGTAGGTGTTCATGATGTCGCAGAAAAAATCGGAAAAAGGCGGGCAGAGCCCGCAATAGAAGAACACAGGAAAGAAGTAGTAACCTCTGGGGCACTTTTTCGATTTGGAAGCCTCAGCGGAAAGCACCTGCGTGCGCGGATGCGCCTGCGTCTCCGTCGACCAGAAGAGGTAGAACTCCTCCCACAGCGCCTGCCGGGTGAGCTCAGGGAGGAAAAGCACTCGCTTCTTGCGCAGCGCCTCAAGCTGCAGCGCCTCGGGCGACTTCGCAGCCTTCGCAGCCTTCCCGGTCTTCAGAGCCATGGCGGAAGCGGTGGGGGAAGGCGAGGGCGACGGCGGCGATGGGCGGCGGAGCACTGCTCTCTTTCGGCTTGGGAAGCGGAGGGGAGCGGCGGAGCTTTCGGAGGAAGGAACTGCAAGTGGCGAAGGTGGGGGAATGGCCCTGTTTCCTCTGCTTATAAATAGGGGATGCGGACGTTACGCATTCCCTGGATTAAAAAATTGCCCACGATCTCTCCCACGACGCCGCGTTCGACGCGTGCCGTTGCGAGGGGGGGGGGCGTGGTGGGCACAGAGTCAGATTTAGTGTGGACCCAGGCCGCGCGTGCCCGTGCACTGTTTTGGGCCTGGCCCAACAGCGCTCGGCACCGTGTATGGCCCAGGCCCGGGGGCTCCTGTCGGTGTACTAAAGTAGGGGTACCTTAGTATCCCGAACTTGTGCACGGGCAGTCGCAGCGTCCCGCGGCAAGGCTTGCCGGGCGTCCGCCAAGATCCTCCACGACTACTTTGATGCCATTCAAGATCGAAGTACTCAAACTCAGGCCCCGGCAAGAGGAACTTGCCGGGAAGGCCAACCAAGGCCCCGGCAAGAGAAGCTGGCCGGGAAGAATACAAGGCCCCGGCAAGAGGAGCTTGCCGGGAAGGACAAAGGCCCCGGCAAGAGGAGCTTGCCGGGAAGGCCAGCTAAGGCACTTCAAGAAACTTGCCGCAACGCCCCGCGCGTCCCGGCAAGGCCCGGCGAGCGGCAAGCTTGCTGGTGCGACAAGACAAGGGCCACGGCAAGGCGCTTGCCGCGGCAAGGCTGCCACCCTGCGCCCACGCTCCAGCGCATCCGATGACGTGTCGCCACAAGATCGCTCCTGGTGCACGTGGCGGGTAGCTGTGCTGCACGGCGGTGCGAGGTGGCAAGCGAAGGTGACAAGGAGGCCATCGTGGCGATCGGTGGCGCCTCTAAAGGTCGTTTCCTTGCACTATTGGGGCGACCGGACGGGCATTAAATGCCCTTGTCCCCTGCTATCAGAGTTAGGTAGGGGACACTGTTGGTAGTAGTTGTACCAACCCGCGTTTTTACCTTTTTACCCCTCTCTCTAAGCTGCCACCTGTCGGTGACTCCTTTAGCCTATAAAAAGGAGGCCCATGCGCACGTAGAAGGGGTTGGTTGGTTGGGTTCGGAATTTTGGTTCCATAGCTTGGGGGTTCGGCTGATTCGACGCCGCGCCCGCTCTCTCGAGCGAGAACAGAATACAAGACACAAAGCAGCAGTAGGAGTTTTATCTCTCCGGAGAGCTCCGAAGCTGGGTAAAAATCCCCCGCGCGCTCCCTCGCCCCGATCTGCTCTGCGTGCGCCCTCCGCTCCCTTGCCGGACAAGAAGGGGCCCTCCTGCCCCATAGGTGCTCGTGCTCCCATTCCCCACGATAGTGTTCCTCGGCTTCTACGACAAATAATGGCCCTCTTCCACGCGTCGCACGAATGCGAAAAGCCAGGGTGTCTTTTGCATTTCACCCCCCAATTGTGCGAGTCGCCCGCCTATAAAAGAGGCAAGGATCCAGATCCAAACCACACCGTCTTCCTCCCGCGAAAACTCCATCGAAGCGCCTTTGACCTAGAAATCCATTCCACCATGGATCGTCAACACGGCTCTTCTTCGCGCGCTCCCAGCCCACCGCCGGGGAATTGGAGGAGGTGCTCTATTTCGCATAACGAGCTTGTGAAGCTCCAAACGGGGGATTCCTCCGTCCGGCCTTCATGATCCCAGTCCGGGCCGGACTGGTTACTTATCAAGGTGGGAGACAGGCGGAGGACACTCCAAGCCCCAACAAGGGGGAGCGAGTATGTTTTGTCCCTTATCTGATAAGGGGACTCGGATTTCCAATACATCCGTTCCTCCGCGGGCTCCTGAAGTTCTACGGACTCCAGCTCCACCACCTCACGCCCGCCTCTGTCCTGCATATCGCGGGCTACGTAGCTCTTTGCGAGCTATTCCTGGGCATTGAGCCCCATTTCGCATTGTGGAAGAGGCTGTTTTGCCTCGTACCCCGTTCTTACCAGGGGTCCATATATCAAATGGGCGGCGCCGAAATATGGCGCATCGCCGGGACCGGATACCTATCCGGCACTCCCAAGAAGGCATCCGAAGACTGGCCTCGGAGTGGTTTTATGTAGGAGACGCTCCGCTGCCAGACCCAGTTCGGATCGGCCTCCCGGAGTTTAGTGCTGCTCCCTTGAAGAAACGCCTCAGCTGGCGCCCACGGAGCCCCCGATTGGAGGAAGACAAGAGCGTCCACTACTTGATGGGCCGGATAAGATTAATGGCTCATTCTGGCCTGACCATGATCGGAGTCATGGCGACATGCATCAAGCGAGGGGTGCATCCACTGCAATACAGAGGCCACCCCATGTGGGATTTCAACGGGGAAGACGATGCTACCCGGCACGGCCGCAAAGGGCCGGATTCGACCGAGGATCTGGTGAAGATCCTGTCCAGCCTGTACAAGGGGGAGAAGGAGGATTTCCTTCGAACGAACCCTTTGAATGGGTTTTCCATGATCAACCCCAGAGGATGGGTAAGTGAACACCTCGAAGGGCCCAACCCATGCTTTCGAAGTTTAAGCTTCTTACATTATGTCTTCGGCGCAGGATCTACGCCGGACTGTGGAGGACATGGTGAGTCCTGCTCCGCAACCCGAGGATCCAGAAGGATCCCTGGATCCGGCCTCCGAAGAGGACCCGGATATTGAGGTGGAGCTGATCGACGGGGTGTATCACCAGCTCAGCATAGACAATGCTTTGGTCGCCATTACGGCGGACTACCCCGGGCTAAGCCCGGCTTCCCAGGTGACCGCGACCGAAGTCCGGACACCATTATCTCATCCCTGCCCATTTCTGACCTTCGCAAACGATGGTATTTTGCAGGAAGCGCCTTTACGGCAGGAAGCCGAGCCCGCGGCGGCCGACCAGCAGAGGTCAGTCCGAACCAGCAGGCGGAAAAGGAGCGTAGTGCGGACGGAAACATCACCGCAAAGGTATAGCTCGTATTTGAATTTTTAGAGCAACGTTCCGAGGAAACGTCTGAGTGCTCATGATCTTTGTAGGAGAAAAAGCGCTCGCCGGACTGCGAGCGCAGGAATTGCCAATCCGACCAACACCGGCCAGGCTCCAGCGCCCGGCCTGGAGGGGGAGGCAAGCGCAAGACGCGAGCTGGATCCTTCTCCAACTGAGGATACCGACAGACTGTCCGCCACCAAGTCTGAGGTGGAGAGCGCCATGAACCATAGGCGCCGCCGGACAGTATTTCAAGAAGCGTGCTTTTCCCCTGAGGCATTGGATGCTTTTAACGCAGGGGACACGCATCTCCGTGCTGCTCAAAATGGTTTTACCAGAGCCACGGAGCAGTATGTGAAAGACATACGAGTAAGGGAATTTTAATGGTTGTATATACCAGTAGCCCCCGAGACTTAAAGTAGTTATGCTAACTGATTTAAGGATCATTGAAAATTTAAGGCACTTAACAAGAAGAACGCCCAGCTGTCTCGGGAGCTGCAAGATTGCAAGGCCCAACTTGAGGCCGCACTTGCTGCCGCAGGAGGAGACGGAAAGACCCCTCCTGGTAACACATTTTTATTAATAAATATAAGCGCTCTGCGGCGTGCGCGCGAGTCTAATAATGACATTTGCAGGTACCGCCGGACAAGATCCGGACAGGCAAGTGTTGCTACGCCAGCTAAAGGCCGGCGAGAGTGTGCTGAATAGGGTTCAGCAGGAAAGGAACAAGCTCCAGGATGCCAACGCCAAGCTCGGAGAAGAGCTAAAAGGCGCTCAGGCCGAGCTGTCCGGCTCCGTTAAGGAGAATCAGCGGCTTCGTCGCGGCATTTATAGTAAGTGCTTAAGCGAACTCTTTTGAAAAGAAGAGTTCGGCGAGGAAGTATTTTGACATGATATGTCTTGTAGGTATACTCACGAGTCGTCCTGCAGAGGAGATGCCCATATCAATGGGTGATCAACTTCCCGAACTGTTGCAGCTACTCGAACGAGTTCGGCAGGCAATGAGCGGCGTCGTTCAGGCTTTATGGCCAGCCCTCACCCTACCCGAGGGCCTCGGGGAGCTTGCGGAGAAGCTGCAGGGAGTGCGGCAGCGCTTCCATTTGTGGAAGATTTCGGCTTGCCGTCAAGGTGACAGGGAGGCTTGGGCCATGGTGAAGACACGGTACAAGAAGGCGGATCCCAACCACATGGCCGAAGTTGGACCGGTGGGGCCCGATGGGAAGGAGATCCCTGTGAGTTTAGTGTATAGCCAAGTAGAGTTGGCTTCTATATTTTCCCAACGGGACTGTAAACTAGACAGCCTGTTAGACGGGATTGAAGAGGAATACAATCAGTAAATTTGACAATGTATGTTATCCTTTAAAGTGACATGTGAAATGCCTTCTAGCCGGATTGTAGATCATTTGTCTTTGCCGACCTTTTCGCTTCGACCTCGGGACCCTAGAGTCCGGAGTGTGTCCGAATACCTTTTTGGTTAAGAAACAACCGTGGTATGCATGGAGACCAGGCGTAGGGGTCATTAGTGCTTTATCAGACAAGTGCCCAACTAGTTATGTTATATTACATGGCTAGTAAGAAACATCTTCCAGGGAGAATAGTTCCGTTAAGGGTTCCTTTCCCTGGGAGGCATGCCCTAAAGTGCATGTCCGGACTGCAAAGAAAGCAGTAAAACATCTGGGGGCAAATAGATAAATAGGTAAAAAGTCATCTTTTAAGTCACCGACCGAATATTCCCTTAAGAACGCTAGCTTTCGGCTTCACCCAGTCTGAGGTACACATCCGGCTGACCCGGCAGTAACAATCGCAGAGGTGCTCCCTTTACCTCCTAGCCGAACAATCGGGAACGTAGGGGTAAGCACAGGAGCCAGGCAACCCAGCTTGGCCAAAACTTAAGTCATATCGATGCATATAATGGCGAGTAAAAGGTACATGTGGAAGCTTGACACATGTGCTGGGTATAAAGCCCGTATAATTGAGCTTCTATAAAAGAATCCCCCAGGAATAATGAGTGCGGATGGCACATCATGCGTATGCAAAGAATGCAAAAATATGCCCGGAAGGGCTTTTAAGTGAAAAGGATAAAAAGAGAAACAAAAGACAGCCGAAGTGTAAAAGTTTGGACGGTGGAAGGGGACGAACTCTTAGTCCGGCGCTAGGCATAGAATCGTCGGAGGCGGGCTGCGTTCCATGGGTTCGGCTCGAGTCGGTGATCCGACGCATTTCGTAGATGGTATGCTCCGCCGGTCAGTACTTGATCGATAATGAAGGGGCCCTCCCATTTGGGCTTGAGCTTGTCCTTTTTCTTGTCCGGCAGGCGTAGAACTAGTTCACCAACGTTGTAAGTCTTGGCCCGTACTTCTCTGCTTTGATATCTTCGGGCCTGCTGCTGATAGAATGCGGAACGAGCCTTCGCGACGTCACGTTCTTCCTCCAATGTGTCCAAGCTGTCCTGCCGATCAAGCTCGGCCTCTCTTTCCTCATACATGCACACTCCAGGTGAGTCATGAATAATGTCACAGGGCAAGACTGCCTCTGCGCCGTATACCATAAAAAATGGTGTGAATCCGGTAGTACGGTTAGGCGTTGTCCGCAGCCCCCAGAGTACGGAGTCGAGCTCCTCGACCCATTGTGTGTCGGATTTGGTGAGTGACCTCACTAGTCTGGGTTTAATGCCGCTCATTATTAGACCATTTGCTCTTTCCATTTGACCGTTGGTTTGAGGGTGATAGACTGACGCATAGTCGAGCTTGATGCCCATATTTTTACACCATGACTTAACCTCGTCGGCTGTGAAGTTCGTGCCGTTGTGAGTGATGATGCTGTGGGGGACTCCATAACGGTGTACCACCCCTGATATAAAGTCTATCACTGGTCCGGACTCTGCCGTTTTGACCGGTTTGGCCTCTATCCATTTGGTGAACTTATCCACCATGACCAATAGGTACTTTTTCTTGTGGGTTCCCCCTTTAAGGGGTCCAACCATGTCAAGCCCCCAGACCGCGAACGGCCAGGTAATGGGTATGGTTTTGAGGGCGGTGGGTGGCATATGGCTCTGATTAGCAAAGAGCTGACAACCAACGCATCGCTGGACCAAGTCCTGTGCGTCTGCCCGAGCCGTCGGCCAATAAAATCCTGTACAGAATGCCTTTCCTACAAGGGCCCGGGCTGCTGCGTGGTGTCCGCCTAGTCCGGCATGAATTTCAGCCAGGAGGTTTCGCCCTTCTTCTTCGGAGATACACCTTTGAAGGACTCCGGTGGTACTTTTCTTATAAAGTTCTCCCTCATGGACCTTGTAGGCCTTCGATCGCCGGACTATGCAGCGGGCCTCATTTTGGTCTTCGGGAAGTTCCTGCCTAAGTAAGTAGGCTAGGAAAGGTTCTGTCCACGCGGCGATTACAGCCATTATGACGTGGGCGGAGGGTGTTATGACGTCTGCCGAATCACCGGTTGGTGCAGTTTTCTCCGGTTTGTCGCTACCGGGCTCCTCTTCCCATAGTACGGATGGCTTGAAGAGCCGTTCCAGGAAGATATTTGGAGGGACAACATCACGTTTCGCACCGATGCGTGCCAGGACGTCGGCCGCTTGGTTATTATCTCGGGCTATGTGATGGAATTCGAGTCCTTCAAACCGAGCTGACATTTTTAGGACAGCGTTGCGATATGCTGCCATTTTCGGATCCTTGGCGTCAAAGTCTCCCTTTATTTGGGATATTGCAAGGTTTGAGTCCCCGCGCACCTCTAGGCGTTGAATGCCCATGAAGACCGCCATCCGGAGACCATGTAACAGGGCCTCGTATTTGGCTGTATTGTTGGAGTCCGTGTACATTATTTGAAGTACATACTGGACTGTATCTCTGGTGGGGGACATCAGTACGATGCCAGCCCCCAGTCCGGCCAACATTTTGGAGCCGTCGAAATGCATAGTCCAATTGGAGTATGCGCCGTACTCTTTAGGGAGTTCGGCTTCAGTCCATTCGGCGACGAAGTCAGCCAAAACTTGTGACTTTATAGCTCATCGAGGTTTGTAAGTGATGTCGAATGGTAAGAGCTCAATGGCCCATTTTGCTATCCTGCCCGTTGCGTCGCGGTTATTTATAATGTCATTGAGTGGTACTTCAGAGGCCACTGTTATCGAGCACTCTTGAAAGTAGTGCCGGAGCTTTCGAGACGCCATGAACACCGCATATGCTATCTTCTGATAGTGCGGGTAACGGGATTTGCAGGGTGTTAACACAGTGGATACATAATACACTGGTTTTTGAAGAGGGAGTTTATGCCCTTCTGTCGCTCGTTCGACGACGAGGACTGCGCTTACAACTTGATGTGTTGCTGCGATGTATAACAACATTGGTTCGCCCAGAGTGGGCGCAGGCAGGACCGGATTTGTTGCCAGTATGGCCTTTATTTCTTCGAGTCCGGCAGTGGCAGCATCCGTCCACTCGAAGTGTTCGGTGCGCCTGAGGAGGCGATAGAGGGGCAACGCCTTTTCTCCTAAACGGGAGATAAAGCGGCTTAAGGCTGCCACGCATCCTGTTAATTTTTGTATTTGTTTGAGGTTTTTTGGAATATCCAACTGTGACAGAGCTCGGATTTTGGCCGGATTTGCTTCAATTCCTCTACCGGATACGATGAATCCCAGCAGCTTTCCGGCTGGTACGCCGAAAACGCATTTTTCCGGATTCAGCTTGATGTCATATGCTCTGAGGTTGTCGAATGTGAGCCTCAAATCGTCTACTAAAGTTTCGACGTGTTTTGTTTTGACGACTACGTCGTCTACGTATGCCTCGACTATTTTGCCGATCTGGGTGGCCAGACAGGTTCGAATCATGCGCTGATATGTTGCGCCGGCGTTTTTGAGTCCGAAGGGCATCGTGTTGAAGCAGAATGGTCCATATGGAGTGATAAATGCCGTTGCGGCTTGGTCTGCTTCCGCCATCTTGATTTGATAATAGCCAGAGTATGCGTCCAGGAAGCACAATGAATCGTGCCCTGCTGTGGCATCGATGATTTGATCGATGCGGGGGAGAGGGAAGGGATCCTTTGGGCAAGCTTTATTGAGGTCTTTAAAATCAACACAGAGGCGCCAGGATTTATCCTTTTTTGGTACCATCACCAAATTTGCTAGCCAGTCCGGATGTTTGATATCTCTAATGAATCCGGCTTCCAATAGTTTGGCTAGCTCTTCTCCCATTGCCTGTCTTTTGGGTTCGGAAAATCATCGAAGAGCCTGTTTGAATGGCTTGAATCCTTTTAGGATGTTGAGGCTGTGTTCTGCCAACCTGCGAGGGATTCCGGGCATGTCTGAAGGATGCCAGGCGAAGATATCCCAATTTTCCCGAAGGAATTCGCGCAATGCGGCGTCTACTTCGGGGTTCAACTGTGCCCCAATGGAGGCCGTATTTGTTGGGTCCGTTGGATGGACCTGGAATTTTATTATCTCGTCTGCTGGTTTGAAGGAGGTGGACTTGGATCTTTTATCGAGTATCACATCGTCCCTGTTCACTGTAGAGCGCAGCGCGGCGAGTTCCTCTGCCGCTACGGCTTTAGATAGTGCCTCGAGGGCTAGCGCGGCTGTCTTGTTTTCGGCGCGGAGTGCTATGTCCGGATCACTAGCGAGAGTGATTATTCCGCTGGGCCCAGGCATTTTAAGCTTCATGTACCCGTAATGAGGTATTGCTTGAAAAATTGTGAATGCCTCTCGTCCTAATATGGCGTGATACCCACTGTTGAACGAGGCCACCTGGAACGTGACTTCTTCGGATCTGTAATTGTCCGGAGAGCCGAACACCACATCGAGTGTGATTTTTCCGGTGCAGCGCGCTTCCTGGCTAGGGATTATTCCTCTGAAGGTTGTGCTGCTTCGCTCAATACGGCTCCAATCGATTTCCATTTTTCGCAGAGTTTCCTCGTAAATGAGGTTTAGTCCGCTGCCGCCATCCATGAGGACTTTTGTCAGTCGAAAGTCGTCCACTATGGGACTAAGTACCAGTGCGGCTGGGGCTCTGGTTGTTCGGAATGTGGGCTCGTCGCTGCCATTGAAGGTAATGGCTGTGTCGCTCCATGGATTTGCTGTTGCTACTTGGTAGACTTCGGCGAGTTCGCGGATTGATCGTTTTCGCATATTATTTGATGCGAAAGTCTCGAAGACTGTTGATACCGTGTTGGTATTGTTGGAGTGGTTTCCCGGAGCTAAAAGCTCTTCGCCACTTTTGGCCACCTGCCGTAATATCCAACATGCTCGAAGGCTATGTGTTTGGACGGCTCCCTCTGTATTATGAAGCTTACAGGGTCCATTGAGCCATCCCTCTAGTACGGTTCCGTTTCCCTGATTGGGTTTTTGTTTTTTCGTTTTTGCATCTGGGGCCTGAGTGTAAGGCACCCTTTTACTGCGGACTGGGTTTGGGGCCGGATTATCCCAAAATTGATTTTCGGTTTTCTGGAAACTCTCCATCGCACAGTACTTTCGTACAATGGATGCCAGATCGGTGAAGCGCGTAATTTTGCGACGATCAATGGCGTTTAGTATTCCCTTGTCCGTGCAGTTATTGCGAAAGATTGATATTGCGTTTTCCTCTCGGCAGTCCTTTATCCTGTCCATAACCAGGAGGAATCTGGCCCAGTAGTGATGTACTGTTTCTGTAGGCTCTTGCCGTATTAGAGATAGATTGCATATGTCTGGGCGGGTGGGTGGAATAAAATCCGGATCCCTGCCCATCTTGAGGCTCAAAGGCCAAGGGGTTTCCGAATTCGGAAGTGTGGTTTGCTGGGTACAATCCAGCGAGTCCGGGGCGATGCATGATTTTAAGTTCAATGCTCGATCGAAGTCCGTCCCCCCGCGGGAATCCGGCATGGAGGGTTCGGGAATCCGGACATGAATTGTTTTCAACACTGGCAAAGAGTTGCCGTATTGCTCCTCTACCACTGCGACGTGGTGGGTGGCCTGGGGAGAGTTAATCTCTCTCAGATCGGTTTTAAGCCCAATCTCGTTGTAGTCCGTAGCGACTCCCAGGGCAGCGATGCGATCCAAGAGCTCGTCAACAGACGAGAGCTCTATTGGATCTAACTGTTCGGCAGCTTTAGGGCTGACGCGAAGATTTCTTTCGACGACTTGAGAAGTCATTGTCGAAGCGGCGGCCGGACAGGCGGTCATGAGAAAACCACCAAGCCGGATAGTTTGGCCGGCGGCCAAGGCCCCTCCGGCGAAAACACCGTCTTTGAAGACGGGTGGAGGCATCCGCTCTATCGGTGACGACACAGTGGAACTCTCAATGAAAGCACCAATGTCGGTGTCAAAACCGGCGGATCTCGGGTAGGGGGTCCCGAACTGTGCGTCTAGGCGGATGGTAACAGGAAACGAGGGACACAATGTTTTACCCAGGTTCGGGCCCTCTCGATGGAGGTAAAACCCTACGTCCTGCTTGATTAATATTGATGATATGGGTAGTACAAGAGTAGATCTACCACGAGATCAAGGAGGCTAAACCCTAGAAGCTAGCCTATGGTATGATTGTTGTAATGTATGTTGTCCTACGGACTAAAGCCCTCCGGTTTATATAGACACCGGAGAGGGCTAGGGTTACACAGAGTCGGTTACAATGGTAGGAGATCTACATATCCGTATTGCCAAGCTTGCCTTTCACGCCAAGGAAAGTCCCATCCGGACACGGGACGGAGTCTTCAATCTTGTATCTTCGTAGTCTTGGAGTCCGGCTGATATTGATAGTCCGGCTGTCCGGACACCCCCTAGTCCAGGACTCCCTCAGCTTCTTCGGCTCCCCTTCTTCTCCTTCGACCCCAAGCCTATATATTCCGTACCTAGGGCCATGTTTAGGGTTAGCAAAGTATTAGATGAGATCTTGGTGAGCTTTGCTCCATTACCTTCCCTCTTTGAGGATCAAGACCCCATAGGGAAGAATCCTTGAGGATTTCAAGACCTCCATTAGGAGAAGACTACCACCAAGACACCTCTTCCTTTGGATTTGGGATGAACTTTGCCATTGTATCTTTCCTTTGATTGTGTTTGAGACTTGTGGATCTTGTGTTGTTACTCTAGTGGATGTGTAATCGGGAATTGTTGGAGTGATTATATCTTTGTGTTCATCCCTGTGTTATTGTTGTTCTTGTGATTTCCCTCCTTTTTCCCCCTCCAAGTGTGAAAAGGTCCTCCCTAGGGTTCTACCCTACATCATATGGTATCATGAGCCACGTTGATTCACATCTTGGAGTCCCTACCTTCCACTTTCTAGCTTCATTTTGTTGTTTTTTGTCCTAATCCGAAAATCCCCACCAAAAAAATAGCCCCAAATTTTTTTCTTGCAATTTGTTGATCTTGTGAGATTTGGTTGATTTGATCCACGAATTTGGTGTTTGGCAAGTGGATCTACACCTCCAGCACCATCCCCACCCTTCCCCTACTGGAATTTGGCCAAAAACTTCCAATCAACATGAAATCACAGAAGTTCATCCGCTCTCGGGAGACCCTGTGCACACGGGCCGTCGGGACCCCGTGCACACGGGACCCCGTGCACACGGGCCTCACTTACCCCGTGCGCACGGGCCATCCAGGAACTTTCGGCCATTTTTCTGTTTTTCTCATTTTGTTTCACCACCACCTCTCGTGTTCTTCCGCACCATTCCACGTGTTTGTTGAGTGTTCGGTTGCGATTTCTCTTGTGTCCTAAGGTGTTTCGGCTACTTAGGCGCAACTTGGTATCATCATCACCACCAATCATCGACTTGAACAACACTTCGGCTTCGACAAGATCATCTTCAACCGTAAGCAAGGATGGTAACCTTGACGACACCTTGTACCCCTTGCGATTAACTTGATAGCTTTGAGCCATTTTGCGTAGCTTACCCATCGATACTAGATTGTTGAGTATTACCGGGCCACGTCTTAGTGCACCATTTAGTGTTCCGTACATCCCGTGCATCTACTACTTGTTACCTCGTTGTGTGGCTCGCATATCAAGCATCGTGGCATAGTTGAAAAAAAGTGAGAAAAGCTTTTAAGCAAAAGAGAAGAAAAGCAAAGAGCTTATAAGCAATAGCATCGAGCCTTCGCATACGTGCATCATCTTGGTCACCACATACATAAGCATACTTGGGATAGTGAGACAAGTAGATTCTCTATTAGGTTGGTGCACTAGCATATCTAGCCCATTAGTGCAATCGAGCTAGCGTCTCTCTAGTATCCGTACGACAAGAGCTTTTCCCGTGTTTCGATATCTTCAAGCTCATTCCTTGGTTGTGCGGATCCCATTTATCTTCCATGTGTGTGTTCCACGTGTTATATTGGGAGGTTGATCTATTTGTCTTATTTGCCATTTGTGAATCTTCTCAACTTTATCAACATCTTGACTAACATTTGCTTGAATTATTTGTGCCTTTCCTAACCAAGCTCCTCCATAGACCATTTACTTGTAGGTGTGAGAAACAATTCCCGGTACCAATTCCCCTATTGTAACATCACGTGGGATTGTACTTGTTACATCCACAATCTTCGGAAAAGGTAACTTTGGTTTTGTTCTCTCATTTTCCTACTCACCACCACTTTCTTATGATGGATAGGCCAAGTTCTTCTACTAACCCACTCTTCATCGAGCAAGACGACAACATGTCATCCTTCGTCACCAAGAGCCACCTCTTTGGTGCACAACAAGCTCTACATCAAGAGCAACAAGCAATGAACGACCGCATCGACAACCTCGCCACCGACTTGCGACTTTCCGAGCAACGTACCCGCGACTACTTCGACAACAAGCTCGACGCGCACAAGCAAGAGAACGATGCAAGAATGGACGAGATCCGAGCTTTGTTGGTCAACCGGCCTCCTTCAACTTCTTCATACTCAAGACGGAGCCACTCAAGTCGACACTCAGATGACACCTTCTCTGGCTCAAGTACACCGTCATCAACCATTCTTCGATGAGCCGCGCGTCAAGACCGTCATGCATCTCGAGATCCGCTACACGTCAAGCATCCACAAGAACAAGTCGATGAGCAAGTTCCTCGCCCGCAAGCAAACCAAGTCGCCTTTGCTCAAGCTCAAGAACGACAACGTCTTCGCCGTCAAGAAGAAGAAGAACGAGCGCGTCTACACCAAGAGGAACAAGACGCCGAGGCCCAACGTTTTCAACAACAACAACGAGAAGCACAAGCTCTTGAGGCGGAACGCGCCCTTCAAGAATCAAGTCGAGCCATCGCCAACCGCAATCGCGAACGGCGCAATCAAGAGGAAGCCCTTCGAGAAGAAATACAAGAAAGGAACTATCAACCACGTGTGCACCGTCAAGTTTCTCAAGCTCCTCCACAAGCTCGTCAAGCTCCACCTCAACCTCAAGCGCAACAAGAGAGACACCAAGTGGAACACGTGCTTTAACACCCTCCTCCATGCCAAGAGCGACATCATGAGGAACGAGAATTCGAGGACTTTCCAAGGCAAGAGCGATACCGCAACTGCTATCAAGATGAAGAGCAACTCTATGGGAAACTCAAATTCACAATGCCCAAGTTCAATGGAAGCAATGATTCGGAAGAGTACCTCTCATGGGCATTGAAGGTCGACAAAATCTTTCGTTTGCACAACTATGAGGAAGAGAAGAAGATCGCAATGGCATCACTTGAGTTCTAAGACTATGTGCTCATATGGTGGGAACAAGTCCTTGAGCGCCGAGAAGCAAGAGGTGACCCTCCAATCACCACTTGGGCTCAAATGAAGGATGTCATGCGAGCATGATTTGTGCCCACCTACTACAACCATGATCTCTCCAAGAAGCTACAACTCCTCAAGCAAGGAACAAAGAGTGTTGAAGAATACTACAAGGAAAAATGGAGATAGCCATGATTCGAGCCAATGTCAAGGAAGATGATGAGCAAACAATGGCACGATTCTTGAATGGACTCAATCATCCCATCAAGAAGATCGCCGACTTCCAACCCTACTCCAACCTCATCGATCTAGTACATCAAGCGACCAAGGCAGAACGTCAAGTGCAAGATGACTTCAAGTATGCCAATTACTCATCCAAGACATACGGCTTCTCCAACAATCAAGCTTCAACAACTCCTCCAACATCTACTTCAACCAAGCCTTCCCCAAGCAACGACGGCAAGACAACATACAAGAAACCTTCGTCAAGTTCAAGTCATCTCCCTCCTACTACAAGCAACTACAAGCCACGTGCTTCTTCCTCTACTCCGACCGATGAGACCATCAAGACAAGTTCAATCAAGTGCTTCACATGTGGCGGCCGAGGCCATAAGTCCTTCCAATGCACCAACAAGCGCACTATGATCCTCAACGACGATGGCACGTATGACTCAATGAGTGAAGATGAAATGGAAGCTATTGAGCAAGTGGCCATGCACCGGCGCGTGAACGAGGATGAAGATGATCAAGTCTTTTGTGATGAAGATACGAGCCCCGCTCTCGTTGTCTCCAAGGTCTTGACACTTCAACATCAACAACAAGAAGACCAACGATGCAACATCTTCCACACCAAGGCCGGCATCAATGGAAAGTCCGTCAAGGTCATCATCGATGGAGGTAGTTGCCACAACTTGGAAAGTGAAGAACTATGCTCCAAGCTTCAATTGGTCAAGAGGAAGCACCCACACCCCTACAAGGTTCAATGGCTAAGTGACTCTGGCACTATACGAGTTGAGCATACGGTCCAAGTATCCTTCAAAATTGGTGCATATGAAGACACTTTGGAGTGTGATGTGGTCCCAATGACCGTTTGCCACCTCCTTCTTGGTCGACCAGGGCAATTCGACCATGGTGTTGTCCACAATGGGCATACCAATCACTATAGCTTCAAGATGAAAGGAAAAGAATATGTGCTTCGACCCATGTCTCCTAGTCAAATGATAGCCGACAAGCAAGCCACCCACCATAGAGAGAAGAGTGAGAAAGTGAGCCACCAAAACATGAGTGAGAGCAACAAGCCACACCTGAGCGCCTCTTCGCCTAGAGAGAAAAACCTCATCCTATTTGCCACAAAAAGTGAGATGAGAGAAGTGTGTGAGAACCCATCGAGTGTGATGCACTTTGTCCTTGTGTGCAAGGATGGCGAACCAAAAACTAACACCACTCATGAGCTACCTTTGGTGTTTCAATCTCTTTTGCAGGAATTTCAAGATGTTTTCCCCGATGATCTACCTCCAGGTCTACCTCCTCTACGAGGCATTGAGCATCGAATCGACCTCATCCCCGGAGCGCCACTTCCAAACAAAGCTCCATACCGTGTCAATCCCGAAGAAACCAAGGAGATTCAATGGCAAGTACAACAACTAATCAACAACGGTCATGTACGTGAAAGCTTAAGCTCTTGTGCCATTCCCGTCATACTTGTGCCTAAGCCCGATGGAAGTTTCCGATTGTGTTCCGATTGTAGACCTATAAATGCTATCACCGTTCTCTATAGGCATCCCATTCCTCGCTTAGATGATATGCTTGATGAACTTAGTGGAGCCAACTCTTTCTCAAAAATTGATCTTAAAAGTGGCTATTATTAAATCCGCATACAAGAAGGTGGTGAATGGAAAACTGCTTTCAAAACAAAATTTGGCTTATATGAATGGTTAGTCATGCCTATGGGTTTATCGGAGGCTCCCGGTACTTTTGTGCGTCTCATGCATCATGTACTTCGACCTTACATTGGAGTCTTTGTGGTGGTTTACTTCGATGATATTCTTGTGTTTAGCAAAACCATGAAAGAGCACCTCGATCATGTTAAGCTTGTTTTGCAAACACTTCGCAAGGAAAGTCTTTATGCAAACATGAAAAAGTGCACATTTGGTGTTGACAAAGTGGTTTTCTTGGGTTTCGTTGTCTCTTCCAAGGGTGTCCATGTTGATGAAACTAAAATTGAAGCAATTAAAACTTGGCCCCAACCCACCAATTTGCAACAAGTGCGAAGTTTTCTTGGTCTTGCAGGTTTTTATCGTTGCTTTGTGAAAAACTTTAGCACTATTGCTGCCCCTTTGCATGCTTTGAGTAAGAAAAATGCTCCTTTTGTTTGCAATCCACCGCTTTTGATGAGCTAAAATCTTTGCTTACTCATGCTCCGATTCTTGCTTTGCCCAACTTTGACAAAACTTTTGAGGTTCATTGTGATGCAAGATTGGCAGAGTTCTGATGCAAGAAAAACAAGCAATTGCATATTTTAGTGAAAAACTCTCCAGTGCTCAACTTAACTATCCCATGTATGACAAAGAATTGTATGCTTTAGTGCGTGTCCTACATGTTTGGGAACATTATCTTAGACCTCATGAGTTTGTCATACATACCGATCATGAAACGCTAAAGTACTTAAAAGGTCAAACTAAATTGAACAAGCGTCATGTCAAATGGAGTGAATTTATTGAATCTTTCCCATATGTGATCAAGTACATTAAGGGTAAGGAAAATGTAGTTGCCGATGCACTTTCACGCATATGCACGCTTGTCACTCAACTTGAGTTGAATGTTATTGGCTTTGAGCACATAAAAGACTTGTATGCTAGTGATCCATCTTTTGCACCTCATTATGCTAAATGTTTGACACATACATCTTGGGAACAATATTACATCAAGGATGGTTATCTTATGAGAGCTAACAAACTATGCATTCCCGAGTCTTCTCTTCGTTTGCTCCTTTTGCAAGAGGCTCATGGAGGCGGACTCATGGGACACTTTGGACGCGACAAGACTTTCGCCACGCTCTCCAAGGACTACTTTTGGCCCAAGATGTTTCGCGAAGTCTCACGCTTCACCACAAGATGCTCTACATGCCGCAAAGCTAAGTCCAAAGCTCAATCTCATGGTCTTTACATGCCTCTTCCTATTCCTTATCAACCTTGGGAAGACATTAGTATGGATTTTGTACTTGGTTTGCCTAGAACTCAAAATGGAAAGGATTCCATGTTTGTTGTTGTGGACCGATTTTCTATAATGGCACATTTAATTCCTTGCAACAAGGTAGACGATGCTTCACATATTGCAAATATCTTTTGTAGGGAAATCTTGCGCCTCCATGGAATACCAAAGACAATCGTCTCCGACCGCGACGTCAAGTTCTTGAGTTACTTTTGGAAGACTCTATGCCTCAAACCGACGGCCAAACGGAGGTGACGAACTGGATGCTATCCACTCTACTTTGCGTGTTGATCAAGAAGAACATCAAGGAGTGGGAGGCGTGTCTACCCATCACCGAGTACGCCTACAACCGCGCGAGACATTCGACTACCGGCAAGTCCCCCTTCGAGGTCGTCTACGGCTTCAACCCGTTGTCCCCATTGGACATTCTACCTCTACCTCTACAAGAGCGCACCAACATGGATGCGAGTGCACGAGCAAGCTACATCAAGAAGATGCATGAAGATACAAGAAACATCATCGAGCGCCAAGTACATCGACTAGCGACCAAGCTCAACGTCAACAAACAACCCATGATCTTTAACATAGGTGATCTCGTGTGGCTACACCTTCGCAAGGACCGCTTCCCCAACGAACGCAAGTCCAAACTACTACCTCGAGCCGATGGACCATTCAAGGTGCTAGCATGCTACAATGACAACGCCTACAAGATTGAACTCCCATGATACAAGTACAACGTGAGCGACATCTTCAACGTCAAAGACCTCTCGCCTTTCCATGGTGATGAAGACCTTGATCGAGGTCGGATCCTTTCAAAGGGAGGGGAGATGATGCGGAGCATCCTTCCATCATCCCCATGGACTCTACATCAACACATCCAACCCCACAAGGACCAATGACAAGAGCTAGAGCACGTGCTTTGGAAACCGAGGTGTACTCCTTCCTACTAGACTTGCATATGGACACAAATGGAACATGTCTACTACCTCACCAAAATATGCTATGCCTCCTTAGGTATGAATTGGAACACCACCAAGGAGCTCAGGAGCATCCCCAAGGAGAAGGAGAAACACCCCAAGGCCATGAGGATCAAGATGGAGTGCAGCAGCAGCAAAACAGCAAGTCCCAGGCGACCCTGTGCGCACGGGCCCGCGAGACCCCATGCCCACGGGCTACACAGGAACCCGGCGCTGGAGCACCCCGTGCACACGGGCGTGTACCGTGCCCGCGGGACCCCCGTGCGCACGGGCCCAACTTACCCCGTGCGCACGGGCCTCCCAGGATGGGCGGCTGAGATGGCTTCTTCGGCTCCCCTTCTTCTCCTTCGACCCCAAGCCTATATATTCCGTACCTAGGGCTTGGTGAGCTTTGCTCCATTACCTTCCCTCTTTGAGTATCAAGACCCCATAGGGAAGAATCCTTGAGGATTTCAAGACCTCCATTAGGAGAAGACTACCACCAAGACCCCTCTTCCTTTGGATTTGGGATGAACTTTGCCATTGTATCTTTCCTTTGATTGTGTTTGAGAATTGTGGATATTGTGTTGTTACTCTAGTGGATGTGTAATCGGGAATTGTTGGAGTGATTATCTCTTTGTGTTCATCCTTGTGTTCTTGTTGTTCTTGTGATTTCCCTCCTTTTTCCCCCTCCAAGTGTGAAAAGGTCCTCCCTAGGGTTCTACCCTACATCATTAGGCTTTTGGCTACTCTTGAATATCTTGGGGTGCCTTGGGCATCCCCAAGCTTAGGCTCTTGCCACTCCTTATTCCATAGTCCATCGAATCTTTACCCAAAACTTGAAAACTTCACAACACAAATCTCAACAGAAAATCGTAAGCTCCGTTAGTATAAGAAAATAAAACCACCACTTAGGTACTGTAATGAACTCATTGTAAATTTATATTGATGTAATATCTACTGTATTCCAACTTATCTATGGTTCATACCCTCCGATACTACTCATAGATTCATCAAAATAAGCAAACAACACATAGAAAACAGAATCTGTCAAAAACAGAACAGTCTGTAGTAATCTGTATCAAACATATACTTATGGAACTCCAAAAATCCTACCAAATTAGGAAGTCCTAAGAAATTTGTGTACCAATCCATATAAAAAACAATAAGATCATAAGCACGTTTCTGTGAATTAACAAAACTAATTTACTGGGTGCAAAAGTTTCTGATTCTCAGCAGGATAAGCACAACTATCACCGTAAGCTATCCTAAAGGTCTTACTTGGAACTTTATTGAAACAAAAACCATGAGACATGATTACTACAGTAGAATAATCATGTGGACACACAAAAACAGTAAGGATAAATATTGGGTTGTCTCCAAACAAGCGCTTTTCTTTAATGCCTTTCTAGCTAGGCATGATGATGAACATGATGCTCACATAAAAGATAAGAATTGAAACATAACGGGAGCATCATGAAGCATATGACTAGCACATTTAAGCCTAGCCCACTTCCTATGCATAGGGATTTCTTGAGCAAACAACTTATGGGAACAATAATCAACTAGCAAAGGAAGGTAAAACAAGCATAGCTTCAAGATTTTCAACACATAGAGAGGAAACATGACATTATTGCAATTCCCACAAGCATATATTCCTCCCTCATAATAATTTTCAGTAGCATCATGAATGAATTCAACAATATAACCAGAACCTAAAGCATTCTTTTCATGATGTACTTGCATAGAAAATTTACTACTCTCCACATAAGCAAAACTCTTCTCATGAATAGTAGTGGGAGCAAACTCAACAAAATAATTATCATGTGAGGCACAATCCAATTGAAAACTAAAATCACAATGACAAGTTACACGGATTTCATTATTCTTAATAGCATACAAGTCATCACAATAATCATCATAGATAGCAACTTTGTTCTCATAATCAATTGGAACCTCTTCCGAAATAGTGGAATCATCACTAAATAAAGTTGACACTCTTCCAAATCCACTTTCATGTTCATCACAATAAGATTCAACATGCTTCAAAATAGTGGGATCACTACTTCCTAAAGTTGACACTCTTCCAAACGCACTTTCATCAATATAATCATCATAAATAGGAGGCATGCTTTCATCATAACAACTTTACATATCAAAACTTGGGGGACAAAAAATATCATATTCATCAAACATAGCTTCCCCAAGCTTGTGGCTTTGCATATCATTAGCATCATGGATATTCAAGGAATTCATACTAACAACATTGCAATCATGCTCATCATACATAGATCTAGTACCAAACATTCTAATGCATTCTTGTTCTAGCACTTGAGCACAATTTTCCTTTTCATCATACTCACGAAAGATATTAAAAAGATGAAGCGTATGAGACAAACTTAATTCCATTTTTTTGTAGTTTTATAAACTAGTGATAAAACAAGAAACAAAAAGATTCGATTGCAAGATCTAAAGATATACCTTCAAGCACTCACATCCCCGGCAACGGCGCCAGAAAAGAGCTTGATGTCTACTACACAACCTTCTTCTTGTAGACGTTGTTGGGCCTGCAAGTGCATAGGTTTGTAGGACAGTAGCAAATTTCCCTCAAGTGGATGACCTAAGGTTTATCAATCCATGGGAGGCGTAGGATGAAGATGGTCTCTCTCAAACAACCCTGCAACCAAATAACAAAGAGTCTCCTGTGTCCCCAACACACCCAATACAACGGTAAATTGTATAGGTGCACTAGTTCGGCGAAGAGATGGTGATACAAGTGCAACATGGATGGTAGATATAGGTTTTTCTAATCTGAAAATATAAAAACAGCAAGGTAACTAATGATAAAAGTGAGCGTAAACGGTATTGCAATGGTAGGAAACAAGGCCTAGGGTCCATACTTTCACTAGTGCAAGTTCTCTCAACAATAATAACATAAATAGATCATATAACAATCCCTCAACATGCAACAAAGAGTCACTCCAAAGCCACTAATAGCGGAGAACAAACAAAGATATTATGGTAGGGTACGAAACCGCCTCAAAGTTATTCTTTCGAATCAATCTATTCAAGACTTCGTACTAGAATAACACCTTAAGACACAAATCAACCAAAACCCTAATGTCACCTAGATACTCCATTGTCACCTCAAGTATTCGTGGGCATGATTATACGATATGCATCACACAATCTCAGATTCATCTATTCAACCAACACAAAGTACTTCAAAGAGTGCCCCAAAGTTTCTGCCGGAGAGTCAAGACGAAAACGTGTGCCAACCCCTATGCATAGGTTCATGGGCGGAACCCGCAAGTTGATCACCAAAACATACATCAAGTGGCACGTGATATCCCATTGTCACCACACATAAGCACAGCAAGACATACATCAAGTGTTCTCAAATCCTTAAAGACTCAATCCGATAAGATAACTTCAAGAGGAAAACTCAATTCATCACAAGAGAGTAGAGGGGGGAGAAACATCATAAGATCTAACTATAATAACAAAGCTCGCGATACATCAAGATCGTGCCATAGAGAGAACACGAGAGAGAGAGAGAGAGAGAGAGAGAGAGAGCAAACACATAGCTACTGGTACATACCCTCAGCCCCGAGGGTGAACTACTCCCTCCTCATCATGGAGAGCGCCGGGATGATGTAGATGGCCACCGGTGATGGGTTCCCCCTCCGGCAGGGTGCCGGAACGGGCTCCTGAGAGGTTTTTTGTGGCTACAGAGGCTTGCGACGGTGGAACTCCCGATCTATCTTCTGTTCCAATGGTTTAGGGTATAAGGGAATATATAGGCGAAAGAAGTCGGTCGGGGGAGCCTCTAGGGGCCCACAAGAGTGGAGGGCGCGCCCAGGGGGGTGGGCGCGTCCCCTATCTCGTGGCTTCCTCGATGCTCCCCTGGCTTGCACTCCAAGTTCCTGGGATTGGTTCTGTTCCAAAAATAACTTTTCCAAAGGTTTCATTCCGTTTGGACTCCGTTTGATATTCCTTTTCTTTGAAATATTGAAACAGGCAATAAAACAACAATATGGTTGAGCCTCCTGTTAGTAGGTTAGTCCCAAAAGTAATATAAAAGTGTAAAATAAAGCCCGTAATCATTCAAAACAGATAATAAAATAGCATGAATGCTTCATAAATTATAGATACGTTGGAGACTTATCAATTATCACCTCAAAGAAATCTGAAAACGTGGGGCAGAGGCCGCAAAATAAGTATGCACAGAAAAACCGATATGAATTCAGCGGATCATCTTCTCCTTCTGGCAAGACCAAGGGCGCCCCATGCCCCTTTGGAACTTTCGTCCCCCACATATATCCTTACCTTGCAACCAGGGCATCGCTGTCTAGGTTCGACGGGAAGAAAACCACATCTCCCCATCGCTTCTTGTCCAAATTTGCTGCCCTCTTCTTGTTCCCCTCCGTGGCCATCTCCTTCACGGCTGCCTCCTGCTTCCCTTTCACGGCAGCGGGTTTCTTCCTCATCTTCTGGAGCTTTGGAGGAAATGGATGGCCGAGCAAGGTGTCAAAAGCGGATGTGGGTGCAAGAACCGGTGCTCTGGCTCGAGGAGGAAGACGATGGAGAAACAGGTGCGAATGGGCCACGCCTTTCCGCGTTTTCCCCTTTATGAGGAACGAACATGAGGGGAGGAGCGGCGCTTCACCACTTTCCCTCAGAAAGTTACTATTTTACATTAACTGCTACAGTCCCACGACCCCACGACATGCAGTAATTATGCGGAGTGGACGTTGGATTGATGTTCATCATAACAAATCGCTGCGCGCGCAACATCTCTTTGACACGTGTTTGTGCACCATTTTGGGGCCTAACCCAAAGTGCCCTGCAACATGTATGGCTTAGGCCCGGGGGCTTCTGTCGGGGTACACAAACAGGGGTGTATGTTTCCCCCTGACTTGTGCCCGGACAGGCAAGTCTCCGTCACAACAACAACAAAGAAAACTACACTAAGCATCCAAAACAAGGCCAAGCAAAAGAGATAGCTCTTTGAGAAATCAAAGGGCGGATCAGGAAGACCAAGACAAGCCAAATAAGCAAGATTTCACTAAGGAGAAACCTCCCTTGCCGGGCAGGCGAGCCTGGCAGGGCCGAGATCACCCCGAAGGCAAGTCTCAAGACTCCCTTGACAAGCTTACCGGGGACACTGAGGGCGGATTACCCCGCCAAGGCGTCACCGCTCCACCTCACAGCGACGCAGGTCACTTATCGGTGCGGTGTCGAGCCCCCTGGTGATTAGGTGGCTGTTATTTAGCACGTGGAAGCCATTTCTGAGGAAGATCACCTCCAAATGACAGACGTCCAGGGGTGTGTCATGCAGGCATGCGAGAAGATGGATAAATAGCACGATAAGGCTTGCTGGGCTATCCCCACGAGGTGACACTAAGCGGTGCATTTAATGCACCTTGTCATGTCTGCAGAGTTAGGTATGATAGCACTGTGGCTATCTAATCACTGAATAATGACTGTTTTGCCATTGTGGTAATACTTGACCTATAAAAGGAGGGTCATGGCTACCTTAGAGAGGATTTGGACCCTTGTACACTCATACACGCGTAGCTGCTCTCGTCCTGAGGCGACCTTTGTTGGGCTAGAGCGCTGCGTCTCCACCATAGTCCATTCATCAATCCACCAAAGCAGGAGTAGGGTTTTACGCCTCGTGGCGGCCCGAACATGGGTAAAAAGTGCCTGTGTCATTGCTACTGTGTGAAGCATATGACTAGCACATTTAAGTCTAACCCTCTTCCTATGCACAGGGATTTTGTGAGCAAACACCTTATGGGGACAAGAATCAACCAGCATAGGAAGGTAAAACAAGCAAATCTTCAAGATTTTCAACACATAGAGAGGAAACTTGATATTATTGAAATTCCTACAAGCATATATTCCTCCCTCATAATAATTTTCAGTAGCATCATGAATGAATTCAACAATATAACCATCACATAAAGCATTATTTTCATGATCCCCAAGCATAGAAAATTTACTACTCTCCCTCATTCGAAATAGTGGGAGTATCATAAGAAACTCGAATACTATAAATTGTTTCCACATTAAAAGAGTAATGTTAAGAAAAAGGGTAATCATAATCATGACTAGTTTTATAAATATAATCATCACTACTTTTTATAACATAAGTGTCATCACAATAATCATCATAAGTAGCAACTTTGTTCTCATCATAATCAATTGAAACCTCTTCCAAGATAGTGGAATCGTTGCTAAATAAAGTCATGACCTCTCCAAATCCACTTTTATCATTATAATAAGATTCAACACCCTCCAAAATAGTGGGATCACTACTTCCTAAAGTTGACACTCTTCCAAACCCACTTTCATAAATATTGCAATCATCATAAGTAGGAGGCATGCTATCATCATAATAAATTTGCACATCAAAACTTGGGGGACTAAAAATATCATATTCATTAAACATAGCATCCCCAAGCTTGGGACAAACATTAATTGCAGCAAACAAATTCTCAAACATGTCATTCTCATCAAACATAGCACCCCCAAGCTTAGGCCTTTGCATATCATAAGCATTATCACTCTCATCATTAATAGTATGGATAACGCCAATAGTATAGCAATTATTATCATCAGAATTTTCTAACGCGGTGCCAAAAAGATTCTCAAGATTATAACAAGTATCATTTCTTTCCCAATCATAATCATCACAATGAGTGATAGGCATAACAATAATAGGAGCAACATCATTTGGGAGGGATACCTTTTTACCTTTGCTTCTCCGTCTTTTCGTTTTCTTCTTTACATCATGTGTGGGTTTAATCACCCTTTTGGAGCTCCTTATTGATGAGATTGGTTGAATGAATGGATACTCCTCGTTACATGATTCATCACAAGAAAAAATAGGAGGATACTGGGAAACCTCTTCCCTTTCATTAGTATTCTCTTCATCTTCTATTTGTTTTCTTGTCTTTAAGTAATTGGCAATATAATAATTCTCCATGCAATTTACCGCAGAATACATATAAATTTCCTCTAGATCAAAATCAAGAAATTGCTTAAAGTTATATTCTGGAATATCCTTAGTTATAAGTTTCATTTCTTCATAACCCAAAAGAAAACTAAGTTTATTATGATGCGCAAGGGAAATCAAGTCATCACAATTTTTGGACACGGTTCGATTATGAAACAGTTTGCATTGGAGATTTAAATGACCACGTTGATTGCAAAGTTCAAAAGGATGGCGAGAAAAAATAAATTTTTCAGCACAAACATCTAGCCTCTCTTGCAACCATTTAGTTTCTAAATACTTATGCCTCTTGCAAAATCTATCTTCCCTTTTTGCTATGTAACTGCAAACTCTATGCACTCCACAAAAATTGACATGCTTATAAGAAACATTTTTGTCATGACTAGTGCAATCATCATTAGTACTATGGATATTCAAAGAATTCATACTAACAACATTGCAATCATGCTCATCATTCAGATATTTAGTGCTAAACATTTTATTGACTTCTTCTTCTAGCACTTGAGCACAATTTTCCTTTCCATCATTTTCATGAAAGACATTATAAAGATGAATAATATGTGGCAACCTCAATTCCATTTTTTTGTAGTTTTCTTTTATAGACTAAACTAGTGATAAAACAAGAAACTAAAAGATTCAATTACAAGATCTAAAGATATACCTTCAAGCACTCACCTCCCTGGCAACGACACCAGAAAAGAGCTTCGTTGACGGGATGTGAGTGCCACTTACCTAGCCTGCCCGACAAGGGCGCCAGAAAAGAGCTTGATGTCTACTACACAACCTTCTTCTTGTAGACTCGTGTTGGGCCTCCAAGCGCAGAGTTTTGTAGGACAACATCAAATTTCCCTCAAGTGGATGACCTAAGGTTTATCAATCCGTGGGAGGCGTAGGATGAAGATGGTCTCTCTCAAACAACCCTGCAACCAAATAACAAAGAGTCTCTTGTGTCCCCAACACACCAAATACAATGGTAAATTGTATAGATGCACTAGTTCAGCTAAGAGATGGTGATACAAGCGTAATATGGATAGTAGATATAGGTTTTTGTAATCCGAAAATATAAAAACAACAAGGTAACTAGTAAAAAAAGTGAGCAAAAACGGTATTGTAATGCTTGAAAACAAGGCCAAGGGTTCATATTTTCACTAGTGCAAGTTCTCTCAACAATGATAACATAATTAGATCATATAAGAATCCCTTAACATGCAACATAGAATCACTCCAAAGTTCCTATGGCGGAGTACATAAGATGAAATTGCTTGTAGGGTACGAAACCACCTCAAAGTTATTCTTTTCGATCAATCCAAACTAATTAATTTTAAACCTAAACTTGGTTAATTAGCCGGGCTAGGCCCACATGTCATAGACCGAGGGGAGGTCAAACCCCTGGTCAATCGGGGCTAACTGATACGTCTCCAATGTATCTATAATTTTTGATTGTTCCATGCTATTATATTACCCCTTTTGGATGTTTATGGGCTTTATTTTACACGTTTATATCATTTTTGGGACTAACCTACTAACCGGAGGCCCAGCCCATATTGTAGTTTTTTGCCTATTTCAGTATTTCAAAGAAAAGGAATATCAAACGGAGTCCAAACGGAATGAAACCTTCGGGAGCGTGATTTTTGGAACGAACGTGATCCAAAGGGCTTGGAGTGCAAGTCAAGAAGCAGCCGAGGCCCCCACGAGATAGGAGGCCGCGCCCCCCTGTAGGGCACGCCCCCTGTCTTGTGGGCCCCTCGGGCGGCCACCGACGTACTTCTTCCTCCTATATATACCTACGTACCCCGAAAACATCCAGGAGCACCATGAAACACAATTTCCACCGTCATAACCTTCTGTATCCACGAGATCTCATCTTGGAGCCTTCGCCGGCACTCTGCCGGAGGGGGAATCGACCATGGAGGTCTTCTACATCAACATCCTTGCCCCTCCAATGAGTTGTGAGTAGTTTACCACAGACCTACGGGTCCATAGTTATTAGCTAGATGGCTTCTTCTCTCTTTTTGGATCTCAATACAATGTTCTCCCCCTCTCTCTTGTGGAGATCTATTCGATGTAAACTCTTTTGCGGTGTGTTTGTCGAGACCCGATGAATTGTGGGTTTATGATCAAGTTTATCTAAGAATAATATTTGAATCTTCTCTGAATTCTTTTATGAGTGATTGAGTTATCTTTGCAAGTCTCTTCGAATTATCAGTTTGGTTTGGCCTACTAGATTGATCTTTCTTGCCATGGGAGAAGTGCTTAGCTTTGGGTTCAATCTTGCGGTGTCCTTACCCAGTGACAGAAAGGGTTGCAAGGCACGTATTGTATTGTTGCCATCGAGGATAACAAGATGGGGTTTATATCATATTGCATGAGTTTATCCCTCTACATCATGTCATCTTGCTTAATGCGTTACTCTGTTCTTATGAACTTAATACTCTAGATGCAGGCAGGAGTCGTTCAATGTGTGGAGTAATAGTAGTAGATGTAGGCAAGAGTCGGTCTACTTGTTATGGACATGATGCCTGTATACATGATCATGCCCGGATAATCTCATAACCATGCGCTTTTCTATCAATTGCTCAACAGTAATTTGTTCACCCACCGTAATACTTATGCTATCTTGAGAGAAGCCTCTAGTGAAACCTATGGCCCCCGGGTCTATCTCTTATCATATTTGCTTTCAATCTACTTTTATTTGCATCTTTACTTTTTGCATCTATATTATAAAATACCAAAAACATATTTATCTTATCTTACTATATTTATTAGATCTCACTTTCGCAAGTGGTCGTGAAGGGATTGACAACCCCTTTATTGCGTTGGTTGCGAGTTCTCAGTTTGTTTGTGTAGGAGCCTCCTAGTGGATTGATACCTTGGTTCTCAAAAACTGAGGGAAATACTTGCGCTACTATCGCTGCATCACCCTCTCCTCTTCAAGGAAAACCAACGCAAGCTCAAGACGTAGCAAGAAGGATTTCTGGTGCCGTTGCCGGGGAGGTCTTCACTCAAGTCAAGACATACCAAGTACCCATCACAAACCCATCTCCCTCGCATTTACATTATTTGCCATTTGCCTCTCGTTTTCCTCTCCCCCACTTCACCCTTGCCATTTTATTCGCCCTCTCTTTCCCAATCTCCTTCTCTCTTTTCGCTTGCCTTTTTCCGTTTGCCGTGTGTTAGTTCGTTTACCTTGTCATCATGTCCAGTTTCTTATCCGCTCCTATGTCTCCCGAGTTTGAAGTTCTTCACTTCAATCCAAGGTAAGGAGAAAACTTAAAAGATGCTTGGTATAGGATGATGGAATCTTAACGCAAGTGCACCCTAGAGGTGAACTTTAGAATTCTTCTTCGTAATTTTTATGTTTGGTTAAATATGACGCATAGACAACTCTTGGATTGCATTGCCAAGGGAAATTTCATTGAAATTGATCCCAGTATTGCGCATGAAATTATAGAGGGAATAGTGGGAACGCTACCTCAAAAGGGAGGATCACATCCTACCCAAGAAGAAACCCAAGTGTTTGGAAAGATTTGCGAAGTGACAAAAATATTACAAAAGTCTGTTGAGCCTCTTAAAAGTGTTAGCAGAAATCTTCACCGCATGAATATGTTGATTACTCTTTGCAATAAGTGGTTGGATTCTTTAGATCTAAAAATTTCCGAGTATGAAGGGAAGCGGAAAGAACCTCCCGGATTCAAGCATGACTCCGCTAAAAAACTGAAAATACAAGATGACACTCGTTAGATCTATCTTTGCTTTTATGCCTAGCTAGGGGCGTTAAACGATAGCGCTAGTTGGGAGGCAACCCAATTTTCTTTATGTTTTTTGTTTTTGCTCCTGTTTAGTAATAAATCTTGCATCTACCTTCTGTTTAGATGTGTTTTTATCTTTTAATTAGTGTTTGTGCCAAGTACAACCTATAGGATAACCTACGATGATAGTTGATTTGATTCTGCTGAAAAACAGAAACTTTGTGCGCATGAATATAATTTTTTAAATAACAGGAAGGTGATTTTGCGTTAATTGTTTTTGCTGCTATTCAATAAACAAATTGTCCAGGACTTCCTATTTTGGTAGGATTTTTAGAGTTCTAGAAGTTTGCGTTAGTTACAGATTGCTGCAGACTGTTTTGTTTTTGACAGATTCTGTTTTTCGTGTGTTGTTTGCTTATTTCAATGCATCTATGGCTAGTAAATTAGTTTATAGACCATAAGGAAGTTGGAATAAAGTAGGTTTAACACCAAAATAAATAAATAATGAGTTCATTATAGTACCTTATGTGGTGGTTTTGTTTTCTTTCACTAACAGAGCTTATAAGATTTCCTGTTGAGTTTTGTGTTGTGAAGTTTTCAAGTTTTGGGTAAAGCTTTTATGGACTATGGAATAAAGGGTGGCAAGAGCCTAATCTTGGGGATGCTTATGGCACCCCAAGATATTCAAGGATAGCCAAAATCCTAAGCTTGGGGATGCCCCGGGAAGGCATCCCCTCTTTCGTCTTCGTTCATTGGTAACTTTACTTGGAGCTATATTTTTATTCGCCACATGTTATGTGTTTTGCTTGGAGCATCGTGTATTATATTAATCTTTGCTTTTTAGTTTACCACAATCATCCTTGCTGTACACACCTTTTGGGAGAAGCCTATTTGATTAGAATTTGCTAGAATACTTTATGTGCTTCACTTATATCTTTTGAGCTTGATAGTTTTTGCTCTTGTACTTCACTTATATCTTTTAGAGCACGGTGGTGACTTAATTTTGAAGAAATTGCTAGTATCTCATGCTTCACTTATATTATTTTGAGAGTCTTTTATAACAGCATGGTATTTGCTATGGTTATAAAATTGGTCCTAGAATGGTAGGCATCCAAGTTGGGTATAATAAGAACTATCATAGGAAATAAATTGGATGCTACAATTTGATACTTGATAATTGTTTTGAGAATGGAGGTAGTGATATTAAAGTCATGCTAGTTGGGTGATTATGAATTTAAAGAATGCTTGTGTTGAAGTTAGCAAGTCCCGTAGCATGCACGTATGGTTAAAGTTGTGTAACAAATTTGAAACATGAAGTGTACCTGGCTTGTGCATCCTTATGAGTGGCGGTCGGGGACGAGCGATGGTCTTTTCCTACCAATCTATCCCCCTAGGAGCATACGCGTAGTACTTGATTTTTGATGACTTCTAAATTTTTGCAATAAGTATATGAGTTCTTTTGACTAATGTTGAGTCCATGGATTATATGCACTTTTACCTTTCCGCCTTTGCTAGCCTCTTCGGTACCGTGCATTGCCCTTTCTCACCTTGAGAGTTGGTGCAAACTTCGCCGGTGCATCCAAACCCCGTGATACGATACGCTCTATCACACATAAACCTCCCTATATCTTCCTCAAAACAGCCACCATACCTACCTATTATGGCATTTCCATAGCCACTCCGAGATATATTGCCATGCAACTTTCCACCGTTCCGTTCATCATCGTCATGACATACTTTACTTTTGTCATATTGCCATTGCATGATCATGTAGTTGACATCGTATTTGTGGCAAAGCCACCATTCATTATTTTTCATACATGCCACTCTTGATTCATTGCACCATCCCGGTACACCGTCGGAGGCATTCATATAGAGTCATATCTTGTTCTAGTTTCGAGTTGTAATTCTTATGATGTAATCAATAGAAGTGTGATGATGGTCATTATTAGAGCATTGCCCAAAGAAAAAAAAAGAAAAAAAAGAAAAAAAAGAAAGGCTAAAAAAAGAAAGGCCCAAAAAAAGAAAAAAAAGAAAAACGGCAATGTTACTATCTCTTTTTCCACACTTGTGCTTCAAAGTAGCACCTTGTTCTTCATGCAGTGAGTCTCATATATTATGCTTCAAAGTAGCACCATGTTTTTCATATAGTGAGTCTCATAAGTTGTCTTTTTCATACTAGTGGGAATTTTTCATTATAGAACTTGGCTTGTATATTCCTACGATGGGCTTCCTCAAATGCCCTAGGTCTTCGTGAGCAAGCAAGTTGGATGCACACCCACTAGTTTTGTTTTGTTGAGCATTCATTCATAGCTCTAGTGCATCCGTTGCATGGCAATCCCTACTCCTCATGTTGACATCAATTGATGGGCATCTCCATAGCCCGTTGATTATCCTCGTCAATTTGAGACTTTCTCCTTTTTTCTCTTCTCCACACAATCCCCATCATCATATTCTATTCCACCCATAGTGCTATATCCATGGCTCACGCTCATGTATTGCGTGAAGGTTGAAAAAGTTTGAGATTATTTAAGTATGAAACAATTACTTGGCTTGTCATCGGGGGTATAGAAGTTGGGAACATCTTTGTCTGACGAAAATGAAGCATAGCCTAACTATATGATTTTGTAGGGATGAACTTTCTTTTGCCATGCTATTTTGATAAGACATGATTACTTTGATTAGTATGCTTGAAGTGTTACTATTTCTTTTATCAATATGAACTTTTATTTTGAATCATTTGGATCTGAACATTCATGCCACAATAAAGAAAATTACATTATGAATTATGCTAGGTAGCATTCCACATCAAAATTTCTCTTTTTATCATTTACCTACTCGAGGACGAGCAGGAATTAAGCTTGGGGATGCTGGATACGTCTCCAACGTATCTATAATTTTTGATTGTTCCATGCTATTATATTATCCCTTTTGGATGTTTATGGGCTTTATTTTACATGTTTATATTATTTTTTGGACTAACCTACTAACCGGAGGCCCAGCCCATATTGCTGTTTTTTTTCCTATTTTAGTATTTCGAAGAAAAGGAATATCAAACGGAGTCCAAACGGAATGAAACCTTTGGGAGCGTGATTTTTGGAACGAACGTGATCCACAGGGCATGGAGTGCAAGTCAAGAAGCAGCCGAGGCCCCCACGAGATAGGAGGCCGCGCCCCCTGTCTCGTGGGCCCCTCGGGCGGCCACCGACATACTTCTTCCTCCTATATATACCTACGTACCCCGAAAACATCCAAGAGCACCACAAAACACAATTTCCACCGCCGTAACCTTCTGTATCCGCGAGATCTCATCTTGGAGCCTTCGCTGGCACTCTGCCGGAGGGGGAATCGACCACAGAGGGCTTCTACATCAACATCCTTGCCCCTCCGATGAGTTGTGAGTAGTTTACCACAGACCTACGGGTCCATAGTTATTAACTAGATGGCTTCTTCTCTCTTTTTGGATCTCAATACAATGTTCTCCCCCTCTCTCTTGTGGAGATCTATTCGATGTAAAATCTTTTTGCGGTGTGTTTGTCGAGACCCGATGAATTGTGGGTTTATGATCAAGTTTATCTAAGAATAATATTTGAATCTTCTCTGAATTCTTTTATGAGTGGTTGAGTTATCTTTGCAAGTCTCTTCGAATTATCAGTTTGGTTTGGCCTACTAGATTGATCTTTCTTGCCATGGGAGAAGTGCTTAGCTTTGGGTTCAATCTTGCGGTGTCCTTACCCAGTGACAGAAAGGGTTGCAAGGCACGTATTGTATTGTTGCCATCGAGGATAACAAGATGGGGTTTATATCATATTGCATGAGTTTATCCCTCTACATCATGTCATCTTGCTTAATGCGTTACTCTGTTCTTATGAACTTAATACTCTAGATGCAGGCAGGAGTCGGTCGATGTGTGGAGTAATACTAGTAGATGCAGGCAGGAGTCGGTCTACTTGTTATGGACGTGATGCTTATATACATGATCATGCCTAGATAATCTCATAACTATGCGCTTTTCTATCAATTGCTCGACAGTAAATTGTTCACCCACTGTAATACTTATGCTATCTTGAGAGAAGCCTCTAGTGAAACCTATGGCCCCCGGGTCTATCTCTTATCATATTTGCTTTCAATCTACTTTTATTTGCATCTTTACTTTTTGCATCTATATTATAAAATACCAAAAATATATTTATCTTATCTTACTATCTTTATTAGATCTCACTTTTGCAAGTGGCCGTGAAGGGATTGACAACCCCTTTATTGCGTTGGTTGCGAGTTCTCAGTTTGTTTGTGTAGGTGCGTGGGACTTTTGAGGAGGCTCCTACTGGATTGATACCTTGGTTCTCAAAAACTGAGGGAAATACTTATGCTACTATCGCTGCATCACCCTCTCCTCTTTGAGGAAAACCAACGCAAGCTCAAGACGTAGCACTAACCCACTGGCCTTTAACCGTCGACAAATAGCGGGCGCGGCGGGGCGCTGCGGGAAGAGGATGTGGTGCCCTGTTTGTTGTGTGCCTAGGCTCGTTCGAGAGCCCAGACCAGCACGCATCGGCGGTGGCGGTAGCCGAGCCTGGGGCGCCCGAAGGCGACGGCGAGGAGCTCGGTCGTGGCGGCCGAAGCTCGTTTGTTGGCGCGGGCGGCGTTGCGGGGCACAAGCGGGCGAGCTAGCATGCTAGGGGGGCTACTCGACGCGGCGTGCACGTTAGGCACGACATCCGTGCAAATTGGTGGCCGTGGGCACGTTGACAGCGAGTGCAGGCAGCGATGCATTTTGGTGAGGGCGGCACGATAGCTATGGCATGTGGCAGAAAGAACAGAGAGGGGGAGGAAGGTCAGTGGCTCACGGCGGTTGCCGTGATGCGGACGGTGAGCTCGGAGGAGGGTCAGAGCTGAGCAGGGTGGTGAGGGGATCTCCGGCGACGAGAGGTCGAAGACGAGCTTAGTGGAGGCAGTGCAGGGCGAACAAGTGCTCGGTCGGGGTAAAGCTGTGGACGACGGCGGAGCTTGCAGACAAGGTGGGGAGGTGAGGGAGAGGTGGTGGTGATGTCTATGGCATCGGCATGCTCACAGGCACATCGGCCATGGCTTCGAGAGGATGAGGGGGAGAGCAGGGGGTAGAGTGAGGTGTCCAGGTGCTCGGGGTGGCGCCAAGGAGTTCCTTCAAGGCATCGCGGTGGCTGATGACCCACAAGTATAAGGGATCAATCGTAATCCTTTCGATAAGTAAGAGTGTCGGACCCAACGAGGATCAGAAGGAAATGATAAGCGGTTTTCAGTAAGGTTTTCTCTGCAAGCACTGAAATTATAGGTGATAGATAGTTTTGTGATAAGATAAATAGTAACGAGTAACAAGTAAATAAAGTAAATAAAATGCAGCAAGGTGGCCCAATCCTTTATGTATCAAAGGATAAGCCTGGAAAATTTCTAATAATGAGAAAGGAGCTCCATAGGACACATGGGAATTATCGTCAAGCTAGTTTTCATCACATTCATATGATTCGCGTTCGGTACTTTGATAATTTGATATGTGGGTGGACCGGTGCTTGGGTACTGCCCTTACTTGGACAAGCATCCCACTTATTATTAACCCCTATTGCAAGCATCCGCAACTACAAAACAAGTATTAAGGTAAACCTAACCACAGCATTAAACATATGGATCCAAATCATCCCCTAACGAAGCAACGCATAAACTAGGGTTTAAGCTTCTGTCACTCTAGCAACCCATCATCTACTTATTACTTCACCATGCCTTCCTCTAGGCCTAAATAATGGTGAAGTGTCATGTAGTCGACGTTCACATAACACCACTAGAGGAAAAGACAACATACATCTCATCCAAATATCGAACGAATACCAAATTCATATGACTACTAATAGCAAGACTTCACCCATGTCCTCAGGAACAAACGTAACTACTCACAAACCATATTCATGTTCATAATCAGAGGAGTAATAATATGCATAAAGGATCTGAACATATGATCTTCCACCAAGTAAACCAATTAGCATCAACTACAAGGAGTACTCAACACTACTAGCAACCCATAGGTACCAATTTGTGGTTTTGATACAAGATTGGATACAAGAGATGAACTAGGGTTTTGAGAGGAGATGGTGCTGGTGAAGATGTTGATGGAGATTGACCCCCTCTCGATGAGAGGATCGTTGGTGATGATGTTGGTGATGATTTCCCCCTCCCGGAGGGAAGTGTCCCCGGCAGAACAGCTCCGCCAGAGCCCTAGATTGGTTCCGCCAAGGTTCCGCCTTGTGGCGGCAGAGTTTTGTCCTGTAAGCTTGCCCACGATTTTTTCCACGGTAAAAGCTCTGATATAGCAGAAGATGGACACCGGGGGCCCATCAGGGGGTCCAGGAGACAGGGGGGCACGCCTAGTAGGGGGGGCACTCTCCTGGATGAGGTGTGGCCCCCCTGGTGTATTTCTTTCGCCCAAAAATTCTTATTAATTCCAAAAAGATGTTTCGTGGAGTTTCAGGACATTTGGAGCTGTGCAGAATAGGTTTCCAATGTTTGCTCCTTTTCCAGCCAGAATTCCAGCTGCCGGCATTCCCCCTCTTCATGGTAAACCTTGTAAAATAAGAGAGAATAGCCATAAGTATTGAGATATAATGTGTAGTAACAGCCCATAATGCAATAAATATTGATATAAAAGCATGATGCAAAATGGACGTATCAACTCCCCCAAGCTTAGACCTCGCTTGTCCTCAAGCGGAAGCCAAAATCGAAAAATATGTCCACATGTTGAGAGATAGAGGTGTCGATAAAAAATAAAATACGGACATGAGGGCATCATGGTCATTCTTATAACAGCAACATATATAGATTTTGTCATATGATTTCTTATGCTCAAGTAACAATCAATTCACAATGTCAAGTATGGTTCAAAAACTTCATTGGGAACTAACAAACTATAATCTCAGTCATTGAAGCAATTGCAATTTATTGTAACATCAGAAAGAGTCAACAATAGAGCTTTTCAGCAAGCTCACATACTCAAATATCTTGTAGTCTTCTATAATTGCTAACACTCACGCAATACTTGTGGTTATGGAGTTTCAGCCGGACACTAAGAAAGATAGGGGCTTATTGTGTTGCCTCCCAACGTATTCACCTTTAGGTGATGTCAACAATAATAGCCCATGCTAACTAACATCCAATTGGATATATATATCATGATCACCTTGACTCAAGCATAAAGTAAAAACATAAAGTAAAAGATAGGCCCTTCGCAGAGGGAAGCAGAGGTTGTCATGTGCGTTTACGGTTGATGCACAAAATCTTAATGCAAAAGAACGTCACTTTATATTGCCCCTTGTATGTGGACCTTTATTATGCAGTCCGTCGCTTTTCTTACTTCCACAACAAGATCGTACAAAGCTTATTTTCTCTGCACTAATAAGTCATACATAATTAGGTAGCAATTTTTATTGCTTGCAACATGACAACTTACTTGAAGGATCTTACTCAATCCATAGGTAGGTATGGTGGACTCTCATGGCAAAACTGGGTTTAAGGGTATTTGGAAGCACAAGTAGTATCTCTACTTGGTGCAAGGAATTTGGCTAGCATGAGGGAGAAAGGCAAGCTCAACATGTTTGGAAGGTCAATGACAATATACTTTAACTGAGATGCGCGAAAACATAAACCATTACGTTGTCTTCCTTGTCCAACATTAACTCTTTTAGCATGTCATACCTAATGAGTGCTCCCAATTATAAAAAGGTGTCCAAGATAATATATTTGCATGTGAACCCCTCTTTCCTTATCACTTCCTATTAATTGCAACGATGACCAAAACTACGTTCATCAACTCTCAACAATTTTTATGCCTCATACTTTCTATGTGTGAAGTTATCACTATCCATAAGATCAATATGAACTCTTTTATTCTTTCTACTTTCTCAAGATCATAGCAACATAGCAAATCCCTTGACTCAACACTAATCTTTATTATAGATAGCTCACGAACTCGATTACAAAAAGATATCACAAAGCAAAACTCAAACTACTTGATATCAAAACTTCAATCTACTAGATGAATATACTACTAAAAGGGATCGAACTAAATAAAGCGGTAAAGATAGGAGTGTGATGGTGATACGATACCGGGAACCTCCCCCAAGCTTGGCAGTTGCCAAGGGGAGTGCCCATACCCATGTGATTATGTCCTCGGAGGTGGTGAAGTAGGAGTTGTTGATGATGTAGGCTTGTCGTCTGTCTTCCAAGGCATAGGCTCTCCATCATAGAAGGATGATCGAGTCTTCGGGATCCTTAAATCTGCAGCCAAACTCATCCTCTTGAATCTATATTCATACTCACAGTTTTGGTTTTGCAGGTCATAGATCTGGGCTAGGAGGTGCTCGATTTTCTCTTGAAGCTTAAAGATGGTCTCCCCAATGACTTTGGCATCCAACTTGTGGTTGTTGGTGAACTCCGTGATCATCATCTGGTTGGCGTTGAGTCCACGCTCCACCATCCCTTGACACTTTAAAACTTGCTGCTCCACGGCTTCGAGCTACGTCTCCACGCTCCCGGTACGCCTTTGTCCCTCCACATCACGGATGTGCAGCACCCCCTCATGCATCTCAATCATTTGAGGGTGTTGCAACACCTCCGCGAGATAGGGGTTGATAACCCTCTCGAAAAACTTGTCCTTGGGAGCGCTTAGAGACGTCATGATGCTCTAGATCTGAAACAAAAACAGCTCGAAACGAAAACAGAGGATATTTGCGTGATACGGTGGTCAAAACCTTTGGGAGTATATATAATGAATTTTTACCGACCAAAATACATAACGCGCAAGAAAACGGAGTCCGGGAGGCACAAGAGGTGCCCACGAGACAGGGGGGCATGCCCAGTAGGAGGGGGCTCGGCCTCCACTCTTGTGGGGGCCTCGTGTCTCTTTCGGACTACTTCTTTCTTCCTAAAATTCTTAAATATTCCAAAACTGATAAAAATTGCCATTGGAGTTGTTTTGGAGTCGGTTTACTTACCGTACCACATACCTATTCCATTTCGGAGTCTGGAACATTCTGGAAAGTGTCTCTTATGCATTCCTCAGGGGTTACGGTTTCAATAATATTAGTTTCAACATTGATAGGATTACCTGACATATAATGTTTAATTCTTTGACCGTTTACCACCCTTGGAGTCGTGCCTTTGAAGTTGTTGATTTTTATGGCACCAGAACGATAGACCTCCTCGATAACGTAAGGACCTTCCCATTTTGAGAGAAATTTTCCTGCAAAAAATCTTAAACGAGAGTTGAATAATAACACATAATCTCCTACGTTAAACTCACGCTTTTGTATCCTTTTGTCATGCCAGCGTTTGACTTTTTCTTTGAATAGCTTGGCATTCTCATAGGCTTGAGTTCTCCATTCATCAAGTGAGCTAATATCAAACAACCTCTTCTCACCGGCAAGTTTGAAGTCATAGTTGAGATCTTTAATAGCCCAATATGCCTTATGTTCAAGTTCAAGAGGTAAATGACACGCTTTTCCATAAACCATCTTATATGGAGACATACCCATAGGATTTTTGTATGCAGTTCTATAGGCCCATAATGCATCATCAAGTTTTTTGGACCAATTCTTTCTAGATCTATTCACAGTCTTTTGCAAAATTAATTTGAGCTCTCTATTGCTCAACTCTACTTGACCACTAGACTGCGGATGATAAGGAGATGCGATTCTATGATTGACATCATACTTAGCAAGCATCTTACGGAAAGCACCATGAATAAAATGTGAACCACCATCAGTCAGAAGATATCTATGGACTCCAAACCTCAGAAAAATAACTTCCTTAAGCATTTTAATAGAAGTGTTATGATCAGCACTACTAGTTGGAATAGCTTCTACCCACTTAGTAACGTAATCAACAACAACTAAAATATGTGTATAACCATTAGAGGCAGGAAAAGGTCCCATATAATCAAAGCCCCAAACATCAAACGGTTCAATAACAAGAGAATAATTCATAGGCATTTCTTGACGTCTACTAATGTTACCTACTCTTTGGCATTCATCACAAGATAAGACAAACTTACGAGCATCTTTGAAGAGAGTAGGCCAATAAAAACCAGATTGTAGTACCTTGTGTGCAGTTCTATCTCCAGCATGGTGTCCTCCATAAGATTCAGAGTGACACTTACGTAGAATCTGTTCCGGTTCATGCTCAGGTACACAACGTCTAATAACACCATCTACTCCTTCTTTATAAAGGTGTGGGTCATCCCAGAAGTAATGTCTTAAATCATAAAAGAACTTTTTCTTTTGCTGGTATGTGAAACTAGGCGGTATAAATTTAGCAACAATGCAATTAGCATAATCAGCATACCAAGGAGCAGTACGAGAAGCATTAATGACCGCTAATTGTTCATCAGGAAAACTATCATCAATAGGCAGTGGGTCATCAAGAACATTCTCTAACCAAGACAAGTTATCTGCAACGGGGTTCTCAGCTCCCTTTCTATCAATAATGTGTAAATCAAATTCTTGGATCAAGAGAACCCATCTAATGAGTCTAGGCTTAGCATCTTTCTTTTCCATAAGATATTTAATAGCAGCATGATCAGTGTGAATAGTAACTTTGGAATCAACAATATAAGGTCAAAACTTATCACATGCAAACACAACTGCTAAGAACTCTTTTTCAGTAGTAGCATAATTTCTTTGGGCAGTATCAAGAGTCTTACTAGCATACTGGATAACATTCAATATCTTATCAACTCTTTGCCCTAGAATAGCACCTACACCATAATCACTAGCATCGCACATAATTTCAAAAGGTTAATTCCAATCAGGTGGCTGAACAATAGGTGCAGTGATCAAAGCTTTCTTAAGTATTTCAAATGCTTATACACAATCATCATCAAAGACAAAAGGAATATCTTTTTGCAATAAATTAGTCAGAGGCCTAGAGATTTTAGAAAAGTCCTTAATGAACCTCCTATAAAACCGGCGTGACCAAGGTAACTTCTTGTTCCTTTTATGTCCTTGGGACATGGCATCTTTTCAATAGCATCCACTTTGGGTTTATCAACTTCAATACCTCTCTCGGAGATCTTGTGCCCCAAAACAATGCCTTCGTTAACCATAAAGTGACACTTTTCCCAATTCAGGACGAGACTAGTGTCTTCGCATCTCTGCAAAACTCAATCAAGGTTGCTCAAACAATCATCAAAAGAGGATCCATAAATGGAGAAATCATCCATGAATACCTCACAAATCTTTTCACAAAAATCAGAGAATATAGCCATCATGCATCTTTGAAAGGTAGCAGGTGCATTACATAAACCAAAAGGCATACGTATATAAGCAAAAGTACCAAAAGGGCAAGTAAAAGTAGTTTTAGATTGATTCTTCCCTGACACAGGTATTTGAGAGAAGCCAGAATAACCATCTAGAAAGCAGAAATGTGTGTGTTTGGATAGTCTTTCTAACATTTGATCAATAAAAGGTAAAGGGTAATGATCTTTCTTAGTAGCTTTATTTAACTTATGGAAATAAATTACCATCCTATAACCTGTAATAATTCTTTGCGGGATCAATTCATCTTTATCATTAGGAACAATGGTAATACCTCCCTTTTTAGGAACACAATGAACAGGGCTTACCCATTCACTATCAGCAACGGGATAAATAATACCTACCTCAAGGAGCTTTAGTATCTCCTTTCTTACCACTTCTTTCATCTTGGGATTTAGTCGTCGTTGAGGATCTCTAACTGGTTTGGCATCGTCCTCCATATTAATTTTGTGTTAGCATAACGTGGGACTAACCCCCTTAAGATCATTCAGAGTATATCCAATAGCAGCTCGGTGCTTCTTCGGAGTTTTCAATAATCTTTCTTCTTCTTGCTCTGAAAGGTTAGCACTAATAATAACAGGATATATTTTCTTTTCATCAAGATAAGCATACTTAAGATTATCAGGTAATGGTTTGAGTTCAAACACGGGATCACCCTTGGGTGGAGGGGGATCCCCAAGAATTTCAACGGGAAGGTTATGTTTCAGCATGGGTTCCTGTTTAAGGAACACTTCATCTATTTCCCTTCTTTCCTTCATAAACATATCGTTTTCATGGTCTAACAAATATTGTTCTAACGGATCACTAGGAGGAATAGCAATGGAAGCAAGACCAATAATTTCATCCTTACTAGGTGGTTCCCTATCACGAGGTTGTCTACGAAACTTAGCAAAATTAAACTCATGAGACATACCATCTATACCAACTGTGACAATATCTTTTTCACAATCAATCTTAGCACTAGCTGTATTCAAGAAGGGTCTACCAAAAATAATGGGACAAAAATCATCTTGTGGGGAACCAAGAACAAGAAAATCAGCAGGGTATTTAACCTTCCCACACAAAACTTCAACATCTCTAACAATCCCAAAGGGTTTAATGATATCCCTATTAGTAAGCTTAATAGTAACATCAATGTCTTCTAATTCAATGGGTGCAATGTCATGCATAATTTCTTGATATAAGGTATAAGGTATTGCACTAGCACTAGCACCCATATCACATAGGCCATGATAACAATGATCTCTTATTTTAACAAAAATAATAGGCATGCCTACGACAGGTCTATGTATCTTAGTATCTGGTCTAGCAATATTAGCAGTCTCACCACAGAAATAAATAACATGCCCATCTAAATCCTCATCCAAGAGATCTTTAACCACAACAATACTAGGTTCAACATTAATTCGCTCCAGAGGTGTATAAGTCCTAGTATTACTCTTATGAACAACAGTCGAAGCTTTACAATGATCCTTTATCCTAACAGGAAAAGGAGGTTTCTCAACATAAGTAGTAGGAACAATAGGATCACTATAGGTGATAGTCTTTTCTTCGACTGTAATAGGTGCAACTACTTTCACTTCAACATGAGGATTATATTTAAAGCACTTCTCTTTAGGGAGATCAACGTGAGTAGCAAAAGATTCACAGAAAGAAGCTACTATCTCAGAGTCAAGTCCATACTTAGCGCTAAATCCACGGAAAGCATCGGTATGCATAAAAGATTTAACACAATCGAACTTAGGTGTCATACCTGACTCCTTACCATCGTCGGAACCCCAATCTTCAGAGTTGCGTTTAATTATTTCCAATAAGTCCCATTTGAAATCAATAGTCTTTAGCATATAAGAACCAACACAGGAAGTATCGAGCAGGTTGCGATTATCAAGAGAAAGCCGAGCATAAAAATTCTGAATAATCATTTCCCGGGACAGCTCATGATTGGGGCATGAATATAACATTGACTTAAGACTCCCCCAAGCTTGAGCGATGCTTTCTCCTTCACGAGGCCAGAAATTATATATGTAATTATGATCACAATGAACAAGATGCATAGGATAGAACTTCTGGTGAAATTCCAACTTTAATCGCTTATAATTCCAAGATCTCATATCATCACATAGCCTATACCATGTCAATGCATCTCCCTTCAAAGATAAAGGGAAGAACTTCCTTTTGACAACATCATCAGGAATACCTGCAAGCTTAAATAATCCACAAACTTCATCCACAAAGATAAGGTGTAAATCGGGACGCAATGTTCCATCTCCTGCAAATGGATTAGCTAGCATTTTTTCTATCATACCCGAAGGAATCTCAAAGTAAATATTTTCATAAAGTTCAGTAGGTTGAGGAGCAACTCTTTGCTCTTCTTGTCGGGGTGAAGATACCCCGAACAAGCCCCTCAAAGGATTAGTTTCCATAATGACAAGTAACAGAAAATTTCAGCACACTATATAAATGTTTCCTTACCAAGTTCCACTCACCAAAAGTGCTACACTCCCCGGCAACGGCGGCAGAAAAGATCCTTGATGACCCACAAGTGTAGGGGATCAATCATAGTCCTTTCGATAAGTAAGAGTGTCGAACCCAACGAGGAGCAGAAGGAAATGATAAGCGGTTTTCAGTAAGGTTTTCTCTGCAAGCACTGAAACTGTAGGTGATAGATAGTTTTGTGATAAGATAAATAGTAAGGAGTGACAAGTAAATAAAGTAAATAAAATGCATCAAGGTGGCCCAATCCTTTGTGTAGCAAAGCATAGGCCTGGACAAATTCTAATAATGAGAAAGGAGCTCCCGAGGACACATGGGGATTATCATCAAGCTAGTTTTCATCACGTTCATATGATTCGCGTTCGGTACTTTGATAATTTGATATGTGGGTGGACCGGTGCTTGGGTACTGCCCTTACTTGGACAAGCATCCCACTTATGATTAACCCCTATTGCAAGCATCCGCAACTACAAAACAAGTATTAAGGTAAACCTAACCACAGCATTAAACATATGGATCCAAATCATCCCCTAACGAAGCAACGCATAAACTAGGGTTTAAGCTTCTGTCACTCTAGCAACCCATCGTCTACTTATTACTTCACCATGCCTTCCTCTAGGCCCAAATAATGGTGAAGTGTCATGTAGTCGATGTTCACATAACACCACTAGAGGAAAAGACAACATACATCTCATCTAAATATCGAACGAATACCAAATTCACATGACTACTAATAGCAAGACTTCACCCATGTCCTCAGGAACAAATGTAACTACTCACAAACCATAATCATGTTCATAATCAGAGGAGTAATAATATGCATAAATAATCTGAACATATGATCTTCCACCAAGTAAACCAATTAGCATCAACTACAAGGAGTAATCAACACTACTAGCAACCCACAGGTACCAATTTGTGGTTTTGATACAAGATTGGATACAAGAGATGAACTAGGGTTTTGAGAGGAGATGGTGCTGGTGAAGATGTTGATGGAGATTGACCCCCTCCCAATGAGAGGATTGTTGGTGATGACGTTGGTGATGATTTCCCCCTCCTGGAGGGAAGTGTCCCCGGCAGAACAGCTCCGCCAGAGCCCTAGATTGGTTCCGCCAAGGTTCCGCCTTGTGGCGGTGGAGTTTTGTCCCGTAAGCTTGCCCACTATTTTTTCCAGGGTAAAAGCTCTGTTGTAGCAGAAGATGGATACCGGGGGCCCACCAGGGGTCCAAGAGACAGGGGGCGCGCCCAGTAGGGGGGCGCGCCCCCTACTCTCCGGGATGAGGTGTGGGCCCCATGGTGTATTTCTTTCACCGAAAAATTCTTATTAATTCCAAAAAGATGTTTCATGGAGTTTCAGGACTTTTGGAGCTATGCAGAATAGGTTTCCAATGTTTGCTCCTTTTCCAGCCAGAATTCCAGTTGCCGGCATTCCCCCTCTTCATGGTAAACCTTATAAAATAAGAGAGAATAGCCATAAGTATTGAGATATAATGTGTAATAACAGCCCATAATGCAATAAATATTGATATAAAAGCATGATGCAAAACGGACGTATCAGTGGCGTGGGTGATGCAGGCAAGCACGGAGGTGGTGTGGCGCCCTCGGGCGCACGCGCTGTCCCTCCTCTACCTACTGGCAGAGGTAGAGGGTGACTGGCCCAGGCCAGGTGGGCCGGCCCAGTGAGGTAAGTGGCCTAGGGCCCTTTCTCTTTCTGTGCTGTTTTAGTTTTTCTTTTTCTTTTTTTGTGCTGTTGTTTTGATTTAGTAAAAATACTACACAACTTCCTAAAATGCTGGAAATATTTTGGGCACTTTTGAAATTGTTTCCAACATCCCTCAATTGCTTTCAAGATTAGTTGGACATCATAAATATTTATAGGATTTAAATGTTCAAATGCAAATACTTTATGATTTAACTCAAAAATCCAAAGTGTCCTAGAAAAATGTGCACCATTTTTGTTAGAGGTTCTTGACCAATTCAAAAATGATGAACTTTTGTGAAGGGCGTTTTGGGTTCATTGAAACCATTTTTAGTTGAACATGCGGGGGGGGGGGGGGGGGGGTTGGGGTTTGTTGATCCCCATTTCAAGTTTAATCAAAATTTAAACAAGATGCATCACTCTAGCTAGTCCAAGTGAAAATTCTAGCTAGGGTTGTGACAACTCACCCCCACTCAAAATAATCTCGTCCCGAAGACTAAAGCATGAGTAGGCTTTTACCTCGCTGAGAGGGGCCGAACCAGGGTAACACTTGTGTCCTTTGTCCCGTTCAACCCCTTCAAGCTAACCTACGTCACGATGGCTCCACACCTAAGTCCTTTCACAAGGGCATCTACCGTGATAAAACCACAACAATTGGCGGCCACCGTGGGTCCAGAGCATGATGTTTTCGAGTTCTTGAAGGGCAAATTCCTAGGGATCGAAGGATACGCCGTGGGCCGGATGACTAAGATTCGCCGCGGCAAGCTCTACATCGATGATGCTGGCTGGGCCCCGAGGCCGACTCAATTGAGTACGGGTACTGGGTCTCCTTTGGCGGAATTCACGTCTTCATTAGCAAGATCGGCGAGTTAGAGCATCAGCCAGACGTCTGCATCGATATCATCAGGACGACTCAGCGTGTGCGACCCACTAGGGTTGAACCCGGCCAGAAGCACATTTTTGTTGGTTTCACGCAAGACATGGAACTTGCGGAGATTCTGAATCTGGAGAAGATACGACCATCTACTCAGGTGAGGAGTCCTCAACCGGAGAGACGAAATCCATCTATCAGCTTCAAGACGGCTGGCTTGGGGGCTACTCCGATCACAATAGTATTCTGGACCCCTATGAGCCGCCTTCCAGGGATGCAATCTTCATGGATGGCATTGGGCCGACTCTCAACTCGTCAACAGCGGCGTCTACGACGTCTGGATCGACTACTGCTACGATAGCTGGGGCCGTCAGCTTAGTTCGTCCCTCGGCTCAAGTCTTATCTGAACTCTTGGGCACCTTGATAACCCTGTTGGCAACAAAGGTCACTATGGCTAATCAAGCACAACATAATGCAGAAGTTGCAAAGGTACGTGATGAGGTGGCCAAGGCTCAGGAGGAGCTTAACGTAGAGAATGCCAGGATGGTAGAGGAACGAGCCCAGATGGATGTTGAGTCACAACGCATTAGGGCGGAGGCTTTTCGCTTAAGTTTGGACCAAAACACTTCTAATGCTGTTTTTCGAAGGAGGTACCAAACCCGCTTGCCATTGCAGTATGAGGTACAGAACCTTTTCAATACACCTGGGGCAGAGCCAAGTAACCTACCAGGCACAGCCCGGGTGGCTGAAATCCCAGGGAGCACGGCGGTGACTCAGCCCCGATTACTAGACCTGCCCCATAGGATCGAACCCCACCTCGACATTTTTCCACGCCGTCTGGCCATTATTACAACCCGGTGAATAACATGATAGCGGTGGCTACCTGGCTCAATGTAATCCCTATCACCTGTGAGATGCCTTTTGCAGCTGAGGCATGGAACGCAATTGAGCTCTTACAAATAGCGGTCGCATACCAGGAGAAGTATACACATAGTCGTGAGAGGGTGCACTCGACCCCCCTCCCAAGGCGCAGTTATAGCCGACACGTGGAGTTGCCAGCGGTTTCCAGTAGCGAGCGACGATGTCGACCAAATCAAGATGACCCGGCCCATGGGAATAACCCACCCCTTACTCATGCTCAGGCGATTATGGATGATGCTAGAGCCCGCCGAGAGGCGGATGCGGCAGTGGCAACTTAGCTGGGGGTTTATGAACAACCTCCGGTGACCCCTTTGGCGTCAGTAGGGGTAGGTATAATTTCCAGATCTGTTGGGGTGCCTTGTTTAGTACAAGCGTTATGTAATGAACATTTGCCTAAGGATTTTAAGGGTCGTCACAAGGTGCCTAACTATACAGCTGACCCCCCCCCCCCCCCTAAGGCCTGGATTGAGAGTTATGAGTTAGCCATGGAGATGCTGGATGTCAATGATGCTGTGTGTGCTAAATATTTTACTATGATGTTGGATGGGCCAGGTCGGACCTAGTTAAAAGGATTACCCGCCAACTCCATCAATTCATGGGCAGAGTTGAAAGCACGGTTCATTCAGAATTTTAAAGGAACGTGCAAGCAGCCTTTGACGATTATTGATCTTGATAACAGTGTGCAGCGCGAGGATGAGTTGGTTCATCATTGTGTCCGGCGGGTCTCAGCTATTATGCATTCTTCAGACAGTATTGCGGCGGGGCAGGCAGTTCTGGTCTTGGAGAAGAACTTTCATTTTACCCCCCCCTTAAGCAGAAGCTTGGGTGGCTTAAATGTCATTGTAATGATATGTGAGAGCTCATGGCGGCTCTCATCAAATATGTCCACTCTGATTCCACCAAAGACTGTCAGTGTCAAAACCGATAGATCGCAGGTAGGGGGGCCCAAGCTGTATGTCTGAGGATCAATGGTAACTATCGAAAAAGGACACAGTGTTTTACCCAGGTTCGGACCCTCTTAATGGAGGTAGAACCGTACTCCTGTTTGATTATATTCGAGGGTATAGGGGTTACAAGAGTTGATCTACCTCGAGATCGATTCGGCTAACCCTAGATTAGCTAGCCTAGTAGTGTTGTGATCCTGCCTCCGATCTACTCTCCGGTTGATATAGACACCGGGGGGGGGGCTTAGGGTTGTACAAAGTCTGTTTTACAGAAAGGAATAAGATATCTGGACACCTATACTTGCCATGCATCCACGCATACCGGAGTCCCTACCATACACGAGAGATAATCTTCTGTCTTGTATCTTAACGGCCCATCAGTCCGGCCCACATTAATAGACCGGACGCCCGAGGACACCCTAGTCCAGGACTCCCACAGTAGCCCCTGAACCAGTCTTCAATGATGATATATTTGGCGTTCAGATTGTCTTCGGCATTGCCAGGTGGGTTCCTTGAATAATACACATCGGCTTTCCTCTGTAAAGGAATTGTGTCCGACTTTTCACAATAAACACAACCCTTAGCCGCGAAGGCAGGATATAAAAAAAATAAGAATAGTGTATTTACTAACAGCTTTTCCGATGAAGTGTCAGACTTGACCCTGTGGCATTTTGAACCGTTTTGCTACCCCGTGTTCCGTGTTTTGAGGCCACACCACATTGGCACATCCTGTCAAATAGAGATCGTGCCCACTTAATACGGGATCACATATCAATGATATTTTGGTAATCCAACCATTTGCGGCGCATGCCTTCTTTGGGAATAGGAGATATCCAAGGCTCGAGTGGGGGGCGGTTGGTATTTTTACTGCCTATAAGAGGGCAATGGACCCCCACTTTCCTCCCCACGCCTTCACATCTCCTCAGCCGTCCAATCTCCCAAGCTCTATGTGCCCGCAAAGTCTCCGTCTTTATCACCACCACCTACTCCGACCATGGCCGGAGCTGGCTCCAAAGGCAAGTGGGAGGCCTCCTCCGTGACGAAGAAGGAGATAACAGATCTCTGGAGTGCGGGGTACCTTGCCGCCGATATCAAGCAATGGCTTCCCCCTGAAGGTCAAGTCATTCCCTCTCTAGAGCCCGGCAAACGGGTCATCTTCCTTCCCCACTTCCTTAGAGGGTTAGGTTTTCCACTCCACCCGTTCGTCCGCGGACTCATTTACTACTATGGGCTAGATTTCCACGATCTAGCCCCAAACTCATTCCTCCACATATCAGCGTTCATAGTCATGTGTGAGGCTCTCCTCCGCGTCCACCCACACTTCGGCCTATGGCTCATGGCCTTCAACATGAAGCCAAAGGTGGTTGACAGGCAGCACGCGGACTACAGAGGAGCTATGATTAGCAAGCTACCGAACACCACATGGCCAAAGGGGGCCTTTGTGGAGACCGTGAAGATCTGGCAACAGGAGTGGTTCTATATCACTGAGCCGCACCGCAGTAAGTGGACGGCCATTCCGAAGTTCAGATCTGGATCCCCATGAGGCTCACCTCCTGGAACACAAAGGGCCTCGATTAGGGGTCCCAGATGGAGGTGCTGGCGCTGCAGACGCGCATTACCAACATGTTGGGGAAGAACGTTGGTCTAACCAACGTGGTCCAGATCATGCTCTTCTGCCGCATTCTCCCCTGCCAGCGCCAGGCTTCCCCCATGTGGGAATTCAAGCCAGAGGATCCGCGGACGCTACAACACTTCCTCACACCACACATGAGGGAATGTGGAAACTGCTTTTCAAGGCACAGAAGAGCAGCTGGCCCATGGAGACCGAAGACATCGGCCTCAACGTCCCGTATCCAGCCTCTCCAGTAAGTATTTGATATCTTCGAAGACATACCTAGTTTATATATATACATTCTATCTATGCTGAACTCATCAACCCATCTTTCATTATAGGGTTGGACTAAGAAGTCAGAGCGGATCAAGTGTCCAGCTCCACTGCCTGGTCCCGGCGCCTTATCAGCCGCCGGAGAAGAAGTCCAAGAAGCTGTGTCCGGAGAGACCGAGCCCATCTTGTCCCACGAGGAAGACGAGGATGAAGAAGATGGGGATGATGATGATGAGGAAGCGGAGAGCGACTCCCCCCTCAAGACGAGGAGGGGAAAAAGGACAGCCTCCGAGAACATGGAGCAGGCGACGCCGAAGAAAGGGCGGGTGGTCCTCTCGGACAGTTCGGGCTCGGAGTTTGAACACAACCAAGTGCGGGTCCAAAGGGAGAAGCCTCTAGCAGAAACGTAAGTATTAGAAACTTACTCGTTCAATTATCGCTTTAATCTACCTTTTCATGCTCAACTTATTCTATGATTTTTAGCCCTCCGTGCGAGATCCCGATCCCCTCTTCTTTGATGGGGAACTCTCTAGCCCCTGGGGAGGTGAAGAGTGATGGCCCATCTCGCGCCCTCTCTCCCCCTGCCGTGGAGGATACCGAGGTGTCATCCCAAAGGCCATCTCCTGGCTGGGGAGGGGCGGACGAGACAGTCCAGAAGGCGCCGAGGACAACACCTCAGACATTGTAGAGCGAGGCACAGCGACCCCCATGACCATCCAGGGTGGGAGGCTTCAATAGTCTGGGCCCTCACCGAACACTGTCCCGAAGACCAGTATGGCACCAGGTTCAGACCAACATCCCCCTTCGAAGGAGGGGGAGGAGTAGGAGATCCATCGGCGGCCTCTGCTAATCCGGAGGCCACTGACATTCTACGGGAGGCACTGCAACGTGCAACCATCGTGGAGGAGCACCACACCCTTATGGGTGCAGTTATGGAGAAGGTTCACTCCGCGAAGAGCGGACTGACCGAAGCTTTCCACAGCCTACTAACAGGCTTCTAGGTAAGTGACGTAATATTCTTCACAAGTATTTTGTATATATATATATATATATATATATATATATATATATCTGTGTGTGTGTGTGTGTGTGTGTGTGTGTGTGTGTGAGGTGAAGCCCGTGCGTAGACAGTAGCCCCTGAGACTCTGTCCAGATTAGGACAATCCAAACAGAGGATCATTAACAAGTATATAATGCACTGTATATGTTATTTGACAGGCTTCTAAGCTGGCGGCTACTGCCCAAGCTGCAGAAATTGCCGAGCTCAACCGGAAGCTACGGTTATCTGACGAGGAACTCGACCGCATCAACAAGCGGTTCAACGAAACCCAAGGTATGCGGCATTTCAGCATATCCGAAAATTATATTCGTGTAATCAGCTTTAAACTAACTAAGAATATTATAATTATACTCGCAGTTGGCGTAGCTGAGGTCGAGTCCCTCACGCCCTTGCTGAATCCAAGAATGAGGCGAAGGCGAGCAAGGTGGCCATGGACAAAGCGGCCAAAGAGTTAGAGGTGGAGCAAACCGCCCGCCGCAGACATGAGGTGTCAGGACCCCGACTCAATGCCACATCGATCTAGCATGTAACACCTCATATCACTTTGCAGCCTCACGCACGGTATCCCCACGGGTGTCGCCTTACCTTTGCCCGGGACCATTTGCGCCTTTTGGCACACGTATATGATAGTGTCTCTAGCATCCATATGATAAGGAGCCCGGGCTGACATGGCTAGTCGTAAACCCAAACTGGCACGAACTTACACGGACAGGCATCCATGACCCAACATCGAACGTGTCGGGCATCATCGAGTGAATCTAGGCTGTAGCACTGGGCTAGCAGGACGCCGGTGAACCGGGCTGTAGCGGGCTAACAGGACTCTGGTATTCATCGCGTGACATTTCCCCGAAGGGACAGACACAGGAACGAAGAAGGACACATGCCGGCCAGCCTAAGTGTTCCGGAGCAGTAGCAAGCTACCATGGCTCAGTGGAAGCACTAGGAGACATTTCCCGGTAAGAGAGGCTACTAAGGATAAACAACTAGAGAGTCAGATCCCACACATACCAAGCATTTCAATAACATACACACAATATGCTCGATATGTGCAAATACAACATGGCATCACAACATGACTCTACAACTCAAGTATTTATTCAATAGGCTCCGAGGAGCGAGATATTACAAACATGGGTCTCACGACCCAACATTCAGAGCATACAAGTCAAAGCACAAGCGGAAGCTTAACATGTCTGGGTACAGACATCTACAAATGAAAAAGGCTGAGAAGCCTGACTATCTACCAGATCCTGCCGAGGGCACAAGATCGTAGTTGAGGTAACAAGCTAAACATCGAAGTCCACGCGGAACTACTAGTGAGACGGAAATCTCTGCAAAAACGTAAAATAGGCAAACGTGATTACAAATGTACCCAGCAAGACTTACATCAGAACTAACTACATATGCATCATTATCAACAAAGGGGATGGTGGGGTTTAAGTGCAGCAAGCCAGCTTTGACTCGGTGGCTATACTGAACTACGACTGCAAGTAACTCTTTTGAGGTGGCCCACACGAGTCCAAATATTCACCATATCAATACACCACTATGGATCCGCTCCCGTCTCCCTACGGGAACACCATCCATAGCACTCACGCTTATCTTGCGTATTTTAGAGTATCCACTTTCACTTGTCTATGAACTGTACAGGCAACCCAGAAGTCCTTTACCGCGGACACGGCTATTCGAATAGATCATATTAACCCTGCAGGGGTGTACTTCTTCACACACGCTCTCACCACTTACCGCCATGTACACGTCATGTATCTCGGCAACATTCAAGCGGAAGCCTGGCGAGGGAGTCGGCCACGACCTGACTAACCACACAAGTCTCTAGTCCAGGTTTATCGCCTATTCGGGTTCCATCCGCAAGGAGGTCCGGCCGGGGTGTTGCTCACGGCCCCAAACGATGTGTGCAGGGTTCCCAAGCCCACCTCAACGGGTGGATCTACGCTTGGTACACCGTGCCACGGTGCCTAGTCTGTCCCAAGCCCACCTGTACCGGGTGCCACTTGGTAGACTACTAACACTACCTACAAACACCAGAAACTAGTTGCAACTCCTGGACAGAGATCAAGTTGATTAATAAGTCGAGAGGGGCACTTAAGCATTCCAATGCGTGGTAGTAACTCTTCATGGATCACAAACACAGAACTCAGTTCCTGAGGATGGTTTCAATGAGACAACCCACCATGTACTCCTACATGGCCTCTCACCGCTACCTTTACCAAATCGTGTTCACACACTTAGCTCACACTCAGTAGGACATGTTTACACACCTCCAATTCATCCCCGATGAATCAGACCTGACTCAACTCTAAGCAGTAGCAGGCATGACAAAGAAACATGAATGAGTAGGCACATCAGGGCTCAAACAACTCCTACTCATGCTAGTGGGTTTCATCTATTTACTGTGGCAATGACAGGTCATGCAGAGGATAAGGGGCTCAGCTACCGCAGCAAGTAACAAATATGTCGTTGTTGTCCTAATGCAGTAAAAGAGAGCAGGAGCGAGAGAGTGGGATTGTATCGGAATGAACAAGGGAGGTTTGCTTGCCTAGCACTTCTGAAGATAGTATAGTTCTTCATCGGTGTCATTGATCACATCGTTGAAACCACGTCTATCGAGAGGGGGCAAGTACCGGCAAACAAGGAAGAACACAATCAATGCAATGCACAATATGATGCATGATCATGACATGTTAATATACTGTGATTTGGGCTAATGCAACTAGCAACAGGTTAAATGAAGCTGGTTTGAATCCAAGATTCAATTTCAAACTTCATATGTGAAGCTTTAAATGCCATTTATATGATTTGGCCTAAACAGCAGCCATAAGTTTTTCTAACATGCATGAAAACAGTACAGATGGATAGATTGGATTTTTCTGATCATTTTTCATATATAATTTATTTCATTCTGAGCTACGGTTGATTTTATAAGATTTTTAGAAGTTTGGGGTATTTTCTAAAATTTATAAATCATTTCTGATTTATTTTAATTGCATAAAACTTTACTGCGTCAGCATTAAGTCATGCTGGCGTCAGCTGGTCAACAGGACCGTCCAGGTCAAACCTAACAGGTGTGGCCCACCTGTCATTGACTCGGTACTAACCAGGGTTTAGTTAAATCTTACCTAAAGTAATTAGAAGGGCTGGGGCCCACAGTCAGCGAGTCAGTGGGTTAGCCAAAATTTAATTAGCATCTAAACTAAATTAGCAGGGCCTCGGGCCCTCATGTTAATGACCCAGGGGGGTCAAACCCTGGTCAACTCGGTCAAACCTGCCGGCGACTAACCGCCGGCAAGGTCCGAGACGGCGGCGATTCGCGGAATCACAGCACAGGCCACGGTTCGAGGCGCGGATGGCACCGTTGGAACCCCGAGCCTCGCCCGCGTCGGCTGGTGCTAGTGGGGTCGCCGGAGATGACATAGATTGACAGCGGTGTCCGCTTCCGCGGCGGCCAGAGCTCGGTGGTTGCGGCTGGGAGGGCTAGAGCTCGCGGGCGAGGGAGCTGAGCAGGGCAGCGACGAGGGGAGGCGCTCTGGAGCATGCCTGTTGCACGGGGGCAACGAGTGGGGCACAGGGAAGGTGCGGGCTGCGACCATGGCGGATCAAAGCTTCGGCCAGATGTGGAGCCGCGGCTAGGGAGCGTGGAGAGGCCGGGGAAGAGGGGTAGTCGATGGAGGAGCTCACAGTGGACACGCAGAGCAGATCAGCGGGCTTGGAAAGGCGTCGGAGACGGCGAATCGACCGGCAAATTCCGGCGAGGAGATGCGGTGGTGACGAGCTCAAAGACAACGACGTCGAGATCCTCGGCTTGCGTGGTTCGGCGAGGAGGAAGAGGAAGTCGCGGCCGTTCCTCTGGAAGCGTGGGCGAGGCAAGGGGCGCACGATGGCCGCGGTGGAGCTCGTCGGTGTTCTCGGGCTCTCGCGGACGGTCGCGGGAGAGAGGGACAGAGAGGGAAATCGCCACGGGAGAGAGAAGGAGAGGGTCGGGGGGGGGGGTGTGCATGGCGTCCAAAGCGACGCCGGGGAGGCGGCGGGAAGCAGGAGGTGGCCGGGGCGCGTGGCCGCGCGCGCGGGGCACACGCCCGGCGTCCTTCTGTCCCAAGGAGGAGGACGACTGGCAGCTGGGCTGCACAGCACTGGGCCGTCCAGGAGCTGGGCCGGTTGGTGGCGCCAGGTAGGTAAGGGTCCAGGTGAGTCTCTGTTCTTTCTATTTTTTTGTTTGTGTTTTCTAATTTTGCAGTTTTGTTTTAATTTGGTTTCTTAACCAAATTATTTTTGCAACTCTCTGGAAATTATTGTGGATGCATTAAGGTTTATCCTAGAGCTCCACAAAATATTCCAGGATCATTGGAGCAATAAAAATATTTATAGAATTTATTTGCTCCAACTCAAATACAATTATGAATTAATTCAAAAACCATAAATGCATTGGAAAAATGTGCATGACCTCTGATTAAGGTTTTAACCTTTTTCTAGAAATAATGAACATTTTTGGAGGGCATTTTGGGTCCAATGAAAATATTTGAATTGAACGTAGTTAGAATTATTATCTGCTAGGGTTTGAACATCCCCATTTCAAGTTTCTTCAAAGTTTAAACATGATGCACACATGAAGTTAGCCTAGTGCAATGCCAGAAGCTAGGGATGTGACAACTCACCCCTACTAAACAAGAATCTCGTCCCGAGGTTCAGGCGTAGGGTAAGATGAATGGGAAACTCAACTAACGCAATCTTCACGATCCAGGTTGCACTTCAATTGAACGTTGATTCAATCACCATCTTTGTCTTGTCGTCTTGCTCTGAGAACTCCAGCCAACATGACAATGAGAGGAGAAGGAGACTCTAGAAGGATCGATCTTCTCGAAGATCGAACAACTGATGCTCAACTCACGGAATGAGACATTGAAACATCTCTTGAGCTGAGACACAAAACACACATCAGGGGTGATGAAAAAACAGATGTAGAAGGTTCAAGTTGGTAGGCAACAATTCCATGCTCGAGCAAGATGGTGCATGGTCTTAAAGTAGCGATGAAATAATTGTCCTTCATACCATATCGGGTCACCTTAGGGGAGGTGAATCATAGAATTATTCCCTGAAGTGGCAAAAGAGTTACTTTTGATCCATAGATCATTGAAACTCTTCATACAAGCCTGAGGCAATTCACAATGGATCATTTGAAGGAGTACAAAAGAATGGCATACTCGGACTAGGATGGATGATGTGGATTACCTTGTTGAAAACAACACAAGGGATAATTTTGCTTGCGCGTGCTCTCAAGAACTTGAGCATTTCCATATTCATCAAGGTATTACCAATGTCCGAGCCGAGGATGCTGGCAACACATCATACTACCACGATGAACAATGGTGGAGGATGCAGATGCAAAGAAAGATAACACCTTCTCAGATTTCACCTTAGCAATGCCAAGGAAACAAAATCTAGATGATCGACCGAGAGACATTTAGCACTCCGCTTCTAATGTTCTCCTTGATGTGCTAGCGTATCCCATTCATTGAAATGGTTTGTTAACTAGACCATCAAGTAAATGGTCGAACTTCGGGAGCACAAGAATCCACAAGGAACAGCTAGGGAGTAAATCCTACGAAATCCTTATGGGGAGGTGGCCAACTTCCTCAATCAAGATATTATAACAATAGGTCTTCCGGCAGGGTGTGTTGGCCACGCCATCCACTTTACCAGGTTACAACGAGACCAATATTATAGCTCTTGGGACATGTTCCAACCATCATATCTGCCTGAGATTCAGATCTGGTTGGTGTCAGGATATTCCAGACTCATCAAGTCTAGGAAGAAAAATGAAAGTTTGCAACACAAATCGACGAGATGACGTTGCAAGATTCTCGGGGAATGAACTGCGATAGCAAGCTCCAAAACATGAGCTGGTTCTGCTAAACACATGTGAACACGTTATCCCAGACAAGCATGACCACGTAGTAGTCTTATAATAAAACACTACCGAGTTCAGGTGGGGAACCATCATCGAGGGTATCGAAATCCTTACATAAGTCTAGCTTTTAAGAAGAATTTATTCTCCTTGAACAAATCAATTAGTGGCTTGGTGTGCTAAGAATACATATAGAATGAAGGTTGCAAGTCCCCGAACCACAGAATACTTCGCACGTATGCATGACCGATTTGGGATGATTCCAAAGGAAGCAACATTGACTTTCTCGAATCCACGGTGGCAACTTGCATCAAATGCATATGAACTGGAGGAAGTCACTTCTTACGTCCGAACATATGCTTCATGATCTAGCATGAAGATAATGCTTATAGAAGTTTCCAACACTAGCTTAATCTTCAACAAAATCATGGAGGAGATAAGGATGTTGTCGATGGGCTCAACAACAATTCATCCAGATTCCCATGGAGATGGAATTCCATAACTATGTGAACAAGGTGATAGTATTGGTCAGACCCAAAAGATATAATGGTGTATGCTCGAGGAAAATCCACGAGTAAGACAACATTACGAACATTGTTGGTTCTGATTTAATTTGACGATCGCCCATACTCAAATCAAAGTTTTGATAAGACAATAGGTCCAATAACAGATCACAGGGGCCACTCGATGAACATATCATCTTTCTTCAACACACACACATACAAGATATCCCTTAAAATGAACTAAGTCGGACAAGCTTTTATCTTCCAACTCTTCAAGTTGTTGTTTAGCTTAACCAACTAGCTCAGGGGTATCCTGCACAGATTCTTGGAGAAGGGGTGGTTACAAGAAACCAACTTGATCACGAGCTCAACATAGCGGTCAGGGAACAATCTGGTGATGCCTCCGTGAAGACATTCAGAGAATCACGAACCACCGGTATGTCACTAAACTCGAGATCAATCTTGCTTTTCAGGGAAAGATGATGTGATCAAGAGAGTGATGGATTGACACAATCCTATCTCATTGATCGAGGAGTGCACCAGGGAAAATGGACTGGCTAGCACGATCAATCTTAGAATGATGATTCAAAACCCAACACGCTAAGAATGAAATTATTGTCCGTTAACTACCAAGCAACAAGGTTGCTAGGAGTATTGACCATGTTTGGATTCGTACAATATGTATCTCGCTCTTCTGGTCATATCGTCTTGCCTTGAAAAGCAAGATTGTTCTCAAGCTTAGTAACATATCGGTGGTTCGTGATTCTCTGAATATCTTCTCGGAGGTATCACCAGGTTGTCACCTGACCGCTATGTTGAGCTCGTGATCAAGTTGGTTTCTTGTAAACCACCCATTCTCCAAGATTCGGTGTTGGATACCCTGAGCTAGTTGGTCAAGCTAAACAACAACTTGGAGAGTTGGAAGATAAAAGCTTGTCCAACTCAGTTCATTCCAAGGGATATCTTGTATGTGTGTTGAAGAAAGATGGTATTTTCATCTATTGACCCCCGTGATCAGTTTATGGACCTATCATCTTACCCAATCTTTTATTTGAGTATGGGCTATCATCAAATCAAATCAGAACCAACGATGTTCATAATGTTGTCTTACTCATGGTTGATCCCTCGAGCATACACCATTATATCTTTTGGATCTGACCAATGCTATCACCTGTTCACATAATTATGGAATTCCATCTTCATGGAAACCTGGATGAATTGTTGTTGAGCTCATCGACAACATCCTTATCTCCTCCATGATTTTGTTGCACATTAAGCTAGTGTTGGAAAATTTTGAAAGCATCACTTCATGCTAGCTCATGAGGTATATGTTCGGATGAAAGAAGTGACTTTCTCTAATTCATGTGCACTTGGTGTAAGTTGCCGCCGTGGATCCGAGAAAGATTGTTTTTGCTTCCTTTGGAATCATCCCAAGTCAGTCATGCATGTGCGAAGTATACATTGAATTGTGAGATTAGCTACCTCCATTCTATATGTGTCCCTAGCACGCCAAGCCACTGATTGACTTGTTCAAGGAGAAGGAGTTCCTTCTTAAGAGCTAGACTTACGCAAGGACTTCGATATCCTAGATAATGGTTGCCACCTGAACTCGGTAGTATTTTATTATAAGCCTACTACGTGGTCATGCTTGTCTCGGACAACATGTTCACATATTGTAGCAGAACCAGCTCATGTTTTGGAGCTTGCTATCGTAGTTCATCCCCCGAGAATCTCGCAACATCTTGTCGAGTTGTGTTGCAAACTTTCATTTTTCTTTCTAGACTTGATGAGTCTGGAATATCCTGACACCAACCAGATCTGAATCTCAGGCTGATATGATGGTTGGAATGTTTCCGAAGAACTATAATAATGGTCTCTCTGTAACCCGGTAAAGTGGATGTCGTGGCCAACATACCCAGCCAGAAGACCTATTATTGTAGTATCCTGATTGAGGAAGTTGGCCACCTCCCTATAAGGATTTCGTAGGATTTACTCCCTAGTTGTCCCTTATGGATCTTTGTGTTCCCGAAGTCCGACCTTTTACTTAATGTTCTAGTTATCATGAAATATCTATGAATGGATTACACTAGCACATCAAGGAGAACATTAGAAGCGCAGTGCTAAATTTCTCTTGGTCGATCATCCAGATTTTGTTCCCTTGGCCCCGCCAAGGTGAAATCTGAGGAGGTGTTATCTTCCTTTGCATCTGCATTGTCCATCACCATTCATCATGGTAGTATGTTGTGTTGCTAGGATGCTTGTCACGGATGTTGGTAAGACATTGATGAGTAAGGAAATGATCAAGTTCTTGAGAGTACGCTCAGTCACGGGCCTATATCCTCGACATCATCTGGAATGTGCTTTCTGTCTGCTGAGTTGTCTTATAACTCAAGTTTTCTCTCCAGACTGAGTGTGCCATTTCTTCAAACTTCTTCACACGATCGTCTGTGATTTTCCTTAGGTTGGTATAAAGAGTTTCAATGATCTCTGAGTCAAAGGTACTTCTTGTTGCCACTTAATGGATGATGCTACGAGTCACCTCTCCCAAGGTGCCCCGTTATGGTATCATAGTATTTGTTTCCTCGATACTTTGAAACCCTCGCCAAATTGTTTCTTCTGTCCCTCCTGATGCATGTCTTGCCTCTCAGCTTCAGAGATGTTTCTAGTGAGTTGATCTCGTGATCATTGAGATGATCCTGAGTCGTTCGATCTTCGAGAAGATCGATCCTTCTAGAGTTTCCTTCTCCTCTCGTTGTCACGTTGGCTGGAATTCTCAGAGCAAGACGTCGAGACAAGGATGGTGATCGAATCGACGTTCTTATGAAGTGCAACCTGGGTCGTGAAGATTGCGTTAGTTGCGTTCCCCCTTCATCTTACCCTACGCTTGAATCTCCGGACGAGATTCTTGTTTAGTGGGGGTGAGTTGTCACATACCTAGTTCTGGCATGCACTAGGCTAGACCTTCGTGTGAGCATCATGTTTAAATTCTTTTGAAAACTTGAAATGGGGATCAACAAACCCTAGCACCACCCTGAAAATACCAGGTTCAACTGAAAAACATTTCAATGAACCCAAAATGCCCTTCACAAAAGTTCATCATTTTTGAATTGGTCTAGAACCTCTCCCAAAAATGGTGCACATTTTTCTAGGCCATTCTGGATTTTTGAATTAAATCATATGATATTTGCATTTGGGCATTTAATTGCTAATTAATATTTTAAATGCTCAAATAATCACAAACTGAAATGTTTGCTGTTGGAAATATTCCAAACAGTGACATGAGCAGTTTCATGATTTTTGGAAATGTCCTGGCATTTTTAGTAAAGCCAAACACAATTATAGAAAATAGAAAAATGGAAATAAAAAGAGAGAGAGTTTACCTGGCAGCCCACTTACCTAGCCAAACCCCTGTAGCCGGCCCAGCCCACCACCTGGCCCATGCCAGTCATCACCTACCTCTGCCAGTAGGCAGAGGAGGGAGACAGCGCACGCACGCGCGAGGTGCCACGCCTCTTCCCTGCTCGCCTGCCTCACCAACGCGCCTCGAAGCCCCTCCTCGGCGCCGCTCTGGACCCCCTGGACCCCCTCTGCTTCTCCCTCGCTCTCTGGATCTCTCTTCCCCTTGCTCCTCTGCTTTCTTCCCCGAGCGGAGCTCGCCATTGCTGCTCGTCACCACCACGGCCACAGCTACCCCCATGCCTCTCCGATGAGTCCAAAAGCTCCACGCCATAGCCCTCGTCCTCCCCGACAAGCCGTGCATCTCCGGACGCCCTATGGAGCCTCCATCGCCGTCGTCTTCAACCTCCTGACGCCGGAGATCTTCGCCGTTGTTTCGTCACCTCCAGGCCTCCCCCGAGCACGCTGACCATCCCATCGCCCCCTTTGTGAGTTCACGGACCGAAACCCCCTCCTCCCCGCCACGATTTCTCATCGTAGCTGTCGCCCCCTTGAAGACAGAATCGCGCTGCCGCACGAGCTCGTCGCCGACCACGCTTCGGTGACCAGTTGGTCCCGTGCGTGTGCCCGTTGCACTCACAGCAACGCGTAGTACCTGCCTAGCCTGCTACTTGCTCGAACGCAGGCCGTAGCGCCAAATCCGCGAGCACCCGAGCTCCGGCCGCCGCTGACTTCGCTGCCGCCGCCGCTAGAGCCCACCCTCGCGCAAACCGCTACCACCGTTGGATGCGCCGCTCCACGGGCGTTCCAGCGAGACCTTCCGCGCTTCGTTTGGCCGCCCGTAGCTCAAACCCGAGCATCTCCGGTGAGCCACCGCCGTGCTTTTGGTCGCCGGCGTCAACCGCTGACGTGGTCGCTTAATTAGGGCTAATCACCACTAATCCCTCCCTGACAGACGCTGATAGACCGGCCCCACCATGCTAATTAACTACAGGGTAAACCCCTGTTTAGCTTTAACCTAACCACGGTGGCCCCACGCGTCAGTTTTGACCATGCTGACGTGGCCGTTGACTGGGCCCACACGGTAGTGACACTAAACAACACCGTGACACTGACCAATGGGACCCACTGGTCAGGTTTGACCTGGACCGGGTCAGTTGACCTGCTGACGTCACAGTGACGTATGCTGACGCCATAACTCATTTTCTGGATTAATTTTAATTCAGGAAATTCCAGAAAATGTCCTAAACTTCTAAAAATCATAGAAATCAACCGCAACTCCAAATGAAATAAATTATATATGAAAAATGATCAGAAAAATCCAATCTATCCATCTGTACCATTTTCATGCATGTTAGAACAACTTATACCTGCTGTATAGCACAAATCATATGAATGGCATCTGAATAATCACATAAGGAGTTGAATTTGAATCTTTGGTTCAAACCAACTTCATTTAATCTGGTTACTAGTTGCATTAGCCCAAACCACATCATATTGCCATGTCATGATCATGCATCATATTGTGCATTGCATTGATTGTGTTTCTTCTTGGTTGCCGGTATTTGTCCCCTCTCGATAGACTTGGTTCCGACGATGAGTTCGATGACACCAATGAAGAACTATATTATCTTCAGAAGTGCCTGGTAAGCAAAACCCCCTTGTTCATTCCGATACAATCCTACTCTCTCGCTCCTGCTCTCTTTTACTGCATTAGGATCGATTCATCTGTTACTTGCTGCGGTAGCTGAACCCCTTTATCCCCTACATGACCTGTCATTGCCACAGTAAATAGATGAAACCCACTAGCATGAGTAGGAGTTGTTTGAGCCCTGATGTGCCTACTCATTCATGCTTGTTTGTCATGCCTGCTAATGCTTAGAGTTGTGTCAGGTCTGATTCATCAGGGATGAATTGGAGGTGTTTGAACATGTCCTACTGTGTGAGAGCTAAGTGTGTGAACACGATTTGGTAAAGGTAGCGGTGAGAGGCCATGTAGGAGTACATGGTGGGTTGTCTCATTGAAACCGTCCTCAGGAACTGAGTTCTGTGTTTGTGATCCATGAACAACTACTACCACTCATTGGGATCCTCAATTCACCCTCTCGGCTTCTTAATCACCCTTTTTCTCTGTCCAGGAGTTCCAACTAGTTTTTGGTGTTTGTTGGTAGTGCTAGTAGTCTACCGAGTGGCACCCGGTATAGGTGGGCTTGGGACAGACTAGGTGCAGTGGCACGGTGTACCAAGTGGCACCCGGATGCTGGGCTTGGGAACCCTGCACACATCGTTTGGGGCCGTGAGCGACACCCCAGCCGGATCTCCTTGCGGATGGAACCCGAATAGGAGATAAACCTGGACGAGAGACTTGTGTGGTTAGTCAGGTCGTGGCCGACTCCCTCGCCAGGCTTCCGCTTGAAGGTTGCCGAGATACACGAGGTGTACATGGCGGTAAGTGGCGAGAGCGTGTGTGAAGAAGTAAACCCCTGTAGGGTTAACATTATCTATTCGAATAGCCGTGTCCGCGGTAAAGGACTTCTGGGTTGCATGTACAGTTCATAGATAAGTGAAAGTGGATACTCTAAAATGCGCAAGATAAGCGTGAGTGCTATGGATGGCGTTCTCGTAGGGAGACGGGAGCGGATCCATAGTGGTGTATTGATATGGTGAATATGTGGACTCGTGTGCGCCACCTAAAAAGAGTTATTTGTAGTCGTAGTTCAGGATAGCCACCGAGTCAAAGCTGGCTTGCTGCTGTTAAACTCCACCATCCCCTTTGTTGATAATGATGCATATGTAGATAGTTCTGATGTAAGTCTTGCTTGGTACATTTGTACTCATGTTTGCCTATTTTATGTTTTTGCAAAGAGACTTCAGTCTCGCTAGTAGTTCCACTTGGACTTCGACGTTTAGCTTGTTACCTCAGCTACGATCTTGTGCCCTCGGCAGGATCTGGTAGATAGTCAGGCTTCTCAGCCTTTTTCATTTGTAGATGTCTGTACTCAGACATGATAAGCTTCCGCTTGTGCTTTGACTTGTATGCTCTGAATGTTGGGTCGTGAGACCCATGTTTGTAATATCTCGCTCCTCGGAGCCTATTGAATAAATACTTGAGTTGTAGAGTCATGTTGTGATGCCATGTTGTATTTGCACATATCGAGCATATTGTGTGTATGTTATTGAAATGCTTGGTATGTGTGGGATCTGACTATCTAGTTGTTTAACCTTAGTAGCCTCTCTTACCGGGAAATGTCTCCTAGTGCTTCCACTGAGCCATGGTAGCTTGCTACTGCTCCGGAACACTTAGGCTGGCCGGCATGTGTCCTTCTTCGTTCCTGTGTTTGTCCCTTCGGGGAAATTTCACGCGATGAATACCGGAGTCCTGTTAGCTAGCTACAGCCCGGTTCACCGGAGTCCTGCTACCCCAGTGCTACAGCCTGGATTCACTCGCTGATGACCGACACGTTCGATGCTGGGTCATGGATGCCTGTCCCTGTAAGTTTGTGCCACTTTGGGTTTACGACTAGCCATGTCAGCCCGGGCTCCTTATCATATGGATGCTAGCGACACTATCATATACGTGTGCTAAAAGGCGCAAACGGTCCCAGGCAAAGGTAAGGCGACACTCGTGGGGATACCGTGCGTGAGGCCGCAAAGTGATATGAGGTGTTACATGCTAGATCAATGTGGCATTGAGTCGGGGTCCTGACAAGATACCAAAGCTGTCAGGACCCCGACTCCATGCCACATCGATCTAGCATGTAACACCTCATATCACTTTGTGGCCTCACGCACGGTATCCCCACGGGTGTCGCCTTACCTTTGCCTGGGACCGTTTGCGCCTTTTAGCACACATATATGATAGTGTCGCTAGCATGCATATGATAAGGATCCCGGGCTGACATGGCTAGTCGTAAACCCAAAGTGGCACAAACTTACAGGGACAGGCATCCATGACCCAGCATCGAACGTGTCGGTCATCAGCGAGTGAATCCAGGCTGTAGCACTGGGCTAGTAGGACTCCGGTGAACCGGGCTGTAGCGGGCTAACAGGACTCCGATATTCATCGCTTGACATTTCCCCGAAGGGACAGACACAGGAACGAAGAAGGACACATGCCGGCCGGCCTAAGTGTTTCGGAGTAGTAGCAGGCTACCATGGCTCAGTGGAAGCACTAGGAGACATTTCCCGGTAAGAGAGGCTACTAAGGATAAACAACTAGATAGTCAGATCCCACACATACCAAGCATTTCAATAACATACACACAATATGCTCGATATGTGCAAATACAATATGGCATCACAACATGACTCTACAACTCAAGTACTTTATTCAATAGGCTCCGAGGAGCGAGATATTACAAACATGGGTCTCATGACCCAACATTCAGAGCATACAAGTCAAAGCACAAGCGGAAGCTTAACATGTCTGAGTACAGACATCTACAAATGAAAAAGGCTGAGAAGCCTGACTATCTATCAGATCCCGCCGAGGGCACAAGATCGTAGCTGAGGTAACAAGCTAAACGTCGAAGTCCACGCGGAACTACTAACGAGACCGATGTCTCTCTGTAAAAACATAAAATAGGCAAACGTGAGTACAAATGTACCCAACAATACTTACATCAGAACTAACTACATATGCATCATTATCAACAAAGGGGGTGGTGGAGTTTAACAACAGCAAGCCAGCTTTGACTCGGTGGCTATCCTGAACTACGACCTCAAGTAACTCTTTTGAGGTGGCGCACACGAGTCCACATATTCACCATATCAATACACCACTATGGATCCGCTCCCGTCTCCCTACGAGAACGCCATCCATAGCACTCAGCTTATCTTGCGCATTTAAGAGTATCCACTTTCACTTGTCTATGAACTGTACAGGCAACCCAGAAGTTCTTTACCGCGGACACGGCTATTTGAATAGAGAATGTTAACCCTGCAAGGGTGTACTTCTTCACACACGCTCTCGCCACTTACCGTCATGTACACCTCGTGTATCTCGGCAACCTTCAAGCGGAAGCCTGGCGAGGGAGTCGGCCACGACCTAACTAACCACACAAGTCTCTCGTCCAGGTTTATCGCCTATTCGGGTTCCATCCGCAAGGAGATCCGGCCGGGGTGTCGCTCATGGCCCCAAACGATGTGTGCAGGGTTCCCAAGCCCACCTCGACGGGTGGATCTACGCTTGGTACACCATGCCACGGTTCCTAGTCTGTCCCAAGCCCACCTGTACCGGGTGCCACTTGGTAGACTACTAACACTACCTACAAACACCAGAAACTAGTTGCAACTCCTGGACAGAGATCATGTTGATTAATAAGTCGAGAGGGGCACTTAAGCATTCCAATGTGTGGTAGTAGCTGTTCATGGATCACAAACACAGAACTCAGTTCCTGAGGATGGTTTCAATGAGACAACCCACCATGTACTCCTACATGGCCTCTCACCACTACCTTTACCAAATCGTGTTCACACACTTAGCTCACACACAGTTGGACATGTTTACACACCTCCGATTCATCCCCGATGAATCAGACCTGACTCAACTCTAAGCAGTAGCAGGCATGACAAACAAGCATGAATGAGTAGGCACAATAGGGCTCAAACAACTCCTACTCATGCTAGTGGGTTTCATCTATTTACTGTGGCAATGACAGGTCATGCAGAGGATAAAGGGGTTCAGCTACCGCAACAAGTAACAGATGAATCGTTGTTGTCCTAATGCAGTAAAAGAGAGCAGGAGCGAGAGAGTAGGATTGTATTGGAATGAACAAGGGGGTTTTGCTTGCCTGGCACTTCTGAAGATAGTATAGTTCTTCATCGGTGTCATCGATCACATCGTCAGAACCACGTCTATCGAGAGGGGACAAACACCGGCATACAAGGAAGAACACAAATGCAATGCACAATATGATGCATGATCATGACATGGCAATATGCTGTGATTTGAGCTAATGCAATTAGCAACAGATTAAATGAAGTTGGTTTGAATACAAGATTCAAATTCAAACTCCATATGTGATTATTCAAATGCCATTTAATTGAATAGTGAACAAAAGTTGTTCTAACATGCATGAAAATTGTACAGATGGATAGATTGGATTTTTCTGATCATTTTTCATATATAATTTATTTCATTTGGAGTTACGGTTGAATTTCTATGACTTTTAGAAGTTTGTGGTATTTTCTGGAATTTCCTGCATAAAAATAAATCCAGAAAATACTTATTGCGTCAGCATTGCATCAGCATGACATAAGCGAGTCAACGGGGCGGCCCAAGTCAAACTGACCAGTGGGGCCCGTGTGTCAGTGTCTAACTAAACTAACCTAGTTTAATTAGCACTAACCTAGGTCAAACTAATTAAGTATACACCTAAACTAGATTAATTAGCCGGGCGGGGCCCGCATGTCATACACCCAGGGGAGGTCAAATCCCCGGGTCAACCGGGGCTAATCCACCGGCGGTCAAGGTGGTCAACCTGCCGGCGTTTAGCCGCCGGTGAGGCCGAACGCGGCGGAGGCATCGGGAATCGCCCACAGGCGACCATTTGCGCGGAGGAGAGGCTCTACGTGACGAGGAGACTCGTCCGCGTCTAGTGGTGGTGGTGTTTGGGCTCGGGGTGGTCGGAAAAGATGCCGGCGACGACGTTGGCGGCTACTGGAGCTCGGACGAGCTCGGGGTCGTTGCTAGGAGGCATGGCAGGAGGTGTGGAGCGGTGCTGCGGGCTCCTGGGGACGCGGCGAGTGCGGTGACGCGCTCGGTTTCGAGCATACGCGTCTGTGGCCACGACGGCGACATGGCCGGCGGAGCTGAGCTCTCGGCCGTGATGGCCAACGGGGTTAGGGGGCAGCTCGAGCGACGTGGCTAGGGGGAGAAGAAAGATGAACTCACGGAGAGTGCAGCGGTGGCCTCAGAGAGCTCGGGGAGGCAGCGAGTCGAGCGCGGGGTCGCCGGCGATCTCGGGGCCCGAAGGTTGAAGAAGAGGTCGAGGAAGCCGCTGTGGGGCGCATCCGGTCGCGTGGATCGTCGGAGATGGCGTAGAGGTCGACGGTGGATCTTTCTGCCATGGTGGGGAGGCTAGGCGAGCTCGGTGGGCACGGTGGCAGCAAGCGGCGGCGATGGCAACGCTCGGTTGCGCGCGAGAGAGGGTTAGAGGAGGGGGCGAGAGCAGAGAGTAACGGGGAGAGGCAGAGAGGGCGGTCGGGGCTAAGTGGCGTCGCGAGGGAGGCCCAGGCGACGAGGGGGAAGCGGCAGGAAGCAGGAGGTGGCACGGGCGCGTGCCGGCGTGCGGCGAACACACGCCTCGCGTCCTTCTGGCGCGAGGTGGAGGATGACTAGCAGATGGGCCTGGTGGGCTACTACAGTGCCAGGCCGGCCAGGTGGGGCGCTAGGTGGGCTGCAGGTAGGTGGCCCAGGTAGTTCCTCTCTCTTTCTCTTTCTTTTGTTTCAGTTTTCTATTTTTTTCTTTTTTGTTTTGATTTAGTAAATATACCAAACCATTTGATAAAATGCTGAAAATAACTATGGGCACTTGTGAAATTATTCCCAACAGCCCTCAAGTAGTTTCAGAATTTTTAGAGCATTTAAAATATTTATAGGATTTAAATACCCTAATTCAAATACAATATGAGTTAATTTAAAAATCCAAAAATGATCTAAGAATATATTCATCATTTTTGGCAGAGGTTTCCACCTTAACCAGAAATCATGAACTTTTCTTAGGGACATTTTGGGTTTATTGAAAAGATTTTATGGTTGACCCTATTTGATTTAATTTTGGTGCTAGGGTTTGTCAATCCCCATTTCAACTTAAATAATATTTAAACGTGATGCAACAAGATGCAACACCAGGCAGTATCAGAAGCTAGGGATGTGACAACTCACCCCCACTAAACAAGAATCTCGTCCCGAGATTCAGGCGTAGGGTAAGATGAGGGGGGACGCAACTAACACAATCTTCCCGATCCAGGTTGCACTTCATAAGGACGTTGATTCGATCATCATCTTTATCGCGACGTCCTTCTCTGAGAACTCCATCTAACATGACAATGAGAGGAAAGGGACAACTCCAGAAGAATCGATCTTCTCAAAGATCGAGCAACTCAGGGTCAATTCTTGGAGTGAGGCATTGAAACATCTCTTGGGCTGACACACAAAACACACATCAAGAGGGATGGAAAGATGAAGGAGGTTCAATTTGGTAGGCAACAATTCCACGCTTGAGGAGATGGCGAATGGTTTCAAGATAGCGATGAAATAATTGCCATGATTCCATAACGGGGCACCTTAGAGAAGGTGACACGTAGAATTATTCCCTTAAGTGGAAGAAAGAATTACCTTTGATTCAGAGACCATGGAAACTCTTTATACCAGCATAAGGCAAACGATCGTTTAAAGGATTTCAAAGAAATGGCATGCTCCATTGGAGACGATACTATGGTTATAGAATAATCGGCAAATGGAAGGAACATTCCAATTGATACCAAGAATATAACCCAGTGACTGAGCGTGCTCTCAAGAACTTGAGCATTTCCATAATCATTAAGGTCTTACCATCATCCATGCCGAGGATCCTGGCAACACAACTTACTACCGTGATGAATAATGGTGGACAATGCAGAAGTAAAGGAAGATAACACCTTCTCAGATTTCACCTTAGCGAGGCCAGGGGATCAAAATCTGGATGATTGACCGAGAAACATTTAGCACTCCGCTTCTAATGTTCTCCTTGATATTCTACATACCATAGTCATACTTAAAGCATTAACGTGGCCATCAAGTATAGGTCGGACTTCGGGAGCTCAGGAATCCATAAGGATCAACTTCTAGAATAAGCCATGCGAGATTCTCATGGGGAGTGACCAAACGGCTTAAACAAGATACTACAATAATAGTGCTTCCAGCTAGGTGCGTCCACTTCACTGGAACCTATATCATAGTTCTTGGGAGAAGTTCCAACCATCATATCTGCCTGAGATTCAGATCTGGTTGGTAACAGGGTAATTCAGACATCGTGTCTGGAAAAGAAAGTTTGCAACACAAATCGACGACATGACGTTGCGAGATTCTCGGGGAATGAACTACGATAGTAAGCTCCAAAACATGAGCTGGTTCTGCTACACACCTGTGAACACACTGTCCTAGACAAGCATTACCACGTAGTAGTCTTATAATAAAATACTACCGAGTTCAGGTGGGAACCATCATCTAGGATATCGAAGTCCTTGCGTAAGTCTAGCTCTTAAGAAGGAACTCCTTCTCCTTTAACAAGTCAATCAGTGGCTTGGCGTGCTAGGGACACATATAGAATGGAGGTAGCTAATCTCACAATCCAATGTATACTTTGCACATGCATGACTGAGTTGGGATGATTCCAAAGGAAGCAAAAACAATATTTCTCGGATCCACGACGGCAACTTACATCAAATGCACATGAATTAGAGGAGGTCACTTCTTTCATCTGGACATATGCTTCATGAGCTAGCATGAAGAAATGCTTTCAAAAGTTTCCAACACTAGCTTAATGTTCAAAAAAATTATGGAGAAGACAAGGATGTTGTTGATGGGCTCAACAACAATTCATCCAGATTCCCATGGAGATGGAATTCCATAACTATGTGAACAAGGTGATAGTATTGGTCAGACCCAAAAGACATAATGGTGTATGCTCGAGGAATCAACCACGAGTAAGACAACATTACGAACATCATTGGTTCTGATTTGATTTGAGGATAGCCCACACTCAGTCAAAGTTTTGGTCAGGACGATAGGTCCAGCAATTGATCGCGAGGATCAATCACTGAAGATATCACCTTTCTTCAACACACATACAAGATATCCCTTAGAATGAACTAAGTCGGACAATATTTCATCTTCCAACTCTCCAAGTTGTTGTTTAGCTTAACCAACCAGCTCAGGGGTATCCAATACAGACTCTTGGAGAAAGGGTGGTTTATAAGAAAACCAACTTGATCATGAACTCAACATAACGGTCGGTGACAACCTGGTGATACTTCCGAGAAGATATTCGGAAAATCACAAACCACCGATATGTTACTAAGCTCGAGAACAATCTTGCTTTTCAGGGCAAGACGATATGATCAAATGAGCGAGGACTTAACAAAATCCTAACTCATCAATCGAGGAGTGCACCGGGAAAGTGGACTAGGTAGCACGATCAACCTTAGGGTGATGATTCAATAATCAACTCGCTAAGGACGAGATTATTGTCCATTTAACTACCAAGCAACGGAGTCGCTAGGAGTATTGATTTCACACACCACGAGTCACTTGTCGGCATTCCGGTTACAATAACACGGAAATCGAGGAATGAACAATGATGGCGAGAAGTATCACTATACCAAGAGTTCATAGGATGGTGTGCAATTCCTATGATTTTCTTGATATAAAGATGGTAATACTTCAGGGTAGGACAGAACAAAAGCTTATTATATTTTGATCTGCGGAGTACAACTACTTTGACCCAATCCTGGATATGGATGAGGTACTGGAGTTTGTTTCTCCTAGTCGTTCCGAATAGAATGTCTTGACGGACCACAGAAGTAAAAGGCATCGATGAACACGAGTGCACAACTACTCCTTACTATCAATTGATAGACGAAGGTCAGAATACAACTAAAGAGGGACAACTCAAGGAACATATAACTTTCTGAGTTGTGGATGCATGGACTAGCATGTCGAACCAAGCTCAACATTTCTTCTGGATAACCCATGCAGAAGGTAGAACTGGCAGATTCACAATATAGAATGGAGAACTCGTCAAGAGCACTCTGGTTGTGATCTTTTGGTTCAAAAGAACTCCTGCCAAGAATGGTTCATGGTATTTGGAAGAACGATATACCATGGACCTCGAGGACTATCGCAAAGGTTACTAATATCCTAAAGGAACTAGCAAACACTATCAACACGAGGTAAGTAGGGTGAATCTCGGGTTCAAAACCCAATGAGTAGAATACCTACTACTAAGTGGCATCACGAGATGCTTTCGAGAATAAAGGCCAGAATCATCACACTGGGAACAGAAATCATGGCTAGCTTACTAGGTGGTACCCTAAGACACCTAGGGTCATAATACTAGCTCCAACATATATACTGAGGCAATGAAGTACCTCAACACACTAGTTGGTGTGGTTAATCTGGCCAAAGGAACATCGCAATGGTAAGAAGGGATTTGTAAATGCATCAGACTATTTAGAAACCTGGGATGACTCGGACAGCATAACAGCTGTAAATTCTCACAAGAATTTAGACATGCTACAAAAATGGTGGCATCGCCACTCAGAAGCACAATATCAAGGTACTGAGACCAACTACGAACACTTGGAGGCAGAAGAAACTCAACTGAGGCTTATGTCCATCAATCCTATAAGTTTACGGATTAGTAACACACGATCCTGATAGGAAGAAGAGAAAGCCTAGTTCCTTAACCCCATAGGAAAGATAAGATGACTCAGATCAGAAGGCATAAGGTATAAGGAGTAAAAAGAGCCTTATGTACCATCCCACAATCAATTCCCCTACATATAACTAAAGCATTTCTAGACTCAACTTTGACCAGTTTGGCTTGATAATCCTACAGGCAGTCAAGCTCTGATACCAAAGCTGGCTTGCTGCTGTAGCAAGATATTTTGACACTGAGCTCAGTGGTTTTTCGTAATATGTCTCTCGGTCGATCATCCAGATTTCCTTTCCTTGGCATCGCTAAGGTGAAATCTGAGAAAGTGTTATCTTTCCTTTGCATCTGCATCCTCCACCGGTATGCATCATGGTAGTACGTTGTGTTGCCAGGATCCTTGACACGGATATTGGTAAAACCTTGATGAATATGGAAATGCTCAAGTTCTTGAGAGCACACGCAAGCAAAATCATCCCTTGTGTTGTTTTCAACAAGGTAATCCACATCATCCATTCTAATCCGGGTATGCCATTCTACCAAACCCCTCCGAACGATCGCTCAAGAATTGCCTTAGGCTGGTATAAAGAGTTTCGATGATCTCTGAATCAAAGGTAATTCTTTTTGCCACTTAAGGGATATTCCTACGAGTCACCTTCCCTAAGGTGCCCCGTTATGGTATCATGGCAATTCAACTCCTCGCTACGTTGACAACCGATCACCACATTCTTAAGTATGGAATTGTTGTCTACCTAGCGAGCCCTTGTCATCTATCTCACTCCATTTCTTCAGATATATGCTTCGTGTCTCAGCTCGAGAGATGTGTCAATGTCTCATCCCATGAGTTGATCCTGAGTTGTTCGGTCTTCGAGAAGATCGATTCTTCTAGAGTTTTCCTTTCCTCTTCTTGTCATGTTAGTTGGAGTTCTCAGAGGAAGACATCGGGCCAAAGATGGTGATCGATGCAACGTTCTGATGAAGTGCCACCTGGATCATGAAGATTATGTTAGTTTGCGTTCCCCCTTCATCCTACCCTACGCTTGAATCTCGGGACGAGATTCTTGTTTAGTGGGGGCGAGTTGTCACATCCCTAGCTTCTGGTGCTGCCTAGTGTTTGCATCTTGCTTGCATCATGTTTAACTTTCATGGAAATTTGAAATGGGGATGTTCAAACCCTAGCATCAAAAGGAATTCAAATAGGTTCAACCAAAACATTTTTCAATGATTTCAAAATGCCGTTTATAAATGTTCATCATTTCTGGATCAAGGTGGAAGCATCTACCAAAAATAGTTCACATTTTTGCAGGACATATTTGGACTTTGAATTAATCCAAACATATTTGAATTGGGGCTATTTAAATGCTATATATATTTTAGATGCTCCAAAAATGTTGGAAATTGTTAGGGGTCACTGGAATAATTGAGAAGCACCCATAATTATTTCCAGGATTTTATGAAATGGTTTAGCATTATTACTAAACCAAAATAGAGAAACAAAATAGAAAACATAAACAAATGAGAGAAAGAGAGAAGAATATTACCTGGCGCTACCAACCGGCCCAGCACTGCAGCCGGCCGGCCCAGCCCACCACTGCCTCCTTCCCTGTCGTCTTCCTCCCCTGCCAGGAGGACGGAGGCGCGTGCCCGCCCCGCGCCGGCCACCTCCTCCCTCCCTGCCTGCATGGCTCCTCCCTGTTGCTCCTAGACGACGCCACGGCGTCGCCACGCACCCCCTCCAGGCCCTCTCACTCTCTCAAGCGTTTTCCCCCTCCTCTGCTCTCTTCCCGAACGGAGCCCGTCGCCGTCGTTCGTCGTTCCTGTGGCCACCAGCCACCCCTTGCCCTGCCGCTGAGATCAGGAGCTCCGCCTCGACCCCCTATTCCTCCCCGCCGAGCCACGCCCCTCCGGAAGCCCTGCAGCGTCGTCCTCAAGCTCATCTTCAACCTCCAGCCGCTGGCAACCTCATCGTCGATTCGTCACCGTCCTTGCTTCCCCGAGCTCGTTGACCTTCCCTGCATGATCCCCGTGAGGCCCTGAACCGATTCCCCCTCTCCTTTGCCCTGCACGGCCGCTGTAGTCGTCATATCCGTCGAGCCCGAGAGCTCTCTGTCGCCGGCCATGGCGCCGTCGTAGCTAGAGCTCAGCCACGACGCGTCTGAGCACAGCCACGTGCTCAGCGCGTCCTCAGGTGCCGTAGCAACTAACAGCTCGTCCTGCTGTTCGCCACAACGCCATTCCCGAGCACAGCCGAACTCCGGTGATCGCTGACCTTGACGCCACCGTCGCTACACCGCACCCCGGCACCTACCGCTGCCTCCATTTGATGCGCTACAAAGCGCTGGTTCCGTAGATGCTCTCCGCCCACCATTTGGTCGCCGGAGGAGGAATCCCGAGCTGCGCCGCCGTCGTTTTGGTCGCCGCCGGCCAGGCTCCGGCGACTGCCGACTTGGCACATCATAAGCAGCTAACCCCACTAATTAACCCCACTCTCTAGACACTGATAGTGGGCCCTGGTGCCCAATTAAGCCGCTGTTTAGTTTTAAGCTAGATCAATTAACAAAAGTAGCGGACCGACGTGTCAGGGTTGACTGGCTGATGTGGCAGTTGACCAGGGCCACCTGTCAGCGACACTAACTAGCCCCGAATCACTGACCAGTGGGTCCCACACATCAGGTTTAACCTGGACTGTGCCCCATTGACCTGCTGACGTCATGATGATGTCAGGCTGACGCAGTAATCCTTTTCTGGAATTTAAATAAATCTTAAATGATTTGTTTAATTTAGAAAATATCCAAAACTTCAAAATATCATAGAAATTCAACGGTAGCTCAGAATGAAATAAATTATATATGAAAAATGATCAGAAAAATCCAATCTATCCATCTGTTCTGGTTTCATGCATGTTAGAACAACTTATGGCTACTGTTTAGGACAAATGAAATGACGGCATTTAAATAACTACATGTGGAGTTTGAATTTGAATCTTGGATTCAAACCAACTTCATTTAACTTGCTGCTAGTTGCATTAGCTCAAACCATAGCATATTGCCATGTCATGATCATGAATCATAATGTGCATTGCATTGATTGTGTTCTTCCTTGTTTGTCGGTGTTTGTTCCTTCTCAGTGGACGTAGTTTCGACGATGTGATCGATGACACCGATGAAGAACTATACTTTCTTCAGAAGTGCCAGGCAAGCAAAACCTCCTTGTTCATTGCGATACAATCCCACTCTCTCGCTCCTGCTCTCTTCTACTGCATTAGGACAACAACGATTCAACTGTTACATGCTGCGGTAGCTGAACCCCTTTGCTCTGCATGACCTATCATTGCCACAGTAAATAGATGAAACCCACTAGCATGAGTAGGAGTTGTTTGAGCCCTGATGTGCCTACTCATTCATGTTTGTTTGTCATGCCTGCTACTTCTTAGAGTTGAGTCAGATTTGATTCATCGGGGATGAATTGGAATGGTGTTGAACATGTCCTACTGTGTGTGAGCTAAATGTGTGAACACGATTTGGTAAAGGTAGCGGTGAGAGGCCATGTAGGAGTACATGGTGGGTTGTCTCATTGAAGCCATCCTCAGGAACTGAGTTCTGTGTTTGTGATCCATGAACAGCTACTACCACACATTGGAATGCTTAAGTGCCCCTCTCAACTTATTAATGAACCTGATCTCTTTCCAGGAGTTGCAACTAGTTTCTGGTGTTTGTAGGTAGTGTTAGTAGTCTACCAAGTGGCACCCGGTACAGGTGGGCTTGGGACAGACTAGGCACAGTGGCACGCTGTACCAAGCGTAGATCCACCCATCGAGGTGGGCTTGGGAACCCTGCTCACATCGTTTGGGGCCGTGAGCGACACCCCGGCTGGATCTCCTTGCGGATGGAACCCGAATAGGCGATAAACCTGGACGAGAGACTTGTGTGGTTAGTCAGGTCGTGGCCGACACCCTCGCTGGGCTTCCGCTTGAAGGTTGCCGAGTACATGTCGTGTAAACGGCGATAAGTGGTGAGAGCGTCTGTGAAGAAGTACACCCCTGCAGGGGTAATATGATCTATTCGAATAGCCGTGTCTGCGGAAAAGGACTTCTTGGTTGCCTGTACAGTTCATAGACAAGTGAAAGTGGATACTCTAAAATACGCAAGATAAGCGTGAGTGCTATGGATGGCGTTCTCGTAGGGAGACGGGAGTGGATCCATGTTTAAATTCAAATGAAACTTGAATTGAGGAATTTTCAAAAGCCTCAGAAAACCTCTAAAAATAACCAACATTTAAATCTCATCAAATGAGTCCAAGAAAATGTTCCTGTTATTCCGTGAAAATATTGGCGTGAGGTAAAATTCAAACCAATATTTTCAGAGTCACAGAAATAATTTATTTTGGGTCTTTGATTTAAATCAATAATATATTTGGGTTGGAATTATTTCTGCTATATAAGAAATAATGTTCAAATATTTTGTAAGTTTGCATGTGACCTTGGACTAGCTCTCTGAGCTCATATAAAAATTTACAGAACGTTTTAAAATGGTTTAGTTTCCAAACTAAACCAAAACAAAATAACAGAAATAGAAAAACTTAAATAAGAGAGAGAGAGAGAGAGAGAGAGAGAGAAAGGAACTAACCTGGCAGCTGCCCACCTACTTGTGCGGCCCAGCACCGCAACAGACCGGCCCAGCCCACCAGCGCCTCCCTGTTGTCTTCCTCCTCGGGACAGTAGGACAGGGGCGTGTGCCCGCGGCGTGCACGCACGCGCAGCACCACCTCCTCCCTCCCTGCCTGCCTGCCCCTTCCGCGACGCCGCCGCGGACGCCACGACACCTCCTCGACCCCCTCGCTCTCTCCCTCACCCTCACTCCCCCCTGGATCCCTCTCTCTTCCCCATCGAGTGGAGCTCGTTGTCGCCGACGCCGTTTAGCGCCGCCACAGCCATCCCCTTGCTCCTCTGACGTGCCCAAGAGCCCCGAGACGTCGTCCTCGTCCTCTGCACGGATCCGAGCAGTGCGGGATGCCCCGCTCCGCCGACAACAGGCTCGACTTTGTCCTTGACCGCCGCTGATGGTCGCCGTCGATTCTCCGTCACCCGTGCACCCCCGAGCTCGTCTATGACCCCTTCTGATGCGCTGTGAGATTCTCCGCCTTTCCCCCTCCTCCCCGAGCTCATTCCTGTCCTCTAGCTATGCCCGCCGCCGTACCCGAGCGCCGCCGTCCGCCATGGTCATTGCTCTTGCAGCCACCGTGCGTCTCCGCTCGAGCTTGACCCTTCGGCGTGCTCCTGAAGCAACGCTGAGTCCAACGCAGCCCCTAGCTAGCTCCCCCATGCACTGGAACCAAGCGGCCGCCCATGCCCGAACTCCGGCCACCGCATCACTGGACGCCGTGCTGAACTCCGGCCACCCCCGCCTCCGTTGTTTGCTCCATCGGAGCGCGTCACTCGCCGGAGCATGTAGGTGCAAGTGGCTCTTCAAACCGGGCCCCGTAGCGAAAGTCCGTCGGCCTCCGTTGCGGATTTGGTCGCCGGCATTTACACGCCGGTGGTGATGACGTGGCACCATCATTAGGGCTTAATTGCATTTAGTTTAATCACAATAGCCACTGACATCAGGGCCCCACCAACTAAATAACCTCGAGTTATTTTCTTAACTAGATTTAGTTAAAACCAGTGGGCCCACGTGTCAGCTTTGACCATGCTGACATTGCCTTTTACTAGGCCCACCCGTTAGTGACCCAAGCCAGCACTATGACACTGACCAGTGGGACCCACTGGTCAGGTTTGACCGGATCAGGTTGACCCTGTTGACCCTGCTGACGTCACACCGACGTCGGGCTGACGCAGTGAATATTTTATGGGATTTAAATAAATCAGAAATGATTTATAAATTCCAGTAAATGCCAAAACTTCTAAAAATCATAGAAATTCAACCGTAACTCCAAATGAAATAAGTTATATATGAAAAATCCAATCTATCCATCTGCACTGGTTTCATGCATGTTTAAGCAACTTAAACCTGCTGTTTATATCAAAACATGATAATGCACTTTTTAAAGTCATAGTTTGAATTTAACTTGAACCTTGGGTTCAAACTAACTCAAACCCATCTAATTACAGTTGCATTAGCCTAACACACTCATTTTGCCATGTCATGATCATGCATCATATTGTGCATTGCATTGATTGTGTTTCCTTTTGTGTTGCCGGTATTTGTCCCCTCTCGATAGACGTTTTTTTTTACCTTAAAGACTGCAGGGCTTACACCCCACAGTATTTTATTGAAAGCAAGACAAAAAAAAAGGACTAATACAAAGATTTCCTCAAGAGGAGGAAAGAACATCAAAAGAAAACTAAAAAGGAGAAAAAAGAACCTACAAGATACAAATGTACAAAGAGGGGCTAAAGCAACTCCCTTCAGGGAGGAAGGAAGTCAATCCATTTAAGTAAGGCTTCCTTGTGTTTCTGCTTGATTCTATGAGAAATCATAGTAAGGTCATGAATAAAACCATATCTCCATGCTCTGAAGGAAGGTCTGATGTTCCTAAATGCCCTGTCATTTCTAACCTTCCAGATATTCCACCAGGCCGTAAACACCACTTTAGCAAAGAAAGGCTTGTTGAATTCCTTCTTCGCATGCAAGGCAATGTCCACCATATCTTGACTGTCTTTCCAAGGAATTTGCAAATAGATCCATACGCGAGCACTAAAATTGCACTGGAAGAAAAGATGATCTCTGTCCTCCAAAGTCCCTGTTGGGCAAAGAACACATTGTGGCCCATCATTAATCCTCCAATTCCTTCTGTGGATCATGTCCTTGGTATTAACCCTATCCATTATGACAAGCCAGGCAAACATCTTAATTGACATTGTGCAGCAACTCTTCCAAATCCAACTCAAAATGGGGTTTGAGACCTTATTCTGGTAGGCAAAGTCATAGAAATTTTTTGCGGTATAGGTAGATTTCTTTCCATACCTCCATGACCAGGTGTCACTACAACTGGAATCCAGATGAAAAGAGCTCATTAGTGTTGAAAGCTGCTGCAACTCTTGATGTGCTTGCTGGGTGAGAGGCAGGAAAAAAAGATCTTGTAAATTATCAGCCTGAAAGACTTCTTTGACTGAGAGCTTTTTGTGTAGACAAAAGGAATACAATCTAGGAAATCTGTCCAGAAGAGGCACATGACTGTTCCCAATTTGCCAGTGATCAGACCAGAAGAGCACAGTATCTCCACTGTGAACATTAACCTCAGTCACTGCCCTGAAATTGTCCATTAACTTGCAGACATCTTTCCACCAAAAAGAACCACAAAGGGTGGTGTCATGGGGGATTTGCTCAACTCTCCCCCAAAAAGAAGAGCACAGTATCTCGATAGACGTGACATCGATGATGAGATCAATGACACCGATGAAGAGCTATGCTATCTTCAGAAGTGCCAGGCAAGCAAAAACCCCTTGTTAATTCCGATACAATCCCACTTTCTCGCTCCTGCACTATTTTATTGCATTAGGACAACAACGATACAACTGTTACTTGATGCGGTAGTTGAACCCCTTTATCCTTTGCATGACCTGTCATTGCCACAGTAAATAGATGAAACCCACTAGCATGAGTAGGAGTTGTTTGAGCCCTAATGTGCCTACTCATTCATGCTTGTTTGTCATGCCTGCTATTGCTTAGAGTTGTGTCAGGTCTGATTCATCGGGGATGAATTGGAGGTGTGTGAACATGTCCTACTATTGAGAGCTAAGTGTGTGAACACGATTTGGTAAAGGTAGCGGTGAGAGGCCATGTAGGAGTACATGGTGGGTTGTCTCATTGCAGCCGTCCTCAGGAACTGAGTTCTGTGTTTGTGATCCATGAACAACAACTACCACACATTGGGATCCTTATTTGACTCTCTCGACTTATTAATCAACCTGATCTCTGTCCAGGAGTTGCAACTAGTTTCTGGTGTTTGTAGGTAGTGTTAGTAGTCTACCAAGTGGCACCCGGTACAGGTGGGCTTGGGACAGACTAGGCACCGTGGCACGCTGTACCAAGCGTAGATCCACCCATCGAGGTGGGCTTGGGAACCCTGCTCACATCGTTTGGGGCCGTGAGCGACACCCCGGCTCGATCTCCTTGCGGATGGAACAACATTGGGATCCTTATTTGACTCTCTCGACTTATTAATCAACCTGATCTCTGTCCAGGAGTTGCAACTAGTTTCTGGTGTTTGTAGGTAGTGTTAGTAGTCTACCAAGTGGCACCCGGTACAGGTGGGCTTGGGACAGACTAGGCACCGTGGCACGCTGTACCAAGCGTAGATCCACCCATCGAGGTGGGCTTGGGAACCCTGCTCACATCGTTTGGGGCTGTGAGCGACACCCCGGCTGGATCTCCTTGCGGATGGAACCCGAATAGGCAATAAACCTGGACGAGAGACTTGCATGGTTAGTTAGGTCGTGGCCGACACCCTCGCTGGGCTTCCGCTTGAAGGTTGCCGAGTACATGTTGTGTAAACGGCGATAAGTGGTGAGAGCGTGTGTGAAGAAGTACACCCCTGCAGGGTTAACATTATCTATTCGAATAGACGTGTCCGCGGTAAAGGACTTCTGGGTTGCCTGTACAGTTCATAGACAAGTGAAAGTGGATACTCTAAAATACGCAAGATAAGCGTGGATGGCATTCTCGTAGGGAGACGGGAATGGATCCATAGTGGTGTTTTGATATGGTGAATATGTGGACTCGTGTGCGCCACCTCAAAAGAGTTACATTGCAGTCGTAGTTCAGGTTAGCCACCGAATCAAAGCTGGCTTACTGCAGTCAAACTCCACCATCCCCTTTGTTGATAATGATGCATATGTAGATAGTTCTGATGTATGTCTTGCTGGGTACATTTGTACTCTTGTTTGCCTATTTTATGTTTTTGCAGAGAGACTTCAGTCTCGCTAGTAGTTCCGCTTGGACTTCGACGTTTAGCTTGTTACCTCAGCTACGATCTTGTGCCCTCGGTAGGATCTGGTTGTTAGTCAGGCTTCTCACCCTTTTTCATTTGTAGTTGTCTGTACTCAGACATGTTAAGCTTCCGCATGTGCTTTGACTTGTATGCTCTGAATGCTGGGTCAAGAGACCCATGTTTGTAATATCTCGCTCCTCGGAGCCTATTGAATAAAATACTTGAGTTGTAGAATCATGTTGTGATGCCATGTTGTATTTGCACATATCGAGCATATTGTGTGTATGTTATTGAAATGCTTGGTATGTGTGGGATCTGACTATCTAGTTGTTTATCCTTAGTAGCCTCTCTTACCGGGAAATGTCTCCTAGTGCTTCCACTGAGCCATGGTAGCTTGCTACTGCTCCAGAACATTTAGGCTGGCCGGCATGTGTCCTTCTTCGTTCCTGTGTCTGTCCCTTCGGGGAAATGTCACACTATGAATACCAGAGTCCTGTTAGCCCGCTACAGCCCGGTTCACCGGAGTCCTGCTAGCCCAGTGCTACAGCCTAGATTCACTCGCTGATGACCGACACGTTCGATGCTGGGTCATGGATGCTTGTCCCTGTAAGTTTGTTCCACTTTGGGTTTACGACTAGCCATGTCAGCCCGGGCTCCTTGTCCTATGGATGCTAGCGACACTATCATATACGTGTGACAAAAGGCACAAACGGTCCTGGGCAAAGGTAAGGCGACACCCGTGGGGATACCGTGCGTGAGGCCGCAAAGTGATATGAGGTGTTACATGCTAGATCGATGTGGCATTGAGTCGGGGTCCTGACAAGATACCAAAGCTGTCAGGACCCCGACTCAATGCGACATCGATCTAGCATGTAACACCTCATATCACTTTGCGGCCTCACGCACGGTATCCCCACGGGTGTCGCCATACCTTTGCCCGGGACCGTTTGCGCCTTTTGGCACACGTATATGATAGTGTCGCTAGCATCCATATGATAAGGAGCCCGGGCTGACATGGCTAGTCGTAAACCCAAAGTGGCACAAACTTACAGGGACAGGCATCCATGACCCAGCATCGAACGTGTCGGTCATCAACGAGTGAATCCAGGCTATAGCACTGGGCTAGCAGGACTCCGGTGAACCGGGCTGTAGCGGGCTAACAGGACTCCGGTTTTCATCGCGTGACATTTCCCCGAAGGGACAGACACAGGAACGAAGAAGGACACATGCCGGCCAGCCTAAGTGTTCCAGAGCAGTAGCAAGCTACCATGGCTCAGTGGAAGCATTAGGAGACATTTCCCGGTAAGAGAGGCTACTAAGGATAAACAACTAGATAGTCAGATCCCACACATACCAAGCATTTCAATAACATACACACAATATGCTCGATATGTGCAAATACAACATGGCATCACAACATGACTCTACAACTCAAGTATTGTATTCAATAGGCTCCGAGGAGCGAGATATTACAAACAGGGGTCTCACGACCCAACATTCAGAGCAAACAAGTCAAGCACAAGCGGAAGCTTAACATGTCTGAGTACAGACATCTACAAAAGAAAAAGGCTGAGAAGCCTGACTCATCACCCCCTAGCCCCGCCGTATTGTTCTTCCTCTAACCGAGCCAACTGCCGGAGCCGTGAGCTCCTCGCCGCTGGCCTCGATGCCGTCGTGGCCACAGCCGCCGCCGCTTGTGTCCAAGCACTGGAACGTGCTCAGGACCTCCCAAGAAACCCAATGCCACCGTGCGTCTCCGCTCGAGCTTGACCCTTCGGCGTCCTCCTGAAGCAACGCCGAGTCCAACGCAGCCCCTAACTAGCTCCCCCATCCACTGAAACCAAGCGGCCGCCCATGCCCGAACTCCGTCCACCGCATCACTGGACGCCGTGCTCAACTCCGGCCACCCCCGCCTCCGTTGTTTGCTCCATCGGAGCGCGTCACTTCCCGGAGCATGTAGGTGCAAGTGGCTCTTCAAACCGGGCCCCATAGCGAAAGTCCGTCGGCCTCCGTTGCGGATTTGGTCGCCGGCATTTACACGCCGGTGGTGATGATGTGGCACCATCATTAGGGCTTAATTGCATTTAGTTTAATCACAACAGCCACTGACATCAGGGCCCCACCAACTAAATAACCTCGGGTTATTTTCTTAACTAGATTTAGTTAAAACCAGTGGGCCCACGTGTCAGCTTTGACCATGCTGGCATTGCCTTTTACTAGGCGCACCCGTTAGTGACCCAAGCCAGCACTATGACACTGACCAGTAGGACCCACTGGTCAGGTTTGACCGGATCAGGTTGACCCTGTTGACCCTGCTGACGTCACACCGACGTCGGGCTGACGCAGTGAATATTTTATGGGATTTAAATAAATCAGAAATGATTTATAAATTCCAGAAAATGCCAAAACTTCTAAAAATTATAGAAATTCAACCGTAACTCCAAATGAAATAAGTTATATATGAAAAATCCAATCTATCCATCTGCACTGGTTTCAGGCATGTTTAAGCAACTTAAACCTGCTGTTTATATCAAAACATGATAATGCACTTTTTAAAGTCATAGTTTGAATTTAACTTGAACCTTGGGTTCAAACTAACTCAAACCCATCTAATGACAGTTGCATTAGCCTAACACACTCATTTTGCCATGTCATGATCATGCATCATATTGTGCATTGCATTGATTGTGTTTCCTTTTGTGTTGCCGGTATTTGTCCCCTCTCAATAGACGTGACACCGATGATGAGATCAATGACAACGATGAAGAGCTATGCTATCTTCAGAAGTGCCAGGCAAGCAAAACCCCCTTGTTAATTCCGATACAATCCCACTTTCTCGCTCCTGCTCTATTTTATTGCATTAGGACAACAACAATACAACTGTTACTTGCTGCGGTAGTTGAACCCCTTTATCCTTTGCATGACCTGTCATTGCCACAGTAAATAGATGAAACCCACTAGCATGAGTAGGAGTTGTTTGAGCCCTGATGTGCCTACTCATTCATGCTTGTTTGTCATGCCTGCTATTGCTTAGAGTTGTGTCAGGTCTGATTCATCGGGGATGAATTGGAGGTGTGTGAACATGTCCTACTATTGAGAGCTAAGTGTGTGAACACGATTTGGTAAAGGTAGCGGTGAGAGGCCATGTAGGAGTACATGGTGGGTTGTCTCATTGCAGCCGTCCTCAGGAACTGAGTTCTGTGTTTGTGATCCATGAACAGCTACTACCACACATTGGGATCCTTATTTGACTCTCTCGACTTATTAATCAACCTGATCTCTGTCCAGGAGTTGCAACTAGTTTCTGGTGTTTGTAGGTAGAGTTAGTAGTCTACCAAGTGGCACCCGGTACAGGTGGGCTTGGGACAGACTAGGCACAGTGGCCTGGTGTACCAAGTGGCACCTGGATGGTGGGCTTGGGAACCCTGCACACATCATTTGGGGCTGTGAGCGACACCCCGGCCGAATCTCCTTGAGGATGGATCCCGAATAGGCGATAAACCTGGACGAGAGACTTACGTGGTTAGTCAGGTCGTGGTCGACACCCTCGCTGGGCTTCCGCTTGAAGGTTGCCGAGTACATGTCGTGTAAACGGCGATAAGTGGTGAGAGCGTGTGTGAAGAAGTACACCCCTGCAGGGTTAACATTATCTATTCGAATAGCTATGTTCGCGGTAAAGGACTTCTGGGTTGCCAGTACAGTTCATAGACAAGTGAAAGTGGATACTCTAAAATACGCAAGATAAGCGTGAGTGCTATGGATGACATTCTCGTAGGGAGACGAGAAAGGATCCATAGTGGTGTATTGATATGGTGAATATGTGGACTCGTGTGCGCCACCTCAAAAGAGTTACATTGCAGTAGTAGTTCAGGTTAGCCACCGAGTCAAAGCTGGCTTGCCGCAGTCAAACTCCACCATCCCCTTTGTTGATAATGATGCATATGTAGATAGTTCTGATGTAAGTCTTGCTGGGTACATTTGTACTCACGTTTTCCTATTTTATGTTTTTGCAGAGAGACTTCTGTCTCGCTAGTAGTTCTGCTTGGACTTCGACGTTTAGCTTGTTACCTCAGCTACGATCTTGTGCCCTCGGCAGGATCTGGTAGTTAGTCAGGCTTCTCAGCTTTTTTCATTTGTAGTTGCCTGTACTCAGACATGTTAAGCTTCCGCATGTGCTTTGACTTGTATGCTCTGAATGCTGGGTCGAGAGACCCATGTTTGTAATATCTCGCTCCTCGGAGCCTATTGAATAAAATACTTGAGTTGTAGAGTCATGTTGTGATGCCATGTTGTATTTGCACATATCGAGCATATTGTGTGTATGTTATTGAAATGCTTGGTATGTGTGGGATCTGACTATCTAGTTGTTTATCCTTAGTAGCCTCTCTTACCGGGAAATGTCTCCTAGTGCTTCCACTGAGCCATGGTAGCTTGCTACTGCTCCGAAACATTTAGGCTGGCCGGCATGTGTCCTTCTTCGTTCCTGTGTTTGTCCCTTTGGGGAAATGTCACGCAATGAATACCGGAGTCCTGTTAGCCCGCTACAGCCCGGTTCACCGGAGTCCTGCTAGCCCAGTGCTACAGCCTAGATTCACTTGCTGATGACCGACACGTTCGATGCTGGGTCATGGATGCCTGTCCCTGTAAGTTTGTGCCACTTTGGGTTTACGACTAGCCATGTCAGCCCGGGCTCCTTATCATATGGATGCTAGCGACACTATCATATACATGTGCCAAAAGGCGCAAACGGTCCCGGGCAAAGGTAAGGCGACACCCGTGGGGATACCGTGCGTGAGGCCGCAAAGTGATATGAGGTGTTACATGCTAGATCGATGTGGCATTGAGTCGGGGTCCTGACAGCTTTGGTATCAGAGCTTGACTGCCTGTAGGATTACCAAGCCAAACTGGTCGAAGTTGAGTCTAGAAATTCTTTAGTTATATAAGGGAATTGATTATGGGATGGAACGTAAGGCTCTTTTTACTCCTTATACCTTATGGCCTTCTGATCTAAGTCATCCTATCTTTCCTACGGGGTTAAGGAACTAGGCTATCTCTTCTTTCTATTAGGATCACGTGTTTCTAATCCGTTGACTTATAGAATTGTTGGACTTAAGCCTTAGTTCAATTCATACTACTTCCGCATGTTAACTATTGATCTCGAAACCATGATATTATGATTATCAAGTGGTTATGCCACCATTTTGTAGGATGTCTCAAATCCCTTTTCGAGCATTTATAGCCGTTATGCTGTCCGAGTCATTCCAGGTTTCTAGATAGTCTGATGCACTTGCAATCATTCCTCCCTGTTCCTGATGTCCATTTGGGCCAGGTTAATCACACTAATCGGTGAGTTGAGGTACTATGTTATCTCGGCGTATATGTTGAAGCCATTATTATGACCCTAGGTGTCTTAGGGAGTCACCTAGTAATCTAGCAATGCTTGTGTTCCCAGTGTGATGATTCTGGCCGTCATTCTCGAAAGCATCCCGTGATGCAACTTAGTAGTAGGTATTCTACTTCTGGGTTCTTGAACCCGAGATTCACCCAACTTATTTCATGGTGATAGTGTTTGCTAGTTCCTTCAAGATATTAGTAACCTTTGCGATAGTCCTCGAGGTCCGTGGTATTTCCTTCCTCCAAATACCATGAACTGCTTATGGCGGAAGTTCTTTGAACCAAAAGATCGCAAACAGAGTGCTCTTGGTGAGTCCTCCATTCATAGTTGTGAATCTGCCAGTCCTTCCTCTTCTGCATGGGTTATTCGGAAGAAATGTTGAGCTTTGTTCAACATACTAATCTATGCGTCCACAACTCAGAAAATCGTATGTTCTTTGAGTTGTCCCCTTTGTAGTTGTCTTCTGACCTTCATCTATCAATTGGTAGTCAAGAGAATGCATGCATTCGTTCATCGATGCCTATTACTTTTGTGGTCTGTCAAGCCATTCTATTTCAGAATGAATAGGAGAATCAAACTCCAGAACCTCATCCATATCTAGGGTTGGGTCAAAGCAATTGTATTCCGCAGACCAAAATGCCAACCCAGCTTCTGCTCTACTCTACCTTGGAGTGTTACCATCTTTATGTCAAGAGTGTCATGAGAATTGCACCACCTCTCATGAATTCTTGATGCAGTAATACTTCTTGCCATCATTGATAATTTCCCGGTTCCCGTGTTATTGTAACCGGAATGCCGACAAGTGAACCGTGATGTGTGAAACCAATACTCCTAGCAACCTTGTTGCTTGGTAGTTAAAGGACAATAATTTCATTCTTAGTGTGTTGGTTCTTGAATCATCATTCTAAGATAGATTGTGCTACCTAGTCCTTATTTCTGGTGCACTCTTCGATCAATGAGTTAGGATTTTGTCAAACCCTTGCTCTGATGATCATATCGTCTTGCTCTGAAAGGCAAGATTGTTCTCGAGCTTAGTAACATATCGGTGGTTCGTGATTCTCTGAACGTCTTCTCGGAGGTATCACCATGTTGTCACCTGACCGCTATGTTGAGCTCGTGATCAAGTTGGTTTTCTTGTAAACCACCCTTTCTCTAAGAATCCGTGTTGGATACCCTGACCTAGTTGGTTAAGATAAACAACAACTTGGAGAGTTGGAAGATAAAAGCTTGTCCGACTCAGTTTATTCCAAAGGGTTATCATTCCCCGAGAATTTCGCAACGCCGTCTCGTCAATTTGTGTTGCAAAACTTCATTTTTCTTTCTAGACTCGATGTGTTTGGAATATCCTAACACCAACCAGATCTGAATCTCAGGCAGATATGATGGTTGGAACGTTTCCCAAGAATTATAATATTGTTCTCTTTGTAACCAGTAAAGTGGATGTCATGGCCAACACACGCATCCGGAAGACCTATTATTGTAGTATCTCTATTGAAGAAAGTTGGCCACCTCCCCATAAGGATTTCGTAGGATTTACTCCCTAGTTGTTCCTTATGGATTTTTGTGTTCCCGAAGTCTGACCTTTTACTTGATGTTCTAGATATCAAACCATATCTAGGTATGGGTTACGCTAGCTCATCAAGGAGAACATTAGAACCGGAGTGCTAAATGTCTCTCGGTCGATCATCCAGATTTTGTTTCCTTGGCCTCGCTAAGGTGAAATCTGAGAGGGTGTTATCTTCCTTTGCATCCGCATCCTCCATCATTGTTCATCATGGCAGTATGATGTGTTGCCAGGATCCTTGGCACGGATGCTGGTAAGACCTTGATGAATATGGAAATGCTCAAGTTCTTGAGAGCACGCACAAGCGCTAGGTGTTATCATCAGCACCAACTGGGGTTGCTCTCAGTTCCCTCGGTTATGTTATAGCTTTTCAAACAATGGATTCACTCTCTACTGTTGAGCTTCTCCCCAGTTACTAAAATGATCCTTTGTGTTGTTTCAACAAGGTAATCCACATCTTCCATTCTAATCCGGGTATGCCATTCTACCGAACCCCTCCAGACGATCGCTCGAGAATTGCCTTAGGCTGGTATAAAGAGTTTCAATGATCTCTAAATCAAAGGTAATTCTTTTTGCCACTTAAGGGATATTCCTACGAGTCACCTTCCCTAACGTGCCCTGTTATGGTATCATGGCAACTCAACTCCTCGCTACGTTGACAACCGTTCAACACCTTCTTAAGTGTGGACTTGTTTTCTATCTAGTGAATCCTCGTCATCCGTCCCACTCCGTGAGTTGATCATGAGTTGTTCGACATTCGATAAGATCGATCCCTCTAGAGTTTTCCTTTCCCTTTCATTGTCATGTTAGTTGGAGTTCTCGAGGCAAGACATCGAGACAGTGATGGTGATCGAGTCAACGTTCTTTGAAGTGCCACCTGGATCGTGAAGATTATGTTAGTTTGCGATCCCCCTTCATCTTACCCTACGCTTGATTCTCGGGACGAGATTCTTGTTTAGAAGGGGTGAGCTGTCACATCCCTAGTTCTGGTATGCACTAGGCTAGCCCTTCCATGTGAGCATCATGTTTAAATTCAAATGAAACTTGAATTGAGGAATTTTCAAAAGCCTCAGAAAACCTCTAAAAATAACCAACATTTAAATCTCATCAAATGAGTCCAAGAAAATGTTCCTGTTATTCTGTGAAAATATTGGCGTGAGGTAAAATTCAAACCAATATTTTCAGAGTCAGAGAAATAATTTATTTTGGGTCTTTGATTTAAATCAATAATATATTTGGGTTGGAACTATTTCTGCTATATAAGAAATAATGTTCAAATATTTTGTAAGTTTGCATGTGACCTTGGACTAGCTCTCTGAGCCCACATAAAAATTTACAGAAAGTTTTAAAATGGTTTAGTTTCCAAACTAAACCAAAACAAAATAACAGAAATAGAAAAACTTAAATAAGAGAGAGAGAGAGAGAGAGAGAGAGAGAGAGAGAGAAAGGAACTAACCTGGCAGCTGCCCACCTGCTTGTGCGGCCCAGCACCGCAACAGACTAGCCCAGCCCACCAGTGCCTCCCTGTCGTCTTCCTCCTCGGGACAGTAGGACAGGGGCGTGTGCCCGCGGCGCGCACGCACGCGCATCGCCACCTCCTCCCTCCCTGCCTGCCTACCCCTTCCGCGACGCCGCTGCGGACGCCACGACACCTCCTGGACCCTCCTCGCTCTATCCCTCACCCTCACTCCCCTGGATCCCTCTCTCTTCCCCATCGAGTGGAGCTCGTCGTCGCCGGCGCCGTTTACCGCGGCCACAGCCATCCCCTTGCTCCTCTAACGTGCCCACGAGCCCCGAGATGTCGTCCTCGTCCTCTGCACGGATCCGAGCAGCGCGGGATGCCCCGCTCCACCGACAACAGGCTCGACTTCGTCCTCGACCACCGCCGATGGTCGCCGTCGATTCTCCGTCACCCGTGCGCCCCCGAGCTCATCTATGACCCCTTCTGATGCGCTGTGAGATTCTCCACCTTTCCCCCTCCTCCCCGAGCTCGTTCCTGTCCTCTAGCTAAGCCCGCCGCCGTACCCGAGCGCCGCCGTCCACCATGGTTGTTGCTCTCGCAGCAAGCGTGCGTCTCCGCTCGAGCTTGAGCCTTCGGCGTGCTCCGGAAGCAACGACGAGTCCAACGCAGCCCCTAGCTAGCTCCCCCATGCACTGGAACCAAGCGGCCGCCCATGCCCGAACTCCGGCCACCGCATCACTGGACGCCGTGCTCAACTCCGGCCACCCCCGCCTCCGTTGTTTGCTCCATCGGATGCGCGTCACTCCCCGGAGCACGTAGGTGCAAGTGGCTCTTCAAACCGGGCCCCGTAGCGAAAGTCCGACGGCCTCTGCTGCGGATTTGATCGCCAGCGTTTACACGCCGGTGGTGATGACGTGGCACCGTCATTAGGGCTTAATTGCATTTAGTTTAATCACACCAGCCACTGACATCAGGGCCCCACCAACTAAATAACCTCGGGTTATTTTCTTAACTAGATTTAGTTAAAACCAGTGGGCCCACGTGTCAGCTTTGACCATGCTGACATTGTCTTTGACTAGGCCCACCCGTTAGTGACCCAAGCCAGCACTATGACACTGACCAGTGGGACCCACTGGTCAGGTTTGACCGGATCAGGTTGACCCTGTTGACCCTGCTGACGTCACACTGACGTCGGGCTGACGCAGTAAATATTTTCTGGGATTTAAATAAATCAGAAATGATTTATAAATTCCAGAAAATGCCCAAAACTTCTAAAAATCATAGAAATTCAACCGTAACTCCAAATGAAATAAGTTATATATGAAAAATGATCAAAAAAATCCAATCTATCCATCTACACTGGTTTCATGCATGTTTAAGTAACTTAAACCTGCTGTTTATATCAAAACATGATAAGGCACTTTTTAAAGTCATAGTTTGAATTTAGCTTGAACCTTGGGTTCAAACTAACTCAAACCCATCTAATTATAGTTGCATTAGCCCAACACACTCATTTTGCCATGTCATGATCATGCATCATATTGTGCATTGCATTGATTGTGTTTCCTTTTGTGTTGCCGGTTTTTGTCCCCTCTCGATAGATGTGATATCGATGACACCGATGAAGAGCTATACTATCTTCAGACGTGCCAGGCAAGCAAAACCCCCTTGTTCATTCCGAGACAATCCCACTTTCTCACTCCTGCTCTATTTTACTTCATTAGGACAACAATGATACAACTGTTACTTGCTGCGGTAGTTGAACCCCTTTATCCTCTGCATGACCTGTCATTGCCCCAGTAAATAGATGAAACCCACTAGCATGAGTAGGAGTTGTTTGAGCCCTGATGTGCCTACTCATTCCTACTTGTTTGTCATGCCTGCTATTGCTTAGAGTTGTGTCAGGTCTGATTCATCGGGGATGAATTGGAGGTGTGTGAACATGTCCTACTGTTGAGAGCTAAGTGTGTGAACACGATTTGGTAAAGGTAGCGGTGAGAGGCCATGTAGGAGTACATGGTGGGTTGTCTCATTGCTGCCGTCCTCAGGAACTGAATTCTGTGTTTGTGATCCATGAACAGCTACTACCACACATTGGGATCCTTAATTGACTCTCTCGACGTAATTAATCAACCTGATCTCTGTCCAGGATTTGCAACTAGTTTCTGGTGTTTGTAGGTAGTGTTAGTAGTCTACCAAGTGGCACCCGGTACAGGTGGGCTTGGGACAGACTAGGCACAGTGGCCTGGTGTACCAAGTGGCACCCGGATGGTGGGCTTGGGAACCCTGCACACATCGTTTGGGGCCGTGAGCGACACCCCGACCGGATCTCCTTGCGGATGGAACCCGAATAGGCAATAAACCTGGACGAGAGACTTGCGTGGTTAGTTAGGTCGTGGCCGACACCCTCGCTGGGCTTCCGCTTGAAGGTTGCCGAGTACATGTCGTGTAAACGGCAATAAGTGGTGAGAGCGTGTGTGAAGAAGTACACCCCTGCAGGGTTAACATTATCTATTCGAATAGCCGTGTCCGCGGTAAAGGACTTCTGGGTTGCCTGTACAGTTCGTAGACAAATGAAAGTGGATACTCTAAAATACGCAAGATAAGCGTGGATGGCATTCTCGTAGGGAGACGGGAATGGATCCATAGTGGTGTTTTGATATGGTGAATATGTGGACTCGTGTGCGCCACCTCAAAAGAGTTACATTGCAGTCGTAGTTCAGGTTAGCCACCGAATCAAAGCTGGCTTACTGCAGTCAAACTCCACCATCCCCTTTGTTGATAATGATGCATATGTAGATAGTTCTGATGTATGTCTTGCTGGGTACATTTGTACTCTTGTTTGCCTATTTTATGTTTTTGCAGAGAGACTTCAGTCTCGCTAGTATTTCCGCTTGGACTTCGACGTTTAGCTTGTTACCTCAGCTACGATCTTGTGCCCTCGGCAGGATCTGGTTGTTAGTCAGGCTTCTCAGCCTTTTTCATTTGTAGTTGTCTGTACTCAGACATGTTAAGCTTCTGCATGTGCTTTGACTTGTATGCTCTGAATGCTGGGTCAAGAGACCCATGTTTGTAATATCTCGCTCCTCGGAGCCTATTGAATAAAATACTTGAGTTGTAGAGTCATGTTGTGATGCCATGTTGTATTTGCACATATCGAGCATATTGTGTGTATGTTATTGAAATGCTTGGTATGTGTGGGATCTGACTATCTAGTTGTTTATCCTTAGTAGCCTCTCTTACCGGGAAATGTCTCCTAGTGCTTCCACTGAGCCATGGTAGCTTGCTACTGCTCCAGAACATTTAGGCTGGCCGGCATGTGTCCTTCTTCGTTCCTGTGTCTGTCCCTTCGGGGAAATGTCACACTATGAATACCAGATTCCTGTTAGCCCGCTACAGCCCGGTTCACCGGAGTCCTGCTAGCCCAGTGCTACAGCCTAGATTCACTCGCTGATGACCGACACGTTCGATGCTGGGTCATGGATGCTTGTCCCTGTAAGTTTGTTCCACTTTGGGTTTACGACTAGCCATGTCAGCCCGGGCTCCTTGTCCTATGGATGCTAGCGACACTATCATATACGTGTGACAAAAGGCACAAACGGTCCTGGGCAAAGGTAAGGCGACACCCGTGGGGATACCGTGCGTGAGGCCGCAAAGTGATATGAGGTGTTACATGCTAGATCGATGTGGCATTGAGTCGGGGTCCTGACAAGATACCAAAGCTGTCAGGACCCCGACTCAATGCCACATCGATCTAGCATGTAACACCTCATATCACTTTGCGGCCTCACGCACGGTATCCCCACGGGTGTCGCCTTACCTTTGCCCGGGATCGTTTGCGCCTTTTGGCACACGTATATGATAGTGTCGCTAGCATCCATATGATAAGGAGCCCGGGTTGACATGGCTAGTCGTAAACGCAAAGTGGCACAAACTTACAGGGACAGGCATCCATGACCCATCATCGAACGTGTCGGTCATCAACGAGTGAATCCAGGCTATAGCACTGGGCTAGCAGGACTCCGGTGAACCGGGCTGTAGCGGGCTAACAGGACTCCGGTTTTCATCGCGTGACATTTCCCCGAAGGGACAGACACAGGAACGAAGAAGGACACATGCCGGCCAGCCTAAGTGTTCCAGAGCAGTAGCAAGCTACCATGGCTCAGTGGAAGCATTAGGAGACATTTCCCGGTAAGAGAGGCTACTAAGGATAAACAACTAGATAGTCAGATCCCACACATACCAAGCATTTCAATAACATACACACAATATGCTCGATATGTGCAAATACAACATGGCATCACAACATGACTCTACAACTCAAGTATTGTATTCAATAGGCTCCGAGGAGCGAGATATTACAAACAGGGGTCTCACGACCCAACATTCAGAGCAAACAAGTTAAGCACAAGCGGAAGCTTAACATGTCTGAGTACAGACATCTACAAAAGAAAAAGGCTGAGAAGCCTGACTCATCTCCCCCTAGCCCCGCCGTATTGTTCTTCCTCTAACCGCGCCAACCGCCGGAGCCGTGAGCTCCTCGCCGCTGGCCTCGATGCCGTCGTGGCCACAGACGCCGCCGCTTGCGTCCAAGCACTGGAACGTGCTCAGGACCTCCCAAGAAACCCAATGCCACCACCCAAGCTTCCCTCCATGCACCCTAGCCTCGTCCCGCTCGAGTCCGAGCTCCGGCGGCCGCCCAAGTGCTCGCCGTCGGCGAACCAGGCCATCCCGCGACCTTCTGACACCTCCCCTAGACGCGGGAGACCACAAGCTTGCCTCCCGTGCCCTCGATGCGTCCAGCCGTGGCCGGAAACGGCCGGCCGGCGATCGCCGCCGCACCGGATTAGCACCGACGGTTAGCCGCTGGTTAACTCCACCATTAGCACTAACTAATCCCCCCTCACTGACATTGACAGCGGGCCCCACGACGGGTCAAAGCTGAGTCAACGCGGTGTTAAACCGTAGTTTATCACTGTCTCAATGACATGCTGGTCCCACGCATCAGGTTTGACCGTGTTGACTTGCTGACGTCATTGTGACGTCATGCTGACGCAATGAACTCTTTTCTGGATTAGTTTAATTCTAAATAATCTAGGAAATTCCAGAAAATGTTATAAACTTCCAAAATTCATAGAAATTCAACCGTAACTCCAAATGAAATAAGTTATATATGAAAAATGATCAGAAAAATCCAATCTATCCATCTGCATTGTTTTCATGCATGTTAGAACAACTGATGACTACTGTTTAGGAAAATTCAATTAAATGGCATGTAATAATCACATATGGAGTTGAATTTGAATCTTTCGTTCAAACCAACTTCATTTAATCTGCTTGCTAGATGCATTAGCTCAAACCACAGCATATTGTCATGTCATGATCATGCATCATATTGTGCATTGCAATGATTGTGTTTCTTCTTTGTTTGTCGGTGCTTGTCCCCTCTCAGTAGACGTGTACCGACGATGTGATCGATGACACCGATGAAGAACTATATTATCTTCAGAAGTGCCAGGCAAGCAAAACCCCCTTGTTCATTCCGATACAAACCCACTCTCTCGCTCTGCTCTCTTTTACTGCATTAGGACAACAATGACTCAACTGTTACATGCTGCGGTAGTTTAACCCCTTATCATCTGCATGACCTGTCATTGCCACAGTAAATAGATGAAACCCACTAGCATGAGTAGGAGTTGTTTGAGCCCTGATGTGCCTACTCATTGATGCTTGTCTGTCATGCCTGCTATTGCTTAGAGTTGTGTCAGGTCTGATTCATCGGGCATGAATTGGAACATTGTGAAACATGTCCTGCTGTTGAGAGCTAAGTGTGTGAACACGATTTGGTAAAGGTAGCGGTGAGAGGCCATGTAGGAGTACATGGTGGGTTGTCTCATTGAAGCCGTCCTCAGGAACTGAGTTCTATGTTTGTGATCCATGAATAGTTACTACCACACATTGGGTTCCGGTAACTCAACCCCTCTCGGCTTATTAATCAACTCTCGCCATCTCCGACGATCCACGCGACCGGATGCGCCCCACGGCGGCTTCCTCGACCTCTTCTTCAACCTTCAGGCCCCGAGATCGCCGGCGACCCCGCGCTCGACTCGCTGCCTCCCCGAGCTCTCTGAGGCCACCGCTGCACTCTCTGTGAGTTCATCTTTCTTCTCCCCCTAGCCACGTCGCTCGAGCTGCCCCCTAACCCCGTTGGCCATCACGGCCGAGAGCTCGGCTCCGCCGGCCATGTCGCCGTTGTGGCCACAGACGCGTAAGCTAGAAACCGAGCGCGTCACCGCACTCGCCGCGTCCCCAGGAGCCCGCAGCACCGCTCCACATCTCCTGCCATGCCTCCTAGCGACGACCCCGAGCTCGTCCGAGCTCCGACAGCCGCCAACATCGTCGCCGGCATCTTTTCCGACCACCCCAAGCCCAAACACCACCACCACTAGACACGGACGAGTCTCCTCATCACGTAGAGCCTCTCCTCCGCGCAAATGGTCGCCTGTGGGCGATTCCCGATGCCTCCGCCGCGTTTGGCCTCGCCGGCGGCTAAACGCCGGCAGGTTGACCGCCTTGACCGCCGATGGATTAGCCCCGGTTGACCCGGGGATTTGACCTCCCCTGGGTCTATGACATGCGGGCCCCGCCCGGCTAATTAATCTAGTTTAGGTGTATACTTAATTAGTTTGACCTAGGTTAGTGCTAATTAAACTAGGTTAGTTTAGTTAGACACTGACACGCGGGCCCCACTGGTCAGTTTGACTTGGGCCGCCCCGTTGACTCACTTATGTCATGCTGATGCAATGCTGACGCAATAAGTATTTTCTGGATTTATTTTTATACAGGAAATTCCATAAAATACCACAAACTTCTAAAAATCATAGAAATTCAATCGTAACTCCAAATGAAATAAATTATATATGAAAAATGATCAGAAAAATCCAATCTATCCATCTGTACCATTTTCATGCATGTTAGAACAACTTTTGTTCACTGTTTAGGTCAAATCAATTAAATGGCATTTGAATAATCACATATGGAGTTTGAATTTGAATCTTGTATTCAAACCAACTTCATTTAACCTGTTGCTAGTTGCATTAGCTCAAATCACAGCATATTGCCATGTCATGATCATGCATCATATTGTGCATTGCATTGATTGTGTTATTCCTTGTATGCCGGTGTTTGTCCCCTCTCGATAGACGTGGTTCTGACGATGTGATCGATGACACCGATGAAGAACTATACTATCTTCAGAAGTGCCAGGAAAGCAAAACCCCCTTCTTCATTCCGATACAATCCTACTCTCTCGCTCCTGCTCTCTTTTACTGCATTAGGACAACAAAGATTCATCTATTACTTGCTGCGGTAGCTGAACCCCTTTATCCTCTGCATGACCTGTCATTGCCACAGTAAATAGATGAAACCCACTAGCATGAGTGGGAGTTGTTTGAGCCCTATTGTGCCTACTCATCCATGCTTGTTTGTCATGCCTCCTACTACTTAGAGTTGAGTCAGGTCTAATTCATCGGGGATGAATCGGAGGTGTGTAAACATGTCCTACTGTGTGTGAGCTAAGTGTGTGAACACAATTTGGTAAAGGTAGCGGTGAGAGGCCATGTAGGAGTACATGGTGGGTTGTCTCATTGAAACCGTCCTCAGGAACTGAGTTCTGTGTTTGTGATCCATGAACAGCTACTACCACACATTGGAATGCTTAAGTGCCCCTCTCGACTTATTAATCAACATGATCTCTGTCCAGGAGTTGCAACTAGTTTCTGGTGTTTGTAGGTAGTGTTAGTAGTCTACCAAGTGGCACCCGGTACAGGTGGGCTTGGGACAGACTAGGCACCGTGGCATGGTGTACCAAGCATAGATCCACCCGTCGAGGTGGGCTTGGGAACCCTGCACACATCATTTGGGGCCGTGAGCGACACCCCGGCCGGATCTCCTTGCGGATGGAACCCGAATAGGCGATAAACCTGGACGAGAGATTTGTGTGGTTAGTCAGGTCGTGGCCGACTCCCTCGCCAGGCTTCCGCTTGAAGGTTGCCGAGATACACGAGGTGTACATGGCGGTAAGTGGCGAGAGCATGTGTGAAGAAGTACACCCCTGCAGGGTTAACATTATCTATTCGAATAGCCGTGTCCGCGGTAAAGGACTTCTGGGTTGCCTGTACAGTTCATAGACAAGTGAAAATGGATACTCTAAAATGCGCAAGATAAGCATGAGTGCTATGGATGGCGTTCTCATAGGGAGACGGGAGCGGATCCATAGTGGTGTATTGATATGGTGAATATGTGGACTCGTGTGCGCCACCTCAAAAGAGTTACTTGCAGTCATAGTTAAGGATAGCCACCGAGTCAAAGCTGGCTTGCTGCTGTTAAACTCCACCACCCCCTTTGTTGATAATGATGCATATGTAGTTAGTTCTGATGTAAGTCTTGCTGGGTACATTTGTACTCACGTTTGCCTATTTTATGTTTTTGCAGAGACACTTCGGTCTCGTTAGTAGTTCCGCGTGGACTTCGACGTTTAGCTTGTTACCTCAGCTACGATCTTGTACCCTCGGCGGGATCTGGTAGATAGTCAGGCTTCTCAGCCTTTTTCATTTGTAGATGTCTGTACTCAGACATGCTAAGCTTCCGCTTGTGCTTTGACTTGTATGCTCTGAATGTTGGGTCATGAGACCCATGTTTGTAATATCTCGCTCCTCGGAGCCTATTGAATAAAGTACTTGAGTTGTAGAGTCATGTTGTGATGCCATGTTGTATTTGCACATATCGAGCATATTGTGTGTATGTTATTGAAATGCTTGGTATGTGTGGGATCTGACTATCTAGTTGTTTATCCTTAGTATCCTCTCTTACCGGGAAATGTCTCCTAGTTCTTCCACTGAGCCATGGTAGCTTGCTACTGCTCTGGAACACTTAGGCTGGCCGGCATGTGTCCTTCTTCGTTCCTGTGTCTGTCCCTTTGGGGAAATGTCACACGATGAATACCGGAGTCCTGTTAGCCAGCTACAACCCGGTTCACCGGAGTCCTGCTAGCCCAGTGCTACAGCCTGGATTCACTCGCTGATGACTGACACGTTCGATGCTGGGTCATGGATGCCTGTCCCTGTAAGTTTTTGCCACTTTTGATTGACGACTAGTCATGTCAGCCCGGGCTCCTTATCATATGGATGCTAGCGACACTATCATATACGTGTGCTAAAAGGCGCAAACGGTCCCGGGCAAAGGTAAGGCGACACCCGTGGGGATATCGTGTGTGAGGCCGCAAAGTGATATGAGGTGTTACATGCTAGATCGATGTGGCATTGATTCGGGGTCCTGACAGCTTTGGTATCAGAGCTTGACTGCCTGGAGGATTATCAAGCCAAACTGGTCGAAGTTGAGTCTAGAAATGCTTTAGTTATATGTAGGGGAATTGATTGTGGGATGGTACGTAAGGCTGTTTTTACTCCTTAGACCTTATGCCTTCTGATCTGAGTCATCTTATCTTTCCTACGGGGTTAAGGATCTAGGCTTTCTCTTCTTCCTATCAGGATCACATGTTACTAATCCGTAAACTTATAGGATTGATGGACATAAGCCTCAGTTGAGTTTCTTCTACCTCCGGGTGTTCGTAGTTGGTCTCAGTACCTTGATATTGTGCTTCTGAGTGGCGATGCCACCATTTTTGTAGCATGTCTAAATTCTTGTGAGCATTTACAGCCGTTATGCTGTCCGAGTCATCCCAGGTTTCTAAATAGTCTGATGCATTTGCAAATCCCTTCTTACCATTCCGATGTTCCTTTGGCCAGATTAACCACACCAACTAGTGTGTTGAGGTACTTCATTGCCTCGGTATATATGTTGGAGCTATTATTATGACCCTAGGTGTCTTAGAGTACCACCTAGTAAGCTAGCCATGATTTGTGTTCCCAGTGTGATGATTCTGGCCTTTATTCTCGAAAGCATCTCGTGATGCCACTTAGTAGTAGGTATTCTACTCCTTGGGTTTTGAACCCGAGATTCACCCTACTTACCTCGTGTTGATAGTGTTTGCTAGTTCCTTTAGGATATTAGTAACCTTTGCGATAGTCCTCGAGGTCCGTGGTATATCGTTCTTCCAAATACCATGAACCATTCTTGGCAGGAGTTCTTTTGAACCGAAAGATCACAACCAGAGTGCTCTTGACGAGTTCTCCATTCTATATTGTGAATCTGCCAGTTCTACCTTTTGCATGGGTTATCCAGAAGAAATGTTGAGCTTGGTTCGACATGCTAGTCAATGCATCCACAACTCAGAAAGTTATATGTTCCTCGTGTTGTCCCTCTTTAGTTGTATTCTGACCTCCGTCTATCAATTGATAGTAAGGAGTAGTTGTGCAGTCGAAGCTGTCAGGACCCCGACTCAATGCCACATCGATCTAGCATGTAACACCTCATATCACTTTGCGGCCTCACGCACGGTATCCCCACGGGTGTCGCCTTACCTTTGCCCGCGACCGTTTGCGCCTTTTAGCACACGTATATGATAGTGTCGCTAGCATCCATATGATAAGGAGCCCGGGCTGACATGGCTAGTCGTACACCCAAAGTGGCACAAACTTATAGGGACAGGCATCCATGACCCAGCATCAAACGTGTCGGCCATCAGCGAGTGAATCCAGGCTGTAGCACTGGGCTAGCAGGACTCCGGTGAACCGGGCTGTAGCTGGCTAACAGGACTCCGGTATTCATCGCATGACATTTCCCCGAAGGGACAGACACAGGAACGAAGAAGGACACATGCCGGCCAGCCTAAGTGTTTCGGAGCAATAGCAAGCTACCATGGCTCAGTGGAAGCACTAGGAGACATTTCCCGGTAAAAGAGGCTACTAAGGATAAACAACTAGATAGTCAGATCCCACACATACCAAGCATTTCAATAACATACACACAATATGCTCGATATGTGCAAATACAACATGGCATCACAACATGACTCTACAACTCAAGTACTTTATTCAATAGGCTCCGAGGAGCGAGATATTACAAACATGGGTCTCATGACCCAACATTCAGAGCATACAAGTCAAAGCACAAGCGGAAGCTTAACACATGTCTGAGTACAGACATGTACAAATGAAAAGGCTGAGAAGCCTGACTATCTACCAGATCCCGCCGAGGGCCCAAGATCGTAGCTGAGGTAACAAGATAAATGTCGAAGTCCACGCGGAACTACTAACGAGACCGTAGTCTCTCTGCAAAAACATAAAATAGGCAAATGTGAGTACAAATGTACCCAGCAAGACTTACATCAGAACTAACTACATATGCATCATTATCAACAAAGGGGGTGGTGGAGTTTAACACCATCAAGCCAGCTTTGACTCGGTGGCTATCCTGAACTACGACTGCAAGTAACTCTTTTGAGGTGGCGCACACGAGTCCACACATTCACCATATCAATACACCACTATGGATCCACTCCCGTCTCCCTATGAGAACGCCATCCATAGCACTCGCGCTTATCTTGCGCATTTTAGAGTATCCACTTTCACTTGTCTATGAACTGTACAGGCAACCCAGAAGTCCTTTACCGCGGACACGGCTATTCGAATAGATAATGTTAACCCTGCAGGGGTGTACTTCTTCAAACACGCTCTCGCCACTTACCACAATGTACACCTCGTGTATCTCGGCAACCTTCAAGCGGAAGCCTGGCGAGGGAGTCGTCCACGACCTGACTAACCACACAAGTCTCTCGTCCAGGTTTATCGCCTATTCGGGTTCCATCCGCAAGGAGATCCGGCCGGGGTGTCGCTCACGGCCCCAAACGATGTGTGCAGGGTTCCCAAGCCCACCTCGACGGGTGGATCTACGCTTGGTACACCGTGCCATGGTGCCTAGTCTGTCCCAAGCCCACCTGTACCGGGTGCCACTTGGTAAACTACTAACACTACCTACAAACACCAGAAATTAGTTGCAACTCCTGGAGAGAGATCATGTTGATTAATAAGTCGAGAGGGGCACATAAGCATTCCAATGTGTGGTAGTAGCTGTTCATGGATCACAAACACAGAACTCAGTTCCCGAGGACGGTTTCAATGAGACAACCCACCATGTACTCCTACATGGCCTCTTACCGCTACCTTTACCAAATCGTGTTCACACACTTAGCTCACACACAGTAGGACATGTTTACACACCTCCGATTCATCCCCGATGAATCAGACCTGACTCAACTCTAAGCAGTAGCAAGCATGACAAACAAGCATGAATGAGTAGGCACAACAGGGCTCAAACAACTCCTACTCATGCTAGTGGGTTTCATCTATTTACTGTGGCAATGACGGGTCATGCAGAGGATAAAGGGGTTCAGCTACCGCAGCAAGTAACAGATGAATCATTGTTGTCCTAATGCAGTAAAAGAGAGCAGGAGCGAGAGAGTAGGATTGTATCGGAATGAACAAGGGGGTTTTGCTTGCCTGGCACTTCTGAAGATAGTATAGTTCTTCATCGGTGTCATCGATCACATCGTTAGAACCACGTCTATCGAGAGGGGACAAACACCGGCATACAAGGAAGAACACAATCAATGCAATGCACAATATGATGCATGATCATGACATGGCAATATGCTGTGATTTGAGCTAATGCAACTAGCAACAGGTTAAATGAAGTTGGTTTGAATACAAGATTCAAATTCAAACTCCATATGTGATTATTCAAATGACATTTAGTTGATTTGACCTGAACAGTGAACAAAAGTTGTTCTAACATGCATGAAAATAGTACGTATGGATATATTGGATTTTTCTGATCATTTTTCATATATAATTTGTTTCATTTGGAGTTACGGTTGAATTTCTATGACTTTTAGAAGTTTGTGGTATTTTCTGGAATTTCCTGTATAAAAATAAATCCAGAAAATACTTATTGCGTCAGCATTGCATCAGCATGACATAAGCGAGTCAACGGGGCAGCCCAAGTCAAACTGACCAGTGGGGCCCGCGTGTCAGTGTCTAACTAAAGTTACCTAGTTTAATTAGCGCTAACCTAGGTCAAACTAATTAAGTATACACCTAAACTAGATTAATTAGCCGGGCGGGGCCCGCATGTCATAGACCCAGGGGAGGTCAAATCCCCAGGTCAACCGGGGCTAATCCACCGGCGGTCAAGGCAGTCAACCTGCCGGCGTTTAGCCGCCGGCGAGGCCGAACGCGGCGGAGGCATCGGGAATCTCCCACAGGTGACCATTTGCACGGAGGAGAGGCTCTACGTGACGAGGAGACTCGTCCGCGTCTAGTGATGGTGGTGTTTGGGCTCGGGGTGGTCGGAAAAGACGCTGGCGACGACGTTAGCGGCTGCTGGAGCTTGGACGAGCTCGGGGTCGTCGGTTGGAGGCATGGCAGGAGATGTGGAGCGGTGCTGCGGGATCCTGGGGACGCGGCAAGTGCGGTGACGCGCTCGGTTTTGAGATTACGCGTCTGTGGCCATGACGGCGACATGGCCGGCGGAGCCGAGCTCTCGGCCGTGATGGCCAACGGGGTTAGGGGGTAGCTCGAGCGAGTGGCTAGGGGGAGAAGAAAGATGAACTCACGGAGAGTGTAGCGGTGGCCTCAGAGAGCTCGGGGAGGCAGCGAGTCGAGTGCGGGGTTGCCGGTGATCTCGGGGCCCGAAGGTTGAAGAAGAGGTCGAGGAAGCCGCTGTGGGGAGGCTAGGCGAGCTCGGTGGGCACGGTGGCAGCAAGCGGCGGCGTTGGCAATGCTCGGTTGCGCGCGAGAGAGAGGGTTAGAGGAGGGGGAGAGAGCAGAGAGTAACGAGGAGAGGCAGAGAGGGCGGTCGGGGCTGCGTGGCGTTGCGAGGGAGGCCCAGGCGACGAGGGGGAAGCAGCAGGAAGTAGGAGGTGGCACGGGCGCATGCCGGCGTGCGGCGAACACACGCCTCGCGTCCTTCTGGCGCGAGGTGGAGGACAACTGGCAGATGGGCCTGGTGGGCTGCTACAGTGCCAGGGCGGCCAGGTGGGGCGCTAGGTGGGCTGCAGGTAGATGGCCCAGGTAGTTCCTCTCTCTTTCTCTTTCTTTTGTTTCAGTTTTCTATTTTTTCTGTTTTGTTTTGATTTAGTAAATATACCAAACCATTTGATAAAATGCTGAAAATAACTGTGGGCACTTGGGAAATTATTCCCAACAGCCCTCAAGTAGTTTCAGAATTTTTAGAGCATTTAAAATATTTATAGGATTTAAATACCCTAATTTGAATACAATATGAGTTAATTTAAAAATCGAAAAATGATCTAAGAATATATTCATCATTTTTGGCAGAGGATTCCACCTTAACCAGAAATCATGAACTTTTCTTAGGGACATTTTGGGTTTATTGAAAAGATTTTATGGTTGATCCTATTTGATTTAATTTTGGTGCTAGGGTTTGTCAATCCCCATTTCAACTTAAATAATATTTAAACATGATGCAACAAGATGCAACACCAGGCAGTATCAGAAGCTAGGGATGTGACACCAATATTGGATGCATAGGTTAGTATGTCGAACAAGTTCAACATATTTCTTCCGGATAACCCATGCTGAAGAGGAAGGACTGGCAGAATCACAACATAGAACCGAGAACTCATCAAGAGCACTCTGGTTGTGATCGTTCAGTTCAACGAGCAACTTCTGCCATAAGTAGTTCATGGTATTTGGAAGAAGGAGATACCACGGAGCTCGAGGACTATCGCAAAGGTTACTAATATCCTAAAGGTACGAGCAACACTATCAACACGAGATAAGTAGAGTGAATCTTGGGTCAAGAACCCCGGAATAGAATGCCTCGATGGACCACAATAATAATAGACATCGATGAGTGAATGCACGCATACTCTTGACTATCAATTGATAGACAAGGGACAGAAAACAACTAAAGAGGGACAACTCAAAAGAACATACGATTTTCTGAGTTCACCGGAGTCCTGCTAGCCTAGTGCTACAGCCTGGATTCACTCGCTGATAACCGACATGTTCGATGCTGGGTCATGGATGCCTGTCCCTGTAAGTTTGTGCCACTTTGGATTTACGACTAGCCATGTCAGCCCAGGCTCCTTATCATAAGGATGCTAGCGACACTATCATATACGTGTGCCAAAAGGCGCAAATGGTCCCGGGCAAAGGTAAGGCGACACCCGTGGGGATACCGTGCGTGAGGCCGCAAAGTGATATGAGGTTTTACATGCTAGATCGATGTGGCATTGAGTCGGGGTCCTAACAGGTAATGCCACACCGATCTAGCATGTAACACCTCATATCACTTTGCGGCCTCACGCACGGTATTCCCACGGTTGTCGCCTTACCTTTGCCCGGGACCGTTTGCGCCTTTTGGCACACGTATATGATAGTGTCGCTAGCATCCATATGATAAGGAGCCCTGGCTGACATGGCTAGTCGTAAACCCAAAGTGGCACAAACTTACAGGGATAGGCATCCATGACCCAGCATCGAACGTGTCGGTCATCAGCGAGTAAATCCAAGCTGTAGCACTGGGCTAGCAGGACTGCGGTGAACCGGGCTGTAGCGGGCTAACAGGACTCCGGTATTCATCGCGTGACATTTCCCTGAGGGGACAGACACAGGAACGAAGAAGGACACATGCCGGCCAGCCTAAGTGTTCCAGAGCAGAGCAAGCTACCATGGCTCAGTGGAAGCACTAGGAGACATTTCCCGGTAAGAGAGGCTACTAAGGATAAACAACTAGATAGCCAGATCCCACACATACCAAGCATTTCAATAACATACACACAATATGCTCGATATGTGCAAATACAGCATGGCATCACAACATGACTCTACAACTCAAGTATTTAATTCAATAGGCTCCGAGGAGCGAGATATTACAAACATGGGTCTCTCGACCCAGCATTCAGAGCATACAAGTCAAAGCACAAGAGGAAGCTTAACATGTCTGAGTACAGACATCTATAAATGAAAAAGGCTGAAAAGCCTGACTATCTACCAGATCCTACCGAGGGCACAAGATCGTAGCTGAGGTAACAAGCTAAACGTCGAAGTCCACGTGGAACTACTAGTGAGACTGAAGTCTCTCTGCAAAAACATAAAATAGGCAAACTTGAGTACAAATGTACCCAACAAGACTTACATCAAAACTAACTACATATGCATCATTTTCAACAAAGGGGATGGTGGGGTTTAACTGTAGCAAGCTAGCTTTGACTCGGTGGCTATCCTGGACTACGACTGCAAGTAACTCTTTTGAGGTGGCGCACACTGTTGGGGAACGTAGTAATTTCAAAAAAATTCCTACGCACACGCAAGATCATGGTGATGTATAGCAACGAGAGGGGGAGTGTATCTTCATACCCTTGAAGATCGCTAAGCGGAAGCGTTTATCAACACGGTTGATGTAGTCGTACGTCTTCACGATCCGACCGATCCAAGTACCGAACGCACGGCACCTTCGAGTTCTGCACACGTTCAGCTCGATGACGTCCTCGCCTTCTCGATCCAGCAAGACGGGCGAAGTAGTAGATGAGTTCCGGCAGCACGACGGCGTGGTGACGGTGTTGGTGAAGAACAATCTCCGCAGGGCTTCGCCTAAGCACTACGGAAACTATGACGGAGGATAAACTAGAGGGGACGGGGTTGCTGGCACACGGCTTGGTGTTTCTTGATGTGTCTTTGGTGCTAGCACTGCCCCTCTATTTATATGTTGAGCCCTGGGGTTGAAACTTGGAGCAAAAGCCTCCTCAAAGTTGGTTTTGCCCGAAAGACAAGAGTCCTACACGGACTCCAGGGCTATACGCCAGGGTTCCCGGCATCTACCCCCTAGACGCCAGGGTTCCTGGCGTCTAGCCTCTGGTCTCCGCAAAACTTCCTTTTGCACTTTCCAAAAGCCTCGTGGGCTTTCCCCTTTGCCCAAATAACATGTTCTTGTACCCCAAACATTTCGGGAAACATCCGGAACCCCTTCCGGTGAATTCCGGAACCCTTCCGGAGATCAAACACTATTATCCCATATATCAAACTTTATCTCCGGGCCATTCCGGAGTTCCTCGTCATGTCCATGATCTCATCCGGGACTCCGAACAACATTCGGTTACCAACATGCATAACTCATATAATACTATATCGTGAACGAAACGTTAAGCGTGCGGACCCTACGGGTTCAAGAACTATGTAGACATGACCGAGACACGTTTCCGGTCAATAACCAATAGCGGGACCTGGATGCCCATATTGGCTCCCACATATTCTACGAAGATCTTTATCGGTCAAACCGCATAACAACATACGTTGTTCCCTTTGTCATCGGTATGTTACTTACCCGAGATTCGATCATCGGTATCCAATACCTAGTTCAATCTCATTACCGGCAAGTCTCTTTACTTGTTCCGTAATACATCGTCTCGCAACTAACTCATTAGTTGTAATGCTTGCAAGGCTTAAGTGATGTGCATTATCGAGAGGGCCCAGAGATACCTCTCCGACATTCGGAGTGACAAATCCTAATCTCGAAATACGCCAACCCAACAAGTACCTTTGGAGACACCTGTAGAGCACCTTTATAATCACCCAGTTACGTTGTGACGTTTGGTAGCACACAAAGTGTTCCTCCGGTAAACGGGAGTTGCATAATCTCATAGTCATAGGAACATGTATAAATCATGAAGAAAGCAATAGCAACATACTAAACGATCGGGTGCTAAGCTAACGGAATGGGTCATGTCAATCAGAACATTCAACTAATGATGTGATCTCGTTAATCAAATAACAACTCTTTGTTTATGGTTAGGAACATAACCATCTTTGATTAACAAGCTAGTCAAGTAGAGGCATACTAGTGACACTATGTTTGTCTATATTTTCACACATGTATTATGTTTCCGGTTAATAGAATTCTAGCATGAATAATAAACATTTATCATGATATAAGGAAATAAATAATAACTTTATTATTGCCTCTAGGGCATATTTCCTACAGTCTCCCACTTGCACTAGAGTCAATAATCTAGGTTACACAGTAATGATTCTAACACCCATGGAGTCTTGGTGTTGATCATGTTTTGCTCGTGGAAGAGGCTTAGTCAACGGGTCTGCAACATTCAGATCCATATGTATCTGTAACATCCCAAATTTCCAATTTGGCATGTTATACATAGATCATCCATGCATATCATATTTCACTGCTTTTTCATTTGCAATCCTCGAAATCCTAAGCAACTCAAGGACCTTCGGAGAGAGTTGGGGATTTTCTAATTTTCATATTTGAATTTTTATCAAATAGTGGAGACGAGGATTTGATTTTAATTATTTTCTCTCCGGAAAAATATTTCATTTTAAAATAATAAATGAGGGGAGATAATATGACTTCTCCAAAATAATTGAAATATCGGAGGAAAAATATTAAAATCATTTTTGGGATTTTATTTGATTTATTCGGGATTTTATTGCTCCTAGAAAAATGTTGCATATTTTAAAAATTGCATTTTAGGGGCCAAGAAAAGTTCATCTTGTTCTAAATATTTTATTTAGACGGAGAAAACTGGTTTTGGAAATTTTAGGTTTTTATTTATTTTTCTAGGAATTTTTCTTCGGCGGAATGTTTTAAAAAAAATAACCTCGCGCCCGACTGGGCCGAAGGCCTAGCCGAGCAGGCCGGCCCAGCCAGCCGCCGCCGCCTTCCCCGCGCGCGCGCCGTGCGCGGCACGGACGCCGAGGGCGGGTCTGAGCCGGACTCCACCCTCGGGCGCCCCCTCGCCCAAGCCGAGCCGCCCCCGCCCCCTATAAAGCCGCCGCCCCCGCCGCCACACCGCCGCCACACCACCCGCCGCACCCGCCGAAGCCCCGATTCGCCGCCGGAGCCGCTGCCGTCGCCCCGCGTCGCCACCGCCGCCGCCGCCCGCCGAAGCCCCGCAGCCCCGCCGCCGTCGCCGAAGCCCCGCCGGAGCTGCCGCCCCGCCGGACGAGCCGCCGGAGGTACCCGACCCGCCGCCGGTTTTTTTTAAAATAAACCCCTCGGTTTTTTTAAAAAACCCTAGATCGTTTTTTTCTAGATCGGTTTATTTTATTTTCCCGGTTTATTTGTTTAGCGAACGTCCGTTCATCCGTTCGTTTTAACGAATGCATTCTCTGTTTAGTTTCTGTTAACGAACGTTCGTCCGTTTAGCAGTTCGTCGTTTTTCTTTTTATCGGATTTATTCCGCGATTATTCTGATCGCGATTTCTGATCTGATTTTCAAACCTGTTTTTCTTTTCGCTCGTTTATCGGAATCAGGCGATTCAAGCGCCTGGAGGTTCATCTCGAAACCCTCTTTCCGAATAATCAACTCAAACAAGATTTTTCTTCTGTAAAATTTGTCCTAGATCCAGAATAGCAAAATGAAGTTGTTTCTTTTGCCGTTTGAGTTTCGTTGATTTGTTTGATTTGATTCTTTTTGCAAACCGGAGTTCTTAAGTTGAACTCTCCGGTCAGACTCTTTTATTTGGAGTTCTACTTGTGCATCTTTGATTGTTGCTTATGTATGTTATTGTTTGCTTGCGCTAGAATTCCCGGAGTGCGAAGCGTGTTACTACGAGTCTCTAGGATACCCGGATCATCAGCAAGGCAAGTAACACATTGATCATACTCTTTTCATACCCAATTTTTATGCATTAGATTCAATCCTCAAACATTGCATGATTAGGATGCTTTTAACATGTGGGTATTGGGAACTAGTTGATGAGGTAGAACCTATTGCCCTGTTTCATATCAGACCCTTGGGAGTTACTTCTACGTATTGCTTATATTGCCATGCTATGCTCGTAGACGTGGATTGGGTTTGAGTGATATCCATGACAGATGTGAGATTGTTAATTAATGGTTTACTTAAGGTGGTAACTTTAATACACATCTGGGTGGATTGAGGCACCTGGGGTTACCAGTGATTGCCTGTTTTATTTTTGGAAATCCCAGGGTTACCGTGTGATTCTCCTATGGACCGCCACCCAGGCTCAAAGGGAACTGAGTCTATTCATGCTAGAAATTTCCGTGTGCAGCCGCAAGCTATTATGGGCTCTAGCATAGTTTGAGTAAGTTGCGTGAAGCTCTTGAAGAGGTGGATCAGCAGGTAGTGGGTTTGTAGGTTTGGCATGGTCTGCCCAGAGTAGAGAGTTAATGCTTCTGAAAGACTGTGTCTCGGTCATCCGTCTCTCAAACACCATGCAGTGCAAGAATCAACGGAGGCGATCGAGTCTTGCGGGGAAAAGTGCGCAAACCTCTGCAGAGTGTACAATCTAATCATGGTTAGCTGTGTCCCCGGTTATGGACAATTCTGAGTATCTAGTACTTGAGTATTCGCATGTATCTCAACACTCTTAAATTAATATTGTTGGGTTGTTAATTACTTTTAATTGGGATCATTGAGTTTGGGTTTACCTTCTCAAATGATGTTTCAACTACCATGATAGTTAAATTAAAACTGATTCCTTTGTAGTAGGGAAAAATTGGCTTTTCGCAAAACTGTAACCATAGAGCTTTCCACCAGCCATATATCCATGTAGTGGTAGCATTATTCTGTTATTGCTCTTTTGTGTTACATTGCCAGCATATTCCATGTGCTGACCCGTTCTCGGGCTGCAACGTATTATGTTGCAGACTTTTCAGACGAGGAGTAAGGTTCGTAGGTCGTTGCTGTGCAGCTCAGTTATGCCGTTGGAGTTGATGGACTCACTTTATCTTCCAAGCCTTCCGCTGTTATCGCATTAGATGGCCTTAAGCCATATTATTGTAATAAGTTCTCTTTTGAGACATTCGATGTAATAAGTGTGTGATTGCTACTCTGTTATAAATCCTTCGAAGTACTGTGTGGTGTCAGCATTACTGATCCAGGGATGACACCTGAGCACAGAGACTTGACCATCTGAGGTCGGGTCGCTACAAGATGGTATCAGAGACCACGCTGAGTGTAGGACATGACCACTAAGATAAACCATAGGTCACACTTCTCTTCTCATTTCTGACTCCTCTTCTCTTTCCACTCTTTCGGATGAAGGAGATGAAGACCAAGTTTGCACAACCAGATGAAGACACACCTTTTGGACGCCACTTGAAGGAAGTCACTAGGTACTTGAATATTGGAATACCAAGCTTCACTGGGACGAACAACGCCACTCTACCAGAAGAAGAGTGCTGGATGATTCAAGTACGAGTTCCAGGAAGGACGTTCTCGCCAAATTCTAAACCCATAGAATTTTCTTTCGAAGCACCCACTTGGAGCCTTGGCAAGAGTATGGCAGCTCATATTACCATGGGACGCATTGGAGAAATCTACAACAAGGAACTTGAAGATACCACCTATCAAATATGTGGGCGCCGAGATGAACAATGGGAGATGATCAGCACCAGGAAGGATAGATCTGTCGCAGCCTTTATCCAGGAGCAAAACCAGCACATTCGACGTCAGGAGAACCAGATGTGCGCAGACATGATCGAGTTGAAGAAGGCGAAGACCAGGATCATCGAGCTGGAGGAAGAACTTAAGTTCACACGCGATGGATATGAGGAGGAAATCAAGACGCTATTGGAGAAGAATGACGACCTAGTGGAGAAGATCAGAATCTTTATGGGAGGACCGGTTCCGAAAGAAGACCTCATACGTCCGGACAACTACATCATCATCGACGACACCGACTCGGATTCAAGTGATGATGATTACGAAGATGAAGCTGGAGCAGACATCATGGAGTCTTCCACCGATCAAAATTTCTAGATGACCGCCATATGATAATAGCATTTTCCCCCATGTAACTAGTAGTAGTGAGCACTTTTGCGATAGCCCTAGACCGTTTTGTATGCCCTTGTCTGATTGATTGAATGAATGCTTGTGTTTGCCTCATATACATATGGGTAGTGTTTCTCCCCTAGATCTTTTTCTATTCTAAATCTCTTCCATCTAAACCCATCAGATGCCTCCAAGTAGAGACCCCGAGTTTGTTTTCCCACCGAAGATCACCTAGTTGATCCAGCAGCAGAATGCCCTGATGCAGTTGTTAGTTCAGAACCAGGGTAATGCCAATAACAACAATGCCAACAACAACAACCCGCCACCAGTGGATAACCTCACCCGTTTCTTAAGGTTACAGCCGCCGGTGTTCTCCAGTAGCATCGAGCCAATAGTTGCAGATGATTGGCTACATCGTATTGGAAGGGAGTTAACCACCGCTGGATGCACAGATGCTGAGAAGGTGTGTTTTGCCGCACACCAACTGGATGGACCTGCAGCAGCATGGTGGGAGAATTTAACAGCCACCTATCCTATCGACATTGTCACATGGGCTCAGTTTCAGCAGGCTTTTCGCACTGCCCATGTCTCGACTGGAGCTATGCAGATGAAGAAGCGTGAGTTTCTCAACCTACGCCAGGGGAATCGTACTGTTGGCCAGTACGTGGATGAGTTTAGCAAGTTGTCGCGTTATGCCCCTGATGATGTGGCCACAGATGCCGCGAAGCAGGAGAAGTTTATGGAAGGGCTGAATGATGAGATGAGTATGCAGTTGATGGTAGCAACCTTCAACAACTACCAGGAGTTGGTAGATAAGGCCCTGATGATTGAAGGGAAGCAGCAGCAGATTGATAATCGTAAGAGGAAGTATGGACAAGGAAAATACAATTCAGGAGCTCACTAGAAGCCTCGTTTGACCCAGAACTCAGGAGGACTTGTTCATAACCATGGAGGACATAACCATGCGGGAGGAGGATTGCATAACCATAATGGTGTGAAGAATGGGAATGGGAATGGAGCCAACAATAATCAGAACCGCTCTAACCCATCCACACCCGCAAAGAGAGACTTAAGCCAAGTTGTTTGCTACAAGTGCGGGAAGACAGGACACTACGCCAATGACTGCTCTGAAGGAAAGAACGGGAATGGAAACGGGAGCGCAGGGAAGAAGCCCAATCCATTCAACAAAGGAAAAGTGAACCACGTTAACGTGGAGGAGGTTGAAGAGCAGCCAGACGCGGTAATAGGTAAGTTTTTGGTTCAGTCACTTACCGCTATTGTTCTTTTCGATACTGGTGCATCACATTCATACATATCAAGGGGATTTGTGGAAAAGTTTAAGTTGCCAACCCAAACCCTTAGGACACCCCTCTTAGTGAGCTCGCCGTGATCAGAGTACATGGCTAGCAGATGGTGCACCCAGATACCCCTAATCATTGGCACGCATGTATTTCCGTCTGACCTAATTATCTTGGAGTCGCAAGGATTGGATGTGATATTAGGTATGGACTGGATGTCAAAGTATGAAGGAAGTATTGACTGTGCTAGTAAGTCAATTTATCTTACTACCCCGGAGGGAAAAAGGATTAAGTATGTATCTAGGCATGTGCCTAGGAGGAGCCAAGTAAATGCCCTCACAGGAGTTGTACAGGAGGAAGTACCTGTAGTAAAGGATTTTCCGGATGTTTTCCCCGAAGAGTTACCTGGTATGCCACCGGACCGAGACATTGAGTTTTTGATAGAGCTATTGCCAGGAACAGGACCGATATCTAAGAGACCCTATCGGATGCCAGCAAATGATCTGGAGGAAATTAAGAAGCAGATTAAGGAGTTGTTGGAGAAAGGTTACATTCGTAGAAGCTCGTCACCCTGGGGAGCCCCAGTACTTTTGGTGGAGAAGGATAAATCCCTAAGGATGGTTGTTGACTACCGAGCTCTGAATGAAGTAACGATAAAGAACAAGTATCCCTTACCAATGATCAACGATCTGTTTGATCAGTTACAAGGAGCTAAGGTGTTTTCGAAGATTGATCTGCGATCGGGATACCATCAGTTGAAGATCCGAGAGCAGGATATACCCAAGACAGCATTCACCACACGGTATGGATTATATGAGTATACAGTCATGTCATTTGGACTGACTAACGCCCCTGCCTATTTCATGAGTATGATGAACAAGGTGTTCATGGAGTATTTGGACAAGTTTGTTGTGGTATTCATTGATGACATTATGATATACTCGAAGAACGAAGAGGAGCACGCGGAACATTTGCGTTTGGTTCTCGAGAAACTCAGGGAACACCAGTTATACGCCAAATTCAGCCAGTGCGAGTTTTGGTTGAAGGAAGTTGGATTTCTTGGGCATGTTATATCAGGAGAGGGTATAGCAGTGGATCCCAGTAAGGTTCAGTCGGTCACTGAATGGTTGGCACCCACTTCAGTTGGCGAGATCCGCAGTTTTCTTGGACTGGCAGGATATTATCGGAGGTTCATTGAGAATTTTTCCAAGATTGCTAAACCAATGACTGAATTGTTAAAGAAGGATACTAAGTTCAAATGGACGGAGGAGTGCGAGACAAGTTTTCAAGAGCTGAAGGAGCGATTGACCACAGCCCCAATGCTGACCTTGCCAGATATACGTAAGGAGTTTCAAGTGTATTGTGACGCCTCTCGCTTGAGACTTGGATGTGTGCTTATGCAGGAAGGAAAAGTTGTTTCGTATGCCTCACGACAACTGAAGCCACATGAGTTGAACTATGCCACGCATGATTTGGAGTTAGCAGCCGTAGTGCATGCACTAAAGACCTGGAGACATTATCTTATTGGAAACCGTTGTGATGTGTACACGGATCATAAGAGCTTGAAGTACATTTTCACACAAAAGGAGTTGAACCTCAGGCAGAGGAGATGGTTGGAACTTATAAAGGATTACGACATGAAGCTACACTACCATCCAGGAAAAGACAATGTCGTAGCAGACGCTTTGAGCCGGAAGAGTTATGCTAATGTTCTTGTGAGCAATGGAATGCCAAAGGAGTTAGCTGCAGAGATCATGGAACTACGATTGGAGATTGTTCCAAGAGGTTTTCTTGCAGCAATGGAAGTTCAGTCGACATTGTTGGATAAGATTCGAGAAGCTCAGAAGGAAGACAAAGAGATTGCTGAGATAAGAGAGAGGATGGGCGAAGGTAAAGCCAAAGGTTTTCGCGAGGACGAGCACGATACCTTATGGTTTGAGGACCGAATTTCTGTGCCCAACAATTCGGAGATCAGGAAGTTGATACTACAGGAGGCCCATGACTCACCATACTCAATTCACCCCGGAAACACCAAGATGTATTTGGACTTGAAGGAACGTTTCTGGTGGACTGGAATGAAGAAGGATATTGCCGAGTATGTAGCCGTATGTGATGTATGTCAGAGAGTGAAGGCAGAACATCAGAAGCCAGCAGGACTGTTACAGCCTATGTCGATACCCGAATGGAAGTGGGATAAACTTGGTATGTACTTTATTACCGGATTACCCATAACCAAGGCAGGATATGATTCTATATGGGTAGTTGTGGATCGATTGACTAAGGTAGCTCATTTCATCCCGGTGAAAACAACGTATACAAGTGCGAAGTTGGCCAAGATATATATGACCAGGATCGTATGTTTACATGGAGTTCCGAGGAGCATCGTATCAGATCGAGGAACCCAGTTTACTTCAAAGTTTTGGCATCAGTTACACCAGACTTTGGGGACCCGATTGGAGTTCAATACAGCTTTTCACCCGCAGATAGATGGGCAGACAGAGAGAGTCAATCAGATTCTGGAGGATATGTTGAGAGCCTATGCGGTAGATTATGGATCTAGTTGGGATGACTATTTGCCGTACGTAGAGTTTTCATATAATAACAGTTACCAGGCCAGTTTGAAGATGGCACCATTCGAAGCTCTGTATGGATGCAGGTGTAGAACACCATTGATGTGGGACGAGGTAGGAGACCGTCAGTTGTTTGGACTAGATTTGATCAAGGAATCAGAGGAGAAGGTTAAACTGATCAGAGACAGACTAAAGGTTGCTCAGTCCAGGCAGAAGAGTTACGCAGATTCAAAACGCAAGGAAGTAACTTATGAAGTTGGAGACAGAGCCTATCTACGAGTATCACCCTTGAGGGGAGTAAAACGATTTGGAGTTAAGGGAAAGTTAGCCCCGAGATTTGTCGGACCGTATCGTATTTTGGAACGGATGGGAGAAGTTGCCTACAAGCTGGAGTTACCAGAAGGATTGTCAGGAGTTCACGATGTGTTTCACGTATCACAGCTGAAGAAGTGCCATGCTGAGATGGCCAATATACCGCTGAATGATACAGTACCTTTGGAGGCGATTCAGCTGGATAATAATCTGACTTATGAGGAGAAGCCAGTTAAGATTCTTGAGTTTGATAGTCGAGTCACTCGCAACAAGGTGATCAAGTTTTGCAAAGTTCAGTGGAGTCATCATTCTGAGGAGGAAGCCACCTGGGAGCGAGAGGAGGATATTCGCAAGGACCATCCGCACCTATTTTCTAGCCAACCCGAATCTCGAGGGCGAGATTCATCTTAAGGGGGGTAGGTTTGTAACATCCCAAATTTCCAATTTGGCATGTTATACATAGATCATCCATGCATATCATATTTCACTGCTTTTTCATTTGCAATCCTCGAAATCCTAAGCAACTCAAGGACCTTCGGAGAGAGTTGGGGATTTTCTAATTTTCATATTTGAATTTTTATCAAATAGTGGAGACGAGGATTTGATTTTAATTATTTTCTCTCCAGAAAAATATTTCATTTTAAAATAATAAATGAGGGGAGATAATATGACTTCTCCAAAATAATTGAAATATCGGAGGAAAAATATTAAAATCATTTTTGGGATTTTATTTGATTTATTCGGGATTTTATTGCTCCTAGAAAAATATTGCATATTTTAAAAAGTGCATTTTAGGGGCCAAGAAACGTTCATCTTGTTCTAAATATTTTATTTAGACGGAGAAAACTTGTTTTGGAAATTTTAGGTTTTTATTTATTTTTCTACGAATTTTTCTTCGGCGGAATGTTTTAAAAAAAATTAACCTCGCGCCCGACTGGGCCGAAGGCCCAGCCGAGCAGGCCGGCCTAGCCAGCCGCCGCCGCCTTCCTCGCGCGCGCGCCGTGCGCGGCACGGACGTCGAGGGTGGGTCCGAGCCGGACTGCACCCCCCGGGCGCCCCCTCGCCCAAGCCGAGCCGCCCCCGCCCCCTATAAAGCCGCCGCCCCCGCCGCCACACCGCCGCCACACCACCCGCCGCAGCCCCGATTCGCCGCCGGAGCCGCTGCCATCGCCCCACGTCGCCGCCGCCGCCGCCGCCCGCCGCAGCCCCGCAGCCCCGCCGCCGTTGCCGAAGCCCCGCTGGAGCCGCCTCCCCGCCGGACGAGCCGCCGGAGGTACCCGACCCGCCGCCGTTTTTTTTAAAATAAACCCCTTGGTTTTTTTAAAAACCCTAGATCGTTTTTTTTCTAGATCGGTTTATTTTATTTTCCCGGTTTATTTGTTTAGCGAACGTCCGTTCGTCCGTTCGTTTTAACGAACACGTTCTCTGTTTAGTTTCTGTTAACGAACGTTCGTCCGTTTAGCAGTTCGTCGTTTTTCTTTTTATCGGATTTATTCCGCGATTATTCTGATCGCGATTTCTGATCTGATTTTCAAACCTGTTTTTCTTTTCGCTCGTTTATCAGAATCAGGCGATTCAAGCGCCTGGAGTTTCATATCGAAACCCTCTTTCCGAATAATCAACTCAAACAAGATTTTTCTTCTGTAAAATTTGACCTAGATCCAGAATAGCAAAACGAAGTTGTTTCTTTTGCCGTTTGAGTTTTGTTGATTTGTTTGATTTGATTCTTTTTGCAAACCGGAGTTCTTAAGTTGAACTCTCCGGTCAGACTCTTTTATTTGGAGTTCTACTTGTGCATCTTTGATTGTTGCTTATGTATGTTATTGTTTGCTTGCGCTAGAATTCCCGGAGTGCGAAGCGTGTTACTACGAGTCTCTAGGATACCCGGATCGTCAGCAAGGCAAGTAACACATTGATCATACTCTTTTCATACCCAGTTTTTATGCATTAGATTCAATCCTCAAACATTGCATGATTAGAATGCTTTTAACATGTGGGTATTGGGAAGTAGTTGATGAGGTAGAACCTATTGCCCTGTTTCAAATCAGACCCTTGGGAGTTACTTCTACGTATTGCTTATATTGCCATGCTATGCTCGTAGACGTGGAATGGGTTTGAGTGATATCCATGACAGATGTGAGATTGTTAATTAATGGTTTACTTAAGGTGGCAACTTTAATACACATCTGGGTGGATTGTGGCACCTGGGGTTACCAGTGATTGCCTATTTTATTTTTGGAAATCCCGGGGTTACTGTGTGATTCTCCTATGGACCGCCACCCAGGCTCAAAGGGAACTGAGTCTATTCATGCTAGAAACTTCCGTGTGCAGCCGCAAGCTATTATGGGGTCTAGCATAGTTTGAGTAAGTTGCGTGAAGCTCTTGAAGAGGTGGATCAGCAGGTAGTGGGTTTGTAGGTTTGGTATGGTCTGCCCGGAGTAGAGAGTTAATGCTTCTGAAAGACTGTGTCTCGGTCATCCGTCTCTCAAACACGATGCAGTGCGAGAATCAACGGAGGCGATCGAGTCTTGCAGGGAAAAGTGCGCAAACCTCTGCAGAGTGTACAATCTAATCATGGTTAGCCGTGTCCCCGGTTATGGTCAATTCTGAGTATCTAGTACTTGAGTATTCGCATGTATCTCAACACTCTTAAATTAATATTGCTGGGTTGTTAATTACTTTTAATTGGGATCATTGAGTTGGGGTTTACCTTCTCAAATGATGTTTCAACTACCATGATAGTTAAATTAAAATTGATTCCTTTGTAGTAGGGAAAAATTGGCTTTTTCGCAAAACTGTAACCATAGAGCTTTCCACCTGCCATATATGCATGTAGTGGTAGCATTATTCTGTTATTGCTCTTTTGTGTTACATTGCCAGCATATTCCATGTGATGACCCGTTCTCGGGCTGCAACGTATTATGTTGCAGACTTTTCAGACGAGGAGTAAGGTTCGTAGGTCATTGCCGTGCAGCTCAGTTATGCCGTTGGAGTTGATGGACTCACTTTATCTTCCAAGCCTTCCGCTGTTATCGCATTAGATGGCCTTAAGCCATATTATTGTAATAAGTTCTCTTTTGAGACATTCGATGTAATAAGTGTGTGATTGCTACTCTGTTATAAATCCTTCGAAGTACTGTGTGGTGTCAGCATTACTGATCCAGGGATGACACCTGAGCATAGAGACTTTACCATCTGAGGTCGGGTCGCTACAGTATCTTGCAAATCTCTATGTCTCCCACCTGGACTAGATCCCGGATGGAATTGAAGCGTCTCTCGATGTGCTTGGTTCTCTTGTGAAATCTGGATTCCTTCGCTAAGGCAATCGCTCCAGTATTGTCACAAAAGATTTTCATTGGACCCGATGCACTAGGTATGACACCTAGATCAGATATGAACTCCTTCATCCAGATTCCTTCATTGGCTGCTTCCGAAGCAGCTATGTATTCCGCTTCACACGTAGATCCCGCCACGACGCTTTGCTTTGAACTGCACCAACTGACAGCTCCACCTTTTAATGTAAACACGTATCTGGTTTGCGATTTAGAATCGTCCGGATCAGTGTCAAAGCTTGCATCAACGTAACCATTTACGATGAGCTCTTTGTCACCTCCATATACGAGAAACATATCCTTAGTCCTTTTCAGGTACTTCAGGATGTTCTTGACCGCTGTCCAGTGATCCACTCCTGGATTACTTTGGTACCTCCCCTGCTAAACTTATAGCAAGGCACACATCAGGTCTGGTACACAGCATTGCATACATGATAGAGCCTATGGCTGAAGCATAGGGAACATCTTTCATTTTTACTCTATCTTCTGCAGTGGTCGGGCTTTGAGTCTTACTCAACTTCACACCTTGCAATACAGGCAAGAACCCTTTCTTTGCTTGATCCATTTTGAACTTCTTCAAAACTTTGTCAAGGTATGTGCTTTGTGAAAGTCCAATTAAGCGTTTTGATCTATCTCTATAGATCTTAATGCCCAATATGTAAGCAGCTTCACCGAGGTCTTTCATTGAAAAACTTTTATTCAAGTATCCCTTTATGCTATCCAGAAATTCTATATCATTTCCAATCAATAATATGTCATCCACATATAATATTAGAAATGCTACAGAGCTCCCACTCACTTTCTTGTAAATACAGGCTTCTCCAAAAGTCTGTATAAACCCAAATGCTTTAATCACACTATCAAAGCGTTTATTCCAACTCCGAGAGGCTTGCACCAGTCCATAAATGGATCGCTGGAGCTTGCACACTTTGTTAGCTCCCTTTGGATCGATAAAACCTTCTGGTTGCATCATATACAACTCTTCCTCCAGAAATCCATTCAGGAATGCAGCTTTTACATCCATTTGCCAAATTTCATAATCATAAAATGCGGCAATTGCTAACATGATTCAGACAGACTTAAGCATCGCTACGGGTGAGAAGGTCTCATCATAGTCAATCCCTTGAACTTGTCGAAAACCTTTTGCAACAAGTCGAGCTTTGTAGACAGTAACATTACCGTCTGCGTCAGTCTTCTTCTTGAAAATCCATTTATTCTCAACTGCTTGCCGACCATCGGGCAAGTCAACCAAAGTCCATACTTTGTTCTCATACATGGATCCCATCTCAGATTTCATGGCTTCAAGCCATTTTGCGGAATCTGGGCTCACCATCGCTTCTTCATAGTTTGTAGGTTCATCATGATCTAGTAGCATGACTTCCAGAATAGGATTACCATACCACTCTGGTGCGGATCTTACTCTGTTTGACCTACGAGGTTCTTTATTAACTTGATCTGAAGTTCTATGATCATTATCATCAACTTCCTCACTAGTTGGTTTTGACGTCACAGAAACCGGTTCCTGTGATGTACTATTTTCCAACAAGGGAGTAGGTACAGTTACCTCATCAAGTTCTACTTTCCTCCCACTCACTTCTTTCGAGAGAAACTCCTTCTCTAGAAAGGATCCATTCTTAGCAACGAATGTCTTGCCTTCGGATCTGTGATAGAAGGTGTACCCAATTGTCTCCTTTGGGTATCCTATGAAGACACATTTCTCCGATTTGGGTTCGAGCTTATCAGGTTGAAGCTTTTTCACATAAGCATCGCAGCCCCAAACTTTAAGAAACGACAACTTTGGTTTCTTGCCAAACCATAGTTCATAAGGTGTCGTCTCAATGGATTTTGATGGTGCCCTATTTAATGTGAATGTGGCCGTCTCTAAAGCATAACCCCAAAACGATAGCGGCAAATCAGTAAGAGACATCATAGATCGCACTATATCAAGTAAAGTACGATTACGACGTTCGGACACACCATTACGCTGTGGTGTTCCGGGTGGCGTGAGTTGCGAAACTATTCCGCATTGTTTCTAGTGTAGACCAAACTCGTAACTCAAATATTCTCCTCCACGATCAGATCGTAGAAACTTTATTTTCTTGTTACGATGATTTCCAACTTCACTCTGAAATTCTTTGAACTTTTCAAATGTTTCAGATTTATGTTTCATTAAGTAGATATACCCATATCTGCTCAAATCATCTGTGAAGGTGAGAAAATAACGATATCCGCCACGAGCCTCAACATTCATTGGACCACATACATCTGTATGTATGATTTCCAACAAATCTATTGCTCTCTCCATAGTACCGTAGAACGGAGTTTTGGTCATCTTGCCCATGAGGCACGGTTCGCAAGTACCAAGTGATTCATAATCAAGTGGTTCCAAAAGTCCATCGGTATGGAGTTTCTTCATGCGTTTTACACCGATATGACCTAAACGGCAGTGCCACAAATAAGTTGCACTATCATTATCAACTCTGCATCTTTTGGCTTCAACACTATGAATATGTGTATCACTACTATCGAGATTCATCAAAAATAGACCACTCTTCAAGGGTGCATGACCATAAAAGATATTACTCATATAAATAGAACAACCATTATTCTCTGATTTAAATGAATAACCATCCCGCATCATACAAGATCCAGATATAATGTTCATGCTTAACGCTGGCACCAAATAACAATTATTTAGGTCTAATACTAATCCCGAAGGTAGATGTAGAGGTAGCGTGCCGACCGCGATCACATCAACTTTGGAACCATTTCCCACGCGCATCGTCACCTCGTCCTTTGCTAGTGTTCGCTTAATCCGTAGTCCCTGTTTCGAGTTGTAAATATTAGCAACAGAACCAGTATCAAATACCCAGGTGCTACTGCGAGCTCTGGTAAGGTACACATCAATAACATGTATATCACATATACCTTTGTTCACCTTGCCATCCTTCTTATCCGCCAAATACTTGGGGCAGTTCCGCTTCCATTGTCCAGTCTGCTTGCAGTAGAAGCACTCAGTTTCAGGCTTAGGTCCAAACTTGGGTTTCTTCTCTTGCGCAGCAACTTGTTTGATGTTCTTCTTGAAGTTCTCCTTCTTCTTCCCTTTGCCCTTTTTCTTGAAACTAGTGGTCTTGTCGACCATCAACACTTGATGCTCCTTCTTGATTTCTACCTCCGCAGCCTTTAGCATTGCGACGAGCTCGGGAATCGTCTTATCCATCCCTTGCATATTATAGTTCATCATGAAGCTCTTGTAGCTTGGTGGAAGTGATTGGAGAATTCTGTCAATGACGCTATCATCCGGAAGAGTAACTCCCAGTTGAATCAAGTGATTACAATACCCAAACATCTTGAGTATGTGCTCACTGACAGAACTATTCTCCTCCATCTTGCAGCTATAGAACTTATTGGAGACTTCATATCTCTCAATCCGGGAATTCTTCTGGAATATTAACTTCAACTCCTGGAACATCTCGTATGCTCCATGACGTTCAAAACGTCGTTGAAGTCCCAGTTCTAAGCCGTAAAGCATGGCACATTGAACTATCGAGTAGTCATCAGCTTTGCTCTGCCAGACGTTCTTAACGTCGTCAATTGCATCAGCAGCAGGCCTGGCACCCAGCGGTGCTTCCAGGGCATAATTTTTCTGTGCAGCAATGAGGATAATCCTCAAGTTACGGACCCAGTCCGCGTAGTTGCTACCATCATCTTTCAACTTTGCTTTCTCAAGGAACGCATTAAAATTCAACGGAACAATAGCACAAGCCATCTATCTACAATCAACATAGACAAGCAAGATACTATCAGGACTAAGTTCATGATAAATTTAAGTTCAATTAATCATATTACTTAAGAACTCCCACTTAGACAAACATCTCTCTAGTCATCTAAGTGATCACGTGATCCAAATCAACTAAACCATAACCGATCATCACGTGAGATGGAGTAGTTTTCAATGGTGGACATCTTATGTTGATCATATCTACTATATGATTCACACTCAACCTTTTGGTCTCCGTGTTCCGAGGCCATATCTGCATATGCTAGGCTCGTCAAGTTTAACCTGAGTATTTTGCGTGTGCAAAACTGGCTTGCACCCGTTGTAGATGGACGTAGAGCTTATCACACCCGATCATCACGTTGTGTCTAGGCACGACGAACTTTGGCAATGGTGCATACTCAGGGAGAACACTTCTTGATAATTTTAGTGAGAGATCATCTTAAAATGCTACCATCAATCAAAGCAAGATAAGATGCATAAAGGATAAACATCACATGCAATCAGTATAAGTGATATGATATGGCCATCATCATCTTGTGCTTGTGATCTCCATCTCCGAAGCACCATCATGATCACCATCGTCACTGGCGCGACACCTTGATCTCCATCGTAGCATCGTTGTCGTTTACGCCATCTATTGCTTCTATGACTACCGCTACCGCTTAGTGACAAAGTAAAGCAATTACAGGGCGTTTGCATTTCATACAATAAAGCGACAACCATATGGCTCCTGCCAGTTGCCGATAACTTTGGTTACAAAACATGATCATCTCATACAATAAAATATAGCATCACGTCTTGGCCATATCACATCACAACATGCCCTGCAAAAACAAGTTAGACGTCCTCTACTTTGTTGTTGCAAGTTTTACGTGGCTGCTACGGGCTTAAGCAAGAACCAATCTCACCTACGCATCAAAACCACAACAATAGTTTGTCAAGTTGATGCTGTTTTAACCTTCGCAAGGACCGGGCGTAGCCACACTCGGTTCAACTAAAGTTGGAGAAACTGACACCCGCTAGTCACCTGTGTGCAAAGCACGGCGGTAAAACCAGTCTTGCGTAAGCGTACGCGTAATGCCGGTCCGGGCCGCTTCATCCAACAATACCGCCGAACCAAAGTATGACATGCTGGTAAGCAGTATGACTTATATCGCCCACAACTCACTTGTGTTCTACTCGTGCATATAACATCAAACCATAAAACCTAGGCTCTAATGCCACTGTTGGGGAACGTAGTAATTTCAAAAAATTTCCTACGCACACGCAAGATCATGGTGATGTATAGCAACGAGAGGGGGAGTGTATCTTCATACCCTTGATGATCGCTAAGCGGAAGCGTTTATCAACGCGGTTGATGTAGTCGTACGTCTTCACGATCCGACCGATCCAAATACCGAACGCACGACACCTCTGAGTTCTGCACACGTTCAGCTCGATGACGTCCTCGCCTTCTCGATCCAGCAAGACGGGCGAAGTAGTAGATGAGTTCCGGCAGCACGACGGCGTGGTGACGGTGTTGGTGAAGAACAATCTCCGCAGGGCTTCGCCTAAGCACTACAGAAACAATGACGGAGGATAAACTAGAGGGGACGGGGTTGCCGGCACACAGCTTGGTGTTTCTTGATGTGTCTTTGGTGCTAGCCCTGCCCCTCTATTTATATGTTGAGCCCTGGGGTCAAAACTTGGAGCAAAAGCCTCCTCAAAGTCGGTTTTGCCCGAAAGGCAAGAGTCCTACACGGACTCCAGGGCTAGACGCCAGGGTTCCCGGTGTCTACCCCGTAGACGCCAGGGTTCCTGGCATCTAGCCTCTGGTCTCCGCAAAACTTCCTTTTGCACTTTCCAAAAGCCTCGTGGGCTTTCCCCTTTGGGCCAAATAACGTGTTCTTGTACCCCAAATATTTCGGGAAACATCCGGAACCCCTTCCGGTGAATTCCGGAACCCTTCCGGAGATCAAACACTATTATCCCATATATCAAACTTTATCTCCGGACCATTCCGGAGATCCTCGTCATGTCCATGATCTCATCCGGGACTCCGTACAACATTCGGTTACCAACATGCATAACTCATATAATACTATATCATGAACGAAACGTTAAGTGTGCGGACCCTACGGGTTCAAGAACTATGTAGACATGACCGAGACACGTTTCCGGTCAATAACCAATAGCGGGACCTGGATGCCCATATTGGCTCCCACATATTCTACGAAGATCTTTATCGGTCAAACCGCATAACAACATACGTTGTTCCCTTTGTCATCGGTATGTTACTTACCCGAGATTCGATCGTCGGTATCCAATACCTAGTTCAATCTCGTTACCGGCAAGTCTCTTTACTCATTCCGTAATACATCATCTCGCAACTAACTCATTAGTTGTAATGCTTGCAAGGCTTAAGTGATGTGCATTACCGAGAGGGCCCAGAGATACCTCTCCGACATTCGGAGTGACAAATCCTAATCTCGAAATACGCCAACCCAACAAGTACCTTTGGAGACACTTGTAGAGCACCTTTATAATCACCCAGTTACGTTGTGAAGTTTGGTAGCACACAAAGTGTTCCTTCGCTAAACGGGAGTTGCATAATCTCATAGTCATAGGAACATGTATAAGTCATGAAGAAAGCAATAGCAACATACTAAACGATCGGGTGCTAAGCTAACGGAATGGGTCATGTCAATCAGATCATTCAACTAATGATGTGATCTCGTTAATCAAATAACAACTCTTTGTTTATGGTTAGGAAACATAACCATCTTTGATTAACAAGCTAGTCAAGTAGAGGCATACTAGTGACACTATGTTTGTCTATATATTCACACATGTATTATGTTTCCGGTTAATACAATTCTAGCATGAATAATAAACATTTATCATGATATAAGGAAATAAATAATAACTTTATTATTGCCTCTAGGGCATATTTCCTTCACACACGAGTCCACATATTCACCATATCAATACACCTGTATGGATCCGCTCCCGTCTCCCTACGAGAACGCCATCCATAGCACTCACGCTTATCTTGCGTATTTTAGAGTATCCACTTCAAGTTATCTATGAACTGTACAAGCAACCCAGAAGTCCTTTTCCGCGGACACGGCTATTCGAATAGATCATATTAACCCTGCAGGGGTGTACTTCTTCACACATGCTCTCGCGACTTACCACCATGTACACGTCGTGTATCTCGGCAACCTTCAAGCAGAAGCCTGGCGAGGGAGTCGGCCACGACCTGACTAACCACACCAGTCTCTGGTCCAGGTTTAACGCCTATTCGGGTTCCATCCGCAAGGAGATCCAGCCGGGGTGTCGCTCACGGCCCCAAACGATGTGTGCAGGGTTCCCAGGTCCACCATCGAGGTGCCACTTGGTACACCGGGCCACTGTGCCTAGTCTGTCCCAAGCCCACCTGTACCGGGTGCCACTTAGTAGACTACTAACACTACCTACAAACACCAGAAACTAGTTGCAACTCCTGGACAGAGATTAGGTTGGTTAATAAGTCGAGAGGGGCACTTAGGCATTCCAATGCGTGGTAGTAGCTGTTCATGGATCACAAACACAGAACTCAGTTCCTGAGGACGGCTTCAATGAGACAACCCACCATGTACTCCTACAAGGCCTCGCACCGCTACCTTTACCAAATCGTGTTCACACATTTAGCTCACAACAGTAGGACATGTTCAACACCATTCAAATTCATCCCCGATGAATCAGACCTGACTCAACTCTAAGCAGTAGCAGGCATGACAAGGAAACATGAATGAGTAGGCACATCAGGGCTCAAACAACTCCTACTCATGCTAGTGGGTTTCATCTATTTACTTTGGCAATGACAGGTCATGCAGAGGAAAGGGGTTCAACTACCCCAGCATGTAACAGTTGAATCGTTGTTGTCCTAATGCAGCAAAAGATAGCAGGAGCGAGAGAGTTGGATTGTATCGGAATGAACAAGGAGGTTTTGCTTGCCCGGCACTTCTGAAGATAATATAGTTCTTCATCGGTGTCATCGATCACATCGTCGGTACACGTCTACTGAGAGGGGACAAGCACCGACAAACAAGGAAGAATTACAATCAATGCAATGCAGCAATATGACGCATGAATGTGACATAGCAATATGTTGTTGATTGAGCTAATGCAGCTAGCAACAAGTTAAATGGGGTTGGTTTGAACACTAGATTCAAATTCAAACTCCATATGTGCTTTCTTAAATGCCATTTAATTGAATTGTCCTAAACAGTAGTCATAACTTGATCTAACATGCATGAAAATGGTACAGATGGAAAGATTGGATTTTTCTGATCATTTTTCATATATAAGTTATCTCATTTGGAGTTACGGTTGATTTTATATGATTTTTAGAAGTTTAGGACATTTTTTGGAATTTCCTGGATTATTTTAAATGCACAAAATCAATTACTGCATCAGCATCACATCTGGGTGACGTCAGCAGGGTCAACAGGCCGGTCCAGGTCAAACCTGACCAGTGGGGCCAACTGGTCAGTGACTCAGGACAGGTTAGTGTCACAGACAGGTGGGGTGTGGTCAACAGGTTACGTGGCCAGGTCAAACTGACCTGTGGGGCCCGTATGGTTAGTTAAACATAAATAGAAACTAAACCAGGTTAATTAGGCAATGGGCCCGGCTGTCAGTGTAGCTAGAGGGTTGTTTAGGGGGATAATTAGTAGCTAATGACTTAGCCACGTCAACACGCCAGAGTTTTGGCCGGCGGCGACCTCAAACCGCTGCGACGTCCGCCGGAGTTGCGCCAGAGACGACGGATCGATGCGCCAAGGGCACCAGGAGGTTGCCCGTGGCCGCGCGCATCCAGGGGAACCAACGGAAGGGTGTGGGGTGTTCGCTGGAAGCGAGGTTGTGGCGGCGGCCGGAGTTCGGGCGCCGATGAAAACGACGACGCCGTGCACGGGAGGATATACGGTTAGCACCTACGCGTTCTATGAGAGCTCAAGAACCGAACGGAGGCACGCATGGGACCAAATGGCCACCGGAGCCTCGTCGGCGACGAGCTCGTGCGGCGGCGTGCTGTCGGGTGAGAGAGGCGCGGCGGCTATGGCATGCTAGAGAGAAAACGGAGAGGGCGAAAATGATCAGGAGCTCACGTGGAGTGCAGTGGTGGCCTCGGCGTGCTCGGGGAAGCTCGAACGGCGGCGAGTCGGCGATGGAGATCCGCGGCGGCCGACGATGAAGAAGTGGTCGGGGACGGCGCGTTGGAGCTCTTCCGGCCATGTGAGCTGACGGAGAGGACGAGGGTGGCACAGCGGAGCTCGTGGGCTGGTCCATGGGTCTAGTGCTGGCCGGTGGCCGCGGTGGTGACGAACGGCGGCGACGAACCCGTTCGGGTGAGTGAGAGAGAGAGATCCAGGGGAGAAGGTGAGAACGGGGGAGAGTGAGAGGAGTCTGGGGGGCGAGGGGGAGTGCGTGGCACTCGGGGCTAGTTCCAGAAGCGGCGGAAGCAGGAGGAGGCTCGGGCGCGTGCCGGCGCGCGCTGGCCACACGCCCTCGTGCCCACTGGCACGAGGTTGAGGATGACTGGCGCATGGGCTTGGTGGGCTGGCTTCTCTCCTGGGCCAGGTAAGTAACAGGTACTCCCTCCTTCTCTGCTTCTATTTTAATTGTTGTTTTCTATTTATTTCAATCTGTTTTGATTTAGTTCAAGCACTAAACCATTTTTGTTCTTCCAATAATTTTTGCAGGGACTAAAAGGAATATTCTAGAGCCCCTCACAAAATATCAGAATCATTGAAGGATTAAAAATATATATAACATATATTTGCTCCAACTCAAGTACAATATGTGTTAATTCAAAAATCCAAAAATGATCTAAGAATATATTCATCATTTTTAGCAGAGGTTTCCACCTTAACCAGAAATCATGAACTTTTCTTAGGGACATTTTGGGTTTATTGAAAAGATTTTATGGTTGACCCTATTTGATTTAATTTTGGTGCTAGGGTTTTTCAATCCCCATTTCAACTTAAATAATATTTAAACATGATGCAACAAGATGCAACACCTTGAAATTAAATCAAATAGGGTCAACCATAAAATCTTTTTCAATAAACCCAGAATGTCCCTAAGAAAAGTTCATGATTTCTGGTTAAGGTGGAAACCTCTACCAAAAATGATGAATATATTCTTAGATCATTTTTGGATTTTTAAATTAACTCATATTGTATTTGAATTAGGGCATTTAAATCCTATAAATATTTAAATGCTCTATAAATTCTGAAACTACTTGAGGGCTATTGGGTATAATTTCACAATTGCCCACAGTTATTTTCAGCATTTTATCAAATGGTTTGGTATATTTACTAAATCAAAACAAAAAATAAAAAATAGAAAACAAAAAGAAAGGAAGGGAGAGTACCTGAGCCACTTACCTGGCCTGGCGCTGTTACAGCCCAGCTGGCCAGCACACCTGGCGGCCCGGCCCACCAGGGGCACCCTGGTCTTCTACCTCTTGCTAGTAGGCAGAGGAGAAGCTGGGCATAGCGTACGCGCGCGCCACCTCCACCCTGCTCACCTGCCTCCTCGACAGCCTGGACGCCTCTGGCGTTGCCACGCATACCCCCTGGAGTACCCTCGACCTCTTCCCCATGGTTTCCCCCTCCTCGGTTCTCTCTCTCACTCACGCACACCCGAGCACGACCGTCGCCGCCGCTCACTGCCACCGCGCTCTCTGGCCGTCCCTCGACCAACCGCTAAGCCCATCAGCTCCGCCTCATCGCCTGCTACCTCCCCGTCGAGCTACGCGCCGCCGGACGGCCCCGAACGCCCACACCGCCGCCTTCTTCAACCTCGGGTCGCCGAGATCACCGGTGACCTCCTGCCGTCACCAGACCCTCCCAAAGCTCCCCGAGGCTACCGTTGCAAATGCCGTGAGCCCCTGCCTCTTCTCCCCTCTCTCCCGTGCTCTTTCCTCGCCATAGCCGTTGCTTCGCGGACGACCGAAAACGCGCCGCCGCCTGAGCCCCTCGCCGCCGTGGCCACAGTCACCGTAGCGCCCAACCGAGCACACCCACGTCCTCACCGCACCGCGTAGAAGTTGTAGGTGCCAACCCCACATCACCAAGGCCGCTGTAGCCTCGACCCCGAGCTCGCCCGAGCTCTGGCCACCGCTATCGCCCTTGCCGTCACCGCTGTAGTCCACCCCGGCACCGCCCACGGCCACCACCCGACGCGCCTCGACGCGCTGCATCCGTAGAGCCCAGCCATGCGAGCTCTCGTCGCCGGAGTTGGCTGGACGAGGAGCGCCGCCGCGTCTGTGTACCACCGGCGGTTAGCCGCCGACGTGGGCATCATTAGAGGCTAATGACCCACTAACTAACCCCTCCAGTGACACCGACAGCTGGGCCCCGCACCTAATTAACTCAGGGTTTATTTCCTGTTTAGATTAGTTTATAACCCAGCGGGACCCACGCATCAGGGTTGACTTGCTGACGTGTCAGTTGACCCGGCCCACCTGTCATCGAGGTAAACAGCCCTGTGTCACTGACGTGTGGCCCCAAACATCAGGTTTGACCTGGACCGGCCTGTTGACCTGCTGACGTCACAGTGACGTAGTGCTGATGCCATAACTCATTTTCTGGATTAATTTTAATTCAGGAAATTCCAGAAAATGTCCTAAACTTCTAAAAATCATAGAAATTCAACTGTAACTCCAAATGAAATAAATTATATATGAAAAATGATCACAAAAATCCAATCTATCCATCTGTACCATTTTCATGCATGTTAGAACAACTTATAACTGCTGTTTAGCACAAATCATATGAATGGCATCTGAATAATCACATATGGAGTTGAATTTGAATCTTTGGTTCAAACCAACTTCATTTAATCTGGTTACTAGTTGCATTAGCCCAAACCACATCATATTGCCATGTCATGGTCATGCATCATATTGTGCATTGCATTGATTGTGTTTCTTCTTGGTTGCCGGTATTTGTCCCCTTTCGATAGACTTGGTTCCGACGATGAGTTCGATGACACCAATGAAGAACTATATTATCTTCAGAAGTGCCAGGCAAGCAAAACCCCCTTGTTCATTCCGATACAATCCCACTCTCTCGCTCCTGCTCTATTTTACTGCATTAGGACAACAACGATACAACTGTTACTTGCTGCGGTAGTTGAACCCCTTTATCCTCTGCATGACCTGTCATTGCCACAGTAAATAGATGAAACCCACTAGCATGAGTAGGAGTTGTATGAGCCCTGCTGTGTCTACTCATTCATGCTTGTTTGTCATGCCTGCTACTGCTTAGAGTTGAGTCAGGTCTGATTCATCAGGGATGAATTGGAATGTGGTGAACATGTCCTACTGTGTGTGAGCTAAGTGTGTGAACACGATTTGGTAAAGGTAGCGGTGAGAGGCCATGTAGGAGTACATGGTGGGTTGTCTCATTGAAGCCGTCCTCAAGAACTGAGTTCTATGTTTGTGATCCATGAACAGCTACTACCACACATTGGAATGCTTAAGTGCCCCTCTCAACTTATTAATCAACTCGAACTCTGTCCAGGAGTTGCAACTAGTTTCTGGTGTTTGTAGGTAGTGTTAGTAGTCTACCAAGTGGCGCCCGGTATAGGTGGGCTTGGGACAGACTAGGCACCGTGGCACGGTGTACCAAGCGTAGATCCACCCGTCGAGGTGGGCTTGGGAACCCTGCACACATCATTTGGGGCCGTGAGCGACACCCTGGCCGGATCTCCTTGCGGATGGAACCCGAATAGGCGATAAACCTGGACTAGAGACTTGTGTGGTTAGTCAGGTCGTGGCCGACTCCCTCGCCAGGCTTCCTCTTGAAGGTTGCCGAGATACACGAGGTGTACATGGCGGTAAGTGGCGAGAGCGTGTGTGAAGAAGTACACCCCTGCAGGGTTAACATTATCTATTCGAATAGCCGTGTCCGCGGTAAAGGACTTCTGGGTTGCCTGTACAGTTCATAGACAAGTGAAAGTGGATACTTTAAAATGTGCAAGATAAGCGTGAGTGCTATGGATGGCGTTCTCATAGGGAGACGGGAGCGGATCCATAGTGGTGTATTGATATGGTGAATATGTGGACTCGTGTGCGCCACCTCAAAAGAGTTACTTGCAGTCGTAGTTCGGGATAGCCACCGAGTCAAAGCTGGCTTGCTGCAGTTAAACCCCACCATCCGCTTTGTTGATAATGATGCATATGTAGATAGTTCTGATGTAAGTCTTGCTGGGTACATTTGTACTCACGTTTGCCTATTTTATGTTTTTGCAGAGAGACTTCAGTCTCGCTAGTAGTTCCGCTTGGACTTCGACGTTTAGCTTGTTACCTCAGCTACGATCTTGTGCCCTCGGCAGGATCTGGTAGATAGTCAGGCTTCTCAGCCTTTTTCATTTGTAGATGTCTGTACTCAGACATGATAAGCTTCCGCTTGTGCTTTGACTTGTATGCTCTGAATGTTGGGTCATGAGACCCATGATTGTAATATGTCGCTCCTCAGAGCCTATTGAATAAATACTTGAGTTGTAGAGTCATGTTGTGATGCCATGTTGTATTTGCACATATCGAGCATATTGTATGTATGTTATTGAAATGCTTGGTATGTGTGGGATCTGACTATCTAGTTGTTTATCCTTAGTAGCTTCTCTTACCGGGAAATTTCTCCTAGTGCTTCCACTGAGCCATGGTAGCTTGCTACTACTCCGGAACACTTAGGCTGGCCGGCATGTGTCCTTCTTCGTTCCTGTGTCTGTCCCTTCTGGGAAATGTCACGCGATGAATACCGGAGTCCTGATAGCCCGCTACAGCCCGGTTCACCGGAGTCCTACTAGCCCGGTGCTACAGCCTAGATTCACTCGCTGATGACCGACACGTTCGATGTTGGGTCATGGATGCCTGTCCCGGTAAGTTTGTGCAACTTTGAGTTTACGAGTAGCCATGTCAGCCCGGGCTCCTTATCATATGGATGCTAGCGACACTATCATATACGTGTGCCAAAAGGCGCAAACGGTCCCAGGCAAAGGTAAGGCGACACCCGTGGGGATACCGTGCGTGAGGCCGCAAAGTGATATGAGGTGTTACATGCTAGATCGATGTGGCATTGAGTCGGGGTCCTGACAGCTTTGGATCGATGTGGCATTAAGTCGGGGTCCTGACTGCTTTGGTATCAAAGATGTCAGGACCCCGACTCAATGCCACATCGATCTAGCATGTAACACCTCATATCACTTTGCGGCCTCACGCACGGTATCCCCATGGGTGTCGCCTTACCTTTGCCCGGGACCGTTTGCGCCTTTTGGCACACGTATATGATAGTGTCGCTAGCATCCATATGATAAGGAGCCCGGGCTGACATGGCTAGTCGTAAACCCAAAGTGGCACAAACTTACAGGGACAGGAATCCATGACCCAGTATCGAACGTGTCGGTCATCAGCGAGTGAATCCAGGCTGTAGCACTGGGCTAGCAGGACTCCAGTGTACCGGGCTGTAGCGGGCTAACAGGACTCCGGTATTCATCGCGTGACATTTCCCCGAAGGGACAGACACAGGAACGAAGAAGGACACATGCCGGCCAGCCTAAATGTTCCGGAGCAGTAGCAAGCTACCATGGCTTAGTGGAAGCACTAGGAGACATTTCCCGGTAAGAGAGGCTACTAAGGATAAACAACTAGATAGTCAGATCCCACACATACCAAGCATTTCAATAACATACACACAATATGCTCGATATGTGCAAATACAACATGGCATCACAACATGACTCTACAACTCAAGTATTTTATTCAATAGGCTCCGAGGAGCGAGATATTACAAGCATGGGTCTCTCGACCCAGCATACAAGTCAAAGCACATGCGGAAGCTTAACATGTCTGAGTACAGACAACTACAAATGAAAAAGGCTGAGAAGCCTGACTAACTACCAGATCCTGCCGAGGGCACAAGATCGTAGCTGAGGTAACAAGCTAAACGTCGAAGTCCATGCAGAACTACTAGCGAGACTGAAGTCTCTCTGCAAAAACATAAAATAGGCAAACGTGAGTACAAATGTACCCAGCAAGACTTACATCAGAACTATCTACATATGCATCATTATCAACAAAGGGGGTGGTGGAGTTTAACAGCAGCAAGCCAGCTTTGACTCGGTGGCTATCCTGAACTATGACTGCAAGTAACTCTTTTGAGGTGGCGCACACGAGTCCACATATTCACCATATCAATACACCACTATGGATCCCTCCTGTCTCCCTACGAGAACGCCATCCATAGCACTCACGCTTATCTTGCGCATTTTAGAGTATCCACTTTCACTTTTCTATGAACTATACAGGCAACCCATAAGTCCTTTACCGCGAACACGGCTATTTGAATAGATAATGTTAACCCTGCAGGGGTGTACTTCTTCACACACGCTCTCGCCACTTACCGCCATTTACACGACATGTACTCGGCAACCTTCAAGCGGAAGCCCAGCGAGGGTGTCAGCCACGACCTGACTCACCATGCAAGTCTCTCGTCCAGGTTTATCGCCTATTCGGGTTCCATCCGCAAGGAGATCCGGCCGGGGTGTCGCCCACGGCCCCAAACGATGTGTGCAGGGTTCCCAAGCCCACCATCCGGGTGCCACTTGGTACACCAGGCCACTGTGCCTAGTCTGTCCCAAGCCCACCTGTACTGGGTGCCACTTGGTAGACTACTAACACTACCTACAAACACCAGAAACTAGTTGCAACTCCTGGACAGAGATCATGTTGATTAATAAGTCGAGAGGGGCACTTAAGCATTCCAATGTGCGGTAGTAGCTGTTCATGGATCACAAACACAGAACTCAGTTCCTGAGGACGGTTTCAATGAGACAACCCACCATGTACTCCTACATGGCCTCTCACCGCTACCTTTACCAAATCGTGTTCACACACTGAGCTCACACATAGTTGGACCTGTTTACACACCTCCGATTCATCCGCGATGAATCAGACCTGACTCAACTCTAAGGAGTAGCAGGCATGACAAACAAGCATGAATGAGTAGGCACAACAGGGCCCAAACAACTCCTACTCATGCTAGTGGGTTTCATCTATTTACTGTGGCAATGACAGGTCATGTAGAGGATAAAGGGGTTCAACTACCACAACTAGTAACAGTTGTATCGTTGTTGTCCTAATGCAGTAAAATAGAGCAGGAGCGAGAAAGTGGTATTGTATCGGAATGAACAAGGGGGTTTTGCTTGCTTGGCACTTCTGAAGATAGTATAGTTCTTCATCGGTGTCATCGATCACATCATCGGTATCACGTCTATCGAGAGGGGACAAATACCGGCAACAAGGAAGAACACAATCAATGCAATGCACAATATGATGCATGATCATGACATGGCAATATGGTGTGATTTGAGCTAATGCAACTAGCAACAGATTAAATGAAGTTGGTTTGAATACAAGATTCAAATTCAAACTCCATAGTTGTTACATGCTAGATCGATGTGGCATTGAGTCAGGGTCCTGACAGTTTTGGTATTAGAGCAAAGCTATCAGGACCCTGACTCAATGCCACATCGAACTAGCATGTAACACCTCATATCGCTTTGCGGCCTCACGCACGGTATCCCCACGGGTGTCGCCTTACCTTTGCCCGGGACCGTTTGCGCTTTTTGGCACACGTATATGATAGTGTCGCTAGCATCCATATGATAAGGAGCCCGGGCTGACATGGCTAGTAATAACCCAAAGTGGCACAAACTTACAGGGACAGGCATCCATGACCCAGCATCGAACGTGTCGGTCATCAGCGAGTGAATCCAGGCTGTAGCACTGGGCTAGGAGGACTCCGGTGAACCGGGCTGTAGCGGGCTAACAGGACTCCGGTATTCATCGCGTAACATTTCCCCGAAGGGACAGACACAGGAACGAAGAAGGACACATGCTGGCCAGCCTATGTGTTCCGGAGCAGTAGCAAGCTACCATGGCTCAGTGGAAGCACTAGGAGACATTTCCTGGTAAGAGAGCCTACTAAGGATAAACAACTAGATAGTCAGATCCCACAGATACCAAGCATTTCAATAACATACACACAATATGCTCAATATGTGCAAATACAACATGGCATCACAACATGACTCTACAACTCAAGTATTTATTCAATAGGCTCCGAGGAGCGAGATATTACAGACATGGGTCTCACGACCCAACATTCAGAGCATACAAGTCAAAGCACAAGCGGAAGCTTAACATGTCTGGGTACAGACATCTACAAATGAAAAAGGCTGAGAAGCCTGACTATCTACCAGATCCTGCCGAGGGCACAAGATCGTAGCTGAGGTAACAAACTAAACGTCAAAGTCCACGCAGAACTACTAGTGAGAAGGAAATCTCTGCAAAAACTTAAAATAGGCAAACGTGAGTACAAATGTACCCAGCAAGACTTACATCAGAACTAACTACATATGCATCGTTATCAACAAAGGGGATGGTGGGGTTTAACTGCAGCAAGCCAGCTTTGACTCGGTGGCTCTCCTGAACTACGACTGCAAGTAACTCTTTTGAGGTGGCGCACACGAGTCCACATATTCACCATATCAATACACCACTATGGATCCGCTCCCGTCTCCCTACGGGAACGCCATCCATAGCACTCACGCTTATCTTGCGTATTTTAGAGTATCCACTTTCACTTGTCTATGAACTGTACTGGCAACCAGAAGTCCTTTACCGCAGACATGGCTATTCGAATAGATCATATTAACCCTGCAGGGGTGTACTTCTTCACACACGCTCTCACCACTTACCCCATGTACACGTCATGTATCTCGGCAACCTTCAAGCGGAAGCCTGGCGAGGGAGTCGGCCACGACCTAACTAACCACACAAGTCTCTACTCCAGGTTTATCGCCTATTCGGGTTCCATCCGCAAGGAGATCCGGCCGGGGTGTTGCTCACGGCTCCAAACGATGTGTGCAGGGTTCCCAAGCCCACCTGGATGGGTGGATCTACGCTTGGTACACCGTGCCACGGTGCCTAGTCTATCCCAAGCCCACCTGTTCCGGGTGCCACTTGGTAGACTACTAACACTACCTACAACACCAGAAACTAGTTGCAACTCCTGGAAAGAGATCAGGTTGATTAATAAGTCGAGAGGGGCACTTAAGCATTCCAATGCGTGGTAGTAACTCTTCATGGATCACAAACACAGAACTCAGTTCCTGAGGATGGTTTTAATGAGACAACCCACCATGTACTCCTACATGGCCTCTCACCGCTACCTTTACCAACTCGTGTTCACACAGTTAGCTCACACTCAGTAGGACATGTTTACACACCTCCAATTCATCCCCGATGAATCAGACCTGACTCAACTCTAAGCAGTAGCAGGCATGACAAACAAACATGAATGAGTAGGCACATCAGGGCTCAAACAACTCCTACTCATGCTAGTGGGTTTCATCTATTTACTGTGGCAATGACAGGTCATGCAGAGGATAAGGGGTTCAGCTACCGCAACAAGTAACAAATATGTCGTTGTTGTCCTAATGCAGTAAAAGAGAGCAGGAGCGAGAGAGTGGGATTGTATTGGAATGACCAAGGGGGGTTTGCTTGCCTGGCACTTCTGAAGATAGTATAGTTCTTCATCGGTGTCATTGATCACATCGTTGAAACCACGTCTATCAAGAGGGGGCAAGTACCGGCAAACAAGGAAGAACACAAGCAATGCAATGCACAATATGATGCATGATTATGACATGTTAATATGCTGTGATTTGGGCTAATGCAACTAGCAACAGGTTAAATAAAGCTGGTTTGAATCCAAGATTCAATTTCAAACTTCATATGTGAAGCTTTAAATGCCATTTATATGATTTGGCCTAAACAGCAGCCATAAGTTGTTCTAACATGCATGAAAACAGTACAGATGGATAGATTGGATTTTTTTGATCATTTTTCATATATAATTTATTTCATTCTGAGCTACGGTTGATTTTATATGATTTTTAGAAGTTTGGGTATTTTCTGAAATTTATAAATCATTTCTAATTTATTTTAATTGCAGAAAACTTTACTGCATCAACATTAAGTCATGCTGGCGTTAGCTGGTCAACAGGACCATCCAGGTCAAACCTGACACATGTGGCCCACCTGTCTTTGACTCGGTACTAACCAGGGTTTAGTTAAATCTTAACTAAAGTAATTAGAAGGGCTGGGGCCCACAGTCAGCGAGTCAGTGGGTTAGCTAAAATTTAATTAGCATCTAAACTAAATTAGCAGGGCCTCGGGCCCTCATGTTAATGACCCAGGGGGGTCAAACCCTGGTCAACTCGGTCAAACCTGCCGGCGACTAACCGCCGGCGAGGTCCGAGACGGCGGCGATGCGCGGAATCGCAGCACAGGCCACGGTTCGAGGCGCGGATGGCACCGTTGGAACCCCGAGCCTCGTCCGCATCGGCTGGTGCTAGTGGGGTCGCCGGAGACGACCTAGATCGACGGCGATGTCCGCTTCCGCGGCGGCCAGAGCTCGGTGGTTGCGGCTGGGAGGGCTAGAGCTCGCGGGCGAGGGAGCTGAGCAGGGCAGCGACGAGGGGAGGCGCTCTAGAGCATGCCTGTTGCATGGGGGCAACAAGCGGGGCACAGGGAAGGCGCGGGCTGCGACCATGGCGGAGCAAAGCTTCGGCCAGAGGTGGAGCCGGGGCTAGGGAGCGTGGAGAGGCCGGGGAAGAGGGGTAGTCGATGGAGGAGCTCAAAGTGGACATGCAGAGCAGATCAGCGGGCTCGGAAAGGCGTCGGAGACGGCGAATCGACCGGCGATGTCCGGCGAGGAGATGCGGTGGTGACGAGCTCGAAGACAACGGCGCCGAGATCCTCGGCTTGCGTGGTTCGGCGAGGAGGAAGAGGAAGTCGCGGCCGTTCTTCTGGAAGCATCAGCGAGGCAAGGGGCGCATGATGGCCGCGGTGGAGCTCGTTGGTGTTCTCGGGCTCTCGCGGACGGTCGCAGGAGAGAGGGACAGAGATGGAAATTGCCACGGGAGAGAGAAGGAGAGGGTCAGGGGGGTGCGTGGCATCCAAAGCAACGTCGGGGAGGCGGCGGGAAGCAGGAGGTGGCCGGGGCACGTGGCCGCGCGCGCGGGGCACACGCCCGGCGTCCTTCTATCCCAAGGAGGAGGACGACTAGCTGCTGGGCTGCACAGCACTGGGCCGTCCAGGAGCCGGGCCGGTTGGTGGCGCCAGGTAGGTAAGGGTCCAGGTGAGTCTCTGTTCTTTTTTTTTGTTTCTGTTTTTTAATTTTGCAGTTTTGTTTTAATTTGGTTTCTTAACCAAATTATTTTTGCAGCTCTCTGTAAATTATTGTGGATGCATTAAGGTTTATCCTAGAGCTCCACAAAATATTCTAGGATCATTGGAGCAATAAAAATATTTATAGAATTTATTTGGTCCAACTCAAATACAATTATGAATTAATTCAAAAACCATAAATGCATTGGAAAAATGTGCATGACCTCTGATTAAGGTTTTAACCTTTTTCCAGAAATAATGAACATTTTTGGAGGGCATTTTGGGTCCAATTTAAATATTTGAATTGAACCTAGTTAAAATTATTATCTGCTAGGGTTTGAACATCCCCATTTCAAGTTTCTTCAAAGTTTAAACATGATGCACACATGAAGTTAGCCTAGTGCAATGCCAGAAGCTAGGGATGTGACATGAGGCACGGGTGGAGGAGGTCGAACAGGAGCTCAAGGATGCTATCGCCCGATGCGAGTCCTTGGAGCAAAAGAGTTCGCAACAGGCCTCCAAGCTCACCAAAGCTCTTGAGAGCATGAAGGAGGCCCGGGTTGATGCCCAGGGCACTAGCCAAGAGATTCAAGAGGTGAGGCAGATTGTGGCTGGTAAGGCCTTTATCATGCAGAGTAGATATACAAGTAAGATATATATTTTACTGACCCGAGTTTGGAGTTCTCAAGGCGCCTTTGCGGATCTGCCGAAGAGTATTGTGGATGCCGCCGCATTCTTTTGAGCCGAAGAGGGGAGCTCGACGGAGAAGCTGTTCTGGTCGCAGTACCTTGCACCAGAACTTCCAGTGCCCCTGAGTGATCAGCTGAAGCAGCTGTCTGAGCTTCACAGGGTGGCCGGACTGGCCATGAAGGATGTGATAATCCGTCTATGGCCGGCCAAGGCCGTACCTAGCAACCACTTCGGTCTCGTGAAGTGGCTGGTATTTGCGCTTCCTCGGATCGACACCCTTAAGGGGTCGTCCTGCATCGAAGGTGCTCGAATGGCCTTCGCCCGCCTCAAGGTGCAGTGGGCAAAGATGAAGGCCACCGAAATAGCCACCGCAGGGCCACCTGAAGGCAAAGAGCACCAGCGGCCAGAGAACTACTTTGACGAGGTCCTCGAGGGAGCCCGCATTGTGGAGGGCTAATGCTCAAAGGACGTCATATTTGAGTAGTCGAGTCCGGTTGTAAGAGTCATGCAATGAAGTCATGATGTAAAAAAATGGCTATGCTTTTTATGATTATTTTATCCTCCTATTTTGGCCGTTTATATGTCTGAAAGTTTACCAGTCGTCGGCTTCAGCCCCCATGTAAATATTACAAGGGTGTTCGGGAACGCATCACATCACTTAATCCAACGTCTTGGTCCGATGTAGGAGGCGTCTTGCGGAGTGAACTAGGCAATCAGACTATGCGGCTTTAGTACTTTCACTTAGCCATAAGAGTCCATTGGTGGCGGTAAGTACTAGCTCCATGTTGCATGATCGGCAATCCAGAGTGCGGCGCCTTTGCAACACGACTGGTCAAAAACCCAGCCCCTCGTATAACATGGCATAAATCGCAAACAACTCGTAGTATAACACTAAGTTACCGGATGCTGACCCGCTCTCGCTTATCATAACTGTCAGTTTTCGGCTTTCTCAACTAAGGTACTTGACCAGACGAATCGGAAATACAATTGCAGTAGTTCTCCCTTTACTACCTTAGCCGAACTTGCGGAACGTAAGGTGGCAAACACAGGAGCCGGGCAACCCAACTATATACCAAAGACATGATTCGGAGCCGATGCATATAATGCCATATCCGGGACGCCAAAGAGCTCCCTATAGGTGTTCGGACTTAGGAATTGTACGGGGCCTAATACAGCCCCTGGTATGATGGCCATGTTGAACCATGTGTGTCAGTCGAACGTAAGGGGGAGCACAGATGGCAAGGAAAAAAACCAAGACCCAACCAAGAAGGTAATAATCATCTGCATCCCTTATATCTTTATTGATATGTCGATGACAGGCAATGCCGTTCAATATTAAGGTCATATTACATGCCCAAAGAGAAAAAGAAAAAATTTACATAAGGGAAAGTCTAACACAGGTCCTGAAAATCATAGTTCGGGAAAGAAACTCCAATGATGCCCTGCCGCATGTCTGCACCTTTCCTCCTTAGTAGTAAGTCCTTTGAGAGGAGTCTTTGATGGTTGGGAGCCTTAAAAGGATCTCCTACGACAACCATCTTGTAAGTAGGGCTCTCGATGAACCTGCGTTAAAAGGAAAAGGATATATGCGGTCCATTTATGGTCAAGCCATGTAATGGACCTATTCTGAAGTGTGCCTCTGGCGCCGCCCAAGGTATTTTTAGTGCGTAATTATGTATGCGCGGTACATAAGCCGTGACCTAGTGAGGCGATCGGCGGAGGCCGAACTGCTAATCAAGGTCAGGATCCGTTGACTTATTGCTATTATGCAGGACCAGACTCGTTTGGATACATCATTGGCTTTATTGGCCAGTGAACTGTTCGGCTTGATAATGCCGCCATATACTTCAGCTGCAAGGGCCAGAGTGTGCTCTTCAGTACGGAGTGAGCGCTCCATATTACAATTGACTGTAATAATGTCGTGAGGTCCAGGCACCTTAAGCTTCAAGTAATCATAGTGTGGGACTGCATTGAAGCGAGCGAACGTAGTTCGTCCGAGAAGTGCATGGTAGACACTACAGAAAGGGACGGTGTCCAAGATTAACTCTTTGCTGCGAAAGTTTTCTGGGGAGCCAAATACTACCTCCAGTGTATGTGAGCCCGTACAACGGGCCTCCACTCCTGCTATCTCACCTTTAAAGGTAGTGTTACTAGGCTTGATTCGTGGTGGGTCGATCCCCATCTTACAGATAGTATCTTGATAAATCAAGTTGAGACTGCTTCCTCCGTCCATCAGGATTATAGTGATGTAATGCCCCAGATTCGATGCGTCAGGTGTCTTCCAGTTATTCGCCGTCGTTGCCATGTCAGCTGCTTGCGTGTTGCATTTTGCCATGTCATTTGTTTGCGTGATGCATTTTATCATGTCATCATGTGCATCTCATTTCGCATACGTGTTCGTCTCATGCATCCGAGCTTTTTCCCCGTTGTCCGTTTTGCAATCCGGCACTCCTATGTCCTCCGGCATCCCCCTTTTGTCTCTTGTTGTGAGCGGGTGTTAAAGATTCTCGGAATGGACCGTGATTTGCCAAGCGGCCTTGGTACACCACCGGTAGACTGCCTGTCAAGTTTCGTGCCATTTGAAGTCCGTTTGATACTCCAACGGTTAACCGGGGAACCGTAAAGGCCTCTATTGTGTGCAGCCCAACACCCCTCCAAAACAGCCCTTGATCCCATCCAAACCCCCTCCATGCTCTCGGTCGTTCGATCACGATCGTGTGGGCGAAAACCGCACCCCATTTGGAGTTTCCTAGCTCCCTATGCCTATATAAACACATTCTCCCCCGAAATCCGTGGATGATTTCCACCCTAACCCTAGTCTCCTCCTTCCTCCCGCCGCCGGACGTGTCCATCCCGCTGCCGGACATGTCCGCACCGCCGCCCTCAGCCAATCGCCTCCTGCCACGTCACCCCGCCGGCCTCCTCTCTCTCCTCCCACCGCAGCAGCTCGCCCAACCCACGGCCGGCCCGCCCGGGCAACGCCGGGCCCGACCACGCCCCGCGCCGCGCCGCCCGCTCCCTGCCGCGCGCCCCGCCTCCGCCGGCGCGCTCTGCCCGCCGGGCCCCGCCGCCCGCGCCGGCGCGCCTCGCCGCCCCGCCGCCGCACCTGATCGCCGCCGCCGCCATCCGCCTCGGGCGCCGCCCGCAACCGGCCCCGCCGTCTCCGTGCCCTCCGCCACCGCCCGTTGCCGGACTTCGCCGCCGCCTTCCCCGAGCCCCTCGCTAGAGCTGCTCACCAGAGCGCCCCGCGCCCCTCTCTGGTCCTCCGTGTCGTCCAGCCCCGGTCTCCGCTATCGCACCTCGCGCCACCCCGCGCCAGCCCCGGCGCCGCATGCTCCCATCGTTGTTGGCCACCACCACCTCGCGCCTCGCCTCCCCCGTGCCCCTCCAACTCCGGCCGCCGCCCTCGCCGGAGTCGTCGTCGCCGGATCCACCGGATCTGGACGAGATCCACCACCACCAACCAACCAAACACGTCCCCACGCCCGGATCCCTCCGTCCCAGAACGCCTCCGTCCCGGGTTGACTTTTCGCGAGGGTATATTTCATCCAAGTCCCTGATTTATTACATTCTGGTGCTAACTTTGACCTGTCATAGCTCCGTGCATATAGCTCCGTTTTGCGTGCATAATATATCAAATTGTTCATCACTATATTCTCTTCATTTCATTCCATTGAGCCATGCTTGTTTGAGTCCATATTGATTCCCGAATCATCGTTGCAAGAGTGCTATATGATGTTAACCTGCTGAAACTGTTATAACTTGCTGTTTTGTCTTTTTCGTTGCATTTTGTGTGTGCATCCTATGAGCTTGATGTCTACATGAGTTTTGAGCTACATCATTCCATCTTTACTGTGGTGCAATCCATGTATTTTTGTGTGCCTTGTGGTGAGTGCATCAAGCTCGTGTAGTAGGGTACTTGCTGTTACTGTTTTGCTAGGCTGATTCTGTTATATCATGATGCTATGTAAACCTGCTGATACAAGTCATTCTATGCATAATTTGTAGATGTTCACTAAGGATGTTTTGTTATACATGTCATGAACTATCCATTCATGCCCCTGGTTGCATTTATAGCCTGCTTTAGCTTGTTGTTATCTTGCTCCAAACTTGCTAAATAATGTTGTTGTCAGCCTGTTAACTTTAAGTTCAATGTTGCCATGATTGTTGTTAGTGATCCAAGCATGCTATGATCCTGCTCTTGCCATGTTTAGCTTCATAAATATGCCATCTTACTGTTGGTCACCTTGCCATGCCATGTGTTTCTCTGTGGTGAGTGGTACAAACTCACCGACATGCCTACTTATTTTTGTTCCTGCCATGCATGAATCTGTCATATCATTTGCCATGTTTGCATGGATGCTACCATCTTTTCTGTTGATCTTTGGAATTAGTTCTGTAAGGGAGTTTTGTTCTTTGTCTTTAGTACTAGAATGCCATGCCTTTGTTTGCCATGGTAAGTTCTTGTTGCATGTTGTTTGATAGCTCTAAACATTGCAACCTGATGTTATTTCTGCCAAGTCTGTAAACTGTTATTATTTGCAATCTTGCCATGTCCTTTTGAGCATGTTATAGTGTTTTCTGGAGATATCTCAGTGTTCATGTTTTGTCATGCTTTACCTGTACTTCATGCCCATGCCTTTTGTTTTCACGTTGAGATGTTGTAGCATGTTGTTTGGATATTTGCAAGATGCCTAGTTGCTGTTTTGGACAGCTTGTCCTTTAAACTTGTATAGTGTATGTGTTGAATCGTTGCTCCGTTTTGAGGGTGCTCTATATGAAACTTGCTTAGAATTGCATGTAGTTTCATATTATCATGTTGCATCCTTTTTTTGAGGTGTTTGCTTGATGTTTGGATGCACTTAGCATCAATGCCATGCTTAACTTGTTTTGCTCATGTCTTCTAGGCAGTAGCTCCGAACTAAATGAACTTTATATGTAACTTGACTAGAATCTCATGTAGATCATCTTGGTGCATCTTAACTTGCTGTTTAACAACTTGAAAACATAAGGTTTATTCAGTTCTGGACCAATTTCTAAATTTTCATATGAGGACTTACCAGAATTATTATATGTTGTTTCCGGCCTCATTTAAACTTGCTTTGATGCGTTGCTCTTGTATGCATCATCTCTTGCCATGAGTAGCCTCATATAGCCTTTGTCATACATCATGTTTGGTTGTGCATCATGTCATGTCTATGTGTGGTGTGTTTACCATGTTGTGTGCTTCTTCTCGATAGTTCTCGTTTCGTTGCGATCGTGAGGATTCGTTCGTCTACGCTTGGTTCGGCTTCATCCGTCCGTCTTCTTCATGGACTCGTTCTTCTTCCTTGTGGGATTTCAGGGAAGATGTCCATCACCTTGGATCTCATTACTATCATTGCTATGCTAGTTGCTTCGTTCTATCGCTATGCTACGCTTCCTATCACTTGTTCTTCAAGCCTCCCCAAATTGCCATGTCAGCCTCTAACCTTTTCACCCTTCCTAGCAAACCGTTGTTTGGCTATGTTACCACTTTTTCTCAGCCCCTCTTATAGCATTGTTAGTTGCAGGTGAAGTTGAAGATTGCCCCATGATGGACAGGATGATGTTGGGATATCACAATATCTCTTATATTATTAATGCATCTATATACTTGGTAAAGGGTGGAAGGCTCGGCCTTATGCCTGGTGTTTTGTTCCACTCTTGCCACCCTAGTTTCCGTCATATCGGTATTATGTTTCCAGATTTTGCGTCCCTAACGCGGTTGGGTGATTTATGGGTCCCCCTTGACAGTTCGCCTTGAATAAAACTCCTCCAGCAAGGCCCAACATTGGTTTTACCATTTGCCTACCACCTATACCTTTTTCCCTTGCGAGTAATTAACCCAAGGGTCATCTATTTTAGGCCCCCCGGGCCAGTGCTTCTCTAAGTGCTGGTCTGAACCGAGTAGACTGCGGGGCCCCCTCGGGGAAACTCGAGGTCTGGTTTTACTCATAGGATGTCTCATCTGGTATTGCCCTGAGAACGAGATATGTGCATCTCCTATCGGGATTGTCGGCGCATCGGGCGGCTTTGCTGGTCTTGTTTTACCATTGTCGAAATGTCTTGTAACCAGGATTCCGAGACTGATCGGGTCTTCCTGGGAGAAGGAATATCCTTCGTTGACCGTGAGAGCTGGTGATGGGCTAAGTTGGGACCTTCGAGTCTCTTTAGGATAGTATCGCATATTGGGCGTGACAAGTGAGGTGGTATCCGTCATTGATTGGATCAAGAACCAGGGCGGCCGAACCCCCATGACGGATACTAGTTGGGTGGTCCCTGCGATTAAAGGTGATCGGACAGGCTGACCATGGGTTAAACTTGGGGGCGACAGGCTCTACGACATAGACGTCCCGTAGTGTGCGCTTGCACTCCCTTTTGGGAATATGAGTGACACATATCATGTTCACTGTTTTCACCTCGGGGGGAAACTGCTTCTGACCCTTAGTGTTTGGCTGACGGGGCTCGTCATCATCTTCACTTGGAGGCCCTTTTCCCTTATGTTCGGTATTTATCTTGCCGGCCTATTTGGAAACCCAACAATTCCTGTTGGTGTGGTTTGCAGGCTTATTGGGTGTGCCATGAATCTGACTGGGCCTCTCAAGGATTTTATCTAAGCTGGATGGCCCGTCTTTGTTGCCTTTGAAAGGTTGCTTCCACTGACCGGACTTAGGACCACCGAATCCGGCATTGACTGCCGTATATTCTACGTCGTTGTTGTTGTTGTTCCGACGTTTGTTTTTATTTAGGCGAGGTTTACCAGTGTCGTCCCGCACCTCAGAGGTGCTGGGCTCACCCGAGCTATTGCTTCTATGAGGCAACCAACTGTCCTCGCCCGCACAGAAGTGGGTCATGAGTGCCGTTAAGGCTGGCATGGTCTTCGGCTTTTCCTACCCAAGGTGTCGGGCGAGTCATTTGTCACGGATGCTGTGGTTAAAGGCCTCTAAGGCTTTGGCGTCCGTACAGTCTACGATTTGGTTCTTTTTAGTTAAGAACCGATTCCAAAGCTTGCGGGATGATTCGCCTGGCTGCTGAATTATGTGAATCAAGTCATCGGCATCCGGTGGCCAGACATAAGTGCCCTGAAAGTTAGCCCTAAAAGCATCTTCCAAGTCTTCCCTGGTTCCAATGGAATTTTCTGGGAGGCTGTTTTGCCATTGCCGTGTTGGTCCTTTCAGCTTTAGAGGAAGATATTTAATGGCATGCAGATCATCTCCTCGAGCCATATGAATGTGGAGAAGGAAATCTTCAATCCAAATGGCCGGATCCGTCATCATATCGTATTGTTTGATGTTTACGGGTTTAAACCCTTCCGGAAATTGGTGTTCCATAACCTCATCCGTAAAGCATAGGGGGTGTGCGGCCCTCTATATCGCACAATATCGCAGCAGAGATCGGCTGACATTTGAGTTCGGTTCTGATCCTGAATATAGTAACGGTCGTCACGCCGGGCTTCATAGCCATTGTCTCATGCCGGGGCACAGCCCCTTGATCTGTAGATTGATTTGGTCTGACTAGCTTCATTGGCTAGGCCACGTTGCAAGTCGTACGTGTATTCTGCAGCTGCTATCTCCCAGCCTCTTCGGCGAGGGGTTGCAGGTTGATGTTCGGCTTGATATGCCATTTTATCCCGCCCACGTGGTGATCGGTCTAGTTGGTCTGCCTGATTATACTTCGGCGGTATTGGCTCAAGGGCTTCATCGTTGAATTGTTGCAGCAGTTTGCGCTTAGGGTAACTTTTAACAGGTCGCTCGTGGCCGTATTCCTCAGCGGCCAGGACCTTAGTCCACCTTTCGTTCAGCGTATCTTGCTCAGCTTTGAGCTGCTGCTGCTTCTTCTTCAGGCTCCGGGCTGTGGCAATGAGCTGTCACTTGAAGCGTTCTTGGTCGAGGGGTTCCTCTGGGACAATGAAGTCTTCGTCACCGAGGCTAACCTCCTCTTCGGATTCTTGTATATAGTTGATGTCCTCCGCATCTTTGTTGTTAGCGTGTCCGGGGCTATATTCGCCCTCTTCCCTTTCATCATTTTTGGATGTGGGCTCGAAGGGGTATTCGGGATCCTCGGCATCGTCCGGAGTCTCATTATCTCTGGTGCCGGTATTGCTATCCCTTGCCTGACGCGATCTTGAACGACACCACTAACATCGGCACTTCGGTGCTTTATCGACGGGTTTGTCCTCATTTGGGCTCAGGTTATCCTCATCGTTCTTTTTATTCGGAGTGTGTACACATCGTAGGTTGAGGTGGTCGTCCAACGCCCCGTGACAGGTGGGACTTGGCTTGGTTCAGCGTCGGCATCGTCGTCCATGCCGTCGATGTCTTCGGACACATAGTCTAGCATGTGAGTTAAGTCCTCGACAGTGGCTATCAAGTGGGTGATGGGTGGGGCATAAAATTCCCCGCTCTCATCCCCCAGCCCTAGCTGGGTACAGTTCAGAGGCAAAGCCTCCATGATGGCGAGAGACTGCATTAAGTCCAATGCTTCATCTAGGAGCGAAAGTGCAACCGGGAACTGCGGATCTGTTGGGCTGAGTTCAGCATGGGACACTTGATCGAATCCACTGAGTGTGGAACTAGACAGTCCGGGATGGTTGCCCAGAGCCAAGTCTAAGATTGCATCTGGGTTTTCAGTCGGGAGTTCCACAAGGGAAAGAAGTCCAGCAGGGCTCACGCTCCTATCTTAGGACAGCGAGACCTGTCCCGGATCTAAGGCCGAGGTGGGTATGGGTGTTGACCCCTGGACAGGATCTAACAGGGGATCCAAAGAGTCTCCTTGGCAGGGGCACAGAGTGGCATCCGGGGCTGCAAACCCGTTGAAGACCAGATCTCCTCAGATGTCAGCAACATAGGTTAGGTTTCCAAACCTAATCTGGTGGCCGGGGGCATAACCGTCCACCTGCTCGAGGCGGCCGATCGAGTTGGGACAAAACACAAAGCCACCGAACACAAAGACTTGTCCAGGAAGAAAGGTTTCCCTGGACGCAGCATCATTGTTGATGAAGAGGTGAGCCATCGATCCCTCTGTTGACGATATAGCTGATCTCTCAATGAAAGCACCAATGTCGGTGTCAAAACCGGCAGATCTTGGGTAGGGGGGCCAAGTTGTATGTCTGAGGATCAATGGTAACTATGGACAAAGGACACAGTGTTTTACCCAGGTCCGGGCCCTCTTAATGGAGGTAAAATCCAACTACTACTTGATTATATTCCAGGGTATAGGGGTTACCGTTGGAAATATGCCCTAGAGGCAATAATAAATTAGTTATTATTATATTTCCTTGTTCATGATAATTGTCTTTTATTCATGCTATAACTGTATTATCCGGAAATCGTAATACACGTGTGAATACATAGACCACAATATGTCCCTAGTGAGCCTCTAGTTGACTAGCTCGTTGTGATCAACAGATAGTCATGGTTTCCTGGCTATGGACATTGGATGTCATTGATAACGGGATCACATCATTAGGAGAATGATGTGATGGACAAGACCCAATCCTAAGCCTAGCACTAAGATCGTGTAGTTCGTTTGCTAGAGCTTTTCCAATGTCAAGTATCTCTTCCTTAGACCATGAGATCGTGTAACTCCCGGATACCGTAGGAGTGCTTTGGGTGTATCAAACGTCACAACGTAACTGGGTGACTATAAAGGTGCACTACAGGTATCTCCGAAAGTGTCTGTTGGGTTGACACAGATCGAGACTGGGATTTGTCACTCCGTGTAAGCGGAGAGGTATCTCTGGGCCCACTCGGTAGGACATCATCATATGCTCAATGTGACCAAGGAGTTGATCACGGGATGATGTGTTACGGAACGAGTAAAGAGACTTGCCCGTAACGAGATTGAACAAGGTATAAGGATACCGATGATCGAATCTCGGGCAAGTACAATACCGCTAGACAAAGGGAATTGTATACGGGATTGATTAAGTCCTTGACATCGTGGTTCATCCGATGAGATCATCGTGGAACATGTGGGAGCCATCATGGGTATCCAGATCCCGCTGTTGGTTATTGACCGGAGAACGTCTCGGTCATGTCTACATGTCTCCCGAACCCGTAGGGTCTACACACTTAAGGTTCGATGACGCTAGGGTTATAAAGGAAGTTTGTATGTGGTTACCGAATGTTGTTCAGAGTCGCGGATGAGATCCCGGACGTCACGAGGAGTTCCGGAATGGTCCGGAGGTAAAGATTTATATATGGGAAGTCCTATTTTGGCCACCGGAAAATGTTCGGGATTTTTCGGTATTGTACCGGGAAGGTTCTAGAAGGTTCCGGAGTGGGGCCCACCTGCATGGGGGGACCCACATGAACGTGGGTAGTGGGGGCAAGGCCCCACACCCCTGGTCAAGGCGCACCAAGATCCCCCCTTAGAAGGAATAAGATCATATCCCAAAGGGATAAGATCAAGATCCCTAAAAAGGGGGGATAGCAATCGGTGGGGAAGGAAATGATGGGATTTCTTTCCTCCCACCTTTGCCAACGCCCCAATGGACTTGGAGGGCAAGAAACCAGCCCCCTCCACCCCTATATATAGTGGGGAGGCGCATGGGAGCTTCACCCTTGCCCCTGGCGCAGCCCTCCCTCTCCCAAGTGCTCCTCCTCTCTCGCGGTGCTTGGCGAAGCCCTGCAGGATTGCCACGCTCCTCCACCACCACCACGCCGTTGTGCTGCTGCTGGATGGAGTCTTCCTCAACCTCTCCCTCTCTCCTTGCTGGATCAAGGCGTGGGAGACGTCACCGGGCTGTACGTGTGCTGAACGCGGAGGTGCCGTGCGTTCGGCACTTGATCATCGGTGATTTGAATCACGACGAGTACGACTCCATCAACCCCGTTCACTTGAACGCTTCCGCTTAGCGATCTACAAGGGTATGTAGATGCACTCTCCTTTCTACTCGTTGCTGGTCTCTCCATAGATAGATCTTGGTGATACGTAGGAAAAATTTTGAATTTCTGCTACGTTCCCCAACAGTGGTATCAGAGCCAGGTTTATTGCGTAGATTCTTTGCACGAGTAGAACACAAAGTAGTTGTAGGCGTTGATTTTGTTCAATATGCTTACCGTTACTAGTCCAATCTTGTTTCGACGGTATTGTGGGATGAAGCGGCCCGGACCGACCTTACACGTACTCTTACGTGAGACAGGTTCCACCGATTGACATGCACTTGGTGCATAAGGTGGCTAGCGGGTGCCAGTCTCTCCCACTTTAGTCGGAACGGATTCGATGAAAAGGGTCCTTATGAAGGGTAAACAGCAATTGACATATCACGTTGTGGTTTTGCGTAGGTAAGAAACGTTCTTGCTAGAAACCCATAGCAGCCACGTAAAACATGCAACAACAATTAGAGGACGTCTAACTTGTTTTTGCAGGGTATGCTTTGTGATGTGATATGGCCAACAAGAATGTGATGAATGATATGTGTTGTATGAGATTGATCATGTTCTTGTAATAGGATTCACGACTTGCATGTCGATGAGTATGACAACCGGCAGGAGCCATAGGAGTTGTCTTAATTTATTGTATGACCTGCGTGTCATTGAACAACGCCATGTAATTACTTTACTTTATTGCTAACCGGAAGCCATAGTAGTAGAAGTAATAAGTTGGCAAGACGACTTCATGGAGACACGATGATGGAGATCATGATGATGGAGATCATGGTGTCATGCCGGTGACGATGATGATCATGGAGCCCCGAAGATGGAGATCAAAAGGAGCAAAATGATATTGGCCATATCATGTCACTACTATTTGATTGCATGTGATGTTTATCATGTTTATGCATCTTGTTTACTTAGGACGACGGTAGTAAATAAGATGATCCCTTAAAAAAATTTCAAGAAGTGTTCTCCCCTAACTATGCACCGTTGCTACAGTTCGTCGTTTCTAAGCACCACGTGATGATCGGGTGTGATGGATCCTTACGTTCACATACAACGGGTGTAAGACAGATTTACATAGCGAAAACACTTAGGGTTAACTTGACGAGCCTAGCATGTACAGACATGGCCTCGGAACACGGAGACCGAAAGGTCGAGCATGAGTCGTATAGTAGATACGATCAACATGAAGATGTTCACCGACGATGACTAGTCCGTCTCACGTGATGATCGGACACGGCCTAGTTGACTCGGATCATGTAATCACTTAAATGACCAGAGGGATGTCTATCTAAGTGGGAGTTCATAAGATGAACTTAATTATCTTGAACATAGTCAAAAGACCTTTTGCAAATTATGTCGTAAGCTCGCGCTTTAGTTCTACTGTTTACTTATGTTCCTAGAGAAAATATAGTTGAAAGTTGACAGTAGCGATTATGCGGACAGTAGAAAGCTTATGTCCTTAATGCACCGCTCAGTGTGCTGAACCCCAAACGTCGTCTGTGGATGTTGTGAACATCGGACATACACGTTTTGATAACTACGTGATAGTTCAGTTAAATGGCTTAAGTAGAGGCACCAAAGATGTTTTTCGAAACATCGCGGAACATATGAGATGTTTTGAGGGCTGAAATTGAGATTTCAGGCTCGTGCCCACGTCAAGAGGTATAAGACCTCCGACAATTTTCTTAGCCTGCAGACTAAGGAGGAAAGCTCAATCGTTGAGCTTGTGCTCAGATTGTCTGAGTGCAACAATCACTTGGATCGAGTGGGAGTCGATCTTCCAGATGGATAGTGATGTTTCTCCAAAGTTATTGCCACCAAGCTGCTAGAGCTTTGTGATGAACTATAACATATCAGGGATAGATATGATGATCCTTGAGGTATTCACGATGTTTGACACCGCGAAAGTAGAAATCAAGAAGGAGCATCAATTGTTGATGGTTGGTGAAACCACTAGTTTCAAGAAGGGCAAGGGCTAGAAGGGATACTTCATGAAACGGCAAATCAGCTGCTGCTCTAGTGAAGAAACCCAAGGTTGAACCCAAACCCGAGACTAAGTGCTTCTGTAATAAGGGGAACAACCACTGGAGCAGAATTACCCTAGATACTTGGTAGATGAGAAGGCTGGCAAGGTCGATAGAAGTATATTGGATATACATTATGTTAATGTGTACTTTACTAGTATTCCTAGTAGCACCAGGGTATTAGATACCGGTTCGGTTGCTAAGTGTTAGTAACTCGAAATAAAGGCTACGGAATAAACGGAGACTAGCTAAAGGTGAGCTAACGATATGTGTTGGAAGTGTTTCCAATGTTGATATGATCAAGCATCGCACGCTCCCTCTACCATCGAGATTGGTGTTTGCGTTGAGCATAGACATGATTGGATTATGTCTATTGCAATACGGTTATTCATTTAAGGAGAATAATGGTTGCTCTGTTTATTTGAATAATACCTTGAATGGTCTTGCACCTAAAATGAATGGTTTATTGAATCTCGATCGTAGTGATACACATGTTCATGCCAAAAGATAGTAATGATAGTACCACCTACTTGTGGCACTGCCACGTAAGTCATATCGGTATAAAATGCATGAAGAAGCTCCATGTTGATGGATCTTTGGGCTCACTCGTTTTTGAAAAGTTTGAGACATGCGAACCATGTCTATTGGTGTATATGCATGAAGAAACTCCATGCAAATGGACCGTTTGAACTCACTTGATCTTGAATCACTTGAGACATGCAAATCATACCACATGGGCAAGATAACTGAAATCCTCGGTCTCAGTAAAATGGAACTAGAAAGCAACTTGTGGGAAGAAATACATTTTGATGTATGCAATACAATAAGTGCTGAGGCATGTAGTGGATATCGTTATGTTCTTACTTCACAAATGATTCGAGTAGATGTTGAGAATATTTACTTGATGAAACACAAGTCTGAATTATTGAATGGTTCAAGTAATTTCAGAGTGAAGTAGAAGATCATTGTGACAGGAGGATAAAATGTCTATGATATGATAATAGAGATGAATATCTGAGTTACGAGTTTTGGCACACAATTAAGACATTGTGGAAATTGTTTCACAATTAAAACCGCCTGGAACACCATAGTGTGATGGTGTGTCCGAACATCATAGTTGCACCCTATTGTATATGGTGCGTACCATGATGTCTCTTATCGAATTACCACTATCGTTCATGGGTTAGGCATTAGAGACGACCACATTCACTTTAATGGGGCACCACGTAATTCCGTTGAGATGACACCATTTGAACTATGGTTTGGAGAAACCTAAGTTGTCGTTTCTTAAAAGTTTGGGGCTGCGACTCTTATGTGAAAAAGTTTCAGGTTGATAAGCTCGAACCCAAAGCGGATAAAATGCATCTTCATAGGACACCCAAAACAGTTGGGTATACCTCCTAATTCAGATCCGATAGCAATATGGATTGTTTCTTGAATCGGGTCCCTTCTCGAGGAAAGGTTTCTCTCGAAAAGTTGAGTGGGAGGATGGTGGAGACTTGATGAGGTTATTGAACCATCAATTCAACCAGTGTGAAGCAGGGCACAGGAAGTCGTTCCCGTGGCACCTACACCAATTGAAGTGGAAGCTTATGATAGTGATCATGAAGCTTCAGATCAAGTCACTACCGAACCTCGTAGGACGACAAGGACGCGTACTACTTCGGAGTGGTACAGTAATCCTGTCTTGAAGGTCATGTTGCTAGACAACAATGAACCTACGAGCTATGGAGAAGCAATGGTGGGCCCAATTCCGACAAATGGTTAGAAGCCATGAAATCCGAGATAGGATCCATGTATCAGAACAAAGCATGGACTTTGGTGGACTTGCCTGATGATCGGCAAGCCATTGAGATAAATGGATCTTTAAGAAGAAGACGGACGTGGATGGTAATGTAACCATCTATGGAGCTCGACTTGTGACGAAAAGCTTTTCACAAGTTCAAGGAGTTGACTACGATGAGATTTTCTCATCCGTAGCGATGCTTAAGTCCGTCGGATTCGTGTTAGCATCAGCTGCATTTATGAAATGTGGCAGATGGATGTCAAAACGAGTTTCCTTACCAGTTTTCGTAAGGAAAGGTTGTATGTAATACAATCAGAAAGGTTTTGACGATCCTAAGGATGCTAAAAGGTATGTTGGCTCCAGCGATCCTTCTAAGGACTGGAGTAAGCATCTCGGAGTTGGAATGTACACTTTGATAAGATGATCAAAGATTTTGGGTTTATACAAAGTTTATGAGAAACTTGTATTTCCAAAGAAGTAAGTGGGAGCACTATGGAATTTCTGATGAGTATATGTTGTTGACATATTGATGATCAGAAATGATGTAGAATTTCTAGAAAGCATATAGGGTTATTTGAAAACTATTTTTCAATGGAAAACCTGGATTAGGCTACTTGAACAATAAGCATCAAGATCTATAAGATAGATCAAAATGCTTAATAGTACTTTTAAATGAGCACGTACCTTGACATAATCTTGAAGGTGTTCAAGATGGATCAGTCAAAGAAGGAGTTCTTGCCTGAGTTGTAAGGTATGAAGTTAAGACTTAAAGCTCGACCACGGCAGAAGAAAGAGGAAGGACGAAGGTCGTCCCCTATGCTTTTATCATAGGCTCTCTACAGTATGCTATGTTGTGTACCGCACCTGAAGTGTGCCTTGCCATGAGTCAGTCAAGGGGTACAAGAGTGATCCAAGAATGGATCACAGGACAGCGGTCAAAGTTATCCTTAGTAACTAGTGGACTAAGGAATTTTCTCGATTGTGGAGGTGATAAAGAGTTCGACGTAAAGGGTTACGTCGATGCAAGCTTAACACCTATCCGGATAGCTCTGAGTAGAGATACCGGATACGTATAATGGAGCAACTTTTAATATAGCTCCAAGTAGAACAGTTATTTGGAATAGCTCCAAATAGAGCGTGGTAGCTACATCTAGGAGATGACATAGAGATTTGTAAAGCACACACGGATCTAAAAGGTTCAGACCCGTTGACTATAACCTCTCTCACAAGCATAACATGATCAAACCCAGAACTCATCGAGTGTTAATCACATGGTAAATGTGAACTAGATTATTGACTCTAGTAACTCTTTGGGTGTTAGTCACATGGGGATGTGACCTTGAGTGTTAATCACATATCGATGTGAACTAGATTATTGACTCTAGTGCAAGTGGGAGACTGTTGGAAATATGCCCTAGAGACAATAATAAATTAGTTATTATTATATTTCCTTGTTCATGATAATTGTCTTTTATTCATGCTATAACTGTATTATCCGGAAATCGTAATACACGTGTGAATACATAGACCACAATATGTCCCTAGTGAGCCTCTAGTTGACTAGCTCGTTGTGATCAACAGATAGTCATGGTTTCCTGGCTATGGACATTGGATGTCATTGATAACGGGATCACATCATTAGGAGAATGATGTGATGGACAAGACCCAATCCTAAGCCTAGCACTAAGATCGTGTAGTTCGTTTGCTAGAGCTTTTCAAATGTCAAGTATCTCTTCCTTAGACCATGAGATCGTGTAACTCCCGGATACCGTAGGAGTGCTTTGGGTGTATCAAACGTCACAACGTAACTGGGTGACTATAAAGGTGCACTACAGGTATCTCCGAAAGTGTCTGTTGGGTTGACACAGATCGAGACTGGGATTTGTCACTCCGTGTAAGCGGAGAGGTATCTCTGGGCCCACTCGGTAGGACATCATCATATGCGCAATGTGACCAAGGAGTTGATCACGGGATGATGTGTTACGGAACGAGTAAAGAGACTTGCCGGTAACGAGATTGAACAAGGTATAAGGATACCGACGATCGAATCTCGGGCAAGTACAATACCGCTAGACAAAGGGAATTGTATACGGGATTGATTAAGTCCTTGACATCGTGGTTCATCCGATGAGATCATCGTGGAACATGTGGGAGCCATCATGGGTATCCAGATCCCGCTGTTGGTTATTGACCGGAGAACGTCTCGGTCATGTCTACATGTCTCCCGAACCCGTAGGGTCTACACACTTAAGGTTCGATGACGCTAGGGTTATAAAGGAAGTTTGTATGTGGTTACCGAATGTTGTTCGGAGTCGCGGATGAGATCCCGGACGTCACGAGGAGTTCCGGAATGGTCCGGAGGTAAAGATTTATATATGGGAAGTCCTATTTTGGCCACCGGAAAATGTTCCGGATTTTTCGGTATTGTACCGGGAAGGTTCTAGAAGGTTCCGGAGTGGGGCCCACCTGCATGGGGGGACCCACATGAACGTGGGTAGTGGGGGCAAGGCCCCACACCCCTGGTCAAGGCGCACCAAGATCCCCCCTTAGAAGGAATAAGATCATATCCCAAAGGGATAAGATCAAGATCCCTAAAAAGGGGGGATAGCAATCGGTGGGGAAGGAAATGATGGGATTTCTTTCCTCCCACCTTTGCCAACGCCCCAATGGACTTGGAGGGCAAGAAACCAGCCCCCTCCACCCCTATATATAGTGGGGAGGCGCATGGGAGCTTCACCCTTGCCCCTGGCGCAGCCCTCCCTCTCCCAAGTGCTCCTCCTCTCTCGCGGTGCTTGGCGAAGCCCTGCAGGATTGCCACGCTCCTCCACCACCACCACGCCGTTGTGCTGCTGCTGGATGGAGTCTTCCTCAACCTCTCCCTCTCTCCTTGCTGGATCAAGGCATGGGAGACGTCACCGGGCTGTACGTGTGCTGAACGCGGAGGTGCCGTGCGTTCGGCACTTGATCATCGGTGATTTGAATCACGACGAGTACGACTCCATCAACCCCGTTCACTTGAACGCTTCCGCTTAGCGATCTACAAGGGTATGTAGATGCACTCTCCTTTCTACTCGTTGCTGGTCTCTCCATAGATAGATCTTGGTGATACGTAGGAAAATTTTTGAATTTCTGCTACGTTCCCCAACAGTTACAAGAGTTGATCTACCTCGAGATCGATTCGGCTAACCCTAGATTAGCTAGCCTAGCAATGTTGTGATCCTGCCTCCGATCTAACCTCCTGTTTATATAGACACCGGGGGGGGGGAGGCTTAGGGTTCTACAAAGTCGATTTTACAGAAAGGAATAAGATATCCGGACACCTATACTTGCCATCCACGCATACGGGAGTCCCTACCGGACACGAGAGATAATCTTCTATCTTGTATCTTAGCGGCCCATCAGTCTAGCCCACATTAATAGACCGGATGCCCGAGGACCCCCTAGTCCAGGACTCCCACAAAGACCCTGGATCCGATGATGAAAAATCCAACAAAGGAAATAAGAGTGGCAACGCTAAGGGTCAATAGCAGAATGTGACAGGGCATAATGGCAAAAACCAGGGTAACGGTGGTAAGCGCAGACAACTCGATGGCGGGTCAGATCTTGTAGTTAACACCAACACTGGATATAAAAACCAGCGCCATAATGGTAATGGTAAGTAGTCCTTTGGAGGGAATAACTTTAATATTAAGGCGATGATGAATGAGCCTTGCCCAAAACACAACCTGCCTAATAAGCCGATGACTCATGCATGGAAGGACTGTTTCATCATGTGAGAGTACAGAAATTCCAACTTTAATTAGAATCATGGCAACAATAATGGCCCGCCTGGCGGGTCAGGATCCGGCTCACAGGGGCTCGGTTTTGGTAGTGGCGGTCCAAGTTCTGATTATCAAGGATAGGGTAACCAGGGTGGTTATAGCCAACAACCTGGTCAGGGTAACCAGCAGCATCAATCAGGATAACAGAGTGATCCAAAGCAGCTCAACAGTGACCAGTATCATGTTTTCACCACAAGTCTCTGCAAGCGAGATCAAAAGATTCATAAGCGCGTGGTCAAGGCAATTGAGCCTACAGTGCCTCAATACTTGCGGTGGTTAGAAAATCCAATCACATGGAGTCGGGAAGATCACCCCGCCCCGGGTTGAGAATCCGGGTCAGCTGGCACTGGTGGTCGCCCCTCAGGTTGGGGGCTATAAATCTACCAAAGTACTCATGGATGGTGGAAGTAGTATCAACATCCTTTATTATGGCACCTTTCACCGGATGAACTTAACTGATAAGGATCTTAAGCCGTCTTCTATAGTTTTTCATGGCGTGGTGCATGGTAAGTCGGCATATCCTGTTGGAAAGATTGTCTTGGAAGTGGCTTTTGGATATGATTATGACTTTAGAACAGAGACTTTATGGTTTGAAGTGGTCAAAATCAAGAGACCGTATCATGCCTTGTTTGGACAGCCAGCTTATGCCAAATTTATGGCTCGACCTTGTTATGTTTATTTGCAGCTTAAGATGCCAGGACATAAGGGCACTATTATGGTCCATGGTGATCGAATGATTGCTTTGGAATGTGAGGAAGGAGATGCTGCCTATGCTGAGTCAGCCTGTGCCACAGAAGAGCTAAATTTTTACAAGGATAAGGTTGACCCGGCTGATATGACCCCTTTGAAGAAGCCAACCACTGAGCAAGAGCATTTGCTGATATTTAAGTCTGCTGATATACTAAGCAGGTTGACTTTGTCCCTGGAGACTCTTCTCGGTAGTTCACTGTAGGGGCTAATATGGATCCTAAATAGGAAAGCGCGCTCATCGAGTTAATCCGTGACAATCAGGACATATTTGCATGGAAACCTTCTGACATGCCGGGTGTACCGAGAGAATTCGTTGAGCACACTCTTATTGTAGATCCTAAGTTTAAGCCGGTCAGGTAGTTCCTTTGTCGTTTTAATGAAGAGCGACATAAGGCTATTGGAGAGGAGGTAGCCCGGCTCTTAGCAGCTAGGTTTATTGTGGAAGTCTTTCACCCTGAGTGGTTGGCTAACCCGGTGTTGCTACTCAAGAAGAACGACACTTGACATACGTGTGTTGACTACACAAATCTTAACACTACTACAGAATGGTCCAAACGCCACAGTCCAATCAGAGACCCTTTGACGAAACTGTGTACGATGGATCAATCACAAACGGTGATGTAATAGAACCGCTAAAAAAGATGCAAAACATTTGCAATGGCGGTGACATCAAACACGGTTTAGATTATAGTTGCGTGTGCAATGCGTGGCAAATGGTTAATATAGCAGAACTATTCGCGATGAGGCAAAACAACAGAAACGGGCAGCCAGATGAGGGTGTGTGCGATATACGGCATACAGTTCACTTGGATGAACTATGTGCGATCAAGAAACACAATAGAAACAGTCAGCCAGATCAAGGTGTGTGCGATGGAGGGCATACTGTTCACTCGGATGAATTGTTTGCGATGATCCAGGACAACAGAAATAGTTCAATTGAACAAGATGTGTGTGATACGCGGCCAACAGGTACGTAATCAGAATTGTGTGCCAATAATAACACAAACAATTGCTTCTAATGAGCCGTGTGATTTTCTCTATCTACGATTACTAACACCGAGTCGAGCGAGACACGAGCAGAGCGCGCCACGGCCGCCTCAACCGCGAGCAACCACACACATAGAGGAGTTGAACTTGCAGGGAATGATCATCTACAAGCCGACCAGCAGTTGTGTCGCTGCGTATAGAGCGGCCGTGTGCTACTACCTCCTCCTTGGTCTATCAGTCCCCTTTATATTTTGTGCCATATTTTGACCTTAAATTAAGCAACAAAATGTAGTAGTGTTCAAATACGATTGCAATGATATAATCTTTGGCGACATGCATCCGTATTTATTAGTTAAATCATACTTATAAACCAGGACGGGCCTGGGGTAGTAGGTAATAAAATTGCAAATGTTTTTTATTAATCATATGTGTACGTGTCCTTTCGCCTCCTCTCGCACCTCTTGTCACCCTCTGTCGCAGACGGCTTCAAACGGAAGCTTGATCAGTGCGCAGGGGCGTTCTTTTGGCCAAACGGTGGTGAGCCCGTTCCCGCGCAACCGCGCAGGTTCCCGCGCAAGCTTCCCGCCTGACTCGGCGAAATCCCCCAAAATCCCAATGCTTACCGGCCTGCTATATAAAACCTCACAACCGGCAAGTCCTGCATCGCATTTTTGTGGCACCCCGGCTCAGAGCGACCGGTTTACCCTGCATTGGCAGCCTAGAGACCTTGTCTTCTGGCAACACACAACAACTTGGTACAGAAAAACAACCGCTTTATTCATGCTAGCGGAGCATAGTTCATATTACAACAGTTAGCGAGGCCAAGCGGCACACACGGTGCGGCTTAACAATATGTACATTATTCAGTAAACATAAAGGGGCCTCGATCATGACAACTACACGGCAGTAGGATAACGTCGTAGCGGGACTCCATAGCAGAGGGACACCGATGTGGACACGATCTAGACTCGGACAACTCTCCTTTCCAACGAGACTTTCCTGAAATCTGGCATCACACGCCAGGTCAGTACATTGAATGTACTTGCAAGCTCACAACAAGCACATAATGACAAACAATATCATGATACTTAACCAATTAAACACAATGCAACAATATATATCCAACATGCTGTGAATATGCTCAAGTGGTACTCGTCCCATGGACTGACTTACCGAACATGATCATTTCCAGACCACAAACATGAAGAACTCAACGACAATCTCGTGATTCTTACGGCGATCACATCCCTGACCAACACTTGGTCTCAACACTTGGTCTCAACCTCAACACGATGGCCTCACTGCCATTACCTTAGTGCAAGTCTCAGTGTGCAAATTTATTAAGTGTCGACCCATGGTGTACCCTACTTTCGAGTGTCTCCGTAACCATGGACTCGGCTATCGATAGATTAATACACTCTGCAGAGGTAGCGCACTGGAACCACACCATGGAACCCATGGCCTCGCCCTCCCATTCGGGTGGACCAACAGCATTCTGACGAAACCACTTCATTGTCATGACACTCTCCCGGCCACTTCACTCAATCCCCATCGGGCTAGTCCTGGGTGCCCCTGTGTCTACCTCAAGACACCTCAAACCACCATCGCGGCAACGATCCACTCTGGGACCCAAACACTTAACTCATTAACTGGCACACAAGGTTATGCCTGCTTACCGGACCAGGTTACATCAAGCCCATAACCTTCCCTAGATGGAGGCACCGATCAGAGGCACGACAATGAAATGCATTAAGGCCGTCCATACCGGCAAATGTGGTTGCACTAGGAAAAACTCGTTTCAGCGGCACGATGACCCGGTCAACAACATATTCAAGTTGAGTTATTTATCAGGTTCAGCTTAAACTGAAAGTAACCGGTGTCATAATGCCATGCGATGCATCACTAACATATGCATCAAATAACCAAGAAAATAACTAATTCAACTACGCTCCCTCGGAGCCATCACCAACTAAAGATACTTCTCTGGTTAAGATCAAACCTTACTTAAACCAAAACCATTTCTAGTAATCTCATCATTTTTCATCATGCAAGAATAATAATTAAACTAATTATTAACCTCCATGACTATATCATTTTATCATTACTCATATCTAAGTTCTTGTCAGCTTATCTGCAAATTTCATTTCAAACATTCTGTAAATCAAGCATATTTAACATGACAAGCATCTAACAGAATATAACTAAAATAATTATTTAAATGCATGAATAATCATAAGTTCAAGTAGTAAATCACAAATATTGAAGTGGCACTATGAAAATGTTGTTGTGGCTTGCCTTAGTGCTGATGAGGTTCACAAATCTCTTGGTGATCCTCAAGACAAGCTTGCTCTTCTGAAAATAAATAAAACCACAAAAAGAAAACATCGAGAAACCTTCTGAAAATTACCAGAAAATCTAGACAGCAAGGAAAAATCCCATCTTTTGGGTGCTGTTAGATTTTTGGACAAAGAACACAATGCAAAAAAGAATCAATGCATTTGGACTTATGGATAAAAAGTTATGGCTGTTTGAAGTTTCCTGGATTTAAATGAATTTGATTTAAAAAGAAAACAAACTGGGGAAGTGACGTCGAAGGTGTAAATGCCCGGGGCGCCACCACTCGTACCGCTTCACACGTGTACTGAGTGGCTGACTAGCGGGCCCTGCTAGTCAGGCCAGAAGGAGGGGGAGAAGGAAACAGAGGGAGGCAAAGCTTCGCCGGAGAACACGTTGGTGACGAGGGTTCTTGGGGTCAAACAAGAGGGGGGAATCGAAGGAGAAGAAGATGGCGCACCTGCCCGTACCTGTAGCGTGGCTAGAGGTGATCGGACGGCATCGAAAACGGCCTCTCTAGCGGAGGCAGAGGGCAGCGGTTGCCGGAGACGAAGACGGCGGCGGCTCCAGGGGCTCCAACAGGGCGGCACGCCCTCACCGAAGAGTGGCGGAGGCCCTGGGAGGGTCGCCCTGGCCTGGGAGGGGCTGGAGCTGCGGGGACGATCCGAAGGGGATCGCCGGCGAGCTAAAGCTTCGGGACGGCAGCCCGCGGCCTGCCCGGCCGGGCTGCGGCTTCTACAAGTTTGTGGAGGGTGTGGGAGTAGCTGCGGGTGCTCAAAGAGGCTGGGGGTGGCGGCATTTATAGGCGGGCGGCAAGGAGGGTTCGGGCTCCGCCGGAGGACACCTGTCCACGGCGCCCGGCAACGAACGGTGCCAGCGGGAGAGGGGGAAGACGACGGGGGTCACGCGGGAACTATTGGCGGGCGCGGACGAGCACATGGACGAGGGAGAAGACGACGAGCATAGTGCGCCACGCACTGTGTCATTGGCTGGACCATGCCCGTGCCCGCTGCGGCGAGCTCCGGCATCGGCGAGTGGCAGGGGGATTTAAGGGAGTGGAGACGGGGATGGTGGCGAGGCTTGGCATGCTCGGGCAGGCTGGGCAGCGAGCACGCGCTCAACAGAGCGCTAGGCGGCACGCAGAGCGCGTGTTTTGCATGCCAGCACGCCCGGTCGAATGCGGTCACCGTGTGAACCGTGACATCAGGCCACTCTAAGCGCTAACTTGATGTCTAGCGTGTAGTCCTTGGTAGTTTGGAGTGTTACCACGGTTGGGCTTGGATCCAGGTGCAGTAGAAATGGATTTGTACTGCAAGCAAGTTTCTGGACAGTAACTTTGGAGGTTTACTGTGATCAAACCACTGGGAGTTAAGGGCTGAGCTTTGGAGGCTTGCTTACACTTACTAAGGTAAATAGGCACAAGAAAAACCAGCTACAATGGAGCTAGTAAAAAGGTAGTTGCTGTAGAAACTACCATTTCTGTCCAGAAATGAATTTATTTTCTGTAGCCAAAATATTCCAAAGAGTGGTGAAATATGTTTGCTCAGAAAGGTACCCTAGGGTCCAAAGAATAATTGGGATTTTTCTCAGGATTTTTGGGGCAAGAAAAATTAGGGTTGCTTTGGAGCACAAAGGGCTAACTAGGGTTTTGGAGGGCAAAATGAATATTTTTCTTCCAAGCAATATTTTGAGTTGATCCAGAGGTGAAATGATGGTTTTGAGGAGGAGAGGGAGCACTTGGGTGAAAGTCAAGGAGTACCCAAGTGGTTAAGTCCAAATGAAGTGATTCAAAAACTCCAAATTCAAAACCAACTGAACTGAAAACCAGGCAAAGAAAGAGGGCAAAAACCAGACTGTCACAAACCTCCCCCACTTAGAATGAATCTCGTCCTCGAGATTCGGTTGCTTGGGAAAACCATTCTAGATAACATGCCCTTAGAAATTCTTCTGATTCCCATGTTGATTCTGACTCTGTGTGATGCTTCCATTAGACTTTGTAAAACTTTCGTGCTTTACTGCGAGTGACTCTTTCCATTTGATCCAAAAATTTCACTGGCCTTTCTTCATATGTTAAGTCCTTTGCCAGCTCTATTTGTGTCAAATCAGTCTTTTTCTAAGGCGCCGATATGCACCGTCGCAATTGCGAAACATAGAATACGTTGTGCACGTCTGACAATTCGGAGGGTAACTCCAACTGATATGGCACAGCACCCACTCGTGTCTTAACGGGAAACGGACCAATAAATCTGGATGCCAATTTTCCACGAGTTTGAAACCTCTTGATACCTTTCATAGGCGTGACTCGAAGATAGACATGTTCTCCGGGTTCACAGCTGATCTGTCGGTGCTTTGCATCATAATAACTTTTCTGTCGCGATATGGCCAATTGCAATCTATCTCGGATTTCCTTGACTTGCTTTTCAGCTTCCAGCATGAGATCTGTTCCGAAAATATGGCTATCTCCAGTTGGAGACCAATTTAATGGTGTGCGGCACTTACGGCCATACAAAGCTTCATACGATGACATCTTTAAACTGGTCTGGAAGCTATTGTTATACGAGAACTTGGCGTACGGCAAGCAGTCTTCCCATTTTGGGCCTTGGGCCAAAACATAGGCTCGCAACATATCTTCGAGTATTTGATTTACCCATTCTGTCTGACCATCCTTCTGAGAATGATAAGCGGTACTGTATTTCAATTCCGTCCCTTGGGCTAGATGGAGACGGGACCAAAAAGCGGAGGTAAACAGTGAACCTCGGTCAGAAGTGATGGTTCGGGGAACTCCATGCAGACTGACTATTCTGGATACATACAATTGTGCAAGCTCATCTGCTCAATATGAGGTTTTGATCGGGAGGAAGTGGGCTACCTTGGTTAATGTATCCACTATGACCCAGATCACATCATTGCCTCGTCGGGTCTTAGGTAGTCCTGTGATGAAATACATACAGACATCATCCCATTTCCATTGCGACACTGGTAGCGGTTGGAGAAGTCTGGCTGGCTTCTGATGTTCTGCCTTTACTATGTTGCATATGTCGAGACAGGCCACGAAATAAGCAATGTCCTTCTTCATTCCATCCCACCAGAATATTTGACGAAGGTCTTTGTACATTTTTGTGCCTCCAGGGTGAATTGAATACGAGGATTCATGGGCTTCTGACAGGATCTTCTGCTTCAAATCTACTTAATTAGGCACACAAATCCTTCCCCTAAATCGGAGGGTACCGTACTGATCCTTCGACAAACCGGAAAGCTTGACACGTTTCTGCAGACCGGCATCGCCTGGCTGGGCCTTGCGGATTTCTTCCTCAATAGTTGGGGTAACTTTCAGAATATTGGCAAGGCCAGCCTCAACTATGACCAGGTTGAGCTGAGCAATCTCTTCTTTAAGTTCGGGAGGCAAGGATTCCAATATGACATTTAAATTGACGGGCTTTTGACTGAGCGCATCGGCAACCATGTTGGCCTTACCCGGATGGTAATTTATTCCAAGGTCATAATCCTTAACCAACTCAAGCCATCTTCGTTGACGAAGATTTAAATCCGGCTGAGTAAATATATATATGAGGCTTTTGTGATCGGTAAAAATTTTGCACCTTTTTCCGATGAGGTAGTGTCTCCAAATTTTTAGAGCATGAACCACCGCGGCCATTTCCAAATCATGAGTGGAGTAATTCCCCTCGTGGGGTCATAGCTGCCATGAGGCATAAGCTACTACCTTGCTATCTTGCATAAGTACGCATCCTAGTCCTTGCCTGGAAGCGTCGCAGTTGATGTCTACTACACAACCTTCTTCTTATAGACGTTGTTGGGCCTGCAAGTGCATAGGTTTGTAGGACAGTAGCAAATTTCCCTCAAGTGGATGACCTAAGGTTTATCAATCCGTGGGAGGCGTAGGCTGAAGGTGGTCTCTCTCAAACAACCCTGCAACCAAATAACAAAGAGTCTTTTGTGTCCCCAACACACCCAATACAATGGTAAATTGTATAGGTGCACTTGTTCGGCGAAGAGATGGTGATACAGTGCAATATAGATGGTAGATATAGGTTTTTGTAATCTGAAAATATAAAAATAGCAAGGTAACTAATGATAAAAGTGAGCGTAAACGGTATTGCAATGGTAGGAAACAAGGCATAGGGTTCATACTTTCACTAGTGCAAGTTCTCTCAACAATAATAACATAGATAGATCGTGTTCAATTAATTAGTGTCTATAAATTGATACGTGGGAGAGGAAAATGAGCGTGATTAGCGGTGCCCTTGTCGGGGCAATCTTGAGGCGACCGGATGCGAGCGATCGCGATCCTGGCAGAGCGGAGAGAGAATCTGATACATCGAACAAGAGAGGTTTCGAGATTACGGAGGAAGGGTGCAAGGAGCAGGAAGACCCCCTTGGACTGCGCGATTCATGGATCAAGGCGAGATCCGCGATCAAGAGGTACGCAGAGGAAAGGAAAGTCAGAAAGGAAAATCGACAATACATCACAAGAAATCGTGAGGCCACGTCAAATCTGGGATTAGAGAGGATCATAGGCAAGGTTAAGCAGATGAGGGAGGATTTGGATCGTATGTTAACAGAAGGAAATCATGACCGAATGGGCTTGGAGACCGGGGAATCAAAGAAGGGGGATCCGCCAGATAAGGGGAGTGATTGTGATCCATCCCTCAACAGGAAGGAGAGTCTAGTGTCGGCAAAATTTCAGATCCTTCCCAACATAGAAGATTCGACACTGGCCCCAAAGGATTTCATCTAGAGTATAAAGGATCAGGAAGGTGATGCATCAAATTCTCACACAGCACAACAAACCTCTGTCCCCAAGAGCTTACCTGCAATGGCGGCCCAGCAACCTTGCAAGAGCAAGGAGGCGCTGAACCACGGTGAAGAGGTTGACTCCAATGGCAACCCTGGGCTGGGGTCAAGGCCGCTGCTTCGTGGTGGCTCGTCAAGGGATCGTGGTGACATGTACCGTACCCCTGTTGGACAAGGGGTGGGGATGAACCAGCAAGCTAGGTATGGCAGGAACGATCATGTGGTGGCTCCAGTTTTTCCCATTGACATGGCAGTGCAGGCGGCGAACGTGGTGGAGCTGAACCTGACAAGGGAGAGGGCGGCCATGCGGTCACGGTGGATCGCCATCGGACTGTTCTTCTCGATGCAAATCTTCAGCATCGGGGGGCTGTTCCAGGAGCTCAAGAGCAAGTGGGGCTTGAGGGGGCGACTCAACTATTCCCCCCACAAGAACAACCGTTTCCTCCTCGAGTTCGAGCGGGAGGGAGACCTCCGATTCATCCTCAACAACGGCCCATGGACCCATCGGGGAGACGCCTTCTTGATGGTTGCAGTGGATGGGAGTGCCCACCCGGGTGACGTCGAGGTCGCCTTCATGCCGATCTGGGCTCGCATATACGATGCACGCCCGATCATGCTCTTCGAGTCGGTGGCCCATGAGCTGGGGAAAAAGCTTGGAGGAGTCCTTGAGGTGGATGCCGACGAAGAAGGTAGGATTTGAGGCGACTATATGAGAGTCCGCATAAGGCATGATGTTGATGAACACCTACGTAGCGAGCTTGAGTCGCATGATTATGCTGAGAATAAAGTGTACCGCCTCAATGTAAAATATGAGAGGCTTCCTCGGTTTTGTAGTTTCTGTGGGCACCTAGGACATGGTCAGCGCGATTGTAAGCTGCCCGAAGACCTCCAAGAGATGAGGTTCTCGGCAGCAATGCGTGCATCTCCTTTTAAGAGAAGTAGCAGTAGAGGTGGCATAGTAGTGCCAGAAGCTAGCAGTGCCCGCCGTTTTCTTCAGTTTGGTTCAGAGAACACCGGAGCAGCTAGAACAGCCCAACCAAGCCTCGCGGTGGAAAGATGTGGGAGGGTCCCAGAAAAAGTGCTTGCAGACCCGCTGGTCCAAGCCGCCATCGCTGCGGTTAGTGCCATCAAGCTGGACGGTCGGAAAGGGGCTGCTGACGGGAGTAAGGCTGACAAAGCTCTAAGTCCGGTGGCTGCCAAGGGTGGCGTGGACAGTACTGATCAAGACAGAGAAGGGGACGCCTCCAACAAAATTCCACCCCACCATGCATCCGATGGCAACACGTCGGCGAATGTGCAGGAGGGTGGTGCGCCGGGCCTGGACTTTCCTCCAGGTTTCGGCCCTACTCCAGGATATATGGCCCCCGTTACTGTCCCTGCTCCACCCAAGGCAGTGATCGGGACGGAGGAAGCATTTGCTGAGAACACAGTCCTGGAGAGGAATCGGGACAATATTTCCCTTGATGCTGTCCATACAGAGGCAGGGATGACGGGTCAAGAGAAGAATAATGGGAGCCAGATAGAGATTCCGAAGGCACTGCTGGACACGATGATCACCACATAGAATCTGCAGGTCAGTAAACTGGATGCAACACCGGATGCTAGCCAAGCACAAGCGGCGATGCGTGGGAAACCACGCAAACGGGTGGGCAAGGAACAGGGTAAGTTTACTGCAGAATATAACACAGTGTTAGGGAAGAGGTCGGGCCGTGGAGCTGTGATGGAAAAGACAGAGGAGTGCAAATCCGCAGGTACAGAGGGCGAACTGAAAAAGAAACAGAGAGGAACAGAGGAGGACACAGGAGAGGAGGACAATGGTGTGTTGGGCGGACAGGAAGCAACCGGCCAAGGGGCTGCCGGTACACTGACGGGCGCTAATGGAGGTGCCCGTTAGGAGCAATGACCGTCTTATGCTGGAACTGCCGGGGACTTGGGCAACCCCGGACAGTTCAGGAACTTGTGTGCTTAGTGCACACATACAAGCCAAAACTGGTCTTTCTCTCTGAAACTCGGCAAAGCAATTCCTACGTGAATAAATTGAAGTGGAGGCTGGGCCTCAAAAATTGTATCACGCAGGCCGGCACCGGTAAGGGTGCGGGCATTGCGCTCTTCTATGATGAAAGTATTGAAGTAATAAAGCTTGCCATTGGCCCGAGGTATATTGATGTTCTTGTCCGTTTAAACTCTACTAGTCTCCAATGGCGATGCACCTTTGTCTATGGGGAACCAAAGTCACATGAAAGGCATAATATGTGGAACCTTCTGAGGAGAATAAAGGATGCATCAAAAGTCCCTTGGTTGATGATGGGCGACTTTAACGAAGCAATGTGGCAAATACAGCACATTTCAGCTTCGAAGAGGTCCGAAAGGCTTATGCAAAACTTCAGGGAAGTCCTCTCTGAATGTAATCTCTTTGATCTTGGATTCAAAGGCCCAATTTGGACATATAACAACAAACAAGAGGGGCGGAAGAATGTGCGTGCGAGACTAGACAGAGGCGTGGCATCACCGGAATGGTCTAAGTATTTCCATGGGGCGTCGGTCGAACACATCTGCTCGTCTCGGTCTGATCACTTGCCCATTCTGCTGCGTTTTGGGAAGAGAAAGGAATGGAGGCCCGCAAGGGAAGTGACCCGGAAAGCCTTCCGTTATGAACATATGTGGGAACGGGTAGACTCGCTAAAATCCACGATTGTGGACAGTTGGAACAGCGATGGCGCGGCAGGAAATTTGCAGGAGGTTGGCGCCAAGATTTTGAAGACGCAGAAGGCCTTGCTAGGCTGGGCAGATCGAGACTTTGGCTCTGTGATTAAACGCACAACTGATCTGCGAAGGAAACTCAGTATACTTTGGAGTGGTAGACCTACTGCAGAACAACAAAGGAGTATAAAGGAGTGCTCCAAAGAGCTAGACGAGCTGCTGTTGAGGTAAGAGATAATGTGGCGACAAAGATCGCGGGCAACATATTTGAGAGAAGGCGATCGCAACACAAAGTGGTTCCAACAGAAAGCAACTTGGAGAAAAAAGAAAAACGACATTACAAAACTGAAAGATAGTTCCGGGGTGTGGATAGAAGATAGAGAAGGGATACAAAATCTGGCTCGGAATTTTTTCAAGGAGCTGTACGAGAGAGATATTGAGGTACAACCAAATAATATCCTTGAGTTGGTCAACCGCACTGTATCGGAAGAGATGAATGAGAAATTGGTGAGGCCTTTCACGACAGAGGAAGTAAGCAATGCGCTCTTTCAGATTGGCCCATTGAAGGCGCCCGGACCGGACGGATTCCCAGCCCGCTTTTTTCAGAAAAATTGGGACGTTCTCAAGGAGGAGGTGATTAAGGGAGTCCTCATTTTCTTTGATAGCGGCATCCTACCGGAGGGCATAAATGACACAGTGATAGTGCTTATTCCAAAAGGTAACGATCCACAGTCCTTGAAGGATTATCGTCCAATCAGCCTGTGTAATGTCCTATACAAGGTGATTTCGAAGTGCCTAGTCAACCGTCTTCGCCCAATGTTGGATGAGATCATTTCCGAAACTCAAAGTGCTTTCATCCCGGGTAGATTGATCTCCGACAATGCCACCATTGCCTTTGAGTGCTTTCACAAAATCCAACATAGCAGAAGCTCATACAATACGCACTGCGTGTATAAACTGGATTTGGCCAAAGCCTATGATAGGGTGGACTGGAATTTTTTGGAGAAGGTGCTACTTAAAACAGGTTTTGACCGTAAGTGGACGGGCTCGATTATGCAGTGTGTTTGCTCAGTTCGATATACTTTTAGATGCAACAGCGTCCTGCTGGAACCTTTCTCCCCGTCTAGAGGCTTGCGCCAAGGTGACCCACTCAGTCCCTATTTGTTTTAGTTTGTGGCGGACAGTTTGGTTAACCTCATGAAGAAAGAGATAACCAATGGTAACCTGACTCCACTCAAAATTGCCAGAAATATCCCGGGTATCTCAAACCTCTTATTTGCCGATGATAGTTTGATTTTTTTCAAGGCTACAACGGAGCAAGCTGGTACTATTAAGAAGGTATTGACGGACTTCCAGAAGGGCACTGGTCAGTTGCTGAGTGAAAGCAAATGCTCCATTCTGTTTAGTGAGCTATGTCCGGAAGAAACAAGAGAGGAGATAAAGAATACACTCGGTGTTGTGGCCTCCTATTTTGAGAGTAAGTATCTGGGGCTCCCAACCCCGGAGGGAGAATGAAGGATGAAAATTTTCAGCCCATCATGGATAGGCTCCGGAAAAGGTGCAATGACTATTCTGAGAAATTCATGTCTTATGCCGCAAAAGAAGTTCATGTAAAGTTGGTAATACAGGCCCTCCCGTGCTACACTATGGGTGTGTTCCTCTTGTCCAAGGGCTTCTGCAAGAAGTATGAGAAGATGATTCATGACTTTTGGTGGGGAGATGAGAATGGACAGCGAAAGGTGCACTAGATGTCGTGGGAAAGAATGACCAAACCGAAGAGATCGGGAGGTATTGGCTTTAGACACATGCACCTTTTTAATATCGCGTTACTTGCAAAGCAGGTTTGGAGGCTCATTCAGTACCCAAACAGTCTATGCGCTAGGGTCCTAAAGTCTAAATATTACCCCCATGGAAACTTGTTAGACACCGTTTTTGCTTCTGATGCATCACCAGTTTGGAGGGGAATTGAAGCTGGTTTGGAGCTCCTGAAAAAAGGCATTATATGGCGAGTCGGGGACGGCAAAAGCATCCAAATCCAGCGAGACCAATGGATCCCAAGATAGGAAGGGCTAAGAACTGCAGCCTTTGTTAGAAGATCGAGACTCCGTTGGGTAAACCAACTTATGCATACAGATAGAAAGGATTGGAACGAGGAGCTAGTGAAACAAATTTTCCACTCCTTTGATGCGGAGGAGATATGCAAAATTCCAATTCCGAGGTCGGCGGCAGAGGATTGTATTGCATGGAGCTACGAGAAAAATGGTATTTTCTCTGTTCGGAGCACATACAAGCTGGCCGCTTCTATCCAGAACCAGGCTGCTGTAGGTACTTCAAGCTCCTCCGGGACTGCAAACAATCGCAGTATATGGGATCTTATATGGAAAGCCGACGTGCCCCCGAAAGTCAGGATATTTGGATGGAGAGTTGCGACCAACACCCTGGCCACACAGCGGAACAAATGCAGTCGCACCATCATTACAGATGGCACTTGTGTGATATGCGGTAATGGTGAGGAGGACGAATTTCATGCAGTGGTTGCTTGCTCAAAGAGCAGAGCGCTGAGACATGCACTAAGAGACATATGGGGGTTGCCTCATGAAAGGGAGTTCAGGTTTACTAGGCGTGATTGGCTGCAGGTTCTACTGGACTCAGTCCCAAAGGATTTACGTGCAAAGATTTTGCTCTTGTTTTGGAGATGCTGGCACTTGAGGGATGACTGCATCCATGGTTCAGGCAAGGAATCGATATCAGGTCCGATACTTTTCCTGCAGAGATACGAGCAGGAGTGGAAAATGCGTGTCTGAATGAGATGTCGGAATCGGGAAAGACAGGTGAAAGTCTATCTAACCTGAACCCTCCTCCCCCTCTCGCCCGGCGCACGCAATGGACTGCCCCGGAACGAGGATTGGTAAAAGTTAACTCAGACGCCTCATACCTCCCGGATAGTGGACGCTACTGGGCAGGCGCAGTGGCAAGGGATCACTAGGGGCGCGTGGTCCTGTCTGCCTGCAAAGCAATGCCCTATGCACGCAGCACGGAAGAGGCCGAAGCACGGGCTGCTCTGTTCGGTCTGCAAGCTCTAGTAGATGTGCACCGTGGCCCAGTGGAGCTGGAATCAGACTGTAAAGCAATAGTAGACCCACTGACGGCTGATGTGCCTAACCGGGAGCCATACTATGGTATTCTACAGGACTTAAAAGCAGCGCTCACTGACTTCCAGGAGTTCAGAGTCAGTTTTGCCTCCCGAGATTGCAATCATCTAGCCTATGAACTGGCGGCTGAAGCTAGACAAAACGGAGATCAGTTGATCATTGCAGATGTTCCAGTCAGATTAAGACATCTGGTACAATCCGAGTGCGACCCTGCCTGAGTTTGTACTCTGGCTCTCAAAAAAAATAACATTGATAAATCATATAACAATCCCTCAACATGCAACAGAGTCACTCCAAAGCCGCTAATTGCGGAGAACAAACATAGAGATTATGGTAGGATACGAAATCACCTCAAAGTTATTCTTTCGGATCGATCTATTCAAGAGTTTGTACTAGAATAACACCTTAAGACACAAATCAACCAAAACCCTAATGTCACCTAGATACTCCATTGTCACCTCAAGTATCCGTGGGCATGATTATACAATATGCATCACACAATCTCAGATTCATCCAACCAACACAAAGTACTTCAAAGAGTGCCCCAAAGTTTCTACCGGAGAGTCAAGAAAACGTGTGCCAACCCCTATGCATAGGTTCATGGGCGGAACCCGCAAGTTGGTCACGGAAACATACATCAAGTGGCACGTGATATCCCATTGTCACCACAGATAAACACGGCAAGACATACATCAAGTGTTCTCAAATCAAAGACTCAATCCGATAAGATAACTTCAAGAGGAAAACTCAATTCATCACAAGAGATTAGAGGGGGGGGGGACATCATAAGATCCAACTATAATAACAAAGATCGCGATACAGCAAGATCGTGCCATAGAGAGAACACGAGAGAGAGAGATCAAACACATAGCTACTGTTACATACCCTCAGCCCCGAGGGTGAACTACTCCTCCTCGTCATGGATAGCGTCGGGATGATGAAGATGGCCACCGGTGATGGGTTCCCCCTCCGGCAGGGTGCCGGAACGGACTCCCGAGAGGTTTCTGGTGGCTACAGAGGCTTCCGCCGGCGGAACTCCCAATCTATCTTGATATTCGATGTTTTTAGGGTACGTAGGCTTATATAGGCGAAAGAAGTCGGTCGGGAGGTGCTCAAGGGGCCCACGAGATAGGGGGCGAGCCCTACAGGGGGGGCGCGCCCTCCTATCTCATGGCTGCCTCGAGGATCTTCTGACGTGAACTCCAAGTCTCCAGGATCATATTCTTCCAAAAAATCACGCTGCCAAAGGTTTCATTCCGTTTGGACTCCATTTGATATTCCTTTTCTTCGAAATACTGAAACAGGCAATAAAACAGCAATATGGGCTGGGCCTCCAGTTAATAGATTAGTCCCAAAAGTAATATAAAAGTGTATAATAAAGCCCATAATCGTTCAAAACAGATAATAAAATAGCATGAATGCTTCATAAATTATAGATACGTTGGAGACGTATCAGCATCCCCAAGCTTACTTCCTACTCGTCCTCGAGTAGGTAAATGATAAAGAAAGAATTTATGAAGTGTGAATGCTAGAAGGTGCACAAGTTTGATCAATGATAATTTCAATCACCTTTTCTAGCATGATAATATGTCATAACAGTAATTCATCTCATAAAATTTCTCATGATAAAGTAACTAGCAATTCACATGTCAAAGAATAGACCATAAACTTTCTTGAAAACTAGAAAACTTCATTCTCAGTCATCAAACAATTGCAATTCATCTTATTTTCAGGAATAGCAAACTCCACATACTCAACTATCACATAGTCTTCTACAATTGCTAACACTCACTAATGGTTATGGAGTTTCAATCGGACACTAGGAAAGATAGGGGCTTATAGTGTTGCCTCCGAACGTATTCACCTTTCGGTGATGTCAACAATAATAGTTCATGCTAACTTACATCCAATTGGATATATATATATATCAGGATCACCCCAGCACAAAGTGCTTGCCAAAGGATAAAATAAAAAAGGGAAAGGTGAAGATCACCTTGACTCTTGCATAAAGTAAAAGATATAAAGTAAAAGATAGGCCCTTCGCAGAGGGAAGCAGAGGTTGTCATGCGCTTTTAGGGTTGGATGCACAAAATCTTAATGCGAATGAACTTCACTTTATATTGCCACTTGTATATGGACCTTTATTATGCAGTCGTCGCTTTTATTGCTTCCATAACAAGAGATCGTATAAAGCTATTTTCTTCACACCAAAAGATCATACATATTTGGAGAGCAATTTTTATTTCTTGCACTGATGACAACTTACTTGAAGGATCTTACTCAATCCATAGGTAGGTATGGTGGACTCTCATGGCAAAACTGGGTTTAAGGATATTTGGAAGCACAAGTAGTATCTCTACTTGGTGCAAGGAATTTTGGCTAGCATGAGGGGGAAAGGCAAGCTCAACATGTTTGAATGATCCATGACAGTATACTTTAACTGAGATGTCGGAAAACATAAACCATTACGTTGTCTTCCTTGTCCAACATCAACTCTTTAGCATGTCATACTTAATGAGTGCTCCCAATTATAAAAGATGTCTAGGATAGTTATATGTGAAATCTCTCTTCCTTCAATATTCTTTCATGAATTGTTCAAATGACCAATACAATGCTTGCTAACATTCAATAAATTTACAACCTCTACTTCTTAGATGTGAAGTCATTACTCCCCATGGGATAAGCAGATGAAACATATATAATTTCAAATTTATGACATTCAACTCATTCAACAATTTACTCATAGGATATAAGTGAAGCACATGAGTAAATGAAAAACTACTCCAAACAGATATAACTGAAGATCAATGAGTAGCTAAATAATTATGTAACTATGTGAAGACTCTCTCTCATTAAAGAATTTCAGATCTTTGTATTGTATTCAAACAGAAAGCAAAACAAAACAAAATGACATTGCAAGGATAGCACAACTCATGTGAAGAAGCAAATATTTAGGCTCAACCGATACTAACCGATAGTTGTTGAAGAAGAAAGGTGGGATGCCTACCGGGGCATCCCCAAGCTTAGATGCTTGAGACTTCTTGAAATATTATCTTGGGGTGCCTTGGGCATCCCCAAGCTTGAACTTTTGTGTCTCCTTAATTCTTCCCATATCATGGTTTCTCTTTTTATCAAAAGCATCATCCACAACAAACTCAACAAGAACTCGTGAGATAGGTTAGTATAAACCAATGCAAAACCTTATCATTTTCTACTGTAACAAATCACTAAAATTATTATTCCACATTGCATACTAAATGCATCTGCATAGTTAATACTCCTATCCTCAAATAGAATCATTAAACAAGCAAACATATGCAAACAATGCAAACATAACAGCAATCTGTCAAAACAGTACAGTCTGTAAAGAATGCAAGAGTATCACTACTTCCCTAACTCCAAAAATTATGAGAAAAATACTACGCTGTAGAAGACTTATCAGAGCTCAATATTCAAAAAGTTTCAACATTATATCTTGCTCTGACTTTTCTAGGGAATTTTTGCAACAGCGGTAAACTTTCTGTTTTCAAACAGCAACATGTATACTAGCAAAATAAGCATGGTAAAGGCTATACTTGACTTTTTTATTGAAACTAAAGATGCAAAACATTATTCTAAATAACATCAAGAAGATACTAACAAAATAAAATTACGCTCCAAGCAAAACACATATCATGTGGTAAATAAAAATATAGCTCCAAGTAAAGTTACCGATGAACAAAGATGAAAGAGGGGATGCCATCCGGGGCATCCCCAAGCTTAGGCTCTTGGTTGTGCTTGAATATTACCTTAGGGTGCCTTGGGCATCCCCAAGCTTAGGCTCTTTCCACTCCTTATTCCATAGTCCATTGAATCTTTACCCAAAACTTGAAAACTCCACAACACAAAACTCAACAGAAAACTTGTAAGCTCCGTTAGTATAAGAAAATAAAACCACCACTTAGGTACTGTAATGAACTCATTCTAAATTCATAATGGTGTAATATCTACTGTATTCCAACTTCTCTATGGTTCATACCACTCAATACTACCCATAGATGCATCAAAATAAGCAAACAACACATAGGAAACAGAACCTGTCAAAAACAGAACAGTCTGTAGTAATCTGTATCAAACGTATACTTCTAGAACTCCAAACATTCTACCAAATTAGGAAGTCCTAAGCAATTTGTGTACCAATCCAGAGCAAAAAGAATCAAATCATAAGCACGACTCTGCGAATTAACAAAACTAATTTACCGGGTGCAAAAGTTTCTGATTTCCAGCAGGATCAACACAACTATCACCATAAGCTATCCTAAAGGTCTTACTTGGCACTTTATTGAAAAAAAAGCTATAAAACATGATTACTACAGTAGCATAATCATGTGGACACACAAAAACAGTAAGGATAAATATTGGGTTGTCTCCCAACAAGCGCTTTTCTTTAATGCCTTTCTAGTTAGGCATGATGATGGCAATGATGCTCACATAAAAGATAAGAATTGAAACATAACGGGAGCATCATGAAGCATATGACTAGCACATTTAAGTCTAACCCACTTCCTATGCATATGGATTTTGTGAGCAAACAACTTATAGGAACAATAATCAACTAGCATAGGGAGGCAAAACAAGCATAGCTTCAAAAATTTAAGCACATAGAGAGGAAACTTGACATTATTGCAATTCCTACAAGCATATATTCCTCCCTCGTAATAATTTTCAGTAGCATCATGAATGAATTCAACAATATAACCAGCACCTAGAGCATTCTTTTCATGATCTACAAGCATAGAATTTTTACTACTCTCCACATAAACAAAATTCTTCTCATTCAGAATAGTGGGAGTATCATAAGAGACTTGAACACTAAAAATTGTTCCCACATTAGAAGAGTAATGTTAAGAAAAAGGGTAATCATAATCATGACAAGATTTATAAATATAATCATCACTACTTTTTATATCATAAGTTTCATCACAATAATCATCATAAGTAGCAACTTCGTTCTCATCATGATCGATTGAAACCTCTCCCAAGATAGTGGAATCACTAAATAAAGTTTACACTCTTACAAATCCATTTTCATATTCATCACAATAAGATTAAACATCCTCCAAAATAGTGGGATCACTAATTCCTAAAGTTGACACTCTTCCAAACCCACTTTCATCAGTATAATCATCATAAATAGGAGGAATGCTATCATAAAAACAACTTTGCATATCAAAACTTGGGATGCTAAAAATATCATCTTCATTAAACATAGCATCCCCAAGCTTGGGACAAACATTAATTCCAGAAAATATATTCTCAAATATTTCATCCTCATCAAACATAGCTTCCCCAAGCTTGGGCCCTTTCATATCATAAGCATAATCACTCTCATCATTAAAAATATTGATAGCATCAATAGTATAGCAATTATCATCATCACAATGAGTAGTAGGAGCAACATCATTTGGGAGGGATACCTTTCTACCTTTGTTGCTCCTTCTTTTATTTTTCTTCTTCATATTATGTGTGGGTTCAACCTTCCTCTTTGAGCTCCTTATTGACGAGATTGGTTGAATAGAAAGCTCCTCCTCGTTACCTGATTCATCATAAGAAATATTAGGAGGATATTGGGAAGTCTCTTCCCTTTCATTAGTAATCTCATCGTCTTGTATTTTCTTTCTTTTCTTTAGGTAATTGGCAATATAAGGATTTTTCAATGCAATTCTCCGCACAAAACATATAAATATCCTCTAGATCAAAATCAAGAAATATATCAAGATTAAATTTTGGAATACCCTCAGTTATAGGTTTCATTTCTTCATACCCCAAAAGAAGACTAAGCTCTTTATGATGCCCAAGGGTAATCAAATTATCACAATTTTTGGATACGATTTGATCATGAAACAATTTGCATTGGAGATTTAAATGACCATGTTCATTGCAAAGTTCACAAGGGGCACGAAAACTATTGAATCTTCTAGTACACTCATCAAGACTTTCTTGCAAACCCTTAGTTTTTAAATACTTATGCCTCTTGCAATATCTATTTTCTCTATTTGGTGTGTCCATGCAAATCCAATCTACTCCACAAAAATCAACATGCTTATAGGAGACATTTTCATCATGACTAGAGCAATCATCATTAATACTATGGATATTCAAGGAGTTTATACTAACAACATTGCAATCATGCTCATCATTCAAAGATTTAGTATCAAGCATTTTAATGCACTCTTTTTCTAGCACTTGAGCACAATTTTCCTTTCCATCAAACTCACGAAAGATATTAAAAAGACAAAGCGTATGAGACAAACTCAACTCCATTTTTTTGTAGTTTTTCTTTTATAAACTAAACTAGTGATAAAACAAGAAACAAAAAGATTCGATTGCAAGATCTAAAGATATACCTTCAAGCACTCACCTCCCCGGCAATGGCGCCAGAAACGAGTTTGATGTCTACTACACAACCTTCTTCTTGTAGACATTGTTGGGCCTGCGAGTGCACATGTTTGTAGGACAGTAGCAAATTTCCCTCAAGTGGATGACCTAAGGTTTATCAATCCGTGGGAGGCGTAGGATGAAGATGGTCTCTCTCAAACAACCATGCAACCAAATAACAAAGAGTCTCTTGTGTCCCCAACACACCCAATACAATGGTAAATTGTATAGGTGCACTAGTTCGGCAAAGAGATGGTGATACAAGTGCAATATAGATAGTAGATATAGGTTTTTGTAATCTGAAAATATAAAAACAGCAAGGTAACTAATGATAAAAGTGAGTGTAAACGGTATTGCAATGGTAGGAAACAAGGCATAAGGTTCATACTTTCACTAGTGCAAGTTCTCTCAACAATAATAACATTGATAGATCATATAACAATCCCTCAACATGCAACAAAGAGTCACTCCAAAGCCACTAATTGCGGAGAACAAACGTAGAGATTATGGTAGGGTACGAAACCACCTCAAAGTTATTCTTTCGGATCGATCTATTCAAGAGTTCGTACTAGAATAACACCTTAAGACACAAATCAACCAAAACCCTAATGTCACCTAGATACTCCATTGTCACCTCAAGTATCCGTGGGCATGTTTATACGATATGCATCACACAATCTCAGATTCATCCAACCAACACAAAGTACTTCAAAGGGTGCCCCAAAGTTTCTACCGGAGAGTCAAGAAAACGTGTGCCAACCCCTATACATAGGTTCTTGGGCGGAACCCTCAAGTTGGTCACCAAAACATACATCAAGTGGCACGTGATATCCCATTGTCACCATAGATAAACATGGCAAGACATACATAAAGTGTTCTCAAATCAAAGACTCAATCCGATAAGATAACTTCAAGAGGGAAACTCAATTCATCACAAGAGAGTAGAGGGGGAGAAACATCATAAGATCCAACTATAATAGCAAAGCTCGCAATACATCAAGATTGTGCCATAGAGAGAACATGAGAGAGAGAGATCAAACACATAGCTACTGGTACATACCCTCAGCCCCGAGGGTGAACTACTCCCTCCTCGTCATGGATAGTGTTGGGATGATGAAGATGGCCACTGGTGATGGGTTCCCCCTCCGGCAGGGTGCCGGAACGGACTCCCAAGAGGTTTTTGGTGGCTACAGAGGCTTGCGGCGGCGGAACTCCCGATCTATCTTGATATTCGATGTTTTAGGGTATGTAGGCTTATATAGGCGAAAGAAGTCAGTCGGGAGGTGCTCGAGGGGCCCACGAGACAGGGGGCGCGCCCTCCTATCTCGTGGCTGCCTCGAGGATCTTCTGACGTGAACTCCAAGTCTCCAGGATCATATTCTTCCAAAAAATCACGCTGCCGAAGGTTTCATTCCGTTTGGACTCTGTTTGATATTCCTTTTCTTCGAAATACTGAAACAGGCAATAAAACAACAATATGGGCTGGGCCTCCAGTTAATAGGTTAGTCCCAAAAGTAATATAAAAGTGTATAATAAAGCCCATAATCATTCAAAACAGATAATAAAATAGCATGAATGCTTCATAAATTATAGATACGTTGGAGACGTATCAGCAGTACACCTCAAAGCTGCGGTAGATATCTGGGAGTGTCAGTACTGGTGCAGTTGTCAGTCGTTTCTTTAACTCAGTGAAACTTTTCTCACAATCCTTAGTCCATTCAAACTTCTTATCCTTATTGAGTAGCTCTGTCATGGGCTTAGCAATCTTGGAAAACCCTTCAATGAAACGACGGTAATATCCGGCTAATCCAAGAAAACTCCAGTTCTGAGATACGGTTGCAGGTGGCAACCAGTTGAGCACATCCTTTACCTCGCTTGGGTCCACGGCTATACCTTCAGCGGATATCACATGCCCGAGGAATCCAACTTGCTGGAGCCAAAACTCACATTTACTGAATTTGGCATATAACTGATTCTCACGGAGTCGTTGTAACACTGCTCGAAGGTGTTCCTTATGCTCTTCTTCACTTCTTGAGTAAATGAGTATATCATCGATTAAGACGACCACGAACTTATCGAGGAAGTCCATGAATACTTTATTCATCATATGCACGAAGAAGGCGGGGGCGTTGGTGAGGCCAAAAGACATAACTGTATATTCATAGAGACCGTAGCGGGTGGTGAACGCGGTCTCGGGAATATCCTCCTTTTTAATTTTGAGCTGATAATATCCCGTCCGTAAATCGATCTTGGAGAACACCTTGGCCCCACTGAGCTGGTCGAACAAATCATCAATTCTTGGCAGAGGGTATTTGTTTTTGATTGTGATATCATTCAGCTGACGGTAATCCACACACATGCGGAGGCTGCCATCTTTCTTGTCCACGAAAATAGCAGGTGATCCCCAGGGTGAGAAGCTGGGGCGGATATACCCTTTCTAGAGCATTTCATCCATCTGTTCCTTTAGCTCCACTAATTCTGATGACGACATTCAATAATACTTCTTGTGTATTGATGTGGTTCCGGGAACAAGATCTATTGCAAACTCAAGCTCTCGATCAGGTGGCATGCCTGGCAGTTTTTCTGGGAATACATCAGGAAACTCGCTGACCACCGGGATTAATTCCATTTCCTCCATTGTTGTAAAGACCATTTCCTTGGAGGGTATGCTCCTACGAGCAATAAATTTTGTAGTTTGTCCCTCTTGGCCGGTCAAGTTGACTTCTCGGGTCGCACAATTAATGCATACTTGATACTGAGTCAGCCAATTCATACCCAAGATAACATCCAACTTATCAGATTCAATAAGTATCAAAGAAGTTGGAAAACAGACTTCGTTGATATTGACTTCCAGATTACGACAGACTATATTGCTTCTGATTAGAGATCCTGGGGTTTGCACCAGCATATTCTTGCCCAAAAGCGAACAAGGAAATTTGTTTTGGGCAACAAAACTCCGAGAAATGAAAGAGTGGGAAGCCCCAGAGTCAAATAAAATTACTGCAGGTATGTTATTAACAGGGAACATACCAATGACGACTTCGGGGTTCTCTTGGGCTTCGTCAGCGGAGATGTGATGAATGTATCCTGTGAGGTCATGCTGATCTGGGCATGCCTCCATATAATGGACTTGTGGCTTGAATGTAGCATTGATTCGATTGTTCATGGGACACTGCTTGGCATAATGTCCGATTTGCCCACAATTGAAACAGGAATTGCTACGTAGACGATTTTCTAGAACTGGGTTGAGCACATCATTCTTGACTTGGGTGGTGGTCTTCTTAACATTTTGCTGCCAATTGGGCTTGTATGCTACCTGAGTCGGCTGCCAGGTACGAACCTTCTGCACTTGTTGCATTTCTTTTCCTGGCTCAAACTTGCGCTTGTGATCATTATTGGCAGGCTTAGTATCTGTTGTAAGCTTGTGTTCCCTTTCAGCAATGAAAGCCTTGTTCACTAGGGTTTGGAAGTCTAGGAAATGAAACATGCTGAGAGTACAACGGAGCTGCGGTTTTAACCCACCAAGAAACATGTCCATCTTTCTTTCCTCAGTGGCCACATCATATTGAGAGTAACGTGACAGATGATTGAATTTCTGCAAATATTCTCCCATAGACTGACTTCCTTGGGGAGAAGCCAGCAACAAAATCCAAGTAAAACCGAAATGGCGAAGAAAATACGGCGAATAAAATAAAGTTCCAACATAATTATACATAGACTCATACATGAAAGATAACAACATGCCAGGTCCAACTACCCTCATACATGAAACAAAACATTATGACTCGTACGACTACATCCATACTCCATCCTGACGACTGCGAATACTCAGAAGCTCTACTGCTCGGCTGGTGCTGCGGTGTCCTCTCCTGAAGCAGACTTGGATCCTGAACTGATGGGGTTAACCGAGACCTCTAGGTTAAAAGTGAAACGACGATGCTGCCTCGAGGGCTCTCCCTCCGGGGCAGGTGGAGGGTGAATCATCGGGGCTACAGGAGTGGCGAGGAGTGAAACCCACTCAGCAGGAGCACTAAGTGGACTCACAGTCGCGGTGCCCGAGCTACTCGGAGGAGTAACCGGGGAAACAAGGGATCTAGAACTGGCAGGAATATAGGGAGTAAATCCTACAGATGGTGGAGTAGTGGCTGAGCTAGCAGAGACTAAAGCAGAGGCTAAAGCAGTACGAGCACGGCTCAGCTTACGAGCCAACTCGTAAATCAGAAGATAGCTAGCAGTGATATAGCAAGAAAGCTGGCTAGCTACACTATCAGACTCCGGATCAATGACAGGGAAACGGACATGACCATTATCGTGGAGAGAAGGATAAAAGTGGAAACCTGGGTGGTTCTGCATCCGGACCTCGTTGTAACGGAGCTCAACGAGTACCTCGAATGAGCAAACTGGACAGCCTGAGAAGCAGTAGAAGCGTAGCCGCTTTGAGAGGTACGAGTGTAAGTGCTGGAATCGGAACCGGTGCGCAGAGTAACCACGGCGTGATACTCATACACTAAGTTAGCTAGACGCTCCCGGTACACACGATAGACTGGATCATCACCGTGGGGGTACAGCTGACGCCACACGTTACGAAGGAGATGCGGTGACGTGTACGGCATCAGCTGCAACTGGCACGGATACAGCACCGGAGCCATCTACACTCACAACCATTAGCAAGTTAGCATAAAAATAAAAATCAGTGCATGAAATGCAACAACCATCTACAAATGTTACCGGCACTCAGCTACAACTCGAATCTAATGTCCAGTTAACTCGGCTTAGTCTAGTGTGGCCTACAGTCAGCACGGCTCTGATACCAAGCGTTGTGGCACCCCGGCTCAGAGCGACCGGTTTACCCTGCATTGCCAGCCTAGAGACCTTGTCTTCTGGCAATACACATCAACTTGGTACAGAAAACAACTGCTTTATTCATGCTAGCGGAGCATAGTTCATATTATAACAGTTAGCGAGGCCAAGCGGCACACACGGTGTGGCTGAACAATATGTACATTATTTAGTAACCATAAAGGGGCCTCGATCATGACAACTATGCGGCAGTGGAATAACGTCGTAGCGGGACTCCATAGCACAGGGACACCGATGTGGACACGATCTAGACTCGGACAGCTCTCCTTTCCAATGAGACTTTCCTGAAATCTGGCATGACACGCCAGGTCAGTACATTGAATGTACTTGCAAGCTCACAACAAGCATAAACATAATGACAAACAATATCATGATACTTAACCAATTAAATACAATGCAACAATATATATCCAACATGTTGTGAATATGCTCAAGTGGTACTCGTCCCATGGACTGACTTACCAAACGTGATCATTTCTAGACCACAAACATGAAGAACTCAACGACAATCTCGTGATCCTTACGGCGATCACAACCCTGACCAACACTTGGTCTCAACCTCAACACGATGGCCTCACTTCCATTACCTTAGTGCATTTCTCAGTGTGCAAATTTATTAAGTTTTGACCCATGGTGTACCCTATTTCCGAGCGTGTCTGTAACCATGGACTCGGCTATCGATAGATTAATACACTCTGCAGAGGTGGCGCACTGGACCCACACCACGGAACCCATGGCCTCGCCCTCCCATTCGGGTGGACCAACGACATTCTGACGAATCCGCTTCATTGTCATGACACTCTCCCAGCCACTCCGACTCAATCCCCATCGGGCTAGTCCTGGGTGGCCCTGTGTCTACCTCAAGACACCTCAAACCACCGTCGTGGCAACGATCCACTCTGGGGCCCAAACACTTAACTCATCAACTGGCACACAAGGTTATGCCTGCTTACCGGGCCAGGGTATTGCACGCCCATAACCTTCCCTAGATGGAGGCACCGACCAGAGACACGACAATGAAATGCATTAAGGTCGTCCCATACCGGTAAATGTGGTTGCACTAGGAAAAACTCGTTTTAGCGGCACCACGACCCGGTCAACAACATATTCAAGTTGAGTTATTTATCAGGTTCAACTTAAAGTGAAAGTAACCGGTGTCATAATGCCATGCGATGCATCACTAACATATGCATCGAATAACCAAGAAAATAACTAATTCAACTACGCTCCCACGGAGCCATCACCAACTCAAGATACTTCTCTGGTGAAGATCAAACCTTACTTAAACCAGAACCATTTCTAGTAATCTCATCATTTTTCATCATGCAAGAATAATAATTAAACTAATTATTCACCTCCATGACTATATCATTTTATCATTACTCATATCTAAGTTCTTGTTAGCTTATCAGCAAAATTCATTTCAAACTTTCTGTAAATCAAGCATATTTAACATGACAAGCATCTAACAGAATATAACTATAATAATTATTTAAATGCATGAATAATCATAAGTTCAAGTAGGACATCACAAATATTGAAGTGGCACTATGAAAATGTTGATGTGGCTTGCCTTAGTGCTGATGAGGTTCACAAATCTCCTAGTGATCCTCAAGACAAGCTTGCTCTTCTATAAATAAATAAAACCACAAAAATAAAACATCAAGAAACCTTCTGAAATTACCAGAAAATCTAGACAGCAAGGAAAAATCCCATCTTTTGGGTGCTGTTAGATTTTTGGAGAAAGAACACAATGCAAAAAAAATCAATGCATTTGGACTTATAGATAAAAAGTTATGGCTGTTTGAAGTTTCCAGGATTTAAATGAATTTGATTTAAAAAGAAAACAGACTTGGGGGGGGGGTGAAGTCGAAGGCGTAAACGCCTGGAGCACCACCACTCGTACCGCTTCGCATGTGTACTGAGTGGCTGACTAGCGGGCCCCGCTAGTCAGGCCAGAAGGAGCTGGAGAAGGAAACAGAGGGAGGCGGAGCTTCGCCGGAGCACACGCCGGCGACGAGGGTTCTTGGGGTCAAACGAGAGGGGGGAATCGAAGGAGAAGAAGATGGCGCACTTGCCCGTAACGTAGCGTGGCTAGAGGTGACCGGACGCTGTTGGAAACGGCCTCTCCAGTGGAGGCACAGGGCAGCGGTCGCTGGAGACGAAGACGACGGCTGCTCGGGGCGGCTCCAGGAGCTCCAACAGGGCGGAATGCCCTCGCCGAAGAGTGGCGGAGGCCCTGGCCTGGGAGGGGGCTGGAGCTGCAGGGACGATCCTAAGGGGATCGCCCAGCCGTGCTGCGGCTTCTACAAGTTTGTGGAGGGTGTGGGAGTAGCTGTGGGTGCTCAAAGAGGCTGGGGGTGGCGGCATTTATAGGCGGGCGGCGAGGAGGGTTTGGGCTCCGCCGGAGGACACCTGTCCACGGTGCCCGGCGACGAACGGTGCCAGCGAGAGAGGGGGGAAGACGACGGAGGTCATGCGGGAACTATTGGCGGGCGCGGACGAGCACAAGGACGAGGGAGAAGACGACGAGCACAGTGCACCGCGCACTGTGTCGTTGGCTGGACCGTGCCCGTGCCCGCTGCGGCGAGCTCCAGCGTCGCCGAGTGCCAGGGGGAGTTAAGGGAGTGGAGATGGGGATGGTGGCTGATGACCCACAAGTGTAGGGGATCTATCATAGTCCTTTCGATAAGTAAGAGTGTCGAACCCAACGAGGAGCAGAAGGAAATAATAAGTGGTTTTCAGTAAGGTTTTTCTCTGCAAGCACTGAAATAGTAGGTGATAGATAGTTTTGTGATAAGATAAATAGTAATGAGCAACAAGTAAATAAAGTAAATAAAGTGCAGCAAGGTGGCCCAATCCTTTAGGTAGTAAAGGATAAGCCTAGACAAATTCTAATAATGATAAAGGAGCTCCCGAGGACACATTGGGAATTATCGTCAAGCTAGTTTTCATCACATTCATATGATTCGCATTCGGTACTTTGATAATTTGATATGTGGGTGGACCGGTACTTGGGTACTGCCCTAACCTGGACACATATCCCACTTATGATTAACCCCTATTGCAAGCATCCGCAACTACAAAAGGGAGTATTAAGGTAAACCTAACCACAACATTAAACGTATGGATCCATATTAGCCCTAACGAAGCAACGCATAAACTAGGGTTTAAGCTTCTGTCACTCTAGCAACCCATCATCTACTTATTACTTCCCAATGCCTTCCTCTAGGCCCAAATAATGGTGAAGTGTCATGTAGTCGACGTTCACATAACACCACTAGAGGAAAATACAACATACATCTCATCAAAATATCGAATGAATACCAAATTCACATGACTACTAATAGCAAGACTTCACCCATGTCCTTAGGAACAAACGTAACTACTCACAAAGCATATTCATGCTCATAATCAGAGGGGTAATAATATGCATAAAGGATCTGAACATATGATCTTCCACAAGTAAACCAATTAGCATCAACTACAAGGAGTAATCAACACTACTAGCAACCCACAGGTACCAATTTGTGGTTTTGATACAAGATTGGAGACAAGAGATGAACTAGGGTTTTGAGAGGAGATGGTGCTGGTGAAGATGTTGATGAAGATTGACCCCCTCCCGATAAGAGGATCGTTGGTGATGACGTCGGTGATGATTTCCCCCTCCCGGAGGGAAGTGTCCCCGGCAGAACAGCTCTGCCAGAGCCCTAGATTGATTCCGCCAAGGTTCCGCCTCGTGGCGGCGGAGTTTCGTCCCGTAAGCTTGCCCACGATTTTTTCTAGGGTAAAAGTGATGATATAGCAGAATATGGTCGCCTGAGGCCCACCAGGGGGCCAAGGAGATAGGAGGGCGCACCCTATAGGGGGCGCCCCCCTGTCTCCTGGACAGGCTATGGGCCCCCTGGCCTATTTCCTTCCCTCATAAATTCTTATTAAATCCAAAAAGTTGTTTCGTGGAGTCTCAGGAGTTTTGGAGCTGTGCAGAATAGGTTTCCAACGTTTGCTCCTTTTCCAGCCAGAATTCCAGCTGCCGGCATTCCCCCTCTTCATGGTAAACCTTGTAAAATAAGAGAGAATAGCCATAAGTATTGAGATATAATGTGTAGTAACAGCCCATAATGCAATAAATATTGATATAAAAGCATGACGCAAAATGGACGTATCAACTCCCCCAAGCTTAGACCTCGCTTGTCCTCAAGCGGAAGCCGAAATTGAAAAATATGTCCACATGTTGAGAGATAGAGGTGTCGATAAAAAATAAAATGCGGACATGAGGGCATCATGATCATTCTAATAACAACAACATATATCGATTTTGTCATATGATTTCTCATGCTCAAGTAATAAGCAATTCACAATGTCAAGTATGGTTCAAAAACTTCATTGGGAACTAACAAACTATAATCTCAGTCACTGAAGCAATTGCAATTTATCGCAACATCAGAAAGAGTCAATAATAGACCTTTTCAGCAAGCTCACATACTCAACTATCTCGTAGTCTCCTACAACTGTTAACACTCACACAGTACTTGTGGTTATAGAGTTTCAGCCGGACACTAAGAAAGATAGGGGCTTATTGTGTTGCCTCGCAACGTATTCACCTTTAGGTGATGTCAACAATAATAGCCTATGCCAACTTACATCCAATTGGATATATATATATATCATGATCTTTCAAACACGAGGAGCTTGCCAAAGGATAAAGTGAAAAAGGGAAAGGTGAAGATCACCTTGACTCAAGCATAAAGTAGAAACATAAAGTAAAAGATAGGCCCTTTGTAGAGGGAAGCAGAGGTTGTCATGCGCGTTTAGGGTTGATGCATAAAATCTTAATGCAAAAGAACGTCACTTTATATTGCCCCTTGTATGTGGACCTTTATTATGCAGTCCGTCACTTTTATTACTTGCACAATAAGTTCGTACAAAGCTTATTTTCTCCGCACTAATAAGTCATACGTATTTAGAGAGCAATTTTTATTGCTTGCACCGATGACAACTTACTTGAAGGATCTTACTCAATCCATAGGTAGGTATGGTGGACTCTCATGGCAAAACTGGGTTTAAGGATATTTGGAAGCACAAGTAGTATCTCTACTTAGTGCAAGGAATTTGGCTAGCATGAGGGGGAAAGGCAAGCTCAACATGTTTGGAAGGTCAATGACAATATACTTTAACTGAGATGTCGGAAAACATAAACCATTACATTGTCTTCCTTGTCCAACGTCAACTCTTTTAGCATGTCATGCTTAATGAGTGCTTCACAATCATAAAAGATGTCCAAGATAATATATTTATATGTGAACCCTCTTTCCTTATCACTTGCTATTAATTGCAACGATGACCAAGGCTACGTTCATCAACTCTCAACAATTTTTATGCCTCATACTTTCTATGTGTGAAGTTATCACTATCCATAAGATCAATATGAACTCTTTTATTCTTTCTACTTTCTTAAGATCATAGCAACATATCGAGGCCCTTGACTCAACACTAATCTTTATTATAGATAGCACACGGACTCGATTACATAAAGAGATCACAATGCAAAACTCAAAACTACTTGATATCAAAACTTCGAACTACTAGATGAAGATACTACTAAAAGGATCGAACTAAATAAAACGGTAAAGATAGGAGTGTGATGGTGATACGATACCGGGGCACCTCCCCCAAGCTTGGCAGTTGCTAAGGGGACTGCCCATACCCATATGATTATGTCCTCAGAGGTGGTGAAGTAGGAGTTGTTGATGATGTAGGCTTGTCGTCCGTCTTCCATGGCATAGGTTCTCCATCATAAAAGGATGATCGAATCTTCGGGATCCTTAAATCTGTAGCCAAACTCATTCAATTGAATCTATATTCATACTCACAGTTATGGTTTTGCATGCCATATATCTGGGCTTGGAGGTGCTCGATTTTCTCTTGAAGCTTGAAGATGGTCTCCCCAATGACTTTAGCATCCAGATTTTGGTTGTTGGTGAACTCCGTGATAATCATCTGGTTGGCGTTGAGTCCACGCTCCACCATCCCTTGGCACTTGAAAACTTCTTGTTCCACGGCTTCGAGCTTTGTCTCCACGCTCCCGGTACGCCTTGGTCCCTCCACATTGCGGATGTGCAGCACCCCCTCACGCATCTCAATGGTTTGAGGATGATGCAGCACTTCCACGAGATAGGGGTTGATAACCCTCTCGAAGAACTTGTCCTCGGGAGTGCTTGGAGACGACATGATGCTCTAGATCTGAAACAGAAACAGCTCGAAACAAAAACAAAGGATATTTGTGTGATACGGTGGTCAAAACCTTCGGGAGTATATATAATGAATTTTTACCGACCAAAATACGTAACATACAAGAAAATGGAGTCCGGGAGGCACACTAGGTGCCCACGAGACAGGGGGCGCGCCCTACAGGGGGGTCCTCCACTCTCGTGGGGGCCTCGTGTCCCTTTCGACTACTTCTTTCTTCCTAAAATTCTTAAATAATCCAAAACTTATAAAAATTGCCTTTGTAGTTGTTTTGGAGTCGGTTTACTTACCGTACCACATACCTATGCCTTTTCGGAGTCTGGAACGTTCTAGAAAGTGTCCCTTATGTATTCCTCAGGAGTTACGGTTTCAATAATATTAGTTTCAACATTGATAGGATTACCTGAAATATAATATTTAATTCTCTGACCGTTTACCACCCTCAGATTTGTGCCTTCGAAGTTGTTGATTTTTATAGCACCAGAATGATAGACCTCCTCGATAATGTAGGGACCTTCCCATTTTGAGAGAAGTTTTCCTGCAAAAAATCTTAAACAGGAGTTGAATAATAACACATAATCTCCTACGTTGAACTCACTCTTTTGTATCCTCTTATCATGCCAGCGTTTGACTTTTTCTTTGAAAAGCTTGGCGTTCTCATACGCTTGGGTTCTCCATTCATCAAGGGAGCTAATATCAAATAACCTCTTGTCACCGGCAAGTTTGAAGTCATAATTGAGCTCTTTGATGGCCCAATATGCCTTATGTTCAAGTTCAAGAGGTAAATGACATGCTTTTCCATAAACCATCTTATAAAGAGACGTACCCATGGGATTTTTGTATGCAGTTCTATAGGCCCATAATGCATCATCAAGTTTTTTGGACCAATTCTTTCTAGATCTATTCACAGTCTTTTGCAAAATTAATTTGAGCTCTCTATTGCTCAACTCTACTTGACCACTAGACTGCGAATGATAAGGAGATGCTATTCTATGATTGACATCATACTTAGCAAGCATCTTATGGAAAGCACCATGAATAAAATGTGAACCACCATCAGTCATAAGATATCTAGGGACTCCAAACCTCGGAAAAATAACTTCTTTAAGCATTTTAATAGAAGTGTTATGATCAGCACTACTAGCTAGAATAGCTTCTACCCACTTAGTAACGTAATCAACAGCAACTAAAATATGTGTAAAACCATTAGAGGCAGGAAAAGGTCCCATATAATCAAAGCCCCAAACATCAAACGGTTCAATAACAAGAGAATAATTCATAAGAATTTCTTGACGTCTACTAATATTACCTATTCTTTGACATTCATCACAGGATAAGACAAACTTACGAGCATCTTTGAAGAGAGTAGGCCAATAAAAACCAGATTGTAGTACCTTGTGTGCAGTTCTATCTCCAGTGTGGTGCCCTCCATAAGATTCAGAGTGACACTTACGTAGAATCTGTTCCTGTTCATGCTCAAGCACACAATGTCTAATAACACCATATACTCCTTCTTTATAAAGGTGTGGGTCATCCCAGAAGTAATGTATTAAATCATAAAAGAACTTTTTCTTTTGCTGGTATGTGAAACTAGGCGGTATATATTTAGCAACAATGTAATTAGCATAATCAGCATACGAAGGAGCAGTACGAGAAGCATTGACAACCGCTAACTGTTCATCAGGAAAGCTATCATTAATAGGCAGTGGGTCATCAAGAACATTCTCTAACCTAGACAAGTTATCAGCAACGGGGTTCTCAGCTCCCTTTCTATCAATAATATGCAAGTCAAATTCTTGGAGCAGGAGAACCCATCTAATGAGTCTAGGCTTAACATCTTTATTTTCCATAAGATATTTAATAGCAGCATGATCAGTGTGAATAGTAACTTTGGAATCAAAAATATAAGGTCTAAACTTATCACATGCAAACACAACTGCTAAGAATTCTTTTTCAGTAGTAGCATAATTTCTCTGGGTAGTATCAAGAGTCTTAGTAGCATACTGGATAACATTCAATTTCTTATCGACTCTTTACCCTAAAACAGCACCTACAGCATAATCGCTAGCATCGCACATAATTTCAAAAGGTAAATTCCAATCAGGTGGCTGAACAATAGGTGCAGTAATCAAAGCTTTCTTAAGTGTTTCAAATGCTGCTACACAATCATCATCAAAGACAAAAGTAATATATTTTTGCAATAAATTAGTTAGAGGCCTAGAGATTTTAGAGAAGTCCTCAATGAACCTCCTATAAAAACCGGCATAACCAAGGAAACTTCTTATACCTTTTATGTCCTTGGGACATGGCATCTTTTCAATAGCATCAACTTTGGCTTTATCAACTTCAATACCTCTCTCGGAGATCTTGTGCCCCAAGACAATGCCTTCATTAACCATAAAGTGACACTTTTCCCAATTCAGGACAAGACTAGTGTCTTTGCATCTCTGCAAAACTCGATCAAGGTTGCTCAAACAATCATCAAAGGAGGATCCATAGACGGAGATGTCATCCATGAATACCTCACAAATCTTTTCACAAAAATTAGAGAATATAGCCATCATGCATCTTTGAAAGGTAGCAGGTGCATTACATAAACCGAAAGGCATATGTTTCTAAGCAAAAGTACCAAAAGGGGAAGTAAAAGTAGTTTTAGATTGATCCTTCGCTGACACAGGTATTTGAGAGAAACCAGAATAACCATCTAGAAAGGAAAAAGGTGTGTGTTTGGATAGCCTTTCTAGCATTTGATCAATAAAAGGTAAAGAGTAATGATCTTTCTTAGTAGCTTTATTTAGCTTATGGAAATCAATTACCATCCTATAACCTGTAATAATTCTTTGCGGGTTCAATTCATCTTTATCATTAGGAACAACGGTAATACCTCCCTGTTTGGGGACACAATGGACAGGGCTTACCCATTCACTATCAGCAACGGGATAAATAATACCTGCCTCAAGGAGCTTTAGTATCTCCTTTCTTACCACTTCCTTCATTTTGGGACTTAATCGTCTTTGAGGATCTCTAACTGGTTTGGCATCTTTCTCCATGGAAATTTTGTGCTGACATAATGTGGGACTAATGCCCTTAAGATCATCCAGAGTATATCCAATAGCAGCTCAGTGCTTCTTCAGAGTTTTCAATAATCTTTCTTCTTCTTTCTCTGAAAGGTTAGCACTAATAATAACAGGATCTATTTCTTTTTCATCAAGATAAGCATACTTAAGATTATCAGGTAATGGTTTGAGTTCAAACACGGGATCACCCTTGGGTGGAGGGGGATCCCCAAGAATTTCAACGGGAAGATTATGTTTCAGCATAGGTTCCTGTTTAAGGAACACTTCATCTATTTCTTCCCTTTCCTTTATAAACATATCATTTTCATGGTCTAGCAAATATTGTTCTAACGGATCAGTTGGAGGAACAGCAATGGAAGCAAGACCAATAATCTCATCCTTACTAGGTGGTTACCTTTCACGAGGTTGTCTACTAAACTTAGCAAAATTAAACTCATGAGACATACCATCTATGCCAACAGTGACGACATTCCTTTCACAATTAATCTTAGCACTAGCAGTATTCAAGAAGGTTCTACCAAAAATAATGGGACAAAAATCATCTTGTGGGGAAGCAAGAACAAGAAAATCAGCAGGGTATTTAACTTTCCCACACAAAACTTCAACATCTGTAACAATCCCAATAGGTTTAATGGTATCCCTATTAGCAAGCTTAATAGTAACATCAATGTCTTCTAATTCAACGGGTGCAATGTCGTGCATAATTTCTTTATAAAGATCATAAGGTATCGCACTAGCACTAGCACCCATATCACATAAGCCGTGATAACAATGATCTCCTATTTTAACAGAAATAACAGGCATGCCTACAACAGGTCTACGTGTCTTAGTATTGGGTCTAGCAATATTAGCAGTTTCACCCAAGAAAGAAATAGCATGCCCATCTAAGTCCTCATCCAAGAGATATTTAATCATAGCAATACCAGGTTCAACATTAATTTCCTCAGGAGGTGTATAAGTCTTAGTATTAGTCTTACGAACAACAGTCGAAGCTTTAGCATGATCTTTTATCCTAACAGGAGAAGGAGATTTTTCAACATAAGCAGTAGGAACAATAGGATCACTATAGGTAATAGTCTTTTCTTCGACTGTAATAGGTGCAACTACTTTAACTTCAACAGGAGGATTATATTTAAACCACTTCTCTTTAGGGAGATCAACGTGAGTAGCAAAAGTTTCACAAAAAGTAGCTACTATCTCAGAGTCAAGTCCATACTTAGCGTTAAATCTACGAAAAGCATCGGTATCCATAAAGGTTTTAAAACAGTCGAACTTAGGTGTCATACCTGACTCCTTACCATCGTCGGAACCCCAATCTTCAGAGTTGCATTTAATTCTTTCCAATAAGTCCCATTTGAAATCAATAGTCTTCAGCATATAAGAACCAACACAGGAAGTATCGAGCAGGTTGCGATTATCAAGAGAAAGCTGAGCATAAAAATTCTGAATAATCACTTCCCTAGAGAGCTCATGATTGGGGCATGAATATAACATTGACTTAAGCCTCCCCCAAGCTTGAGCGATGCTTTCTCCTTTGCGAGGCCAAAAATTATATATGTAATTACGATCACGATGAACAAGATGCATAGGATAGAACTTCTGGTGAAATTCCAACTTCAATCGCTTATAATTCCAAGATCTCGTATCATGACATAGCCTATACCATGTCAATGCATCTCCCTTTAAAGATAAAGGGAAGACCTTCCTTTTGACAACATCATCGGGAATACCTGCAAGCTTAAATAATCCACAAACTTCATCCACAAAGATAAGGTGTAAATCGGGATGCAATGTTCCGTCTCCTGCAAATGGATTAGCTAGCAGTTTTTCTATCATACCCGAAGGAATCTCAAAGTGAATAATTTCATAAAGTTCAGTAGGTTGAGGAGCAACTCTTTCCTCTTCTGGTTGGGGTGAAGATACCCCAAACAAGCCCCTCAAAGGATTAGTTTCCATCGTAACAAGTAACAGAAAATTTCAGCATGCTGTATAAATGTTTCCTTACCAAGTTCGCTCACCAAAAGCGCTACACTCCCCGGCAATGGTGCCAGAAAAGAGTCTTGATGACCCACAAGTGTAGGGGATCTATCATAGTACTTTCGATAAGTAAGAGTGTCAAACCCAACGAGGAGCAGAAGGAAATAATAAGCGGTTTTCAGTAAGGTTTTTCTCTGCAAGCACCGAAATAGTAGGTGATAGATAGTTTTGTGATAAGATAAATAGTAACAAGCAACAAGTAAATAAAGTAAATAAAGTGCAGCAAGGTGGCCCAATCCTTTAGGTAGCAAAGGATAAGCCTGGACAAATTCTAATAATGATAAAGGAGCTCCCGAGGACACATTGGGAATAATCGTCAAGCTAGTTTTCATCACGTTCATATGATTCGCGTTCGGTACTTTGATAATTTGATATGTGGGTGAACCAGTACTTGGGTACTGCCCTAACTTCTACAAATATCCCACTTATGATTAACCCCTATTGCAAGCATCCACAACTACAAAAAGGAGTATTAAGGTAAACCTAACCACAACATTAAACATATGGATCCATATCAGCCCCTAATGAAGCAACGCATAAACTAGGGTTTAAGCTTCTGTCACTCTAGCAACCCATCCTCTACTTATTACTTCCCAATGCCTTACTCTACGCCCAAATAATGGTGAAGTGTCATGTAGTCGACGTTCACATAACACCACTAGAGGAAAAGACAACATACATCTCATCAAAATATCGAACGAATACCAAATTCACATGACTACAAATAGCAAGACTTCACCCATGTCCTCAGGAACAAACGTAACTACTCACAAAGTATATTCATGTTCATAATCAGAGGGGTAATAACATGCATAATGGATCTAAACATATGATCTTCCACCAAGTAAACCAATTAGCATCAACTACAAGGAGTAATCAACACTACTAGCAACCCACAGGTACCAATTTGTGGTTTTGATACAAGATTGGATACAAGAGATGAACTAGGGTTTTGAGAGGAGATGGTGCTGGTGAAGATGTTGAGGAAGTTTGACCCCCTCTCGATGAGAGGATCGTTGGTGATGACGTTGGTGATGTTTTCCCCATCCCGGAGGGAAGTGTCCCCGGCAAAACAGCTCTGCCAGAGCCCTAGATTGATTCCGCCAAGGTTCCCCCTCGTGGCGGCGGAGTTTCATCTTGTAGGCTTGCCCACGATTTTTTCCAGGGTAAAAGTGATGATATAGCAGAAGATGGTCGCCTGAGGCCCACCAGGGGGCCCAGGAGATAGGAAGGTGCACCCTATAGGGGGGGCGCCCCCCTGTCTCCTGGACAGGCTGTGGGCCCCCTAGCCTATTTCCTTCGCTCATAAATTCTTATTAAATCCAAAAAGTTGTTTCGTGGAGTCTCAGGACTTTTGGAGCTGTGCAGAATAGGTTTCCAACGTTTGCTCCTTTTTGAAAGTGCAACTATCCCTAGGTGGTTTTGGTAATTAATAACAACATCTAGCTCATTGAGCTAATGCTATTCCAAGACTATTATTTCAGGAAAGCTCAATGAATGGCAGGTCATGGATGATGAAAGTGGATCCCTCAAAATACTAAGGACAATGGATTGGCTCAAGCTCAAAAGCTCAAGACTCTTCATTTTACATTTTAGTGATCCAAGATCACATTGAGTCTATAGGAAAAGCCAATACTATCAAGGAGGGATGAGGTGTTGCTTAATGAGCCTCTTGCTTCATGTGCTTAGGGATATGCTCCAAAACCCTCAACTACTTTCCCACATCCACAAATGACCAAAACCCAAAGCCAAAATCGGTCACACCGGAACTTCCTATCCGGCGCCACTGATTCCAAAAGTCATAGCCACTGCCACAAACCCTAAGCAAATCGCTCTTACCAATAGGGATCTCGGTCTCACCGAGATGGGGTTGCAATCTCTCTGTTTCCCTTCATAACGTTTCGGTCTAACCGAAGTGAGCGATCGATCCCACCGAGATTGCAATGTAAACTCTCTGTTTCCTTTTTGTAACATTTCGGTCTCACCGAAATGAGCAAATCGGTCCCACCGAGTTTACCTGACCAACTCTCTGGAAAGCTTATTACCAAATCGGTCTCACCGAGTTTGTGTAATCGGTCTTACCGAGATTACGTTATGCCCTAACCCTAACCGAATCGGTCTCACCGAGATGCATGTTGGTCCCACCGAAAATCACTAACGGTCACTAGGTTTACTAAATCGGTCCAACCGAGTTTAACAATTTGGTCCCACCGAGTTTGGTAAATTGTGTGTAACGGTTAGATTTTGTGTGGAGGCTATATATACCCCTCCACCTCCTCTTCATTCGTGGAGAGAGCCATCAGAACGAACCTACACTTCCAACTTACCATTTCTGAGAAAGAACCACCTACTCATGTGTTAAGGCCAAGATATTCCATTCCTACCATATGAATCTTGATCTCTAGCCTTCCCCAAGTTGCTTTCCACTCAAATCTTCTTTCCACCAGATCCAAACCCATTGAGAGAGAGTTGAGTGTTGGGGAGACTATCATTTGAAGCACAAGAGCAAGGACTTCATCATCAACGCACCATTTGTTACTTCTTGGAGAGTGGTGTATCCTAGATTGGCTAGGTGTCACTTGGGAGGCTCCGACAAGATTGTGGAGTTGAACCAAGGAGTTTGTAAGGGCAAGGAGATTGCCTACTTCGTGAAGATCTACCGCTAGTGAGGCAAGTCCTTTGTGGGCGACGGCCATGGTGGGATAGACAAGGTTGCTTCTTCGTAGACCCTTCGTGGGTGGAGCCCTCCGTGGACTCGCGCAGCCGTTACCCTTCGTGGGTTGAAGTCTCCATCAACGTGGATGTACGATAGCACCACCTACCGGAACCACGCCAAAAACATCCGTGTCTCCAATTGCATTTGAATCCTCCAAACCCTTCCCTTTACTTTCTTGCAAGTTGCATGCTTTAATTTCCGCTGCCTATACACTCTTTGCATGCTTGCTTGAATTGTGTGATGATTGCTTGACTTGTCCTAAAGTAGCTAAAATCTGCTAAACTCTAAATTTGGGAAAAGGTTAAGTTTTTATTGGTCAAGTAGTCTAATCACCCCCCTCTAGACATACTTCAAGGTCCTACAAGTGGTATCAGAGCTTTGGTCTCCATTTGCTTTGATTTCCATAGCTTTTGGTGGTCATAGCCTTGGTTTCACAACCTAGGAGAGTATGGCGTCTAGCGAGGGAAATTATCACCGGAGAGGTCCTTACTTTGATGGTACTAATTTTGCTAGTTGGAAGCATAAGATGAAAATGCATATTCTTGGACATAACCCCGCTGTTTGGGCAATTATTTGTATTGGGTTGCAAGGTGAATTTTTCGATGGGAGAGAACCGAACTGTGAAGCTAATGCGGAAGAATTGAAGATGTTGCAATACAACGCTCAAGCTTGTGATATCATCTTCAACGGATTGTGCCCCGAAGAATTCAACAAAATCAGCCGTCTTGAGAATGCAAAGGAAATTTGGGATACTTTGATTGATATGCATGAAGGTACCGAGTCCATCAAGGAATCCAGGTTGGATGTGCTCCAAAGTCAGCTTGACAAGTTAAAAATGAAGGATGGTGAAGGTGTCGCTGAAATGTACTCTAGGCTTGCTCTTATCACAAATGAGATTGCCGGCTTAGGGAGTGAAGAGATGACCGACAAATTCATCATCAAGAAGATCTGAAGAGCATTGGATGGAAAGTATGATACCGTGTGCACATTGATTCAAATGATGCCAAACTACAAAGATCTCAAGCCAACGGAAGTCATTGGAAGGATTGTTGCTCATGAGATGTCACTCACGGATAAGGAGGAACATCACAACAAGTCAAGTGGTGCTTACAAAGCCTCAAGTGAAGCCCCCACATCATCAAGTGAGAAACCAACCTTCAATGAAGAATTGAGCTTAATGGTGAAGAACTTCAACAAATTCTACAAGAGTAGAAGCAAAGAAAGAAGCTCCAAATCAAGGTCTTACAATGACAAGAGATCTTCTAGTTGACAGTGCAATTGCTACAATTGTGGGAGACCCGGACACTACTCCAATGAGTGTACGGCACCCTACAAAAGAAGTGAAGATTCTCCAAGAAGAAGGAGCAAAAGAGAAGAATCACCACCAAGAGAGAGGAGGAGTAGAGATGATCGTTATGAATGAAGACCCTCACGGAGAAGCAAGGATTCGAAAAGGAAGGACAAGTCATCAAGGAGCTACACAAAACGAAGACATCAAGCTCATGTTGGTGAATGGGTTTCTGGCTCCGACTCTGACAATCACTCCGAGAGAAGCTATCACTCCGACTCCGAATATACTCAAGATGAAGGTGTTGCCGGTCTAGCACTTGTGTCAACCAACTCCTACGACATATTTGATTCACCAAATGAAGGTGTTGGAAGATGCTTCATGGCCAAAGGTCCAAAGGTAACACATCCCGAGTATGTTGATTTCAATAGTGATGAAGATGACTTGCTTGTGGATGATGATTTACTTGTTGACAACTCTAGTGATGAATACTATGATGAAACGTCAATTAATCATGCTAAACAAGATAAAACGAATGACAATGATAAGAAGAAGATTGAGCTTCTAACTAAAGAATTAAACTCTCTTAAGTTAGCTCATGAAACTATCTACGAAGATCATCGAGAACTTTTAAGGGCTCATGAGAAGTTACGCTTTGAAAAGCTCAATCTTGAGCAAGAGCATGAGTTCTTAAAAGCGATCAATGATGATCTTCGCAAGAAAAGTTCTTCTTACATTGCCAAGCGTTTACTCTTATCTACTTACATGCCTCAAGTCAAGTCTAGTAACAAGTACAAGAAAGATACTTCCTCTAGTAGTAACAATAATAATGTCAAATCCAATATTGTTGCTTCTAGTAGTTCTCTTGATTCCACTAATGATTCTCTTAGCCAAGTTACACTTGAGCAAGAAAATAGCTTATTGAAGGTAATTATAGAGAAAGGTGTCTACAAGAGCCTTGCCGGGAGTAAGCAATTCGAGGAAATTGTACGCAAGCAAGGAAGGCACCGGAAGAATCAAGGTGTTGGTTTTGAACGAAAGTTCAATGCCAATGGAGTTGAGTGGGAAGAAGATCAATACCCCAAGACAAAGTTTGTTCCTCAACAAGAGAAGTATGATCCTACTTCCTTCAAGGGAACACAAGCTCAAGATGATCTTCCACCACAAGACCACAAGAACAAAGGCAAGGACAAGCTTCAAGATGAGATTGATGCATTTGAAGAAGCACCTAAAGCCTCGTTCAAGTGGGTCCCCAAGACTACGTCAAGTTCTACTTCATCTAGTACAACTACAACTCCAAGGATTCCCATCAAGATGATGTGGATCCCGAAGAAGAAGAACTAGAGAGTTCTTGAGGGTGACTCCGCCAAAATTCTTCACTCATATCATTTTGGCAAGAACATGTGCAATCAACTTCCATATCTTGCACTAGTTCAAGGAGTCACAAACCCTCATGTTGGTAAGACAAGGGACAAGGTAACCTAATGAATTCATGGACATCATCTTGTGTGTGCATCACTCTATGTCTATGGATATTCTTGTTTGTTCCTTGTGGGACTAACCCATGTAGGTAAGTTGAAAGTGCAACTCACTCCAAAGGATTGCTCCAAATGATCTACATCAACATTGAGCATCTACATCTTCAACACCTACATGAAGTCATCATCGACAAAACCCGAGGTTAGTTTATCCCTCTAAGGGGGGATCTCACATCTAGGGGGAGCTTAACTCTAAGAATTGAGTCAAAGCAACTCTAATGGTGTGAACACATTAATGAATTATGTAAAAGTGGTAACCCCGCTTGAGCTTAAACGATGAGTATGATGATCAAATGTTCTCGTTTGACTCCTAAGTCAATATACTCATATATAGATGACCTAGTCATCGCCAAATTGCTTGATAGATGCTAGAATTGGTTGTGCATGCTTTGCCACATATTTCATTTGCTATCTTATTGTGTGAGCATGTTGGTGCATATTTTACTCATTCAAGGACATCCACTTGTTGTTTTGATTATTTGGTTTCTTTTCTTTTTGCCAAGTGGATGGACAAGAATGATTAAGAACCTTCTTTAGCTATCTATGTTTTTCTCATATCAAACTCTATTCATGCTACATCACAAAATTTGATCAAGTCAGATTCGAACCACTCTGTGTGAGGAGCACTCGGAGTCCCCGATTCGTCATAGACTTAAACTTCCAAAACCTCTTTGTGATTCTTGGTCTGACCGATTCTTCCATTTCGATCCTACCGAGATCACCAAGTTGATCAGAGTTTTCAATCTTGGTGCAACCGATTTGAACTTTTCGGTCTCACCGATTTGCTGTAACTGAACACAGTTATGCATCTCGGTGCCACCGAGTTGTCCCACTCGGTCACACCGACAGGGTCGGGCTATATATAGCCACGGGTAAAAATTTGGAAATTTCTCCGAAACCCTTCGCCCGCGCAACAGCTCGCTCTGCCATTGTGGTCTCCGGATCGTCTCCTCGCCACCAGCAGCCTCCTGTCGCTGGTCTTCGCCGCCGTCAACGGAATTCGTCCCCGCCGTTGCCGCCGTAGCAAGTCCACCGCCAAGTTAGGGTATGGACTTGATCTTTGTGCTATCCACGTCTGATTCCTAGCACATTGTTTTCATATTGATTCTTGCCACGATTGAGATTCTTCTATCCAGCCAAAATAGTCCATAGATTAGATGCGATTTAAATTTTTAGGGTTAGGTTTCCGCCGAAACCATCTCGGACCCACCGAGTTGAAAAACTCGGTCTAACCGATTTGGCTTATGCCATTGCACTAGTGACTCTCGGTCTGACCAAGAATTACTAATCGGTGCGACCGATTTGAGGATTCTTTGAAACCCGAGCAGTCTCGGTGCCACCGAACTAAAACTCGGTCCAACCGAGATCATTAGTTTAGGTTCCAAAACTGCTTCGGTATCACCGAGTTTGAAAATCGGTTGATCCGAAATGCTTTCTGTGGAAAACTAAAACTGAACTTTTGAATCACTCTTTTGGAAAAATCTCTGCATTTTGTGATTCTCATCTATTCTATCTCATCTATAACTCTTCACAGGGTCAGCAGTCAGCTCTTGCAGTATGTCTAATCAGAGTGACAGCCAGAACAGGTCTGAAGAGCAGATGGACTTGAGTGAGGGCACTAGTCCCTTAAGTTCAGATGATGGGAGTAGAAGTACTCCTAGCAACTTCCCTAAGGCTGCTACTAGGCAAAGGAGGAAAAGAACTTCAGATTCTGATGATGAAGATTACAAAGCTGAGGAAGATGAGGCCACTTCCAAGAAAGTGGTGCTCAAGAAAGAGTATGGCTCTGCACAAAGCACAAAGCCAGGTCTGAAGAGGAAACTCCTGCCAAGAGAACTCCAATGCCAAAGGCCAGGAAGTCCACTCAAGTGCCAGCTCAGACTCAACCCAAAGAGGCACCTGCAAGGAAAGAAGCACCATCAAAACCTCAGAAGGTCCCCACTGGTGCAACCATGAAGTTCATAATTGAATCAAAGGATGATGGTGATCAGGACAAGAAAAAGAAGAGAGCAAGAACCACAACTGCCAAGGTCCTTGGAAAGCCCTCAATGAGAAGGGATTCTGATGAAGAGGAAGAGGATGCTGCACCAGCACCTAAGGCAGCTAAGCTTATGGGAGATGCAATCAGGTCAGGGGCTGCAATATCCAATCCCAAAGATGCACCCAAAGCTGCCTCCAAGGCCAAGCAAGCTCCAAAGAGGAATAGTAGGAGTATTCCAGCTGTTGAGAAGAACAAGGCCCCAGTGCCCAATGTTGCAGAAGATGAAGATGAAGAAGGACAGGTCCTTAGAAAGCTCAAGCCCAAGATACCAGACCACAATGATGCCCATCCTGTGGCTGAGGACATGAGAATCAGAAAGGATTCAGGGCTGAGACTGTGGAGGATGGAAGACCCATATGCTTCAAGAAGAAGAACTATTGTTGACTACAGGTTCCACACAAAGGAACAGCAGGACTTTTATGAGACCATTCTGTTGGACAAGAAGCCCATTGTCTGTGATATGAGGTGGGTTGGCTGGAAATTCATCAGGGAGAATGAGCAGCACTACCCTAGAGTGGAGGAGAGCTTTGTTGCTTGTGGAGTAGCAGATTTTGTTGGAAAGAAGTTCACCAACTGGAATGATGAGCTTATCATGCAGTTCTACTCCACAGCACATTTTTATCCAGATGGTAGAATTGTGTGGATGTCTGAAGGTACAAGGTACCAATCCTCTGTTCAAGAATGGGCAAGTCTGATAAATGCCCCCAAGGAAGAAGAGGATGACTTGGACATATATGCAAAGAAGAAGTTGGGTCACAATTCAATGGCTCACATGTACAAGGAAATTCCTGACAAGGCTGTAGAGACTCACAAGTTTGGATTAGTTCACTTTCTGCTGTCAGGATTGGCAACCATCAATTGGATCCTGAGGCACACTTTGTTGCCCAAGTCTGGTGACCATAACATGATCAGAGGGCATGCCATCAACATGCTGCATGTGTTTGATGTGCCCCAGAAGTTCAAAGTCATGAGCCTGATCATTGAAACAATCAAGAGGACTACAGCAGATCAGAAGAGGAGCTGTGGATATGCACCTCAAATTCAAGAATTGATTAACTCAAAGATGGGCATAGGGAAATATCAGTTGGATAAGGAACATTTTCCAATTTATCCAGACTTTGAGGACAATGAGGTTGTCATGAATGAAGATGATCCACAGTCAGTCCAAGCTCGGGAGAAGAAGGAGAAGGCAAAGAAGGAGAAGGTTGCCAAGATGCCAACTCAAGAGGAGGCATCTGAGTATTTCTTGAAGACCAAACAAGAGCAGCTTGGTTACTTGATAGCATCAACTCTGAGGATTGAGAAAGGGTTGGCCACCCTAACTCAAAACCAGGAGAGCCTGGAAAGAATCATGGAACAAAAATTCTATGATCTAGATGTCAAGGTAACTGAGATTCAGTCAGTTGTAGAGCAGCTGCAGGATGACATGCAGGAGAGGAAGGGCAAGACAACCACCAATGTGTTTGCTAGAGTGTCCAGAGCCCATAGGTCAGTTGCAGTGCCAGTGACAGACACTAGAGCAACAACTTCAGCACCAGCTACAGCACCTACAGTTCCAGTGCAACCAGCTCCAGCATCCACTCCGGCACCCTCTACTTCAACTGAAACCTTCGTCCAAGGAGCTATCAGGACACCACCACCAGAAGATCAAGCCTGAGAGTCGATCTAGCACTATGCATTTTCTATGAACTTTTTGGTAACTTGTTGCCAAAGGGGGAGAAAAATGTATAGATCATAGGCTTCGAGAGAGAGAGTGTTGCTTTTATTCTCTCTTGCTTTTTGGTGGCTTTTTCAAACTTTGTTTGCTTTTGGTTGAGGTACTATGCTTGTGAGACATTGATGATCATGTGTTTGATCATAAGCTACACTTATGCATGTTTGATATTATCCTATCTATCTTATGTGATCACTCACTATGCTTGGTGATGAGTGCATGTATCCATTGTTTATTATTTTGAGCGCTCCACCAAGATGTATGTGACATGGAAGAGTAACCCATGAGCCTAATTCATTGTGCATTTGCATTCCAAAGCAAATCTTAAACTATGCACAAATTTAGGGGGAGCTCTTGCTTATCACATACTTCTCAAAGCGATGATGTTACTAAATCTTATTATCATTTGTCGAAGCTTTGATCTATATGTTGTCATCAATTACCAAAAAGGGGGAGATTGAAAGTGCAACTATCCCTAGGTGGTTTTGGTAATTAATAACAACAACTAGCTCATTGAGCTAATGCTATTCCAAGACTATTATTTCAGGAAAGCTCAATGAATGGCATGGCATGGATGATGAAAGTGGATCCCTCAAAATACTAAGGACAAAGGATTGGCTCAAGCTCAAAAGCTCAAGACTCTTAATTTTACATTTTAGTGATCCAAGATCACATTGAGTCTATAGGAAAAGCCAATACTATCAAGGAGGGATGAGGTGTTGCTTAATGAGCCTCTTGCTTCATGTGCTTAGTGATATGCTCCAAAACCCTCAACTACTTTCCCACATCCACAAATGACCTAAACCCAAAGCCAAAATCGGTCACACCGAAACTTCCTATCCAGCGCCACCGATTCCAAAAGTCATAGCCACTGCCACAAACCCTAAGCAAATCGGTCTTGCCGATAGGGATCTCGGTCTCACCGAGATGGGGTTGCAATCTCTCTGTTTCCCTTCGTAACGTTTCGGTCTAACCGAAGTGAGTGATCGGTCCCACCGAGATTGCAATGTAAACTCTCTGTTTCCTTTTTGTAACATTTCGGTCTCACCGAAAAGAGCAAATCGGTCCCACCGAGTTTACCTGACCAACTCTCTGGAAAGCTTATTACCAAATCGGTCTCACCGAGTTTGTGTAATCGGTCTTACCGAGATTACGTTATGCCCTAACCCTAACCGAATCGGTCTCACCGAGATGCATGTCGGTCCCACCGAAAATCACTAATAGTCACTAGGTTTACTAAATCGGTCCTACCGAGTTTAACAATTCGGTCCCACCGAGTTTGGTAAATTGTGTGTAACGGTTTGATTTTGTGTGGAGGCTATATATACCCCTCCACCTCCTCTTCATTCGTGGAGAGAGCCATCAGAACGAACCTACACTTCCAACTTACCATTTCTGAGAGAGAACCACCTACTCATGTGTTGAGGCCAAGATATTCCAATCCTACCATATGAATCTTGATCTCTAGCCTTCCCTAAGTTGCTTTGCACTCAAATCTTCTTTCCACCAGATCCAAACCCATTGAGAGAGAGTTGAGTGTTGGGGAGACTATCATTTGAAGCACAAGAGCAAGGAGTTCATCATCAACGCACCATTTGTTACTTCTTGGAGAGTGGTGTCTCCTAGATTGGCTAGGTGTCACTTGGGAACCTCCGACAAGATTGTGGAGTTGAACCAAGGAGTTTGTAAGGGCAAGGGGATCACCTACTTCATGAAGATCTACCGCTAGTGAGGCAAGTCCTTCGTGGGCGACGGCCATGGTGGGATAGACAAGGTTGCTTCTTCGTAGACCCTTCGTGGGTGGAGCCCTCCGTGGACTCGTGCAGCCATTACCCTTCGTCGGTTGAAGTCTCCATCAACGTGGATGTACGATAGGACCACTTATCGGAACCACGCCAAAAACATCTGTGTCTCCAATTGCGTTTGAATCCTCCAAACCCTTCCCTTTACTTTCTTGCAAGTTGCATGCTTTAATTTCCGCTGCCTATACACTCTTTGCATGCTTGCTTGAATTGTGTGATGATTGCTTGACTTGTCCTAAAGCAGCTAAAATCTGCCAAACTCTAAAATTGGGAAAAGGTTAAGTTTTTATTGGTCAAGTAGTCTGATCACCTCCCCCCTCTAGACATACTTCATGGTCCTACACTTTTCCAGCCAGAATTCCAACTGCCGGCATTCCCCCTCTTCATCGTAAACCTTGTAAAATAAGAGAGAATAGCCATAAGTATTGAGATATAATGTGTAGTAACATCCCATAATGCAATAAATATTGATATAAAAGCATGATGCAAAATGGACGTATCAGTGGCGAGGCTTGGCATGCTCGGGCAGGCTAGGCAGCGAGCACGCACTCAACAGAGCGCTAGGCGGCACACAGAGCGCGTGTTTTGCATGCCAGCACGCCCGGACGAACGCAGTCACCGCGTGAACCGTGACATCAGGCCACCCTAAGCGCTAACTTGATGGCTGGCGTGTAGTCCTTGGTAGTTTGGAGTGTTACCACGGTTGGGCTTGGATCTAGGTGCAGTAGAAATGGATTTGTACTGCAAGCAAGTTTCTGGACAGTAACTTTGGAGGTTTACTGTGGTCAAACCACTGGGAGTTAAGGGCTGAGCTTTGGAGGCTTGCTTACACTTACTAAGGTAAATAGGCACAAGAAAAACCAGCTACAATGGAGCTAGTAAAAAGGTAGTTGCTGTAGAAACTACCATTTTTGTCCAGAAATGAATTTAATTTTTGTAGCCAAAATATTCTAAAGAGTGGTGAAATATTTCTGCTCAGAAAGGTGCCCTAGGGTCCAAAGAATAATTGGGATTTTTCTCAGGATTTTTGGGGCAAGAAAAATTAGGGTTGCTTTGGAGCACAAAGGGCTAACCAGGGTTTTGGAGGGCAAAATGAATATTTTTCATTTAAGAAAAATATTCCAAGCAATATTTTGAGTTGATCCAGAGGTGCAATGATGGTTTTGAGGAGGAGAGGGAGCAATTGGGTGAAAGTCAAGGAGTACCCAAGTGGTTAAGTCCAAATGAAGTGATTCAAAAGCTCCAAATTCAAAACCAACTCAACTGAAAACCAGGCAAAAAAGAGGGCAAAAACCAGACTGTCACAATTTTCCCCTCCTTGTAGCTTATCTCGTCTACTTCTCCCACAATCGCCAGTGGCACCGGTCCGTCGTCGTCACTCGGCTGCTCCTCGTCATCAGAGGACAACTCTAGTTGGGAGGCTATACCGCGGCGGCAGCACAATCCCCGATGTAGTGTAGTGCGTGTGGTGTCCTATTGGGTGTGCGCGGAACACCCACCACACACTCCGTCGCTGCTGCCCGTTTGCAGTTGTTGCTGGCCGCCGTTGCTGCCACCCCACCGTCTGCTGCTATGGCCGCCACACTGCCTTCAAAAGCCAGGGCCATTGCCCACTCTGCCACTATGGCCTGAAGGCGGGAGGTGGCCACCGTGGCCGCCACCCCACTGCTAGCCATCATGTCCATCACCCACTCCGCCGCCGTGGCCCGAAGGTGGGAGGTGGTGGTCATGGACGCCACCCCATCATCGGTCGACGTGGCTCACGGCCCACCATCGACTGTCGGGGCCATCACTCGCTCCGCCATCGCCGCCCGAAGGAGGGAGGCAGAGGTGGAGGCCCGCACATGCGTCAGCGACCTTGCGCACAACATCGTGTTCCTGTAGGAGGAGGAGGAGCACCTCATCAAGCATGCAAAGAGCTTTACCATCGTCGTGGCCGCAGCACACTCCGACGCAGAAGCGATGAATCAAGGATCTACTAGGTGTCCGGCCACTTCGAGGGGGGTTGTCTGGAGCGGCAAAGGGCATTCGAGATGAGCGTCGCTAAAGGTGCGGCAGTAGCAGGCACCATATTGTAGTTGTCCAGCTCGTCGGTAGACTTGTCCTCCTATGCCTCTTACTGAGCGTGCTCGGTAGAGGAGAGGCTACCGGAAGTAGTACAAAGCCCCTTCGTAGTAGTAGTATTTAGGGGCTATTTTGTTCAGTTCATCTGACTATAGATGTGGTGGAACTTACAATGTACTTAAAATTGGCTAGTATATATAGTTGAACTAGCTATTTCAGTACTTGGTTGGCAACAATTGAGGAAAAGTTTGGTTGGTTCAGCTGTCGAGTTGAACTGTTTGTATAAAAGAACGACTGCTTAATCTATGAATGAACTGTATGCTGAAGTACTGAATTTTAGTTGCAAAAATTAGATAGTGCTAGTGATTTTTAGCTTCATATTTTGACAAATGGCAGTGTTACAAGGTTAACAAATGGCAATGCTAGATCAGCAAATGTCAATCTTTATAGTTTGACAGATGGCAATATTGAATATACCCAATATGAGAGATGCAAATCTTACAAAATTGTCTGTACATGCAGTTGCACACGGGTCATACGAAAAAACCGTTTGCGTTGAAGGGAGCTACAAATCCTGCTTGCCAGATTTTCTCTTGGCTTAGCACCATAGTATCGCTTTGCACATCGTATTCAATCTGAACCTTGTGCGTTGAAGAGATGCACAAATGCTGCGCGACGAATTTTCCCTTGTGTCGGTGTCAAAACCGGCGGATCTCGGGTAGGGGGTCCCGAACTGTGCGTCTAGGCAGATGGTAACAGGAGACAAGGGACACGATGTTTTTACCCAGGTTCGGGCCCTCTCGGTGGAGGTAAAACCCTACTCCTGCTTGATTAATATTGATGATATGGGTAGTACAAGAGTAGATCTACCACGAGATCAAGGAGGCTAAACCCTAGAAGCTAGCCTATGGTCTGATTGTTGTTCGTCCTATGGACTAAAACCCTCCGGTTTATATAGACACCGGAGAGGGCTTGGATTACACAGAGTCGGTTACAATGGTAGGAGATCTACATATCCGTATCGCCAAGCTTGCCTTCCACGCCAAGGAAAGTCCCATCCGGACAGGGATGAAGTCTTCAATCTTGTATCTTCATAGTCTTGGAGTCCGGCCAAAGATGATAGTTCGGCTATCCGGACACCCCCTAGTCCAGGACTCCCTCAGTAGCCGCTGAACCAGGCTTCAATGACGACGAGTCCGGCGCGCATATTGTCTTCGACATTGCAAGGCAGGTTCCTCCTCCGAATAATCCATAGAAGATTTTGAACACCAGGATAGTGTCCGGCTCTGCAAAATAAGTTTCATATGCCACCGTAGAGAGAATAATATTTACACAAGTTCAACCTGCTGACGTATTTCGTGGCATGACATCACACCACGGCCAAGCCTTTATTCGAATTGTTTTTATTGATCCACCTCAGCGCGTTTAGCAAAGCGGTTTCCTTGGCACGCCTTGTCAAAGCAGAGATCGTGTCCCCTAATTCCGGGATTCTCATCAATACGGGCGTGGGTAACCCAACCGTGCCATTGATTACGGCGCTTGGGAGATAAGCGAGTTTTACCAAGCTGGTGGGGACGGATAGTTTCGTCCGCCCATATATAGGGGGATAAGGATCCACCTTTTTACCTACGCCTTCTTCCTCCTTTGCTTATCCATTTCCGCACACTCGAGCTCCAACGCCCAAGCCCGCACATCTCGCCTCAACCTTCCCCAGTCATGTCCGGAGCGGGAGGCAAGTGGATGGCCTCCTCCGTCACGGAGGGGCACATCAAAAAGTTGAGGAAAGCCGGATACCTGCACAACGATATTGCGCACCGGCTTCCAGACGAGGGGCAGCTCGTCCCCACCCCCAGGCCCCATGAGAGAGTGGTGTTCCTTCCCCATTTCCTCCGCGGACTGGGCTTCCCACTCCACCCATTCGTCCGGGGACTCATGTTCTACTACGGCCTGGATTTCCATGATCTGGCCCCGAATTTCATCCTCAACATCTCAGCGTTTATCGCTGTGTGCGAGGCCTTCCTCCGCATCAAGCCCCACTTCGGCTTATGGCTGAAGATTTTCAATGTCAAGCCAAAGGTAGTGGGCGGCCAGTAGGCGGAGTGCGGAGGCACCATGGTGGGCAACATGCCCAACGTCACATGGCTCGAGGGCTCCTTCGTGGAAACCATCAAAGGGTGGCAATCGGGGTGGTTCTACATCACCGAGCCGCGTGAACCTGAATGGGCAGCGGCCCCCGAATTCAGATCTGGCATCCCCACGCGGCTCACCTCCTGGAAAAAGAAGGGCCTGACATGGGGTGCTTTAGAGGAGCTGACCAGACTCCAAACTTGCGTCCAAGACCTTGTGAACAAGAAGACCAAGCTCGTCAACGTGGTCCAGGTCATGCTCGTCCGCCGGATCCTCCCATGCCAACAACGGGCCTTCAATTTGTGGGAGTTTGATCCGGCACAGCACCAGACCTTGAGCAGGCTCTTCGACACTACGTACGAAGACGCCTGGAGGGTGCTATTCAAGGGCGCCGAAGCTCCCGCATCCGCTACCGAGGATCGCGGATTCAGCTCGCAGCGGCAAGCCGGCGAGGTAAGCTATTTTACCCTTTACGGGACACTAGTTTTCCACAGTTTGACTCTATGAGGGATCTAAACTCCCTTTACCTTTGACAGGCTTGGCGGAAGAAGTCCGTGCAGGTTAACTGTCTGGCTCCCTTGCCAGAAGACCCAGCGGATGCCTGATTAACGGGCCTGCTGGCTCCAGCGCCTTACGTGGTGCCGGAGAAGAAGGCCAAGAAAAAGGCCACGGGAACTCAGAGGACTTCCCGGCGCCAGGTGTTATCGGACTCATCGTCCGATGACTCCGAGGCGGACTCCTCCCTCGAAGACGGGGAGGAGAAGAAAGAGGCCTCTCCCCCAGCGGGGGGAGAGAAGAAAAGGAAGGCTTCCCCAACGGAGGAGGCCGAAGGGTCCAAGAAGGGAAGGACCCTTCCTCCGGACTATTCCACCGACGCCGACGACGGCGAAGAGGAGTGGCCTTCAAGGTTCAAGCCCCTGGCGAGATTGTAAGTGTCCGGATTCCAGAATAACTCATGATTTTTCTTTCGTCGCATAGTGTCTTCTAACGCCGAATACCACCATGTAGCCCGCCCTAGGATGATCTCCCCGCTTCGTCGAGCGGCTCCTTGGGCCTGTCGGATGTGAATAGCGCTTCACTTCCGACCGCCTCCTCCCCCCGCGACGTAGACGACGCCAAGGTGGGGTCCCAGAAGGGGGCCAGCCAGGAGGAGGAGGTGCCACAGGGCAACCTCCCGGACTTTGGACCGGACTCCACACCGGAACCTTTAGTGGTTCCGGAGTCCGGCGGGTGGCCCCTTTGTAGGAAGGGTGAGACTGCGATGCCGGTGACCTCCGTCCAACCGGAGGCGCCGGATAATTTCCTGGAGGCGCTCAACGGCGCTTCCATCAACGAGGAGCACCGCACTGTCATGAGTGCGGTGATTCAGAAGGTTTAGTCCGCCAAGAGCGGGCTGACCGAAGCCTGCACCAGCCTTCTAACAGGCTTCGAGGTATGTGATTAAGATATGTAAAAATAGTATCGCATAGATAGTAGCCCCTGATGCTCAGTTTGGTGTTCGAAAAGAAAAGCCGAACTTAGGATCTAAAAAAGATATACGCAGGAGTCAATACAAATATGTCAATATGGGAATGCAGGTTGCGCTGCTGACCTCCGCCGCACTGACAGCGGAGGTCAATGCCTTGAAGCAGAGCCTCGAGCGGTCCGAGAATGAGCTCGGCCGAGCCAAGAAGCAGCTCGAGGACAAGGAAGGTAAGTAATACCTTATAGAAAAGGATTTTGGTTGCAAAAAATGACAGGGATAACGTGAGTATTGTAGGGGCCACGAACGAGGAGGCGACCCTGAAGGACGCGGTGTCCGAGGCCGAACGCAATGCGGCCACGGAACGCACCGAGCGGGAGAAGCAGGAGGCGCGAGTGGCGGAGGTGCGGCAAGAGCTCCAGGCTCTCGTGGAAAAACACAAGAGTTTGGAGCGTGACTCGAAGACTCGAGAGTCCGAGCTCGCCTCGGCCCTTGAGAGTGCCAAATCCGCTAAGGCCGAAGCCCAGAGGGTCCTCCAGGAGATTGAGGAGATAAAAAAGATAGCGGCGGGTAAGGCATTCTTCATGCAAAGCAAGCATGTAAAAGTGAATTATCTGTTACTTACCCGGATTCGGAGCTCTCCAGGAGCATTCGTAGATCTGCCCCGTAGTGTGTCCGATGCTGCCGCATTCTACCGGGCCAAGGAAGGGAGCTCGATGGAGAAGGTATTCTGGTCTCAGTATGCTGAGGCCGGACATCCGGTGCCCCTGAGCGACCAGCTGAAGCAGCTGGTCGAGCTCCACAAGGTGGCCGAACAGGCCATGAAGGGCCTCATAGTTCGGCTGTGGCCCAAAGAAGCCATACCTGGGAGCTACTTCGGTCTGGTGCGGCGGCTGGTGGACGCCTGTCCATGGGTTGAAGTCATCAAGCACTCCGTCTGCATTGAAGGTGCCCGTCGGGCCCTTGCCAGCGCTAAAGTGCACTGGGGCAAGATGAACGCCGAGAAGCTTGTGACGAACGCGCCACCGCCGGGCAAGGAGTATCGCACGCCCGAGATGTACTACAAGGGTGTCCTGAAGGGTGCCCGCCTTATAGCGGGTGAATGCTCCAAAGATGTAATTTTTGAGTAGACTCCCATTTTGTTATCTTGTGCGCTGAAAACTTGTTCATATGCGCTAAGCAACGCTTGTTAATTTAAAATATTACCTTCTGTGTGGCCGTTTATCAAATTTGAGAGATGGCAAGTCGTTGGCTTCAGCCCCCATGCCACGAGTGCTGGGGTGTTCGGGATAAACTTGAGCGCTCTTTTTCCCATTTTTGGGTCCTTCGAGGGAGGCGCTCAACACAACGAACGAGGCAACCGGACTTATAATGCTTGAACACTCCCACTTAGCCATAGAATTCTATAATTTTAAATTTCGGCAAAGCCCCTAGTGTTCGGAAGGCCGAATTTGGGGCGCTATCCACGCCTGGGGCCGGACAAAGCCGGCTCCTCACTCTAAGCGGCATAAGTCTTTAGGGACTCGAAAAAACCTCTCGAACAACGACCGGCTCTCGCCCCATCATGATGGTCAGTTTTAGCTTTCTCCACTGAGGTGCTCAACCCAGCTCTACTGGGGCACAAATCGCAGTGGTTCTTCCAGCGCTACCTTAGCCGATATAACGGAACGTAAGGTACCAAAACATGGGAGCCGGGCAAACCCAACTATTGACCCAAGACATGATTCAGAGCCGATGCATATAATGCTATAAGTTCGGGGTGCCGCACTTGTGAAAGTGTTCGGACTTATCACACCATATTCTGGGGAACTTAAGCCCCTGGTGTATTTGGCCCTACCAAAGCGTACGGGTGCAACATGTCATAAGTGAACATATATAGATAAGAAAAGGGAAATGTAATGATAGGCAAAAAGCGATGCTGTCACAGCCCCAGTTCTGGCCTTGCTTGTCTTGCATTAGCCTCCATGCATCATGTTAAATTTCTCAAAAACTTGAAATGGGGGCTGATAAACCCTAGCAGCAAATGAAATTCAACTAGGGTCTACATAAAATCATTTTCACTGAACTGAAAATGCCCTTCTAAAATGTGCACCATTTAAATAATCACATATGGAGTTGAATTTGAATCTTTGGTTCAAACCAACTTCATTTAATCCGGTTGCTAGTTGAATTACCTCAAACCACGACATATTGCCATGTCACACTCATGCATCATATTGTTGCATTGCATTGATTGTGTTCTTCCTTGTTTGCCGGTATTTGTCCCCTCTTAGTAGACGTGTACCGACGATGTGATCGATGACACCAATGAAGAACTATACTATCTTCAGAAGTGCCAGGCAAGCAAAAAACTCCTTGTTCATTCCGATACAATCCCACTCTCTCGCTCCTACTCTCTTATACTGCATTAGCACAACAATGATTCATCTGTTACTTGCTGCGGTAGCTAAACCCCTTTATCCTCTGCATGACCTGTCATTGCCACAGTAAATAGATGAAACCCACTAGCATGAGTAGGAGTTGTTTGAGCCCTGATGTGCCTACTCATTCATGCTTGTTTGTCATTCCTGTTGCTGCTTAGAGTTGAGTCAGGTCTGATTCATCGGGGATGAATTGGAATGTGGTGAACATGCCCTACTATTGAGAGCTAAGTGTGTGAACACGATTTGGTAAAGGTAGCGATGAGAGGCCATGTAGGAGTACATGGTGGGTTGTCTCATTGAAACCGTCCTCAGGAACTGAGTTCTGTGTTTGTGATCCATGAACAGCTACTACCACACATTGGGATGCTTAAGTGCCCCTCTCAACTTATTAATCAACCTGATCTCTGTCCAGGAGTTGCAACTAGTTTCTGGTGTTTGTAGGTAGTGTTAGTAGTCTACCAAGTGGCACCCGGTATAGGTGGGCTTGGGATAGACTAGGCACAGTGGCCCGGTGTACCAAGTGGCACCCGGATGGTGGACTTGGGAACCCTGCACACATCGTTTGGGGCCGTGAGCGACATCCCGGCCGGATCTCCTTGCGGATGGAACCCGAATAGGCGATAAACCTGGACGAGAGACTTGTGTGGTTAGTCAGGTCATGGCCGACTCCATCGCTAGGCTTTGGCCTTGAAGGTTGCCGAGATACACGAGGTGTACATGGTGGTAAGTGGCGAGAGCGTGTGTGAAGAAGTACACCCCTGCAGGGTTAACATCATCTATTCGAATAGCCGTGTCCGCGGTAAAGGACTTCTGGGTTGCCTCTACAGTTCATAGACAAGTGAAAGTGGATACTCTAAAATGCGCAAGATAAGCGTGAGTGCTATGGATGGCGTTCTCGTAGGGAGACGGGAGCGGATCCATAGTGGTGTATTGATATGGTGAATATGTGGACTCGTGTGCGCCACCTCAAAAGAGTTACTTGCAGTCGTAGTTCAGGATAGCCACTGAGTCAAAGCTGGCTTGCTGCAGTCAAACTCCACCATCCTCTTTGTTGATAATGATGCATATGTAGTTAGTTCTGATGTAAGTCTTGCTGGGTACATTTGTACTCACGTTGCTTAATTTGTGTTTTTGCAGAGAGACTTCAGTCTTGCTAATAGTTCCACATGGACTTCGACGTTTAGCTTGTTACCTCAGCTACGATCTTGTGCCCTCGGCAGGATCTGGTAGATAGTCAGGTTTCTTAGCCTTTTTCATTTATAGTTGTCTGTACTCAGACATGTTAAGCTTCCGCATGTGCTTTGACTTGTATGCTCTGAATGTTGGGTCATGAGACCCATGTTTGTAATATCTCACTCCTCGGAGCCTATTGAATAAAATATTTGAGTTGTAGAGTCATGTTGTGATGCCATGTTGTATTTACACATATCGAGCATATTGTGTGTATCTAATTGAAATGCTTGGTATTTGTGGGATCTGACTATCTAGTTATTTATCCTTAGTAGCCTCTCTTACCGGGAAATGTCTCCTAGTGCTTCCACTGAGCCATGGTAGCTTGCTACTGCTCCGGAACACTTAGGCTGGCCGGCATGTGTCCTTCTTCATTCCTGTGTCTGTCCCTTCGGGGAAATGTCATGCGATTAATACCGGAGTCCTGTTAGCCCGCTACAGCCCGGTTCACCGGAGTCCTACTAGCCCAGTGCTACAGCCTAGATTCACTCGCTAATGACCAACACGTTCGATGCTGGGTCATGGATGCCTATCCCTGTAAGTTTGTGCCACTTTGGGTTTATGACTAGCCATGTCAGCCCGGGCTCCTTATCATATGGATGCTAGCGACACTATCATATACGTGTGCCAACAGGCGCAAACGGTCCCGGGCAAAGGTAAGGAGACACCCGTGGGGATACCGTGCGTGAGGCCGCAAAGTGATATGAGGTGTTACATGCTAGATCAATGTGGCATTGAGTCGGGGTCCTGACAGATGCATTGTTTATTCAAAAAATACTGCAATGAAAGCAGGATGATACAAGTAGTGCGATAAGCAAGGGATGGGACTATTTAACATGTCCCCCTCCAGGGGTAGGCTGCGGAATGGTATGTAAAACAGGTATAATGCTCATAATGGAGACCACCTGGATACTCGACGTAGCTTTTCTGCTTCCCTAGCTATTGCATTGTGATTCGGCAAGTCTACTGCCGGACAGGGCTTCTGGAAAACAGAGTCCTGTGAGTAAGAAGAAAGAAAAAGAAGAATGTCACGATTCGGAGCCCCTGGTGTGGTTGAGCCACACTCTGGGCATGCCGTGGTCGTGCCCCTCCCCCTGTGCCCATGGTATCTCCAGAGCGTAGTTATGTACGCGTGGTACTGGTCTCGCGGTTTCGCAAGGGCTGGGGTTGGGGCCGCATTGCTACGCGTGCTCGGAACGTGCCAGGTGGTCTTCTTGTAGGTTACTCCGGGCGCGCTTGACGATGTCCGACCGCTTAACAGCTAGACTCGAGAATTGCCTTAAGAGGCTGCTTTGTATTTCCGCCAGGAGAGCCGCTGTATGCTCCTCCGTTCAGAGAGAGCGTTCGGTGTTTCCGTTGACCGTAATGACTCCTCGAGGGCCTGGCATCTTGAGCTTGAGGTATGCGTAGTGCGGCACCGCATTGAATTTTGCAAATGCGGTTCGTCCGAGCAGTGCATGATAGCCGCTGCGGAACGGGACTATGTCGAAGATTAACTCCTCGCTTCGAAAGTTATTCGGGGATCCGAAGACCACTTCGAGTGTAACTGAGCCTGTACAATTGGCCTCGACACCTGGTATGACGCCTTTAAAGGTCGTTTTTGTGGGTTTAATCCTTGACGGGTCTATGCCCATCTTGCGCACTGTATCCTAATAAAGTAGGTTCAGGCTGCTGCCGCCGTCCATCAGGACTCTAGTGAGGTGAAATCCGTCAACGATTGGGTCTAGAACAAATGCGGCGAATCCGCCATGGCGGATGCTAGTGGGGTGGTCCCTTCGATCAAAAGTGATCGGGCATGAGGACCACGGATTGAACTTCGGGGCGACTGGCTCCATCGCATATACGTCCCTAAGTGCACGCTTCCGCTCCCTTTTGGGTATGTGGGTTGCGTATATCATGTTCACCGTCCGCACTTGTGGGGGGAAACCTTTTTGTCCTCTATTGTTCGGCGGCCGGGTCTCCTCCTCGTCATTGCCATGCAGCCCCTTGTCATTATTTTTGGCAATTAACTTGCCTGCCTGCTTGAACACCCAACAATCCCTGTTGGTGTGATTGGCTGGCTTTTCGGGGGTGCCGTGTATCTAGCACAAGCGATCGAGTATTCGGTCCAAATTGGACGGGCCCGGAGTATTTCTTTTGAATGGCTTTTTCCGCTGACCAGGTTTAGAACCTCTGAATCCGGCATTGACTGTCGTATCTTCAGTATTATCGCCGTTAATGCGGTGCTTGTGCTTATTGCGACGCGACCAGCCATTGCTGTCCTTGGTATCCGAACTACTAGATTTTTTTGTCAGGTTGTTACTGCGAGCTAGCCAGCTGTCCACTCCCGCGCAGAAGCGAGTCATGAGTGATGTGAGGGCTGCCATGGATTTCGGCTTTTCCTGTCCTAGGTGTCGGGCTAGCCACTCGTCGTGGATGTTATGTTTGAAGGCTCCAAGGGCCTCTGCATCCGGACAGTCGACAATTTGATTTTTCTTAGTTAAGAACCGTGTCCAGAATTGTCTGGCCGATTCATCTGGCTGCTGAATTATGTGGCTTAGGTCATCAGCGTCTGGTGGGCGCACATATGTGCCCTGGAAGTTATCAAGGAATGCGGCTTCCAGGTCTTCCCAACACCCAATTTATTCTGCTGGCAAGCTGTTGAGCCAATGCCGAGCTGGTCCTTTAAGCTTGAGTGGGAGGTATTTGATGGCATGTAGATCGTCACCGCGGGCCATGTGGATGTGAAGGAGATAGTCCTCAATCCAAACCGCAAGATCTGTTGTGTCATCGTATGATTCAATGTTTACGGTTTTGAAACCCTCGGGGATTTGATGATCCATTACCTCGTCTGTGAAGCATAGTGGGTGTGCGGTGCCTCTGTATTGGCTATATCGCGATGCAGCTCAAACGAGCTTTGTCTACTGTGTTCGGCCCGGCCGGAATTGCTGTATCCGGCATGACGGTTGTTGTCACGTATCGTGGGGCGCCCACATGATCCGTAGATCGATCTTGTTTGTCTTGCCTTATCCTCCAATATGTCTCGTAAGTCCGGCGCATTCCCCCGTGGCTTTGTACTTTTCGAGCGACGCCAGGGTATGGCTTTAGTGGAGGGCCTAGAGGCCTCTCTGTCGCGGCCACGAGGTGGCCGGTCGGCCGTATTGTGTGCTGGTGATGTAGGTTTATGTGCTTCCTCCTCTAATCGGGGTAGCAGCTTGCGTTTGGGGTAGCTTTTGGAGGGGCATTCGAGTTCATACTCTTCAGCCACAAGGACTTCAGTCCATCTGTCGGCTAGGAAATCTTGGTCAGCTCTAAGCTGTTGCTGCTTTTTCTTGAGGCTGCTTGCCATGGCCATAAGCCTGCGTTTGAAATGCTCTTGTTCGACGGGATCCTCAGGCACGACAAATTCGTCGTCGTCGAGGCTTGCCTCGTCTCCGGAGGGAGGCATATAATTATCGTCCTCTACCTCTCTATCTGCCGCTCTCTCACAAGGGCTGGCTTCTCCATCCTCCTGTGCTGAATCTTGCTGGAGGGGGTTGTCTTCGGCACTGTCCGGGGTCTTATTGTCTCCGGTGCCGGAATCTCCATTTTTGCTGTGGCGGGATTTAGAGCGGCGCCGCTGACGCCGGCGCTTAGGCTGTTTCTTGGAGGGGTCATCCTCCGTTGTTCCATTGCCATTCCCATCCTTTGGGATGTCCACCATGTATATGTCGTATGACGAGGTGGCCTTCCAGTGCCCTGTAGGCGCTGGTTCTTGGTCGTCTCCGGCATCGTCGTCCATACCGTCGATGTCTTTGGAGTCGAAGTCTAGCATGTCGGTTAAGTCATCGACAGTGGCTACGAAGTGGGTGGTGGGTGGGCTTTGAATTTCTTCGTCGTCCGCATCCCAACCATCCTGACCATAATCTGGCCAGGGCTCTCTTGATAAAGAGAGACACTTTAGCAAATTCAGGATGTCGTCAAAAGGGGAGTGCTGAAAGATGTCCGCAGCGGTGCACTCCATGATCGGCACCCAATCGGGTTTGATTGGTAGGGGCGCGGAAGGTTCGAGGTCCGGAGAGGAGTCCGGCACCTTGGAGTCACGAGCTTCACAAGGGACAGGGTTGGTATTCGGCTCTATCGCTGTAGAGGTAGCAGCCCCCGAGGCGGTGTCCAGCCACCCATCCTCGATCAGCGCAGTCGGTTCCGAGCTAAGGGTCGGAGCGGACTCTTGTGCGGCCTCCAGGGCACTGTCCGGCAGCAGAGCTAAATCATGCCCATCGTGACAGTGCGGCGCGCTCGGCTGTGGCTCGAATCCGTCGAAGATCAAGTCTCCGCGGATGTCAGCCTATAGTTCAAACTTCCAAATCTGACCTGATGGCCAGGGGCGTAGATTTCGATCTGCTCCAGATGGCCAAGTGAATTGGCCCGCAGTGCAAAGCCGCCGAATACAAAGATCTGTCTGGGGAGAAAAGTCTCACCCTGGACCACGTCGTCATTGATGATCGAAGGAGCCATCGGGCCTATAGGTGACGACACAGAGGAACTCTCAATGAAAGCACCAATGTCAGTGTCAAAACTGGCGGATCTCGGGTAGGGGGTCCGGAACTGTGCGTCTAGGCGGATGGTAACAGGAGACAAGGGACACGATGTTTTTACCCAGGTTCGGGCCCTCTCGGTGGAGGTAAAACCCTACTCCTGCTTGATTAATATTGATGATATGGGTAGTACAAGAGTAGATCTACCACGAGATCAAGGAGGCTAAACCCTAGAAGCTAGCATATGGTCTGATTGTTGTTCGTCCTATGGACTAAAACCCTCTGGTTTATATAGACACTGGAGAGGGCTAGGGTTACACAGAGTCGGTTACAATGGTAGGAGATCTATATATCCGTATCGCCAAGCTTGCCTTCCACGCCAAGGAAAGTCCCATCCGGACACGGGACAAAGTCTTCAATCTTGTATATTCATAGTCTTGGAGTCCGGCCAAAGATGATAGTTCGGCTATCCGGACACCCCCTATTCCAGGACTCCCTCACCTTGGCTTACTGGGGAAAACCATAGCTCCGACTTTGCATATGAGTGTTCTATCTAAAACATTTGCAAACAAGAGCTGCACAAATCCTGCTCGGCAGATTTCCCGTTGGCTTACTAGGGAAGCTGTCGGTTTACGTACGGGTGTTCCATCTAAAACGTTGTGATCAAGAGGTGCACAAATCTTGCTCGACACACTTTCCCTTGGCTTCCTGGGGAAGCTGTTGGTTTGCATACGGGTGTTCTAACTAAAACGTTTGCGATGAGTGTTTTATATTTAAAAACCATTGACGTTTTTAAAGAAAATCATTTGATAAGTCTGTACGTTCAGAGAGAAATATGAAACTTCATTCAAACCATATCTTTCATTCAGTCACACTGCGAATCTATATTCATATGACCGAGATACAGTATTAATCCCAACTGGAGGACTAGTGGCAAATGATCCTTCTGCGCCATGGCGTTGGTGGAGGTCTGCGGGAGGGAAATGGCCCATATTAAACTGCGGCTTGGGCTCCATTAATGGAGAGGATGTGATCAAGGCGGGCGGCCATGGATGTCAAAGGGCTCGCTTCCCCTTGAGCCTGCGCGGCGTACAGCTTGAACACTTCCTGATGAGCATACGCATTAGAGTACAGCTTGCACGCCTCCCGTTCAGTCAAGCACCTGTCCACACGGCACGTCCTAGCCATTAAAAGAGTGAGGCAAGGCGTCATGTGAATGGTTAGCATAACACACACGATTTAAATTATACAAAACATTTGAGATGTTAAAGTGGAAGCTATTTGTTTCAAAATGCCTTTGTTGGCTGTTATTCGAGTGCACCTTCTCTCAAAATGGAGAAAAAAATACCACATCATGTCGGGTGCCATTCCATGATAGGATGCCAAGTATCATGAATTTCAGACGAGTTTTGGATTTACTAGAATTTTAAAACAAAGTATCTCAACATTTTGCCGGCAATCAACGGTGCCCTAGTGTTTGAAATTCATTCCATTTCTTGCATGGGACCTAAGCATGCACCCAAGGACACACATTTGATTTTTCAACCCATTTTTCTGCACAGGAGCATGTGCATGTAGTTCAAATTTGAACCATGAGCATAAAATGACTAGAAAACCGAGTTAATGTATAAAAATCTCTTAGTGAACCCCGAAAAATCCCAAAAAATTGACATAACACTCCCGTTGTTCTATGTTGACACTAGAAAAAAATTGAAAGCAAGAAGTGGCAACGGATATTGTTTCGTCCCCAAAGGTGGCACGTTCTACTGAAACCATCAGGATTGTTGTGAGAAGCTCTCGTTTGCGAGAAGCTTATACCCGAACCTGCCCCAACTGGGACAAATTTTTTACCACAACATGTTAATGCCGCTACATTATAGCATGCCAAATTTCATGAATTTCAGATGAGTTTTGGATTTACTAGAATTTAAAAACCAAAGTATCTCAACGTTTGCGGCCGAGCGACAGTGGCAAGGTGCTTGACATTCATTCCCATTTCTTGCATGGGACCTAAGTATGCACCAAAGGACACATATTTGATTTTTCAACCAATTTATATGCACTGGAGCATGTGCATGTAGTTCAAATTTGAATTATGCACATAAAATGCCTGGAAAACCCAGTTAATGTATAAAAAGGTCTAAAAAACCCGAAAAAATCCAAAATTTAACACAACACTCCTGTTGTTCTTTGTTGACACTAGAAAATTTTTGAAAGCAAGAAGAGGCAACAGATATCATTTTGTCCCCAAAGGTGGCACATTCCCTATCGAAACCACCAGGCTTTGTTGTGGGAAGCTCTGGTTTATGAGAAGCTTATACCCAAACCTGCCCCAAATGGGACAAAAAATTTACCATGACATGTTGGTGCCGCTCCATGACAGCATGCCAAGTTTCATGAATTTCAGATGAGTTTTGGATTTACTAGAATTTAAAAACCATGTATCTCAATGTTTGCGGCCGAGCGACGGTGGCAAGGTATTTGACATTCATTCTCATTTCTTGCATGGGACCTAAGCATGCAACCAAGGACACACATTTGATTTTTTAGCCAATTTATATAGACTCGAGTATGCACGTAGTTCAAATTTGAATTATGCACATAAATGCATAGAAAACTCAGTTAATGTATAAAAATGTCCAAACAAACCGCGAAAAATTCCAAAATTTAACACAACACTCCTGTTGTTCTATGTTGACAGTAGAACTTTTTTTGAAATCAAGAAGAGGCAACGGATATCATTTTGTCTAGAAAGGTGAAACGTTCCCTAATGTAACCATGAGGCTTGTTGTAAGAAGCACTGATTTGTGAGAAGCTTATACCCAAACCAGCCCAAAATGGGAAAAATATTTTTACCACCGGCATGTTGATGCCGTTCCATGATATCATGTCAAGTTTCATGAATTTCAGACGAGTTTTCGATTTACAGAATTGTAAAACCATGTATCTCAATGTTGGCGACCGAGCGACGGTGGCAAAGGTGTTTGACATTCATTCCCATTTCTTGCATGGGACCTACGCTTGCAAGTAAGGACACACATTTGATTTTTCAACCCGTTTATATGCACTGGAGCATGTGCATGTAGTTCAAATTTGAATTATGCACATAAATGCATAGAAAACTCAGTTAATGTATAAAAATGTCCTAGCGAACCACAAAAAATGACACAATACTCCTGTTGTTCTACGTTGACACTAGAAAAATTTTGAAATTAAGAAGAAGCAACAAATATCATTTTGTCCACAAAGGTGACACGTTTCCCTACCAAAACCATGAGGCTTCTTGTGAGAAGCTCTGGTTTGTGAGAAGCTTATACCATAACCTACCCCAAATGGGACAATATTTTTTACCCCAGCATGTTGATGCCATTCCATGATAGCATGCCAAGGTTCATGAATTTCAAACAAGTTTTGGATTTACGAGAATTACAAAAGCAAGTACCTCAACGTTGCGGGAGAGCCACGGTGCCGTGGTGTTTGAAATACATCCCATTTCTTGCATGGGACATAAGCATCAACCCATGGACACATATATGATTTTACAACCCATTTTGGTGCATCGGAGCATGTGCATGTAGTTTATTTTGAATTGTGCACCTGAAATGCCTACAAAACCAAGTTAATGTATAAAAATGTCCAAATGAATGCTGAATAATTCCAATTTTTTTAACGACACACCTATAGTTGCATGTTCACTGCAGATAAAAGTTCTAGCAATTCAATCACCCTCCTTTGCCGCTGTGACCCCATTATGTAATTCAAATCAAGACGAAAAATCAAGTAGATCACACACATTTAATTATCACCAACCGTGTGAGATGCAACACAAAATATCCTGGAGCACCGTCTGAGTATGCCTCAATAAGTGGTTGTTGGAGCCCAAAACAACACTCTAGTGTCGAACGTCCGATGCACAATGGACGACCGAAGGCTCGGTAGACATCGAATGTCCGACAGGGACCGGACGTCCGATGTTTTGGCACGGTATAGAAGGTACTGAACGATCGGAGGATCTGGAAAATATGATGTGTAGGCTTGGTGCAGAAGGTACCATACAACCGAAGAATATCGGAAGACCGATGTTTTTCCACCGTATAGAATGTACTGGACGACCGAAGGGTTCCGGACATCCGATGTTTTGGTTCTGATGAAAGATTGCCGGATGTCCGGGGAATACCAGGTGGCCAATGTTTTGGTTATGTATAGGAGAAGCCGGATGTCAGTGTCAAAACCGGCAGATCTCATGTAGGAGGGCCCAAGCTAAATGTCTGAGGATCAATGGTAATAGTGGACAAAGGGAAACAATGTTTACCCAGGTTCGGGCCCTCTCAAAGGAGGTAAACCATACTTCCTGCTTGATTGTATTCGATGAGTATAGGGGTTACAAGAGTTGATCTACCTCGAGATCGTAATGGCTAAACCCTAGATTGTCTAGCCTATGAATGTTATGATCCTGTCTCCGGCCTAAGTCCTCCGATTTATATAGACACCGGAGGGGCCTAGGGTTGTATAGAGTTGGTTTACAGGAAAGGAAAAAGGTATATCCTCACACTTAATCTTGCCATACACGCATATAGGAGTTCCACCGGACACGGGAGGTGGTCTTGTTCCTTTATCTCGACAGCCCTTCAGTCCGACCCATATTGAATAGGCCGGATGCCCGAGGACCACTTAGTCCAGGACTCCCTAAGTAGCCCCTAAACAAGTCTTCCATGACGACGTGTTCAGCACGCGGATTGTCTTCGGCATTGCGAGGCGGGTTCCTCTCCTTGAATACCGTACATCAGCTTTTCCTTCATAAAATAACTATATCTGGCTTTAATAATTAACACAACCCTTAGCCGCGAAGGCAGAATATATAAAAAACATGAATAGTGCCTTTACTGACAACTTTTTCCGGTGAAGCATCAGGCTTGGCTCTGCAGTATTTTGAACCATTTTCACACTCCTCGTTTCGTGTTTCGAGGTCGAACCCCCTTGGCCCGTCTCATCAAAACAGAGATCGTGCCCACTTATCACAGGATTCTCATCAATGGGATTTGGGTATCCCAACCGACTATGGCGCACACTCACATCGGGAATGTGCATGTTTTAAGGCATAAGTGGGGGGCGGGGGGGCGATTGGCATTTCTGCTGCCTATAAGAGGGCAAAAGATTCCTTCTTTCTTCCCCACACCTTCCTATAGCCCCTGCCTCCCAATCTCTCAAGCTCCAGCACCCGAAAAAAGTTCTCATCTTCCTCACCGCCACCACCTTCTCCAACCATGGCCGGCTCAGGCTCCAAGGGCAAGTGGGAGGCCTCCTCTGTCATGGAGAAGGACGTGAAGAATCTCCGGAGCGCAGGGTACCTGGCTACAGACATTGCGCGCAGGCTTCCTGAAGAGGGCCAAATCATCCCCACTCCGGAGCCCGGCGAGAGGGTTGTCTTCCTCCCCCATTTTCTTAGAGGTCTAGGGTTTCCACTCCATCCCTTCGTCCGGGGCCTTATGTTCTATTATGGGCTAGATTTCCATGATCTAGCCCCGAATTCTTCCCTCCACATATCGGTGTTCATCGTCGTGTGCGAGGCTCTACTCCGCGTCTCCCAACACTTCAGCCTATGGCTCAAAATCTTCAATGTGAAGCTGAAGGTGGTCGACGGACAGCATGCGGACTGCAGTGGGGCCATGATAAGCAAGCTGCCCAACGCCACATGGCCCAAAGGGGCCTTCATCGAGACCGTCAAGGTCTGGCAGCAGGAATGGTTCTACATCACCGAGCCCCGCCGTGCCAACTAGGCGGCCATTCCAGAGTTCATATCTGGACCCCCCACGAGGCTCACTTTGTGGACCGCTAAGGGACTCGACTGGGGGTCCCAGATGGAGGTGCAGACGCTGGAGAGCGCATCACCAACGTGCTGGGCAAAAATGTTGGTCTCACTAATGTGGTGCAGATCATGCTCTTCTGCCGCCTCCTCCTCCCTTGCCAGCGCCAGGCGTCCCACATGTGGGAGTTCAATCCGGAGGAGCCATGGACCTTGAAGCACTCCTTCGACACTGCGCACGAGGGAATATGGAAGCTGCTCTTCAAGGCCCAGAAGAGATGGCCCATGGAGACCGAAGATGTCAGGCTCAACATCGAGAATTCAGCCATTATGGTAAGTATTAATCTTCCCGAAGACGTGTCCGATCAATATCTTTTAATCAATAAGAATCTTATCAATCCACTTGTTCATAGGGCTGGACAGCAAAGGCGACACGGATCAAAAGTCTGGCTCCGTTGCCCAAAGACACAGCCACTCCCCAGCTGACAGAGATGCTGGTCCCGGCGCCCTACCAGGCGCCGGAGAAGAAGGGCAAGGATCCCAAGGGTGGCCCCCGCTGCAGAGGCCCTTCGGATGCCGTGTCCGGAGAGACCGAGATCGTCTCCTCTCATGAGGGAGACGAGGACGAAGAGGAGGAGGAGGTGGTGGAAAGCGACTCCCCCCTCAAAGGGAGGAGAAAGAAGAGGACGGCCTCCGAGAACCAGGAGGGGGTGGCGCCGAAGAGGGAGAAGATTACCCTGTCGGTCAGTTTGGACTCAGAGTCCGAACACGTCCCCAAGAGAACCCCAGTGCGAAGCCCTGGGCCGATTCGCAAGTATCCGAAATTTCGCTCTTCATTGTTCGCTTACCTACCTTTGTCATATAAGCTATATTATTATTTGCCTTTTAGGCCCCCTCACGATATTACGAATGCCTCATCTTCGTCGGGGAACTCTCTGGCGCATGAGGAGGAGGAGAGTGACGCTCCGTCACGGGTCCCCTTGCCTACTACCATGGAGGACACCGAGGTGTCATCCCAAAGGACTCCTCCTAGACGAGGAGGGCGGACGAGGGCATCGAGAAGGCGCCTGAGGTTAACAGCTCGGTTGCCGAAGAAATGGGGGAGGCGACCCCCATGACTACCAACAATAGGGAGCCTCAACAGTCCGGGCCCCCACCGCACACCATTTCGGAGACCAATACGGTTCCGGAAAGGGATGTGCAACCCCCTTCAACAGAGGGGGAGGAGCAACAGCTCCCACAGTGGCACCGTTAATCCGAAGGCTGCTCCTGCTCTGGAGGAGGCGTTGCAACGCGCTTCCATCATGGAGGAGCACTGCACCCTGATGGGCACCCTGATGTGCGGTTATGGAAAAGGTTCAGTCTGCGAAAAGCGGACTGAATGAAGCTTTCAACAGCCTACTGACGGGCTTTGAGGTATGCAATGTAATCCTCTAACAAGTTTTTCATATGAAAGGATGAATCCATGTATAGACAGTAGCCCCAGAGACTCTGTCCGGATTAGAATAATCCGGACAGAGGATCCCCAAGTGAAGTTACTAATATACTATGCTAATGTGTGACAGGCATCCATGTTGGCGGCTACCGCCCATGCTGTAGAGGTTTCCGAGCTCAATCGGAAGCTTCAGTTGGCCGATGAGGAGCTCGACCGTGTAAACAAGCAGTTTGAAGAAACGCAAGGTATGCAAAACTTATATGTATATCAGAAGTGAGATATGTATTGAGTCTTTTTAACTTATTTGATGTCGGTGGAAACGACACCTATGGGATCACTAGAATCCCTACTATGGTCGGCGGGCGTGAGGTTGTGGAAAGAGCAGGTCTAGGAGCCAGCACAAGGATCATTTACCCAGGTTCGGGCCGCGAGGACGCGTAATACCCTAGTCCTGCTTTGGTGTATATCTGAATGTTCTTGTGTTGTTGAACTAGCTACAGTGCGCGCGTAGTCCAAAGAGCCGAATCCTTCTCCTGTATGCCTCGGGCGTCCTTCTATAGGAAAAAGGGGACGCCACAATGGCACACAGGAGGTGGAAAGGGCATACGGTGGCTGAGTCTATCCTCTGGCAACATTGGACAAACGCATTTAATGTGCTGCCGACGTGCCCTTCTTGCTGTCGCCGCTTCACCTTGCTTCGACACGCGTCCAGGCCAGCGCGGTGTGTAGTGCCATGAAGGCTGGCAGGCTACTGAGCTGGCGCAGTGGCAGGGTCTTCCTGAAGATCTGCATGCCACCACGTGGGTGCTTGCTGAGCTGGTCTAGAGGCCGCATGTCGCCACGTAGGTGCTCACCTAGCTGGCTGGGCTGGCAGCTGCATGGGGAGCGGCGGCGGAGTCTCGGCAGATGCGGGCCTGGCCGTGGCCCCACTGATGTCCTCGTCAAGGGTCTTGCTGGGGCCCCGACAAGGGTCTTGTCGTGGCACCGTGGTCGTCCCCTGCAAGGATCTTGCCAGAGGTTTTGCTGAGGATCGTCGTCTTCTGGTCCTTATCTGATCTTGTGTGTTTATGATCTTCACGAAGATTTGCATGCCACCATGGAGGTGCCTCCCGAGCCTTGGTTCTAATGTGGTTGATGGCGTTGGAACCCTTGGGCTCAAGGCTGGCGCGCTCTGCTGGCATTGGGCAAGTTGCCTCGGCAAGGCTCTTGCCGGGGCTGCGGAGGCTGCCCCGGCAAGGATCTTGCCGGGGGAGTCCACCTCGCCCTCTTTCTCTTTGCGTTTATGGTCTTGGCGTTGCCTTGATTGTCTTGTGGCCTTGGCTTCCCTCTTCTACCCTGTTAAGTGTGGCCGCGGGCGCAACTCTGACTGCCCGTGCACAAGTAAAGGGGTACAAAAGAGATCCCCTATTTTTGTACACCGATAGGAGCCCCTGGGCCTAGGCTACACATAAGCGCGACGCGTTGTTGGGCTAGGACCAGAACGGTGCGTGGGCAGGCGGGGCGGATTTCTACCACGGTAACTTTTTCGCCTGCTGCGCTTCCCCACAACCCGCATTGAATGCGCGACGTGGAGGGTCGTGCGTGACATGGGGGGCATGCGTGGGGCGCCTGCTGCACGCAGGCGTCACGTCGCAGTAAATGGTAAAAAGGCGGCCCACGCCTTCCCCATAAAAAGGAATGACCGCAGGCGTGCTCCTGATTTACCTTCTACGCCCTCTCCAATCTCGGAACCGCTGTCCCTATCTCCTTCCTCCTCAAGCTCTCGCTTTTGCTTGTTGCCGCTATGCCCCCATTGCTCTTAATCCTTCGCCTCCTTCTAGCCGCCATGGCGCCCAAAACCAGCAAGGGCAAGGGGGCGACCAAGGATGCCGGGGAGAGGGAGGCGCCGGAGAGCGAGGCGGCGGTGCGGGGGTGCAGTTCACCTACTTTTCCCCGTGGGCGGGGTCTGCAGCGCTGGCGGCATGGAGGATGAGGCTAACGCGGCTGCGGAGGAGAGGGAGCTCGCCCAATGTGCGGGGTCTACCGGGGAGGCCAGCGGTGTCAACACCGAGGCCCCCCTTGTTGAGGAGGTGGTCTACGAGTCAATCGAGCAAGAGGACGAGGCTGACAACCCTTCGGCCACGGGGAAAAGGCGCGTCTTGCGGCAGGCCAGCTCTGGCGAGCCGGTCCGGCCCGGCAGGACCGAACTGCGGCAAAGAGCCCAAGGGGAGTCCATGCGCCAGACGAGGGCCGTGACAGCGAAGAAGGCGGTGAAGTCCGCGGTGGCGAAGAAGAAAGCGACCGCCTCTTCTTCGTCGAAGCATTGCCGGACTCCATCCCCTTCCCCTCCTCCCGCAGATGCCGACACGGAGGTCGGTCTTCGATTTTGGGTCTCTCAGCCCAAGGAGAAAAAGGAAGGCAATGGTAGAGGAGGCGGAGGACGAGTAAGTGTCTGCCCTTCATCACCTCCGTTCTTTCAGACCGCTTTGCTTTTCTTGACTTGTTTTCATCTTCGCAGGGACAGGGAGAAGCTGGCCCAGAGGATGGCGAAGAGGGCCAGGGCGTCGGCGGGCGACCAGCCCCCGGCGGGCGCTTTGCGCACGCCGGTGGTGGAGATCAGCCCGGACAGCAGCTCCCGGCTCAGCCCCCAGCATGCGTTCACCACTCACTCGTCATCAACGTGCATTGGGGTACGATCTCTTGGCACTGGCCTTGCTATGGCTGCAGGAGGAGGACGGCAGTAGGAGGAGCCACCGAGGGCCACCCCCAACATGCCGCCCCCATCAACCACGCCGCCCGGAGGGACATCCTTGGCAAGGGCGCCAAGCACCGAGCCCACCCGCACGAAGGAGGAGGAGGTGAACTTTGGCGCTGGTGGCCCCGTCCCGGTGACGGATGTTGGCGGGGAGGGAGCCACTTCTTCCCAGCCCGGCACGGGTAAGTCATTTAATTTCTGTCCCTGCTTTTTCTTCTTCTTCTTGAATCTTAGTCTTGGCTTTGCCTCATTTCCCCTTCTCGGTGTCCAGATCCTCCCTCGGCATACCAGGAGGACATTAACACCATCATCAAGGAGGTCGCTAGGGACGTTGACGCCGAGGCCAACAAGATCGCCGCCGAGGAGGCCGCCGAGGCCGCTGTTGAGGATGCCGCCAAGGGGCCTGCCGGAGGGACCGGCGAGGCTGCTGCCGAGGAGGCCGGCAGGGGCGCTGCCAAGGAGGCCGGCAAGGGGCCTGCCGGGGAGGCCGGAAAGGCTGCTGCCGAGGAGGGGGTGGTAGACGATCAACCCTCCTCCTCCGCTGCCTCCGGCTCAGGCAGGTACTTGAAGGTGGGCGACGACCTGTTCGTCCACTTTCCAGGGACGGTAGGCACCAGGGCACCGCCCGAGGGGGGGGTGTTCGACGACGAGACGCTCACCGCTACCGGGCTTGAGGTTATCGATGAACCGAGCACCGGTGGCGGTGGTTCCCAAGAGGAGCAGCTTCTCCAGGCCATGGACGCCAACTTCTGGAAGCTCCAGTCGCTCCACCGCGCCCGTCTGGACAAGGTGAAGTCCAGGGTGGCGGCGGCGGACAAGGCGGAGGCGGATCTCGAGGAGCGCGTCGCCAAGACGCAGGATTGGTTCCGCCAGGCCCACGAAGAGCTGAAGGCTGCCCAAGATCAGCTGGCCGAGCGTAAGCAAGAGCTCATCTTGAAGCAGGCCGACATCGAGAAGGCCGAGGGGTGGCGAGGGAACAGGCCGCCAGGGCCGAGGCCGCCCGGCACCAGCACCAGGCCAAGCTGAACTCTCAGGAGGAGGACCTCGCCGCTCGTGAGGTGGCGCTCGCCGCCACACTTCGCGGCAAGGATGAGCAGTTCGAGAAGCTCGTCGCGCAGAGGACCTGGGAGCTAGAGCAAAGGCGCAAGGAGGCACTCGATGCTCAAGTCCTGGTCCGTGAGGACAAGGTGAAGGAGCTGGAGGCGGAGCGGGACGGCCTGAAGAACAAGGCCCTGGAGCTGACGAAGGAGAAGGACACGGTCAACAGCGCCTTGACGGAGGCGCATGCCAAAGTCCTCGGCAAGGCCGAGCTACTCTCCCAAGCCAATGGCTCCATCAAAGACCTAAAGCTGAAGCTGAAGGGCCTTGAGGGGACACTTTCGGAGGTTAGGGCCCGGGAGGAGACCGTGACCAAGAATCTAGTGAAGGAGAGGCAGCTGCGGAAGAATGACACCCGCCAACCACAAGGATTTCGTGAACGGCGAAAACCTCTAGATCAGCCGCCTCGCCGACGTCGCCGACAGGATCACCAAGAAGTTGGCTGCCATGGGGATGTCGAACGTGAGGTACGCCGCAGAGCCGAACGTGAGCCCCAACGGCAAGCTGACCCTGTTCTTCGAGGGTGTTCTTGGAGCCTTGGAGCAGTTTCGCTCTAACAGAGCGAGCTCTCTGGCCAAGGAGGCCCGGCAGCTTTGCCGGGGTGCCCTGACCAAGGTCCTCACCAAGGTGGCGTACTGGAACCCCAACCTTGACTTCGACGCCACGCTAGAGAGCTTGTCGAAGGATGTGGACCTCGCGCCGCTCGAGGAGTGTATCAAGCCCATCATCAGCCGCGTCAACAGAATTGAGAGGATTGAAGGCCAGCGCCGCGACTACGCACCCCGTTTCTCATTGCCACTGCAGGTTCACGACCAAGACAAGACAATTTATATCTTTAGTTAGAACTGCAGCAACAATTGATGTAATATAACTCTGCAGTACTTTGAAATGATGCCTGTTATTTTCCAATTTGATCTCTCTCTGTATGTCCACCCTGCGTTAATTGGGTAGGCTTGCCGGCACATAAACCCAAGCCACGGCGCCTCAAGGATGGATCCCCAATGGCCTGTCAGGTGTGCTTGCTGCCAGACGCACCACCTTACCATTCTCAGCGCAGCCGCCCGAACTGTCGAGTAGACTCGAAACAGAATGAGAGTGTTGCCAACAGCGGAAGGCCACCCTGCCGTTCTCGACACAGCCGCTCGAACTATTGACCGGACTCGAAACAGAACAAGGGTTTTGCCAATAGTGGAAGGGCCCCATTGCGTGCAGGTTTCTCATACAAAGGGAAAGATCTCTAGGGAGAATAATCTTACATAAAAAGAATTGCTCAAAGTTTTGCGTGACTTAGCTTTTTTGTCGCTGTGTGAGCGTTCACTACATCCGCACACGATGTCGCTCGTTCGGTCGCCTTCTTCCATGGAAGCCATGGCGACGGAGAACAGCTAGACTAGCTGCTAGGCCGGATTTTCACATCAGCGCCCCCTACCTGGCACGCCAAGGATGTCGGTGGAAACAACACCTATGGGATCACTGGAATCCCTACTACGGTCAGCGGGCGCGAGGTTGTGGAAAGAGCAGGTCTAGGAGCCAGCACAAGGATCATTTATCCAGGTTTGGGCCGTGAGGATGCATAATACCCTAGTCCTGCTCTGGTGTATATCTGAATGTTCTTGTGTTCTCGAACTAGCCACGGTGCGCGCGTAGTCTAAAAAGCCGAACCTTTCTCCCGTATGCCTCGGGGCTCCTTTTATAAGAAAAGGGGATGCCACAATGGCACACAGGAGGTGGAAAGGGCATACAGTGGCCGAGTCAATCCTCTGGCACCGTCTGCCGACATGCCCTTCTTGCTATCGCCGCTTCGCCTTGCTTCGACACGCGTCCAGGCCAGCGCGGCATGTAGTGCCATGTAGGCTGGCAGACTGCTGAGTTGGCACGGTGGCCGGGTCTTCACGAAGATCTGCATGCCACCACATAGGTGCTTGCTGAGTTGGTCTAGAGGTCGCACGTCGCCACACAGGTGCTCGCCTAGCTGGCTGGGCTGGCAGCTGCATGGGGAGCGTCGGTGGAGTCTTGGCAGATGCGGGCCTGGCCGCGGCCCCGCTGATGTCCTCGGCAAGGGTCTTGCTGGGGCCCCGGCAAGGGTCTTGTCGTGGCACCATGGTTGTCCTCGGCAAGGATCTTGCCGGAGGTCTCGTGGATTTCCTTGGCAGGGATCTTGCCGAGGATTGTCGTCTTCTGGTCCTTATCTAATCTTGTGTGTTTATGATCTTCATGAAGATTGCATGCCACCATGGAGGTGCCTCCCGAGCCTTGGTTCCAATGTAGTTGATGGCGTTGGAACCCTTGGGCTCAAGGGTGGCGCGCTCTGCTAGCGTTGGGCAGGTTGCCCCGGCAAGGCTCTTGCCGGGGCTGCGGAGGCTGCCCCGGCAAGGATCTTGCCGTGGGAGTCCACCTCGCCCTCTTGCTCTTTGCGTTTATGGTCTTGGCATTGCCTTGATTGTCTTGTGGCCTTGGCTTCCCTCTTTTGCCCTGCTAAGTGTGGCCGCGGGCGCTGCTCTGACTGCCCGTGCACAAGTAAAGGGGTACAAAAGAGAGCCCCTATTTTTGTACACTAACATTTGATCTTGTGATTATGATCACAGTTGGCGCGGCCGAGGTCGAATCCCTCAAGAGCACGCTTGCCCAGGCCTAGAAGGAGGCGGTGGTGAACAGGGCAGCTGCTAACAAAGCGGCAAACGAGCTGGAGGTGGAGCAAACTGCCCACCACAAACATGAGGCTCGGGCGGGCGAAGTCGAGCAAGATCTCAAGGATGCCATTACTAAGTGCGAGTCCTTGGAGCAGAAGACTTTGGAACAAGCATCCGAACTCGCCAAGGCTCTCCAGGATATCAAGGAGGCCCGGGTTGAATCCCAGAGCGCTCACCAGGAGATCCAACAGGCGAGGCAGATGGCGGCTGGTAAGGCCTTTCTTCTATAGAGTAAATTTGGAAGTAGGAGATACATCTTGCTGACCCGAGTTTGGAGTTCTCTAGGCGCATTTGCGGATCTTCCGTGGAGTGTTGCTGACGCTGCGGAGTTCTTCCGAGCCGAAGAGGGGAGCTCGACCGAGAAGCTATTCTGGTTGCAATATCTTGCGCTAGATCATCCGATGCCCCTGAGCGACCAGCTGAAGCAGCTGACTGAGTTACATAGGGTGGCCGGCTTGGCTATGAAGGATCTAATAGTCCAACTTTGACTAGTCAAGTCCATGTCCAGCAGTTACTTCGGCCTCGTGAAGCGGCTTGTCGACGCGCGTCCTCGGATTGACACCATAAAGCGTTCAACCTGGATAGAAGGTGCTCGGATGGCCTTCGCCCACGTGAAGATGAAATGGACGAAGATGAAGACCACCGAATTGGCGACAACAGGGCCGCCGGAGCGCAAAGATCATCGGAAGCCGGAGACATACTTTGCAAAGGTCCTGGAAGGGACCCGAATAGTAGAGGGCCAATGTTCCAAGGATGTTATTTTTGATTGAATGTAATCGGGTGGCAGAAACCATGTTACGAATCAGCGCAATGATTGTGATTTTTGTGTTAATTTTATCCTCCTGTGCGAACATTTATTGTTTGTGTTTTTGAAGATTGCCGGTCCTCGGCTTCCGCCCCCTTGTAAGTATTACAGGGGTGTTTGCAAACGCATGGCCGCACTTTATCCAACATTTTGGTCCATAGAGGAGGCGTCTGCGAGGTGAACTACGAAATCAGACTATGCGGCTTTATTACCTTCACTTAGCCATATGAGTCCATCAGGGGTTAAGTATTACCTCAGTTGCATTAGGTGGTAATCCGGATTACGGTGCCTTTGCAATGCGGCTGGTCGAGTCCCAACCCCTCATGTGACACAGCAAGAATCGCTAGCGATCTGTAGTATAACACTAAGTCACGGGATCGTTGACCAGCTCTCGCTTATCATGACGGTCAATTTTCGGCTTTCTCTACTGAGGTACTTGACTGGACGAGCCAGAAATACAATCACAGTAGTTCTCCCTTTACTACCTTAGCCGAACTAGTGGAATGTAAGGTGGTAAGCACAGGAGCCGGGCAACCCAACTATAGACCAAAGAGATGATTCGGAACCGATGCATATAATGCAATATCCGGGACGCCCAAGAGTTCCGTATAGGTGTTCGGACTTCAGGATATGCTAGACCGAATATAGCCCCCGAAGTAAAGCCCGAGCTAAAGCACATACGTCAATCAAAAATAAGGAGGGAAAACATGAAGTACCGAACAAAAGGTGGTGATCATTTGCTTCCTTTATATCCTTATAGAGACATCTTTAGACATATAATGCCATGGATAATGAGGTCATGTTACATGCCAAAAAAATTTACATAAGGGAAAGGTTTACACAGGGCCTAAAAGTAGTGGTTTGAAGATCCCTACGGTATCCTGCCGCACATCTGCGTCGTTTCTCCTTAGTAGTGGATCCTTTGAGAGCAAGATTAGATGGTGGTCTGTAAAGAAGAGATAGAGGGGCCAAGGAGGGAACCCTCGTGCCACCATGCGACTTTGAGGTTTTCAAAAGAACCTGCAGTGAAAGAAAAATGGAAAAAAGGTATGTGAGGTCCGAATAGGGTCAAGCCGTACCATCGACCTTTCCTGCACTACGCCTCCAGCGTTGCCCAAGGTATTTTAAGTGCGTAGTTATGTATGTGCGGTACAAATACCGCGGCCTTATAGGGTAGTTGGCGGAGGCAGAATTGCTATTTGAGGTCCGCATCCGCCGAGCTATCTGCATGAGGTGCAGACTGGACCTTTTTTAACAATGTCATTGGCCTTGATGTCTGTTGAATTGTTCAGCTTGATGAGGCCGCCATACACCTCGGCTGCTAGGGCCGCGGTGTGCTCTTCGGTTCAAAGGGAGTGCTCCATGTTTCCATTGACTGTAATGACGCCCCGCGGTCTGGGTGTTTTAATCTTCAAATAATCATAGTGCGGGACCACATTGAAAAGGGCGAAAGCGGTTCGTCCAAGCAGTGCGTGATACTGCGGAAAGGGATGATATAGAAGATTAGTTCTTTGGTACAAAAGTTGTCCAAAGAGCCGAATACCACTTTTAGTGTTAATGAGCCCGTACAACGGGCCTCCATGTCGGGTATTACTCCTTTAAAGGTAGTGTTGCTTGGCTTGATTCTGGAGGGGTCAATGCCCATTTTGCGGATAGTATCTTGGTAGCTCAAGTTGAGACTGCTGCCGCCGTCCATATGGACTATAGTGAGATGATATCCGTTGATGATAGGATCGAGTACTAGGGTGGCCGAACCACCGTGACGGATACTGGTTGGGTGATCCCTGCGTTCCAAAGTGATCGGACAGGCTGACCATGGATTGAACTTTGGGGTGACAGGCCCTACGGCGTAGACGTCCCTTAGTACGCGCTTGCACACCCTTTTGGGTATGTGAGTGACATAGATCATGTTCACTATTTTTACTTCAGGGGGAAACTGCTTCTGACCCCCGGTGTTCGGCTGACGGGACTCGTCGTCATCCTCGCTTGGAGATCCCTTCCCCTTGTGTTCGGTATTTAACTTACTGACCCGTTTAAAAACCCAGCAATTTTTATTGGTGTGGTTAGCAGGCTTGTCGGGGGTACCATGAATCTGATAGGGCCTCTCGAGGATTTTTTCCAAGTTGGATGAACCGTCCCTATTTCCTTTGAAAGGTTTCTTCCGCTGACTAGATTTAGAACCACTGAATCCGGCATTGACTATCGTGTCTTCCGTGTCGTCGTTGTTATTCCAGCGTTTGTTTTTGTTGCGGCATGGCCTGCCATTGCCGTCCCTAGCTTCAGAGGTCCCGGGGTCGCTGGAACTGTTGCTCATACGAGCTAGCCAGCTATCTTCACACGAGCAAAAGTGGGTCATAGGTGTCGTTAGGGCTGCCATGTTTTTTGGCTTTTCCTGCACGAGTTGTCGGGCAAGCCATTCATCACAGATGCTGTGTTTGAAGGCCACTAAGGCTTCGGCATCTGGACAGTCCATGATTTGGTTCTTTTTAATGAGGAACCGATTCCAAAGTTTGTGGGTTGACTCTCCGGGTTGCTTGTTGATGTGACTTTGGTCATCGGCATCCGGAGGACGGACATTGGTGCCCTAAAAGTTTTCTAGGAAAGCATCTTCTAAATCTTCCCAGCTCCCTATGGAGATCTCTGGGAGGCTGTTCAACCAATGTCGTATTGGTCCCTTCAACTTCAAGGGGAGATATTTAATGCCATGGAGGCCATCTCCGCGAGCCATGTGTATGTGGAGAAGAAAGTCCTCAATCCAGATGGCAGGGTCTGTTGTTCCATCGTATTGTTTGATGTTTACGGGTTTAAATCCTTCCAGAAATTGGTGTTGCATTACTTCAATAGTGAAGCACATAGGGTGTGCGGCACCTCTATACCTGGCTACATCACGACATAATTCGGATGATATCTGTGTTCGGTGCTGACCTCGAACTTGATGATGTTGATCGCGCCGGGTTTGGTGGCCATCATCTCGTGCCGGAGCATGTCCTCTAGATCCATAGATTGATCTGGTCTGCCCGACTTTATTTGCCAGGTCCTGACGTAGGTCATAAGTGTAGTCTGGCGCGGTTGTCTCCCTGCCTCTATGGCAAGGTGGTGCGGGCTGGTGTTCGGCCTGATAGGCTGTTTTGTCCCGTCCACGTGGTGGCTGGTCTGGTTGATTAGCATAGTTGTACATCGATGGAATTGGCTCGAGGGCTTCATCGTTGCATTGTGGCAACAGCCTGTGCTTAGGGTAACTCTTTACTGGTCGCTCAAGGCTGTACTCTTCGGCGGCTAGGACCTTGGTCCATCTATCGTTGAGCGTGTCCTGTTCGGCCTGAAGCTGCTGCTGTTTCTTTTTCAGGCTCCGCGTAGTGGCGATGAGTTGTCGTTTGAAGCGTTCTTGTTCGAGGGGTTCCTCTAGGACGATGAAATCTTCGTCACCGAGGCTCACATCCTCTTTGGAGAGAGGCAAGTAATTGCTGTCCTCAGAGTCCTCGAGATCGGCATGTTCGGGGCTGTATTGACCCTCCTCCCTCTCATCATGTTTGGACGTGGGCTCGACGGGGTGGTCTTCGGCATTTTCCAGGGTTTCATTGTCTCCGGTGCCAGTAGTGCTATCCTTTGCCCGACACGATCGTGAGCGGCACTGATGACGCTGACGCTTTGGTGGTTCGTCGACGGGCTTGTCCTTGCCTGGATCTTGAACGCCATCATCATCTTTTTCCTCAGCAGTGTCCACCATGTATACATCATAGGTAGAAGTGGTCGTCCAACATCCTGTAGTAGGCGGGTTTTGGCTTTGCTCGACGTCGACATCATCGTCCATACCATCAATGTCTTTGGAAGCATAGTCTAGTAGTTCGGTTAAATCCTCAACAGTGGCTACTAAGTGGGTGGTGGGTGGGGTGTGAAATTCCCCGACCTCAGCCCCCAGCCTGTGCTGGGTGTAGTTCGGAGGCGAAGCTTACTTAATGGCAAGGGATTGCATTAAGCCCAGAGCTTTGTCTAAAAGCGAAAGCTAGATGGGAGTCTGCGGATTTGCGGGGCTGGACACTTGATTGAGTCCAGGGGGTGCAGACCTCAGTGTTTCGGAGTTATCCTCCAGAGGCGAGTCAAGCTCTCCGATGACTGGGAGAGTCCCGTTTGATTCCTGGGCTACCAACGGTGCGATCGCATCTAGGTCTCCGGCTAAGAGTTTCATGTTAGGACAGAGTGCGGCGGGGTTGATCCTCCCGTCGTCGAAAAATGCGATCTGCTCTGGATCTAAGGTCGAGGCAGGTGTGAGCATTGTCCCCTGGATGGGGTCTGACAGCGGATCCGAAGGACCCTCTTTATGAGGGTGGGGAGCAGCAGTCGAGGCCGCGAATCCCGTAAAGATTAGATCTCCATGGATATCAGTGACATAGTTCAAGTTCCCGAACCTGATCTAGTGACCAGGGGCGTAGCTGTCGACCTGCTCGAGGCAGCTGGCCGAGTCGGCACGTAGCACGAAGCTGCCGAACACAAAGAACTGTCCGAGGAGAAAAGTCTCCCTGGACGCAGTATCATTGTTGATGAAGAGGCGTCCATCAATCCTTCTGTTGACAACACAACAGAGCTCTCAATAAAAGCACCAATGTCGGTGTCAAAACTGGCAGATCTCGGGTAGAGGGGCCCAAGTTGTATGTTTGAGGATCGATGGTAACTTTGGACAAAGGGACACATTGTTTACCCAGGTTTGGGCCCTCTTAAAGGAGGTAAAACCCTACTTCCTGCTTGATTGTATTCGATAAGTACAGGGGTTACAAGAGTTGATCTACCTTGAGATCGTAATGACTAAACCCTAGATTGTCTAACCTATGAATGTTACGATCCTGTCTCCAGCCTAAGTCCTCCGGTTTGAATAGACACCGGAGGGGCCTAGGGTTGTTTAGAGTCAGTTTAAAGGAAAGGAAATAGTATATCCGGACACTTAATCTTGCCGTACACGCATATAGGAGTCCCAACCGGACATGGGAGGTGGCCTTCTTCCTTTATCTCGACAGCCCTTCAGTCTGGCCCATATTGAATAGGCCAGATGCCCGATGACCCCTTAGTCCAGGACTCCCTCACCGGACGTCTGGTGATAACCGGTCGTCCGACAAAGATGAAGACCAAACAATGAGTTTGAAGAAGATTTTGAGCAAGACTCTCACAATACCCCATGTTCCCCTCTTAATAGTGCGGGATCCCTATACTCAGGAATAAACATAAATAAAGTCTTGTTTCTTCGTTCTTGATGAAGTTCTATATATCCGAAATCATAATCCACGCACACAATTGATTCCAAGGGGACTAAAACATGAGATATACTTGACATACTTTGTTAGTCCCCTATGAGTATATTGTCATCAACAACAAGATAATATTAAGGGCATGATTAAACTTTCAATCTCCCCCTTTTTGGTAGTTGATTACAATATACACATAGTACAAAAGAAATAAGGTTGCTCTATGCTTTAAGACACATTTATTTAAGAGCTCCCCCTCTCAAACATAATTATTGCAAGAATTATATGGAGAGCTCCCACTCACAGAGACAACCATCTAGAATATATGAGCAAAATATCACAAAAACTCAATTAAAACCATCATCATATAAGCACATCACCATAATATCATAATATCTCATCATTCATAGGACATAGTGGTTCAACATCACACCATAAGACACAGATATAAAGTCATACACCCACTCAAGGTATAATGGTTCAACATAAGAACAACATGATAGCTAGTACTAGTGTCACGCCCAATATGCGACCCTATCCAAAAGGAACTCGAAGGTCCCACCAAGGATAGACCCGCATATTGGAACGCTTTTGCAAGGTGGATATCATTACATCAACATTACATAATAGATGGGGATACAACCAATACATACAATGTCACATGAATACAACAATACAACATACAAGAACAACATCCGACTACGGATGAATCATAAACAGAAACTCAAACAATATCCACCCTCTAGCCCAGGCTGCCGATCTGGAACCTATCCCCTGATCAAAGAAGAAGCAGGAGAAGAACCCAATGCAAGCAAGCATCGCTCTCGCGTCATGATCATCGCATAACCTGTACCTGCAACTATTGTTGTAGTAATGTGTGAGCCACGAGGACTCAGCAATCCCATTACCATGGGTATCAAGACTAGCAAAGCTTAATGGGAAAGGAAGGGGTAAAGTGGTGAGGTTGCAGCGGCGGCTAAGCAAGTATGGTGGCTAACATACGCAAATGAGAGCGAGAAGAGAAGCAAAGGAACGGTCGTGAACTAGCAATGATCAAGAGGTGATCCTGAACACCTACTTACGTCAAACATAACTCAGAAACCGTGTTCACTTCCCGGACTCCGCCGAGAAGAGACCATCACGGCTACACACGCGGTTGATGCGTTTTAATTCGGATCTGGAGTCAAGTTATCTACAACCAGACATTAACAAATCCCCATCTGCCACATAACCGCGGGCACGGCTCTCGAAAGTTTAAACCCTGCAGGGGTGTCCCAACTTAGCCCATGATAAGCTCTCGCGATCAACGAAGGATATTCCTTCTCCCAGGAAGACCCGATCAGTCTCGGAATCCCGGTTTACAAGACATTTCGACAATGGTAAAACAAGACCAGCAAGACCGCCCGATGCGCCGACATCCCGATAGGAGCTGCACATATCTCGTTCTCAGGGCAACACCGGATAAGCGAAGTGTACAGGTACCGACGAATCCAAGTTGCCAAGGAATGGTCCCGCGCGGTGCTCTAGTTTGGACCAACACTTAGACAAGCATTGGCCCGGGGGGCTATAATAAAGATGACCCTTGGGTTAATTACTCCCAAGGGAAAGGTAGGTGGTGGTGAGGCAAATGGTAAAACCAAGGTTGGGCCTTGCTGGAGGAGTTTTATTCAAAGCGAACTGTCAGGTGGGTCCCATAAATCACCCGACCGCGTAAGGAATGGAAAATCCGGGAACATAATACCGGTATGATGGAAACTAGGGCGGCAAGAGTGGAACAAAACACCAGGCATAAGGCCGAGCCTTCCACCCTTTACTAAATATATAGATGCATTAATAATATAAGAGATATTGTGATATCCCAACATAAACCCTGTCCACCATGGAGCAATCTTGAACTTCACCTGCAACTAACAACGCTATAAGAGGGGCTGAGCAAAGCGGTAACATAGTCAAACAATGGTTTGCTAGGAAGGGTGTCAAAGGTTAGAGGTTCATGGCAATTTGGGAGGCTTGATGAGCAAAAGATAGGTAACGCAGCATAGCGATAGAACGAAGCAACTAGCATAGCAATGATAGTAGTGAGATCCAGGGTAGCGGTCATCTTGCCAGAAATCCCGCAAGGAAGAAGAACGAGTCCATGAAGAAGATGAAGCCACGAAGACGAACCACACGTAGACGAACACATCCTCACGATCGCAACGAAACGGGAACTATCGATAAGAAGCACACAACATAGTAAACACACCACACATGAACAAGACATGATGCACAACAAGTATGATGCATGAGAAAGCTAGATGAGGCTACTCATGGCAAGAGATGATGCAAACAAGAACAACACATCAAGGCAAGTTTAAATGAGGCGGGGAACAACATATAACAATTCCGGTAAGTCCTCATATGCAAATTTCGAAATTGGTCCAGAACTGAATAAACCTTATGTTCAAGTTGTTAAACAGCAAGTTAAAGAGCATCAAGAGGATCTACACGAAATTCTAGTCAAGTTACATATAAAGTTCATTAGATTCGGAGCTACGGCCTAGAAGATATGAGCAAAACAAGATAAGCATGGCATTGATGCAAAATGCATACAAACATCAAGCAAACACACCAAAACAAGGATGCAACATGATAATATGAAGCTACATGCAAAAACAAGCAAGTTTCATATAGAGCACACTCAAAAAGGAGCAACGGTTCAACACACACACACTATACAGGGCATAACAACAATCTGTCCATAACAGCAACTAGGCATATTGCAAGCATCAAAACAACATGCTACAACACCCCAACATAATAACAAAAGGCATGGGCATGAAGTACAGGTAAAGCATAACAAAACATGAACAGTGAGCTATCTCCATAAATCACTAGAACATGCTCAAAAAGACATGGAAAGATTGCAAATAATAACAGTTTCAGACTTGGCAGAAAATAACATCAGGTTGCAATGTTTAGAGCAAGCAAACAACATGTTTCAGGAACATATCATGGCAAACAAAGGCATGGCATGATACTACTAAATACATAGAACAAGAGTCTCTTACTGACCATGAGCCAAAAAGGACCAGAAGATATGATGGCACCCATGTAAACATGGCAAGTTATATTACAGATTCATACATGGCAGGAACAACAATAAGTAGGCATGTTGGTGAGCTTGAACCACTCACCACAGAGCAATACATGGCATGGCAAGGCAACAAACAGTAAGAAGGCATGTTTGTGAAGCTAAGCATGGCAAGAGCAAGTTCATAGGGTGCATGGATCACTAAAAAAGCACATGGCCAAAACTGAACTTCATGTTAACAGGTTGACAGCAACATCATCAAGCAACTTTGGAGCAAGATAACAACATGATACATCAGGCTATAATTGCAACCAAGGGCATGAATGGATAGAGCAAGACATGTATAACAAAACATCCTTAGTGAACATCTCCAAAATAATGCACGAAATGACTTGTAGCAGCAGGTTAACATAGCAACAAAATATAACAGAATCTGTCAGGAAAACAGCAACAGCAAGTACACTACTTAACAAGCTCGATGCACTCAGCACACAACTCACAAAAATACATGGATGGCACCCCTGGAAAGATGGCATATCATAGATCAACACACATGTAGAGCTCAACCTCATAGGATGCACACATCAATCATGGCAAAAATGACAAATGAGCAAGTTATAATAGTTTCAGCAAATTAACATCAACATGCACTCTTCCAATAGCATTTCGGGCATCAATATGAGCTCAAATGAAAATTATGCAATGGAATGAAATGATGTACTCGTTGACGCGAACAATTTGGCATATTACACGCACAAAACGGAGCTACGGATGCAGAGATATGATGCGATGAACATGGCATGATTACGCAAAATATTCGGGACTTAGCAGTTTTCTGGAAAAAAAAAACAGATGAGCGCTATGAAACTAAAACACACACGAGCGGGTTAAAGGGGCTGCTCACCCTGGGCTTCGGCCCATGACGGTGCTCCAGGCTCGGGAGGCCGGTGGCTGGGCCGTGGCTGGGCCGGCCCATGCAGCGGGAGCGAGGGGGGCGTGGCTCTCCCGATCCGATCTGGATCGAGACGAGCGGCGGCGGCGCGTCGGTGCTCCGGCGAGCCGGCGACGGCGGGGTCGAGCAGAGGATGGTGGAGGGGACCGGGAACGGCGCCGGAGGCCGGAGGGGCACGGAGGAGGCCGGGACGGCGAGGTCCGGCGAGTTGAGGCGGGGCGGCGTCGGCTCCGGCGAGCTCGGCGCGGGGCGGAAGAAGGCGGCGGCGCGGGCCTTCGGTGGCCGGCGATGAGGCGAGGCGAGGCGCGCAGGAGGCGGCGCGGGGGAGCTCTGGTGGCGCGGCCGGGCAACGACGGGCGGCGCCGGCCGAGGGACGGCGGCGGCCAGCGGGATCCGGCGACGGGGGCGGGGAAACACGCCGGCGAGGCGGCAGCGGAGCTGGCGGCGCGACGCGCGGGCCGGGCGGCGGCGCGAGATGGGCCCTGCGGGCTGCGCGCGGGCTCGGGCGGGCCGCGGCGGCTGGGAGGCGACGTGACGGCTGCGGGTTGGAGAAGACGGCGGCGGAGGCGACGTGGCGTCCTCCGATTCGTCGGAGCAACGTGGAGGCTGGACATGTCCGGCGGGGCTGGACATGTCCGGCGCGCGAGGGGAGCAGGGCTAGGGTTTGGACTGCGGAAATTCGGGGGAGGGGGTGTTTAAATAGGTAGAGGGAGTTAGCGGACTCCAAATGAGGAGCGGTTTTCGGCCATGTGATCCTGATCAAACGACCGAGAGTAAGGAGGGGAGTTAGATGGGTTTTGGGCCACTTTGGAAGGGGTGTTGGGCTGCAAACAAAAGAGGCTTTTACGGTTACCCGGTTAACCGTTGGAGTATCAAACGACCTCCAAAGGGCACGAAACTTGACAGGCGGTCTACCGGTGCTATACCAAGGCCGCTTGGCAAACCTCGGGCCATTCCGAGAAAGTTTAACACCCGCTCACAACAGGAGAGAAGAAGGGGACGCCGGAGGACATAGGAGTGCCGGGTTGCAAAACGGACAATGGGGAAAATGCTCGGATGCATGAAACGAACACGAATGCGAAATGAGATGCACATGATGACATGATATGAAATACAGATGATGACATGGCAAAAGGCAACACGCAAGCACATGACATGGCAACGACGGCGAATAACTGGCAGACACCTGGCGCAACGAATCTAGGGCGTTACAACTAGTTCTCCCCTGTGATGCCCCGAGACCGACGCTCGAGAAGACTTCCAGCTATTCCGAGTTTCGCCGTGTTTTTTTTGCGTGTTGCATTTCATCATGTCATCATGCCATCATATCATTAATTTTATAACTCTTTTAAATTAATTGTATGGATCTCCGATCCATTTAATTCAAGGGAAGGGTGACTTCTCTTTACAACATATCCTCCCAAAATTTAGGGAGCTTTTATAAAATATTCCATTAATTGGAATGCACCACAACACATGTACAATTTAATTCCATGCCTTTTCCTATCTCTATTCTTGACCTCCAACTTTGCCCGTTTATGCTTGCATCACTTTCCGGAGCTCCACCAAAAATCCTCAACATTTTTGGACACTTCAAAAACCTAGTCCTAGTTCAAATCCATTTGAATTTTAAATGAGTTTGAATTTAATTCCTGCAATCATGTCCACACCTTTTTTCTTGGAACAAGCGCATTTTGTGAGTCCGGGGAAATTATCCCCATGCCCAAATTCTTGTCCACTCATTTCTTTTTTGTCCTTTCTTTCTTTGCTTTTCTGTTTTTGGTAGAGTTTTGAAAAAGGGAGAGAGTCCAACCCAGCAGGCCATCTAGGCCATCCGCAGCCCACTTAAGGCCCACCTGCGGCCTGACCTAGTCGGCCCAAGAGGCCTGCCCGATCTCCCCTTATCCCCCTGCTCGCTGGCCTCCTAGCCCCGATCCCCATCTCACTCTCTCCCTCAACCTCCCCTCGCGCCGCCACCTGCTCGCTCGGCCCCCTCCATCCTCGTCCCGATCGGGAGAGGCTCCCGAGCCGCCGCCGCCGCTCGGATCCGTCGTCCCCGACCCCATGACCGCCTCCTCCACGCCTCCCCATCACCATCTCCGGCAAGAGGCCGCCGCCAAGCTCTGCCCTGTGCCCGAGCGCCTCCACAGCGAGCTCGCCTGCCCGATCAGCCATGGCGCTCCGCTGCCCCTTGTCTCGCCCACGCCGGCGACCAGCAGCAGGTCGTTACTCCGCGCCGTCTCTATCTTCTCCGTCGCCGGACTGCTACCCATCCGCCACGCCCATCCATCCTTCCATCTCCCTGGTGGCCGACCGCCTCGACCTCATCTGCAAGGACAAGCCGCCGCCGCACCAAGTCCCCTGCTCCGACACCCTGCGCCTCCCCTTGCCGGACCTGCTCCATCTCTGCGCCGTCCCCGTCGTCCTCCTTGCCTTGCTCCAGCCTCCACTTCTCGCGAGCTGCACGTTCGCTGCCTTCGCGCAGGAACTCCTCCACCATGTCGAGGCCTCCCCACAACCATTGTCCTGTTCATGTGGCTATGACAGCCGCGCCACGGCAGCACTTTCGTGACTCTCTTGTACACATGCATTGTGCGACCGTGGTTGGACCCCAGTTTTGAAACGCAGATGCAAGTTCCACTGCCGTCAAAGCCTTTGGACCGCCAAGTACCACGACGACCACCAGATGCCCGAATGAGATTGTTTTCATGGATTGCGCCAAGTTCCACTACCGTCGACCCTCGAGACCACAAGTACCCCTTCGGATGCGCTAAGGTCGACTACGCCCGGCGATGCGACAAGTACCTCTACCGAAGACCCCGAACATCTACCGCCGCCGTCTACCACTACTTCCACTACCGTTGCCGTGTACCACTACTTTCACTACGACCCGTGTACCACTACTTTCCACAATGAATTTGATCTGTTTCGAAAATGCACACTTCGAAGGTATAACCCCGAAACGACGCCCGTTATCGAATGCATGAGTTGTATGAGATGCTCGTGTTTGCACCGTGTCCGAGTTGATCCTTGCACGTTCCTCCTTGTTTGCCATGCCGTCGACCCGTGGGAACCCGGTAATCCGGGACCACCCCACCATCTTTTGCATGTTCGCACATCCACATTTTCTTTTGCACTGACATCTCGATGAGTTGTCGGATCATCGGAATGTTGCCGTGACACCATTTTCGTTGTCGTTGCCGTGGCACCCCTTTCGTTCTGCCATGGTGACGAATGCTTCATAACATGCCCATGTCAACATTTTCATAAAAACCGCATAAAACTTGCATATGTCATTCGCATCATGATAACAACATTTAAATGCTTAAAATTGTTGTTTGCATTAAAACTGGTAAATGACATGGGGATTTTTGGAAATTGTTGCTTGTTATTTTCGGCATCATTTAAATTTCCTAGCTAGGTAGTTTAATTATGCTTCACATCTCGCCATGTTTAACAACATTTAATCTTGTCTTGTTCATAAACGAGAGAGAACTAAATAATTGCATGTGGTGTTTTGTTAATATGCGACTCATTGCATATTGAGCTTCATTTAATTTATAGTATTGTTTGTTGCACTTTGCCATGCCATGCATATTTAAATTGGACATGCATCATACTTGTTTGTGCATTATGCCATGCTTATGCTTGTGTGTTTACCATGTTGCTTGTTTCTTTTCAGTGTTGCTTCTTAGTTCTGGTAATGTTGCGATTGTGAGGATCCGTTTGACTACGGCCGTTTGTCTTGTTAATGGACTCGTTCTTCTTCCTAGCGGGATCTCAGGCAAGATAACCGTTACCCTGGATCTCACTACTATCATTGCTATGCTAGTTGTTTCGATGCTATTGCTATGTCGCGCTACCTATCACTTGTTTATCAAGCCTCTCAAATTGCCATGTCAGTCTCTAACCTTTTCAACCTTCCTGGCAAACCGTTGTTTGGCTATGTTACCGCTTTGCTCAGCCCTTCTTATCGTGTTGCTAGTTACAGGTGCAGTTGCAGGTTGTTCCATGTTGGTTATCATGGATATCTTGGGATATCACAATATCTCTTATTTAATTAATGCACATATATACTTTGTAAAGGGTGGAACGCTTGGCCTTATGCCTGGTGTTTTGTTCCACTCTTGCCGTCCTAGTTTCCGTCATACCGGTGATATGTTTCTTGATTTTGCGTCCCTAACACGGGGAGGGGTATGGGACCCTCTTGACAATTTGCTTTGAATAAAACTCTTTCAGCAAGGCCCAACACTGGTTTTCCATTTGCCTAATAACAACTAAAACTTAAATAGGGATTTTCTTCGGACCCCTAGTATTTTTTAATCAACCCTCGGGCCAATGCTCCTCTGAGTGTTGGTCCAACCTGGGCGATGTCCGGCGCCCCCTGGGCAACCAGGGTCTCAGCCAACCCGACGTCTTTCCCATCCGTTGTGTCTTGAGAACGAGATACGTGCGGCTCCTATCGGGATTTGTCAGCACACCGGGAGGTATTGCTGGTTTCGTTTTACCATTGCTGAAATGTCTTGTGCACCGGGATACCGAGTCTGATCGGATGTCTTACGATGGAGGATTGTCTCCGCGGATCGTGAGCTTATCATGGGCTAAGTTGGGACACTCCTGCAGGGTTTGATCTTTCGGAAGCTTTTCCCGCGGTTATGTGGCAGATGGGAGTTTTTAATATCCAGTTGTAGAGAACTTGACACCAGATTCGAATTAAAATACCTAATCGCGTGTGTAACCGTGATGGTCTCTTTTCGAGTGGGTCGAGAAGAGAACACGGTGGTGTTATGTTTGAACGTAAGTAGTTTAGGATCACTTATTGATCATTGCTAGTTTGTGATCGTTTGCGTAGCTTCTCATCTTATTCTTGTACTCGTAAGTTAGCCACCATACTATGCTTAGTCGCTGCTGCAACCTCACCACTCACCCATTCCATATCCATTAAGCTTTGATAGTCTTGATACTTATGGTAATGAGATTACTGAGTCCTCATGGCTCACAGATTATTATAACAACAGTTGCAGGTATAGGTAATGCGATGATCTGACGCGAGTGCGATGCTTGATTGGTTTTGGGGTTCTTCGATCAAGGGAAATAGGTTTCGGGTCGGGGAGCCTGGGCTAGCACGGTGGATGCCGTTCTTCTTTTCCGTTTGATTTCATCCGTAGTTGGATCCCGCTCTTCTGTATGGTGATTGCTATGTATTGATGAACTGTTGTATTCATGTTGTAGCTTGTGGCGAGTGTAAGCCTTTATCTTGTATTCTCATCTATTCAGTACATGGTATGTTGTAATGATATCCACCTTACTATGCGCTTGAAATGCGGTTGTGCCCCAATCATGAGTTCATCACGTGATTGGGATAGAATCGCATGTTGGGCGCTACATTCCCCTTGGCAACATCTACCCAAAAAGGGACAAAAAGAACCCACAGACAATCACAGGTCATTGATACGTCTCCAATGTATATATAATTTACGAAGTATTCATGCCATTATATTATCATTCTTCGATGTTTTACAATCATTTTATAACAACTTTATATCATTTTTTGGGACTAACCTATTGACCCAGTGCCCAGTGCCAGTTGCTGCTTTTTTTCTTGTTTTTTACATCGGAGGAAATCAATATCAAAAGGAGTCCAAACACCGCGTAACTTTTCTAAGATTTTTTCTGGACCAGAAGGAACTCAATGTGCCTGAGCTGCACCTGGGGGGTGCCCGCCCAACTCGGTGGCCTCCCACACCCCCTCTTTGCACTACAAATTCCCAAATATTCTGAAACCCTTTGGGGTTAACCTAGATCTGAAGTTCTGCCGTCGCAACGTCTTTGTATCCGTGAAAACCAATCTAGACCCCGTTCCGGCACCCTGCCGGAGAGAGGGGGAATCATCTCCGGTGGCCATCTTCATCATCCCGGCGGCCACCACGATGAGGAGGGAGTAGTCCACCCTCGGGGCTGAGGATTTGTACCAGTAGCTATGTGTTTGATCTCTCTCTCGTGATATATATCATGGGATTTGTTAATATAGTCGGATCATATGATGTTTCTCCCCTCTACACTCTTGTTATGTTGGATTGAATCTTTACCCTTCAAAGTTTTGTCTTGTCGGATTGAATATTCAGAGATGAGAACACATGATATATGTCTTGCAATATGAATACTTGAGGTGACAATGAGGTATCTTATTGATTCAGTTGATATGTGCTATGGCATTCAACTCGAGGATTCCTGCGCTGATATTGGGGTAATCTATGCATAGGGGTTGATGCACGTTTTTCTCCAATAGAAACTTTGGGGTCTCTTTATAGTTCTTTGTGTGGATTGAGTATTATGAATATGAATTTGCTTTGGTGTTATTCTAGTACAAACTCTAGGATAGATCGAACGGAAAAACATAGCATTGTGTTATTTTAGTACGAACTCTTGAATAGATCGAACGGAAAGAATAGCATTGAGGTGGTTTTATGACCTACAAACAATTCATATCTTTTGTTCTCCGCTAATAGGAACACGGGAGTGATTCTTTATTGCACTTTGAGGGGTAATCATATGATCCAACTATGTTAGCATTGTTGAGAGGTTGCACTCGCGAAAGTACGGACCCCATGCCTCATTTTTAAGCATTGCAACACCATTTTTGTGCCAGTTTACTATTTGCTACCTTGCTGTTTTTATTTATTCAGATTATAAAAATATATTTATACCATCCATATTACATTTTTATCACAATCTCTTCGCCGAACTAGTGCACCTATACAATTTGCCATTGTATTGGGTGTGTTGGGGACACAAGAGATTTCTTGTATTTGGTTGCAGGGTCCTTTGAGAGGGATCATCTTCATCCTGCACCTCTCACGGATTGATAAACCTTAGGTCATCCACTTGAGGAAAAAATGCTACTGTCCTACAAAACTCTGCGCTTGGAGGCCCAACACGTGTCTACAAGAATAAAGTTGCGTAGTAGACATCAAGCTCTTTTTTGGCGCCGTTGCTGGGGAGGTGAGTGCTTGAAGGTATATCTTTAGATCTTGCAACCAAATCTTTTAGTTTCTTGGTTTATCACTAGTTTGGTTTATAAAAAGATAACTAAAAAATGGAATTGAGGTTGCATCATATTATTGATCATCTTTATAATATCTTTCTTGAAAATGATGGTTCGGAAAATTGTGCTCAGTTGAATATCCAAAATGCTAACGATGAGTGCACTAGCCATGATCATGATGTCTCCAGTAAGAATGTCAATTTTTGCAGAGTAAATTGGAGTGCACACACACACCAAAAAGGGAAGATAGATTTTGTAAGAGGCATAAGTATTTAGAAACTAAATGGTTGTAAGAGAGGCTAGATCTTTGTGCTGAAAATTTAAATTTTCTTAGCCATCCTTGTGAACTTTGCAACGAACATGGTAATTTAAATACCCAATGCAAATTGTTTCATCATCGAATCGTGTCCAAAAATTGTGACTTGATTTCCCTTGCGCATCATAATGAACTTAGTTTATTTCTGGGCTATGAAGAATCGAAATGTATAACTAAGGATATTCCAGAATTTGCCCTTGAAAGAGTTCTTCATTTTGATCTAGAGGAAATTTATATGTTTTGTGCGGTAAATTGCATTGAGAATCCTTACATTGCCAACTCTAAAGAAAAGAAAACAAATAGAATATGAAGAAAGTACTAATTAAAGGGAAAATATTTCCCAATACCCTCCTAGTGTTTCTTATGATGAATCAGGTAACGAGGATGAGCTTCCTATCCAATCAATCTTGTCAACAAGATGCTCGAAAAAAATGATTTAACCCACACGTGAGGTGGTGAAGAAGAAAAAGAAAAGAAGAAAAAGTAGAGGTAAAAAAGTAACTCTCCCAAGTAATATTGCTCCTATCACCATTGTGCATCATGAATGTGAATCAAATATGTTGATGGAGGATGATGATATTGAGTATGATTTTGTGATGGCTACTACTTGTTGTGATAATTATGATTGGGAAGACAATGATGTCTCTTATGATATTAAAAATCTTTTTGGCATTTGCTTGGAAGATTATGATAATAATGTTTGCTATACTATTGGTGCCATTCATGCTATTGATAAGAATGACTATGATGATATGCAAAACCACAAGCTTGGGGATGCTATGTTTGATGAGTGTGAAATGTTTGAAGATTTATTTGCCAAAAATAATGCTTGTCCCATGCTTGGGGATGCTTTGCATAATGAATACGATCCTTTGATTCCTTCTACTTTTGATAAGATAATTTATTATGATGATAGCATGCCTCCTATTTATGATGATTACGATGATGAAAGTGGGTTTGGAAGAGTGTCAACTCTAGGTAGTAGTGATCCCACTATTTTGGAGGGTTGAAAGTGCAATCATGCCCTTAATCATATTTTGATGTTGATGATAACATGCATTTATGGGACTGATCATGTTTATCAAGTATATCTCAGGATTATGTCTCAAAGGCCGTGTGTGGATCATGACTAGGGACAAATGCATATAACTCAAGATTGGAGATACAAGACATTCGCCTTGGCTTTGTTTACAGTTTGTTCTTGAGTATAGGGATCCCGCACTATTCAGAGGGGATCGTTGGATCTAGTGAAAGATTTGCTCAAACCCACCAACTCCAGTGTTTCTCTCCGGACATCCGGTACTCTACGGACGTCTGATCCCTCTCAGCTGTCCGGACGTCCGGCTCTCTACGGTCGTCCGGTGTTTCTCTTATAGAACAATATTCATCGATTTCTGAGCCTCTCTGGACGTCCGGTCTCTGGACGACCGACACTTCTCGGACGTCTGGTGTTTCTTCCACAGAACAAGTTTTACGGATTTCTGATCCTCTCTGGACGTCCGGTATGTCTCGGACGTCCGGTTTCTCTGTGCTGGTTCGTGGCTTATGAATTCCCAGTGGCCAGATGTCCGGACATATTTGTGCCACCGGACGTCCGACCTTTTCAGTGCACTTAAGTGGCTCAAACGGTAACTTTTTCCACACCCACTATATATAGGCTTCTCCCTTCCACAGGATGAGGTTGACCATTCACTTTTGAGCTTGCCAAGAACACTTTTCACTCTCTCTCTCTCTCAATCCTCTACACCAAATCCTAGATCCCCAAGTGATTTGGGAACATTTGAAGTTCTCCAATCAAGTGATAGATCCACTCCTTCCCTTTCTCTGCACCAAAGGAATTCGTGATTTGAGCAAGTCTTGAGCTTTCCCCATCGTTCTTATTACTCTTGGAGGTTAGACACTCCTAGGCGGTAGGAGTCTTTCAGAAAGGAATCGACCTTTGTAATTACCCCTGGAAAAGTTTGTGAGGGTTTGGAGACCACCCTAAGGTCTACCACTAGTGGTTGAGAAATGCCTCCGTGGTGTTGTCTCAAAGGGAGAATAGGGTGAGCCTTCATGGCGTTGGTGTGCCTTCGTGGTAACATCCACCTCTCTAACGGTGACGTAGCTTCCCTCCAAGGAAGTGAGCATCGGCATACATCCTCGTCTCCCGAAGTTGTGGTTATTCCTAACCCTAACTTTCTACTTGTGGTTACTTGTCTCTTAGCACTTACTTATATCATTTTGTGCTTGCTTACTTACATACTCGTGTTACTTGCTTAGTACTTAGTACTACATTTGCAATTGTTAGGCTCACCTTCATATTCCGCATTATTACCTAAAATTGCTAAGTAATAGTTAAAGTTTGTAATTGTACCTATTCACCCCCTCTAGGTACATCTCGATCCTTTCAATTGGTATCAGAGCCTCGTGCTCTATTCTTGTGGCTTAACCGCCCTAGAGCGAGATGAACCCCGATGGGACTCCCCTTGTTGCAGATCCGAAGGATAAAGGCGAGGCTTCTTCTGAAGTCAAGTCCTTTACTTTTGAGGACCTGGAACGGGCCCTTGCTAAGAAAAAAGAGGAGCATGATGCTTCTCTTGAGGCCCTGGTCCAAATGAGATTAGTCACGTTGTCCACGGTGCTTGCACCACTTTCGGGTGGTGCGGCTTCGAGGCCAACTGTGCCTGCTCCATCACTTGGTCAACAACCTCCTAGCAATGATCACTCCAATGTTCCTTGGCTTTATGCAAGACCTCAAGTTGAGAAACCGAAATATAATCCTCAAGGCAAACCTCCTTTACTTGATGCCACTTCCGATTTTTCCTTGTGGAGAGTTGCTATGCAGGATCATCTTCGATATGGAAACGATGAGATGCTGGAGATCTTGGAGTATGGTTACCATGTGGTTGATCCAAAGAATCCTACACCAAGAGAAATTTATGACAAGAATCTCAATGACACTACAACCATGTGTATAAGGAGAGGTATGGTTGAAAAGCAAAGGAGACCGTTCATACACATCACAAGTGCCAAGGAACTATGGGAAAGTATTATAAGATCCAAGACCAGCACCTCCACCCTCCAGAGTGCTCAATATGAAATTGCCAAGGGGAAATTGCAAAAAATTTGTATGGAGAAAGGTGAAACTCCAATCAACTCCTTGAGCGTCTCATGACTCTCACTGCTGACATTGAGTCGTGTGAGTGTGACAAGACACAAGATGGATTCAACATGACTAAGCGATTCCTTGGGATAAGTTGCTTCATGCTCTTGCCCCATATCGCCATCAAATGGTGTGGGACATAAGACAACACCATGCCTTCAAGGAAATGACTACAGATGACATCAGATCCACCTTCCAACTATTTGAAGAGTCAAAGGCAAATGCCACAAAACATATTGCCATGCATGGTACTCCAACATCAAAGATCAATCTTGCATTGAAGGCCAAGCATGTATGTGAAGATGAGCAAAGTGAAGAAGAAGAAGAAGATGATGATGAAGATGGTGATGAGATTGAATCCGATGAGGGCCCTTCATATGAAGACATGGATCTCTTTATCAAGAAGTTTAGCGAGGGAAAATTCAAGGGAAGATTTCAAAAGAAGAAAGTAAGAAGATGCTACAACTGTGAAGAAACCAACCACTTCTCCAGCGAGTGCCCTTATGAGAAGAGAGAGGATAAACCAAGGTTTCCCAAGACCTTTCCCAAGAAGAAGTTGCCAAATACTTTGAACTCTAAGCTCAAGAAGAGAGATGGGAAAGAAATGGTTGCTCAAAAAGAATCCGATCCGGATGATGTTAGTGGTGTTGCCGGAGTTGCTCAAGACTCTCAAAACACTTTGAGGGTTAGTGAACAAGAGTGGTGATGTGGTCACCTACAACTACATGAAAGACTACAAGGGCAACACTCACAAGTGCCTAATGGCAAAGGCCGTGGTAGAAGATGGAGATGAGCAAAGCTCTCCTGACAAGGTCAAGGTAACCCCACGATCAAATCCTCCTCTTTTCACTCCTTATACTCCTAGTGATGAGTATCTTGATGCAGAGGATAGTTATGAGGATGATGATCTAGATGATCCTATGCTTGCTAAACTTAATAAGTTCATGTGCTCCCTCAAAGGAAAGAAGCTCACTATGTTTCGTATGCTTATGGAGATGGTGAGTAAGCACACCATCACCATTAAGGAACTCGAAACCGTCCTCACCGAGGAAAAGGAAAAACGTGAAATCCTTGAGCGGAATGTCCAATATGGGGAAGCACGAAATGATGAACTATGCTTAAAAATTGGTGCAAACATTTATGTTCATACTAAAGATCTTGCCTCCTTGAAAAAGGCTATTTACTCTTGCGAAGAGTTGATGAATGATAAAAGTAAGCTTGTGAAGTCTCATGCTTCTCTCTAAGGATTGTGAGCTTCTATTAGTGTCCCTCAAGACTAAGGAAGAAGAGCTCACCCTTCTTACAAAGAGTTTTGAGACACTCAAACTTACTTATCTTGAAACTCTAGCCAAGGCTTACTCTTCTCCTATTATCAATGTTGCTGCTTGTACTACTAACTCTACTAGTGATCTAGCATCTATTCTTGAGGAAAATCGCTTCTTCAAGGCTCAAATCAAGAAAGGTCTCATGACATGTGCTCAAGGGCAAAAGAACCTTAACGAGGTATTGAGCCAAGACAATGAGGTGTTTGCCAAAGAGGGACTTGGGTTTGACCCAAGCACAATCAAGAAGAAGACGTCCTCTCAAAAGTGCACAACCCTTCTAAAGGAAACATTTGCACGAGAAGGGCACAAGGAGAAAGGTAAGGTTTTTAGTGAGAAGGCCACAAGGGGCATGCCCACTCTCAACAAGCCAAAAGAGTTCATGCCTCCATCCTATGTACTTCGTAAGACTAAGGATGGAGAAGTTTATACTAAATGTTGGTTCTCGAAATGCATTCCGATTCTATGCTATTTGCGTCCCTAAGACCCTTGTGACTAACTTGAGAGGTCCCATTGCAAAATGGGTGCATCTAACCAAGTCATAATTGTGTGTAGGTTGCCTTCTCCGGTGGAGTAAAACGGGTGATTGATAGTGGATGTACCAATCATATGACCGGAGATAGAAAATTGCTCTACGATTTCATGGAAGCTACTCAACCATTCATGAGAATTATGTTTGGTGGAGGTTCAAAAGGACAGGTACTCCGGTTGGGCAAGTTGGCTATCACAAATGACATGTCTTTTGCAAATGTCATGCTAGTCCAATCCCTTAAATACCATTTGCTTTCTATTCACCAATTGGCTTCTGTTGGTTATGATACACTCTTGGACTAACGGATGTGAAAGTCTTTAAGAGAGATACTCTCGAAGTGGCCTTTGTTGGAGAGTTGGATGGCAACCTTTACACAGTTGATTTCTCGAAAGAGAGCACATTCCATGCAACTTGTCTAATGGCCAAGGCCGACAAGGGGTGGCTATGGCATCATCGGCTAGCCCATGTCGGCATGAGAAATCTTCAAGAAATCAATCAAAGCACCCACCCAAGAACGTTGTGTCTACTTCAAGGCCCCTGGAGCTCCTTCATGTGGATCTTTTTGGGCCTCCTTCATGGGATAGTCTTGGTGGGAAAAAGTATGGACTTGTCATTGTTGATGATTACTCAAGATATACATGGGTGTTTTTCCTCAAGTCCAAGGACGAGACGAAGATCACCTTCATTGATTTTGCCAAGCAAGCACAACATAAGTTTGACAAAGAAATCTTGGCAATAAGAAGTGACAATGGCTCTAAGTTCAAGAACTATACCTTGGAAGAATTCCTTAGTGATGAAGGGATTGAGCATCAATATTCAGCTCCATACACTCCTCAGCAAAATGGTGTAGCCAAAAGGAAGAACCGTACACTTTCGGAGATGGCAAGGTCCATGTTGGATGAATACAAGTCACCACATAGTTTTTGGGCCGAAGCTGTCAACAATGCATGCCATGCATCAAACCGGCTCTTCCTCCGCACTATATTGGAAAAGGCTACATATGAGCTCCTAACTGGGAACAAGCCAAATGTCAAGTACTTTCGTGTATTTGGGTGCAAATGTTTCATCCTCAACAAAATAGAACGGTTAGGAAAATTTCAATCCAAAACAATTGAGGGCATATTTGTTGGTTATGGATCAAACTCTCACGCCTATAGAGTCTACAACAAATCCAATGGATGTTTTGTAGAAACTTGTGACGTGGTGTTTGATGAATTTAATGGCTCCCATGGGGAGCAAGTTGATCTAAGTGATGTAGGTGAAGAAGATTCCTCTCAAGATATTTTGACCATGGGTGTTGGTGCACTTCTTCCAATGGAACAAGAACCTCATGATGATGAAGAAGAAGATGGAAGTTTCACACATCATCAAACTACTTCAACACCCATACCACCACAAACTCCTATTGTTCAACCGATGCCCTTAGTCCAAGTACAAGAAGATGATCAAGTTCCTCTTCATGATAATCTTCAAGAAAAAGATCATCATCAAGGGCAAGAACAAGAAAGTCCAATCATTGATGATGAGCCTAAACAAATGCAATTTGAACAAGAAGATCTTCCACCACACATTAATGATCCATATGTTGAGGACGTGGATGATGGACATGAAGTTGAACCTCGAGAAACCCTTCCTCGAGTTGCCGGTCGTGTTGATGTTGACAAAATTCTCACCGGCATATCAGAAGGTAGAGTCACTCGTAAACATTTGACAAACTTTTGTGCTCACTTCTCGTTTGTGTCTAGTGTTGAGCCCCTCAAGGTACAAGATGCATTGATGGACAACGATTGGCTCATTGCTATGCAAGAAGAGTTGAACAGTTTTGAACGCAACCAAGTGTGGTCATTTGTCAAGAGGACACCTACCGAGCACAATGTCATTGGAACAAAATGGATTTTCAAGAACAAGCAAGATGAGAATGGTGTAATCATCCATAACAAGGCAAGGTTAGTGGCACAAGGGTACTCACACGTTGAAGGTTTGGACTTTGGTGAGACCTTTGCCCCCGTTGCCCATCTTGAATCCATTCGCATTTTACTTGCTTATGCCGCTTTCAATGGTTTTACTTTACATCAAATGGATGTTAAGAGTGCTTTCCTTAACGGTCCTCTACAAGAAGAAGTGTATGTGTCACAACCACCTGGGTTCGTTTATCCAGATCACAAAGGCTATGTGTATAAACTTCACAAGGCTTTGTATGGCCTCAAACAAGCACCTCGTGCTTGGTATGATCATTTTAAGAAGTTTTTACTCGATGATGGTTTTGTGAGAGGGGTGATCGATCCCACTCTTTTTACAAAGAGGTACAAGGGTGATTTGATGTTATGCCAAATCTATGTAGATGATATCATTTTTGGTTCTCCTAACATTCACTTGTGCAAGAAGTTTGCGGCTTCAATGACCAAGAATTTTGAAATGTCACTCAATGCGGATTTGAAGTTCTTTCTCGGATTTCAAATTCAACAATTTCAAGAAGGAACTTTCTTGTCTCAAGCAAAATACCTCAAGGATATCCTAGAGAAGTTTGGCATGTCTGATGCTAGTCCATGCAAGACACCCATGCCAACCAGTTGCACTCACTGGAGACACAAATGGTATTCCTTTCGACCCATCTATTTACCGCTCTATGATTGGTTCATTGCTTTATCTTTGTGCATCTAGACCAGACATCATGTTCAGTGTATGCATGTGTGCTAGATTTCAAGGTTCCCCTAGGGAAAGTCATCATAAGGCGGTTAAGCATATTCTTAGATACCTTGTTCACACCCCAAAGTTGGGTTTATGGTACCCCAAGGATGCTAAGTTCGATCTTATTAGGTACACGGATGCGGATTGGGCTGGAGACAAAGTGGATCATAAGTCAACCTCCGGCGCATGTCAGTTTCTTGGACGCTCCTTGGTAAGTTGGTCCTCGAAGAAACAAAATTGTATTGCCCTCTCTACCGCAGAAGCTGAATACATTGCAACCGCCAGCTGTGCAACTCAATTACTATGGATGAGGCAAACTTTGAAGGATTATGGTATCACCTATAGACATGTGCCTCTTCTATGTGATAATGAAAGTGCCATCAATATTGCTGAGAACCCCAAAGATCATACCCGCACCAAGCACATTGATATTAGGTATCACTTCTTGAGAGATCATGTGGAAAAGGGTGATATTCACATAGATCATGTTGGCACAGATTTGCAACTTGCGGATATTTTCACAAAACCATTGGATGAAGCAAGGTTTTGTCGACTTAGGCATGAACTTGGTATCTTGGAGCTTGACAATATTATGTGAAATCTAGTACCCATTCATGCATGAAATTAATGTCTTGTCTTGATGTAGGCATATATTTAGGGGGAGACACTCAACTCATGAGTACTCTCACCCTACGTAATGCGTAAAAAGAACAACCACTCTCAAAGCTACCATGTTATTCTCACTATGGTGCTTTCCATGATGGAGTAGTGATTATGCACCCAAAGTTCGAATCTTTGGGAAGTCATGTCAAGTACACTCATACATGGTGGCCTTGGCCACCGCTCTTGTCATTAAAACAGATGCTAATTTCTCATATATTGTGTCTTTACATCCTGCTATGTATTGAACTCATCATCCTCCCATCATTGTCATTAGCACCAAATATGACCCCCTAGTCTCACAAATCCATAAGTGCTTCTGGTCGTCCGCTATGTACCGGACGTCTGCTAATTCTTCCCCTGGCCTAGGAACCGGACGTCCGTAGATATCCGGACGCCCGTAGATATCCGGATGTCCGGAATTTTCCCAGGCGCCGGACGTCCGTAGAACGCCGGTCGTCTGTAAAAAGCCTTTTGTTTTCCTCAGGCTGGTCGTCCGGTCTATCCGGTCTTCCGGTAATTCTTTCCCTGGCCCAGGCACCGGACGTCCACAGATCTCCGGTCGTCTGGACTTTTCTCAGGCACATATATATAGAGCGAGGTGCAGTTTGGGTCAGTTTACCCTAATCCGTTCACCCCCTCTCCTCCTTTTCCCCAACACCACCGCCCCTGTCTCATGGCTCCTTGCCGCGGCCGCTCGACGCCCGTGCCCCTCGCCGATGCCACACCACTCGGGTCGCCCCCGTTCCCAGGATGACGCATTGCCGAATTCTGTTCGGTCGTCGTCTTCCTCCCCGTTCTTCACTCTGAGGTAGCACCTGTCTCTTCTTCCCTCATCCATCGATTCGTCGATCTATGGTGGTGGTTTGTTGATTTGGGTTTCCCTCCTCTTCTAGGTCAGAATGGTAAAGACCAAGCACACTGCTCGCAAGGACCCCCCATTTGGGTCCTCTTGTCCCTCCCATCGCAGTGATTCTGATGATTCCCAAGAATGGGCTTGTCCTAGGAAGCGTGTTCCTCCACCTCGTCGCTCTCCAAGAGAAGACTCGTCGGAGGGCTCTGACTACGAAGATGAGCTGGCTCATATGGAGAGAGGAGAGCATGTCCCTGCTTGCACCACTGCTCCCAAGCCCGGGACTCGGTGGCCCACCTTCCAGCCTCCTCCTCCTCCGGTCCAACCTCACGGTGATGCTCGTCATATCTCGCTTGAACCTCCTTTACCACACGGCCGTCACGTTAAGCAGTTCAACGTGGTTCCCATTGCTTCCTATCTTAAGTTGCGTCGTGATATTGATCAATTTACGATTGCTTGTGACTCTAGGGACAATCGTTTTCGCACTAATGTCCAAGATGACATTTTTACCACTATCGTCATTCCTAAGGGTCTTTCTCTACATCTGTGCATTGATTTAGAGCATATTCGTACTCATCCGGAGAAATACCCCCGGGGCTATTGAGCTCATTGAGTCCTCCAATCTTGCTGCCCCCTTTACATTTCAACATGACTTTAACCAAGCCGCCATTCATCAATTCTATGCCACATGTTTCTTCGGTCCAAATAACACTGTTACTTGGATGACCTCCAATATGAAGCTCTCGGCTTCCTATTCTCAATTTGTTGCTGCCCTTAGTTTTCCCGACACCGGGTTCAAAATTCACAATGATGACCCCGAACATAGACCCAAGGGCACTGATGCATGTGCTGATCTTATCAAACCCATAGCACAATAGAATGATGATGAGAAACATAAGGGTTTTAACCAAGTCTCCATTTGGCGTGCTCCTTTCTTCATTATCTATCAATGTGTCATTCGCACCATTTATGCTAAGATGGGTGACAAGGGGTCCTGCAGTAGCTACTACATCGATCTCATGCATCGCCTCTATGCATCTTCCAAAGGGAAGATCAATGTGCCTCATTTTCTATGGCATGAGATTCGCCTCGCTTCTTTTCAGCACAAGCGGTCCTTCCCTCATGCTCCCTTTCTTCAGGCATTCATCGAGAGTGTGGCTTCGTTTCCTATTGTCCGCACTCATTTGCATGAGCGACGGGTCATTCCCGCACACATGGCCGATAACTATGTTCCCAAGGACTATTCCTCTTCTGCTCATCCGCGCCGCACTGCTGCTGGCATCCCTCATTCTGCTCCCTCCGGATCTGCATCCTTTGGTCACATTGCTCGCTTTCTAGGGAAGGCCCACTCTGCCTTGATGAAGGCTGTTACTTTTAACTGCTCTCAAAATCACAATGTTGTCACGCGCCTTATCACCTCCAAGAATGCTTTGAAGGCTCGTCTGAGAGACTCCGGAGTGTTCGATGTGAGTGATGATGACCGTTTTCCTGATGATCCCCCTTCTGACTTTGGCTTTCCCTCGGGTCCTGAGTGGTCTGATTTCTTCAACGAGGCCGGTGGCAGTGGTGCTCATGATGATGATGATGATGATGATGATGAGGCAGGGTTTTGATGATGATGATGGTGTTCTGGTTGCTCCTCTTGGCCCCCCCTTTTGGGTACTTGATGCCAAGGGGGAGTAGCACTTCCTTTTAGTACTGTGTAATATGGTGATATTAGTTTGTTAGTTTGTATCGTACCATGAACTATGTTAACTATGTTATGTATCGTGCCATGTACCATGTTCACTATGTTTTATGATCTATGATATGAGTGGTATTATGGGTTCTTGTGTTCTTTGAGTGTTTGGCTGAGTTTTGATTTGGATGCTTTGGTATAAATCTGAGGGGGAGCTCCTCTCATGCTTATTTTTACTATGCACATGGTTAGGGGGAGCTCCACAACAAACTCCTTCAATATTCAAAGTTTTATTATTATTGAGAAGTGCATGTATGTTGTCATCAACTAACCAAAAAGGGGGAGACTGAAAGTGCAATCATGCCCTTAATCATATTTTGATGTTGATGACAACATGCATTTATGGGACTGATCATGTTTATCAAGTATATCTTAGGATTATGTCTCAAAGGCCGTGTGTGGATCATGACTAGGGACAAATGCATATAACTCAAGATTGGAGATACAAGACATTAGGCTTGGCTTTGTTTACAGTTTGTTCTTGAGTATAGGGATCCCGCACTATTAAGAGGGGATCGTTGGATCTAGTAAAAGATTTGCTCAAACCCACCAACTCCAGTTTTTCTCTCCGGACGTCCGGTACTCTATGGACGTCCGATCCCTCTCAGCTGTCCGGACGTCCGGCTCTCTACGGTTGTCCGGTGTTTCTCTTACAGAACAATATTCACGGATTTCCGAGCCTTTTCGGACATTCGGTCTCTGGACGACGGGCACTTCTCGGACGACCGGTGTTTCTTCCACAGAACAATTTTTACGGAATTCCGAGCCTCTCCAGACGTCCGATCTCTAGAAGACCGGCACATCTCGGACGTCCGGTCTCCAGATGACCGGCACGTCTCGGACGTCCGGTTGCTGTGTGCTGGTTCATGGCTTATGAATTCCCAGCGGCCGGACGACCGATGTTTGTCGGACGTCCGGACATATTTGTGCCACCGGACGTCTGGTGCTGTCCGGACGTCCGACCTCTTCAGTGCACTTAAGTGGCTCAAACGGTTACTTCTTCCACACCCACTATATAGGCTTCTCCCTTCCACGGGATGAGGTTGACCATTTACTTTTGAGCTTGCCAAGAACACTTTTCACTCTCTCTCTCTCTCTCTCTCTCTCTCTCAATCCTCTACACCAAATCCTAGATCCCCAAGTGATTTGGGAACATTTGAGAGAATTTCTCCAATCAAGTGATAGATCCACTCCTTCCCTTTCTGTGCACCAAAGGAATTCGTGATTTGAGCAAGTCTTGAGCTTTCCCCCATCGTTCTTATTACTCTTGGAGGTTGGAGACTCCTAGGTGGTAGGACTCTTTTGGAGAGGAATCGACCTTCGTGATTACCCCCGGAAAAGTTTGTGAGGGTTTGGAGACCACCCTAAGGTCTACCACTAGTGGTTGAGAAACGCCTCCATGGTGTTGTCTCAAAGGGAGAATAGGGTGAGCCTTCATGGCGTTGGCGTGCCTTCGTGGTAATATCCACCTCTCTAACGGTGATGTAGCTTCCCTCCAAGGAAGTGAACATCGGCATACATCCTCGTCTTCCGGAGTTGCGGTTATTCCTAACCCTAACTTTCTACTTGTGGTTACTTGTCCCTTAGCACTTACTTATATGATTTTGTGCTTGCTTACTTACATACTCGTGTTACTTGCTTAGTACTTTGTACTACATTTGCAATTGTTAGGCTCACCTTCATATTCCGCATTATTGCCTAAAATTGCTAAGTAATAATTAAAATTTGTAATTGTACCTATTCACCCCCCTCTAGGTCCATCTCGATCCTTTCAAGTGTGTTGAATCTTATTACAATATTGATGAAAGTGGATTTGGAGAGGTCATGACTTTATTTAGTGATACATCCAGTATTTTGGAAGAGGTTTCAATTGACTATGACAATAAAGTTGCTACCTATGATGATTACTATGATGACATGTATGCCATAAAGAGTAATAAATCTTGTATGCTTGTGCATCATGAAAAGAGTGTTGTATGTGATAGTTATATTATGGAATCCATTCATGATGCCTCTGAAATTTTTTATGAGAGAGGAACTTGTGCTCTCACATATCTCAATAATATCAAATTTCTTCTCTATGTGTTGATTGTTTTGAAGTTGCACTTGTTTTGCCTTCCTATGCTAGTTGATTCTTGTTCCCATAAGTTGTTTGCTCACAAAACCCCTATGCATAGGAAGTGGGTTATACCTAAATATGCTAGTCATATGCTTCATGATGCTCTTGTTATGTTTCAATTCGTACCTTTTATGTGAGCATCATTGAAATCATCATGCCTAGCTTAAAAGGCATTAAAGAAAAGCGCTTGTTGGGAGACAACCCAACACTTTTACCTACTGTTCTTGTGTGTTCACATGATTAATATACTGTACTAATCATGTTTTATTGCTTTTGTTTCAATATAGTGACATGTAAAGCCTTTAGGATCATGTTGGGTGATAGTTGATTTGATCTTGCTAAAAAACAGAAACTCTTGCGCTCATGAGAATAGCTCTCGTTTTTAACAGAAGAATTCTTTTGAGTTGATTCTTTTTGCAGAAGATTAATATTCAAATTGCTCACGTGGTGCAATTTTTTAATAATAGCAGAAGTATGATTTGAGTACAGATTACTACAGACTGTTCTTTTTTTTTGACATATTCTGTTTTCAATGCATAGTTTGCTTGTTTCCTTGTTTCTATGGCTTATATTGCTCAATAAAATTGTGGAAATGATATGCTACAGTAGGCATTGTGTGGAAAAAATTATGAATCTTGTCTTTGACAGTACCAAAAGTGAAATGGTTTGCTCTTTATCATACTAACCTATCTCACAAGGTTCCGTTAAGTTTTGTGTGATTCAAGTTTTAAAGTTTTGGGTGAGATATCGATATGAGGAGAATAAGGAGTGACAAGACCCTAAGCTTGGGGATGCCCAAGGCACCCCCAAGGTAATATTCAAGGATGATCCAAGCAACTAAGCTTGCGGATGCCCCGGATGGCATCTCCTCTTTCGTCTCCAACATTATCGGTAACCTCACTTGGAGCTATGCTTTCATTCATCAGATGATATGTGTTTTGCTTGGAGTGTCAATTTGTTTTGCTAGGATTTGCTTTCTGTTATTTAGAATAATGTTTTGCATCTTTTATTTCAATAAAAGTGGCAATGATAGCCTTTGCCATGCTTATTTTGCAAGTATACTTGTTGCTGTTTGAAAACAGAAAGTTTACCGATGTTGCAAAAATTCCATAGAAAAGTCAGAATATGATAAAATGTTGAAACTTTTTGGAAAATAAGCTCTGGTAGATTTTCTACATTGTGTAGTTTGTTTCATAATTTTGGGAGTTAGGTAAGTATTGATACTCTTGCATTCTTTACAGACTGTACTATTTTGGTAGATTGCTATTATGTTTGCATATGTTTGCTTGTTTAATGATTCTATTTGAGGATAGGAGTATTAAATATGCAGAGGCATTTAGTATGAAATGCTGAATAATAATTTTAGTAATTTTCTACATTAGAGGATGATAAGATTTTGCATTGATTTATACTAACTTATCTCACGAGTTCTTGTTGATTTTTGTGTGGATGAAGCTTTCGAGATTTAGGAAAACCGTGGTATGAGAAGAATTAAGGAGGCACATAAGCTCAAGCTTGGGGATGCACAAGGAATCCCAAGATAATATTTCAAGAAGTCTCAAGCATCTAAGCTTGGGGATGCCCCAGTAGGCATCCCACCTTTCCTCTTCAACAATTATCGGTTAGTATCGGTTGAGCCTAAGTTTTTGATTCTTCACATAATGTGTGCTATCCTTGGAATGTCATCTTATTGTGTTTTTGCTTGCTGCTTTAATAAAATACTTAGATCCGAAACTTTTAAATAAGATAGAGCCCTTACATAGCTATCTATTTACTTAACTACTTGCATGATCTTTACTTATATCTTTTTGGAGTAGTTTGTCATTTACTCCCGTGCTTCACTTATATCCTATGAGTAAATTGTTGAATAAATTGAATGTCATAAAGTTGAAATTATATCATGCCTAGTGGTAGCTTCACATTGGGTTTAGAAAGTGAAATCTTTTGAAGCTTGACAATCACAATATTGGTCATACAAGCAATTCACGAATAATTAGTATAAGGAAGAGAACTTTCACATGCAAATACACTATCATGGAAATCTTTTGTGATTGTGAGCCCCCATCAAAATATTATATGCCAAAAATTTTGACGTTGGACAAGGAAGACAACGTAATGATTTATGTTTGTTCATATTCACATAGAAGTTATATTGTCATAGATCCTTCAACATGTGGTGCTTGCCACTATATTTGCTAGCCAAAAATTCCGCACCAAGTAGAGATACTACTTGTGCATCCAAAAACCCTTAAACCCAAATCTTGTTTTGAGAGTCCACCATACCTACCTAAGGATTGAGCAAGATCTTTCAAGTAAGTTGTCATCAGTGCAATAATGCAATAAAAATTGCTTCTAAAAGTGTTAGATCATTTAGTGTAAGAGAAAACTAAGCATTGTATGTACTTGTGATGGCAAAGAATAAAAGCGACAGACTACATAATAAACGTTGCTATCATAAGGGGCAATATAATGTGACGTTATTTTGCATTACAAGGTTGAGAATACAAACAAATAAGCGCATGGCAACCTCTGCTTCCCTCTGCGAAGGGCCTATCTTTTACTTTTCAGTATTTACTTTTATGCAAAGAGTCAAAGTTTTTCTCTCTATTCCTTTTTATTTTTCTCCTTTGGCAAGCATCATGTGGTGAGGAAAGATCTAGGCACATATGTCGAGATGAATATGGGTAGCATGAGTTATCATTGTTGACATCACCCAAAGGTGAATACGCTGGGTGGCGAAATTATAAGCCCCAATATTTCTATGTCTCTGGTTGAAACGTTTTGCTCATGTATATGCGGTGAGTGTTAGCAATCGTAGAAGACTATATGATGGTTGAGTATGTGGAGCTCTTACTTAGACTCTATTGAATAAGTTGAATTGCAATTGCTTGGTGACTGATAAGATAAGTTGTTGAGTTTCAAGAGAATTCATTGTTTGAACCTTAACATGTGAATTGGTTGCTACTATAACATGAGAAGTTTTATAAGAAAGAATTGTTTTTATGATGCTAGGAAAAGTGATTGAAATTATCATTGATCAAACTTATGCACTTTGCTAGCATTCACACTTCATAAATTATTTCTTTTATCATTTACCTACTCGAGGACGAGTAGGAATTAAGCTTGACGATGCTGATGTCTCCAATGTATCTATAATTAATGAAGTATTCATGCCATTATATTATCATTCTTGGATGTTTTACAATCCTTTTATAGCAACTTTATATCATTTTTTGGGACTAACCTATTGACCCAGTGCCCAGTGCCAGTTGCTGTTTTTTGCTTGTTTTTTACATCGCAGGAAATCAATATCAAATGGAGTCCAAACACCGCGTAACTTTTTGGAGATTTTTTCTGGACGTGAAGGAACCCAATGGGCCTGAGCTGCACCTGCATGGTGCCCCGAGGGGGGCACAACCTACCAGGGCGCGCCAGGGCCCCCTGGTGCGCCCAGGTGGGTTGTGCCCACCTCGGTGGCCTCTTGCACCCCCTCTTTGCACTATAAATTCCCAAATATTCCGAAACCATTTGGGGTTAACCTAGATCAAAAGTTCCGCCGCCGCAAAGTCTTTGTATCAGTGAAAAACCAATCTAGACCCCATTCCGGCACCCTGCCGGAGGGGGGAATCATCTTCGTTGGCCATCTTCATCATCTCGGTGGCCACCACGATGAGGAGGGAGTAGTCCACCCTCGGGGCTGAGGGTTTGTACCAGTAGCTATGTGTTTGATCTCTCTCTCTCTCTCTCTCATGGTCTATATCATGGGCTTTGTTAATATAGTTGGATCATATGATGTTTCTCCCCTCTATATCCTTGTTATGATGAATTGAATCTTTACCCTTCAATGTTTTGTCTTGTCGGATTGAATATTCAGAGATGAGAACACATGATTTATGTATTGAAATATGAATACTTGAGGTGACAATGAGGTATCTTATTGATTCACTTGATATGTGTTATGGCATCAACTCGTGGATTCCCGTGGTGATATTGGGGTAATCTATGCATAGGGGTTGATGCACGTTTTTCTCCGACGGAAACTTTGGGGTCTCTTTATAGTTCTTTGTGTAGATTGAGTATTATGAATATGAATTTGCTTTGGTGTTATTCTTGTACGAACTCTAGGATAGATCGAACGGAAAAAATAGCTTTGTGTTATTTTAGTACGAACTCTTGAATAGATCAAATGGAAAGAATAGCTTTGAGGTGGTTTCGTGACCTAAAAACAATTCCTATCTTTTGTGCTCCGCTAATAGGAACTTGGGAGTGATTCTTTATTGCACTTTGAGGGATAATCATATGATCCAACTATGTTGGCATTGTTGAGAGGTTGCACTAGCGAAAGTACGGACCCTAGGCCTCATTTTAAGCATTGAAACATCGTTTTTGTGCCCATTTACTATTTGCTACCTTATTTATTCATATTATAAAAATATATTTCTACCATCCATATTACACTTTTATCACCATCTCTTTGCTGAACTAGTGCACCTATACAATTTGCCATTGTATTGGGTTTGTTGGGGACACAAGAGATTTCTTCTATTTGGTTGCAGGGTCGTTTGAGAGAGACCATTTTCATCCTACACCTCTCACAGATTGATAAACCTTAGGCCATCCACTTGAGGGAAAATTGCTACTGTCCTACAAGATTCTGCGCTTGGAGGCCCAACACGTGTCTACAAGAATAAAGTTGTGTAGTAGACATCAGTCATAATCATCATTAGGAGCTCCACTACCACTAGCATCATCAAGGAAATCAGCCCACTCAGGCCCTGAAGGAAAACCAAAGTCAGAAGGAGGAGCCGCCAGAAGACACTCATCATCACTGACATCAATAGCCCCAGAGTCACGGAGACGAGACCTCAAGGCATTCTTGGAAGTGATCAAGCGAGTGACAACATCATGGTTGTGTGTGCAGTTGAAGGAGAACGCCTTCATCATGGCAGAGTGAGCCTTGTCGATAAAATGAGAAAAACGCCCAAAGGACGCCGAGCTAGCAGTAGTAGGACGAAACCTAGCGGCAGACCTACGAACAGGGGCAGACTTGGAGGTACCCTTTGGAGCAAAATCGCCGGCCATGTGAGGAGGAATAATCCACTTCTCATGCACATGGGTGCGAACAAGAGAGAATGGAGCCACACTCTCAATAAGAGCCTAAATGAACGGAACATGAGGAAAGGCATGCTTATATTGAAAGCTAGCAAGACAGATTTCATACCATAGGAAATGAGGAACATTGATCTTGCCTTTGAGAGACTCATGGAGGCAAGACATAAGATCGACGCAATAACTGTTGCAAGATCCCTTGTCACCCATCTTAGGATAGATGGTACGAATGATACATTGGTAGATGATGTAGTAAGGAGATATCCAAATAGAAAGTTGATTCAGATCCTTCATCTTTTCCTCCTCAGTAAGTTCATCAAGCTCCTTTAGAAGATAGCCACAAGCCTCAACTGCTTTGGGTTTGTGATTTGGGTCATCTTTATGGATCTTGAATCCACTGTTCGGAAACCCAAGAGCAGCGACAAATTGAGCTTAAGTGGTAGTGAGCTCGGTGTCAGAGGTCATCCAAGTGATGGTCTTGTTAGGAGCAAAGAAGCAGGTGGCATAAAACTGATGGATAGCAGCCCAATTAAAATCATGTTGAAATGCAAACAGAGCAGCAAGACCGGACGACTCAATGAGCTCAATGGCACCCGGATACTTCACGCGATGTTTCCGAATATGAGCTAAGTCAAGGAAGTGGCGCAGAGAGAGACCCTTTGGGAGGAAAACAGAGGTGTAGATATCTGCCTGAACATTTGTATGAAAACGTTGATCCAGAGTGTCTTGAACCACTTGGAATTGATCAACATCACGCCGGAACTTAAGATATGCAGGCTTGGGCACTTTGGTGAAATCCTTGAGGATACGGCCATGAAGTTGAGGAGCCTCAAGGGGTATGTGTCGACCATCGGCATTTGGATGATCGGGAGGAGGAGTAGGCATGTGAGTGGCCCTTCGAGAACCGCGGGGGCGGGACGAAAATGTCACTTGCACACCACGCTCCTCCTCCTCCATATCTTCTTGATAATCAGAGCCCTTGGCAGAGAAGGACTCCTCAATCACAGTGTGTCTCCCAGCACGCTTGCATGGATGCAACTCGTCCTTAGAGTCATTAGAACCACCACGACCAGGCGCTGAAACCAAGGGGAGAGGAGAATGGACAAATCATAGTGAGCCCTTGGCACGAACGAAGATGGAGAGGATGAAAATTGAAACCAAAGGACATAAATTACCGCGGGCAGATGTAACCCCAGAATCCTTGCGAGCGGTGTGCTTGAGTTTCTGCATCGTGGGATGAACCTCACCAAAGAGATTATCCAAGAGAGAAAGGGGAATCACTACATTGTGCACGAACGAGTGACGGAGACGAGAGAGAGAACCGAGGAACTAAGTAGGAGGAGGTACCAGGCTAGGACGAGGGGCGACGGAGAGGAGGGGACGTCGAAGCACCTCCCCCAGGCACGGCGAGGGAGAACTCGCCCTCCTGGCGGCTCAGCGGCAGACTCAGTCGCGGGGAGGGAAAAATAGGATAGGGCAAACGCTCAGCCCGACCCCGAAGTATTTATGTGAACCACAAACTACATCAGATGACAGACCACGATCGGACATCCGGGCACTGATGGACGTGCCAGCCGACTGACGACCAGAGAACATTGGTCGTCCGAGACCTGAGGAGTGATTTGGGCGGTGCACGATTTCTGCATAGGCAACCGGACAGCCGAGTGACGTCGGACGGCCGAAAGCCATGAGTCATCGGACGTCCGAGATCCGTCGGACGACTGGTGGCAAAATTTTGGCACATAGCACACGGAATATCTAGAGGAACCAAAATACAAGAATTGGTATATGAAAAAAATACTATGGGCAATCAGACATGTAAGATACGACATGGTGAGCAACTAGACACACATGATAAGAACCCCAAACATGATTGGACATCCTCTCTTTTGAGGAGAGTCGGTGCCAATAGGCCACCATGTGTGAGTATAAGTGTCGTGATGCCGTGAAGATAATGTCCTTGGGCTCAATAACACTACTCCATCATTTAGAGTACCATAGTTCGAAGAACATGGTATCTTTGAGAGTGTTTGTTTTATTTATGCATTACATAGGGTGAGAGTACTCATGAGTTGAGTGTCTCCCCCAAAACATATGCCTACATCTAAACAAAACATGAAGTGAATGCATGGATGGGTACTAGATTTCACGTAATGTTGTCAAGCTCCAAGATACCAAGTTCACGTCTAAGTTGACAAAATCTTGCTTCATCCAATGGCTTGGTGAAAATGTCTGCAAGTTGCATATCTGTACCAACATGAGCAATATCAATGTCACCCTTTTCCACATGATCTCTCAAAACATGATACCTAATATCAATGTGCTTGGTGCGGGTATGATCTTTGGGATTCTCAGCAATATTGATGGCACTTTCATTATCACATAGAAGAGGCACATGTCTATAGGTGATACCGTAATCCATCAAAGTTTTCCTCATCAATAGTAATTGAGTTGCACAACTGGCAGTTGCAATGTATTGGGCTTCGATAGTGGAGAGGGCAACACAATTTTGTTTCTTTGAGGACCGACTTACCAAGGAGCGTCTAAGAAATTGACATGCACCGGAGGTTGACTTACGATCCACTTTATCTCCATTCCAATCCGCATCCGTGTACCCAATGAGATCAAACTTAGCATCCTTGGGGTACCATAAACCCAACTTTGGGGTGTGAACAAGGTATCTAGGAATATGCTTAACCACCTTATGATGACTTTCCCTAGGGGAAGCTTCAAATCTAGCACACATGTATACACTGAACATGATGTCTGGTCTAGATGCACAAAGATAAAGCAATTAACCAATCATAGAGCAGTAAGTAGATGGGTCGAAAGGGATACTGTTTGTGTCTTCAATGAGTAAAATTTTGGTTGGCATGGGTGTCTTACATGGACTAGCATCTGACATGCCAAACTTCTCTAGAATATCCATGAGGTACTTTGCTTGAGACAAGAAAATTCCTTCTTGAAATTGTTGAATTTGGAATCCGAGAAAGAATTTCAAATCCGCATTGAGTGACATCTCAAAGTTCTTGGTCATGGAAGCCGCAAACTTCTTGCACAAATGAATGTTAGGAGAACAAAAAATAATATCATCTACATAGATTTGGCATAAGATCAAATCACCCTTGTCCCTCTTAGTGAAAAGAGTGGGATCGATCACCCCTCTCACAAAACCATCATCGAGTAAAAACTTCTTAAGATGATCATACCAAGCACGAGGTGCTTGTTTTGGGCCATACAAAGCCATATGAAGTTTAAACACATAGTCTTTGTGATCGGGATCAACAAACCTAGGTGGTTGTGATACATATACTTCTTCTTGTAGAGGACCGTTAAGGAAAGCACTCTTCACATCCATTTGATGTAAAGTAAAACCATTGAAAGCAGCATAAGCAAGTAAGATGTGAATAGATTCAAGATGGGCAACGGGAGCAAAGGTCTCACCAAAGTCCAAACCTTCAACTTGTGAGTACCCTTGTGCCACTAACCTTGCCTTGTTGCGGATGATTACACCATTCTCATACTGCTTGTTCTTGAAAATCTATTTTGTTCCAATGACATTGTGTTCCGTAGTTGGCCTCTTGACTAATGACCACACTTGGTTGTGTTCAAAGCTGTTCAACTCTACTTGCATAGCAATGAGCCAATCGTTTTCCATTAATGCATCTTGTACCTTGAGAGGTTCAACACTAGACACAAACAAGAAGTGAGCACAAAAGTTTGTCAATTGTTTACGAGTGACTCTACCTTCCGATATGCCGGTGAGAATTTTGTCAACATCGACATGACCAGCCACACGAGGCATGATGGAGGTTAGGGTTTCGCGAGGTTCAATTTCATGTCCATCATCCACATCCTCTACATATGGATCATTAATGTGTGGTGGAAGATCTTCTTCTTCATATTGCATTTGTTGAGGTTCATCATAATGATTGCACTTTCTTTTTCTAGCCCTTGATGATGATCTTGTTCTTGTGAATTATCATGAAGAGGGACTTGATCATCTTCTTGTACTTGAACTGAGGGCATTGGTTGAGCAATAGGAGCTTGTGGTGGTATGGGTGTTGAAGTAGTTTGATGATGTGTGAAGCTTCCATCTTCTTCTTCATCATCATGAGATTCTCGCCATGGTCAAAGAATCTTCTTCACCTACATCACTTAGATCAACTTGCTCCCCATGGGAGCCATTAAATTCATCAAACACCACGTCACAAGTTTCTACAACACATCCATTTGATTTGTTGTAGACTCTATAGGCGTGGAAGTTTGATCCATAGCCAACAAATATACCCTCAATTGTTTTGGATTGAAATTTTCGTAACCGTTCTATTTTGTTGAGGGTGAAACACTTGCACCCAAATACACGAAAGTACTTGACATTTGGATTGTTCCCAGTTAGGAGCTCATATGGAGTCTTTTCCAATATGGTGCAGTGGAAGAGTCGGTTTGATGCATGGCATGCGGTGTTGACAGCCTCGGCCCAAAAACTATGTGGCGACTTGTACTCAAACAACATGGACCTTGCCATCTCCACAAGTGTACGATTTTTAATTTCGACTACACCATTTTGCTGAGGAGTGTATGGAGCTGAATATTGATGCTCAATTCCTTCATCACTAAGCAATTCCTCCAAGGTGTAGTTCTTGAACTCAAAGCCATTATCACTTCTTATTGCCAAGATTTCTTTGGCAAACTTGCATTGTGCTTGCTTGGCGAAATCAATGAAGGTGATCTTCGTCTCATCCTTGGACTTGAGGAAAAACACCCATGTATATCTTGAGTAATCATCAACAATGACAAGCCCATACTTTTTCCCACCAAGATTATCCCATGAAGGAGGCCCAAAAAGATCCACATGAAGGATCTCCAAAGGTCTTGAAGTAGACACGATATTCTTGGGTAGGTGCTTTGATTGATGTTGCTTCCCGGCTATGCGTGCACTACACACACAATCTTTCTCAAAAGAGACATTGATTAGTCCAAGGATGTTATTACCCTTTAAGAGATCTTGAAGATTTCGCATGCCAACATGGGCTAGCCAGCGATGCCATAGCCACCCCTTGTCGGCCTTGGCCATTAGATAAGTTGCATGGAATGTGCTCTATTTTGAGAAATCAACCATGTAAAGGTTGCCATCCAACTTTTCAACAAAGGCCACCTCGAGAGTATCTCTCTTAAAGACTTTCACATCCGTTAGTCCAAAGAGTGTATCATAACCAACAGAAGCCAATTGGCGAACGAAAAGTAAATGATATTTAAGGGATTGGACAAGCATGACATTTGAAAGAGACATGTTATTTGTGATAGCCACCTTGCCCAAACCGAGTACCTATCCTTTTGATCCTCCACCAAACATAATTCTCATAAATGGATGAATAGCCTCCATGAAATCGTAGAGCAATTTGCTGTCTTCGGTCATATGATTCGTGCATCCACTATCGATCACCCATTTTACTACACCAGAGAAAGAAACCTACACACAATTATGACTTGGTTAGAGGCACCCATTTTGCAATGGTACCTCTCAAGTTAGTCACAAGGGTCTTAGGGACCCAAATAGCATAGAACCGAAATGCATTCCGAGGACCAACAAATTTTGCATAAACTTCTCCACCCTTAGTTTTACGGAGTACATAGGATGGAGGCATGAACTCTTTTGGCTTGTTGAGAGTGGACATGCCCCGAGTGGACTTCCCACTCACAACCTTACCTCTCTCATTGTGTTCTTATCGTACAAATGTTTCTTTTAGAGGAGTGCTGCACTTTTGAGAGGATGTCTTCTTCTTGTTTGTTCTTGGGTCAAACCCGAGCCCGTCTTTGGCAAACACCTCATTGTGTTTGCTCAATACCTCATTAAGATTCTTTTATACTTGAGCACATGCCATGAGTCCTTTCTTGAGTTGAGCCTTGAGAAAGCGATTTCCTCAAGAATAGATGCTAGGTCACCACTAGTGTTAGTAGTACAAGCATCAACATTGATAATAGGAGAAGAGTAAGCCTTGGCTAGAGTTTCAAGATAGGTAAGCTTGAGTGTCTCAAAACTCTTCTTAAGAAGAGTGAGCTCTTCTTCCTTAGTCTTGAGGGACATGGATAGAAGCACAATCCTTAGAGAGATAAGCATGAGACTCCACAAGCTTACTTTTATCATTCATCAACTCCTCGCAAAAGTCCTTAGCCTTTTTCAAGAAGGCAAGCTCTTTAGCATGAACATCAATGTTAGCACCAATTTTCATGCATAGTTCATCATTTAGTGCTTCCTCATATTGGACTTTCCGCTCAAGGATTTCATATTTTTCCTTTTCCTCGGCAACGAGGGTTTCGAGTTCCTTAATGGTGATGGTGTGCTTACTCACCATCTCCATAAGCATACAAAACATATTGAGCTTCTTTCCTTTGAGGGAGCACATGAACTTATTAAGTTTAGCAAGCATAGGATAATCTATATCATCATCATCATAACTATCCTCCACATCAAGATACTCATCACTAGGAGTAGAAGGAGTGAAGAGAGGAGGGTTTGATCGTGGGGTTACCTTGACCTTGTCAGGAGAGTTTTGATCCTCTCCATGTTCTACCACGACCTTTGTCATTAGGCACTTGTGAGCGTTGCCCTTATAGCCTTTCATATAGTTGTAGGTGACAACATCACCACTCTTGTTGACTAGCCTCAAAGTGTTTTGAGAATCTTGAGCTACTTCGGCAACACCACTAACATCATCCGGATCGGATTCTTCATTTGCAACCATTGCTTTCCCATCTCTCTTCTTGAGCTTGGAGTTCAAAGGATTTGGCAACTTCTTATTGGGAAACCTTGGTTTATCTTCTCTCTTCTCACAAGGGAAATCATTGGAGAAGTGGTTGGTTTCTTCACAGTTGTAGCATTTTCTCACTTTCTTCTTCTGGAATCTTCCCTTAAATTTTCCCGCACTAAACTTCTTGACAAAGAGGGCGATGTCTTCATATGAAGGGCTCTCATCGGAGTCAATGTCATCACCATATTCATCATCATCATCTTCTCCTTCTTCACTTTGATCTTCCTCACATACATGCTTGGCCTTTAATGCAAGATTGATCTTTGATGTTGGGGTACCGTGCATGGCAAGATGTTTTGTGGCATTTGCCTTTCATTCTTCAAATAGTTTGAACGTGGATATGATGTCATTTGTGGCCATTTCCTTGAATCCATGGTGTTGATTATGTCCCACACCATTTGGTGATGATATGGAGCAAGAACATGAAGCAACTTGTCCACAAGAAATCGCTTAGTCAAGTTGAATCCATCTTGTGTCTTGTCACAATCACAAGACTCGATGTCGACGGTGAGAGTCATGAGATGCTCAAGGAGCTGCATGGGGGATTCACCTTTCTCCATACAAAAGTTTTGCAATTGACCCTTGGCAACTTAATATTGAGCAAGCCGGAGAGTGGAGGTACCGGTCTTGGTCCTCACAACACTATCCCATAATTCCTTGGCACTTGTGATGTGTATGTATGGTCTCCTTTGCTTGTTAGTCATACCTCTCCTTATGCACATGATTGTGGTGTCATTGAGATGCTTGTCATATAGTTATCTTGGTGTAAGATTCTTTAGGTCTACAGCTTGATAACCATACTCCAAGATCTCCAACATCTCATCATTTCCATATTGAAGATGATCCTACATAGCAACTCTCCACAAAGGAAAATCATTTGTGTCATCAAGTAAAGGAGGTTTGCCTTGAGGTTTATACTTTGGTTTCTGTACTTGAGGTCTTGCATAAAGCCAAGGAACACTGGAGTGTTCATTACTAGGAGGTTGTTGGCCAAGTGAAGGAGTAGGCACAGTTGGCCTCGAGGCCGCACCAACAGAAAGTGGTGCAAGCGTCGTGGTCAAAGTGGCTAGTCTCATTTGGACCAAGGCCTCAAGAGAAGCATCATGCTCCTCCTTTTGCTTAGCAAGTGCCGGTTCCAGATCCTCAGAAGTAAAGGACTTGTCTTCCATGGAAGTCGTGCCCTTATCCTTCGAATCCACAACAAGGGGAGTCCCATCGGGGTTCATCTCTCTCTAGGGAAGTCAAGCCACAAGAATATAGCACAAGGCTCTGATACCAATTGAAAGGACCGAGATGGACCTAGAGGGAGGGGGTGAATAGGTACACTTACAAATTTTAATCATTACTTAGCAATTTTAGGCAATAAAGCAGAATATGAAAGTGAGCCTAACAATTGCAAGTATGATGCTAAGAGCTAAGCAAGGTAAACAAGTAACAACAGTATGTGAGTAAGCAAACACAATATGATATAAGTAAGGCCTAAGAGACAAGTAACCACAAGTAGGAAGTTAGGGTTAGGGATAACCGCAACTTCGAGAGATGAGGATGTATGCCGATGTTCACTTCCTTGGAGGGAAGCTACGTCACCATTTGAGAGGTGGATGTTACCACGAAGGCACACCAACACCACGAAGGCTCACCCTATTCTCCCTTTGAGACAACACCATGAAGGCATTTCTCAACCACTAGTGGTAGACCTTGGGGTGATCTCCAAACCCTCACAAACTTTCCAGGGGTAATCACAATGAATGATTCCTCTCCGAATGACTCCTATCGCCTAGGAGTCTCCAACCTCCAAGAGTAACAAGAACAATGGGGAAAATCTCAAGACTTGCTCAAATCACGAATACCTTTGGTGCAAAGAAGGGGAAGGAGTGGATCTATCACTTGGGTGGACAACTTCTCTCAAATGGTCTAAAATCCCTTAGGAATCTAAGATTTGGTGTTGGAGAGTGAGAGAGATAGAGTGAAATGTGTGCTCGAGGATGTTGGAGCCCAAAACAGCACTGCAACATCGGATGTACGATGCACAATGGACGACAGAACGTTCGACAGACACCAGACGTTCGACATGGACCAGACGACCGATGTTTTGGCACGGTATAGAAGGTACCGGATGAACGGAGGATCCCGGACATCCGGTATTTAGGCTCGGTGGAGAATGTAGCAGACAACCGAAGAATATCGGACGATCAATGTTTTGCCACTGTATAGAATTTACCGGATGACCGAAGGGTTCTGGACATCCGATGTTTTGGTTTGGATGAAAGATTGTCGGACGTCCGGTGAATACCGAGCGTCCGATGTTTTGGCTCTATATAGGAGAAGCCGGACGTCCGGTGAGTACCGGTCGTCCGACAGAGATGAAGAACAAATAATGAGTTTGAAGTAGATTTTGAGCAAGACTCTCACAAGACCTCATGTTCCCATCTTAATAGTGCGGGATCCCTATAGTCAAGAATAAACATAAATAAAGTCTTGTTTCTTCGTTCTTGATGAAGTTCAATATATCTGGAATCATAATCCACGCACACAAATTATTCCGAGGGGACTAAAACTGAGATATACTTGACAAACTTTGTTAGTCCCCTATGAGTATATTGTCATCAACATCAAAATAATATTAAGGGCATGATTGCACTTTCACCTTCAACATCAATGAAGGCTCAATATTCGCCTTCCACTTTAGTAGTTTTCCAGATGAGATTCATCTGTCTATGTACCGTCTATGATGCTAATTTTGAAAGGTTATAGATGTTGCATGTGAAACTTGGTGCTACTGCAGTTGTGTAATGGGGTAGCTGAGTGCTGAAGCTATATGATGTTGTACTCTGATGTATTTCAATTATGAAATCCTGCTTCCTTAATATGGAAATGAAATATATTGTGTTCTTAATATGAAATGTCAATTGTATTAATAAATGGATTATTAATAATAGGACAATTAGCCTGATAATTGGGGTTTTCTATTGCAAACGGTTATTGAGAAAACATCATGGGCGATGACCTTGGCAACGCACACGGTCTAGGAATAAACCGTGTTGGATCAATGAACAATCATAGTCGACATCCTCTTAAAAATTGTTTGAATTAGGCCACATTTATGCAAACGTTTTGAAGGAAATATGCGCTAGAGGCAATAATAAAGTTGTTATTTATTTCCTTATTTCATGATAAATGTTTATTATTCATGCTAGAATTGTATTAACCGGAAACATGATACATGTGTGAATACATAGACAAACAGAGTGTCACTAGTATGGCTCTACTTGACTAGCTCGTTGAATCAAAGATGGTTAAGTTTCCTAGCCATAGACATGAGTTGTCATTTGATTAACGGGATCACATCATTCGGAGAATGATGTGATTGACTTGACGCATTCCATTAGCTTATCACTTTGATCATTTAGTATGTTGATATTGCTTTCTTCATGACTTATACATGTTCCTATGACTATGAGATTATGCAACTCCCGTTTACAGGAGGAACACTTTGTGTGCTACCAAGCGTCACAACATAACTGGGTGATTATAAAGGTGCTCTACAGGTGTCTCTGAAGGTACTTGTTGAGTTGGTGTATTTCGAGATTAGGATTTGTCACTCCGATTGTCGGAGAGGTATCTCTGGGCCCTCTCGGTAATGCACATCAGTATAAGCCTTGCAAGCAATGTGAATAATGAGTTAGTTGAGGGATGATGCATTACATAATGAGTAAAGAGACTTTCCAGTAACGAGATTGAACTAAGTATTGAGATACCGACGATCGAATCTCGGGCAAGTAACATACCGATGACAAAGGGAACAACGTATGTTGTTATGCGGTTTGACCGATAAGATCTTCGTAGAATATATGGGAGCCAATATGAGCATCCAGGTTCTGCTATTGGTTATTGACTGGAGACGTGTCTCGGTCATGTCTACATAGTTCTCCAACCCGTAGGGTCCGCACGCTTAAAGTTCGGTGACGATTTATATTATGAGTTTATGTGTTTTGATTTACCGAAGGTAGTTCAGAGTCCCGGATGAGATTGGGGACATGAAGAGGAGTTTCGAAATGGTCGAGACATGAAGATTGATATATTGGACGACTATGTTGGGACACCGGAATAGTTCCGGGAGGTTTCAGACATTTATTGGAGTACCGGAGGTTATCGGAACCCCTCCGGGAAGCTATTGGGCCTTATGGGCCTTAGACCTTAGTAGAAAGGAGAGAGGGAGGCCAGGAGGTGGCGCGCGGCCCCCCTTGCCCCAATCCGAATTGGGAAAGGGAAGGGGGCGGCGGCCCCCCTTCTCCTTCCTTCTCTCCACCTCCTCCTTCCCCCTTCTCCTACTTGGAATAGGAAGGGGGGGGCAAACCTACTTGGAGTAGGATTGCCCCCCCTTGGGCGCGCCTTGGCCGGCCCTCTCCACCTCTCCCCTTTATATACGGAGGAGGGGGCACCCCATAGACACAACAATTGATCCCTAAGATCTCTTAGCCGTGTGCGGTGCTCCCCTCCACCATAATCCACCTCGATAATATCGTAGCGGTGCTTAGGCGAAGCCCTGCGTCGGTAGAACATCATCATCATCACCACGTCATTGTGCTGATGGAACTCTCCCTCAAAGCTCGGCTGGATCGGAGTTCGAGGGACGTCATCGAGCTGAACGTGCGCTGAACTTGGAGGTGCCGTGCGTTTGGTACTTGATCGGTCGGATCATAAGACGTACGACTACATCAACCACGTTTTGCTAACGCTTCCGCTTTTGGTCTATGAGGGTACATGGACACACTCTCCTCTCTTGTTGGCTTATTTTTCATGCACCTTATTGACAATGATCATTATCAGGATGATGCGGAAGCCAGCCGTGCTGATCATGTAGAGGTAATTCCCCTTTCTTCCGATTTAGATCTTGTGCTAGTACGAAAACTCCATCGTGCAGTCCGGAAAGTAAAACGTTCGCATCCTCTTGCTTATTTGGATCCACACTTTTCTTTGAAGACACAGCAACCTAAAGCTCGTCGCACAACCCGACACAGTGGTCAACAAGTTACCTCCTCCGGTTTACAGGACACACCGGTTCGGAAATGCCGTGCAGAGGTCTCTTGTACTTCTAACAAATCTTATCCCAAAGCGGATCACTTCCGATACCCTCTTAACCTGTCTGATTCCAATTATCAAGGCACTTCCAATTCATCCTCTGGCGAATCATCAACCACACAGATGCCTCCCCTCAAGACCGTCCCTGGGTAAGCATAGTAATATTAATTTTGCTTTCTTGCACTGGTTTATCATACTAACCTCTGTTTGTTACTTGCAGTGCCAAAGCCCGACTCAGTAAAAAAGCCAAGCTGACTGCTCCCACTGATGATAATACGTCTTTTGAACCGGAAAGGACCTCAGAAGCTGCTGATCGAGATGCTGACATTGCTATGGATGATCCTGTGCCACAAGGTCAAGACACTTATGTTGATCCACCAGAAGTTAATCCAGCTAGTCCTCATGCTGATCCGCCAAGCCCAGCTGCCGATCCACCAAGTCCAGCTACTAATCCCCCAAGCCTAGCAAGATCCGCTGCTAAACCGTCCAACGCAGATGAGATTGTTGATGGCACGACCGATGATGTGGTGATTACCGGTTTTGGCCACACTTCTCCTGGCAACCCTGTCGCTTTATCAAAGCACAGTGCCAAAGAGGAATTTACTGCTGTGGACAAAGGCAAGTGGAAGACTGATTTGTCAAGCTATGCTCATCTCAATGCTCAGGAACTCCACTCTGGATATCTAAACCGCCTGTATACAAGTCATGATTATGAGGCCGGTTTAGTCAACTTGATGAAGGAGCGCTATGAGGTAACTTCTATTCAAACATTTTATAAATTTTTCTTTGTTCTTTATATCAACTCCATTGTAGCCCCTAAGGGCCGGTTTATCTCTTCAAGATGAACCGGGACTTTTGATAAAAAAGACTTCAACTCTATAGCCCCCAAGGGCCGGTTTATCTCTTCAAGATGAACCGGGATTACCTGTTGCAAAGTCCTTGTTGAATTCCTTCACCTCCGGTTTAACTGATCAATTAAGTATTAGCCCCCAAGTGCCAAGATTAATACTTAAAATATCAGTCAAGAAGAAGCAATCCGCATTAGCCCCCAAGTGCCAAGTGTATAACTTGTTATGTGCTTGGGCTTTTGAGAAAGTATTAACAACTTTAGTATCTGTCTTTTGCAGGATGATTTGAGCAGCAAAGATTCCCAAATCGCCGATCTTCAAGAAAATATCAAGTCCCAGCAAGCAAAAACTTCCAAAGCCAAAGATGAATTGAAGGGCACTTTAACTGCCATGGAGCAATTAAAGGATGGCTTCAAAAGCGAGCGGGCAGAGTGGGAAACTAAGAGGGCCACTTTGTTAAAATGGGCTGAAGACGTTGAAGCGGCTCTTAAACCGGTGGCAGAAGAGCTAACTGGTTTAAAGCGTCAGATCAATGCTACGACTTCTGTTATATTTGGTAAGTACTCTTTGTAGGAGTCTTTCTTAAACATCTTTGAAACTGCCGGTTTAACAGCGAACTCTTAAACCGTTGCAGGCAGTCGTGTTGCTCATCTGGGCTCGAATATGCGTAGGAAGTTGAATGCGACATATACCTTGATAGAACAACTATATACCGGTGCTCAACGAGTCATCTGTGCGGCCTCATAAAATAAACCGCCTCCAACCTTAATCAAGGATACATGCCAAATTATCTATGACTCCTGCCCAGATAGAAGAGGTAAAGAGATCTACTGCAAGGGCTGGCGCTCTATCTGCACTAACTCGGGCCAAAGCTTGGATAGCTGATCTTGATCCGGAAGATATCGGAAAGGGCTATCCTAGCCAACAAGAAGACGAGTCAGAATTTGATAATGAAGCCCTCAAAGCCTTGACAAAGGAGATGCGCCCGCTTGCAAGCAGATTGGCCGAAGAAGTTGACTTGTCTGTCCACCGGTCCAACTATGATGCGGACAACAAATGGGTTGATGCATCTGTGAAAGAAGTACGTAATCTTATCCCGCCAATCCGTAAGCACACTTATGCCCCTGACGTTGAACCGTCCAATCTTATAAGTGACAAAGCTGTCTTCCAAGCTTTAACCAGGATTGACTAGGCAACCATTGACTTCCAGCCACTGGGTGGGGAGGAGGAGGTTGAACCAGCGCAAGGTGATTCGCAAACTTCTCGTCAAGCTGAAGAGGAATCGTAATCCGGAAGCCAGTTTACCATTTGTGTACCGTCCTCTATAAAAAAAGAATTATCTTGTTGGGCGGTCCAAGCGTCTTGTAATAGGCTAGTTTAAAACACTTGGTCTGCTATGCCATCGTGCATAGCTCAAAACACTTGGTCTGCTATGCCGTATAATCACTTTCCTGAGACTGCCACTTTGTCATAAGATGCAATGTGTGCTTATGATTTTTATCAGTGTTATGCGATCCTGTTTTCTACATGTCATAAGCTGAAAACTTATCCTGGTGGTTTACCGCCTGACCGATTACGATGCCCAATATGAAGTCATAGTTTATAACCAAGGCTGTAAAGATAATGAAATATGAGAATACCTCATACCTGTGATTTAAATCACATCATTGATTTACCAATTATTTTTGTAGTAAGGGTGATAACCCAAATCCCAAGTATTGATAACTCTCACCATGCTGTGCTGGTATATAGTAAACCACGCCGGGTTATGATAAACACTGGATGATCATCCTAGCGACTTATAGTCAATGCCAGACCAGGTTAATAAACACCGGTTTATAATTGATTTTGTGCTAACAACTGATAGTTGAAAGCTGCACCGGGTTAAGAAACACCGGGCTGATGAAATGATTTCTAGTCAGACCGGGTCAATGGACGCCGGTTTACCTTAAAACCTTATGAAAGGAAAGAAAAACTTGCAAAAACAAAGTCAAATAAAAACTTGTAGTCGAGGCTTTTCAAGGGCTGCTAGGCCCAAATTCGAGGATTTTCATGGGCTGCCAGGCCGCTGAGTTAAACCATTTGACAAAGCCTTTTAAGATGAGCCTCCAATTAGCCAATCTTCATTTTAACTTTGACAAGTTCAGGGTCTGTATAAGATTGACTTGTCAAACGTTCGGCGGGTCATACTAGGATTACCTGGACAGGGTGGCTTATTTGATGAAGGTAGGTTAACCCGGGGTTTTAGGTGAATACACTTGGCTTCCAGGCCTGGCTTGATAGCCTATTACAAGGGTCCTTTCAAACTCTTTGTTGCTGTGCACAAAGAGCCCCCAAGTAACATTGTGAGTTGTGCTCAATGGGTACCTATGTTTGAGCTGTGCGTGGCAACAAGCTCTCTTTGGTCCCTTGGGTGTGAAGCTCCCAAGCTATGTTGTGGTTTTATAAGCCAGTTTACTGGAAAATTCTGCTTTGTAAGCATGAGCCCCCAAGTAATCAAAGAGACATATAAGATGAAAACGGCAGAGGACCCGCTTTAGCAAGGATGCCGGTTTATTTATTGATCATAATATGTACATTGTCAAAGATATATACATAGTAGGAGCTTATGGCTCAGGTGTAATAAGGCCGAAGATGAGCTATATTCCACGGCCGGCGAGTCTCCTCTTCTGATTTGCATGAGTCTGTGTGCTCTCGTACATCGATGAGGTAGTATGATCCATTGTTCAAATTCTTGCTGACCACAAAGGGTCCTTCCCAAGGTGGAGACAACTTATGCATGTTAGTCTGATCTTGGATAAGCCGGAGCACCAAGTCATCTTCTTGGAAAGTCCTGGTTTTAATCTGGCGGCTGTGATAACGCCGCAGGTCTTGCTGATAAATCACCGAGCGAGCTGCCGCAATATCCCGTTGTTCATCTAATAGGTCCAAGGCATCTTGGCGTGCTTTTTCATTATCCGGTTCAACGTAAGCTGCCACTCGGGGCGAGTCATGACGTATATCACTTGGGAGAACTGCTTCTGATCCATAGACCATGAAGAAGGGTGTGTAACCCGTAGATCTATTGGGGGCGGTGTTAATACTCCATAGAACGGAAGGCAACTCCTACACCCAACAACCCGGCGTCCGTTTCAAAGGGACCATGAGCCGGGGCTTGATACCCTTTAAGATTTCCTGGATAGCTCTCTCCGCTTGACCATTAGATTTGGGGTGGGCTACCGACGATACATCAAGCCGGATGTGCTTACGTTGACAGAACTCTTCCATAGCTCCCTTGGAGAGATTCGTGCCATTATCTGTTATAATGCTGTGTGGAAAGCCAAACTGGAAGATCACCTTTTTCATGAACTAAACCGCCATGGACGCATCACACTTGCTTACCGGCTCTGCCTCCACCCACTTGGTGAATTTATCAACCGCCACCAGGAGGTGGGTCTTCTTATCCTTGGATCTCTTAAAAGGCCCAACCATATCCAGCCCCCAAGTTGCAAATGGCCAAGTATTTAGAATCATCCTCAACTCCTCAGCCAGAAAATGAGCTCGATGTGCAAACTTCTGATAGCCATCACACCTTCGGACCAGATCTTCTGCATCAGCATGAGCTGTTAACCAGTAAAAACCGTGCCGAAAAGCCTTAGCCACCAAAGATTTTGAACCGGCATGATGACCACAATCTCCTTCATGGATTTCACGCAAGATCTCACAGCCTTCTTCAGAAGAAACACAATGCTGAAACGCCCCTGAGACACTGCAGTGGTGCAACTCACCATTGACAATAGCCATGGACTTAGAACACCAAATTATCTGTTTGGCTAAAACTTCGTCCTTTGGTAACTCGCCCCGGTTCATGTACGCCAGATATGGCAATGTCCAGTCAGGGATATCATGAAGAACCGCCACCAGTTGTTCCTCCGGGTCAGGAATCGCCAGATCCTCCTCCGTTGGTACCTTGACCGATGGATTATGCAGAACATCCAGAAAAACATTAGGCGGCACCGGTTTACACTGGGATCCGAGCCGGCTTAAAGCGTCTGCCGCTTCATTTTTACGTCGATCAATGTGTTCGACCTGATAACCCTTGAAGTGATCGGCAATGATGTCCACCTCCCGTCGATAAGCCGCCATGAGTGGATCCTTGGAATCCCACGTACCGGATACTTGCTGAGCCACTAAATCGGAGTCACTAAAGCAACGTACATGGATTAAGTTCATCTCCTTAGCCATCCGCAGTCCATGGAGTAAGGCCTCATACTCAGCTGCATTGTTAGTACAGGGAAACATTAAGCGGAGAACATAACAAAATTTGTCACCTCGAGGGGAAGTAAGAACAACTCCAGCCCCCGAGCCCTCCAATTGCCTGGATCCATCAAAGTGAATAGTCCAGTATGTGTTATCCGGTTTATCCTCCGGTGCCTGCAATTCTGTCCAGTCGTTGATGAAGTCTACGAGTGCTTGGGATTTGATAGCAGTGCGAGGCATGTATTTTAATCCGTGAGGCCCAAGCTCAATAGCTCACTTAGCAACCCGGCCAGTTGCCTCCTTGTTTTGGATGATGTCTCCCAATGGAGCAGAACTGACCACAGTGATGGGATGGCCTTGAAAGTATTGCTTGAGCTTCCGGCTCGCCATAAACACTCCATACACCAGCTTCTGCCAATGGGAGTATCTCTGTTTGGACTCGATAAGCACCTCACTGATATAGTAAACCAGCCATTGAACTGGATATTCCTTACCAACCTCCTGCGCTCCACCACAATAGCCACGCTGACAGGTTGGGCATTAGCACCCACATATAACACCAACTATTCCTTATCAATGAGGGCAGGAAAGACGGGCGGCTCGGCCAACTGCTTCTTCAAATCCTCAAACGCCGCATCAGCAACATCACTCCAAACAAAGTTGTCTATTTTCTTCATCATCTGATAAAGCTGGATCGCCTTCTCTCCCAACCGGCTGATAAACCGGCTCAATGCTGCAATTCGACCTACCAGTCTTTGAACGTCATTGATACATGCCGGTTTAGCCAGGGACATGATAGCCTTGATCTTTTTCGGATTAGCCTCAGTGCCCCTATTGGACATCAGAAAACCCAAGAGTTTGCCAGGGGGTACACCAAAAACACACTTAGCCAGATTAAGCATCATTTTATAAACCCTTAGATTATCAAAAGTTTCCTGCAAATCAGTTATAAGTGTCTCTGCTTTCCTGGATTTCACCATGATATCATCCACATAAGCATGAACATTACGCCCAATTTGATCATGGAGGCAATTCTGCACACACCGCCGATAAGTCGCCTGAGCACTCTTGAGCCCAAAAGGCATAGATACATAACAGAAGGCTCCAAAAGGAGTTATAAAAGCTGTCTTCTCCTGGTCCTTAACAGCCATTTTGATCTGATGGTAACCCGAATAAGCATCCAGGAAACTCAAACGCTCAGAACCTGCCGTAGCATCAATGATTTGATCAATACGAGGGAGGGCAAAGGGATCAGCTGGGCAAGCTTTGTTCAAATCTGTGTAATCCACACACATACGCCAAGTGCCGTTTTTCTTAAGTACCAGCACCGGATTAGCCAACCACTCAGGGTGAAACACCTCCACAATAAATCCTGCCGCCAATAGCCGGGCTACCTCTTCACCAATGGCCTTGCGTCTCTCTTCATTAAAGTGGCAAATAAACAGTTTGACCGGTTTGAACTTCGGATCAACATTAAGAGTGTGCTCAGCGAGTTCCCTTGGTACATCTGGCTGTTGGGGAACATAGCAATAATTCAAAATTTTCTATGCATCACCAAGATCAATCTATGGAGAGACTAGCAACAAGAGAGAGAGGGGAGTGCATCTTCATACCCTTGAAGATCGCGATGCGGAAGCGTTACAAGAACGTGGTTGGTGGAGTCGTACTCGCAGCGATTCAGATCGCGGTCAATTCCGATCTAAGCACCGAATGGACGGCGCCTCCACGTTCAACACACGTACAGCCCGGGCACATCTCCTCCTTTTTGATCCAGCAAGGGGAGAGTAGAAGTTGAGGGAGAACTCCGACAGCACGACGGCGTGGTGGTGGTGGAGCTCGTGGTTCTCCAGCAGGGCTTCGCCAAGCACTACGGAGGAAGAGGAAGTGTTGGAGGAGGGAGAGGGCTGCACCAAGGGAAGGGTACGGCTGCCCTCCCACCGCTCCACTATATATAGGGGCAAGGGGAGAGGGGGAGGCGCCCTAGGGTTTCCCCTAGGGGGCGGCGGCCAAGCAGATTGGATCTTCTAGGGAAAATCCTAGGGAGACTTGCCCCCCAAGCCAAGCAGGTGGAGGATTGCCTCCCAAGCTAGGTGGAGGCGCCCCACCTCCCCAACTAATGTGGGAAAGGGTGTGGGGGGCGCACCACCCCTTAGTGGGCTGGTTTGCACCTTCCCCTTTGGCCCATGAGGCCCTCCAACACTTGCCGGGGCTCCCGAAACACCTTTCGGTCATGCTGGCCATAGCCTGGTACCACCGGAACACTTCCGGGCTCCAATACCCTTCGTCCAGTATATCAATCTTCACCGCCGGACCATTCTAGAACTCCTCATGATGTCCGGGATCACATCCGGGACTCCGTACTACCTTCGGTAACCACATACTATTTCCCATAACAACTCTAGCGTCACCGAACCTTAAGTGTGTAGACCCTACGGGTTCGGGAACCATGCACACATGACCGAGACGTTCTCCGGCCAATAACCAATAGCGGGATCTGGACACCCTTGTTGTCTCCTACATGTTCCACGACAATCTCATCGGATGAACCACGATGTCGAGGATTCAATCAATCCCGTATACAATTCCCTTTGTCCATTGGTATGTTACTTGCCCGAGATACGATCGGCGGTATCCCTATACCTTGTTCAATCTCGTTACCGGCAAGTCTCTTTACTCGTTCCGTAATGCATGATCCCGTGACTAACTACTTAGTCACATTGAGCTCATTATGATGATGCATTTCCGAGTGGGCCCAGAGATACCTCTTCGTCATACGGAGTGACAAATCCCAGTCTCGCTTCGTGCCAACCCAACAGACACTTTTGGAGATACCTGTAGTGCACCTTTATAGCCACCCAGTTACGTTGTGACGTTTGGTACACCCAAAGCATTCTTACGGGATCTGGGAGTTGCACAATCTCATGGTCTAAGGAAATGATACTTGACATTAGAAAAGCTTTAGCAAACGAACTACACGATCTTGTGCTATGCTTAGGACTGGGTCTTGTCCATCACATCATTCTCCTAATGATGTGATCCCGTTATCAATGACATCCAATGTCCATGGTCAGGAAACCATAACCATCTATTGATCAACGAGCTAGTCAACTAGAGGCTCACTAGGGACATGTTGTGGTCTATGTATTCACACATGTATTACGGTTTCCAGTTAATACAATTATAGCATGAACAATAGACAATTATCATGAACAGGGAAATATAATAATAACCATTTTATTATTTCCTCTAGGGCATATTTCCAACAGTCTCCCACTTGCACTAGAGTCAATAATCTAGTTCACATCACTACGTGATTGTAATGAATCCAACACCCATTGGGTTTGATCATATCTCTCTTGTGAGAGAGGTTATTAGTCAACGGGTCTGAATCTTTCAGATCCGTGTGTTCTTTAAAATCTCTATGTCATCTCCTAGATGCAGCTACCACGCGCTATTTGGAACTATTCCAAATAACTGCTCTACTATACAAATCCGGTTTACTACTCAGAGTCATCCGGATTAGTGTCAAAGTTTGCATCGGCGTAACCCTTTATGACGAACTCTTTTACCACCTCCATTGTCGAGGAAATTCCTTAGTCCACTAGTTACTAAGGATAACCTTGACCGCAGTGCTGTGATCCATTCCTGGATCACACTTGTACCCCTTGACTGACTCATGGCAAGGCACACTTCAGGTGCGGTACACAGCATATCATATTGTGAAGCCTACGTCTAAAGCATAGGGGACGACCTTCTTCCTTTCTCTCTCTTCTGCCGTGGTTAGCTCTTGAGTCTTACTCAATACTCACACCTTACAGCCAAGAACTCCTTCTTTGCCAATCTATTTTGAACTCCTTCAAAATCTTCTCACGGTATGTGTTCATTTGAAAGTACTATTAAGCGTTTTGATCTATCCTTATAGATCTTGATGCTCAATGTTCAAGTAGCTTAATCCAGGTTTTCCATTGAAAATCACTTTTCAAATAACCCTATATGCTTTACAGAAATTCTACATCATTTCTGATCAACAATATGTCACCAACATATACTCATCAGAAATTCTATAGTGCTCCCACTCACTTCTTTGGAAATACAAGTTTCTCATAAACTTTGTATAAACCCAAAATCTTTGATCATCTCATCAAAGCGTATATTCCAACTCCGAGACGCTTACTCCAGTCCTTAGAAGGATTGCTGGAGCTTTGCATACTTGTTAGCATCTTTCAGGATTGTCAAAACCTTCTGGTCGTATCACATACAACCTTTCCTCAAGAAAATCGTCGAGGAAACAATGTTTTTACATCCTATCTGCAAGATTTCATAAATAATGCAGTAACTGCTAATATAATTCCAACAGACTCTTAGCATCGCTACGAGTGAGAAAGTCTCACCGTAGTCAACTCCTTGAACTTGTCGGAAAGCATCTTAACGGCAAGTCGAGCTTTCTTAATGGTGACACTTACCATCATTGTCCATCTTCCTTTTAAAACCCATCTGTACTCAACAGCCTTACGACCACCAAGTAGTTCTTCCAAAGTCTATACTTTGTTTTCATACATGGATCCTCTCGGATTTAATGGCCTCGAGCCATTCGTCGGAATCCGGGCCCACCATTGCTTCTCCATAGCTCGTAGGTTCATTGTTGTCTTGAAACATGACGTCCAAGACAGGAGTACGTACCACTCCGAAGTAGTACGCATCCTTGTCGACCTACGAGGTTCGGTAGTGACTTGATCTGAAGTTTCAAGATCACTATCATAAGCTTCCACTTAAATTGGTGTAGGCGCCACATGAACAACTTCCTGTGCCCTGCTACACACTAGTTGAAGTGACGATTCAATAACCTCATCAAGTCTCCACCATCCTCCCACTCAATTCTTTCGAGAGAAACTTTTCCTCGAGAAAGGACCCGTTTCTAGCACTTTTGCTTCAAGATAGGAGGTATACCCAACTATTTTGGGTGTCCTATGAAGATGCATTTATCCGCTTTGGGTTTGAGCTTATCAGGCAAAACTTTTCATATAAGCGTCACAGCCCCAAACTTTTGCGAAACGACAACTTAGGTTTCTCTAAACCATAATTCATATGGTGTCATCTCAATAGAATTACGTGGTGCCCTATTAAAGTGAATGTGGTTATCTCTAATGCCTAACCTACAAACGATAGTGGTAATTCGATAAGAGACATCATGGTATGCACCATATCCAATAGGGTGCAGTTATGATGTTCGGACACACCATCACACTATGGTGTTCCAGACTCGTAACTGTGTGCCAAACTCGTAACTCAGATATTTATCTCTATGATCATATCATAGACATTACATCCTCTTGTCACGATGATCTTCAACTTCACTCTGAAATTACTTGAACCTTCCAATAATTCAGACTTTTGTTTCATCAAGTAAATATACTTAACATCTACTCAAATCATCTGTGAAGTAAGAACATAATGATATTCACCGCGTGCCTCAGCCCTCATTGGATTGCACACATCAAATGTATTACTTCCAACAAGTTGCTCTCTTGTTCCATCGCACTGAATACGAGGCCTTCAGTCATCTTGCCCATGTGGTATGATTTGCATGTCTCAAGTGATTCAAAATCAAGTGAGTCCAAACGATCCATCTATATGGAGTTTCTTCATGCATATATACCAATAGACATGGTTCGCATGTCTCAATCTTTTCAAAAATGAGTGAGTCCAAAGATCCATCAAACATGGAGCTTCTTCATGCGTTTTGTACCAATGTGACTCAAGTGGCAGTGCCACAAGTATGTGGTACTATCATTACTATCTTATATCTTTTGGCATGAACATGTGTATCACTACGATCGAGATTCAATAAACCATTCATTTTAGGTGCAAGAACGTTGAAGGTATTATTCAAACAAACAGAGTAACCATTATTCTCCTTAAATGAATAACCGTATTGCGATAAACATAATCCAATCATGTCTATGCTCAACGCAAACACCAAATAACAATTATTTAGGTTTAACACCAATCTCGATGGTAGAGGGAGCAGGCGATGCTTGATGACATCAACCTTGGAAACACATCCAACACACATCATCATCTCACCTTTAGCTAGTCTCCGTTTATTCCGTAGCTCTTTTATTTCGAGTTACTAACACTTAGCAACCGAACCGGTATCTTAATACCCTGGTGCTACTAGGAGTACAAGTAAAGTACACATTAAATATAATGTATATCCAATATACTTCTATCAACCTTGCCAGCCTTATCATCTACCAAGTATCTAGGGTAGTTCTGCTTCAGTGACTGTTCCCTCATTACAGAAGCACTTAGTCTCGAGTTTGGGTTCAACCCTGGGTTTCTTCACTAGAGCAGCAACTGATTTGCCGTTTCATGAAGTATCCCTTCTTGCCCTTGCCCTTCTTGAAACTAGTGGTTTTACTAACCATCTACAATTGATGCTCCTACTCGATTTCTACTTTCGTGGTGTCAAATATCGTGAATTGCTCAAGGATCATCATGTCTATACCTGATATGTTATAGTTCATCATGAAGCTCTAATAGCTTGGTGGTAGTGACTATGGAGAACCATCACTATCTCATCTGGAAGATTAACTCCCACTTGATTCAAGTGATTGTAGTACTTAGACAATCTGAGCACATGCTCAATGATTGAGCTTTTCTCCCTTAGATTGCAGGTTAAGAAACTTGTCGGAGGTCTCATACCTCTTGACGTGGGCACGAGCCTGAAATCCTAATTTCAGCTCTTGGAACATCTCATATGTTCTGCGACGTTTCAAAAATGTCTTCAGTGCCTCAATTCTAAACCGTTTAACATTACGCACTGAACTATCACGTAGTCATCAAAACGTGTATGTCAGATGTTCGCAACATCCACAAACGACGCTCGAGGTTCAGCACACCGAGCGGTGCATTAAGGACTTAAGCCTTCTGTGTAGCAATGAGGACAATCCTCGGTATACGGACCCAGTCCGCATAATTGCTAATGTCAACTTTCAACTAAATTTTCTCTAGGAACATATCTTAAAATAGTAGAACTAAAGCGTAGGCTATGACATAATTTACAAAGACCTTTTGACTATGTTCACGATAATTAAGTTCATCTAATTATTTATCTAATGAACTCCCACTCAGCTAGACATCCCTCTAGTCATCTAAGTGATACATGATCCGAGTCAACTAGGCCGTGTCCGATCATCACGTGAGACGGACTAGTTGTTGGATTTCGGGTTCCGGCAGACCCTTGAGGTTCGAACACTAGGGTGCGCGCGGAGATTCAACCCTCTACCGGCTCGCTCCTCGCCGAACCGCTAGGACCTAATCTACCAAATAGAACAGCACAAGAGACACAAGATTTATACTGGTTGAGGCCACCATTGTGGTGTAATACCCTACTCCAGTGTGTGGTGTGGTGGATTGCCTCTTGGGCGGATGAGGAACAATACAAAGGAAGAACAGCCTCGCGAGGGTCTGTTCTTGGCTGGCGCGATGAACTGCTAGGGGGAGTTCAGTCGCCTCTCTTTCTCTCTCTCTCTCTGTGTGTGTGTCTTTCTATCCTTGTTCTCTCGATGCTCTACCCTGCGGGTGGCTACCCCTATTTATAGGCAAAGGCCCTGGGCCTCTTCCCAAATATTGAGCGGGAAGGGCGCCAACAATTGGCCATTTTGAAGGGGAACAGCGGGTACACTTATCCTGACTAAAGTTGGTCCCCGCCTGTCAAAGGCTCTGGTGGTGACGCCGGCTTGGGCTCCACAATGACTTCCTTCCGGCCGTTGGGCTGGTCTTGGTCTTGTTGCACCGAAACGGACGCCTTTGCTTGATGCTCTCGCCTGCGCTTGCTCCCTTTGCACCAAAGAGAAAAGGACGACACTACGCGGGCTGGCACCCGACTGGCGCCCTTGGTCGTCATGGCTTGCGTCATGGGCACCTCGCGAGGTTCCCCGCCTTGAACTCTCCGCCTCCTCATGAGCCAGCCTGACGAGACCGTGCCTGAAGAAGCTCCTTGTCGTCCGCCCTGCGAGGCTTGGCCCCTCGCGAGGGTCTTGAGCTTGCGTTGATGAAGATGGGCTCTGCTGGGCCTCCTTTGAGCCACGCCGCAGGCCGCAGGCAGGCAAGTGTGGGGACCCCCGTTTTCCCAGAACGCCGACACTAGTCATCATCGGTGAACATCTTCACGTTGATCGCATCTGCTATATGACTCATGTTCGACCTTTCGGTCTCTTGTGTTCCGAGGCCATGTCTGTACATGCTAGGCTCGTCAAGTCAACCTAAGTGTTTTGCATGTGTAAATCTGGCTTACACCCGTTGTATGCAAACATTAGAATCTACCACACCCGATCATCACGTGGTGCTTCGAAACAACGAACCTTCGCAACGGTGCACAGTTAGGGGGAACACTTTCTTGAAATTTTATGAGGGATCATCTTATTTATGCTACCGTCGTTCTAAGCAAATAAGATGCAAAAACATGATAAACATCTCATGCAATCAAATAGTGACATGATATGGCCAATATCATTTTGCTCCTTTTGATCTCCATCTTCGGGGCGCCATGATCATCATCGTCATCGGCATGACACCATGATCTCTATCATCATGATCTCCATCGTCGTGTCTTCATGAAGTTGTCTTGCCAACTATTACTTCTACTACTATGGCTAACGGTTTAGCAATAAAGTAAAGTAATTACATGGCATTATTCAATGACACGCAGGTCATACAATAAATTAAGACAACTCCTATGGCTCCTGCCGGTTGTCATACTCATCGACATGCAAGTCGTGATTCCTATTACAAGAACATGATCAATCTCATACATCACATATATATCATTCATCACATCCTTTTGGCCATATCACATCACATGGCATATGCTGCAAAAACAAGTTAGACGTCCTCTAATTGTTGTTGCAAGTTTTTACGTGGCTGCTATAGGTTTCTAGCAAGAACATTTCTTACCTACGCCAAAACCACAACGTGGTATGCCAATTGCTATTTACCCTTCATAAGGACCCTTTTCATCGAATCCGATTCGACTAAAGTGGGAGAGACAGACACCCGCTAGCCACCTTATGCAACTAGTGCATGTCAGTCGGTGGAACCTGTCTCACGTAAGCGTACGTGTAAGGTCGGTCCGGGCCGCTTCATCCCACGATGCCGCCGAATCAAGATAAGACTAGTAGTGGCAAGTAAATTGACAAACTCGACGCCCACAACAACTTGTGTTCTACTCGTGCATAGAAACTACGCATAGACCTAGCTCATGATGCCACTGTTGGGGAATGTAGCAATAATTCAAAATTTTCTACGCATCACCAGGATCAATCTATGGAGAGACTAGCAACGGGAGAGAGGGGAGTGCATCTTCATACCCTTGAAGATTGCGATGCGTAAGCGTTACAAGAACGCAGTTGGTGGAGTCGTACTCGCAGCGATTCAGATCATGGTCAATTCCGATCTAAGCGCCGAACGGACGGCGCCTCCGCGTTCAACACACATAGAGCCCGGGGACGTCTCCTCCTTCTTGATCCAGCAAGGGGAGAGGAGAAGTTGAGGGAGAACTCCGAAAGCACGATGACATGGTGGTGGTGGAGCTCGTGGTTCTCCAGCAAGGCTTCGCCAAGCACTACGAAGGAAGAGGAGGTGTTGGAGGAGGGAGAGGGCTGCGCCAAGGGAAGGGTACGGCTGCCATCCCACCCCTCCACTATATATAGGGGCAAGGGGAGAGGGGGAGGCGCCTAGGGTTTCCCCTAGGGGGCGGTGGCCAAGCAGATTGGATCTCCCTAGGGAAAATCCTAGGGAGACCTGCCCCCCAAGCCAAGCAGGTGGAGGCGCCCCACCTCCCCAACTAACATGGGAAAGGGTGTGGGGGCGCACCACCCCTTAGTGGGCTGGTTTGCCCCTTCCTCTTTGGCCCATGAGGCCCTCCAACACTTGCCGGGGCTCCCGAAACACCTTTCGGTCATGCTGGCCATAGCCTGGTACCCCCAGAACACTTCCGGGCTCCAATACCCTTCGTCCAGTATATCGATCTTCACCACCGGACTATTCTGGAACTCCTCGTGATGTCCGGGATCACATCCGGGACTCCGAACTACCTTCGGTAACCACATACTATTTCCCATTACAACTCTAGCGTCACCGAACCTTAAGTGTGTAGACCCTACGGTTCGGGAACCATGCAGACATGACCGAGACGTTCTCCGGCCAATAACCAACAGCGGGATCTGGATACCCATGTTGGCTCCCACATGTTCCACGATGATCTCATCGGATGAACCACGATGTTGAGAATTCAATCAATCCCGTATACAATTCCCTTTGTCCATTGGTATGTTACTTGCCCGAGATTCGATCGGCGGTATCCCTATACCTTTTTCAATCTCGTTACCGGCAAGTCTCTTTACTCGTTCCGTAATGCATGATCCCGTGACTAACTACTTAGTCACATTGAGCTCATTATGATGATGCATTACCGAGTGGGCCCAGAGATACCTCTCCATCATATGGAGTGACAAATCCCAGTCTCAATTCGTGCCAACCCAACAGACACTTTCGGAGATACCTGTAGTGCACTTTTATAGCCACCCAATTACGTTGTGAGGTTTGGTACACCCAAAGAATTCTTACTATATCCGGGAGTTGCACAATCTCATGGTCTAAGGAAATGGTACTTGACATTAGAAAAGCTTCAGCAAACGAACTACACGATCTTGTGCTATGCTTAGGATTGGGTCTTGTCCATCACATCATTCTCCTAATGATGTGATCCCGTTATCAATGAAATCCAATGTCCATGGTCAGGAAACCATAACCATCTATTGATCAACGAGCTAGTCAACTAGAGGCTCACTAGGGACATGTTGTGGTCTATGTATTCACACATGTATTACGGTTTCCAGTTAATACAATTATAGCATGAACAATAGACAATTATCATGAACAAGGAAATATAATAATAACCATTTTATTATTTCCTCTAGGGCATATTTCCAACACTGGTATGTCAGAAGGTTTCCATGCAAAGGTGTCCAGGTTCTCACGGATGAACTCGATGAGCGTGCCTTCCTATTTCGGATCCAGGTTAACGCTGATGCTGAACTGCTTGGATGAATCGCCATGAACAGAATCAACCAACTTAGTCTCATCAGCCGATTTAAACTTCAAAGCCGGATCATGCTCTGTAGTGGGCTTCTTCAGAGAAGTCATATCTACCGGATCAACATTGTCCTTATAAAACTTTAACTCCTCCATCGCACAAACCGACTCAGCATAAGCCGCATCACCTTCCTCACACTCCAGAGCAATCTTGCGGCTACCATGAACCGTGATGGTCCCCTTATGACCCGACATCTTGAGCTGCAGATAAACATAACATGGCCTCGCCATGAATTTAGCATAAACCGGCCGTACAAATAGGCATGGTACATGCTTCTGATTTTTACTACTTCAAAGGTTAGTGTCTCAGACCTTGAATCATGATCATCTCCAAAAACCACCTCCAGAGCTATCTTACCGACCGGGTAAGCCGATTTACCAGGTACCACACCGTGAAAAACGGTGTTTGATCGTTCAAGATTCTTATGTGTTAACCCCATACGCCGGAAGGTTCCATAATACAAGATATTGATACTGCTCCCTCCATCCATGAGAACTTTGGTGAACTTATAACCCCCAACTTGCGGTGCAACCACCAATGCTAGATGACCAGGATTATCAACCTGGGGCGGATGATCCTCCCGAATCCACACAATAGGCTGTTCAGACCAGTGCAGATAACGGGGCACCGCCGGTTCAACAGAATTTACTGCCCTTTTATGATGCTTCTGATCACGCTTGCACAGACTAGTAGTGAAGACATGATATTGTCAATCGTTTAACTGCTTCGGGTTGCTCTGGTAACCCGACTGCTGCTGTTGCTGATTCCCCTTCTAATTATAACCACCTTGGTTGCTCTGATTGCCTTGATTGCCCTGTCCACCTTGATTACCCTGAAAACCTGAAGCGGAATTACCTCCACCATAACCTGGCCCGTGAAACCTGGGTCCTGATCCGCGGGACGGTCCATGATCATACCGGAAGAGGTCTGAATTTTTGAACTCTCGCATAATGAAGCAATCTTTCCATAAATGCGTAGCCGGTTTTTCTTGCGTCCCGTGCTTTGGGAAAGGCTGGTTCAACAGACGCTCCAGATTCATCCCTGATCCTCCGCCCCGTGTGGGCGGTTTACCCTTACGGCGCTGATTATTGCCCTGAACATTGGTGTTAGCCACAAAATCAGAATTGTTTTCTGCCTTGCGCTTACCGTTATTCCCATGGCCAGTCTGGTTATGCTGTCCTTTTGCGCCGGCATTCTTCTTTCCCTTCTCCGGCTTCTCTTTGTCAGACTCGGGATCCTTGGTATTATCAGAATCGGTATACTTAACCAGAGCTGCCATGAGCGTTCCCATATCATTGCAATGACGGTTGAGCCGTCCCAGTTTCATCTTCAGCGACTTAAACCGGCAATTGCCCTCCAACGTTATAATCGCCGAATCAGCATTGATGTGGTCCGATGAGTGCAGGTTTTCCGAAACCCGGCGCACCCAATGAGTTGTTGACTCATTCTCTCCTTGGACACAAGCAGCTAGATCCACAATGGACATGGGTTGTTTGCACGTATCCTTGAAATTCTCTATAAACCGGGCCTTCAACTCGTCCCATGAACTGATCGAGTTAACGGGTAGACTCTTTAACCAGGTGTGAGCCGTTCCGTGTAACATCATGGTGAAGTATTTTGCACATGCCGCTTCATCCACATCCAGCATCTCCATTGCCATCTCATAACTTTCAAACCACGCCTCGGGGGGTAAATCAGCGGTATAATTAGGCACTTTACGCGGACCCTTGAAATCCTTGGGTAGCTGCACATTACGTAGAGCTGGGATAAGACACGGCACTCCCAAAGAGCTGAAAGCCAGTCCCCGCTCAACTGATGCTGTTGGTTGAAGCGGAGCGGTTTGATGATTCGCATACTGTGCTGGCAACTGCGCTGCTAACTCGGCCTCCCGTCGTGCTCTGCCATTGTTTAACACATCCTGAGCATTCATACCGCCACGTGCCGGATTAGGCCCTCGAGGGGCGTCACGGTGCCGCGCACTTCTTGACATAGCCGGTTCGTCAATGTGCCTGCTGTAACTCTTGCTCGGACGAGAGGTTGAATGTATTCTGTATCGACTGTAGGAATAAGCCTGCTACTGCACCACAGCGGTTTGAAGAAGATCCCTGGCCCGTCGCATTTCAACTGCTGCCAGCGATTCGCCCTCCATCGGAATAGCTGTCAAGCGAGACGCCGCAGCAATCATGTTATCCAGAGGGCTAGAGAAATGACCCGGTGGCGTCGGCATGTACTACGGCGGGTTATCTGTTCGTCGAGGCGGATCCACCACCCGTGGCTGACCCGGCGCTGTCCCAGGTGCCTCGATCCGGTTCACTGCTGCTGGATTACTTGGCCTGGCTCTTGGCGTATTGAAGAGATTCATTCCTTCGTAAACCGGCGGCAGAGGAGGCCGGTGCTTCTTCCTCAGTACTTATTCCGACGCATTCTGATCCAACATAAACCGGTAATTCTGCGCCTGGATCTGCTGTGACTGGGCATCTAAAGCGGCCCGCTCTTCAGTCATCCTGGCCGCCTCAGCCGCCAAGTCCTCCTTGGCCTTAGTTATCTGATCCCTCAGCTTCGTAACCTCCGTGTTATGTTGATCCTGAGTCTTCGGGGTGACTGCCGTGGTCAACAATATCGTCAAAGCATCCAACAAACCGGAAAGAACTTGAGCCGGCCGGCGCACAGGGCCTCCTGCCCCGGCTGCCGATCCAGAAATCATTGCTGCTGCAGATGAAGATTGCAATGTGGGCTGCGTACCGGCCATGAAGATCGCAACCCGGTTCGGTGGTTCAAGGGGGTCTGGAAGACTGTCGCCTTCGAAACAGCCCCCAATCCGGCCGTCTTGCAATTGGTACAGTGACTCGGCTTCACCAGTGGATGACTCGCCACCTGAGTAGATGGCCGTCTCACCGTCGGACACCAATTCAGATTCCGCACCATGGATGAATCCTACGAACGCATGCTTCATGGCAGGATGAACCTGGGCAGGACTTGCACGCTGAGCCGTCTCGAGGAGGTCAGTGAAGATGTCCGGCTCAGGACCCGGTTCGCCGATCTTGCCGATGAAAACATGAATTCCGCCAAAGGGGACCCGGTACCCGTACTCAATTGAGCCGGCCTCGGGGCCCCATCCCGCGTCGTCGATGTAGAGCTTGCCGCGACAACTCTTGGTCATCCGGCCAACCGTGTATCCCTTGAGTCCTTCAAAGTTGCCCTTTAAGAACTCGAAACCATCGTGCAATAGCCCCATGGTGGGCGCCAACTGTCATGGAATTAACACGTTAGATGTCCTAGTAAGAGGACTTAGTCGTGGAGCCATTGCAATGAGATTAGCAAAAAGGGGTTAAACCAGACAAAGGACACGGGGAGTTTATACTGGTTCAGTCCCTTGCGGTGAAGGTAAAAGCCTACGATCCAGTTGTGGTGGAATATATGGGGTCTCGATGAGCAGGGAGCGAATCCGCTTTACCTATCTCTCGAGTTGTTGTTTCTTGTTCCTGAACCACCGCCGGGTCGTCCCTTTATATACACAGGTTGACGCCCGGCGGTTTACAGAACACCGAGGCTGGCTCATACACGTGTCCGGCTCGGTTTCTACCTTCCTAACTTACAACACAAGTTTACACATCTCATACCGGTTTACGTTTATGGGCTCTAAACCGCCTTCGGGCCCTGGGCCTCTAAGCTTCAATGGTGAGCGCCATACTCCTTGTCTTCATGGGCTTCAATACATATGAGCGTAAACTGGCCCCTCCTGGGCGGTTTACACTCAGTAGTTATATCCCCAACAACTACGTTCCCCAACATGTTTACCACATAAAAAGTGTGTGTGATGGACAACCTTTGCCACACAGTTTCTTCTATGCACCGTGTGTGATGCATTCACAACACAAACGACAAAATTATAAATATGATGTGCAATGGCAATGCTATCACAAACAATTTAATGGGGAAAATTATGTGTGATGTACCTGCAAACGGAAACATTTTCCTTGGAGTGACTGTGTGGGATGTATATACTAACGGAAATATACTTCTTGGATTAACTGTGTGGGATGTACATACTAACGGAAACGTATTCCTTGGATTGACTGAGTGGAATGTACATACGAACAGAAACGTTTAGCCGGGACTGGCTGTGTGGGATGTACTTATGACCGGAAATGATTTGGCCTGTGTAATTTTATTTTCTAGAACAACTATACGTATAACCGTATTTGATCGCTCGCCCATTGCACATGACCTCATTTTGCCGAGCGTGTGTGCCAGGAGGGCCTATCCCCGACGGTTTCTGGGTCGTGTGGGAAGGACCCCCTATCATAGTCACTCACTTGGCGACGGTTCAAAATGCCACCGTGGAAAGTGGTGAAAAACCGTTTGTATAGCACCTTGCTTTAGCAGTGTAACAAAGCTTGTCCAGCTGATCCATTTTCTCTCCCTCGTATCGACCAGATTATTGATGCCATGGCAGGTTGCGATAGCTTATGCCTCCTAGATGCTTATTTTGGTTATCATCAGATCAAGATGGCAGTTAAAGACCAAGAGAAGACATCTTTTATCACCCTCTTTGGAACTTTTTGCTATGTTTCCATGCTTTTGGGCTTAATAGTGCTCACACGACTTATTAACACTGTGTTTAGAATTGCTTCCACAGACAGATTGGACGCAATGTGCATGCTTAGGTGGATGATATTGTGGTTAACTCCATAAAGAGGGAGACTCTCCTGGATGATCTAAGGGATACTTTTGACAATCTCCAGGTCTATAAAATGATGCTTAACCCAACCAAGTGTGTTTTTGCTGTGCCTGCACGCAAGCTATTGGGTTTTCTCGCCTTAGAGAGGGGTATTGAAGCTAACCTGGAGAAGATTAAGGCTACCATTTTGTTGGCTAGGCCAGCGTGTGTCTATGAAGTCTAGCGCCTGGCGGGTCGTATCGTGGCTCTAAGCTGGTTCATAAGCCGCCTTGGACAGAAGGCAATTCCTTTATACCAGATGACGAAGAAGACATATCATTTTGTCTAGAGTGACGTGATGCCCTGAGTCCGATGCGCCAGGTGTCTTCCATTTATTCGCCGTCGTTGCCATGTCATTTGCTTGCGTGTTGCACTTGCCATGTCATCATGTGCATTTCATCTACATTTTTTTTCAAAACTTGCATCTGTCTCGGTTCTCCCGGTTCTTTCAGTTGTCCGTTCTGAGCCCAACCGCACTCACACGTGCCCGCCGCACCTCCCAGATCTTGTTTTGTGAGCCGCAGAAAAATATTCTCGGAATGGGCCGAGAGTTGTCGAGCGGTCTTGGTACATCCGCGGTAGACCGCCTGTCAAATTTCGTTCCATTTGGAGGTCGTCTGATGCCCCAACTGTTAACCACGTTAACCGCCGGACCCCTTTCTCCTTGCAGCCCAGAACCCCTCCACAACAGCCCGCTAGCCCATCTAAACCCCCTTCGTTCTATCTGCTGTTAGATCACGATCGTGTGCGCGAAAACCGCACCTCATTTGGACTCTCCTAGCTCCCTCTACCTATAAATAGACCTTCCCCTCCGAAATTTTGGGTCCAAACCCTAGTCTCCCTCCTCCTCGCGCCGCCGAACAAAACCTCCCCCGCCGCCGGACATGTCTGCCACCTCCTCTGAGCCAATCCGTGCCCTCCACATGTCCTCATGCCACTCACCGCCACCGTGGCCCACCCGGCCCACGGCCAGCCTGCCCGGGCCGACCACGCCCCGCGCCCGAGTGCCCGCCGCCCGCTGCTCTCCGCTGCCGATAACCGCCGCCGTTCGCCGCCACCATGATGGATCCGCCGCCGCCTCTCCCTCCACCGCCAAGCCGCACCGCCCCGCGCCTCCCGAGCGCCGCCGTCGGCCTCCCGCACGCATCGCCTGCGACCCGCGCTGCGCCTCGCCTCCTCTCCGCCTCGCGCCGCCCGTCTAGCCCCGCTGCTTCGCCGCCGCGCCCTCTGGCGACCTTGCCGCCGCCCCGCCGTGGTTTCACCTCCCCACGCCAGAGTCCGGCCAGATCCGGGGGCTCGTGCCCGGATCCTCCGTTTCCGGCCTCCCCATCGCCCCCTCGTCGTCTCTGGCGAGCCCCGTCGCCGGAGCCGTCGTCCCAGAGTTCGCCGGAGCTCCCCCGCCTTGGATCCGACAGCCTGGACCAGATCCACCAAACCGCCGATGCAAACGCCCTCGCCGTCCCGCTCCGCTCCGTCCCGGGATCTCCCCGTCCAACTTCTCGCGAGGTGAAATTTGGCAGACCCTGGAAAAATTCATCAGATGTGTGCATCTTTGAACTGCCATAACTTCGTGCATATAGCTCCGTTTAGCATGAATGATATGCCAAAATGTTCATATCTTGATGCTCTTCATGATGATTGCATTTTCATTCATGTTAGGATTCATCTTGATAGCTTAATCTTCTTTGCAAAACTGCTAAGTGATATCAACTACTGAAAACTGCTGCATGTTAGCATCATTCAGGCGTCTTGTGAGTGGTGTAACTTTGTACCTGTTGATGCTATGGTGATGATCTTGATATGAACATGTTCTGTTCTTCATGCTCTACATGTTGCTGTGCTATGAATTCATGTTAGAGTGCATCTTGCTATCTTAATCTCTGTTGCAGAAGTGCATGTTGATGTTTTACACTTGCTGAAACTGTTTCAAAATTCAATCTTGTCATGTTGGTTCCCACTAATCCATGAGCCATATGTATATGATGCCTTGATGTTATTTGCTCCTTATTGTGTGTAATTGGATGCCATGCCCTTGGTTGCTATATATACTTGCTGTAGCTTGTCTCTTTCTTGCACTCAAGTTGCCATCATATTAACTCTCCTCGTGTATGTCCCTGTGTTATAAAGTTGCATTTTGCATTGATCATATTGGATTAATCTTGATGCCTATAAACCTGAAGCATAATGATATTTGAAGTATGTTATCTGTACATGAAGTGCATGCCAAGTTTGTGCTCATCTGTTTCCTGTAGCATGTTGTTTTCATGATTGCAAAGTGCCTAGTTGTTGTGTTGGGCAGATTGTTGTTATATCTTGTTTGGAGTGTATGTGTTGAACCGTTGCTCCATTTTGAGCATGCTCTATATGGAACTTTCTTGTTTTTGCATGTATTTTCATATTATCATGTTGCATCCATGTTTTGAGGTGTGTGCTTGATGTTTGAATGCATTTTGCATCAATGCCATGTTTAACTTGTTTTGCTCATATCTTATAGGCCGTAGCTCCGAATTAAATGAACTTTATATGTAAATTGACTAGAATTTCACATAGGTCATCATGGTGAATCTTAAATTGATGTTTAACAACTTAAACTTTGTGTTTTAATCAGATCGAGACCAATTTCTAAATTTGCATATGGGGACTTACTGGATTTGTTATATGTTGTTCCGGCCTCATTTAAACTTGCTTTGTTGTGTTGTTCTTTGTGTGCATCATCTTTTGCCAAGAGTAGTATCATGTAGTCTTGTCATGCATCATGTTTGGTTGTGCATCATGCCATGTTATGTGTTGAGTGTTTACCGTGTTTTTTGCTTCTTTCCGGTTGAGCTCCTTCTCGATAGTTCCTGTTTCGTTGCGATCATGAGGATTCGTTCGTATTTGCTTGGTTCGTCTTCGCCCGTTCGTCTTCTTCATGGACTCGTTCTTCTTCCTAGAGGGACTTCAGGCAAGATGACCGTCACCCTGGATCTTACTACTATCATTGCTATGCTAGTTGTCTTGATGCTATCGCTATGTCACGCTTCCTACGACTTGTTTATCAAGCCTCCCAAATTGCCATGTCAGCCTCTAACCTTTTATTCACCCTTCCTAGCAAACCGTTGTTTAGCTATGTTACTGCTCTGCTCAACCCCTCTTATAGCGTTGCTAGTTGCAGGTGCAATTGCAGGTTGTTCCATGTTGGAACATGGATATCAGGAATATTCTATGATATCACAATATCTCTTATTTAATTAATGCACATATATACTTGGTAAAGGGTGGAAGGATCGGCCTTATGCCTGGTGTTTTGTTCCACTCTTGCTGCCCTAGTTTCTGTCATACCGGTGTTATGTTCCTTGATTTTGCATCCCTAACATGGTGAGGGGTATGGGACCCTCTCAACGTTTCGCTTTGAATAAAACTCTTCCAGCAAGGCCCAACATTGGTTTTAACATTTGCCATAATAATACTTGAACCTGATAATTAATTAGCATAGGGCGTCGCGAACCCGAGGATTTTTCTACATACAGGGCGGGGCCAGCGCTGATGATGTTGGTCCCAAACGGGAAGACTGCTGGGCCACCACGGGGCAACCCGAGGATCTGGTTTTACTCATAGGCTTTCCCATCCGGACGTGGCCTGAGACGAGATACGCGTGGCTACTATCAAGGTGTCGACACGCCGGGAGGCTTTGCTGGATTAGTTTTACCATTGTCAAAATGTCTTGTGCACCGGGATCCCGAGTCTGATCGGATGTCCCGCGATGGAGGATTGTCTCCGCGGATCGTGAGATTATAATGGTCTAAGTTGGGACACCCCTGCAGGGTTTAAACTTTCGAGAGCCGTGCCCGTAGTTATGTGGCACATGGGAATTTGTTAATATCCGGTTGTAGAGAACTTGACACCAGATTCGAATTGAAATACACCAACTATGTGCGTAACCGTGATGGTCTCTTTTCGGGTAAGTTCGAGAAGAGAACACGGTGGGGTTATGTTTGAACGGAAGTAGTTCAGGATCACTTAGTGATCATTACAAGTTTGCGACCGTTTGCGTAGCTTCTCATCTTATTCTTGTACTCGTAAGTTAGCCACCATATTATTGCTTAGCCACTTGCTGCAACCTCACCACTTATCCATTCCATTCCCATTAAGCTTTGCTAGTCTTGAAACCCATGGTAATGGGATTGCTCAGTCCTCGTGGCTCACAGTTTACTACAACACCAGTTGCAGGTACAGGTAATGCGATGATCATGACGCGAGAGAGATGTTTGCCTGTTTTGAGTTCTTCTTCTTCTTCGTCAATCTTGGGTTAGGTTCCTGGTCGGCAACCTGGGCTAGTTGGGTGGATGTCATTTGAGTTTCTGTTTGTGTTTCATCCTTAGTCGAATGTTGCTCTTATGTATGATATTGATGTATTCATGTGGCATTGTATGCCTTTTGTATGTATCCCCATCTATTATGTAATGGTACAAGGTAATGATATCCACCTTGCAAAAGTGTCTTCAATATGCGCTTCTATCCTTGGTGGGACCCTCGAGTTCCTTTAGGATAGGGTCACATATTGGGCGTGACAAGTGATGCTGCTGATAAAGCGTTTGAGGCGCTCAAAAAACAGTCAGCTGAGCTGCCAGTCCTTGTGGCTCCCATTGAGAAAGAGCCTTTGCTCCTGTATGTGGCGGCTAATAGTACGACTGTCAGTGTGGCGATTGTTGTGGAGAGCAAGGAGGAGGGTAAGGAGTACCTAGTCGAGCAGCCAGCTTATTATGTCTGTGAGGTGTTGATTAAGTCCAAGAAACGATATCCGCATTGGAAGAAACGGGTATATGGGGTGTTCATGGTGAGTCGCAAGCCGAAGCATTGTTTTCTTGGTCATCCTATTATTGTGGTTAGCTCTGCTTCCTTAGGAGACATTATTCAAAACTGGGAGGCCACAAGCCGGGTTGCTAAGTGGGCAATTGAACTTGGACCTCATTGTCTAAAATATGTGCCAAGAAATGCCATTAAATCTCAGGCTCTGGTGGATTTAATCAATGACTAGGTAGAGTTACAGACACCTGTGGAGAAGCCTAATAGCACATATTGGACGATTCACTTTGATGGGTCCAGGCAGTTGGAAGGCTCGGGGGCTGGAGTTATTTTGACTTCCCCACGAGGTGACCAATTCTGTTATGTTTTAAGGCTAATGTTTCCTTGTACTAACAATGTGGACAAGTATGAGGCTTTGCTCCATGGCCTTCTTATGGCCAAAGACATGAATTTGAGCTAGGTCAGGTGCCTCGGCGACTCAGACCTTGTGGCTTAGGATGTCTCAGGCACATGGGATTCCAAAGACCTGCTTATGGCGGCTTATCGCCGGGCGGTTGACAATATTGCTTGTCACTTCAAGGGTTATCAGGTGGATCACCTTGGTCGATGGAATAACGAGGCGGATGATGCCTTGAGTGGGCTTGGGTCTCAATGTAAGCAGGTGCCTCCTAATGTGTTTCTTGATGTATTGCGTAATCCTTCGGTCAAGTTACCATCGGAAGAGGACCTTGCTGTTCCTGGCCCGGAGGCACAGTGCTGGCGGCTCTTCATGCTATTCCTGATTGGACACTCCCCTACTTGGCTTATATGACCCAGGGTGAGTTACCTGAGGATGAAACTTTGGCAAGACAAATAACCAGGAGGTCTAAGTCTATGACTATTGTCAACGGCGAGTTACACCGATGCAGTGTGACATGCGTGTTTCAATGTTGTATTTCTCCTAAAGAGGGCCATGAGATATTATGAGAGATTCATGAAGGTGATTGTGGTCATCATGCTGGATCTAAGTCTTTAGTGGCTAAAGCTTTTCATGACGGGTTTTATTGGCTGACGGCTCATGCTGATGCAGAAGATATCGTCAATAAGTGTGATGGATGTTAGAAATTTTCTCGACGAGCTCATGTGCTGGCTCAGGAGTTGCGGATGATTCCAATAACATGGCTGTTTGTAGTCTGCGGGCTTGATATGGTTGGACCTTTCAAGAGGGATAAACATAAGAAGACCCACTTCTTGGTGGTAGTTGACAAATTTACCATATGGGTAGAAGCAGAGCCAGTTTGCAAGTGTGATGTAGCAACTGCAGTTTAGTTAGTTAAAAAACTGATCTACTGTTTTGGTTATCCTTACAATATCACCATTGATAATGGAACTAATTTGTCTAATTGTGCTATGAAGGAGTTATGTCAAACAGAGCATATTCGTCTAGATGTTTCTTTTGTGGCCCATCCACGGTCTAATGGCCAGGCAGAAAGGGCTAACCAGGAAATTTTGAGGGGAATCAAGCCCCGGCTTATGGTTCCTTTGGAACGAACGCCAGGTTGTTGGGTTGAGGAGTTACCTTCAGTACTTTGGAGTATCAATACCACCCCCAATAGGTCAACAGGCTATACGCCTTTCTTCATGGTTTATGGTCGAGAGGCATTTCTCCCAAGTGGTATCCATCATGACTCGCCCAGAATAGCGGCTTATGTTGAATCTGATAATGAGACAACACGACATAACACACTTGATGTTTTGGATGAAGAACGTGACCTTGCGGCGGCTTCTTCAGCAATATATCAGGAAGACCCGCGTCACTATCATAGCCACGGAGTCAAGACTCGGGCGTTTCAAGAAGGCGACTTAGTGCTCCGACTCATTCAGGATCACACAGATATGCATAAGCTGTCTTCACCTTGGGAGGGACCTTTTGTGGTCAGTAGGAACCTCAACAATGGCTCGTATTATCTCATTGATATACGTGAGCAAAGCAGTCACACACCTCTGAGCAGGAGACTAACAGGCCGTGGAATATTGCTCATCTTTGGCCTTACTATACTTGAGCCACCGGATCTCCCCATTGTACATACTTCTATCAATGTATATATATATATTTTTATGATCAATATAATGAATCCGGCATCCTGGAATATTTATGGCCTCTGTCGTTTCATTTCTGTTTATCTAACTCTATTGATTGGTCGTAACGTCACTTGGAGGCTTCCAACCCACCAGGTTTAGCTTTCATACCCTCTTGACTGGCTTGAGTTGAAGGAAATATGCCCTAGAGGCAATAATAAAGTTGTTATTTATATTTCCTTATATCATGATAAATGTTTATTATTCCTGCTAGAATTGTATTAACTGGAAACTTAATACATGTGTGAATACATAGACAAAACATAGTGTCCCTAGTATGCCTCTACTTGACTAGCTCGTTAAGCAAAGATGGTTATGTTTCCTGACCATAGACACGTGTTGTCATTTGACGAACGAGATCACATCATTAGAGAATGATGTGATGGACAAGACCCATCCGTTAGCATAGCATTATGATCGTTACCGTTTTATAGCTACTTCTTTCTTCGTGACTTATACATGTTCCTCTGACTATGAGATTATGCAACCCTCGAATACCGGAGGAACACCTTGTGTGCTATCAAACATCACAATGTAACTGGGTGATTATAAAGATGCTCTACAGATGTCTCTGAGGGTGTTTGTTGGGTTGGCATAGATCAAGATTAGGATTTGTCACTCCGTGTATCGGAGAGGTATCTCTGGGCCCTCTTGTTAATGCTCATCACTATAGGCCTTGCAAGAAATGTGACTAATGAGTTAGTTATAGGATGAAGCATTACGGAACGTGTAAACAGACTTGCTGGTAACGATATTGAACTAGGTATGATGATACCAAGGATCAAATCTCGGGCAAGTAACATACCGATGACAAAGGGAACAACGTTTGTTATTGTGTGGTTTGACCGACAATGATCTTCGTAGAATATGTAGGAGCCAATATGAGCATCTAGGTTCCGCTATTGGTTATTGATCTGAGACGTGTCTCGATCATCTCTACATAGTTCTCAAACCCGTAGGGTCCGCACGCTTAACGCTCGATAATGATTTGTATTATGAGTTATGTGTTTTTGATGACCAAAGTTTGTTTGGAGTCTCAGATGAGATCACGGACATGACGAGGAGTCTCAAAATGTTCGAGACATAAAGAATGATATATTGGACAATGTTATTCGGACACCGGAAGAGTTTCTAGAGGTGCCGGGTAAAACGGAGTGCCGGAGGGGTTACTGCAACCCCCCAGAGAAGCAATGGGCCATCATGGGCCACAGGGGAGAGAGAGGACAGCCCACAAGGGGGTGGAGCCCCCCCCCCCCCATGGGGAGTCCGAATAGGACCAGGGGAGGGGGCGCGGCCCCCTTTCCCTCTCCCTCTCCCTTGCTTCCTCCCTATTCCACCAAAGGGAATCCTACGAGGACTTGGAGTCCTAGTAGGACCCCTCCCTCTTGGCGCGCCCTACAGGGGCCGGCCGGCCTCCCCCTCTCCTCCTTTATACACAGAGGCAAGGGGGCACCCTAGAAAACACAAGATCAATTGTCTTAGCCGTGTGCGGTGCCCCCTCCACAGCTTACTCCTCCGGTCATAGTGTCGTAGTGCTTAGGCGAAGCCTTGCGCGGATCACATGATCAACACCGTCGCCACACCATCGTGCTAATGGAACTCTCCCTCAACCCTCTACTGGATCAAGAGTTTGAGGGATGTCATCGAGCTGAACATGTGCTGAATACAGAGGTGCCGTACATTCGGTACTTGGATCGGTTGGATCATGAAGACGTTCGACTACATCAACCGCGCTAACTAACGTTTCTGCTTTCAGTCTATGAGTGTATGTGGACACACTCTCCCCTTCTCGTTGCTATGCATCTCCTAGATAGATCTTGTGTGATCGTAAGAACTTCATTGAATTTGCATGCTACGTTCCCCAACAGTGGTATCAGAGCCATGTCTATGCGTAGATGATATGAACGAGTAGAACACAAAGAGTTGTGGGCGATAATAGTGATACTGCTTACCACCAACGTCTTACTTTGTTTGGCGGTATTGTTGGATGAAGTGGCCCGGACCGACATTACATGACCGCGTTCATCAGACTGGTTCTACCGACGTGCTTTGCACACAGGTGGCTGGCGGGTGTCTGTTTCTCCAACTTTAGTTGACTCGAGTTTGACTACGGTCGGTCCTTGTTGAAGGTTAAAATAGCACACTTGACGAAAAATCATTGTGGTTTTGATGCGTAGGTAAGAACGGTTCTTGCCAGACCTAGTCGTAGTAGCAATAGTTGGCGAGACGACAACAATGCTATGATGGAGATCAAGGTGTCAAGCCGGTGACGATGGAGATCATGACGGTGCTTTGGAGATGGAGATCAAAGGCACAATATGATGATGGCCATATCATTTCACATATTTTGATTGTATGTGATGTTTATCTTTTATGCATCTTATTTTGCTTAGTACGATGGTAGCATTATAAGATGATCCCTCACTAAATTTCAAGGTATAAGTGTTCTCCCTGAGTATGCACCGTTGCTACAATTCATCCTGCCGAGACACCATGTGATCATCGGGTGTGATAAGCTCTATGTTCACATACAACGGGTGCAAGCCAGTTTTGCATGTGCAGAATGCTCGGGTTAAACTTGACAAGCCTAGCATATGCAGATATGGCCATGGAACACTGAGACCGAAAGGTCGAACGTGAATCATACAGTAGATATAATCAACATAGAGATATTCACCATTGAAAACTACTCCATCTCACGTGATGATCGGACATGGTTTAGTTGATATGGATCACGTGATCATTTAGATGACTAGAGGGATGTCTATATAAGTGGGAGTTCTTTAGTAATATGATTAATTGAACTTCAATTTATCATGAACTTAGCCCTGATAGGTTTTTGCATATCTATGTTGTTGTAGATCAATGGCTCGTGCTACCGTTCCCTTGAATTTTAATACGTTCCGAGAGAAAGCTAAGTTGAAAGATCATGGTAGCAATTACATGGGCTGGGTCCATAACTTGAGCATTATCCTCATTGCTGCATAGAAGAATTACATCCTGGAAGCACCGCTAGGTGCAAGGCCTGCTGTAGCAGTAGATGCTGACGTTTTGAACTTATGGCAGACTCAATCTGATGAATACTCGATAGTTTAGTGTGCCATGCTTTATGGCTTAGAATCGGGACTTCAAAGACGTTTTGAACGTCATATAGCATATGAGATGTTCCAAGAGTTGAAGTTAATATTTCAAGCAAATGCCTGAGTTGAGAGATATGAAGTCTCCAACAAGTTCTATAGCTGCAAAATGGAGGAGAATAGTTCTGTCAGTAAACACATACTCAGAATGTCTGGGTACCATAACCACTTGACTCAGCTGGGAGTTAATCTTCCTTATGATACTGTCATTGACAGAGTTCTTCAATCACGGCCACCAAGCTATAAAGGCTTCGTGATGAACTATAATATGCAAGGGATGGAAAAGAGTATTCCCGAGCTCTTCGCAATGCTAAAGGCTGTGAAGGTAGAAATCAAGAAGGAGCATCAAGTGTTGATGGTTAACAAGACCACTAGTTTCAAGAAAAATGGCAAAGGGAAGAAGGGGAACTTCAAGAAGAACAACAAGCAAGTTGCTACTCCTGGGAAGAAGCCCCAGTCTGGACCTAAGCCTGAAACTGAGTGCTTCTACTGCAAAGGGACTGGTCACTGGAAGCGGAACCGCCCCTAGTATTTGGCGAATAAGAAGGATGGGAAAGTGAAAGGTATATTTGATATACATGTTATTTATGTGTACCTTACTAATGCTCGTAGTAGCGCCTGGGTATTTGATACTCGTTCTATTGCTTATATTTGCAAATCGAAATAGGGGCTACGAATTAAACGAAGATTGGCTAAGGACGAGGTGATGATGCGCGTCGGAAATGGTTCTAAGGTCGATGTGATCGCTGTCGGCACGCTACCTCTACATCTACCTTCAGCATTAGTTTTAGACCTGAATAATTGTTAGTTGGTGCCAACGTTGACCATGAACATGATATCTGTATCTTGTTTGATGCGAGACGGTTATTCATTTAAATCAGAGAATAATGGTTGTTCTATTTATTTGAGCAATATCTTTTATGGTCATGCACCCTTGTTGAGTGGTCTATTTTTGTTGAATCTTGATCGTAGTGATACACATGTTCATAATATTGAAGCCAAAAGGTGCAAAGTTGATAATCATAGTGCAACTTATATGTGGCACTGGCATTTGGGTCATATTGTTGTAAAGCACATGAAGAAACTCCATGCTGATGGACTTTTGGAATCACTTGATTATGAATCACTTGGTGCTTGCGAACCATGCCTCATGGGCAAGATGACTAAAACTCTGCTCTACAGAACAATGGAACGAGCTACAGACTTATTGGAAATAATACATACCAATGTATGCGGTCCAATGAGTGTTTAGGCTTGTGGCAGGTATAGTTATTTTCTGAGCTTCACAGATGATTTGAGCAGATATGGGTATATCTACTTAATGAAACATAAGTCTGAAACATTTGAAAAGTTCAAAGAATTTCAGAGTGAGGTGGAAAATCATCGTAAAAAGAAAATAAAGTTTCTACGATCTGTTCATGGAGGTGAATATTTGAGCTACAAGTTTGGTCTTCATTTGAAACAATGTGGAATAGTTTTGCAACTCACGCCACCCGGAACACCACAGCATAATGGTGTGTCCGAACGTCATAACCATACTTTATTAGATATGGTGCGATCTATGATGTCTCTTACTGATTTACTGCTATTGTTTTGGGGTTATGCTTTAGAGACAACTGTATTCACGTTAAATAGGGCACCATCAAAATCTGTTGAGACGACACCTTATGAACTGTGGTTTGGCAAGAAACCCAAGTTGTCGTTTCATAAAGTTTGGGGCTGCGATGCTTATGTGAAAAAGCTTCAACCTAATAAGCTCGAACCCAAATCGGAGAAATGCATGTTCATAGGATACCCAAAGGAAACTGTTGGGTAAACCTTCTATCATAGATCTGAAGGCAAGATATTCGTTGCTAAGAATATATCCTTTCTAGAGAAGGAGTTTATCTCGAAAGAAGTGAGTGGGAGGAAAGTAGAACTTGATGAGGTAACTGTACCTTCTCCAGAATTGGAAAGTAGTTTATCACAGAAATCAGTTCTAGTGATTCCTACACCAATTAGTGAGGAATCTAATGATGATGATCATGAAACTTCGGATCAGGTTACTACCGAACCTCGTAGGTCAACCAGAGTACGGTCCGCACCAGAGTGGTATGGTAATCCTATTCTGGAGGTCATGTTACTAGACCATGATGAACCTATGAACTATGAGGAAGCGATGATGAGCCCAGGTTCTGCGAAATGGCTTGAGGCCATGAAATCTGAGATGGGATCCATGTATGAGAAGAAAGTATGGACTTTGGTGGACTTTCCCGATGATCGGCAAGCCATAGAAAATAAATGGATCCTCAAGAAGAAGACTAGCGCTGACGGTAATGTTACTGTCTACAAAGCTTGACTTGTTGTGAAAGGTTTTCAACAAGTTCAAGGAGTTGACTACGATGAGACCTTCTCACCCGTAGCAATGCTTAAGTATGTCCGAATCATGTTAGCAATTGCCGCATTTTATGATTATGAAATTTGGCAAATGGATGTCAAAACTGCATTCCTTAATGGATTTCTTAAAGAAGAGTTGTATATGATGCAACCAGAAGTTTTTATCGATCCAAAGGGTGCTAACAAAGTGTGCAAGCTCCAGCGATCCATTTATGGAGTCATGCAAGCATCTTGAAGTTGGAATATATGCTTTGATAATGTGATCAAAGCATATGGTTTGATACAGACTTTTGGAGAAGCCTGTATTTGCAGGAAAGTGAGTGTGAGCTCTGTAGAATTTCTAATATTATATGTGGATGACATATTGTTGATTGGAAATAATTCAGAATTTCTGGATAGCATAAAAGGATACTTGAATAAGAATTTTTCAATGAAAGACCTCGGTGAAGCTGCTTACATATGGGCATCAACATCTATAGAGATAGATCAAGATGCTTAATTGGACTTTCACAAAGCACATACCTTGATAAATTTTTGAAGAAGTTCAAAATGGACCAGTTAAAGAAAGGGTTCTTGCCTGTGTTACAAGGTGTGAAGTTGAGTCAGACTCAATGCCCGACCACTATAGAATATAGAGAGAAGATAGAAGTCATTCCCTATGCTTCAGCCATAGGTTCTATCATGTATGCAATGTTGTGTACCAGACCTGATGTGTGCCTTGCTATAAGTATAGCAGGGAGGTACCAAAGTAATCCAGGACTGGATCACTGGACAGCGGTCAAGCACATCCTGAAATACCTGAAAAGGACTAAGGATATGTATCTCATTTATGGAGGTGACAAAGAGCTTGTCGTAAATGGTTACGTCGATGCAAGCTTTGACACTGATCCGGATGACTCTAAGTCGCAAGCCGGATACGTATTTATATTGAATGGTGGAGCTGTCGGTTGGTGCAGTTCCAAGCAGAGCGTCATGGCGGGATCTATGTGTGAAGCGGAGTACATAGCTGCTTCCGAAGCAGCAAATGAAGGAGTCTAGATGAAGGAGTTCATATCCGATCTAGGTGTAATACCTAGTGCATCGAGTCCAATGAAAAATCTTTTGTGACAATACTGGAGCAGTTGCCTTGGCAAAGGAATCCCGATTTCACAAGAGAACCAAACACATCAAGAGACACTTCAATTCCATCCGCGATCAAGTCAAGGAGGGAGACATAGAGATTTGCAAGATACATACATTTCTGAATGTTGCAGACCCGTATACTAAGCCTCTTCCATGAGCAAAACATGATCAGCACCAAGACTCCATGGGTGTTATAATCATTACTATATAATCTAGATTACTGACTCTAGTGCAAGTGGGAGACAGAAGGAAATATGACCTAGAGGAAATAATAAAGTTTTTTTATATTTCCTTATATCATGATAAATGTTTATTATTCATGCTAGAATTGTATTAACTAGAAACTTAGTACATGTGTGAATACATAGACAAAACATAGTGTCCCTAGTATGCCTCTACTTGACTACCTCGTTAATTAAAGATGGTTATGTTTCCTGACCATAGACAGGTGTTGTCATTTGATGAACGGGATCACATCATTAGAGAATGATGTGATGGACAAGACCCATCCTTTAGCTTAGCATTATGATCATTACAGTTTTATTGCTACTGCATTCTTCATGACTTATAAATGTTCCTCTGACTATGAGATTATGCAACTCCTGAATACTGGAGGAACACCTTGTGTGTTATCAAACGTCACAACATAACTGGGTGATTATAAAGATGCTCTACAGGTGTCTCCGAAGGTGTTTGTTGGGTTGGCATAGAGCAAGATTAGGGTTTGTCACTCCGTGTATCGGAGAGGTATCTCTGGGCCCTCTCGGTAATGCTCATCACTATAAGCCTTGCAAGCAATGTGACTAATGAGTTAGTTATGGGATGAAGCATTACGGAACGAGTAAAGACACTTGCAGGAAACGAGATTTAACTAGGTATGATGATACCGACGATCGAATCTCGGGCAAGTAACATACCAATGACAAAGGAAACAACGTATGTTGTTGTGTGGTTTGACCGATAAAGATCTTCGTAGAATATGTAGGAGCCAATATGAGCATCCAGGTTCCGCTATTGGTTATTGATCGGAGATGTGTCTCAATCATGTCTACATAGTTCTCAACTCGTAGGATCCGCACGCTTAACGTTTGTTAACGATTTGTATTATGAGTTATGTGTTTTTGATGACCGGAGTTTGTTCGGAGTCCCGGATGAGATCACGGACATGATGAGGAGTCTAAAAATGATCGAGACATAAAGAATGATATATTGTACAATGTTATTTGGACACCAGAAGAGTTCCAAGAGGTACCGGTAAAAACGGAGTGCCGGAGCGGTTACCGGAACCCCCGGGGAAGCAATGGGCCATCATGCGCCATAGGGGAGAGAGAGGACAGCCCACAAGGGGGTGGAGCCCCCCCATGGGGAGTCCGGATAGGACTAGGGGAGGGGGAGTGACCCCCCTTTCCCTCTCCCTATCCCTCTCCCTTCCTTCTTCCCCCTTCCACCAAAGGGAATCCTACTAGGACTTGGAGTCCTAGTAGGACTCCTCTCTCTTGGCGCACCCTACAAGGGCCGGCCGGCCTTCCCCTCTCCTCCTTTATACATGGAGGCAAGGGGGAACCCTAGAACACACAAGATCAATTGTCTTAGCCATGTGCGGTGCCCCCTCCACAGTTTACTCCTCCGGTCATAGAGTCATAGTGCTTAGGCGAAGCCCTGCGTGGATCACAACATCAACACCGTCGCCACACTGTTGTGCTAACGGAACTCTCCCTCGACCCTCTACTGGATCAAGAGTTCGAGGGACGTCATCGAGCTGAACATGTGCTGAACACGGAGGTGTCGTACATTCGGTACTTGGATCGGTTGGATCATGAAGACGTTCGACTACATCAACCGCGTTAACTAACGCTTCCGCTTTCGGTCTACGAGTTTATGTGGACACACTCTCCCCCTCTCGTTGCTATGCATCTCCTAGATAGATCTTGCATGATCGTAGGAAAATATTTGAAATTGCATGCTACATTCGCCAACATGAGTTGCCATATTCTAAGTTACACCTGCCTGTTTGCAACTTGCTTCTCCACCAGGTGACCCGCCAGACTCTTAATAGTCAATATTTTTTAAGACCCTGAACTTGTTAAGGTTAAAACGGCGACTTATGTCATGTGAGAGCCAACTTATAGTGAGCTAGGATAAACTCAATGGCTGTGCGGACTTGACACACAAGGCCTGTGAGCCAACTTTTTTGGTCATGGTTCGGAAACCAGCGTAATTTCTTTTTGGATTTTTTGTATCTCCTTGGATTCTTGGGATGATTTTATGTTAAGTTTTTGCTTTTGTGCAAATTGTGACTTCCCTGGTCGTAAGGCTGTGGATTATGTTGCTCATGTTGGAGTATTTTTTGGTTGTAACCCTCCCTGGTTTTGGACTTTAAGTCACGAGTATGTTTTGGTTTGAACAGTTGTAGTTATGAGACTACAGTCTTTGTGTTGTCACATGGCCAGGCTTTTTGTTTTTTAAGTTGCCAGTATGATTTGGCTTTACAACCATGTTAATCATGTTTTCAACTATTGTATGAGACTACGAGTGTTCGGGTTTGGTATTCCGCCCTGACTTCTGACTTTAAGTCGCCAACATATATGTTGATGAAGTCTTCTACAAAGTATACAAAACCAAAGGTGAAGAGCATAGTGATTTGCAAAGGCTTATATATATGGTCAGATTGAGCATGACACGAAGTTCAACTACTGAATCAAAAGTGGAGATAAACATGCATGAAGGAATGACAAGGCGGGTCAATGTTTTTAACTACTCTATTACACGGCTTCAGTTGAGCCCAAAAAAGTTTTTTCGATCAAGAATTTTTGCAGCTGCACTCCCATAACCCGGCCTGAGAGCCACCTGGATCATCCTTGTTAGGGTCAGTTGTTTTCCTGACGCCTTGTAGATTGTGGGTCATCCCGCACCGACTCTTCTTCTTCGACCATCTAAAGGTCAGCCGATGTCCATTCGATGCCGGTTAATGCTTCTTACGTGGCCTCATCGTTAAGTACAATTGAAGAGTTAAGATCAGGGGCGAAGATGTGCTTACGCCTGGGAGGAACAAGATCCATCATTTCATGCGTGGGCGGCTTGGTCTTGTTGTTGTTCTCATCATAAGCCGTCATGTGATGGTTTAAGTTCAGCTCTTCAATCAACTTACATGCCATGGGCCGCATCTCTCTAACACATTTGTTGAAGTCTTGTTCTTCAAAGAAGGACCTATCATCCTTGAACTCTGGGCATCCGTTGGCTATCTCCTCGAGGTCAAGCTCTGATGCCACGCTTTTTCCCGGCCTAGAGTAACAATGGCTCCGGCTTGGGCGGCTTATAATTTTATCTCTTCAACTTGATCCGACGCGGTTGAGAGTTGCTCTAAGGCCGTCTTGATCAGCATTGGAGGCTTCTTTCTACCTGATAAAGCTGCAACGCTGCGTTCCGTCCCAGCATACAACTATTAGGCCAATGAATACACCGCCTTCAGTTTGAGAAACATGTTCCAGCACTACAAAAATAATACACTTCCGTGATGATACGTGTTTGTCACAGTAGGTCGCGTTTTTTTGTCATGCATGTACATCCATGATGATTTTATGACAGAATCAAGATAGTCATACCTGTGCTGTCATAGAAGTGTTCCATGACATTACCAAAATTATCATCACGGAAGTGTCCACTTCCATGACGATAAATCGCGCGTCACAGAAGTGCTTTCGTCAAGGGTGACCGACACGTGGCATCCACAGTAACGGAACGCCGTTAAGCTATCGGGTCGGGTTTTGGATCCAATAACCCGTTAACAACCCCGGCCAATGGGGATTTTCCACGTGTAAAATCAACATTGGCTGGAAGAAACACGTGTCGACTCATCGTTGGGACAGATGTCATCCACTCATTGGACAGAAGGCGCCTATGATACGTCGACACGTGGCATGGCCCAATAGAAGCCCATTCCTGTGAAAAGGCCGGCCCATTTGACTTGGTCAAAAGGTGGCGGGCCAGCCCATGGAAAGCCTGTTAACGGCCTGTTCGCATATAGCCCATTTACAACCCGCTAACCCAAGGTCCGTTACGCCATATCCAAATTAGGCCCAGTAGCGTCATCTGGGCCATCCAATATGATTCCAGCCTATTTTCACTTCTGGCCCATGTATGTCCTATGACGTCTTTCGGCCCATATGAGGCCCTTTGTAACTCTTGGCCCATTAATGGCCCGTGGTGAAACTGGCCCGCAGTGAACAGTGTATCACTTTATACCCATTAACGGCCCGTGGTGAAACTGGCCCGTAATGAACAGTGTATAACTTTATACCCATTAACGGCCCGTTATTCCGTTGGGCCGTTTCCAGCTCATGTTATCTTTCGGCCTTCTCAGAGCCCATTTACTCTTGGGCTCATTTCTAGCATTCGTTTACTTACGGCCCGTTACTGTCATTTTCTACTTGTGGGCTAAATTCAGCCCGAGGTTACAGTCGGCCCGTTTTGTGGCCCGTTAATATGTTGGCCCGTTTACATAGTGTCATCAAATACAGTCGATTAACGACGGCCTGTAATGGTCGGCCCATGAACAGACAATTCGAACTCTAGCCCGTTTACGGCCATAATGCGGTCTGTTATTGGCCCATGTTTGGCCAACCGATCATACGGCCCGTAGAAGGCCCATTGATGATACGGCCCGTAGAAGGCCCATTGTGTCTACGACATGTAGAAGGCCCATTGTTTCTACGACCCGTAGGAGGGAAATGGTAACTACAGTAATATGTAGCCCATCGTTATTGTGGCCTAGTTTTAAAAAATAGGTTATTGCGGCCACTAGCAAACCGTGGAAAAAGAACTGCACTGACTACAAGCAAAGAAATAAACAAGACAATAAGGAAATAAATAAGCAAACAACTTACGCTAGGCTATCATGGTTATTACACGTATTACATCCACTGGGCATCAAAGTTTGCCACCAGTGCCAATATAGGGAACGCAGCAGCATATAAACGCCGTAGCAAAACAAGTCCAGAACTGAAACCACTTCAGAAGAGCTCAAGAAACAATATACTGGGTACCCATAATGCTGGCAAGATGCTTAGCAAGCTTATTAACTTTCTCTTGTTTGGCGCTTAAGTCCTCTAACACTTGCTGTTGCATCAGAAAGTATGCATCCGAATTCTGCAGGGACTTCCTCAGTCCTTCGGCTTCCTGTCGCATAACATCTGATCGATGTCTTTCAACTTGAAGTTGAGTGAGGGAGTCCCGGACTAGGGGGTGTCCGGATAACCGAATTATCATCTTCGACCGGACTCCTGGACTATGAAGATACAAGATTGAAGACTTTGTCCCGTGTCCGGATGGGACTTTCCTTGGCGTGGAAGGCAAGCTTGGCGATACGGATATGTAGATCTCCTACCATTGTAACCGACTCTGTGTAACCCTAACCCTCTTCGGTGCCTATATAAGCCGGAGGGTTTTAGTCCGTAGGACGAACAACAATCATACCATAGGCTAGCTTCTAGGGTTTAGCCTCTCTAATCTCATGGTAGATGTACTGTTGTACTACCCATATCATCAATATCATCAAGCAGGAGTAGGGTTTTACCTCCATCGAGAGGGCCCGAACCTGGGTAAAAACATCGTGTCCCTAGCCTCCTGTTACCATCCGCCTAGACGCACAGTTCAGGACCCCCTACCCGAGATCCGCCGGTTTTGACACCGACATTGGTGCTTTCATTTAGTGTTCCTCTGTGTCGTCATCTTTAGGCCCGATGGTTCTTCCGATCATCAACAACGATGCGGTACAGGGTGAGACTTTTCTCCCCGGACTGATCTTCGTATTCGGCGGCTTTGCACTGCAGGCCAATTCACTTGGCCATCTGGAGCAGATCGAAAGCTACGCCCCTGGCCATCAGGTCAGATTTGGAAGTTTGAACTACACGGCTGACGTCCGTGGAGACTTGATCTTCGACGGGTTCGAGCCACAGCCAACCGCGCCGCACTGTCACGAAGGGCATGATCTAGCTCTGCCGCCGGACAGTGCCCTGGAGGCCGCACCAGTGTCCGCTCCGACCCTTAGCTCGGAGCCGACTGCGCCAATCGAGGACGGATGGCTGGACACCGCCTCGGGGGCTGCAATCTCTACGGCGATTGAGCCAAACACCAACCCTGTCCTTTGCGAAGCTCGTGACTCCAAGATGCCGGACTCCTCTCCGGACTCTGAACCCTCCGTGCCCCTGCCAATCGAATCCGACTGGGCGCCGGTTATGGAGTTCACCACCGCGGACATCTTTTAGCACTCACCCTTTGGCGACATCCTGAATTCACTAAAGTCTCTCTCTTTATCAGGAGAGCCCTGGCCGGATTATGGTCAGGAAGGTTGGGATGCGGACGACGAAGAAATTCAAAACCCACCCACCACCCACTTAGTATCCACTATCGATGATTTAACCGACATGCTCGACTTCGACTCCGAAGACATCGACGGTATGGACGACGATGCAGGAGATGACCAAGAACCAGCGCCTACAGGGCACTGGAAGGCCACCTCATCATACGACATTTACATGGTGGATATCCCAAAAGATGGGAACGACGATGGAACAACGGAGGATGACCCCTCCAAGAAATAGCCTAAGCGCCGGTGTCAGCGCCGCCGCTCTAAATCCCGCCACAGCAAAAACGGCGATTCCAGCACGGGAGACAATAACACCCCGGACAGTGCCAAAGACAACTCCCTCCAGCAGGATTCAGTGCGGGAGGATGGAGAAGCTAGCCCTCATGAGAGAGCGGCAGGCAGAGAGGTAGAGGACGATAATTACATGCCTCCCTCCGAAGACGAGACAAGCCTCGACGACGACGAATTTGTCGTGCCTGAGGATCCCGTCGAACAAGAGCGTTTCAAACGCAGGCTTATGGCCACGGCAAACAACCTCAAGAAAAAGCAGAAACAGCTTAGCGCTGACCAAGACTTGCTAGCCGACAGATGGACTGATGTACTTGCGGCCGAAGACTATGAACTCGAACGCCCCTCCAAGAGCTACCCAAAACGCAGGCTACTACCCCGATTAGAGGAGGAAGCACCTAAACCTACATCACCAGCGCATAATATGGCCGACCGGCCACCTTGTGGCCGCGACAGAGAGGCATTTCGGCCCTCCACTCAAGCCGCACGCTGACGCCGCTCGAAAAATACCAAGACGCGGGAGAATGCGCCAGACCTGCGGGATATACTGGAGGACAAGGCAAGGCAAACAAGATCGATCTACGGATCGCGTGGGCGCCCCACGATACGTGATGATCACCGTCACACAGGATATGGCAATTCCGGCCGGGCCGAACACAGTAGACAAAGCTCATTTGAGTTGCGTCGTGATATAGCCCAATACAGAGGTGCCGCACACCCACTATGCTTCACAGACGAAGTGATGGATCATCAAATCCCCGAGGGTTTCAAATCCGTAAACATTGAATCATACGACGACACAACAGATCCTACGGTCTGGATCGAGGACTATCTCCTCCATATCCACATGGCCCGCGGTGATGATCTACACGCCATCAGATACCTCCCACTCAAGCTTAAAGGACCAGCTCGACATTGGCTTAACAGCTTGCCAGCGGAGTCAATTGGTTGTTGGGAAGATCTGGAAGCCGCATTCCTCGACAACTTCCAGGGCACCTATGTGCGACCACCAGACGCTGATGACCTAAGCCACATGATTCAGCAGCTAGAAGAATCGGCCAGACAATTCTGGACACGGTTCCTAACCAAGAAAAATCAAATCATCGACTGTCCGGATGCAGAGGCCCTTGCAGCCTTCAAACATAACATCCGCGACGAGTGGCTTGCCCGGCACCTAGGATAGGAAAAGCCGAAATCCATGGCAGCACTCACAACACTCATGACCCGCTTCTGCGCGGGAGAGGATAGCTGGTTAGCTCGTAGTAACAACATGACCAAGAGCCCTGGTAATTCGGATACCAAGGATAACAACGGCAGGTCGCGTCGCAACAAGCACAAGCGCCGCATTAATGGTGATAATACTGAGGATACGGCAGTCAATGCCGGATTCAGAGGCTCTAAACCCGGTCAGCGGAAAAAGCCATTCAAAATAAATACTCCGGGCCCGTCCAATTTGGACCGAATACTCGATCGCTCGTGCCAGATACACGACACCCCCGAAAAACCAGCCAACCACACCAACAGGGATTGTTGGGTGTTCAAGCAGGCAGGCAAGCTAACTGCCGAAAACAATGACAAGGGGCTGCATAGCGATGACGAGGAGGAGCCCCGACCGCCGAACAATAGAGGACAGAAGGGCTTTCCCACACAAGTGCGGATGGTGAACATGATATACGCAACCCACATACCCAAACAGGAGCGGAAGCATGCACTAAGGGACGTATACGCGATGGAGCCAGTCGCCCCAAAGTTCAATCCGTGGTCCTCCTGCCCGATCACTTTTGATCGAAGGGACCACCCCACTAGCATCCGCCATGGTGGTTTCGTTGCATTGGTTCTAGACCCAATCGTTGACGGATTTCACCTCACTAGAGTCCTGATGGACGGCGGCAGCAGCCTGAACCTGCTTTATCAGGATACAGTGCGCAAGATGGGCATAGACCCCTCAAGGATTAAACCCACAAAGACGACCTTTAAAGGCGTCATACCAGGTGTGGAGGCCAACTGTACAGGCTCAGTTACACTTGAAGTGGTCTTAGAATCACCGGTTAACTTCTGAAGCGAGGAATTAATCTTCGACATAGTCCCATTCCGCAGCGGCTATCACGCACTGCTCGCACGAACCGCATTTGCAAAGTTCAATGCGGTGCCGCACTAGGCATACCTCAAGCTCAAGATGCCAGGCCCTCGAGGAGTCATTACGGTCAACGGAAACACCGAACACTCTCTCCGAACGGAGGAGCATACGGCGGCCCTCGCAACAGAAGTACAAAGCAACCTCTTAAGGCAATTCTCAAGTACTGCTATTAAACGGCCGGACACCATCAAGCGCGCCCGGAGTAAACAACAGCAAGACTGCCTGGCGTGTTCCGAGCACACATAGCAATGCGGCCCCAACCCTAGCCCACGCGTAATTGCGAAACCAGTACTACGCGTACATAATTACGCTCTGGAAATACCATGGGCATAGGGGGAGGGGCACGACCACGGCAAGCCCAGAAGGGTGGCTCAACCGCACCAGGGGCTCCCAATTTTTTTATTCTTCTTTTTCCTCTTACTTTCAGGACTCCTTTTTCAAGAATCCCTGTCCGGCAGTAGAATTGACAAACACACGATGCAACAGCCAGGGAAGCAGAAAGCTACGTCGAGTATACAGGTGGTCTCTATAATGAGCAGTATACTTATTTTACATATCATCCCGCAGCTCGCTCCTGGAGGGGGACATGTCAAATAGTCCCATCCCTTGCTTATCGCACTATTTGTATCGTTCTGCTTTTACCGCAGCTTTTTTTAATAAACAATGCATAGCTTTTGCCTATTATTTCATTCCTTTTCTTATCTTTATATGTTCACTTATGACATATTGCATCCGTACGCTTTGGTACGGCCAAATACACCAGGGGCTTAAGTACCCCAACATATGGTGTGATAAGTCCGAACACTTTCACAAGTGCGGCACCCCGAACTTATAGCATTATCTGCATCGGCTCCGAATCATGTCTTGGGTCAATAGTTGGGTTTGCCCGGCTCCCATGTTTTGGTACCTTACGTTCCGTTATATCGGCTAAGGTAGCGCTAGGAGAACCACTGCGATTGTGCCCCGGTTGAGATGGGTTGCCCCGGTTGAGCTGGGTTGAGCACCTCAGTGGAGAAAGCTAAAACTGACCGTCATGATAGGGAGAGAGTCGGTCGCTGTTCGAGAGGTCTCTTCGAGTCTCTAAAGACTTATGCCGCTTAGAGCAAGGAGTCGGCTTTGTCCGACGCAGGCGTGGATAGCGCCCCAAACTAGGTCTTCCGAATACTAGGGGCTTCGCCGAAATTTAAAATTATAGAATTCTATGGCTAAGTGAGAGTGTTCAAGCATTATAGTCCGGTTGCCTTGTTCGTTGCGTTGAGCGCCTCCCTCGAAGGACCCAAGAATGGGAAAAAGAGCACTCAAGTTTATCCCGAACATCCAAGCACTCATGGCATGGGGGCAGAACCCGACGACTCGCCATCTCTCAAATTTAATAAACGGCCGCACACAAGGTAATATTTTAAATTCACAAGCGTTGCTTAGCGCATATGAACAAGTTTTCAAGCGTACAGGATAACAAATGCGAGTTTACTCAAAAATTACATCTTTTGAGCATTCACCTGCTATAAGGCGGGCACCCTTCAGGACGTTCTCATAATACATCTCGGGCTTGCGATACTCCCTGCCCGGCGGTGGAGCGTCCGTCACAAGCTTCTCAGCGTCCATCTTGCCCCAGTTCACTTTAGCACGGGCAAGGGCCCTACGGGCACCTTCGATGCAGACGGAGCGCTTGACGACTTCAATCCATGGACAAGCGTCCACCAGCCGTCTCACCAGCCCAAAGTAGCTCCCAGGCATGGTTTCCTCGGGCCACAGCCGAACTATGAGGCCCTTCATGGCCTGTTCGGCCACCTTATGGAGCTCGACCAGCTGCTTCAGCTGGTCGCTCAGGGGCACCGGGTGTCCGGCCTCAGCATACTAAGACCAGAACACCTTCTCCGTCGAGTTCCCTTCCTCGGCCCGGTAGAACGCGGCAGCATCGGACACACTGCGGGGTAGATCTGCGAATGCTCCTGGAGAGCTCCGGATTCGGGTAAGTAACAAGTAATTCACTTTCACGTGATTGCTTTGCATGAAGAATGCCTTACCCGCCACTATCTTCTTTATTGCCTCAATTTCCTGGAGGGATTTTTGGGCTTCGGCCTTAGCAGCTTTGGCGCTCTCAAGAGCCGAGGTGAGCTCGGACTCTCGAGTCTTTGAGTCACGCTCCAAACTCTCGTGTTTTTCCACGAGAGCCTGGAGCTCTTGCCGCACCTCCGCCACCCGCGCCTCCTGCTTCTCTCACTTGGTGCGTTCCGCCGCCGCATTGCTTTCGGCCCTGGACACTGATTCCTTCAGGGCGCCACCTCGTTCGTGGCCCCTGCAATTTTCACGTTATTCCTGTTCTTTTTTGCAACCACATTTTTTATATACTCCCATAAGGTATTATTTACCTTCCTTGTCCTCGAGCTGCTTCTTGGCAAGGCCGAGCTCGTTCTCGGACCGCTCGAGGCTCTGCTTCAATGCATTAACCTCCGCAGTCAGTGCGGCAGAGGTCAGCAGCGCAGCCTGCATTCCCGTATTGACATACTTATGTTAGACTCCTGCATACATCTTTTTTTTAAGATCCTCAATTCGGCTTTTCTTTCTGAACACCAAACTGAGCATCAGGGGCTACTGTCTATGCGGTAATATTTTTACATATCTTAAATACATACCTCAAAGCCTGTTAGAAGGCTAGCGCAGGCTTCAGTCAGCCCGCTCTTGGCGGACTAAACTTTCTGGATCACCACACTCACAACAGTGCGGTGCTCCTCGTCGATGGAGGCGCCGTTAAGCGCCTCCAGCAAATTATCCGGTGCCTCCGGTTGGACGGAAGTCACCGGTGTCGCAGTCTTGCCCTCCTTACGAAGGGGCTGCCCGCCAGACTCCGGAACCATTGAAGGTTCAGGTACGGAGTCCGGCCCAGGGCCGGACTTAGAGCCCGTTGGGGTTTGATCCCCCTTGTGCCCAGAGTTCGGGAGGTTGCCTTGCGGCGCCTCCGGGACCTCCTCCTCCTGGCTAGCCCCCTTTTGGGACCCCACCTCGGTGTCATCCGCGGCGCGAGGAGAGGAGACGGCCGGAAGTGAAGTGCTATCCACGTCCGATGGCACCAGGGAGCCGCTCGTTGAAGTGTCGAGCCCGTCATTGGGCGGGCTGCAGGGTCATATTCGGCCTTAAGAGATTCTATGCGACAAACAAAACGCCATGAGTTATTCTGGTATCCGGACACTTACGACGTCGCCAGGGGCTTAGCCCTCGGTGGCCACTCCTTTTTGCCGTCATCGGCGTTGGTGGAGTAGTCCAGATGAAGGGTCCTTCCCTTCTTGGACCTTCCGGCCTCCCCAGTTGGGGAGGCCTTCCTTTTCTTCTCTCGCCCCGCTCGGGCAGAAGTCTCTTTTTTCTCCTCCCCGTCTTCGCGGGAGGAGCCCGCCTCGGAGTCATCGGACGATGAGTCCGATATCACCTGACGTCGGGAACTCTTTCGGGTTCCCGTGGCCTTCTTCTTGGCCTTCTTCTCCGGCACCACATAAGGCGCCGGAGCCAGCAACCCCGTTAATTGGGCGTCCGCTGGGTCTTCGGGCAAGGGAGCCGGACAGTTAACCTGCTCGGACTTCTTCTGCCAGGCCTGTCAAAGGTAGGGGAGTTTAGATCCCACATAGAGTCAAACTATGGAAAATAAGTGTCCTGTAAAGGGTGAAATAGCTTACCTCGCCGGCTTGACGCTGCGGGCTGAATCCGCGATCTTCGGTAGCGGATGCGGGAGCCTCGGCGCCCTTGAACGACACCTTCCAGGCATCTTCATACATAGTGTCGAAGAGCCTGCTCAAGGTTTGGTGCTGTGCCGGATCAAACTCCCACAAGCTGGAGGCCCGTTGTTGGCACGATTGGATCCGGCGGACGAGCATGACCTGGACTGCGTTGACAAGCTTGATCTTCTTGTTCACAAGGTTTTGGACGCAGGTTTGGAGTCCGGTCAGCTCCTCCGAATTACCCCATGTCAGGCCCTTCTCTTTCCAGGAGGTGAGCCATGTGGGGATGCCAGATCGGAATTCGGGGGCCGCTGCCCATTCTGGGTCGCGCGGCTCGGTGATGTAGAACCACCCCGATTGCCACCCTTTGATGGTTTCCACGAAGGAGCCCTCGAGCCATATAACGTTGGGCATCTTTCCCACCATGGCGCCTCCGCACTCCGCCTGCTGGCCGCCCACTACCTTCGGCTTGACATTGTAGGTCTTCAGCCATAAGCCGAAGTGGGGCTTGATGCGAAGGAAGGCCTCGCACACGACGATAAACGCCGAGATGTTGAGGATGAAGTTCGGGGCCAGATCGTGGAAATCCAGGCCACAGTAGAACATGAGCCCCCAGACAAATGGGTGAAGTGGAAAACCTAGTCCGCGGAGGAAATGGGTGAGGAACACCACCCTCTCATTTGGCCCGGGGGTGGGGATGAGCTGCCCCTTGTCGGGGAGCCGATGCACGATGTCGCTGGACAAGTATCCGGCCTTCCGCAGCCTCTTGATGTGCCCCTCCGTGACGGAGGAGGCCATCCAGTTGCCTCCCGCTCCGGACATGGCTGGGGGAGGTTGAGGCGAGATGTGCGGACTTGGGCGCTGGAGCTCGAGTGCACGGAAATGGATAAGCAAAGGAGGAAGAAGGCGTAGGTAAAAAGGTGGATCCTTATCCCCTTATATGAATGGACGAAACTATGCGTCCCCACCAGCTTGGTAAAACTCTCTTATCTCCCAAGCGTCATAATCAATGGTGCGGTTGGGTTACCCACGCCCGTATTGATGAGAATCCCGGAATAAGGGGACACGATGTCTGCTTTGACAAGATGTGCCAAGGAAACCGCCTCGCTAAACGCGCTGAGGTGGAATAGTAAAAACGATTCGAATAAAGGCTTGGCCGTGGTGTGATGTCACGCCATGGAATAAGTCAGCAGATTGAATTTGTGTAAATATTATTATTCTCTCTACGGTGGTATGTGGAACTTATTTTGCAGAGCCGGACACTATCCTTGTGTTCAAAATCTTCTATGAAGTATTCGGAGGAAGAACCCGCCTTGCAATGCCGAAGACAATATGCGCACCGGACTTGTCGTCATTGAAGCCTGGTTCAGGGGCTACTGAGGGAGTCCCGGACTAGGGGGTGTCCGGATAACCGAACTATCATCTTCGGCCGGACTCATGGACTATGAAGATACAAGATTGAAGACTTCGTCCCGTGTCCGGACGGGACTTTCCTTGGCGTGGAAGGCAGCTTGGCGATACGGATATGTAGATCTCCTACCATTGTAACCGACTCTGTGTAACCCTAACCCTCTTCGGTGCCAATATAAACCGAAGGGTTTTAGTCCGTAGGACAAACAACAATCATACCATAGTCTAGCTTCTAGGGTTTAGCCTCTCTGATCTCGTGGTAGATCTACTGTTGTACTACCCATATCATCAATATCAATCAAGCAGGAGTAGGGTTTTACCTCCATCGAAAGGGCCCGAACCTGGGTAAAAACATCGTGTCCCTAGCCTCCTGTTACCATCCGCCTAGACGCACAGTTCGGGACACCCTACCCGAGATCCGCCGGTTTTGACATCGATATTGAGACTCAAGAAGCCGAAGTGTTTCAAGCAACGAGTTCGAAGAGCTGGTGCCATCAGTAGTAGGCAGTAACACGAACACTACATCAAGACAGGACTTTGGGGTTGTCTCAGTGTCTTCAATATAGTTTTTATCAGCTTTCTTGGAGACCAACAGGGATGTCTCACTGTCTTGAACCTTATCTGCATTAGTTCCTTTACCATTGCATAACGGGGTACTCTTCTCCAATATTTTATCCACGTTCTAAAAGAGAAACAAACAAACACATCACAGGTTTACAATGTAGTATATGAAACTCATTTTGGTAAACCAGTTCAATAGTAAGGTGGACAGGATAACAACATGAAACAAACAATATATCTATGTAGTATGGTCACTGTATGGTCTATATCATTCTAGTTTATGTTGCCAAATCAAGATAGATACAGTTTGAATCATATCTATTTAAGACAAAGCAGCATAGATAGAACATAACTGTGGGAAACTACACAACAATAACAACACTTGTAATGTGCATGGCATGAGAACATAGCTGTTTATTCAATTGAAACTGAAATCAACATAGAGCAAGACAACAGCAAACAGCCAAACACGTTGAAGAAACAGGTTTAAAACATACCTGTTGCGCCATTGGAGTTTCAATTGCATCCTTCAAATTTGAAATTAGTTGGTATGAGTAAATACAGTGATGCAAGAGCAAAGTAGTATGAACCATAGCTACGGAACCTGACCTGAGAACAATTCTTCTTCTGCTTTAAGCGTTGACTTGGGGTTCGGAGTGGTGGTCCTCATGCTTTGGGCACTGTAGTTGCCTTACTAACTGCTCGTGTTTGGGTGCTCTGTGGTGGAGACGGTGCTCTGTCAACGGGAACTGGGTGTCTATCTGCTGGGGTTGGGGTTAGAAGGAGTGTACCTTGTTCTCTGTCCAACTGGGTAGGGGTACAATCTGCATGAGTGTGGGTTATGTGTGGTGGGGCTGGTTCTTGGGCAAGTACAACCGTGGTTCTATCTGCATCGACAGGTAGCACGTTCTTTTCTGAAGACCGTGTTTTTACTCCCACAGATACTGCCATCACTCCCTCCAATTGAAATGGCTAATAAACAAGAAAATTAATTGAATGTACAGACATTGTAAGATAGACAGGTGCAATGGATAGTAGGGAAGAAAACAGGGCATGAAATAATTCACATTTATGTTGTCTAACCAAACAAAATAGCAGGACATAATTTCACATATATGATGGCTAATTAAATAGGATAGCATGACACAATTTCACATGTATGATGGCTAACTAAGCAGGATAGAATGACATACTTCAAAATATGATGACTATGTAAACAGGATGACACGATATAACTATTCGATGTGTCTATTAAAGTGGTTGGCATGCCATAAATTACAAACATGCCGTCGAGGAAACATGATGGCATGATATAATTCACGGATAGAATGACATAATTTAAAATATGATGACTATGTAAACAGGATGAGATGATATAACTATATTATGTCTGTGACGCCCGGATATTTAAGCTACAGTAAACCTCTGTTAATGATGCCACGTCACCACGGTTACTATTGCTAGTCTCGGGTTGATTCGAAACCGTTTCAAAATTCAAATTTAAATTAGTGTCAACAATAAAAGTTTTCAAAAGTTGAAACAAAAATGTTCGGTGGGTGCCGAATATTACAAGGGTAATTATAATAAAGCAAACACATTTTTATAAAATGCCTAAATGATTTAAAATGAAAAAAAAGAAAAGAAGATAAAAGAAAATACAAAACAGAGAGCAGAAAAAAAGGGAAAAGTGCCCCTAGCCCAACTCTGGGCCAACCGATCCGGCTGGCCACTTCCGCCGGCCCGGTCGAACCAGCCCAACCGGCCACCTCTTATCCCCTCACCCACCGAACCCTAACTAGCGAGACCCCACTCCTCCCACTCGCCCCCACTCTCCCACATCTCTTCCCCCACCTCTCGACCCCGATCTGGATCGGGAAGGAGAGAATGGACCCGGCACCGCGCCCCTGCTCGGACCCCCCCCCCCACGACGCCGTGCACCACCGCATGCTCTGACGCCTCTAGAGCCGCGTATGGCCCCCTCCCTCGGGTGGCCGAGGCCCACATCGCCGACAACTGCCACGACCGTCGTCGCCCTCCTCGGTCGATCTACACCACCTGCCGCCCCAAGCATCTCCGGCCACCCCTGCACCTCCCCGAGCGCTTCCCCGACCTCCCTACCTCGTCCACGAGCACCGGGGTGAGCCCCTTGACCGATTCCCGTGCTTATCCCTTCGATCCGTAACGTTTTACCGTCGCTCCTGTGCTCGTCCATGCTCGCCATAGCTGGAGCTTAGCTCCCGGCACCTCAACGCCCGTGGCACGCTCCCGCTCCTCCCGGCCGTCCCGTTCCCGCTCCCCCAACTCCTGGCCGCCCCCTGCGGCCCCTTCTGCTACTGCTATATGCTGCTGTCATCGCTGATGCCGCACCATGGCACGGCTCCTTCTCCTGCGCTGCGTACTGCTGCCTTCCTGTCGCCCTCTGCCCTCTACGTCACGGCCTTCTCCTGGTCGCCGCCTCTCGCCACCAGTTCTTGGCGCCCGCATGCGCGCCGGCAGCCCGGCCGCGCCCGGAGGCCTCGCCCACACCTTGGCGCCCCGCTGCGCGTCTCCATACGGGCGGCGCCGCGCTAGGGCCAGCGCCCGTGCCAGTTCGGGCGGCGCCCTGCCCTGCGCCCGTTTGCCCGCTCAATCGCCCCGGTTGGGTTGGGTCTCTGACCAGAGGGCCCAACCCTGTTAAAAAAGGGAAAACAAAAGGAACAAAAAATAAAAAAACTAAATTAATTAATTAAACTAACTAATCCTGTTTAATTAACCCTAATTACCAGATTAGTTAATTAGTTTTGCTTAACTAAAACTGTGACTATGCCAGATGGGACCCACCCATCAGTTGACCAGTCAATGGTCAACTTTGTCCGCTGACGTCATGCTGATGTCATGATGATGCAGTAATTCTTTTCCGAATTAGTTAAATCACAATAATCCAAAAAAATGTTAAATCTTTATAAATTAATGTAAAATAATCCGTAGCTCAGATGAAAAAAACTTTGTACATGAAAGTTGCTCAGAACGACTAGACAAATCCGAATACGCAGCCCGTTTGTCGGCCACACATCTCTAGCATAGCGAACATGCAACTTTTCCCCTCCGGTTCATCTGTCTGAGAACGCGAAACACCGGGGATACTTTCCCGGATGTCCCCCCCCTTCACCGGTATCACCTCCTACTGCGTTAGGTCACCTCTAGCACCGCGTATTACCATGCTACGCTTTGTGATGCTTTGATTGCTCTGTTATTTATTGTGTTCCCCCTCCGTTACTTCTTTCCGATAGACCCCGAGACTGCCGGCAACCCCAGTTCGACTACGGAGTTGACGACCCCTCCTTCTTGTCTGAGCAACCAGGCCAGCCCCCCCCCCTTGATCACCAGATATCGCCTATTCTCCTCTAATCTGCTTGCATTAGAGTAGTATAGCATGTTACTACTTTTCGTTAATCCTATTCTGATGCATAGCCTGACATTGTTGCTACATCTGTTGATACCTTACCTGCAATCCTAAATACTTAGTATAGGATGTTAGTTTATCATCATTGGCCCTACATTCTTGTCAGTCTGCCTTGCTATACTATTGGGACGTGATCACTCGGGAGGTGATCACGGGTATATACTATACATACATACATACATACTATACAGATGGTGACTAAAGTCGGGTCAGCTCGTTGAGTACCCGCAAGTGATTCTGATGAGGGGGCTGAAAGGACAGGTGGCTCCATCCTGGTAGAGGTGGGCCTGGCTTCCCGACGGCCCCCAACTGTTACTTTGTGGCGGAGCGACAGGGCAGGTTGAGACCGCCTAGGAGAGAGGTGGGCCTGGCCCTGTTCGGCGTTTGCGGATACTTAACATGTTTAACGAGATCTTGGTATTTGATCTGAGTCTGGCTACTGGCCTATACGCACTAACCAACTACGTGGGAACAGTTATGGGCACTCGACGTCGTGGTATCAACCGAAGCCTTCGTGACGTCAGCGACTGAGCGGCACGCGTCGGATTGGAACGTAAGCCTGCTCTTGTATTAAGGGGGCTAGTTCTGCTTCCGGCCGCGTACGCAACATGCAAGTGTGCTAAGGGCGATGGGCCCAGACCCCTGTGCGCTTAGGTTTAGACCGACGTGCTGACCTCTCTGTTGTGCCTAGGTGGGGCTGCAACGTGTTGATCTTCCGCGGCCGGGCATGACCCAGAAAAGTGTGTCCGGCCAAATGGGATCGAGCGTGTTGGGTTATGTGGTGCACCCCTGCAGGGAAGTTAATCTATTTGAATAGCCATGATCTTCGGTAACAGGACGACTTGGAGTTGTACCTTGACCTTATGACAACTAGAACCGGATACTTAATAAAACACACCCTTCCAAGTGCCAGATACAACCCGGTGATCGCTCTCTAACAGGGCGACGAGGAGAGGATCGCCGGGTAGGATTATGCTATGCGATGCTACTTGGAGGACTTCAATCTACGCTCTTCTACATGCTGCAAGAAGGAGGCTGCCAGAAGTGTAGTCTTCGATAGGAATAGCTATCCCCCTCTTATTCTGGCATTCTGCAGTTCAGTCCACCGATATTGCCTCTTTACACATATACCCATGCATATGTAGTGTATGTCCTTGCTTGCGAGTACTTTGGATGAGTACCCACGGTTGCCTTTCTCCCTCTTTCCCCCCTTTCCCTTCTACCTGGTTGTCACAACCAGATGCCGGAGCCCAGGAGCCAGACGCCACTGTCGACGACGACTCCTACTACGCTGGAGGTGCCTACTACTACGTGCAGCCCGCTGACGACGACCAGGAATAGTTAGGAGGATCCCAGGCAGGAGGTCTGCCCCTCTTTCGATCTGTATCCCAATTTGTGCTAGCCATCTTATGGCAACTTGTTTAACTTATGTCTGTACTCAGATATTGTTGCTTCCGCTGACTCGTCTATGATCGAGCACTTGTATTCGAGCCCTCGAGGCCCCTGGCTTGTATTATGATGCTTGTATGACTTATTTATGTTTTTTTAGAGTTGTGTTGTGATATCTTCCCGTGAGTCCTTGATCTTGATCGTACACGTTTGCGTGCATGATTAGTGTACGATTGAATCGGGGGCGTCACAAGTTGGTATCAGAGCTGACTGCCTGTAGGAATCCCCCTTTCCAACTCCTTGGCCGAAGTTGAGTCTAGTCATTGCAAAACTTTTACTAACATGGCTGTGCGGCCCATGGGCCCATGTCGCCATTGGGTGGTACTAGGCTCTTTTACTCCTCGATCTTTACTCTGGGACTCTGAACTCTTTTCTATTCGGGTTTAAATGGTTTTACTAACTCTAACATTAGGATCTCGTGATCACTTCCTCCCGGAGGGCCCCTTAGTAAAGATGATCGTCTGCTGCACCAGAAGATTCCGAAGATACTTTATAGTGTTCTCTCAAGACCTTGTGTTATCGCTTTTTGCATACCCTACCACTGTTATATCCTTAGGGATAACCATATACACTTGCCAGTCTTACGTTCAACCCCATTGATCTTGTTAATACAAGATGCCTCGAACTGCTCTTTGTTATTCCGAGAATCCTTTGAGCTTACCGCCTTGTAGTTCTTGCCCCATGAATACCCCTACGGGTAATTTTCCCACACTTATCGAGTATCCGCTCAACCCTAGTTGATTCATGTATTTCAGAAAGGTCTTCAAAATTCTATTCGACCTTCCGAAAATCCTTAGTAGCTTATTGCCCTTGAAATTCTCGCTTGTTGCATTATGGTTAAATCCCATAAGTAATCATATTGGCATCCTTTGTCACTATCATTTTGAGTCCATTGATTCAATAAGTTGCAAAGGCTCGCGATCCTCAATCAGATCCTAGAACTCATCCTTCTGGCTCAGACGTCATTTCAAACATGAGCTGGATCTCGACTAATCAAAATGCCATCAATTGTACCCCTAAGGCTATTCAACTTATCCATCCCTAATCAGAGCATTGCTTCTGATCCCTTGTCTTGGAATTCATAACTCCTTTGCAATTGAGCTTTGAAGTAGTCAGTTATTTCTACAAACTAATCTCCTTGCATTCTCTCCTCTTCCGATTGAGTACCGATGCTCACATCAGCTCCGTTATGGACCGTCGGGTCCTTTGATGAATTATCATCCGACAGTGTCCTTCGTATCCAAAAATCTCGAGAAGTTCTTTCCCTGATACATAATACCATTGATCAATCTTATTCTCTGTTTTGGCCAACCATGCTTTGCTCTCAAGCCGGCGATGTTTACTATGAAGTTTGAGGTATATGTTCCTATGATGCCCCGATGGGTTCAACCAATGCTTTACCTAATCTATGTGAGCCCGAAAGATTTCACGGGCCATACTCTTCTGGTATTTGGCTAGATAAAATTTCAACATCACAACTTCTTCGAAAATGGGAAGTGAATGAAAGGTTATGCATTACAGAAGTGGGAGTCGACCTTGAACTTTGCGTTCATGCCCATGGACACGATGTAGATCCTATCATGGAAGCTTCTTGTAATAATAACTATTTCCTTGATATAATATCCTTTGGTATCGGTGAAGTTGATCCTTTGCAATTGTGGTTCTGACCATATGTTCTTCTTTGATCCCTGTCAAAACCGGCGGATCTCGGGTAGGGGGTCCCGAACTGTGCGTCTAGGCGGATGGTAACAGGAGACAAGGGACACGATGTTTTTACCCAGGTTCGGGCCCTCTCGATGGAGGTAAAACCCTACTCCTGCTTGATTGATATTGATGATATGGGTAGTACAAGAGTGGATCTACCACGAGATCAAGGAGGCTAAACCCTAGAATCTAGCCTATGGTATGATTGTTGTAATGGTTGTGTTGTCCTACGGACTAAAACCCTCCGGTTTATATAGACACCGGAGAGGGCTAGGGTTACACAGAGTCGGTTACAATGGTAGGAGATCTACATATCCGTATCGCCAAGCTTGCCTTCCACGCCAAGGAAAGTCCCATCCGGACACGAGACAAAGTCTTCAATCTTGTATCTTCATAGTCTTGGAGTCCGGCTGACGATGATAGTCCGGCTGTCCGGACACCCCCTAGTCCAGGACTCCCTCAGTAGCCCCTGAACCAGGCTTCAATGATGATGAGTCCGGCGCACATTTTGTTCGGCATTGCAAGGCGGGTTCCTTCTCCGAATAATTCATAGAAGATTGTGAACGCCAGGATAGTGTCCGGCTCTGCAAAATAAATTCCACATTCCACCATAGAGAGGATAATATGTACACAAGTTCAATCTGCTGACGTATTTTGTGGCATGACGTCGCACCACCACCAAGCCTTTACTTGAATCGTTTTTTTATCATACCACCTCAGTGCGTTTAGCGAAGCGGTTTCCTTGGCACGTCTTGTTGAAGCAGAGATCGTGTTCCCCTTATTCCGGGATTCCCATCAATACGGACGTGGGTAACCCAACCGTGCCCGTCGCCACGCCCCCTCTATCGGAGGCGAGTCCCGAACGGTCACGAGGACGGCTCTTGGTATTCTCCCTCTTTATAATGGGACCAAGGCTTGTTTCTTTTCTTCAATCCTCCATCGAATCTTCTCCTTGCCGCAAGTTCCAACACCCAGAGCCCCAGATTCGAGCGCTTCGGACCTCCAACAATTTACGGCTCCGACCTACAGGGCCGGTGGATGCCCTCCTCCATCACGGAGGAGGACGTGCTAGAGCTGCGAGAGGCCAAGTACCTGACTTACGAGATTTCGCACAGGTTGCCCGCTGAAGGGCAAGTCATCCCCACCCCCGAGCCCAGCGAGTATGTCGTTTTTGTATCCCATCTCTGTCGGGGTTTAGGCTTCCCGATGGATCCTTTTGTGAGAGGGCTCATGTTTTACTATGGGTTGGAATTCCACGACTTGGCTCCGGAGTCCATCCTCCATATTTCTACATTTATTGTCGTCTGCGAAGCCTTCCTCCGCGTCACCCCTCACTTCGACTTGTGTCTTAAGACCTTCGACGTGAAGCCGAAGATGATCGAGGGGCGTCAAGCAGAGTGCAGCAGGGCGGTTGTGAGCAGAAGGGCCGACGCTCCATGGCCGCCGCCCATCTTCCGCCCAGGCCCTCCACAGCGGCTGATGTCATGGGTCAGCCAAGGGCTCAACTGGGGGCTATCAAAGGACGTGCCCCTATTGCAGGGCCGGATTCGATACCTCCAAGCGAGGGAGATTGATCTGGTCATGGTGATGCAGGTCATGCTGATTAGGCGTCTCCTGCCCTGCAAACGCCGCCCTCTCCGGTTGTGGGAGTTTAATCCGGAGGGACCACGAATTCTCCAACACTTCATGGGTTCGACACCCGTGGAGATGTACAAATTGTTCTTCGGATCACCGGAGGTGTGTCCGGAATTGACCTAGGATGCTGGCCTGAGCTGCAATCGCCCGGATACACAAGTAAGTAGCTCCGTGTCCGGACATACCGTTTTTTGCCTTTCTATGATTCGCCTTTTGACCAACTGCCCTCTAAACAGGAGTGGATAGCGCAAGCAAAACTGATACGGTGTCCGGACCCCCTCCCAGAGACTGCGCCGGATCCCGTGCTGGTTAGGATGCTGGAGGTTGCGCCTTCAAAGGAAGGCGAAGGGGAGAACAGAGGAACTACCGCCTCAACCAAGGAGGCTTTTGAGGAAGGGGGATCGAGAATCCCTCCTTCCAGGGGGAGAAGAGGACCACCTCCGAAAACCCGGAGGCCAAAGCCCCGAAGCGGGGGAAGAGATCTTCACCAGAGGGTCCTACGTCCGGAGAGGCTCCGGACGCACAATCTCCCCTAAAGAATCAGCCCTCCAGCGAGCCATAAGTAGAAAAAAGGGAGTTTTTGTAATAAGGGACATCCCTATTTGTGCTTCTGAGGATAACTTAAGTTTTTACCTTGTAGTTCGGACCTCCGTCCATCTCAGATGAGCTCATCTTTGGGGGAACTCCGTCCGGAGATGATGGAGAGCGAGACGCCTCCATCCGCCGCACCACCAGATAGGGCGGACGAGCCTGAAGTGTCATCACGGAGGGTATCCCCGAGTCTGGCAAGGCCGAATAGTTCGGCACCAACTGGTGTGCGGCCGGGGGAGCTGAAGGATCTGCTTGAGAGGGCGTCCATCTCAGAAGGTCATCGTACACTGATGAGTATGGTGATTGAAAGAATTTCATCCGCCGAAGGCGCATTGCGTGATGCCATCAGGAGTTTGCTGGCGGGGTTTGAGGTACGTAAAAATGACATACCCTTTGACAGTTTTACACATAAAGTGCACCCTGTATAGATATTATCCCTTGAGACTCGGTAGGGTGTCGAGAACGACAGCGTGCCGAGGATCAAAATCCCAGGTATTGATTTTCGCCTTTCCTAAGCAGGTGGCGGATAGTTCGGTGGCTAGCCGGACTGATGGAGTTGCCGAACTAAAGCGGCAACTCGATGTTGCGGATGCGGACATCGCGCTAGTCAACAGGCGACTTGACGAGTCGCAAGGTAGGTTTCTTCTCCGTGGTCACCTAGTAAGGGAGCCGAAGCCCACCCCTTACAATATGTGTGCTTGACGCAGATGGTGCCGCTGCTGTGGAGGGCCTTCGGGCAGAACTTGCTCAAGCCAAGGAGCAAGCCAGAAGGAGTGATGCGGCTGCCTCGAGGGCGGCCGAAGAGCTAGAAGCCGAAAGGGCTGCACACTGCCGAATCAGGGGGGAGATGGCCGAAATGGCCGTGAAGTTAAAAGATGCTACCGACCACAATGAGGTTCTTGAAAAGGAGCGCCTAGCGGAGCGGGAAGACCTGGGGAAGGCCACCGCCGAAGCCAAGGATGCCCGTTCTGCAATGCGGGCTATAAAGGAGGAGCTGCACCAGGCCGGAGACATTGTGGCTGGCAAGCCCTTTCTGCTGCGCCGAAGGTTTACAGATCCAAAGTATGCTCAGCTTGGCCAGCTGTGGGGTCTGGAGGATCCTTATATGGACTTAGCGGCGAGTGCGGCGGATGCCGTTGTGCACTTCCGAAGTCAGAAGGATCACAAGATGGAGGAGCTGTTTTGGTCTCAATTCCATAGTCCGGAGCGTTCACTTCCGTTGACCGATCGGTTGGCCGAGTGGGCTGAGCTGAATAGATTGTCCGGTCTTGCCATGACGGATATTGTGACTCATGTCTGGCCGGATAGGCCCAAGCCGAAGAGTTATTTTGGCTTATTGCAGCAATTTCTTGGGGTGGTGCCGCATATCAAGGCGATGAAGCGGTCGGCCTGCATAGAGGGTGCACGGATGGCCCTCGCCCGTGTGAAGACACATTGGACAGAGATGGATGGCACCGCTGTTGCGACCCAGGGTTCGGACGAGAGCCAGTTACCCGCCGAGCACTATTTTGGGGAAGTTCTGCATGGTGCTCGTGTAATAGAGTCGCAGTGCTCAAAAAATGTCACGTTCAAATGAACGTGTTGGTTTGTAAAACGATGTTTATGATGTAAGCGCTTTTTGTACTTGTGCGTTCAAGTATTGAAATATCTCCTGTGCGGCCGTTTAATGTATACTTGTGTATAACCTGAAAGATTGCAGTCTTCGGCTTCAGCCCCCACGCACATAGTGCGGGGGTGTTTGCAAAATAGCACGTTTTCACACTTAATCCAACGTCTTAGTCCTGTAAAGGAGGTGGTAGCGTAGCAAATGAGGCAATCCGGACTATAATGCTTTATCACTTTCACTTAGCCATAGGAGTTCGAGGGTGAGGCTACGATATAGCCCCTGGGGGCACCGCGCTCTCCGAGTTCGGGGCGCGTATGTGCCTGATCGGGAAACGGTCCATCGTCAAGGCGGAGGAATTCTAAACATTCCGATAGTCGATCGAGTGGTTGACCAGTCTCTCGCTATGTCATGACAGTCAGTTTTCGGCTTTCTCTACTGAGGTGCTCACCCAACCGAACCGGGGCACAATCGCAGTAGTTCTCCTGGTGCCGCATTAGCCAATGATACGGAACGTAAGGCAGCAAAACACAGGAGCCGGGCAAACCCAACATTTGACCAAAGACATGACTCGGAGCTGATGCATATAAGGCCTAACTCGAGATGCCGAACACTCCCTAAGGTGTTCGGTCTTTATAATAACGGGTAGAACAATGCCCTAAGCCCCTAGTGTCCAGGTACAGGCAAGAATTTCTGGCGCGGTCGATGCCAAAACGCCAGTCTCCTCGTTGGTTATGGTGAAGAACTGTGGGATGTGATCAACAAAAGACAGTAAGAAAGGTTTACGCAGAGACTTAATCTGAAAAGAATCCTTGCGACGGGTCCCTGCTGCACGTCTGCGCCTATGTCTCCGTTGTGCCGTATCCTGGACGGGCCTACACGTTGTTCATCTGTAAAAAGAGAGGAACTTAGCTTGAAAGGAAATCTTGCAAAAGATGTATTAAAAATTGAAATATGAATGAATGAATAAGACTGAGCTTATATTAGCTCATTATTGCTTGTACGCATAGCCGCTTGTAAAGGGGTGTGCGGCTAGGGAGCCCCTAGCTTATTTATGCCGGACTCGTCTAGCCGTGCTCGGGGTCTTGAACGACCTTTTAATGAGATGATGCCGCGTGGACCGGGCATTTTAAGTGTAAGAGACGCATAGTGTGGTACTGCGTTAAAGCGGACAAAAGCTTCACGTCCCAATAGAGCTTGATGGCTACTTTTGAATGGGGCGATATGAAAGATTAGCTTTTCGCGTCGGAAGTTGTCGGGTGACCCGAACACAACTTCCAGTAGTAAGGAGCCCGTGCACTTGGTGTAAGGGCCTGGCGTCACTCCTTTGAAGGTAGTGCGGGTATGTTGAATTTTAGTAAGGTCTATCCCCAACTTGCGGATTGTGTCCGGATATAGCAGGTTTAAATCGCTGCCGCCGTCCATCAGGACTTGTGTAAATTGTAGTCCATCGATTATAGGATCCAATATCAGAGTAGTCCATCCTGCGTTCCGAATACTTCTGGAATAGTCCAGGTGGTCAAAAGTGATTGGTTTTGACATCCAATCTCGAGGTTCCGCTGGGGTGGACCGTGCGACACCTACTTTGGCGGGTGCTGCATTGTTTTTCCGTATTATCACATGAAGTGAGTTTACTATTTTGACTTCTTGTGGGAAAGTCTTTTGTTTTCCGGCGCTCTGCTGGTGGGGTTCATTGTCGTCCTCGCTTGGCGCGTCGAGCCCCTTGTGTTCGGCGTTTAGTCGACCAGACTGTTTGAAGACCCAACAATCTCGGTGGGTGTGGTTTGCAGGCCTTCCGGAGGTGCTGTGGATTTGACATATCCGATCCAAAATTTTGTTTAAGTTGGATAGCTCGTCACTGTTGTCCTTAAGAGGCAGTGTTTTGTTGTTCGGCCGCGAGCTTATGAATCCGGCGTTGACCGCCGTGTTCTTTGGGCTTTTTTCTTTATTTCGGCGCTGATCCTTTCTGCGCCGTGATTTTCCATTTCCATCTCTGATCTCGGATGTACTCGGGTCGCTGGTGCTGCATCTTGCTAGCCAGCTGTCTTCCCCCGCGCAAAAGCGGGTCATGAGGCTTGTTAGCGCGGCCATTGTTCTCGGCTTCTCTTGGCCGAGGTGTCTGGCGAGCCATTCGTCTCGGACATTATGTTTAAAAGCTGCTAAGGCTTCGGTGTCCGGACAGTCGACTATCTGGTTCTTTTTGGTAAGGAACCTGTTCCAGAATTTGCGCGCTGACTCTCCGGGCTGTTGAGTTATGTGACTTAAATCGTCTGCATCCAGAGGGCGGACATAAGTCCCTTGGAAATTTGCTCTAAACGTGTCCTCGATCTCTTCGCAACTTCCAATAGTATTTTCTGGGAGGCTTTTGAGCCAATGCCGAGCTGGCCCTTTGAGCTTGAGGGGTAGATATTTTATGGCGTGGAGATCATCTCCTCTGGCCATGTGTATGTGGAGGATGTAATCCTCAATCCAGACTCCAGGGTCTGTTGTTCCGTCGTATGCCTCTATGTTTACGGGTTTAAACCCCGCTGGAAATTCATGATCCATCACCTCATCGGTGAAACATAGTGGGTGTGCGGCACCCCTGTATTTGGGTGTGTCGTTGTCTTCGAACACTCAGTGTGTTGTGTTGCTTCCTAGGGCCCTCTTTTTTTGCCCATAAATGGACCTGACTGGGCCGTCTGTTTTCCGAGGATCATGAGTCGGATTGTGTGCGGCGCCGCTTATCTCTTTTGGCCTGTCATCTGGTTGTCTATCCGGCCAGGCGGCCTCTTTGCTTTTTGACTGTGGGGACTGTATGGCCTCCTCGTCGAATTCTGGCAGCAGCTTGCGCTTCGGGTAGCTCTTCGTTTGGTGGCCATTGCCATATTTGTCCGCGGTCTTGAGTACTTTGCTCCACCTCATTCTGAGTATGTCTTCCGCTGTTTTGAGCTTCTGTTTTTCCTTCCTCAGGCTTCTTGCAGTGGCGACAAGTCTTTTGTGAAGGTTCTTATGCTCCAGTGGTGTGTTCGGCGTGAGGTCGTCTGGACTGTTGTTTTCGCCGGGCTTGGATTGGTTATCCAATTCGTCCTGTTCGGATGGTTGCTTGGTTGCATGTTCGTCGTCCACTGGTTTGCCCTGCTCTATTGCTGGGTCATTAGGAGTGCTATTTTTGTCGAGGCGGGACTTAGGGCGGCGTCTGCGTCGCCGTTTTGGTTGTTTGTCGGCGGAATTATCCTTTGCCGCGTCCTGTTGCTCCTCGTTATCGCTTCCTTTTGGGTTGTCCACCATATATACATCATGGGTTGGGGTGGCCTTCCAGTGCTCGATAAGCGCTGGTTCTTGGTAATCTCCGGCATCGTCGTCCATACCGTCGATGTATTCGGAGTCGTAGTCTAGCATGTCGGTTAAATCGTCGACAGTGGCTACAAAGTGGGTGGTGGGTGGGCTTTGAATTTCTTCGTCGTCCGAATCCCAACCATCCTGACCGCAGTCTGGCCTGGGTTCTCCTGATAACGAGAGATGCTTTAGCGAATTTAGGATGTCGCCAAAGGGTGAGTGCTGAAAGATGTCCGCGGCGGTGAACTCCATGATCGGCGCCCGATCAGATTCGATTGGCAGGGGCGCTGGAGATTCAGAGTCCGGCAAGGAGTCCGGCGCCTCGGAGTCACGAGCTTTATAAGGGACAAGGTTGGTATTCGGCTCCATCGCCGTAGAAGTTGCAGCTCCCGAGGCGGTGTCCAGCCACCTGTCCTCGATCTGCGTGGTCTGCTCCGAACTATGGGTCCGAGCGGACTCGTGTGCGGCCTCCAGGGCACTGTCCAGGGGCAGAGCTAAATCATGCCCATCATGACAGCGCAGCACGCTCGGCTGTGGCTCGAATCCGTCGAAGATCAAGTCTCCGCGGATGTCGTCCATGAAGTTTAGGCTTCCGAACCTGACCTGATGGCTAGGGGCGTAGCTTTCGATCTGCTCCAGATGGCCAAGTGAATTGGCCCGCAGTGCGAAGCCGCCGAATACGAAGATTTGTCCGGGGAGAAAAGTCTCACCCTGGATGGCGTCGTTGTTGATTGAAGAAGCCATCAAGCCTATCGGTGACGACACAGAGGAACTCTCAATGAAAGCACCAATGTCGGTGTCAAAACCGGCGGATCTCGGGTAGGGGGTCCCGAACTATGCGTCTAGGCGGATGGTAATAGGAGACAAGGGACACGATGTTTTTACCCAGGTTCGGGCCCTCTCGATGGAGGTAAAACCCTACTCCTGCTTGATTGATATTGATGATATGGGTAGTAGAAGAGTGGATGTACCACGAGATCAACGAGGCTAAACCCTAGAAGCTAGCCTATGGTATGATTGTTGTAATGGTTGTGTTGTCCTACGGACTAAAACCCTCTGGTTTATATAGACAACAGAGAGGGCTAGGGTTACACAGAGTCGGTTACAATGGTAGGATATCTACATATCCATATCGCCAAGCTTGCCTTCCACGCCAAGGAAAGTCCCATCCGGACACGGGACGAAGTCTTCAATCTTGTATCTTCATAGTCTTGGAGTCCGGCTGACGATGATAGTCCGGCTGTCCGGATACCCCCAAGTCCAGGACTCCCTCAATCCAATTTCTCAGGCAAGTTGAGCACTTGTCTTCTGTGGATCAATACACCAGTCCAACTTTTACTTTGATCTTTCGTCGAGTATTACACCCTGGTATCTCGAGATTATCATGGAACTGCATAACTTCTTATGAGTTCTCCAACAAGTACTACATTCTCACTGATTCCAATTTTTTCACGGGCTCTAAGTCATTAAACACTCAAGGGCACCGATAACTGAATCGAATTCGCACTGCGATTCAACAACTCTTAGTAATCTTCATTGCTTATGAGTTTGTACTCGATCGTGTCATTCCCAGCTGATTGACTACATCATCATCGTCAGGTTGACTACTTGACCATTCTACCTATGTCCTTCATCCTCGGGACACAATCCCGACAGTGCTCTAATCTTACATCAAACTTTCACCATCATATTGTTTGTCTTGAGAGACAACTCTAAATTCTGAGAAGACATCTTATCTACGGTTATAATAGCCTTTTGCTTCACCATTCACTTGGCTTGATGCCGTCACCGAGCGGTTGCATCTTCATGGAGCCTCTCGACAAAATTTGTCGTGATCGTCATCAACATTTTAACTCCTTCCAGGATATCAATCAAATTCATGATGGGAAATACCATCCTTGCCCTCGATGAATTTTATTATCATCGACCACTTTATTGCCTTCCCACCAACACAGCTTGTTCGTGTTTGGTGTTATACCTTGAGTTCCCTGCCATCCAGCAATTGTTCTTCTTTACTCGGAACATTACCATCTCTTATGTCATCAATATTGTGAGAATTACACCACCTCTTAAGGATTTGTGATACAGTGATGCTTCTCACCATCACCATTCTTTTCTTGGTCCCCGTGTTGAGTGAACTCTGTTGCGCAAATTTAATATCTCTAGCAACCTTATCGCTTCAGAGTTATTGGACAATAATTCCAATTTGGTGTGTTGGTTGCTCAATCGCCATTCCGACGTTGGTCGTGCAACCCAACCCATATTTCGGGTGCACCTTCCAGTCAATGTTTAATTGTGTATGTTTTCCTCCAGCATACATCATTAAGTCATTTGATCTGGCTAATGTTATCTCCTTGTTCACATAGTTGTGGAAATCCATCTTGTTGGAATTCTTGATGAATTGTCGCTGAGTCTATCAGCTAACTCCTCACTCTCTCCTTGGTTTATTGATGAACTCTTGTTTCGGAACTCGCTTCCATAGTTCATTTCCCGAGAATCTTACAGTGTCGTCTCGTCATTTGTGTTGCATCTTTTCTTCTCTGGCATCCTAAGTCAGAGGTATCCTGACACCAATCAGATCTAAACCCCGGTCAGATATGATGGTTGGGACATTTCCAAGAGTTATAACATTGGTCCTTTATGACCCGGTAAGTTGATGGCATGTCTAGCACACCTGGCCGGAGGACCTATTGTTATAGTTTCCTTTTTGGCAAGGTTAGTCATTCTGCCGTGTGGAAATTGTAAGACTTATTTTATAAATTGTTCCTGATGAATCCTTTGCGTATGCAAAGACCGACCTTTGCTTGAAGACCATGTCAATGCTATCTCGAAGCATGTATGTGGTACTCCTATCATCAATAAGAACATTTGAAGCACAATGCTAAATTTTCCTTATCAGTTATCCAAACACCGTTGTATGGGTACATATCATGATTCTTCTTATCCCTTTTATCTGAATGGTCATGCCTTTGGTCTCATGTCATGGATATCATTCTCTACTTGTCCTTGGTAAGGATATACCCTTGAAATATGTGTTTAAACACATTTTCCTTTCCATTGTTCTGTTTAAACCCGATAATCACTTTTCCTTTCCATTGGTTTGTTTGACCTCTCTTGTGATCTATATAATCTAAGCAGTAATGATTCACTGCTTATGTAAACACCTCGGTGCACAATTCCGTCAGCAAAACCCTGTTACTATTGTTGATGACATTTCGGTAGCCACCGATGGACAAGAACCTTGCCTATTGGCCCGCCTCGTTCAAACGAGCAGGAAAATGGTTCTCTTCGTCCCTCGCCCTTGGTATCAATGTTGTTGCCGACATAACTGACAGGCTACCCTCTGACACGCCTTGCTATCGTGGCCATGCAAGATGTCGGCCCCCCTTCCTACTTTCAACCACATGGTGGGCCCATAACCCACAGTTCCGCAGGATCGAAACCTGACTCTCCTGTACACCCCCTGTTCCCAAAGTTATCCCTCCCGCATGGACTCGTACATAATTCATGAGCCACCTTCCGATGAGATCATCAATTCTGGCATCGAACACAATAATTATTCCGTTGCTTGAAACCCCTTTCACCTTCTGACTAGGCATTGAACGATTGCCTGGCTGCTTGAAACTTCTCATTGTACCTTCGAACTTTATTCTCGATGTGTTTTATTTGTTCAACTCGAGAGGTACTCATATGCTCATTCATGGGTTAATCCCAGATTATTACCCTTATAGCATTCTGTCGTTACCGATCTGCCCCGTTGCCTATTCGTAAGTATGATGAAGATCCCGAAGAAGGGATGACAACTTCATCATGATGACCTGAAGCAGAGAAATGAAGACATCAATGTATTGGATCGGTCTCTTCGAGAAGAGCAAGGCAGAATGAGGAGACCCGCTAGATTCGTTACCAAACCTTCCCCCCTTTCCCTACCTCTTAAATCTCGGGACGAGATTTCTTGTAGTGGAGGAGAATTGTGACGCCCGGATATTTAAGCTACAGTAAACCTCTGTTAATGATGCCACGTCACTACGGTTAGTGTTGCTAATCTCAGGTTGATTCGAAACCGTTTCAAAATTCAAATTTAAATTAGTGTCAACAATAAAAGTTTTCAAAAGTTGAAACAAAAATGTTCGGTGGGTGCCGAATATTACAAGGGTAATTATAATAAAGCAAACACATTTTTATAAAATGCCTAAATGATTTAAAATGAAATAAAAAAGAAAAGAAGATAAAAGAAAATACAAAACAGAGAGCAGAAAAAAAAGGGAAAAGTGCCCCTGGCCCAACTCTGGGCCAACCGACCCGGCTAGCCACTTCCGCCGGCCCGGTCGAACCAGCCCAACCGGCCACCTCTTATCCCCTCACCCACTGAACCCTAACTAGCGAGACCCCACTCCTCCCACTCGCCCCCACTCTCCCACATCTCTTCCCCCACCTCTCGACCCCGATCTGGATCGGGAAGGAGAGAACGGACCCGGCACCGCGCCCCTGCTCGGACCCCCCCCCCCCCACGACGCCGCGCGCCACCGCGTGCTCCGACGCCTCTAGAGCCGCATATGGCACCCTCCCTCGGGTGGCAGAGGCCCACATCGCCGACAACTGCCACGACCGTCGTCGCCCTCCTCGGTCGATCTACACCACCGGCCGCCCCAAGCTTATCCGGCCACCCCTGCACCTCCCCGAGTGCTTCCCCGACCTCCCTACCTCGTCCACGAGCACTAGATCCTTGACCGATTCCCGTGCTTATCCCTTTGATCCGTAACGTTTTACCGTCGCTCCTGTGCTCGTCCATGCTCGCCATAGCTGGAGCTTAGCTCCCGGCACCTCATCGCCCGTGGCACGCTCCCGCTCCTCCCGGCCGTCCCGTTCCCGCTCCCACCACTCCTGGCCGCCCCCTGCGGCCCCTTCTGCTGCTGCTATATGCTGCTGCCATCGCTGATGCCGCACCATGGCACGGCTCCTTCTCCTGCACTGCGTACTACTGCCTTCCCGTCGCCCTCTGCCCTCTATGTCGCGGCCTTCTCCTGGTCGCTGCCCCTCGCCACCAGTTCTTGGCGCCCGCACGCGCGTCGGCAGCCCGGCCGCGCCCGGAGGCCTCGCCCACACCTTGGCGCCCCGCTGCGCCTCTCCATACGGGCGGCGCCACGCTAGGGCCAGCGCCCGTGCCAGTTCGGGCGGCGCCCTGCCCTGCCCCTGTTTGCCCACTCAATCGCCCCGGTTGGGTTGGGTCTCTGACCAGAGGGCCCAACCCTGTTAAAAAAGGGAAAACAAAAGGAACCAAAAATAAAAAAAACTAAATTAATTAATTAAACTAACTAATCCTGTTTAATTAACCCTAATTACTAGATTAGTTAATTAGTTTTGCTTAACTAAAACTGTGACTATGCCAGATGGGACCCACCCGTCAGTTGACCGATCAATGGTCAACTTTGTCTGCTGACGTCATGCTGATGTCATGATGATGCAGTAATTCTTTTCCGAATTAGTTAAATCACAATAATCCCAAAAAAATGTTAAATCTTTATAAATTAATGTAAAATAATCCGTAGCTCAGATGAAAAAAACTTTGTACATGAAAGTTGCTCAGAACGACGAGACAAATCCGAATACGCAGCCCGTTTGTCTGCCACACATCTCTAGCATAGCGAACATGCAACTTTTCCCCTCCGGTTCATCTGTCTGAAAACGCGAAACACCGGGGATACTTTCCCGGATGTTCCCCCCCTTCACCGGTATCACCTCCTACTGCGTTAGGTCACCTCTAGCACTGCGTATTACAATGCTACACTTTGTGATGCTTTGATTGCTCTGTTATTTATTGTGTTCCCCCTCCGTTACTTCTTTCCGGTAGACCCTGAGACTGCCGGGGACCCCAGTTCGACTACGGAGTTGACGACCCCTCCTTCTTGTCTGAGCAACCAGGCAAGCCCCCCCCCCCTTGATCACCAGATATCGCCTATTCTCCTCTATACTGCTTGCATTAGAGTAGTTTAGCATGTTACTGCTTTCCGTTAATCCTATTCTGATGCATAGCCTGACATTGTTGCTACATCTGTTGATACCTTACCTGCAATCCTAAATACTTAGTATAGGATGCTAGTTTATCATCATTGGCCCTACATTCTTGTCAGTCTGCCTTGCTATACTATTGGGCCATGATCACTCGGGAGGTGATCACGGGTATATACTATACATACATACATACTATACAGATGGTGACTAAAGTCGGGTCAGCTCGTTGAGTACCCGCAAGTGATTCTGGTGAGGGGGCTGAAAGGACAGGTGGCTCCATCCCGGTAGAGGTGGGCCTGGGTTCCCGACGGCCCCCGACTGTTACTTTGTGACGGAGCGACAGGGCAGGTTGAGACCGCCTAGGAGAGAGGTGGGCCTGGCCCTGTTCGGTGTTCTCGGATACTTAACACGTTTAACGAGATCTTGGTATTTGATCTGAGTCTGGCTACTGGCCTATACGCACTAACCAATTACGTGGGAACAGTTATGGGCACTCGACGTCGTGGTATCAGCCGAAGCCTTCGTGACGTCAGTGACTGAGCGGCACGCGCCGGATTGGAACGTAAGCCTGCTCTTGTATTAAGGGGGCTAGTTCTGCTTCCGGCCGCGTACGCAACATGCAGGTGTGCTTAGGGCGATGGGCCTAGACCCCTGTGCGCTTAGGTTTAGACCGACGTGCTGACCTCTCTGTTGTGCCTAGGTGGGGCTGTGATGTGTTGATCTTCCGCGGCCGGGCATGACCCAGAAAAGTGTGTCTGGCCAAATGGGATCGAGCGTGTTGGGTTATGTGGTGCACCCCTGCATGGAGTTGTACCTTGACCTTATGACAACTAGAACCGGATACTTAATAAAACACACCCTTCCAAGTGCCAGATACAACCCGGTGATCGCTCTCTGACAGGGCGATGAGGAGAGGATCGCCGGGTAGGATTATGCTATGCGATGCTACTTGGAGGACTTCAATCTACTCTCTTCTACATGCTGCAAGACAAAGTCTGCCAGAAGCGTAGTCTTCGATAGGAGTAGCTATCCCCCTCTTATTCAAGCATTCTGCAGTTCAATCCACCGATATTGCCTCTTTACACATATACCCATGCATATGTAGTGTAGATCCTTGCTTGCGAGTACTTTGGATGAGTACTCATGGTTGCCTTTCTCCCTCTTTTCCCCCTTTCCCTTCTACCTGGTTGTCGCAACCAGATGCCGGAGCCCAGGAGCCAGACGCCACCGTCGACGATGACTCCTACTATGCTGGAGGTGCCTACTACTACGTGCAGCCCGCTGACGACGACCAGGAGTAGCTAGGAGGATCCCGGGCAGGAGGCCTGCGCCTCTTTCGATCTGTATCCCAGTTTGTGCTAGCCATCTTATGGCAACTTGTTTAACTTATTTCTGTACTCAGATATTGTTGCTTCCGTTGACTCGTCTATGACCGAGCACTTGTATTCGAGCCCTCGAGGCCCCTGGCTTGTATTATGATGCTTGTATGACTTATTTATGTTTTTTTAGAGTTGTGTTGTGATATCTTCCCGTGAGTCCTTGATCTTGATCGTACACGATTGCGTGCATGATTAGTGTACGATTGAATCGTGGGCGTCATAATGTCTTTAGAAAATGGGTTGGCATGCCATAATTCAGATATATGCTGTCTATGTAAACGTCATGGCATGACATAATTCAAATATATGATTTATATACTAAGGAAGTGAGCAGAGGGCAATCACATATATGATGTGATGACATTCAATATTGTGTATATGATGTAAAAACTAAGCATTGCAATACCACATATGCATGATATGAGTAATATAACCCTACCAAGTTTGAGCATACACCTCAGGGGGATAATAGGACTGGTCATCTGCCTCTGAATCCTCCTCTGAAGAGCTATCTGTAACCATCAAGATATCTACTTCAGCAGGTAGCATTGTCTGCTCTGAAGACCTTGTTTTCACTCCAGATTTCTCCATCACCAATTCAAATGGCTGATGCACAGGAAGAGCAGTTGAATATACAAACATTACAAAAGCAATGAGAAATACAAAAAAAGGACGGCATGATATAATTCACATATATGACGCTTGCCTAAATAGCATGGCATTGCATAATTCACATACATAATGCCTTGCAACAAGATAACATTGCATAATTCACATATATAATGTCTTGCAACATGATGGCATTGCATAATTCACATATATGGTAATTAGACACTAAACAGGTGGCATTCACACAAAGCATGTCTAAACTAAACAAATGACATAGCAATGCAAGATACCATACGCACGATATGAGCAACATAACCCTGCCAAGTTAGAGCATGCACCTCGGGGGGGGGGAGGATATGATTGGTCATCTGTCTCTGAATCCTCCTCCGAGGAGCTATTGGTAACCAGTAAGACATGCGCTTCGTCAGATAGCATTGTCTGCTCTGAAGACCTTGTTTCCACTCCATATTTTTCCATGACCATGCCGAATGGCTGATGCACAGGAAGAGTAATTGAATGTACTAAAATTGTTGACAAATTTAACACGTAATAAAAAAATGATGGCATGATATAATTCACATATAAGATGACTCGCTAACCAGGGTGGCATTGCAAAATGCACATATGTGATGCCTGGCTAAACATGATGGCATTGCATGATTCACATATACGATAAACAAACTAATCAGATGGCATTGACACAAAGCATGTCTAAACTAAGCAGATGACATCTTTAATGTATACTGTAAGCAATGCAAGGCACCATATGCATGATATTACCAACATCAGCATGCCAAGTTAGAGCTAAGACCTCATGGGGTAAATAGGAGTGGTCTTCTCCTTCTGAATCCCCCTCAGAACAGTTATCTTCCTCTTGATTATGATCCGAAATGGGTGGAGGGGGGCTGCCTTTGCGCCCACCATGGAATGACATCTGCATGAAATTTTATTGCCATGCAAGGCTCGTCTCTTTTGCTCTACATGATCATTTCCATTGTGTACAATAACTGGCATGCATAGGAATAAAACATAGTGAGATTATGTAAGGAGTGCATGCACAAATCCAGAGTGATGGTAGCAAACTTTGGATAGACCCAAAACCAATGATAGAAGGAAGATAATAGCTTTAGTTAAAAAATACAGATAATGGCTCCTTTAATGTTTGTTTGCACCCAACATGAAACTCATATTAGACACTAGAGATTAACCAGATAGTAGACAGATAGTACTGATTGCTGCCACAATATGTACCCCACAACCATTTAAAAACTCAAGTTTCAGCGTTAGTTTGGATCTGACTCGGAGTCTAATAGGTGAACACGACGATAATGTAGCATATCATCATATTAAGCGATGCATAACGTAAGCAGACACGGAAGAGTGCGACCTCTCTTGCGGACCCGTGTAGTCCTCAAGGTCATCTGCTCAGTTGATGATGGTAATGTAGTTGTCGTGGCTGCCGGTGGCTTGGAAGAAGATCTGAGGCGGCGAAAGACAGTCTGTAGAGCGGATCCCTGCTGTGGTGAACCCTTCCATCGTTGGAGCAGCTGAGCTGGGGTGGAACACAGCGCCGCAGGAGCAGGACAAACCACACAAGGTTTTCTTTGACACATATCTGTAACAGAAGTAATTGAGTAAGGTCTTGTTTGAATTTGAGGATTCTAACAATGCAGGGATAGGAAATAGACAGGAATAGGATAGGAATGCACGTGCAAAACAGAGAATTTAAAAACACATGATTTCTGCCAATCTGGGTGTTTGATTCACAACAATTGGAAGATCACAGGACGCAAAAAAGCATGGTGAGATTAAGTCAAACCACAAGAAAATGTACGGTTATAATGCTATTATGCTACTATCTCTTAGTCTTGTGCTTGATGAATAGGAATATGAAAAGGAGGACAAGTGGAAATTAGAATTCCTACGGTTTTTCTTTCAAGGAGACACTAAAGGAACAAATCCTACAGTTTTCCTTTGCTCCATTCCTTTGCACCAAATTCATGAAAAGTAGTACCATAGGAAACTTTTCTAATTCCTATGTTTTTCATTCACTTTTCCTTTCAAGCACTCGCGATTCTAGTAGGCAGGCTTGAGTAAGGAAAATCCTACACAAAAAAAATGTTTTTGTGCTACTTCTATTACTTTGGACCCAGGCCACTGCCATACTAGCTCAACTCCCAGGCCCATCGACAAATGCACAGCTCAAACGCGCAGAGATAAATAATGATGGCATTCAAGAGAGTCCATCATGGATAGCTAAGTTGCCTAGTACCTCACTGCTTGTCATATAGTAGGATAAAATAATCATATTTCCCATTACTACGAGTGCTAAGTGGACAATATATATAACATGTAGAGTAAAAAAGAGATGCAACAAGTGTGCAACCTCTTTGGTGAAGCCATGTCGATCTCAGCGTGATTGGGTTGGCCAGTGAGGATGCTGTGTCTGACTTGGCTGTCGGAGGAGGGGAAGAAGATTTTAGGCGTCCGGAGATAGAGCCCGAGGTATTGCTCCGCTGTGATGGAGGGTTTCGTTGTTGGAGTAGCTCCGATGAGTTGTACGACGCCGAGGCTGAAGCAGGACAAGAGGGACAACGAACAACGTTAACCTGAGTGAAATTCTAATAGCATCTCCAATACATGACGTAAAATACATAACCACAAAGTGCTAGATGTAAAATACATCAACCTCTCATCTTTGAACTTAACTGTCGAAACTAAATTTAACTGTCGAAACTGAACTTAGCTGTCGAAACTGAACTTAACTGTCGAACCTGAATTTTGCTATCGAAACTGAATTTTGCTGTCGAAACTAAACGCACTAGCAAGGTGAGGCTACACGTCGGTCGACTGACTTTTTGATCTATAGTCAGTCGATTTTGCAGCCGTTCAATACGAAATCAAGGGACTGTGGTTCATCTTCAACCTCCACCCCCCTGAGCCGCCAGCCACCACCGACCAAACAGCAACCCCCCGCCGCCCGCAGCCGGTGGTGCGCCGCCCCGCCCTCCCCAAAACACTCCGCACCGCCGGTCTGCCACCGCCCCGACCATCCTTCTAGGCCCCCCGTGCCGAGCTTTTTCTCCGGTGATCTCCACGCCACTGCCCCGCCAACGCCCCACCACCGCCGGCGACCACCGCCCCACCCTGAACCCTAAGATAGATATTGGGGTACCTCTTCGGCAAGCCCCCCTCCCAGCTGCGGCTGGTTCTTCCTTCACCCCGGCGAGCCCCCCACCCCCTGAAAATCAACTGACCCAAAAGTCGATTCAGTCAACTGAAGTGTAGCTAAATTGGAGCAGCATCGCAAGCAAGAGCAAGAGTGAGAGCAGCAGCGCGAGCAAGAGCAATAGCAAGAGCAGACCAGCCAGGGGACCGAGAGCAAGAGTAGAGCAGCAGCGCGAGCGAGAGCTAAAGCAGCATCAGCTCCTACTGATGTGGACGTCGCCGCCGAGGGAGCGACGCCATGGAGGAAGTGGCCGGTGACTCCACCGTGGATGGAGTCGCATCGTGTCGGCTCGGGACCGAGCGCCGGCAGCACCGTGAGATCGAATCAAGCAGAAAATGCGGCGATCAGTGTACAACCTCTTTGGTTGCGTCGATTAGGCCGTAGCTTCATCCGAGGAAACGGTGATGATGATGCTCTTTTGGTGGTGCAGGTGAAGATGGTGGTGTGGGAATGGAGGTGGCACAAAAGACGAGTGGAACGTCGGGGCAGCTCCTTGGAGGTGGAAGACGGGGTGGCTGAACCGGCGGGACGACGAGATCGACGACAGATCCTCATCCGGTACGGTGGATGAGGGACGTCGAGGTGTTGCTGTGGAAGATGTCGTCGGGGAAGAGGCTCCGGCTGGGTGGTGGACGGAGCAGGGTGTGGGGTTTCATCGCGGGTTTTCGTGGCCTCAGTGTATGAATGGGTGGGCGGATGGGATGGCAGTGGGGAACCATGGCTTAGGGACGCGCTTGTCAGAAAATGTGGGGTAAGTTACGAAAGTACCCCCACCTATTTGAGGCGGTTCTTTCAGTTCAGGGGTACCACAGGCATTTCGCGTGTCGGGATTTCACAGGAGGTGGGAGTTTTCAGGCGGCGTTCTAATTTCGGAATAGCAAGGCGCGGGTTGAGATGGAGGGAGTTGTTGGAGCACAACGAGACAAAGATATATCTTAAATATTTCAGGCTAACAAGGCGCGGGTTGAAGAGGCGGGTATTTCACAGCATGATAGACAGAGACGCTAGCTTGAATTTTCGGCAGAACAAGGCGCGGCTTGAAATTTTGGAAGAACAAGCTTAACGTGTACCCAAAAAAAGAAAATTTGCACCTCAACACACACAACACACACACAAACACCATTTAGACTAGAGTAAGGTACATGTGCATTGCATGCATGAGATTTGGCAACCAAATTATGAATACCACATTATAGCATGTAAGCTTTGATTCATATATGCATGATGTAGATGTTCGTTTAATTTTTATAGTTGATTTCATTCAAAATAATTTAGTTTTTATAAGAAAGCTAATCTATTTTAAGATTCATGGAATTGTGCATTGTAAGACATAAAGTAAAAACAAATAATGGCAAATCATGTAGAAAAACATTTGGGCAATTCTGATACGGAAGATTCTAGAACAAAGAAGAAGTGCTTGTGTTTGGATGTTCGTGCATTATGCTTAAGTTCAACCATGGAGTGTTATAGATTATAAATGTGGTGAAATATAGTGGAATCTAGATGATACCCAACGGCCAGTAGTGCTCAAATTTTCCATCTTTGGACCATCGGATTCGCCTCATCCAATGACCATCTTTCAAAGTTAAATTTACCCGCACACAATATAAAAAAATATAAAATATAATATATATAGGGGCATAGATATAGATATGTGATGCAAAAGCCACCCATCATCTCCAACTATAACAGTGTCTCCATGCACGAATACGATGTGGCCAAATGATGTCTGCCATCGGTATCTCAAATTCAAATCAGTCTGAACTTGTTCAATGTGTATACATTACAGCATGCTCGTTTCCAAACCACACCCCGCAGATCTCTGTTATATTCATGCATGCATGGGTTTCAAACAACAGGATCTCTTATTCAAATAATTGAATTCAACTTTACATTGATTATGACCTCACCTAGTCTTTTACACCCACACAGTCGTCTTCTCTTTATAATTGTACCACTAACTTTCTCTCGTGCATGCATGCACACACACTACCAGTCGGCATTATCCATCGCACAAATGCAATCTTTTTCTTCAGGCCGGTCTCCCATGAAGGCACACACCCACACACATCCCCCTCTCCATCATATCAGGCATTATTTATCTCTCACGCGTGCATGCGCGACGATCAATGTTGCTCTATGTATGTGTGTATATAGCTAGGTCTTTCATAGTTTTCCACACAAACCGATCAAACGATATATCCAGTGAGGTCTCCCCTCTTTCCCACGTCCACATCGATCAATCTATACCTCTCTATATAGGATTAACATATATAGGTAATACACCCACATTAATTATATATCCAACGTCCCCCTCTCATCATCCATGCCTTCCGCTTCATCTCTCAAACGCGCGCACAATGGCGAAGACAGGGGGCAGTAAGGGCCCTGCCCCCCTAACATCACTATATATCGAAGCTAATATGAATGTGATCATTAGATAATTGCTGCTAAAAATGGTTTAAGTTCATGAATTGACCCTCCTCATAAAGGATTAGCAATGCTTGGCCCCCTATCTCATTTCTTTTTCATGGCTCCACCACTGCACGCAACATCGCACATTCTCGCCCCCTCTCTCTAAATATCGATCTCACACTTGTGCATTCCTTCATAGTCTCCCCCCAGTCGGCCCCTAGCACCATCTTCTAGCCCCCACCAGATTTTGCAACAAGTACAATCTAGCAGACTCCATGGTTGAACTTAAGCATAATGCACAAACCTCAAAACAACAGTGGTTCTCTTTGTTCTAGAATCTTCCGTATCATAACTGCCCAAACTTTTTTCTAGTTGAATTGCCATTATTTGTTTTTACTTTATGCTTTACAATGCACAATTCCATGAAGCATAAAATAGATTAAGGGCTTCTTTGATTCGAAGGAATCTCAAAGGAATTTTGGAGGATTCTAATCATTAGGAATTTTTCCTATCTTGGTTGTTTGATTCGTAGGATTGTGAACCATAGGATTTTTTCCCATATGATTCATTTGCACTAGATTTCATAGGAAACATCCCATCCACTCAAACCTCTTTGAAAGAATTCTGCATTTTTTCTATGCACAATCAAACACTCGTACAATCCTGTAGGATTCAAGACAACTTTCACTATAATCCCATGTTTGTCCTGTTCCCACGTTCTTAGGTTTTTTATAAAAACTAATTGATTTTGAATGAGATGAACTATAAGAATTAAACGAAGGTCTACATCAGGCATATATGACTCAAAGCTTACATGCTATAGTGTGGTATTTATTCGTAATTTGGTTGCAAAATCTGATGCGTGCAATGCACGTGTACCTTACTAGTACTTCGAGTATGTGCAAAACACGTAAATTAGAATTCCAATGGCACGCTACACAGTGTCTCTCTTACAGTTCATGAAGCCACGTGGCACATGTGGAGGCGTTGTCACAACCTCTTTGCGTGGATTGATCACAGTGACATGCTGCTGGTTCCAGAACAATGTACACGTCCTCCCTGAGCCATACTGGTGGTACATGCACGAAGCAAAGATGTGCACGCATGCCACGCACGCACTCATTCCCTCGCACGCACATGCGGGTACACGGGCGGACGCAATTTTTACCAAGATCCACCCCATGTGATAATTTGACGCGTGTAAAGTCGTTCACTTCATTGATGTTCAATTAATACAGCGCATGCAAATTGAGTGGACGTGAGGGCGGAAGAAATACATTATTACTCCACTGCGCGCATGCGAGTAGTTAAATCATGGGTGCTAGTAGTACTTCCATTGGTCTCCTTCGTATTTTGTGCCAATTTTTTACAGTAACATAATATTTACGCATTTGAGCAGAGTAGTCTACTTGAAATTTATGTTCCGCTAAACTCACCGGGAGCCGTTTCGGGCCTCGAAACCAAAACCATCAATTAATCTTTACCTTGTTCTCATCACATTCAAAAGCCTGCTCACACCTACTAGTACGTACCAAACCTGAACGTGTTCCCACTATGCAGGTATTAGTACTAGTTGATGAGGACATCAATACCATTGTTACACCCACAGCCCCTACTACTACATATACGGGACCAATTACTAGAGATCGCGCACGCCAATTAAATTATCAGGTACTTTCGTTTCTTGGTAATGATTCTAATGTTCATGAGAATATGATGTTGCCTAAATTGGATACATTTGTTTTGCTTACAAATGAAGGGCCTAGCTTGGAGAAGGATGAACATTGGAGCAAGAACAAGCATGGAGATGATGCCATGCGCAAGGGGAACAAGAACAGAGTTACAAGTGATGATTTCAGGACTTTGAAGCCACCATAATGGGTGCATGAAGCCTTGGACGAAATATACAAGATGCCACTTCATAAATTTTGTCCCGAGGCTATTATAGGTGCTGCGTCACCTTTTTATTGGGCCAGGCCCATGTAATTTCGAAATACATAAGTATAGGCTATATTTAGAGTCCGTATGTGTGGGGAAACAAGAGATAGGGTTGATTTCGGACCCCTCCACCAAGGGCCACGAAATTTCCACTCTCTTCCTCCATATATACAGCCCTTAGGGCACCGTTTAGACTTTGGGTTTTGTTTAGACTAAAAGTTCGCCATGGCTGCAACTTCGCGTACTTCGTTTGTGTTCAACGACCAGACAAAGGCGTCACAGAACCCCACCTTGATCAATAAAGCTTTCATCTTATATTCGCAATATCCAGATTGCAATCTCAATTTCTTGCTTGTTCTTCGTTTGCTCGCAGGAAACAGACCCTCGTGGTCAGGTTGATCGTGCTCCGGCGTGGTTAATAACCTCTCGGAGTTGGTTTAGCGATTGCTAAGGCGCGACGTCCTCGCACGTTCATAGTCGGATCGTCAAAGTCGACTTCCACCAAAGCGAAATCCATCATCTCATCGAAAGATGGGACACCTTTGCCTCTATCAAGTGGTATCAGATTTCCAGGTTACTCGGTGAGATTTTACAGTTTTTCGTAGTTTAGATCGAGTCTGTTCTTCATACCTATAGTCCACGAAAAAGCCAAGAAAAAAAAATTAGGGTTAGTTCTTCCCATCCGAACCAATCTGAGCCTTTGCATAATCTTTTCTGTATTTGCTTTGTTGAATTTGCGGTTGCATCGTCGTGTCAAGTTGCTGGTCTTAGCGTCTAGTCTTTTAGAGTTTCGAGTTCTGTTCACAGGTTGTCACGTTGCCGCTGCCATATACTACCACCACATATTCACTGCCAATCCGAATCCATATACGCCACCACATATCTGCCGCCATCACGCCCATCCGAGTCCACCTTCAACATATATCCGCCACCAGTCCGAGTTCCACCAGATTCAACTCCGCCACCTGTCCGTGTTCCACCAGATTCATCTCCGCCACCAGTCCGAGTTCCACCAGATTCATATCCGCCACTAGTCCTAGTACGAGTCCAGTAATTGTTGCATTGTTCTCGATTTCCAGATCACGCGATACTTCGAGTCGTGACAGAGAAGGACTCCCCAACTTCCGAGCCATCCGCAGAAGAAAAATAGTTCCAGTTTCAAAAAAAAACTAAGTCTGGAAAATTCTGGCTAGGCAGTTTTTAGACCATTTGTAGACTTTTTCGAAAAAAATTTGTTGCGGAGCAAAAAAAAAAGAGGAAAAAAAAGTGCAAAAAAAAGGAAAAAACGAAGAGAAAAAAAAATTCAGAGTGTGCTCCTCCCTTGTTTACGTGCCGCGCCGTGATTTTCTTGGTGTTCTAGGCTCGCGTCTCTAGCACAGTCTAGCCTAGGACCATCACAGTACCGTCGTTGAGCGTTTATTCAACTTTGCATCTCTGAATTGATTATTGCTTACCCCTTTTGCTACCATATTATAAGCCTTCCCAGCTCCACATACATCTACGTCGTGCGTTTGATTCTCCCTGGTAATCGCTATATCTAAGCTTTGAGAGTTTTGACTACAACGGTTGCTGATCACCACCTGCTGCTGGGTAAGAACTGGTAAGAATTTGAGATTTGCTTGACGGGTTTGTGATACACCACCACCACTTCATAGTAGTCTGTAGGATCATATTCTTGTGTGTTTCTATTTGCTGCTAACCATGGTAGGATCACAAGCTGATGAGACTGATTGGGACAACCTGACGAACAAACAGCTACGTGATAAATTTCAGCAAATGATGAGTGGACAGGTGCAATATGTGCTAAACAGGTTTGACGAGGCCATGGAAAAGATAGATGGCATTGAGAAGATGTTCGAAACAAAGCTTGATAGCAAGTTTAATGAATTGCTCGCGCGTCTTCCACCACCACCACCCGCTGCACCTAACGCACCTCTCCAACAACAACAACAACAACGCATCCTTTCGAATCAGTATGGACGAGCGAAGCGTGTTCCTATTGAGGATGGCCAAACTTCTGGTGCTGCTGTTCATGTTGTTGATGCTTCTTTGGCCCCTGCTACTGCTGCTGCTGGTACCCAGGAGGATGATGAGTATGCGGGCGATTATGAGGATGAGGTTGATCAAAATAAGCACTACGTGCAGCCACCAGCACCACCACCACCAGGTCGACCTCAGGTATATATTCGTAATGGTAGGCCTGCACCACCACCTCAGGTACGAGATGATGTCCATATTCCTAAACTGAAATTGAATATTCCACCATTTGAGGGTAGATATGTTGCTGATATATATCTTACTTGGGAGTTAGAAACTGAACAACGTTTTACATGTTTACAATATCCCGAGGAGAGACGGGTTGCTGCTGCTGTTTGTGCTTTCACTAGTTTTGCATGTGTATGGTGGTCTGAACATTGTAGATTATATCCTATTCCTGCTACTTGGGCTGCTTTGAAAACTGCTATGCGTACTCGTTGGGTTCCACCATATTATCAACGTGAATTGCTTCAAAAATTACAGCGCTTAAGACAAGGAAAATTTTTTGTAGAAGAATATTATCAGGAATTACAAACTGGCATGATTAGATGTGGTATTGTTGAGGAGAATGAAGCTATGCTTGCACGTTTTCTGGGTGGATTAAATAGAGAGATTCAGACCATTCTAGACTATAAGGAGTATACTAATATCACTCGTTTATTCCATCTTGCTTGTAAAGCTGAACGTGAAGTGCAGGATCGACAGGCATTGGCGCGGACTGACTTTTCTGCAGATCGACCTTCATCATGGACACCACGTGCATCATCTACTTCCACACGTTCTGCTACACCGGTGCCTCCGTCGGCTGCCACCTCCAACCGTGATACAATAAAGCAGGCACAATCACCACTATCTGCCAAGAGCACACCTTCTGGGTCTGCAAAGAGCTCTTCTTCATCCATGGCATCAACAGGGCAAACACATGATATTATTTGTCGACGTTGCAAGGGTGGAGGTCATTATGCGAGAGAATGCCCATCTAAGCGTGTGATGATTGTTACTGAGGATGGTGGGTATGAGTCCGCTAGTGACTATGATGAGGAGACTTTGGCTCTTATTACACGTGACGAACACGGTGGAGACGATTCTGATCATGAGACGCAATACATGGCTCCTGAAGATGCTGACATGTATGAATGTTTAGTTGCTCAACGTGTTTTGAGTGTGCAGGTTACACAAGCTGAGCAAAATCAGAGGCATAATTTGTTCCATACAAAGGGAGTTGTGAAGGAACGTTCTGTTCGCGTGATCATAGATGGAGGGAGTTGCAACAACTTGGCTAGCATGGAGATGGTGGAGAAGCTATCTCTCACCACAAGACCACATCCACATCCTTACTACATCCAATGGTTCAACAACAGCGGCAAGGTTAAGGTAACACGTACTGTTCGTGTACATTTTAGTATCTCTACATATGCTGATTATGTTGATTGTGATGTGGTACCTATGCAAGCATGTTCCTTATTACTTGGTAGACCATGGCAATTTGATAAAAATTCTATTCACCATGGTAGAAACAATCAGTATACTCTTGTTCATAAGGATAAAAATATTACTTTGCTTCCTATGACTCCTGATTCCATTTTGAAAGATGATATTAATAGAGCTAATAAGGCAAAACAGGAGAAAACTAAGAGTGAAAATCAGATTGCGGCAAAAGAATTTGAGCAACAAATGCAGCCTAATAATAATAAACAATCTAGTGTTGCTTCTGAAATTAAATTGAAAAGTGCATGTTTACTTGCCACCAAATCTGATATTGATGATCTAGATTTTAGCAAATCTGTTTGCTATGCTTTTGTGTGCAAAGAGGCATTATTTTCATTCGAGGACGTGCCTTCCTCTTTGCCTCCTGCTGTCACTAACATTTTGCAGGAGTTCGCTGACGTCTTTCCACAAGACGTGCCACCGGGATTACCACCTATTCGCGGGATTGAGCATCAAATTGACTTAATTCCCGGTGCATCATTACCCAACCGTGCACCATACCGTACCAATCCAGAGGAGACGAAAGAGATTATGCGTCAAGTACAAGAACTGCTCGACAAAGGTTATATACGCGAATCCCTTAGTCCTTGTGCTGTTCCTATCATTTTAGTGCCGAAAAAGGATGGTACGTCGCATATGTGCGTTGATTGTAGAGGCATTAATAATATTACTATTCGTTATCGTCATCCTATTCCTAGGCTAGATGATATGCTTGATGAATTGAGTGGCTCTACAATATTCTCCAAAGTTGATTTGCGTAGTGGATACCATCAAATTCGTATGAAATTGGGAGATGAATGGAAAACAGCATTTAAAACTAAGTTTGGATTATATGAGTGGTTAGTCATGCCTTTTGGGTTAACTAATGCACCTAGTACTTTCATGAGGTTAATGAACGAAGTTTTACGTGCTTTCATTGGACGATTTGTGGTAGTTTACTTTGATGACATATTGATTAATAGCAAATCTTTGGAGGAACATTTGGAACATTTACGTGCTGTTTTTATTGCTCTACGTGATGGACGTTTGTTTGGTAACCTTGGAAAGTGCACCTTTTGCACCGACCGAGTATCTTTTCTTGGCTATGTTGTTACTCCACAGGGAATTGAAGTTGATAAAGCCAAGATTGAAGCTATTGAGAGTTGGCCGCAGCCCAAAACGGTCACACAAGTGAGGAGTTTCCTTGGCCTCGCTGGATTCTATAGGCGTTTTGTGAGAGATTTCAGCACCATTGCTGCACCTCTCAATGAGCTTACAAAGAAAGATGTGCCTTTTCTGTGGGGTACCGCACTGGAAGAAGCCTTTACGGTATTGAAAGATAAGTTGACACATGCTCCTTTACTCCAACTTCCTGATTTTAATAAGACTTTTGAGCTTGAATGTGATGCTAGTGGAATTGGATTAGGAGGTGTGTTATTACAAGATGGCAAACCTGTTGCATACTTTTCTGAAAAATTGAGTGGACCTAGTCTGAATTATTCTACTTACGATAAAGAATTATATGCTCTTGTTCGGACTTTAGAAACATGGCAACATTATTTATGGCCCAAATAATTTGTTATACATTCTGATCATGAATCTTTGAAACATATTAAAAGTCAAGCTAAACTGAATCGTAGACATGCTAAATGGGTTGAATTTATTGAGACTTTCCCTTATGTCATTAAACACAAGAAGGGAAAAGAAAATGTTATTGCTGATGCATTGTCTCGTCGCTATACTATGCTTTCACAACTTGACTTCAAAATATTTGGTTTGGAGACCATCAAAGATCAATATGTGCATGATGCTGATTTTAAAGATGTAATGCAGAATTGTAAATAAGGAAGAATGTGGAACAAGTTTGTCGTTAATGATGGATTTGTGTTTCGTGCTAACAAGCTATGCATTCCAGCTAGCTCCGTTCGTCTTTTGTTGTTGCAGGAGGCGCATGGAGGAGGATTAATGGGACACTTTGGCGTGAAGAAGACGGAGGACGTACTTGCTACACATTTCTTTTGGCCAAAGATGAGACGGGATGTTGAGCGTTTTATTGCTCGCTTCACTACATGTCAAAAAGCTAAGTCACGACTCAATCCTCATGGTTTATATATGCCTTTGCCTGTACCTAGTGTTCCTTGGGAGGATATATCTATGGACTTTGTTTTAGGTTTACCTTGAACAAAGAAGGGGAGGGATAGCATATTTGTTGTCGTGGATAGATTCTCGAAAATGGCACACTTTATACCATGTCATAAAAGCGATGATGCTGTTAATGTTGCTGATTTGTTCTTTCGTGAAATTATTCGCTTGCATGGTGTGCCAAATACTATTGTTTCAGATCGTGATACTAAATTTCTTAGCCACTTTTGGAGATGTTTATGGGCTAAGTTGGGGACTAAACTGCTTTTTAGTACTACTTGTCACCCCCAAACTGATGGACAAACTGAAGTAGTCAATAGAACATTGTCTACTATGCTTAGGGCTGTTTTGAAGAATAATAAGAAAATGTGGGAGGAATGCTTGCCTCATATTGAATTTGCTTATAATCGTTCATTGCATTCTACTACTAAGATGTGCCCTTTTGAAGTTGTGTATGGTTTCCTACCTCGTGCACCTATTGATTTGTTGCCTCTTCCATCTTCGGAGAAGGTTAATTTTGATGCTAAACAACGTGCTGAATTGATTTTAAAAATGCATGAGTTAACTAAGGAAAACATTGAGCATATGAATGCTAAATATAAACTTGCTGGAGATAAGGGTAGAAAACATGTTGTGTTTGCACCTGGAGATCTTGTTTGGTTACATTTGCATAAGGATAGATTTCCTGATTTGCGCAAATCAAAGCTAATGCCACGTGCTGATGGTCCCTTTAAGGTGTTAGAGAAAATAAATGATAATGCATATAAACTTGAGCTGCCTGCAGATTTTGGGGTTAGTCCCACTTTTAACATTGCAGATTTGAAGCCTTATTTGGGTGAGGAAGATGAGCTTCCGTCGAGGACGACTTCATTTCAAGAAGGGGAGGATGATGAGGACATCAATACCATTGTTACACCCACAGCCCCTACTACTACATATACGGGACCAATTACTAGAGCTCGCGCACGCCAATTAAATTATCAGGTACTTTCGTTTCTTGGTAATGATTCTAATGTTCATGAGAATATGATGCTGCCTAAATTGGATACATATGTTTTGCTTACAAATGAAGGGCCTAGCTTGGAGAAGGATGAACATTGGAGCAAGAACAAGCATGGAGATGATGCCATGCGCAAGGGGAACAAGAACGGAGTTACAAGTGATGATTTCAAGACTTTGAAGCCACCATAATGGGTGCATGAAGCCTTGGACGAAATATACAAGATGCCACTTCATAAATTTCGTCCCGAGGCTATTATAGGTGCTGCGTCACCTTTTTATTGGGCCAGGCCCATGTAATTTCGAAATACATAAGTATAGGCTATTTTTAGAGTCCGTATGTGTGGGGAAACAAGAGATAGGGTTGATTTTGGACCCCTCCACCAAGGGCCACGAAATTCCCCCTCTCTTCCTCCATATATACAGCCCTTAGGGCACCGTTTAGACTTTGGGTTTTGTTTAGACTAAAAGTTCGCCATAGCTGCAACTTCGCGTACTTCGTTTGTGTTCAACGACCAGACAAAGGCGTCACAGAACCCCACCTTGATCAATAAAGCTTTCATCTTATATTCGCAATATCCAGATTGCAATCTCAGTTTCTTGTTTGTTCTTCGTTTGCTCGCAGGAAATAGACCCTCGTGGTCAGGTTGATCGTGCTCCGGCGTGGTCAATAACCTCTCGAAGTTGGTTTAGCGATTGCTAAGGCGCGACGTCCTCGCACGTTCGTAGTCGGATCGTCAAAGTCGACTTCCACCAAAGCGAAATCCATCATCTCATCGAAAGACGGGACACCTTTGCCTCTATCACTAGTGCTAGTACTTAGGTTATAAAAAGGGGAACTACCTAACCAAAAATTACTCCATGTTTCCTCCTCATAAGTGCTTCTTCATTGTCCGCCCTTTCCATGGCCGGTGAGCAGAGCTCTAAGTCGAGAACTACTCAAAACAAGGGAGTGGTAACCAGCGTTGCCGGAAAAAAAGAGAGGGCTCACCGCTACGCAGAGACCTCAAAAGATCTCTCACGGGCAGGTGATGGCTCCCAGGAGCGCCCTAGCCGCGGAGGCGAACATGCCGAGCCGGCGGCGCTGGAGTCATTATCCCTCGACGGCATGCCTGATCAGCTCAATAAGCACCTCAATAAGTAGAAGGAGTTCATCCAAGGCTTGGTGGAGCTGCTGAAGGAGAGTCTCGATGACATGCCCGCTGAGCTCAATAAGCAGGGGGAGTGGACCGTCGGTTTGGTGATGCTGCTGAAGAAGAGCATTGCCTCAGAGAAGAAGGCGACCGGCAAAATCCTGCGACTTCAGGAGGATAAGGCGAAGCTTTGCCACGAGATCGACCTATTGAAGGAGAAGAACGTCGGCTAGAAGAAGCTGCATGAGAATGGTAGTTCCTCGATGAAGATGCTGCAGGCCCTCGTCATGGAACAGAAGGAGGAGTTGGCGAAGCTCCGCATCAAGCACTCGGCTGCTGTCAAGGTATGTAATGCGGCCGTGGAACAGATGATGAAGGCTCGCGTCGAGAAATCCCGCGTCATGGACAGAATGAAGAAGATGGCGGAGGAGACGCGCAAGGAGATGGAGGTCGTGGAGGCGATGAAGAAGCAGTTACGACTCCACGATTAATTAGATCATTTGGGGTGATAATCTTCCTTCTTCTTTTGCTCCTGTGTGTCATGAATTGTTTCGGGTGTTTTGCTGCACGTATCACGTTCTCTGCGAGGCATGAATAGAACAATGCTTTTTTGAGGGAATGAATAGGACAATGCTCACAATGAGATGACTAGCAAATTAGATCATTTTTTATCACCATATGGCACTGGGTTGCCGTGTTTTGTGCTCCTCCGCCGTAGTACTACTCCAGTGGAAAACTTGAGTATACCGCACGGTTCTTTGCTCCTCCTCAGGTCGTCGGTGCATTTATACGATCAGTCAAATCACAAGGCCCCGCCTTCCAGCAGTAATGAGCCGTCAAATCACAAAGGCCCTCGCCTCTCGTGAAACCGACCAAGATAGACTGCCCTGCCCTCTAGCCTTTTAAAGAATGTATACTTTTGTACAGTAGTAGTATTGATGGATTGCACCATGGAGCAAAACTTGAAATTAAAAAGAAGGTGGTACATATAGAGAGCGCTCGTCGCCAAATTATGCATATAGTACTATTAAAAAGGCTAGTCACAATAATGGTGTCCAGCACAACCCACCCCTCAAATAAAACTAAGCATCCTGAAATTCTTTGACAAAACTAAGCACCCTGAAATTCTTTGACAACTAAACTGCTGGCTATATGATGTTGGCCATATATATTGTACGTATATAATGTGAAGAAACGAGTGGTACTAGTATAATGTGAAGAAACTATACCAACTAAAAGATGAAATGTAAGAAATACTAGTATGTACGTACTGAAGAGTTAAAGTATCGAGAAGAAACATAACATAGTTCTGCTGGGGGCTCAGTAGAACACACCCCTCAAATTAAATTAAGAACACCTGAAATTAAACTTTGCAACTATTCTGGTAGACATTGCATTAGAACCACCATGAGCGATGACACTGCCACCTTACTCGGAGTCCTCGTCCACGTCCTCGACTTCGTCCTTGTCCCACTTCCTCTTGGCCGATACTTCTTTGCTTGAACCGCACACTTGGCTCTTGCTCTTCATCCAACCCTTATAGATATTCAAACAAAGGTAGCCATCCATTGCAGCGTAGTGGATGTGGTCTATATCTAGTACATTCCGCTGCCATGCATAATGATGAAACTTGTGTGGAGGTTTCTCCAGTTTACCGTACGAAGGATGAACCATGGCTCCTGCCAGAGTTAGCAATGAAGGCTGACGAGAGGACACCAGCCGATTCTTCTAGAGGTCGAAGGGGTTGCCTACAACGAGGCCTATCCGACCCAAGACTTCTTTGTCGTTACTAAAGTCTACAGTAACGAATTTGACTAGGTTGCTCTCGAGGAAGTCCTTAAAATCCAGGCATTCAATGTCGGCATGGCATATGTGGTAGACCAAGCATAAGTCATGCACGCAAACCTGGATCACGGGGGGCTTCTTCCTCTCTTCGTCCTTTAGATCCTTCTCTCATCCCAGGACTGTGGTGAACTCAACATCTAGCCCAGTGACCCACTCATCATATGAGTTTACGAACATGTGTCTGAAGTGAGAAAGGCATCCTTTCACCATCGTGGAAGAACGGGTGTAGATGACGTCGAACTCATCGCCAGTGATGGTTCTAACATTGTACTCACCGCCGATCATGGAGATTTGGGACGCCATGGATTTGGGAGGAGGGTTAGGATTAGTGGAACTGTCGTAATGTGAAAGGACGGGACGACTAGGAGCGAACCGCCGTAGTATTAAAGGACGTGCGGGGACGAGTAGGAGCGAACTGCCAGCGTGCGAATGACAGGGTAGTGGCTTTCCATTCTCCCATGATACTGGCTTCCGAGAGCCCTTGGATCTGAGATCGAACGGTTGCATGGCATGATTCTAGACCTATGGGCGAATATCCTATCCTGGAGGGCTATTCTGCAATTTTTTTAGCAACTTAGCATGCGACCGTTTGATCTCAGATCCAAGGGCTACCAGCAGCCCATATCATGGTCGCGCCTACCACAACCGTCGCGTCACTCGCGTGGTCATGCCCTTGGAGATTTAACACGGTGGGTTAGGCTATCTCATGTTGGCATGTCATACATAGTCATCACTTAGTCACTCATACTACAACAAGGTTAGCTATAAGGTTGGCTATAAGTGTATTTTTTTACTTCTCTCTATCTCTTTCTTCGTACTCCCTCCGTCCCATAATATAAGAACGTTTTTGACACTAGTGTAGTGCCAAAAACGTTCTTATATTATGGGACACAGGGAGTACTAGTAATTATTGCATTTTCCAAGGAGTGACCTCTTCCAATGAAAAGGTGTGCTTATTAGTTTTTTGTTGCTAAGGTTGCTTCATTTAATTAGCTATAGACTCAAAATTGTCTTTTCACCTAGGTACACGTGCTTAGCACCGTTTCTTCCTTGGGTCACCAAACTAGTCTCTCTCTTCTTGATTAACTTGCCACATCAGACTTTATGCCTATGCGGCAAGCTTAGCACCTGTAGGAGCAAGTAAGGCTGCTTGTAATGGGAGTATCATAGGTAGTATCATGCATGCCAACTATGCAATCTTGATGAGGTGACGTCGAACTAAATGAAGAAAAGAGAGAGTTGAGTATCATAATATGATACTGTATCATATTAAATGATGTGCTACTATGTGTCATGCATGACAATAAATAAACTATCCTATGATACCAACACATGATACTATGCATTACTGATGTAGTATCATACAAAAGTATCATATGCATGATACTAGTATACGATACTCTCCATTACGACAAACCTAAATACAATAGTGCGCTTTACATGGCATTTTTGCATATGTGGAGGAAAGAGAGGCAAGGAAAAAGTGTAGAAGTGGGCTCTCATGCAAGAGCCAACCTCTACCACATGGTGGAGCATTGGGAGAGGCACCTGCATGGAGGTGGTCAGGAATCGGGAGACTCACGCCGGTCATAGCACCGCAGTTACTATGATAATGGCAAGTCAAATCATGGCGCCCCACCTGTCCAGCAGTAACTCGCGGTCAAATCACACAACCCTACGTTTGCAGCAGCCTACTCCCTCGTCTTCTCGCGTCTCTGTCGAACCGACTAGGCGGAACTGCCCCGCCTACCGCGCAGGAAAAGCGCCGCCCTCGACTTTTAAATAGTATAGTATACTAATTTTGTATCCATGGATTGCGCCATGGAGCAAAGCCTGTAGAAAATGGCGGTACACATGTATGGAGTATACAACATGCCCGTCGCGTTCGCGTCGCACCCCAGACGGTCAGTCGGTCTGGCACGCTGCTCTCCAAATGGAACGCGCGTCATATTGCGTTTGCACACACATGTGGGACCGCAATTGAGAACCGACCATAGGCACACTCCCCGGCCCCGCAAGTCGGGTGACTTAATAGAAGAGGGAGACGTGCGATAGTACTAGAGAAGTGTTGTACTACGTTGGTGCCTGGACGATCTCTGCAAGACACGAAAGATCAGTTCGTCCATGCATGTGACCAGACTCCAGCAGACACGCCTTGATTGGCTATCGTCTACATATCGTGCAGGCTGTGTTGTACAGTACATGGCTGTAGTTGTGGTGATAAATCTAAAAAAGGTTTCTTGTCATCTCGCAAAATTAGGTGTCATGTGCTTTGGATCACTGCGAGGGTTAAACAGCGACAACTGAGTTGGACTAGTCATTGGGGGCACATGCACGAAGACTATTCGGCTGCCATCTAGGTCAAGCCGGCTATGTTAATTAGGACATCTATTGACGGACCCCTTTTCTACGAGTTTATCTTTAATTTGAGCTTTGTTCCTCGTCTAGTTTGTCCGTCGGGATTCATGTTGTCTCCTTTGGGTAGTGAGGTTATGATTTCCTGTCATGTGGCATTTTCTCGTGTTATATGTTATAATCCGGCGCTTCAGATCAAAATGACAACAACTGCGGCTCCGGGCCATGTGCATGAAGACTTCTCGACAGTCATTGACGAGGTCAAGCCGGCTCCGGTAGACAAAAGAAAACTAGTACTACTCCACTATATAGACAGGAGCCTCCGCGCTTGCTTGCTAGTGTTGCTCTCTTCACACTATCTCGGCCTCTCCAGATCTAAACATGACAGCGGTGGCCACACTCTCTCTCTCTCTCTGCTCACGCTGGTCACAGATCCAGCCGGATCCTATCCGCCGAGGAAGGTGAGAAGGTGCAATGTTCATGCAGTCGTCCTCGACGACAGCTCTTACCCACTGCTGGCGCATCCCGATTAGCCAGCCTTGTCGTTCTCTCCCAAGCACCGCTGGCGAGGGAGGGCCTCCGACCCCTTCTTCCTCGCTGCCGTAGTGTGGGCAGATCCGGCCTCCCGCCGCCCACCTAGCGACATCCCGGCGACCATCAGGTATAACTTCCTTCGAAACCGGCCTTGATCTACTTCCCAAGCTCCTGACGTCGCTGCATTTGTATCTTTTACTATTTCTCAGGCCCCCTCGTAGATAGGATCGATCGGCTGTTCGAAAACCACCTAATTTTTCACGTTTAAGAGGTAAAACTAGTTCATGCACTCAAATCTAGTACTACTTGGTTCAAACAAGGAAGAAAGGAGGTGGGGGTGGGGGAGGATTTGTTACCTGAATCTAGGACTTGGTCGAAAGAGGAAATAATGGGGGCGAAAAGTAGCACAGACTGGCTATCCAACTGGTCTCTAGGTCTAATAGGGAAATAAAGGGAAACGCAGTACAAACTCAATATAAACCCGATCTATTGGTTGAAAAAGGAAAGAAAGTGGGGACTGGGGGACAAGTCAATAGAGTAAGTCCAGCACTAGATTTGCTAGCCTCACACAGTATAAGGTGGCTATACGGAACAAAAATGGGACCAACCCAGATATCCTGTTTTGATGTTTTTTGGCCCGAGCCACTCTTATGTAATGCCACTGGTAAAATGTAGCAGTCGCACTGTTAAAAGTAAGGACACGTTAAACCAATGTTGTTTTCAATGTAATGCCTCCAGTAATATGAATCAATGGCACTTTTTTACATGTCCTGCTAAATTTCCCATTAAGATAAGTTGGTTCTTTTCGTTAGAAATGCAACTATCCTAGTCCGCCTACTCTCCCGTGCCCAAAGTAATGTCGTATTTAATGGTTGTCATAGTTAATCCTAATGCCCACACAAATATATAGCAATGCCACTGCTTTAGAAATTGCTACTGTCCTTGTAGGATTGCCATTCAGATAAGGAACATGCTTCTTTGCATTTGGTGCATGTTTCATCACTTGTTAGTCACCCTCCTTTCCACATTTTATGCAAATAGAGATATACATTTCACGCTAAATCTTAGTTGAACTGCACAAATGATATCCAAATTATAATTGAGCATTCCAGGAGCTTCACAACCAACCTTGATGTTGCTCAATTTTATTGCAACTGATGAAGAAGAAGCTTTGTGGGTTTCGTTTTCTGATGGAAATGGAACTGGGGCTGGAGCCCTTTTCTTAAATTTTTTTTGAAGAAGAAGCTGCTAGCTCACGGGACATTGCTTCATTTTAGGTGAACTGCACCAAAAGATCCCATGAATTGAATCATCCATGTTGGTGACTGAAAGAGCCAGCTTCAGCATCCCAGTCTAAGCACCCCCGACCTCCATCCTTGCGACACACGGTACACCTCGTTTGCCACCTGCTCGACCCTAGTGTCACTGATAAAATGAAGTAATAATACAGTTAAAATAGAGCGAGTGTCCTCTCCATCATTTCATTTCCAATGTAGATAAAGAAAGCGCTTCTCTTTTTCAATGTATGTTTCATCAACTAGTCCCATTGTTAATGTTTAGGCATTTCTGTAAACAGGGGTGCTTAATTTTAGTTGATCTGTACAAAAATAGAGATTCAAATGTCTCAAGGCGCCTCCTTGTACTACCGCTGTACACCGATGTTCATCACTGGCAGAAGGTGTATCTGGGAGACTTGGGACAATGTCTAGTATGAGGCGTACCGTATGAGGCATCACAGGGCCCATCTCGCCCTCGCAGCATGGCATACTATGATACTATCGCAATATTTTCTTCTATTTATTTTGTGTGTTTCATCAACTAGTGCCACTATAATGTAATCACGCTTTTTCATTATCTGTGCAAACAGGGTTATTCAGCTACATTTTGGTGGAACTGCACAAATGTACGTATGGAACCGGCATATATGCAGAGTGCGAGGTGTGCCAAGTAAAAATTACCGACACCAACCATGCTGCATGCATGCATTGGCATCCACCAAGACCACTGGGTTGTGTGGCGCTCTCTGTGGACGGATCTTTCTCGGCAGCAAATCCTCTAACCAAATACTAGTAGCTTATATTGGCAGTTTTCTAGGGAGTACTCTTTTCTAAAAGAAGCACCAATCTATTTTTCTTTATTTGTACACTCTATCACAACTTTGACCCAAAGGTCCATAGCTATTTTAGGGTGATTGGCGTAGTACTCGGAGACTGATTGTAAGCATGATTTTCATTAGCTGTCACACTGATTGTAAGCATGAGCAGGTGGAAGATTAGGTTAGTGCGAAGCTTACCTAAAACCCTACCGCCGCTGTTGAAACAAGGCGAGCGTCGAGGGAACCGTGGAGAACGGCGGGGAAGCGACATCGCGCCATCCAGCTTCCTCTTGCGGCAGGGAATCTTGCTCCGGCTGGCTCTGCACCCTCACGAACGGCACACCATACTCGATTGATTCGTTATCCTCTGGGTGCTCGACCTTCGACCTGTACGCCCACCACCTCCGCCTGACTGTCACCTCGGGCGAATCTGTCTGCTCCATCGCCCAGAGGAGATACTCGATGAACTCGGAGGACTGCGGCGTGACTACCGTCGAGGAGTACATGTACATCGCCGCCCTCATCGCCGCCGTGTCGCTCTTTCGCATACATTGCCACATGGCCCGCACCATCCTCGAAATCTCCCACTCATTGTCAAACCAAGTAAGGATCTCCTTCAACCTGGCTAACTTTGCCTGGTAGCCGCCGGTGATCTGCCTGATTCGCTGCTGCATCCTCTCCTTAGATGTCCTTCTGAGTGGTCCGGTGCTAGCTTTGGAAGATGAGAGGAGAGACGGTGGTCTTGCAATAGAGAAGAGGGAGAGGCGAGACGGTGGTTTTGGAATGGAGATGATGGAGAGGAGAGGAGGTGGTTTTGCAATGGAGAATATCAGAAGAGGGAGAGGCGAGACGGTGGTTTTGGAATGGAGATGATAGAGAGGAGAGGAGGTGGTTTTGCAATGAGAAGAGGGAGAGGAGCATGCGGCAGCGATTTAGGATTGGACGAGAGGGCTAGTGTGCTGTGACTGGATCAAAATCAAAATCAATTTACCCTTCAATTAAGAAAGCGACCCCACATTAACTAGTCTCCCTTTTATTCTGGGTCATGATTGACCAGGATTTTTGCACATAAAATATATGTTATACGTTGCAAAAATAATATAATTTGAAAGTACATTCAGATATGAACCAACCGATACAATTTTTGGTGACATGCATTCACATTTTGCTTGTCAAATACAGTACGTGGTCAAACTTTGACCCAAAATATGAAAAACAACAACAAAATACTTTCAAGACAAGCGCCGCCCTTCTCCTCTAAACCACCGCCGCTCCTCTCCTGTTCCAATCTAAATCCATCACCGCTCCTCTCCTCTTCCATTTCAGAACCACCGCTACTCCTCTCCCGTTCCAGTCCAAAACCAGCGTCGCTCCTCTCCCGTTCTAATCCAAAACCAGTGCTGCTCCTCTCCTCTTCCATTCAAAAACCACCGCCAGCGAGTGAAGGTGCTGTGGAGAAGTAGATCTCTGGAGGAGTACAACCAATACGTGAGGATCGCAGACGGCGACCCTGTGAAGCTAGCTAGGATGTTGGAGATACAGTCTTGGTTTGACAACAAGGACCAACTAGCAATGACGGTGACATCCATGGCCAAATATCCGCAATAGAGCGAAACGGCGGTGATACTCCCGGAGGGAGTCGCGCCGGAGTACATAGAGCTGCTCCTCTGGGCCATGGAGCAAACAGATTCACCGAATCCGATCATGAGGGAGCGGTGGTGGGAGTATCGATCCCAGATGGAGCATCCACTAGAGATTGAAGATCGAGCATCTATAGGGTGCCATTTGTGAGGGTGTCCTGCCAGAGCGAGCCGGTGGAGTCTTCGTCGACCGAACCCAACTGCAAGAGGAGAAAAGCAGTTGGCCCGACGACGCTTCCCGCCATCCTCTCCCTCGACGTTCACATCGTCTCAAGGGGCGGCTGTCTGCTGCCAAGGAATAGGAGGGGACTGCCCCCCTAGCCCAATAGTTGGGCAGGTTGTGAATTGTCAGGAGGAGCTTAGGGTTGTCAGTATTTGCAGGTTGTGAATTGTGTTTTGTGTTGTGTATTTTGAGAGTACTTTCAAATATGAATGTCTTTTTAATTTCAGATTTGCAGTATTGAGCATATGAAGTATTTTATGAATTCTAGAGATCTATTTTTAGCACCTAAAAAATGTAGTTTCATAGGAGTATAAAAGTGTAGACAATGTGATTCTCAGAGAAGAAACTGCAAGTTTCAGTTTCAGATAAGAAACTACAAGTTTAGTTTTAGATAAGAAACTGCAACTTTCAGAGGCATAACATTTATATTAATATGGCCTTTTCAAACAGGGTTAACATCATGTTGAAGTTTTATTCATGGTCGAAAATGGAACTACTAGCCAGTTAACATCATGCTGATCAACATTTATGCATAGCACATCTTCATATGATGCACAGTCAAAATGCCCACAAAATGTCAAGTGTGCAAAACACAGAGAAAACGAGGGAAGAAGTTTTGGCAAGTGCTGGACGTGGTGTGCGTAGATGAAAATGGGGACCCACATGTCCATAAAGGCAGATTTGGAGATATTTTCCCTGCATAGGTGGAATCGAACCCGGGCGGAACAGCTGTCTGGTAGTGTCACTTGGCCACTAGGCTAGTTCAGCAGTTTCGTTAATAATAAGGCACTTCCTCAGGTGGTCGGATCCTCTCCTACGCCTTTGTGCGCTCGCCGCGACGCCGCTGTCTGCCGTCGTGAACATGCTGAACAAACGAGACGAATCTAGAGAGAATTGTACGTGGAGAGGCAGATAGTCGGGACCCACCAGGTCTATGGCCGTACGCAAGCAAGTGCCCCATCGAAAAAATACTTCCTCCTAATGCTATACTGACATTGGGGCCCATGTTTGTCAACATAGCTACATTTTTTAGGTGCTTCAACATAGTTACTATAGGAGATAAATTCTCAACGAAGCCGGGAGCTGGCAGGTATCATTTATTATCACTGGGGCATCAAGTATGAGCTGGGTTTTGGGCTGCCCCGTCTAGGCTTTCATTTTTAACATGCGCAACCCACGTCCTCGGATGGGAGGTCCATAGGCCTGTTTGTATTTTCTTGAGGGCCGTCATGTATCGACCGGCCTATGGACCTCCCATCTAAGGTTTTATTTTTCATGAATATTGGTAGCCCAATTTAGGTATTTTTTGAAAAAAACGCAGAGGTCTGTTCTATTTTTCTATATAAGAATAGGAACGCCAGGTCCAACTTATGTTTCCCTTCTAACTATATTATATATATTTAAATTATTTTATATGTTATTATATATTATTTTTATTGTCATCATATATTTAACAGATACTTACATATGTAAGAAAACAATATCCCACATCTTATTAACTTATAAAAATAATTTCTAAACAATAAAATCCTAGATTGTTTTGGCACGGAAATCCTAGGATTGTGTACAAAAGCTTGGTAAGATTTAAGGACGAATGTAATAGTATCACTTATTATTTAAATATATTTATAACAAAATGCTCAACCCCTTTTTATTTTTTGATAACATTGTTGGCCCAACCCAACATTATAATTAGAATCAGCCCAACAAAATCATGTATTTTGAGAAAGTGCAAATGGCCTGTAATTTTTGAGGAAATAAAATAAATGGGCCGCATGGACGCTACATTATTTGTTCACCCATCCCAGCTAATGGCTGTAATTCAAAAAAAAGATCAAACTGACTATAAATTCTACCGCGCAAAAAAGACTGTAAATTCTGAAAAAATGGGTTGAATACGTGCCACATTTTTGGAGGCTGAAATGTGGGCCAATAGGTCGAAGCTAACGCAAGTCGTTGTCAATTTAGTCAACAAATGATTCTAACATGTTAGCCGTTGGATTTACATCCAACAACTGGCATCCATCTTCAATCTCTCGTCTTCTTACTCCAGTGCCGCCGGGACCACCTCCCGCCTCCTGCTGCTAGCAGCTCTGCTTAGCATGCTTCGCTATGAAGCGCTACTCCACCGTTGGCCAGGCCATCCCTCCACCGCTCCACACCTCTTGTTCTTCTCCACCGACTACCGAACCACACCGCACTAGAACCAGTTAACCCTCGTACACCTCTCTGTCTGCGACTCTACTCCCGCGTCTTCCCATCTCCGGCTCATTGCTGTCCGGGGCCTCGCCGTCGTCCACCACCTTGGATGCGCTCGGCGCGGCATGTTCAACGTGATCAGCGAATGACACCATCGGAAGTAGACTGTGAGTGGAGAGGCTGACAGCTGGGTCCACGGCCGCACACAAGGAAATGCCTCCTTATTACGCGCAAAATAATGATTCCTCCACCTGACATCTGCGACCCACCGGAAGGGCCTCTGTATTTTGCGAAAAAACGTGCCCCCCGCTAACAGGTCAGACCCACCAGCTATCTTCGCATGCAAGGAAGTGCGTCCTTATTACGCACAAAAAAATGAATACTCCCCTTGCTAGCTGGAACCCAGCATAGTGGGAGGCTGACTTGTGGGCATGCCAAGTTGGCGGGGATGGGGGGCTTTGTCAATTTAGTCAATATGAACGATTCTAGCTCCTGTTACCGTATGATGTTCATCCAACAGCCATAGTGCTTCTTCAACCTCTGGTCTTCTTGCTCCAGCCGCCCAAACCAGCGCCGGTCGTGCCACGTGCTCCTGCCTCTCGTGGCCGGATGTGATGCCGTGGAGGCCTCACCGCCTCCTACTACTCCCATCGATGGGCAGGCCATCCCTCTACTCACCCACACCCCCTGTTATTCTACGACGACGGCAGCCTCACACCGCAGCCGAACCAGTGAACCCTCGTACTCCTCTTCGCGTGGGCATCCACTGCTATTTCTTCCCCGGCTCAGTGTCGTCCCCTTCCTAGGCCTCGTCGTCATCCACCACCATGGTGGTCTCGGCGCGGCATGGTCAATGTGGTGAACGACCGATTTCCATCGGAATAGTACTATACGTGGAGAGGCTGACAGCTGGGTCCACGGCAGCCGCAAGGAAGTGCCTCCTTATTACGTGCAAAATAATTATTCCTCCATCTGATAGCAAGGACCCACCAGACGGGCCACCGTATTTCGTGAAAAAATCGTTTCCCCCTCACTGCTGGGACCCACCAGCTACACCTTCGCATGCAAGGAAGTGCGCCCGGGCAAAAAAACGATTCGCGCCCTGACTGTTGGGACCCACCAGCTACATCTTTGCACGCAAGGAAGTGCCTAACAGTCGAGACCCACCTGGTCAAAGGGTACATAGCGTTGTCATTCTGGTCGCGAACATGTACGTACATATATACTGGTCGATGTAGAGTCGCGCACGTGTCGTAGTAGAGGTGCACACGTAGCATGTACACGTATGTACAACGGCCAGTGTGCAAGAAAGAAAATACGGCCACGTATGTGTTCATACGGGCGGGGTCTCTAACGCCTACTCGCGCATACGTACGGCCAGGGCTTGTGTACATGGTTGGGTCAGAACGGAGAAACAGCGTCATCGTCGTGTTCATGGGGAGCCAACCGGCTGGGTCGAAACGGAATGCGTCGTTGTGTTCATCGGGAGGGCTTGGACGGAACATGCGATGGAAACGAGGCCTGGCGTACTGCAGAACGGAGGAAACGACCTTGTGTTCGACCGGCCAGATTCGAAACAGGATCCTGTTCATCGGGAGGGGTCTGGCATACCGCAAAACGGAGGAAACGGATCTCCTACGGTCGAAACGGGGGTCCTGTTGATCGGGAGGGGTGTGGAGTGCCGCAAAATGGACGAAACGGACTTGTGTTGGAGCGCTACGGTCGAAACGGGGGTCCTGTTCATTGGGAGGGGTGTGGCGTACCGCAAAACGGGACTCCACGGGATACTGTTCATCTCCATTGTCGACCTCCTCCAGCCTCCACGGGCTACCGTCGACCTCCTCCAGCCTCCACGGGCTCCTGTTCATCCAGCCTCCACCGCGCGCTACTCCACCGGCTACTGTTCAACCACCCCTCCGCAGGCACCCCTCCACCATCTACTGTTCATCCAGCCCTCCACGGGGTCCTGTTCATCCAGGCCCAACCGGCTTGATCAATCGGGGTCCAGTTCATCCAGAGGCATCGCCACGGGGTCCTGTTCATCCACCCCCACCCCTCACTGTTCATCCACCCCCCGCAGCGCTCACTATTCATCCAGAGGCAGCATCGATCGGCTTCAGTTAGCAGCAGTAGTGAAGGAATCGCTCGATCGGGTTCAGTTAACAGCCATCGATCGATCGCTCGGGTTCAGTAACGCGTAGCCTGCAGTGCAATCGCTCGGGTTCATTTAGATCCCAACGCCTCACTCGGGTTCTGTTAGAGCCAACGCCTCGCACACACGCGCGTACATGTACGAGAGAACGCGCATCGCTCGACCCCCGACCACCCATCGTAACCGGGAACTTCCTGAAATTTTCCTCGCCCTCGCTTCTACCACGATTTTTTCCATCATGGACGGCCCAAAGAATATCATGCAGCTGCGTCTCCGGCCCGCCCAGGACGAAAAGCCCATTTTCTGTCATGATTTTTTGTCATAGAAATAGGAGCCCACCACATCTATGATGATACTGGGTTTTGTCACATTTATCGTCATAGAAGTGTCATAAGTATGACAGAAAAAAATTCGTTTGGCCCTAAATGTCATGGATGTGTCTTTTTTTTGTAGTGTGGCAAAGATTGGCACTTCTGGGGCCTGTTCAAAAGTCGCCAGGTGATTTAAATATTCTCTATTATGAATCACCGGGTGGGTCCAAGAAGTATTAGAACAAAGGATGAAGTGCAAATGTTTAGCTTACTGAAGATGGCGGTTGTCATGTGGATTATGTGTTGCTTTAAACCGGCAAGTTCCTCAGTCACCGGCTTAAGTTGATTTCCAGCCTCTTCAGCTCTCTTCAGTAGTACAACATTGTCAGACTCCCAGGCATTTCTCTTAGCATCGAAACCCGCCTTGACCTTTTCAAATTCTTCCAATGAAGTTTTTAGCCTTGACTCGGCTTTGCAAGTTTCAGCCTATTGCAGTTCATGTTTTTCTTCAAGCCACCCATTCAAGCCACCCAGTTGCAACTCTTTCATGTTCAACTCTTCCTGAAATATAATGTTGAAGCAATGATTGCTACACAATGAACAATGTCAATATTATACTAATATCCCAGAGCACATTGCAAGCAATATACTTGGCACTTGGGGGCTAATGTAGGTCATTTCAATTCTTATTATGACCCGACTTATCTTGTCATATTAAGCCGGCCCTTGGGGGCTACATGATTTATTTTACTAAGGTCATTGAAGACCCGGCTTATCTTGTCAGATTAAGCCGGCCCTTGGGGGCTACATGTTTGATTTTACTAAGGTCATAGAAGACCCGGCTTATCTTACGAGATTAAGCCGACCCTTGGGGGCTACATGATTGATTCTATTAAGATCATTAAAGACCCTGCTCATCTGTGTTAGGATAAGCCGGCCCTTGAGGGCTATATATGGTTTTGTTCAAAATTAATGATTTGAAGACCCGGCTCATCCTTGGTAGGATAAGCCAGACCTTGGGGGCTACAGGAGTATATGCATATGAACCAGTGGAAAGAGGTTTAGTTTGTACCTCGAACTTCTGCTTCATCAGGTTAACCAGGCTAGCCTCCATATCGTGGCTTGTGTGCAGACAGCTTAGGTAGCTTGCGTGCAACTCGCTTGCGCTAAAATCCGCATAGTGCTGCAGATCTAGTTTTAGTTTGCCCTTGTCTGCGGCTGGTGGTACTTCTTTGGCGCTATGTTTAGCCAAGACAGAAGGGTTTCCTAGATCTGTATAGCCTATGCTAGTAATGAGGACATCTTTAGTCACCTTCTCAGAAGGAATCTCTTTAGTTAACTTGACAGGGCTTGGCGGCTTAGGGCTCGGTTGGTCATGACTGGCGGCTGGGATGATTTCTGTATGCATTGGCTCAAGAACTGTTGCATCAATTTGTGGTGGCGGGTCATTGGCACGGTCTTCAGGATTTTGAATTGAAGCTTCAGGGGCCTCTGCCGTCTATTTCTCCGGTTCAAGGGCTTTGGGATCCCTTGAAGACCCACCCACCTTCTATTTCTTGCCCGCTTTGCTACGCCTCTATGACAAAGATACAAGAGCTTATGAGTATATGTCATTGTAAGTCGTTTATGAACAAGTAGAAGTACTTACCCATGGGCAACCTTGAAGATAAGCATTTGAGTTCTAGTAGAGTCGCCAGACGACGGAGGTGCTACCTGATAGTCGAAAGGATTAAGAGGTTGACGAAAGAGACCAGCCTTCGGAAGAGAAAGAGTTAAGCTATGAGGCACCTCATTTCGATGCTTGTGAGGGGCAAGAATGTTGGGTAAGCCAGAGTTGAGGTCTTGAGTACCGTCACTCTGGGTCATGCGTCTTGAATCATGCTGCTGCTTCTTCGAAAGAAAATGGGGGTCCAAATGAGCAAGAGGATGAGAAAATCTTACTTTCTGGATGACCTGCCGAGTCGACATCAATAATTTGCATAAAAAGACGACCAAGGGAGTCAAGTTCTACCTCTGAGTCATCCAGCTTGAGAAGATCTTCTGCAACTTGTTTCTTACAGTGGCCCGGAGCACGGGTTTTGGTCATAGGCTTCTTGACCGGCGCGGCAACTTGTAGTTTCTTCGTCCAAAAGGTGCAGTCAGCCTGGATAAGCACAAAAAGATTAAAACAAGGCATAATGTAGAATTAACCTGAATTGAACCAGGGAACTAGTCGGATGGAGTAGATAATTCTTACTTGTTACAATAGAGAAAAATCCCTCCCCAAATCGTGCTTGCATTTTTCATTGCACATGACTTTCCCTATGTAGAAATAACCTGAATTGAACTAGATAAAGGTAAACACTTACTGGTGGTGTTGGATTTCGTTTAAAGAAGGGTGACAAACCAAATTTATTGTAGTTCTCCCGAGACTCGCCTAGTAAAGTCCTTATGGTTATAAAGACTTCTTCAGCAGTAAAGTTGTCTTCAGTGTACCATTGAGGGTCAGTCGGCTCGCCAGAGTACTGACACATTAGGCCGGGATGGTGGCTTAAGGGGAGTATCTTCCAAGAAACCAAACATCGGGTCAAGTCAACTCCAATTAACCCATGAGCTAATAGGGGTTTAGCTATTGAGATTAATGGGAAGGTCTCTACATGCTCTTATGGGATAATTTTGCTTGGAGGCTCAAAATCCATTGGAAGGCGCTTAGCTCTAAACCCAGGTAGAGGATTTTCTGTTGCTGGAGCGATATTAATTTTTACAGTAAAACTAGGTGGTCAACCATCCCTTGGTTGACTTGGTAAGACAGTGGAGGAAAAACTGTTATCTCTTCGTCTCTGAATAGAGATTCCACCTAATTCCTGGCTTGGGCCATTTTGACATTCAGTCTGGCGGTTTATATAAAAGAACTCCTTGAAAAGGGGAACAGTGGGTGCTGTTTCCAGATCAACCTCACAGTTGAAAGTGGCAGATGTTGGATACTGAGTTTGGACCTATATCTTGAGGGTGCAAGTTGAAGTAGTGGAGGATGTCCCAAAAGAATTTAGACCCGGGTGGGGTAAACCCTCTGAGTATGTGATCAGTAAAGACCACAATTTCATCCTCGGTAGGAGTAGGGATTACTTCCCCATTGCTAAGTCGCCTTCCAATTTCTTGCTGACTCGCCAATAGGCCTTGGCATACGTAACCATGGATAATTTCCTTGCTAACCAGAGAACGTTCCCAATTGACGATAGTCATTTTCGGTAGTTTCAAAGCTATGCCCTGGAGATATAATGTGATGAGTTAATACTACGGTGATAAGTTCACTAATGGTTACAAATGATAGTTCAGTAGCTGCAAACCAACTATGGATATACGATTAATCATCATTATGAGTAAATTATAAGCCACCTTTCCGGTGAAGGGCCGGTCAGCTACGGTTAAGATCTATCTTAATTATGGAATGAAATAACTTTCAGGGTATGAGCAGCATATTGGCGGGGTCAGGTTGCAGAAGCATGTTCGGAGCTTTTGGCAGGTTATAAATTCATGATTTATCCGGTTAGAGGCTGGCGGGTTATAAAGTCATTATTTAAACCGCCCAGATAGCATTGGCAGGGAAGTTATCTACAGATTTGGGATTGATGAAAATGGTGCTAAGTATGGGGCCAACATGTTTCACAGTTTATGCCTACAATTTTGAATCTACGATGATTCAAAAAATGAAGAATAATTGCTAAACGTAAAACATGGCAGTGGAGGAACTAAGGAACTAAGGGCCACAAACTGCCACTGTGCTACTTCTGCTTAGCCTTGGATCGAAATAAGCTTTTTAAGTGATAGATGGACGAACTTGGATGAACTACGAGGAACAACGGTGAACTCGGTAAACTAGGGCATCCTAATGCGGATCTGAGAAAATGGTAAGGTGATACCGGATGGTGTTGATGAAGAGCGGGAGTGCGTCGTGTCTTTCTGGTCCGTTCAGGTTGATGCAGTGGCCTTCGTCGGAGTCGCCGGTGGAGAACAGTTGGAGCGGCTGAGCTCTTGTGCAGCGGAGGTCACGAGGAAGAAGAAGTGGAGGTGAAGGAGGTAAGAGTGAAAAAGGAACCCCCTCGTGCCCATTTATAAGGGAAAAGTGAAACAGTAAAATGGCAAGTGCGGAGATCGAGCATATGTCATAATTATCTCAACTCTGGAGGCGCCTCCATTCTCGGATGACCGATTACTGCAAAAAAATCCATTGTTATGTCATGGTTTTTTTCTGGATTTACTTCGCATGATGTCATGGTGGGTTACAGTGATTTATTCAAGTTAAGCATTGGAAAGAAGACTCGCCGACCCGAAGCAGTGAAAATTGACATGAACAAGTTCAAATCAATTTGGGGCCTAATGTTGGGGATATAACCCTGAGGGCGACCCGCCCAGGAGGGGCTAGATTACACCGTTGGTGACTCAATATGACGAAGGCCCAAGTAGGTCCAAGAAGATGAAACATGAAGACTGTAAGCGGCTTACAAGGTGGGCCTGTTGAAGGCCGAAGACCTGGCTGTAGAATCATGACCCAAATGGTGTGAGCCACCACGTTGGCGACTTGCCTTGCAAGGCAGGGCAACATAGAAGCCAAGTTGGTCATGTTGTGTGATCTGGCTTGGACTCTTGTAAGCCCTGGGCCTCCACCGGTATATATAAAGGCGAGACCCTAGGGGGGGGTTAACTCAAGAAACAATTAATCGACAGCTAGGTCAAGTGATTCCGCTCCCTTGTAATCGATATTCAAGCAATAGTTAACAAAAGAAGGAGTAGGCTTTTACCTCGCTAAGATGGACCGAACTAGGGTAACACTTGTGTCCTTTGTCCCGTTCAACCCCTTCGAGCTAACCTACGTTGTGATGCCTACACACCTAAGTCCTTTCACAAGGGCATCTGCCGTGATAAAACCACAACACAAGCTCAAATCCATTTTGGAGAAGATTGAGGATCCAACAGGCTGATCATACAGGTCGTTGATTCTGGGAAGCGGATACTTGTTCTTTATGGTGACCAGGTTGACAACTCGATAATCTACAACCATCCGATCTGTTCCATCCTTCTTCTTGACGAAGACGATACAAGCCCGTGGAGAAGAACTAGGACGGATGAAACCCTTTTGCAAGGACTTGTCGAGTTGTTTCTTAAGATTGAATAGTTCTAAGGGTGCCATCTTATAGGGTCTTCTAGATATTGGAACGGTTACTGGGACAAGATCTATCATGAACTCGACATCTCTGTCAGGTGGAACGCCTGGCAGTTCTTCTTGGAAGATATCCGGGAAGTCACGGACTACTGGTATAACTTCAAGGTGTGGAAGAGGGCTGGCATTAAGAGAGTAGAGCTTATGCTCTGACACTCGGTTCAAAACGTTGACTCTCTTGCCCAAAGGGTGGGTAAGTTGAACAGTTTTAGTGGAACAATCAATCTTAGCATAATGGGCTTCCATCCAGTCCATACCCAAGATGATGTTTATGTCTGAGGACTTGAGAGGTATCAAAGATGCAAGAAAGACAAGTCTATCGACAAGAACTCGGGGTTTGAATTACCATGGAAATGGGCATGTCACAAAATGTCATGTTGTGCATTTGAGCATAGCTCTCAGAAATAAATGAATGAGATGCTCCAGTATCGAAAAGAACAGATGCCAGATGGCAGTTAACAAGGAGCATACCAAGGATGACGCTGGGGTCATCACGAGCCTCCTAGGCTGAGACATAGTTCACATGGACACGTACAGTGGTGGCTGGCTTGGCATAGTACACCTTTCCTGCTGGCTTACTATGGCCAACAGACTTTCCAGGCTGGTCGTGAGTGTTGTTCTGGGGTCAATCAAGCATATAGTGGCCTGGCTGTCTGCACTTCAAGCATGTCGCAATGTTGGTGCACGGAGTAGCATTGGTGTCTGGTCCACCATAAGCCTTGGGTGGTGCATACTGTTGACTCGATTGAGGTGCCTCATGGGATGGCCTAGGGGTGAATCTGGGCGGCAGAGCCGTATTTGGAACCCACACCCGGCGCTTCTGGGAGCCAGAACTGGATGATGAACCAATATCACGGGGGTGCTTTGGTGTAGCCTCATAGTCAGTCTGGCCAGTTTCAACACTAATGGCATTGTTTGTAAGTTTCTAGAAAGAAGCACAATCGTGGAGACGGAGGTCGTGATGTAGCTCAAGGCTAAGCCCCTTTCGGAACCTTGTCTGCTTCTTGGCGTCAATGGACACTTCCTCAGGAGCGTAGCGTGCTAGATTCCTGAACACTCGGCTATAGACATCCATAGTTAGCTTGCCTTGGGTGAAGTTACAGAATTCCTCCCTTTTGCGATCCATTAGGCCCTCTGGGATGTGTGATACGTCCCCAACATATCTATATTTTTCTATTGTTCCATGCTATTATATTATATGTTTTGGATGTTTTATATGCATTAGGGTGCTATTTTATATTATTTTTGGGACTAACTTATTAACCTAGAGCCTAGTGCCAGCTTTTGTCTTTTCCTTGTTTTTGAGTTTTATAGAGAAGGAATATCAAACAGAATAAACCTTTCGCGATGATTTTACTTGGACCAAAAGACACACGTAGGACTTGGAGATGAAGTCAGAGGAGCCCCGAGGAGGCCACAAGCCTCAGGGGCGCGCCCTGAGGGCTTGTGGGGTCCTTCGGAGCTCCTCCAACCCAAATTCTTCGCATATAAATTCACAAATATTCCCATACGACTAGAAGCTTCCACCAAAATAATTTTCCACCGCCGATACCTTCTGTGCCCGTGAGTTCCCATCTTGGGGCCTTTTCTGGCATCTTGCTGAATGGAGATTCGATCACGGAGGGCTTCTTCCTCAACTCTGTTGCCCTTCCGATGAAGCATGAGTAGTTTACCACAGACTTACAGGTCCATAGCTAGTAACTAGACAGCTTCTTCTCTCTTTTTGATCTTCAATACATTGTTCTCCTCGATGTTCTTAGAGATCTATCCGATGTAATATTCTTTTGCGGTGTATTTGTCGAGATACAATATCTTTTCAGAATTCTAATATGCATGATTATTTCTCTTCGAATTATCGGTTTGGTCTGGCCAACTAGATTGGTTCTTCTTCCAATGGGAGAGGTGCTTAGTTTTGGGTTCAATCTTGCGGTGTCCTCACCCAGTGATAAAAGTAGGGGTAGCGAGGCACGCATTGTATTACTGCCATCAAGGGTAAAAGGATGGGGTTTTCATCATATTGCTTGAGATTATCCCACTACATGATGTCATCTTACTTATGGCGTCACTACAAAAAATGGCACATCCGTGACATTTTAGGCCGAACGAATTTCTTTTCTGTCATACATATGACAATTCTATGGCGATAATTGTGACAAAACCCGGTATCATCATAGATGTGGTGGGCTCCTACTTCTATGACAAAAAATCATGACAGAAAATGGGCTTTTCGTCATGGGTGGGCCGGAGACACAGCTGCATGACATTCTTTGGGCCGTCCATGACGGAAAAAACCGTGGTAGAAGCGAGGGGGAGGAAAATTTTGGGGAGTTGCCGGTTACGGTGGGAGGTCGGGGGCCAAGCGATGCACGTTTCTCTCGTACAGGTATGCGCGTGTGTGCGAGGCGTTGGCTCTAACTGAACCCGAGCGAGGAGTTGGGCTCTAACTGAACCCGAGCGATTGCACTACAGGCTACGCGTTACTGAACCCGAGCGATCGATCGATGGTTGTTAACTGAACCCGATCGAGTGATTCCTTCGCTACTGCTGCTAACTGAAGCCGATCGATTTTGATGAACAGTGAGCTTTGCGGGGGTGGTTTGGATGAACAGCGAGCGGTGGCGTTGCCTCTGGATGAATAGGACCCCGTCGTGTGGAGGGCTGGATGAACAGTAGACGGTGGAGGGGTGGTTGAACAGGACCCCGTGGTGTGGAGGGCTGGATGAATAGTAGATGGTGGAGGGGTGCCCGTGGAGGGGTGGTTGAACAGGAGCCGGTGGAGTAGCGCGCGATGGAGGCTGGATGAACAGGAGCCCGTGGAGGCTGGAGGAGGTCGACGGTAGCCCGTGGAGGCTGGAGGAGGTCGATGGTGGAGATGAACAGTATCCCGTGGAGTCCCGTTTTGTAGTACGCCACACCCCTCCCGATGAACAGGACCCCCGTTTCGACCATAGCACTCCAACACAAGTCCGTTTCGTCCGTTTTACGGTACGCCACACCCCTCCCGATGAACATGACCCCCGTTTCGACCGTAGGAGGTCCGTTTCCTCCGTTTTGCAGTACACCACACCCCTCCCGATCAACAGGACCCCCGTTTCGAGCGTAGGAGGTCCGTTTCCTCCGTTTTGCGATACGCCACACCCCTCCCGATCAACAGGACCCCCGTTTCGACCGTAGGAGGTCCGTTTCCTCCGTTTTGCGGTACGCCAGGCCCCTCCCGATCAATAAGATCCCGTTTCAAACGTGGCCGGTCGAACACAAGGTCGTTTCCTCCGTTGTGCGGTACGCCAGGCCTCGTTTCCATTGCCTGTTCTGTCCAAGCCCTCCCGATGAACACGACCACGCATTCCATTCCAACCCAGCCGGTTGGCTCCCCATGAACATGACGATGACGCTGATTTTCCGTTCTGACCCAGCCATGTACGTATGCGTGAGTAGGCGTTCGAGACCTTGCCCGTATGTATGTACGTGGCCATATTTTCTTTCTTGCACCCTCGCCGTTGTACGTACGTGTACATGCTACGTGTGCGCTTCTACTACGACACGTGCACGCCTCTACATCCACCAGTATATGTGTACGTACATGTTTGCGACCAAAATGACCAGGTGGGTCCCGACTGTCAGGCACTTCCTTGCGTGCGAAGATGTAGCTGGTGGGTCCCAGCAATCAGGGGGGGCGAATTGTTTTCTTTTTGCCCGGGCGCACTTCCATGCGTGTGAAGATGTAGCTGGTGGGTCCCAGCAGTCAGGGGGCGAATTGTTTTTTTTGCCCGGACACATTTCCTTGCGTGCGAAGGTGTCGCTGGTGGGTCCCAGCGGTCAGGGGGTGAATCGTTTTATTTTTTTGCCCGGACGCACTTCCTTTCATGCGAAGATGTAGCTGGTGGGTCCCACCAGTCATGGGGAAACGTTTTTTTCGCGAAATACAATGGCCCGTCCGGTGGGTCCCTGCTGTCACATGGAGGAATCATTATTTTCCGCGTAATAAGTTGGCACTTCCTTGTTGCGGCCGTGGACCCAGTTGTCAGCCTCTCCACGTATAGTCCACATCCGATGGAAGTCGTTCCTTGACCACGTTGACCACGCCGTTCTGAGAGCACCAGGGCGGTGGACGACAGCGAGGCCTAGGAAGGGGACGACGGGGAGCCGGGGAAGACGCGGCAGTGGAAGCCCGCGCGGAGAGGAGTACGAGGGTTCACTGGTTCGGCTGCGGTGTGAGGCTGCCGTCGCCTCAGGGCCTGACCAGCGGTGGGAATAGTAGGGGGCGGTGAGGCCTCCGCGGCAGCACAGCCGGCCACGGGAGGCAGGAGCATGCGGCACGACCGGCGCTGCTTTGGGCGGCTGGAGCAAGAAGACTAGAGGTCGAAGAAACACTATGGCCGTGGGTTGGACATCGTACAGTTACTGGAGCTAGAATCTGTCATATTGACTAAAGTTGACAAAGGCCCCCGTCCCAATCAACTTAGTAGGCCCACAAGTCAGCCTCCCACCATGGTAGGTCCCAGCTAGCAGGGGGAGTATTCATTTTTTTGTGCGTAATAAGGAGGCACTTCCGGTGGGTCCAAGCTGACAGCGGTGGGAACGTTTTTTTCGCGAAATACGCTGGCCCGTCCGATGGGTCCCAGCAATCAGGGGGGAAACGTTTTTTTCGTGAAATAAGGTGGCCCGTCCGGTGGGTCCCTGCTGTCAGGTGGAGGAATAATTATTTTGCGCGTAATAAGGAGGCATTTCCTTGCGGCCGCCTGGACCCAGCTATCAGCCTCTCCACGTACAGTACTCTTTCGATGGAAGTCGGTCGTTGACCACGTTGACCACGCCACGCCGAGAGCACCAGGGCGGTGGTCTGGACGATGGCGAGGCCTAGGAAGGGGACGATGCGGAGCCGGGGAAGACGCAGCAGTGGAAGCCCACACGGAGAGGAGTACGAGGGTTCACTGGTTCGGCTGCGGTGTGAAGCTGCCGTCGCTGCAGAATAATAGGGGGTGTGGGTGAGTAGAGGGATGGCCTGGCCATCAGTGGGCGTAGTACGGGGCAGTGAGGCCTCCGCGGCATCACAGCCGGCCACGGGAGGCAGGAGCACGCGACACGACCGGCGCTGCTTTGGGCGGCTGGAGCAAAGAAGACCAGAGGTTGAAGAAGCACTACGACCGTTGGATGGACATCGTACGATCACTGCAGCTAGAAATCGTTTATATTGACTAAGTTGACAAATCCCTTGGTACGCGTCCACCTAGTAGGCCCACAGCTCGGATTTGGCAGAGAACATATAGCCCATTTGCGATTTCTAAGAATGTACAGCCCATTTTTTAATTCTAATGGAATTTACTACAACCCATTTACAGTTTGTTAAAAGTACAACCCAACTTCTAGCTTGGACAACAATTAATAATTTCAAACAACTGCTCAAAACAGAATTCAAAAAAAATTCCCACATTTTGATGAGATCCAAAATTTCTAGTCAGGTTAAATATAATTTCAAAATAAAGTTGTATTACGTTAAAATCCAACAAAATATTGCACGCGCAACTAGTAATGAAATGAAAATTTCCAAATTCCAAAAATAATATATTTTTCAAACTAATTACGTGTTTGGTGCATAGTAATTGCCCAGTTATTATAATTACGTCCATTTATTATTTCTTAAAGTCCATTTTCTTGTTAAGCCTAATGCATACCTCCTAGGAAACTTTGCAGCCCAGCGGGGCGGATAATAAGTTGACCCGGATATTGTGTACAACTATCGGCCCAGTTGCATTGCTGATGTTGAAAAAAGGCTTGTGTAGTACAGTACAACCTAACATGGTTACTCAGCCCACATTAAGCGACGCCAGAATGGCCCAAACAAGGCTTCTGTAAAACTTTTTGAAGTCACTGAGCTCAATTAATAACTTAAGAAAAAAGTTAGATTACACTGGAACCTAATTAAAAGCTATCACGAGCAAATAAATAATTCAACGGGTCCCACTTGTGCGTGTGCGCGTGTGTGTGCATGTGTGTGTGTGTGAGAGAGAGAGAGATAGAGAGAGAGAGACCCATCGGTCGATGCTCGTAAATACATCTTTTAGCCATATGCATTGCTGATGCTCAGTAAAAACTTATATAGTTGACACAATCATATAGAACATCATAGCACACTGAACTTGCATACAAAAATTTCACGCAGGCGGCACAATTAGGATGGAAGAAGTGGATCGCTACGGGAAGGGCTATGTTGAAACCAACGAAGTCGTACATAATGGTAAATCGTCTTTATAAATGACGGGGAAATATCTTGAATGTTGTGCAAAGAAAACAGATATACAACACAATAAGTTCTGCTAGCACATTAAGTTGACGTACATCCCTTTCTAAAAAAAGTTCAGGTACAAAATTAGAACAGGTCACAATCAAATGTACTGGCATATCAGTGCTTCAGACCAATAGCTCCGATTTAACTAGTACTATCTGACAAGATTCAGTTGTTACCTCAAATTACAGCACATCCAGGCAGCCAGTCCTGCCTCTTCTCCCAAAGAAGCAGTGGCCTCCGCTGCGCGATGGAGTAGGCCCTGTGCCATCCATCATTCCGAGCAACACGGGGAAAGTCTGACGTTGACTCCTGTAATGGAACTCGTCGATGGACCCTGGCACCAGCGGCGGCGGCAGGACTTCGATTGATGGATTGACCACTTCTTCGACATGCACGAACACTCGATACAGGTACATCCCTAACGTGGTCTGCGGCGGCCTTGGTGGCGACGAATAGTATAACCCCGATTCTTGCACCAGTATCTCAACACTAATCACCTTCGGTATGGTGGACGGCTTCTTCATCCATGCCATAACCGTCAGAGCCCAGCTGTCTGGAGGAACAAACAAACTTACGAGCTCACCTCCAAGGTCGTTGATAAGCTCGTTCATGGACTCGCTGTTCCAAGCACGTCGAGGCATGCCGTGGAAGGTAAGCTTTGTTAAAAACTCAAGCTCAGAGGGCACCGAGCCCCATCCTGGGTGCCACCGATCAAAGCTCACCAGCGCGCCATCGTAGAACAAACGCCGGGAAGATTCGAACACACGACTACAGTCGAAAGTTGTCCGGAACCTGGCGAAGAAATCAGCAGGTGGCGGACAGACTTCGACGAGCAAGTCTCTTATTTCGATGCCATGTGCAATGCCAAGAGCTTTGACAAGGTCGTCCGGTGAGACGGGAGGCCGGTCGCCGTTGATGGTTACCATCAGCACTTTGCCGGCAAACTAGTCGTCAAGCGCCGTCATGCCACTATTAAGTGACAGCACGCAGCGACCGAAGGTAGGACGGAACTCAGGATATCCGGCTCGGAGATCCGCGTTGACCGGCGACATGATAGTGCGCTTGAGTATAGGGAGTACATGAGGGGGATTTGGGGGAACTGGAGTAGGAATCGAGATTCCAGAGGTGGGGGAGGGGCGAGAGACTTGGGATGAAAAGGTAGCATGAATTTCAAGCATGCGCTAATATGCTCTCGGCGCGCAAGCGCACGAAAACATCGATGGTGCCCACATGTCGACCTAAGAGTCCTTATTCTTTCTTTTTTGGAGAGCCCGGCCTTTTTTTCCAGGATCTTTTGAGAGCCCGGCCCGAGAGTCATAATTGACCTGTTTGGCATTGCGTTACTACTCGTCCCATATTCAACGACGCCTCACTGGTCCAAACAAGTGTACATCATCGAAAAGACAGTGAGCTCAAATTATATAACCTGAAAAAAGGAGATATATTCTGAACACTGGAGAATGGTGATGCCCTCATTTAGCCCACCAGTAGTTCGAGACAATAAATAGTTCGAAACAATGATATATACAACATTCAAACACTGACTAGTGACTACTACTGACATAAATAGCAAGACATGATAGTTCATAAGAAGTCTTGCTACACCACCAAAACGCACCCATCTGTAGCGCTCAGACTCTCGTGATCCAGACGATAATGACATTCTAAACAGAAGCAACTATTACATAGAAAGAGTGACATAGACGAGGATGACCAAATGACAAGGAATATGCATAACAAAAGAAAGAACTACCCATCCAGAACCAGCAGCAAAGACAACAAAGTCATTCGAAGAGATGATCCAACACCATCATAATTTGTAGCCCCGCTTCAGCGACCAGTGATCCGGAGACACCAGTACTCCACCCTTTCGATGCAACAGCCTAATTACCTATCAACCTGAAGGCTTGAACCACATCACTGCCTGTCGTAATTGAGACATCCAAGGATCAAAGTTAATCCGGATGCCTTTGTCATTCTCACCTTCTTTGGCTGCAGGATGTATCGTTGACAATCAGGGGAGTTTGTTCCCGAACTCCTAGGGCTCGCCGTGTACACACAGTGTTCCATAGCAAACAGAGCCTCTCTGCGATCAAGGTCCTTGCCAACGGTGATCTCCTGGTTAATCGGATAATTGAGTCCGAGAAACAGAGAGTGTGAACCAAGGCTGTTTACCCGCCTCCAACTAAAAAAATCCTAAAGGCCCCAACAAGCTGGTATCCTGCTCATAGACATAACAACCACTGTCCGGATACTTAGGTATTACACGGTGCTTGTATACAGTGGGGTTTTTGCAATATAACTTTTCTGGCTCATGTGTCCGAACGATCATCAGTCTTTTGTCGTCGTCTGATCGAGCGAGGAACCAGTTGTGCTTCCCTGTTTTTGGCAAAGGTGGTGTGATTACAAAGGGAAGTAACTGTAGGGACACTACATCATATAAAAAAGGACAGGCATTGTTAATGTAAGATCAGCATTGTTCAGAGTATGAGTAGGATAATGCAAGAAAAAGCATTGATATGCCCCTGTTGGAACTGGGAGGAAAATACAGGGAAATGTATACTGGGTTCGAAAATATAGAAGTGCCATGCATGGTTATACTCATGTTATCTCGCAATTGATTCTTCACATGAAACTACCATGTCATGCATGTTATGTAATCATGTTCTGTCCTCACAAAAAAATTCTTCAAGGTAACTAACAGACCATGCATTGTTATATACTCGTGTTCTGTGGGCAAATTTTTTGTGAGGATATTATTCTAGCCATTGATTGCAGAAGGGCGAATATAGGTATGTACACATGGTAAGCATTGCAGGATTTCACTACATCCAAATATAGAGTTCTCCATATGCACATTTACTTCCCTAATGTATGGTTAGATGAAACCAACAGCGTGGTGCATGTTTATACATCATGAAAATGAGGAAACTAACATGGCCATTGATATAAACTCATATTTAGTAGTAGTATATAGATTACTGTAAAAATAAGGATAATATCCATATATTCCTAACCGTTTGATTATTCAGGGTACAAATTGGCTGTAATGACATGGTCACAATTGCATGAATTAACTCATTCCAAATATAGCTGATTTACGGCGTCTCTAATATATTGCCATAGTTCTACTCAAATTCGGCTCAAACAGGGATATGCCAATCATCACAAAAAGTTCAAACGGTGTCATGGCGTCATCATTAATATGAGAAGGAAACAACTTACACGCGCCGTCCCAGCAATACGTGGTGCCATCTGCTTTGTCGATTGCGTAGATGATGCCACTATGTTCAATAGCATCACAGAAGTGTGTATCAGCTTTGACGATGATCCACTGCGAGCCGAGTTGTCTCCAGCTAAAAAAGGAACCGGCATAAAGATAGGCGAGTCCGCGGTCGAACAAGGCAATTAGCATGAAGTCTACGTAATTCGCATGTCGTGTGGGCACTTGGCAGATTACAATCTTCTGCAAAACAAGGTCCGTCCAACTGACGTAGTAATATAGATGACTTGGACCGCGATGGTAATACTCTATATAATCCAATGGAGGAAGGATAATCTCATGGGAGGTCTGGAAGTTCACAAGCACCAACTTTTTACTGTCTTCTCTGAAGGCAGCCATCCAGTGGGAGTTCATGCTGACCCAGTACATACCTGCCAAGAAGTTTCGGGCGATGGTGATCGGATCGATGTCGAGGGAAATGATGTACGGCGACACACTACATACCTGCAAAGAAGTTTCGGCTAATGGAGATCGGATTGAAGTCGAGGGGCATCATGCACGCCTCCGTATCATGGTGAGCCAATCTCGCAAGACCAGATAGCAGCAAGCAGGGTGTCTTGAAAAGCTTAGGCCTCGCTTCGATGATGGCTGTGTGCATGTCCCTCGAGCATGCAGCCAGCCGCAGGGCGGTCAACATATCCATACACGAACAACAGAGGTCGAGGATGTCACTGGGGAGATTGCTCCAATCGCGGCTCATATTGATGCTGCGCGGTTCGTGTACGGCCATGGTGGAGTTTGGAAGGGGGCTTGATTTATGGGAGAAGGATATCGATGCTGGAGCGGCTAGCGAGGGAATAGTGGTACTGGGGTAGGCGAGTGAGGCGACGGTACACGGGGGCACAGTGAGATGGAGATGGAGACGGAGACGGAGAAGGAGATGGAGATGGAGTGCTGCTATGGGAGTGGAGAGGGAGACGAGGCAAGGCGCCAATGTGCTGTACAGCGGCGGTGACAAACTGCACAGTGCACAGGGTGAGGCTGACTTTGGTAACCCGAGCATGCCGCCTCGCCTGGACTACTGTCAGGAGCAGGGTGTTGTCACTTCACTGTGAGGACTGGATGAATAGTATTTGACCATCAAGTGTACCACAGTTGTAGTACTACTACTACTACTAGTAGGAACATGAGTACTCCAGTATTGTATAGCGGAAACAGGTCTCCCGTGCTAGCATGCCTGTTCACTTCATCGTTCAGGTATCATCCATATTGCGAGCAGAACCAAATTCTCGTGCATGCCCAATCAATGCCCTGCCGTGATGCATGCAGTGGTCATTCTGGTGCATCAAGGATGGCATGCAGATCGTTCCACATTTGAGAAGAGGAAAAATGGAAAGGTAGAACGCGGTAGCAGAGGAAGAGAACGCTGGCTAACGAGGCTGGGAGGGGATCGAGCAGGAAGTTAATGCTCCATGCCTAAAGGTTTCGGGAAAACCTGATTTTCATAAGGTGACTTATACTCACCTAAACGGAGGGAGTATTCCTTAACCATAGAATGTTGTGTCTCCCACTCACGCGCTCAAAAAAAAGCTACAACACATTTTTTTATCTGTTTGCATAGGTCCCACCTATCAGGAAGGATGGGAACGTACACGAACAGGTACGACTCCTCAGTCTACCCGCATGGCCTTTCCGTTTAGTCTACCTAGCCGTATAATCAACTGCCTGCACGCAACTTCTCCCATTTACTTCTCCATCAGGAACCGATTCGCCTCGGCTTCTTCACCTCCCCTTCGTCTTCATTTGCATCCAAACCCCACTGCATTCACATTGTGTTAACCTCTTTAAATAATCATCTACTACTTCAGTTAGACTAGCCATCTAATCCTAATTCTCCAAACCATAGCCCTCCGTTCCTGCGGTTCCAAATGGCGAAATAGATCGAGATGCAGGTTTTTAGCGTCTAACATGTCCTCGTCGAAGGCTTGATGCGCATAGTTGCCACCGTCACCGCCAACCCAATGGTTGTTCAGTAGTGGATCAACAATGTATCCAACTCCCACGAAAAGGTAGAGACGAGGGTCATCGGTCTCGACGCAGAGTACACAGAGCTTGCCCCTGGGAAGATCCAGCGCGCCGCCATCCTTCAGCTGTGCCTCGAAGATGATGTTTTGGTGTACCACATCATACACTCGCCCTCCATACCAGGTAAGCTTCACGATTTCTTTTCTCGGGAGGATGTATACTTCTGTGGGGAAGCCATCGAAGGGGAGAAACAGAAGCTGGAGCCGTACAACCTTGATTTGAAAAGCATCACTGACCTACAAACCAGAAAAAAAATTCCTGTAGAAGATTGTACTAAACAGACACCATCCCTATTCGACGTAGCAAATTTTGTGCTCGGTACAAATCTTCAAAAGGGTGACGAGACGGTGGCATTAAGGTCGTCTGGATGGGAGAATTATCCCTTGACGTACGAGCGGATAAAATATGCTACCCTCGATGCCCGTGTGAGTTTCAAGATAGCTGCAAGGTCCAAAGAGCTTGTTGCGAAGCTGTCTCCCACAGAGAATGAGAACAAGAAGAAAAAGAAGAAAAAGAAGAAGAAAAAGAAGAAGAAGAAGAAGAAGAAGAAGAAGAAGAAGAAGAAGAAGAAGAAGCTGCACCAGTAGGAGGGCATTATGGATGGATGAACTATTTCCTCTCTTGTAAAAAAATTATTCCCTCTCGGTGTATATTGATATAGATGGACTATTTCGATGGTGTGCATGTCTTTGGCATAGAGTAGTAGCGTGGGTCCGCTTGACTATAAGGAACTATTTATCCGCATATATAGCTTTCTCTGCTACTCCTTCCAGTGATCGGTATGCAGTGCATGTGTCCGTAGACATGACAGCTTGTCCATGGAAGTTCAACTACGACGACCATCACGTTTCATCTCGCGATTCCCACAACGCCTCTCCAACCGACGGCGCCCCCTGACATGTGCCTCACCCCTCTCGGCCGCACCGCCCCTCTGCCTTTGTGTGCATGACACGTGGGCCACCTAAAATGCGGCGAGCATCAAGTTTCTACCACAGCCACCCGCGATTCCCACGACGCCGCTCGAACCCATGAAACCACACGTCCCCCGACCCGCGGCTCACCCCTCTTGGCCCCACTGCCCCTCTGCCTTTGGGAGCATTACATGTGGACCAGTCACCTATCGGGTCCACATGTTATTGACTCACAGGTAGGTGTAGTAAGGCGCCGAAGCTCAGTCCCGACAGCCTTGAGAGGGAAATGTAACTCCTGCGCCAGTGCTTGTGGTGCTCCCGCAGCACGAACTCGTGCCAAACTCGAGATTTGCTTCTTTACTATACCTGCACGCAATGATTTAATGGACACTGTAATCTCAACATGTGATGGGGAGCTCTAAATTTGAATTTGAAACTTATAAAACGAAAAGATTCAAAACAAATAAACTGGGAGAGTGGGAGTATATCGTAGGATGTGTCCCATACAAAATAAGTCCCCTCGTTTGTCACTGCAAAGATGCGGTTAGAAAGGAGCACATCGTCTTCCTACTCGTACGACAACAAATCGGCCGCAGACAGCATGGTCCGCCTTTGACCGCCATGTGCAAGGTTCGTGCTATCTTATTCAATCTCACCGTGGTTCCATCATACCAATTCATGTGGTGGCCCATTGCATGGCTGATCCCAATGTTGGACAAAGGTTCTACAGGAACGGTGTCACCGTTGTAAATGTTGTGCATATTGATGTTGGTACCCTCCCGTACATATGCAAGCCAATCTCCAGTCGCACCAAGCCTAGCCTGTGAAACAGTGGGCAGGGGGAGAATTACGAAATGGACACGAAAGTAGTCTTGAGAATGCATTTACTACGTTATCAAACTCATCTTACCTGCTCATCGGAGGAAATCCGGGTGCCCCTCAATGTCGGCATCTCAAGGTGCGTCAACTTGCAACTACGGCAACGCCGCACTGGAGAGACCCCCAAGGAAACATCCTCGTGCGTTCCATGGAACATCAAGATGCATTTGTATGAGTAGTTTATCTTATGAGAGAAAAGGATGAACGAGGGAAGGCCTCTAGAGATAGAGATGGACACTACTACTACCAATGTGCTGGCCCGTGCGTTGCAATGGATCCAAACTAGTAGAATAATACTTGTTCACGTGCTTGAAATATAAACACTCTAGTTTTGATATACATGTGTCAGCAGACACAACAGCTTGTCCAGGGAAGTTGAACCACGTCGACCATCACGTTTCTTGTGTCTACCACTGCCACACCCACACGCGATTCCCATGACGCCGCTCCAACCCACGTCATGACGTCCCCCGACGTGGACATGGATCCTCTGACGTGGCTATCACTGCCTTGCCCTGCCTTTCCTTCGCTGACAGGTGGGACCCACGCTTATGGGTCCCACATGTCAGTGACAAAATGGTAGGATTGTTCGTGCCCCTCATCCCTCTCGGCCCCACCGCTCGTCTGCCTTTGTGTGCATGACATGCGGGCCAGCTGAACTGTGGCGACCATCAACTTTCTACCACAGACACACCCGATTGGACGCGGTTTGCCTGCTCCGCTGTTGTGCTTCGATCCGTACTCCCGCACCATCGAATTTTCATCCAGCAGCTGTGAAACATTTCGCCCCAGGCATCAATCCTCAGTTGGAGTACTTATGTACTCCTGGTACCCGCCGGTGTGGCCATCTACACCTCGTAATGCCCCGATGCCCAGTTGTGGCACCCTCGCCACGGCCACGCTACCATCGGCCGGTTCATCTAGAACGAGCGAGAATGACATGTGGGCCAGCCGCATTTAAGGTCTGCATGTCATTGACTCATAGGCCAGGAACTAAGCCACTGAAGTTCGGTCCCGTGGGCCCCAAGAGGGAAATGTAACTCCTGCGGCTGGCCTTGTGGTGCTCCCGCAGTACGAGCTCGTGCCAAAACTGGAATTTGTTTCATACTACTACCAACTAGTACTAGTAAGGTACACGTGCATTGCACGCATGAGATTCTAGTGGTTTGTGCATTATGCTTCTACATGTGGAGTTTTTTGGATTCTAACATGTGGCAAAATTTGGTGGAATGTAAGATTAGGCAAGTTTGATTAACATAGGTGAGTGTTTGGTTCAAGCCACACCTTAGGCAAGCCACACTAAGGCCCCACATGACATACACACACAAAATGTGGCAAGATTCCCTTAGGCTTGCCAACTTGTGGCTCTCATTTTGAAGAACTAATAACTTTGCCTAAGCTTAGTTGTAGCAAAGTTAGTCATGAATTAAGTTCAATCATGGAGTCTTCTAGATTATACATGTGGCAGAATCTGGTGGATGATATCCAACGGCCAGTAGTGCTCGGATTTGCCATCTTTGTACCATCGGATTGGCTTCATCCAACGACCAACTTTCAAAGTTTTTCACACACTATATAGGGGGTATAGATATAGATGTGCCGGTCCGTTGCAATGGATCCAAAGTATATCTATTTAGTGGAGTGCACTCTAAACACATTATCTATTTATTTTTCTCTAACCTTCCGTAGCCATGCAACCAAGCCACATAAGCTTCATGGGTGCCCCCACATCTTATTATTCATACTACGTTGATTGAAAAAAAGATAAATCACCCAAAACAAGATCTTCCCGTTTTTTGTTCCTACGATGTTGTGCCGTGCACGTATCTACTAGTTGTATAGTGGTAGTACTAGTAATATAGTATTAGGAGTACAAACTTGGTAGTACTAGTAGGAGTAGTACTAGCACAGAATGCTCCTACTCTATCGGCGAGCCCCATCTGACATAAAATTTCTTGGCTTCCGTGCTACAGCTAGATCTACCCCTTGTTTATGTTTTCCAACCCGGCGGTGGGCGGGGTGTCGGTTTGCTCAACGGCAGTCCCACATGAAAGTGAAAATGCTAGGCACAGGGGCGGAGCTACTTGAGGGCCAACACGTGCCCTGGCCCGCCCAACCTAGCAGCATTTTCATAGTTGTACATCCAGTTTTGAGGCATGGAACGTCAACACAAGGGTAATTTCTATAGCCTGGCTAGACTGGCATGCCCAACGTTTTGCTTCAAGCTCCGCCACTTCTAGGCAACATGCCTTCCCTAAGCTATGTGTCGTGCCGGACGGGCCGTGTTGTACTCCCGATTCCCGGGCGTGTGGGGGTGCGACGCGAATGCAGCAGGCCTTTTCCTTTTACTAGCAATGTGCTCATGCGTTGCGATGGATCCAAAGTAGTAGAATAGTAGTATTTGTTCACAAACTTGAAATAAATCACTATTGTTTTGATATACTCCTAATATATTACTCCCTCCGTACCTAAATATTTGTCTTTTTTGATATTTCAAATGGACTATCACATACGGATTATATAGACATATTCTAGTGTTTCTAGCAAGATGCCCGCGCGTTGCACGAAGTTGATGGAAAAGGTAAGCACAACTTATAAATTGACGGATTGAGTACTAGTTACAGTGATGCATATAATTAAGCAAAGGGATCGCACATGTCGGTATTGACTGGAACGAGAATGTAGCAGCACAATAAGAATTAAGGCCACGATGATGCGATCACAGTGGTGGTTACAGAAGGCAAGAAGAAAGATGGGTCCACGAACGTACGACCTCCTCCTCCTCAACTTAGTGCGCCAGGCCACCGACCGGCGGCTAAGGAGCGGTGGCTTTTGTGGCGAGGTCGAGGTGCTTCTCAGCAAAGGCATCCAAGGCTTCCAACTGGTTGAGGAAGGCCAACGTCATAGCATCCTCACTGGCCTTGTAGATACCTATGTACACGATTTGCTCGTACACGTGGATGTGTAGGTCGACGAATTCTTGCAGGACGAGGCCCCTCGCGGTGAGCGCGACCTCCAGGTAGACATTCTTTGTGGCATCGGCGGGCAGTCGCAGGGCCACCAGTGCTTGAAAGAGGTTCCGGCCATGGAGGCCAATTAGGGTGGCAGGCAATAAGGAGCTCGGGCGCGCGGGCTGGAGGAGTATGGCGATGTCATCCGCGAGCTTCTTAAGGACGGTGAACTTGTTGCTGGTGGGAACGATCATCTGGTCCAACTGAGAGTCGTAGTTGGCATCGATGGCGGCCATCCACCAGCCGGTCTCCAACACCTTCTAGAGACGATACTCGGCGCCATGCCGCAGGCCGGCGTCGTGGACCATCTGGCGCAGCCGCTGGCCGCTCACGTGCGTCGCCGCCATAGGTCTGGAGCGAGCTCTTTTGCGCTTAGTGTAGGTGCTTAGGAAAATGCTTAGTTGCGTACGATGTGGTAGATGCATTGGAATGGAGGGTTGCCTTTATATGAGGGCAATGAGGGCAAACTGCGTTGCATTCACATCGTGCAGCCTCTTCTCCCGGACCTCCTCCCATTACGTCCCTCATGCATTAATTGAAGGAGGATGCATTGGCCGTTCAACATATCCGGAACCGCTACTCCCTCCCTCTTCTGCATTAAAGCTGTATCAGGAACTGCGCCGCCCGCTGTCAAATCGAATACTCCCTCCATCTAGGTGAGTATTAAGTCATCTTACGAAAACCAAATACTAGTAAACACATAGGCATGGTGCATTAACTCTTACGTTGTTTCTTATTTTTTGACATAAATAGAGGAATCAATCAAGAAGAGATATGGGGCTTGTATGCTTTTAATGACTTGAGACTATCAAACATGACATGAAGTGGTCAGTTCGTTGCACAAGAACTGATGCAACCCACGTCAGCACACACGCATCTTATAACATCACATCAATGGCTATAAAAGATGAACGGGACCAAATTATATCTCATCTAGATGAGTTCTAGCAAAACTGTATTAATAATACTTTGTACTCCTGCGCCATGTATCATATATTAGTATCATGTAGTACTTTATTTATTGCCATGTATGATACAGAGTTCACGAGCGCTCTCTATATGTACCACCTTTTTTTTAATTTCAAGTTTTGCTCCATGGCGCAATCCATCGATACTACTACTGTACAAAAGTGGAGTATATACATTTTTTAAAAGGCTAGAGGGCGGGGCAGTCTAGCTCGGTCGGTTTCATGAGAGGCGAGGGCCTTTGTGATTTGACGGCTCATTAATGCTGTAAAATCGAATAGTACTGCGCCGCCCGCTGCACGCACGGCGCCTCCATTAAACCCCTCCGTTAAACCCGCATGCAAACCAAGAATCCTACTCCAGCCACACGTTCGTTCATGAGTGGGCCAGAATTAAACGCAACACCGGCCGAGCTCCTCCCGTCCGCCCTCAGTTTAAATGAGGCCAGACGCCGGCCAAGCTCCTACCGTCCACCCTCTATTTACACGAGGCCAGACAAACAGCGGGCAAGAATCGCACCCCTCCGCCGCTCCCCCATCTCCTCCTTCACCATTTTCTCCACCCTTCCGATGGCTTCCGATGAGCCGTTCTCCGACATATTACCCGGCTGGGTGGCCCGCCGAGCCCTCCGGATACGGGCGAGGCCGCTTGGTGCTTCACCAACCTCGCTTGGCCCAACGGAGCCAGTTGCCGCCCCAAGCAGGCGCGTGGTTCAGCAACTCGCCGCTCCAGTTCAGCTCGATGAGGAGTGGCGAGTTGCTCCACGCCGGCACGGCGGCGAGCACGCCGGTACGTGCGTGGTCGCTGCCGCATCATACCGCGCCACCAGTGTCTGCGGTGGCCGCGCCTCCTGTGTCTGTGAGCGCGCCTCCCATGCCTGCGGCAGCGCCATGTAGGCAGAGACAGAAGCCGGGTGCCTGGAGAGCAACGAGTCGGTGGCCAGCTTCTCTGTGTCCGCCGCCATCATTGAGAAGAAGTAGAACACAGGAGGCCACCGCCACTTGGGACCCATGAAGGCCATCACCAAGGTGACGACCGCGGATTCAGGTGGTTTCTTTGCTGCTTCGTCTCTTCCGAGGACTTTCGTCGACCCCGCAAGTGTCTGATGGACATGAGGAAGACAAAGGGATCCGCGGGCGGCCATTTGGAACTTAAATAAGTCTAGATATATCCATTTCTAGGACAAGTATTTCCGGCCGGAGGGAGTATTAATTATACAAGAGAGCCGGATTGACACCTCTTAGTTCATGTAAATGTAATGAAATCCATCATGTTTATATGAACATCCGGCTTTTTTATACGAAATCCTTCATGCTTATATGAATCAGTCCGTGTTTGCACGAATTCATCTGGTTGGTTAGAGTTGTAAAAATGTATGCCGCTGGCGTTTGATGTCGTCCTCCGCGGAAGGAAGCGGGAGGAAATTTGCCGGCTGCCATTGTAGATGCTCTTTATGCTGGAAATAATAGAGTGACATCCAATCCATTTGAGTTAATTGCCTGCATGATTGTCCCTATATAAAAAGTTAGTTGCATGTACAGTGTACACGTGACTTACATGGTGGCTACAGCTTCATACAGAAAGTTAAAAAGAAACAAGTCCATCCTTAATATTCTAAGTACTCTATGGGTTCCACTGTAAGTACAGTAGCGAAAGAAGTATATATTAAATAAGTAGAGTAATATATAATATAAAAATCTAAAGTTAAAAGAAAGAATTCGAACTCATGTCATCGCGTTGCGAGCATCCGGCGCTAACCAGCCCAACACATTTTTGTTGTAGACAATGCTGGAGATATATCTCCCTGTCTACTCTTATATATACTCCATTTGTTCCTATATATTTGTCTTTTTCCTAAATATTTATCATTTTTAGATTTCAAATGGACTACCACATACGGATGTGTATGTAGACATATTTTAGAGTGTAGATTCACTCATTTTGCTACGTATGTCTTTTCAGGAAGGGGTCAGATTTGTCCTTGATTTATTTATGAGGTATCGAGATGGCACTGCACCGCCAAGAAAAGAGGGTAACATCAAAATTATGGACTACTTTTTTGAGTATGTTGGTAAGGTCCGGTCATAGTCACTTTTTGAAATCTCTAAAAAGACAAATACTCCCTCCGTCCGGAAATACTTGTCATCAAAATGAATAAAAGGAAATGTATCTATACGTATTTTAGTTTTAGATACATCTCTTTTTATCCATTTTGATGACAAGTATTTTCGGACGGAGGGAGTAGAAAACAGAGTTGGTGATGATGGTGTGCGTGCCATCCTGCAATATAGGCCGTCGGATTTATATCTAACGGATAGGAAAGAAACTATGGCAATTTTGCAAAAATATACCCACACGTCTCTCCACGTTCGCAAATAAGGCCTTCCCTCATTCAGCCTTTTCTCTCACAAGATAAACTACTCATACAAATGCATCTTGATTCAGCTTGCTAATTTCTTTTAAAATAGTTGCTGCAATAATTGGGTTGAAGTGATATATTTTATGTCTGCCCCGAATGATTTCAGATTCACTAGTAGTAACAAAGAAAAGGCTGCCTTGTTAATTAACAGAAAACAGGGTGAAAAATATCACATGAGGCCGGTAAAAACAAGGCACACTGGGTTCAACGTCATCGTCACTATAGCTATGCGCGCGCAAGAAGTCTACATGTAGAGGGGGCTACCGAGTAAGGCACCAAGACACAATGTTGGAGAGAGAAACCAATTGACAGATTATGATCAGATTAAGTTGTCACCTTTCTGCTGTCATTGTTGGGGGGGGGAGGGAGAGAAAGACGTATCGAGAGTGTGCGCGGTAGGCATGGAGGCACAACTAGCGAGTGTGTGTGTGTGTGTGTTTGAAAGAGGAGTAGATAGATTATTATCAAGATCGATGTGCCACACTACTCCTTCGGTGCCGTGTAGTGTGTGTGTGTGTATATTTGAGAGAGAATCCAGTCAATAGATTAGTATCAAGATCGAGGTGTCACCCTACTCCTTTGGTGCCGGGTAGTGTGTGTGTGTGTGTGTATGTTTGAGAGAGAAGCCAGTCGATAGATTAGTATCAAGATCGAGGTGTCACCCTACTCCTTTGGTGTTGGGAAGTGTGGGTGTGGGGGGGGGGCAGTGACACTCACATATCTCTACTCTTATGAAAAACAGAGTTGGTGATGATGGTGTTCCTGCCATCCTGCAATATAGGCCATCCGATTTATATCCGACGGACAGGAAGGAAAATATGGCAATTTTGCAAAAAGATACCCACCCTCTCCGCATTTGCAAATAAGGCATTCCCTCGTTCATCCTTTTCTCCCACAAGATAAACTTCTCATACAAATGCATCTTGATGTTCCGTGCAACGCACGGGCATCTTGCTAGTAGGGAGAAGGAGTTTGTGTGACACATATCTAGCTATATTAAGGGATAGGTAGATAGCATATGTGTGAGAGACATTATTATACTTTGAGACATTAGTGGCTGTGGGTGGGCGGAATTAAAGGGGTGGGCATGTTAGACATGGAGAGCGTGTGTGTTTCTGTGTGAGATTTGTAGGACGGGGTAGAAAGACGAATTTAACCCTGACGGAGGGAGAGAAATACACGAAGTGCGCGTGTGTGATTTCGATGCCCACTGGGAAATGAGATATGTAAGCGTGTCAGAGAGATTGCACAATTCATTCACGTATCACTATCTAGCGATTGTGGACGTGCATCGCTTGAACATAAGTCAATATCTACTTCATATCGTGGCCAAAGGTACAATATCGATTAAACGCTATAAAGATTGGACACTCACATATCACATTTTTTCTATTTAAACAAACCTTTTCAGTTGTGCATGCCAAAGTTACAGTGATGTTTCTTCAAACAACCAATGTAGCTATCATGCACATGCACCATTGTTACTCTTGCATTCAAATTCATTAGTCTTGGATGATTTAAGTTTCTATTTTGAAGTAATATATGTAATATTCATATATGAATTCAACGGGTAAGCAATTTATGAAACGGAGGCTATGTAATCATATGAGGTAACACTTTTAAGTAGCTAACTACAATATCCATTTCTTTTTGCGCCTCTACACTAACACGTCAATGCATTATGTTTAAAGTAAATAACCAATGGCACTAAATTATCTATTTACACGAGAAATACATAGGCTGAGTGTTTGATCCCTTTTTTTGTGAACGCGCCACTACACCCGTACGATTCGCCGCGCCCGTGTGAACGTCCAAGTTATCGGCGGATCATCCCGAGTTATTGTCTTTTTTTCTGGGGTGGACTTCACACTAGTTATTAACTGCTGACGCGTGCCCCGTGTACACAGTCTAGCATGACCTTCCCACTAGCACGGTCCAAAATTAGTTGAAACTGGATACGAACGATCCCGCGGGCGACAAAATCTCCCGCCTCCTTCTGAAATTTCCGCCACCTTAGTCTTTAGCATGCGAAATCCCCCTTTTGTCCTTGGTGCACGGAGACCAACAGTTACAATACCGCCCTCATCTACATGATAGGTCGGGGCTGCTTTGGTAACTTTCGGTTCCCCCCACTACACGGCACCCCCATTTCCTGTCCCCTCCCGCAAAAACGACTAACTCCAGAGCACCAGAGCATCTTACATCACGTCGTCCGTACTTCATCACCCTTTCTCCCCTCCCCTCTCGAAACCCTAGACTGCTCATCCACCGGCGTACCATAGCCCATTCACTGCCAGCGGCGTCCACCTCGCCGGATCTGCTTCTGCGGCCGCATCTACCCCTCCCACCTCCCCTAGAAACAAGTAGACTGCTCATCCACCACTGTACCACAGCCCATTCAGTGCCGGCCTTGTCCACGGCGCCGGATCTACTTCGCCGGTACTCTCGTCAATCGCCACGCATCTGCAGCGGCTCATTCGTACTCCCCAGAGACGCTTCGTCCACACCCCCCGGAGTCGCCCCACCGACGCCCCCGTCGACGGCCTCTGATCCTCTTCGCCGACACCTTCCTCAACCCTACAGGAGCCGCTTCGCCAACACCTTCCTCAACCCTACCGGAGCCGTGTTGCCGACGTCATCGTCAACCCTACCGGAGTAGCTTCGCCTATACCATTCTCAACCCTATAGGGGCCGCTTTGCCAACTCACAAGTCCACGGCCTAAGTTCCCCTTCCTCGCACCCTCATCCAACCTACCGGAGCAGCTTCTGACGCCCTGTCCACGGCCACAGATCCGCATCGTTGACACCACCATTAACCCAACCACCGGAGCAGCTTCTGACGCCCCGTCCATGGCCGCAGTTCCGCATCGTCGACACCATCCTTAACCCAACCACCGGAGCAGCTTCTACGCCCCATGCACGGCCACAGATCCGCGTCGTCGACATCATCCTTAATCCAACCACCGGAGCAGCTTCACCTACACCCTCGTCCACGACCACAGATCCGCTTTAGTCCACCCTACCGGAGCCGCTCCACAAACACCCTACTTGACGGTTCTAGATCTCCTTACCGGACCCTGACAGCCAGCGCAGCGTCATCACCCTCGATGTTTCTAACCTGATTCCCACCGTCTGGAGAGATGCCAAGCACCCGCCACGGCCTAGGTACTTGTCACCTTTAAACCCGTCCAGCTTCACCTGCCCGGTGTACTTCAAATATACTAACCGGTCGCTGTTACCTGTTATGCAGCTGACAAAAAACTGCAAGGACGATGTTTCTTCTGGATCTAACAGCTTGGCCAACCAAGATCCTGGACTGAGGCATTGCTATGATCTTGTAAGCGCGTCTCTCTCTCTTGTATTGTTCTGTGCCTGCCAGCGTGCTTTGCTAGGATTTTCGACCAGTAATCCCTTTGTGCAGACAATGATTTCTAATACTGGCTGCTAAATTAGATATGTAGATGTCATACATGATACTACCTTGTACCTCCGTTCCTAAATATAAGTCTTTCTAGAGATTCCACTATAGGCTACATACGGAGCAAAATGAGTGAATCTACACTCGAAAATGCATCTATATACATCTGTATGTGGTCCATACTAGAATCTCTACAAAGACATATATTTAAGAACAGGGGCGGTACATTACACAAAATTGTAGGTGGCATGTAGGAATTCCAGTGCACTACATTAGGCTCCCTTAGGGTGCCTGCTAGTCCAGCATACAGAGTCATGGCTAGTTTATGGTACGCACACAATCGTTAATTGGTGGTTTAAATATGCGCAAGGGATATGCAATGTAGTATCATGTAGAGATGTCTGAAATTAGCCGTGTCAACTTGTAGATAGGGTTACACAATGAAAAAGTACAAGATGTATGTGGCAATTTCATGGAACATCGCAAAAAAAGGAGAGGCAACGGTGAGCCTATACAGTGTGCTATGGTACGTCACTCCTGCATTGCAATCATCGTGACATGTTATTTGTATGCCAGTTCTATTAGCCAAGTTTCTTAGGAACAGTTATTACGAGTTATCCTAAGAAAATAAGCACCTGTGAATATAAGCTCCATGTAATAAGCCAACCAGTCTTTTTATTGCGTTTTCAGCTTATCTTTGGTATGATCAGTGGAAAGTCTAGATTGCATTATCTATTTTTCATTTTTCTGCCCATATGGAAATTAATTTGACTTGGAAACATCACAAATTGAACCCAATGCAGTAATTAGCATGATAGGAAAACAGACCATCACTATTAGCTCAAAATGCAAATACAAAGATACCATCTACTTGGCACAATCTACTTTGGTCAATGTTTTCCATAGAGATCTCATTGCCTAATTTAAACGAAGAACACATGACCCACATTTAAATGAAGAACAATTATTTATTGAAATTCGATGGTCCAAGTGGTTGGTTATTATCATATAGCAGCACCACCTGAAAGCATCATATAGCAGCAGTAGCAGCTCATAGCAACTCATCATACAGCAGCAGCAGTCTGCAATTCATCATATACCAGCAGCAGCTCATAGCAATTCATCATATAGCAGTAGCAGGAGGAGCTCATAGCAATTCATCATATAGCAGCAGCAGGAGCAGCTCATAGCAATTCATCATATAGCAGCAGCAGGAGCAGCTTGTAGCAACTCATCATATAGCAGCAGCAGCTCATAGCAATTCATCATATAGCAGCAGCAGCTCATAGCAACTCATCATACAACAGCAGGAGCTCATAGCAATTCATCATATAGCAGCAGCAGGAGCAACTCATAGCAATGCATCATATAGCAGCAGCAGAAGCAGCTCATAGCAATTCATCGTATAGTGGATCAGAATGAAAATTTGGCAAAAAAATCAGAGGAGATCCTCACCTTGTTGGATGAACTCATCCTTCAACAGCACCTCAAGGGCATGTCGTGGGAGGAGGGGAGTGGGAATAAGGTGCCTTCTGCCGCAGTGTGGCATCAACCGTAGTTGTGTAGCGCCCGCTGGAGTAGTGCGTTGGACGAACCACAGTGGAGCAGCTGCTGGAGACCATGAGAATGAGGGGCGGCACCAGAGGGAGGAGCAGCCAGGGAGATTTGCCCCTACCCGCCGGTCATGTAGCCTAGTTGGACATAGCATCGTCGAGGACCAGGCCAGATGGGACCAATGGCGACGGCTCGCTACTGCAGGCAGGGAATCAAGGTAGAGGGAAAGGGGAGAGGAGATGCAAGCGGGCAGGGCAATGAATGCTTGCGTGTTTGTTTTTACTTGAGGTTCAGGTGTGACACAGGCGTCAGCAGTTGCATTTTGAGTGTAATATAGGCAGACAACAGAGTCATTTCACTATTTCCCTTCCCTTCAATTTTGAGTGAGGTTCTACCCGAAACACCACCCTCCAAAGCGAAATTAGTTAAGCCCAAGCCCATAACTCGAAAATAACTTCTTTACATCTTTTATGGCTTATTTTGACAATATGCCCTCAAAGGCGAAATCGAACTGACCCTTAACCTGCAATTCAATTGTGCGTGCAATGATGAATCACTCCTGCCTGCTATCTGTACATTTAGGCATCATCATACATGGCATAACCTAATACATGTGCATTCCATTGTAGAATCTGGAATATGCAATGTTTATGTTAGTTCATACGTTGCACATGATGTTTAAATGCCCCTTAAATCTAGTCAGTTTAGTGATGGTCTTTAAGCCTACTTCTTTGCTTCTTTTCTTGATATGTAAGATTTGCTCACACATCTGTTCAATTGCTTGTTTGCATCAGCCAGCCATACTAGGACTGCTTGCTTTGATTACTTGTTGTTCTTGACCTAACACTCTAACAGAGCTTGTCAACGATTTAAACACTAAGGGCTGCTATAGTGGGGCCTTATCTAACTCATAGGTCACATAAAGGTTTGGCTGTACACTACAGTAGGCTCTCCAAGAGTACCTGGAGATCCAGTTCGAAGGTATGCCTAGTTTTTACATAGTGCAGACATAGTAAATGCTCATTTCATCGTGTGCAAGTGCAAGAGATGCGGCATGTTTCATTATGTGGTGTTGTTTTGTTATAATCTCATCCTTTTGTGTTCATAGACTGGAAAGTATGCATATTTATCTTCCAAGGAGACGAGTAACTAGTTTGTGTCACCTTTGCAGAGGGGGTGCAATGAAGATAAGATTGAGGATTTCCATGTACAAGATGTTAGGAAGGAGCCTTGCAAGAGAAGTAGGAGCTGCGACGAGCCTCTTCAACCTGCTAAGGTAAGTCACTATATGCAACTCAACAGTTCAATTACTTGTTTGTTTCAGGCATAGTTAATTTTCTCTTTTCAATTGCTTTATTTGTCCTCACTTAATGAGATGCCCAAATACTTATGCCTGATGTTCGGTACTTGTATCACTATTAGTTGACATAATTAAAGGCCTTACCATTTAATTACTCTGCTGAAGTGTGCCTGAAGCTTTGAAGTCTATTAACTAACTATTATTGCATGAGGCTCACAATCTAGTTTATACTATGCTAATGATTGCATAGTTTTGTATGAAACCCTCTGCTATTCATTATGCTCCCTAAGACTTTAATTGAGGTACAGAATGGCCAACTGCTTGCTTACTTATATGCAATGTGTTGTCTAAATTTGTAACTTGTCTGTGTTTTTGATTGGTTCCCAACATCATGCTCCTCTGGTGAGCTAAGAGGGATTTCTGTATGCAGGCTGCACAGACTATCTTTTTTATAATTTTTAAAATATCACCTGCTTATGCTTCATGAAGTGTAACATTTTTTTTGTGAAAGTGTAGTGTAACATTATTGTTAGTCCTGTTTTGCCATGTAGTACAAAATAGTGTCTTGTTCGCTTCACTGTTGTAACTATATTTTTGCCCTAGTCATGTGTACTTACAGAAACATTTCAGGATGAAGTGACATCTGCCGGATTTCGGGTTCTGGCAGACCCTTGAGGTTCGAACACTGGGGTGCGCACGAAGATCTTTCCCCTACCAGCTCATGCGTCGAAGTCTCACAAGGATGTAATGAAGAAAGATGAACACACAAGGGACACGAGATTTATACTGGTTCAGGCCACCATTGTGGTGTAATACCCTACTCCAGTGTGTGGTGTGGTGGATTGCCTCAGGGGGCTAATGATGAACAATACAAAGGGAGAACAGCCTCGCGAGGGGCTGTTCTTGAGCTGGTGCGATGAACTGCTAGGGTGAGTTCAGTCGCTTCTCTCTAGTCTACGCGTCTTCTTGAGATAGATGGAGGCGCTGGGCCTCTTCCCAAATAATGAGCGGGGAGGGCGCCAACAATTGGCCATTTTGAAGGGGATCATCTAGTACACTTATCCTGACTAAAGTTGGTCGTCAACTGCCAAAGGCTCTGACGATGACGCCGCCCTTAGCTCCACGATGACCTCCATCCTGCCGTTCTGCTGCTCTTGGTCTTGTTGCACCGAAACGGTAACCTTTTCCTGATGCCTTGTCCTGTGCTTGCCCCCTTCGCACCGAAAGGGAAACAAGGACACTGCGCAGGCAGGTTCCCGCCTGGTCTCGATCGTCATGGCTTGCGTCACGGGCTCCTCGGGAGGTACCCTGCCTTGATCTCTCCACCTCCTCGCGAGCCTTCCTGTCGTCTGCCCCGCAAGGCTTGGCCCCTTGCGAGGGTCTTGAGCTTGAGCTGATGAAGCTGGGCTGCATTGGGCCCCCACTTGAGCCACGCCGCAGGCCGAAGGTAGGCAAGTCTGGGGAACCCCCATTCCCAGAACGCCGATAGTAGACCCCAGGCCCAAGGCGCACCCAGACTTGTCTTAGCAGAGAAGCGAAGGGGCAAGTGCGAAGCGCTGCGAGCCCCAACAGCCTGCGGCCTCGGGCACCACGTGGCGATTGATTGGACGTGGACGTCTCTGCTTCCCCACGACGCATGATCAGTCGTTAAGACCACGGACACGGTTAGACGAGTCCGGCAGCCTAGATAAACCTGAGCTGGGCACTATAAATGTAATCCCATAGAGGACACCAGGGGCTACAGTTATTCAATAAAGACCACCTTTTGGCTTGACCTTATTAACAGGCCAATATCTTACACTTCTACTATCCATTGATAATAGCCAACTCTTCGCACACTTACGTCATACTCTTCTACATGAGTTTTCCTTTTTACAGACACCATTCGTGTGATACCCTCCCAGGACACGGCACAACAGAGACAAAGGCGCAGACGTGCAGCAGGGCCCCGCTCAAAGGTTTCTCTTTAGATTAAGCTCCTGTGTAAACCTTCTTTATTGTCTCTTGTTGCTTACACATCCCATGGGTACTACACCCACAGGGGATACTGCCGTTATTGGCATTTCCCCATGACCGACTAATGTACGTACCTGGAAATATAGGGTTCATAATAAAGGGCGTTATTCAGCCCAGTATATGTTCTAAAGTCCGAATACCTTCGGGAGTGTTCGGCGTTGCGAGTTTTGCCTTATATGCATCAGCTCTGAATCATGTCTTTGGTCAAATGTTGGGTTTGCTCGGCTCCTGGGTTTGCCGCCTTACGTTCCGTTCTTATCGGCTAAGGCGGCCAAAGGAGAACTACTGCGATTGTGCCCTGGTTATTCTAGATGAGCACCTTAGTAGAGAAAGCCTAAAACTGACTGTCATGATATAGCGAGAGACTGGTCAACCACTCGAGGACTCATCAGAATCTTTAGGATTCCTCTGCGTTAACGAAGGACCATTTCCTGGTCATGTACACACGCGCCCATAGTTCATGCAAAGGTACCAGGGGCTACATAGTAGCCCCGCCATCAAACTCCTATGGCTAAGTGAAAGTGTTAAAGCTATATAGTCCGGTTGCCTAGTTCGATGTGTGATCACCTCCTTAATGGACCAAGACGTTGGATCAAGTGTGATTACGCATATTCTTGCGAACACCACTGCATTGTATGCGTGGGGGCTGAAGCCAATGACTACTAACTTTCAGATTACATACATACATCAAACGGCCGCATAGGAGGCACAATAACACTTTCGGGCGAAAAGTATAAACATAGCCTCCATAATTAAATAAAATTGTTTTTATAATGAAACGATTTGTCACTCGAACATGACATTCTTCGAGCACTGAGCCTCTATTAAGCGAGAACCTTCTGTTACCTGCTCCAAGTAGTGCTCGGTTGGATCCTAGCTTCCCACCGGATTCTGGGTCGCAATGATGGTGGCCTCCATATCTGTCCAATATGCTTTAACACGGGCAAGAGCCATCCGTGCACTCTCTATGCACGCCGACCTTTTCATGGCATTGATCCGTGATATGGGACCAAGGAATTCTTGCACTAAACCAAAATAATTGTCTGGCTTTGGCCCCTTCGGTCATAAATGGTCTATTACAGACCTCATTTCAAGACCGGACAACATATGGAGCTCGGCCACAGTAGCCATCATCTCACTCAATGGCAAGGGGCGCGTTGGAGCACTGAATTGCGACCAGAACAGATTTTCCACTTCATTATCTTTTTGATCCTTGAAAAACTTGGCCGCATCAGCCGTACTCTTCGCCAGATCCGCATACGCGTATGCAGGGCTCCAGCGTTGATCCAGAGGAGCATACTTTGGATCTAAGAACTTCATCCGCAACAAATAGGGGTTTCTAGCCGCGATTTCTCCGGCCTGTCGAAGCTCCTCCCACACATCCCTAATTTCAGAACGCGTCTCCTTGGCCGCATCAAGGGCCTTCTTCAGGTCAGCCGAAATAGCCTGATTCTCTTTCTCAAGGAGCTCATACCGGTTGGCGGCATTCTTCAGCTCCACAGCCATCTCGGCTATTTTATCTTCGCTTTGGTGATGAGCAGCTTGTTCGGCTCTCAACTCTTCAACCGCCATCAGGGCAGCCGCATTGCTAGCCCGGGCTTGTTCCTTGGCTAGGGCAAGCTCCGCCCTCAGAGCCTCCATGGCAGCAGCTCCGCCTATAGTCAAAGCATATCATATTAACATTATGCTCGCCTAAATATGTCCTATAAAAACAAGGAAAACAGAGCACATACTCTGTGACTCGTCAAGCCGCTCATTCACGAGCGTGATGTCGGCATCCACAACATCAATCTGTCGCTGCAGTTCGGCGACTTCAACGGTGCGGTCGGCCGCCGAACCATTAGCCGCCTACACATGAATTCAGGCGATCATTACTTAACAATGTGATCCTCCATTTGCTGCCTAGGGTTGGAAACCAGAGTCTCAGGGGCTACTATCTATACGGAGCACACCTAGCCCGTGCGCCACAACAAAAAATTACGTATTTTCTTACATACCTCAAAGCCTTTGAGCAGGCTTATAAAAGCTTCATTCAATCCGCTTGTGGCGGATGAAATGTTCTCAAGCACCATGCTCATTAATGAATGGTGATCCTCCGAGAGAGCAGCTTGCTCCAGAAGGCCCGTCAGCGTGTCCGGCCGGTCGCCGAACTATGCCGGACCCTTCTTATCGCCCCCCGTGGGAGCCGAGCGCTCCGGGCTCAGGGCGGCCGAAGTACTAGCTTTTGGCCTCGGCAAATCTGGACTCCTCCGTGACAACACCTCGGGGTCGCCCGCCCCATAAGGCGGAGAGGCTGGTGGGGTTTCACTCTCCATCATCTCCGGAAGGAGATCTGCCGAAGATGAACTCTGTCAAGAAGAGCTGCTAGCCGGACTGCAAAGAATAGATCCTGGTTATCGATTTCGGAGGAGGAAGCAGAAGCTTTGTATTTACGATTAACTTACAGCTCGGCTGAGGGCTGGCCCGTTTGTGGGCATGGTGCGGTGAGGACACCCTTCAGGGCAGGGCCCCCTGCCGAAGTTTTCTTCCCTTGTCTGGGAACCTCCATCCCCAAGTCTTCGGAGGCGGCCCTCTTCTTCCCGCGGGGGGAGGAGACCCTAGATTCCCCTCCCCGACTATCCTCCTTCGTGGAGGTAGTAATTCCCCCGGTTTGGATGTGCAATGTATGAAGTTCTACTTCTCAGTTCTTCCCTTTGTCTTTCCCCGAGGGCACTTGACTTAGCACATGACTAAGCATCTTGGCTATGGCAGGACTAGGCGAGCCTTCGGGAAGTGGCGCCAAACACCTGATTCTCTCCGCCTTTCTGAGCCATTACTGGCCGCGGATGGTTTTCAGAATAATGTCATGATAAATATAAACAAAGTGTTCGGTTTCTGGGTTACTCACTCGGGTATCTGGGTGGTTGCAGCTCAGGCCCGCATCCTCGGTGGTGTCTGGACACTTTACTTGTGGTCCGAAGAATAACTTACACGTCCCTTCGAGCGTCATGCCGATGAAGTGCAGAATAGTCTGCGGACCTTCTGGATTGAACTCCCACATCCGGAGAGGCCGGCGTTTGCACGGCAACATCCGTCGGACTAGCATTACCTGAATTACGCTAACAAGGCTAATGTCCCTCTCAAGAAGCTCCCGGATGCGGCTCTGCAATGTTGGTACATCATTAGCAGACCCCCAATCCAGTCCTACATTGGCCCATGACGCCAGTTGAGGCGGAGGGCCCGGACGGAAGTCGGGGGCAGCCACCCACTTTGTGCCTCTCGGAGCCGTGACGTAAAACCACCTCCGCTGCCATAGATCGGACACCTCTGGGAAGAAGCCCTCTGGCCATGGGGCTTCGGCGTTCCTGCTTATTGCAGCACCTCCGCACTCCGTGTGTCACCCCTCAATCATCTTCGGCTTCACAGTGAAGGCCTTGAGCCATAAGCCGAAGTGTGGGGTGATGTGAAGGAAGGCTTCACACACGACGATGAACGACGAGATGTGAAGGATGGCGTCCGGAGCTAGATCAAGGGTGAATCCTAAGCCGTAGAGGAAGTGAGAAACAAATACGACGCTCTCGTTGGGCTCGAGAGTAGGGATGATGTGCCCTGGAGCGGGAAGCCTGTGCTTGATGTCGGCGGTCAGATATCTGACCTCCCTAAGCTTCGCAATGTCCACCTCTGTGACAGAGGAGGCCATCCACTAGCCTTGAAGGTTGGATCCGGACATGATTGAAGGTCTGAAGTGCTTGAGCTTGGGCTTCGGGTGTTGGAACTCGAGATGCGGAAAGGCGCAAGCGTGGTAAAAACGAGGGATAGGCCTCGGCCCCTCTATAAAGGGGGTGAATATCAAGCGTCCTCAGCGTAACCGCTTGGGACTTACCTACAAACACGGAGTCATACCAACAGGCGTCGTGGGGTTGCACACGCTCGTATTGATGGAGAATCCCGCGATAAGGGGAACACGATCTCTGCTTTGGCAAGGCATGCTAATAAAACCGCCTCACAACACGTGTCGAGGCAGGCCGAGAAAACCAGTTCGTATTGAGCTAGGCCACAGCTTAAGGGCACCCCGTAAGAAAAATTATCAGCAGATCAGATTTATGAAGTGTTATGCCCTCTACAATGGTGTATGGAAATTATCTCACAGAGCCGAACGCAATCCATAAACCTGCTTTGGAGTATTCGGTGATGGAACCCGCCTTGCAATGCCGAAGACAATCTGCACGCCGGACTCATCGTCATTGAAGCCTGGTTCAGGGGCTACTGAGGGAGTCCTGGATTAGGGGGTATCCGGACAGCCGGACTATATACTTTGGCCGGACTGTTGGACCGTGAAGATACAAGACTCAAGACTTCGTCCCGTGTCCGGATGGGACTCTACTTTGCGTGGAAGACAACCTTGGTGATACGGATATTAGATCTCCTTCTTTGTAACCGACTCTGTGTAAACCCTAGCCCCCTCCGGTGTCTATATAAACCGGAGGGTTTAGTCTGTAGAGGCAGAATCATAATCATCATAGGCTAGCTTCTAGGGTTTAGCCTCTACGATCTTGTGGTAGATCAACTCTTGTAATACTCATATCATCAAGATCAATCAAGCAGGAAGTAGGGTTTTACCTCCATCGAGAGGGCCCGAACCTGGGTAAAACATCGTGTCCCTTGCCTCCTGTAACCATTAGCCTTGGACGCACAGATCGGGACCCCCTACTCGAGATCCACCGGTTTTGACACCGACAGTCGGCGACATCAAGACCTCCCGGAGGAGCGGCCCCCTCAGGCAGGCTCTGCAGGAGCGGAGATTACTATGCAAGCCCTCACCTCATGAGGCTGAAATGACATCAGCCATGACAGCCAAGGCCAGGCGCGCACCAGCGGGCGCATAGCAGCATATTTCCTCTTTGGTGCAAAGGAGGCAAGCGCAAGTGCGGAGTCCCAAGTGTAACATCCCAAATTTTCAATTTGGAATGTTATACATTAGATCATCATGCATCACATATTTTCTTGCATTTTTGTTAATCTTAGAAATTCCACGCAACTCAAGGACCCACGGAGAGAGTTGGAGATTTCGAAATTTTCATATTTGAGTTCTCTCAAATTATGAAAAGAGGATCATCTGGATTATTTATTTTATCTTCAATATATTTTTCCAATATCAAAAATAAGAGAGGGAATAATATGACTTTCCCAAAATTTGGAAAAAAATGAGGATTTAATAAATAAATCAAATTTTGGATTTTTCTCGGAGTTTCTTTGCCCCAGGAAAAATTGCGTATTTTCAAAAATTGCATTTTAGGCCCCGAGTAAAAGTTCATTTTGTTCGGCTCATTTTTAGGAGTCGGGGAAAATTTACTTTGTATTTTTTTGGAGCCCGGTAGATTTTTCTTTTCTGTGTTTTTCCGCGCGCGAAACCGATTAAAAAAAATCTGTAGCGCCTTGGGCCAAAGGCCCAAGCCACCAAGCCGACGGCCGGCCAGGAGGCCAAGGTCATCGCCCGCGCGCGCGCCCCTGGCCAGGGAGCCGCCGCCGCCGCCTGGGAGTCCTAGTAGGACTCCGTTTCCGTTTTTTCTAGATCTTTTCCCTCTTTTGTTTCCTATTCCTAGTCTAATTCTTGATCCCTACTCCAAGCAAAACCCTCCCCTCCCCAATATAAATACCCAAGCACCCCCCCTCTCTAAACATCAAATCAAAACCTCTCCTCCCGCAGCGCAGCAGCAGCAGTAGCCAGCACCGCCGCCGCCGCCCCTCACCGTCAGCAGTGGCCCCTCACCCGCGCCGCCGCCGCTTGCCGCCGCCGCCGCCAAGTACCGCCGCCGCCGCCCAACGCCACCGCCGCTGGAGCCCCTCGCCTCTTCGAGGTACTAGCCCCGCGCCGCGTCACTTCTTCCCCTCGGTTCGGTTTTTCTCGTAAACCGTTCCGGTTTTCTAGATCGGTTTTACGTTTCGGTTTTCTTTCCGAAAACCCTAGATCGGTTTTTCTCGCCGGTTTTTCTTTCCGGTTTGGTTTAGCAAGCGTTCGCCGGACCGTTCGTCTCAACGAACGTGATCATCGGTTATTCCCAGTTAACGAACCTCCGTTCGTTCAACCGTTCGTCGTTTTTCTTTTTAATCGGATTTATTCCGCTATTTTTCTGATAGCGATTTCAGATCCGATCTTCTTTCTAGTTTATCTTCTCGCTCGTTTATCGGAATCAGGTGATTCAAGCGCCTGGAGTTTCGTCTCGAAACCACAGTTCCGACTAACCAACTTAAACTAAGTTTTTCTACTGTAAAATTTGACCTAGTTTTCAACTTGCTAGAACCGAGTTGTTTTCTCTCGCCGTTTGACTTTCGTTGCTTTATTTGATTTGATTCTTTTTGCAACCAGGGTTCTTAAGTTGAACTTTCTGGTTAGATCTTTTATTCGAGATTTACCTGTGCATTAGATGAGTACTTATTGTATGCTTGTTGTTTGTCTGCGATAGATCACCCGGAGTGCGCCGCTTGTTACTTCGAATCTCTAGGTTTCGCGGATCATCAGCAAGGCAAGTAACACTTGATCATACCTTTTTTCTACTACCCAGTTTTTATGCATTAGATCAATCCTCAAACATTGCATGATTAGGATCTAATTAAATTGTGGGATGGGAAGTAGATGAGGTAGTACCTATTACCTGTTTTACTTATGAAACCTTTGGGAGTTACTTCTACGTTTGCTTATTATGCCATGCTATGCTAGTAGACGTGGATTGGGTGAGTGAATATCCATGACAGATGTGAGTTTGTTAATTAATGGTTTATCTAAGGTGGCAACTTAAATACACATCTGGGTGGATTGAGGCACCTGGAGTTACCAGGACTTGCCTGTTTTTTTGGAAATCCCGGGGGTACCGTGTGATTTTCCTATGGACCGCCACCCAGGCTCAAAGGGATCATAAGATAATTCATGCTAGTAAATTACGTGTGCAGCCACAAGCCATTATGGGCTCTGGCGTAGTTGACTAAGTTGTGCGAACTCTAATAGTGGTGGACTAGCATATGTAGGGGATGTAGGTGTACCGGTCTACCCATCGTAAGGTGCTAGCGCTTCTGAAAGACTATGTCTCGGTCATCCGTTTCTCAAACACCATGTAGTGCGAGAAACCAAACGGAGGCGATCGAGTCTTGTGGGGAAAAGTGCGCAAACCTCTGCAGAGTGTACAAACTAATCATGATTAGCCGTGTCCCCGGTTATGGACATCCTGAGTATCTAGTACTTGAATATTCTGTGAATCTCAACATGTTACTCTAATTTAATATTGATGGGTTTGTTAATGAGTATTTTTAATTGGGATTGAGGATGCTGTCAACCATTCTCAATGTTTAACAACCACCATGATAGTTAAATAATTTATTCCTTTGCAGTAGGGAAAAACTGGCTTTATGCAAAAACTGTAACCATAGAGCTTTTCCACCAGCCATATATGCATGTGTATAGGCTTATCATTCATTACTCTCTATGTGTTACATTGCCAGCATATTCCATGTGCTGACCCATTTTCGGGCTGCAACTTTCATGTTGCAGACTTTCCAGACGACCAGTAAGGTGCTTTTAGGTTGTGGTTCTATACTCAGTGATGCCGTTGGAGTTGATGGACTCACTTATCTTCCAAGTCTTCCTCTGTTATCGTTATTAGATGGCCTTAAGCCATGATTATTGTAGTAAGTCCTCTTTGGACAAACGATGTAATAAGTGTGTGATTGCTACTCTCTTATAAATCCTTCGAAGTACTGTGTGGTGTCAGCATTACTGATCCAGGGATGACACCGGAGCACAGAGACTTGACCATCTGAGGTCGGGTCGCTACAGAGATGGTATCAGAGCACACGCTGACTGTAGGACACGACAACTAAGTTAAAGCCATAGATCACTATCCTCTTCTCATTTTCTAACTCCTCATCTTTTCTACTCTTTTAGGATGACGGACGCAAAGATCAAGTACGCTCAACCGGATGAAGGCACACCTTTTGGATCCCACTTGAAGGAAGTTGCCAAGTACCTGAACATTGGACTACCAAGCTTCACCGGGACTTTCAACGCCACTCTGCCTGAAGAGGAGCGCTGGAAGATTCAAGCTCATGTTCCGGGAAGGACTTTCGCGCCAATCACCAAGCCCATAGATAGTATTTTCAGTGCACCAACCCGGAGTCTGGGAAAGAGCATGGCAGCTCATATCACCATGGGACGCATTGGAGAAGTTTATCAAGAAGACCTCAAGGACACTATCTACCAGATTTGCGGATGCCGGAATGAAGATTGGGAGATAGTCAGCACCAAGAAGGATAGATCCATTGCATCTTTCATCCAGGAGTTAAACCAGCACGTTCGACGCCAGGAGAACCAGATGTGCAATGATATGATAGAGTTGACGAATGCGAAGGGAAGGATCATCGAACTTGAAGGAGAAATGAAGACTCTACGCAAGGACTACATGGACGAGATCGTAGCTGTCGTAAGGCTCAACAACGATCTTAAGTATGAGATTGGAGAACTCAAGAAGAAGTTAGCGCTCAAGAATGACGACAAGTACGTCGACTGTCTGAGCAACTACATCATCATCGACGACACCGATTTAGATCCAAGTGAACCCGACTTTGAAGACGAAGCTGGAGCATACATCATGGAGGCTTCCACCGGTTCAAATTAATAGATGACCACCATACATTAGTAGTATTCCCTCCATGTAAACATTGTAGTACACGCACTTTTGCGATAGTTTAGACCGTTGTATGCCCTTTGTTTGAATGAATGAAGTGATTTGTGTGCATTTGTCTCATGAGCATTTGGGTAGTGTTTTCTCTTTAGACCTCATTCTATTCTTAAATTCTCGTCTTTTCTAAAACCCCTCAGATGCCTCCGAGACGCGACCCCGATTTTGTTTTCCCGCCAAAGATCACTCAGTTGATTCAGCAGCAGAATACTTTGATTCAGACATTGGTACAGAACCAAGGCAACAACAACAACAACCCACCACCACCACCACCACCCGCGGATCACTTGATTCGTTTCCTTAGGCTGAATCCGCCGGTGTATTCCAGTAGCACCGAGCCGATTGTAACAGATGATTGGCTCCGCAAGATAGGAAGGGAGTTGACCACTGCGGGATGCACAGATGGAGAGAAGGTGAAGTTTGCTGCACATCAGCTTGACGGACCCGCAGCATCATGGTGGGAGAATTTCACAGCCACTTACCCAGTAGACACTGTCACATGGGATCAATTTCAGCAAGCTTTCCGCACTGCCCATGTTTCAGCAGGAGCTATGGCCATGAAGAAGCGTGAGTTTCGCAACTTACGCCAAGGAGGAAGGACTGTTGGCCAGTATGTGGATGATTTTAGTAAGTTAGCACGTTATGCCCCAGATGACGTTGCTACAGATGCGGCTAAGTAGGAGAAGTTTCTGGAAGGACTGAATGATGAGTTAAGCATGCAGTTGATGGTAGCAAGATTCAATAACTACCAGGAGTTGGTAGACCGCGCCCTCATGATTGAAGGAAAGCAGCAGCAGATTGAGAACCGCAAGAGGAAGTATGGACAGGGGAAGTATAACTCTGGAGCCCAGCAGAAGCTCCATTATACACCTAAACAGGGAGTTCAATTTCAGCATACCCATGGAGGAGGTAGTTCGCACAACCATAATGGCCACAAAAATGGTAATGGGAATGGAGGAAGCAACGGCTAGAACCGGACCACACCATCAACCCCAGCCAAGAAAGACCTGAGCCATGTCACCTGTTACAAGTGTTCCAAGACCGGACAATATGCAAGTAATTGTCCCGAAGGCCAAGGTGGAAATGGAAGCTCTGGAAAGAAGCCAAACCCTTTCAACAGGGGATAGGTGAACCACATTGATGTGGGGGAGGTTGAAGCTCAGCCCGATGCAGTAATCGGTAAGTTTTTGGTTAAGTCATTTACTGCACTTGTTCTTTTCGATACTGGTGCATCGCATTCATACATATCAAGGGGATTTGTAGAAAAGTATAGTCTGCCTACTCAGATTCTTAAAACCCCTATGCTAGTAAGTTCACCAGGAGCAGACTACATGGCCAGACAAGGATGTTTTCAAGTGCCATTGAGTATAGGAAAGCATGTGTTCCCGACGGATTTGATCATTCTGGAATCCCAAGGATTGGATGTGATTCTAGGTATGGATTGGCTGTCGATGTATGGAGGAAACATCGATTGCGCGAGTAAGACCATTTTGCTCACGACGCCAGAAGGAAGAAGGATTAAGTATGTATCACGACATGGACCAAATAGGAATCAAGTAAATTGCTTATCAGGAGTTGTGCAGGAAGAGGTGCCAGTGGTGAAGAATTATCCTAATGTATTTCTTGAAGAATTGCCAGGAATGCCACCAGATAGAGACATTGAGTTTTTGATTGAGCTTTTTCCAGGAACAGACCCAATATCGAAGCGACAATACAGGATGCCCGCACAGGATTTGGCGGAAATCAAGAAGCAGATTAAGGAGCTATTGGATAAAGGTTATATACGCCCAAGTTCTTCACCTTGGGGATCACCCGTACTATTAGTGGAGAAGAAGGATGGATCGTTAAGGATGGTTGTTGATTGCCGTGGATTGTATGTAGTAACAATCAAGAACAAGTACCCACTACCAATGGTAAATGATCTATTTGATCGTTTGCAAGGCGCTAAAGTGTTTTCCAAGATCGATTTGCGATCAGGGTACCATCAATTGAAGATTCGAGAGCAGGACATACCTAAGACAGCGTTCACCACAAGATATGGACTGTATGAGTATACCGTTAATTCTTTTGGACTGACTAACGCACCTGCCTATTCCATGAACCTGATGAACAAAGTGTTTATGGAGTTTTTGGATAAGTTTGTCGTGGTGTTCATTGATGATATTTTGGTTTACTCGAAGAACAAAGAGGAGCATGAGGAACATTTGCGATTGGTTTTGGAGAAACTGAGGGAACATCAGCTATACGCCAAGTTCAGCAAATGTGAGTTTTGGCTAAAGGAAGTTGGATTTCTTGGACATGTTATATCCGGAGAAGGTATAGCAGTTGACCCCACAAAGGTTGAGACTGTAACCAAATGGGAAGCACCAACGACAGTTGGACAGATCCGGAGTTTTCTTGGACTCGCAGGATACTACCGTAGATTCATTGAGAATTTCTCAAGGATTGCAAAGCCTATGACGGAGTTGCTGAAAAAGGATACCAAGTTCATATGGACTGAGGATTGTGAGGCAAGTTTCCAGGAGTTGAAGAAAAGATCGGTTACCTCACCAGTGTTAATTTTGCCAGATCAGACCAAGGATTATGAGGTGTATTGCGACGCTTCACGTCGAGGACTTGGAGCAGTGCTTATGCAGGAAGGAAGAGTTGTTTCGTATGCTTCACGACAACTAAAACCTCATGAATTAAATTATTCCACACATGATTTGGAGTTAGCAGCCGTAGTGCATGCATTGAAGACATGGAGACATTTCCTCATTGGAAATCATTGTGAGGTGTACACGGATCATAAGAGTTTGAAGTACATCTTCACGCAGAAGGAGTTAAACCTTAGACAAAGGAGATGGTTGGAACTCATCAAGGATTATGATATGAGATTGCATTATCATCCCGGAAAGGCTAATGTAGTAGCTGACGCATTGAGCCGCAAGAGCCATGTCAACACGCTGCTGACGGGAGAGATACCAAAGGAGTTAGCAGAAGACCTCCGTGAGCTATGTTTGGAAATAGTTCCGAGAGGCTATGTAGCAGCATTGGAGATTCAGTGTACCTTGATGGATAAAATCAGGGAAGCCCAGAAAAAGGACAAGGAGATCGCGGATATAAAGGAGAAAATGAGCGAAGGAAAAGCAAAGGGATTTCGTGAGGATGAGCACGATACCCTATGGTTTGAGGACCGCGTATATGTGCCAAATGATCCGGAGATCAGAAAGTTGATTCTGCAAGAGGCACATGATTCACCCTATTCGATTCACCCAGGAAATACCAAGATGTATTTGGATTTGAAGGAAACGTTCTGGTGGACCGGAATGAAGAAGGATATTGCGGAGTATGTAGCAGTTTGTGATGTATGTCAGAGAGTGAAGGCAGAACATCAGAAGCCAGCAGGATTGTTGCAACCATTGCCAATACCCGAATGGAAGTGGGATAAACTAGGCATGGATTTCATCACGGGTTTGCCAAAGACTCGTTCAGGCTATGACTCGATTTGGGTTATAGTCGACCGCTTGACGAAGGTAGCGCATTTCATTCCAGTTAAGACTACCTATAGCAGTGCTAAGTTGGCAAAGATATACATGACCAGAATTGTGTGTTTGCACGGAGTTCCGAGGAGTATCGTATCCGATAGAGGAACCCAATTTACCTCAAAATTTTGGAATCAGTTGCATGAAACATTGGGGACCAGGCTGGAATTCAGTACAGCTTTTCATCCACAGACAGATGGACAGACTGAGAGAGTCAATCAGATTTTGGAGGATATGCTGAGAGCCTGTGCACTAGATTATGGATCTAGTTGGGATGATAACTTGCCGTATACGGAGTTTTCTTATAACAACAGTTACCAAACCAGCTTGAAGATGGCACCTTTCAAAGCTTTATACGGAAGAAGGTGCAGGACACCGTTGTCATGGGACGAAGTTGGAGACCGTCAGTTGTTTGGACCAGATTTGGTTAAGGAGTCGGAACAGAAAGTTAAGCTGATTCGCGACAGGCTCAAGGTAGCCCAATCCAGACAGAAGAGCTATGCGGATTCAAAACGCAAGGCGATAGAATATGAAGTTGGAGACAGAGTTTAACTTAGAGTATCCCCACTTCGAGGAGTTAAGCATTTTGGAGTTAAAGGGAAGTTAGCACCATGTTTCGTTGGACCGTATAAGATCTTGCAACGCATGGGAGAAGTCGCTTATAAGTTGGAATTACCAAAAGGACTATCAGGAGTTCACGACGTATTCCATATTTCTCAGCTGAAGAAATGTCACGCCGAGATGGCAGAGGTACCGCTAAGAGATACAGTGCCACTTGAAACAATCCAGTTGAAGGATGATTTAACGTATGAGGAGAAACCAGTCAAGATTCTCGAATATGCCAGCAGAGTTACTCGCAGCAAGGTTATGAAGTTTTGCAAGGTTCAGTGGAGCCACCACACTGAGGATGAAGCCACCTGGGAGAGAGAAGAAGATTTACTCAAGGACCACCCTCACCTATTTTCTAGCCAACCCGAATCTCGAGGACGAGATTCATCTTAAGGGGGGTAGGTTTGTAACATCCCAAATTTTCAATTGGAATGTTACACATTAGATCATCATGCATCACATATTTTCTTGCATTTTTGTTGATCCTAGAAATTCCACGCAACTCAAGGACCCACGGAGAGAGTTGGAGATTTCAAAATTTTCATATTTGAATTCTCTCAAATTATGAAAAGAGGATCATTTGGATTATTTATTTTATCTTCAATATATATTTCCAATATCAAAAATAAGAGAGGGAATAATATGACTTTCCCAAAAATTTGGAAAAAATGAGGATTTAATAAATAAATCAAATTTTGGATTTTTCTCGGAGTTTATTTGCCCCAGGAAAAATTGCGTAATTTGAAAAATTGCATTTTAGGCCCCGAGTAAAAGTTCATTTTGTTCGGCTCATTTTTAGGAGTCGGGGAAAATTTACTTTGTAATTTTTTGGAGCCCGGTAGATTTTTCTTTTCTGTGTTTTTCCGCGCGCGAAACCGATTTAAAAAAAATCTGTAGCGCCTTGGGCCAAAGGCCCAAGCCACCAAGCCGCCGGCCGGCCAGGAGGCCAAGGCCATCGCCCGTGCGCGCGCCCCTGGCCAGGGAGCCGCCGCCGCCGCCTGGGAGTCCTAGTAGGACTCCGTTTCCCTTTTTTTTCTAGATCTTTTCCCTCTTTTGTTTCCTATTCCTAGTCTAATTCTTGATCCCTACTCCAAGCAAAACCCTCCCCTCCCCAATATAAATACCCAAGCACCCCCCCTCTCTAAACATCAAATCAAAACCTCTCCTCCCGCAGCGCAGCAGCAGCAGTAGCCAGCACCGCCACCGCCGCCCCTCACCCTCGCCGCCGCCCCTCACCCGCGCCGCCGCCGCTTGCCGCCGCCGCCGCCAAGTGCCGCCGCCGCCGCCCAACGCCGCCGCCACCGGAGCCCCTCGCCTCTTCGAGGTACTAGCCCCGCGCCGCGTCACTTCTTCCCCTCGGTTCGGTTTTTCTTGTAAACCGTTCCGGTTTTCTAGATCAGTTTTTCGTTTCGGTTTTCTTTCCGAAAACCCTAGATCGGTTTTTCTCACCGGTTTTTCTTTCTGGTTTGGTTTAGCAAGCGTTCGCCAGACCGTTCGTCTCAACGAACGTGATCATCGGTTATTCCCAGTTAACGAACCTCCGTTCGTTCAACCATTCGTCGTTTTTCTTTTTAATCAGATTTATTCCGCTATTTTTCTGATAGCGATTTCAGATCCGATCTTCTTTCTAATTTATCTTCTTGCTCGTTTATCGGAATCAAGTGATTCAAGCGCCTGGAGTTTCGTCTCGAAACCGCCGTTCCGACTAACCAACTTAAACTAAGTTTTGCTACTGTAAAATTTGACCTAGTTTTCAACTTGCCAGAACCGAGTTGTTTTCTCTCGCCGTTTGACTTTCGTTGCTTTATTTGATTTGATTCTTTTTGCAACCAGGGTTCTTAAGTTGAACTTTCTGGTTAGATCTTTTATTCGAGATTTACCTGTGCACTAGATGAGTACTTATTGTATGCTTGTTGTTTATCTGCGATAGATCACCCAGAGTGCGCCGCTTGTTACTTCAAATCTCTAGGTTTCGCGGATCATCAGCAAGGCAAGTAACACTTGATCATACCTTTTTTCTACTACCCAGTTTTTATGCATTAGATCAATCCTCAAACATTGCATGATTAGGATCTAATTAAATTGTGGGATGGGAAGTAGATGAGGTAGTACCTATTACCTGTTTTACTTATGAAACCTTTGGGAGTTACTTCTATGTTTGCTTATTATGCCATGCTATGCTAGTAGATGTGGATTGGGTGAGTGAATATCCATGACAGATGTGAGTTTGTTAATTAATGGTTTATCTAAGGTGGCAACTTAAATACACATCTGGGTGGATTGAGGCACCTGGAGTTACCAGGACTTGCCTATTTTTTTGGAAATCCCGGGGGTACCGTGTGATTTTCCTATGGACCGCCACACAGGCTCAAAGGGATCATAAGATAATTCATGCTAGTAACCTACGTGTGCAGTCACAAGCCATTATGGGCTCTGGCATAGTTGACTAAGTCGTGCGAACTCTTATAGTGGTGGACTAGCAGATGTAGGGGATGTAGGTGTACCGGTCTACCCATCGTAAGGTGCTAGCGCTTCTGAAAGACTATGTCTCGGTCATCCGTTTCTCAAACACCATGTAGTGCGAGAAACCAAACGGAGGCGATCGAGTCTTGTGGGGAAAAGTGCGGAAACCTCTGCAGAGTGTACAAACTAATCATGATTAGCCGTGTCCTTGGTTATGGACATCCTGAGTATCTAGTACTTGAATATTCTGTGAATCTCAACATGTTACTCTAATTTAATATTGATGGGTTTGTTAATGAGTATTTTTAATTGGGATTGAGGATGCTGTCAACCATTCTCAATGTTTAACAACCACCATGATAGTTAAATAATTTATTCCTTTGCAGTAGGGAAAAACTGGCTTTATGCAAAAACTGTAACTATAGAGCTTTTCCACCAGCCATATATGCATGTAGTATAGGCTTATCATTCATTACTCTCTATGTGTTACATTGCCAGCATATTCCATGTGCTGACCCGTTTTCGGGCTGCAACTTTCATGTTGCAGACTTTTCAGACGACGAGTAAGGTGCTTTTAGGTTGTGGTTCTATACTCAGTGATGCCGTTGGAGTTGATGGACTCACTTATCTTCCAAGTCTTCCGTTGTTATCGTTATTAGATGGCCTTAAGCCATGATTATTGTAATAAGTCCTCTTTGGACAAACGATGTAATAAGTGTGTGATTGCTACTCTGTTATAAATCCTTCGAAGTACCATGTGGTGTCAGCATTACTGATCCAGGGATGACACCGGAGCACAGAGACTTGACCATCTGAGGTCGGGTCGCTACACCAAGCAACCAGCCAAAGGTTGCCATTTGCGTCCAACGAGACCAGGACCACTAGAACGGCAGGATGGATGTCATCGTCGAGCCCACCATGACGTCATGATCAGAAGCTTTGCAGGAGAAGACCACCTTTCGTTAGGATTAAATGTACTACTTGTCCCCTTTAAAAATTGGCCGTTGTGGGATCCCTTCCCGCCTAAGTTTTGGGTGAAGAGGACCAAGGCCACTATAAATATAGCCTAGCCACCATCGTAGGAGGGGGGTCGAATCATCGAGCCCTTGAGAGACAAAGCTCCAAGAGCACATCACAAGAACAAGCCTCTTGAGGCTATTATTCTCCTTGTACTAGTTCATCCTCAGCCCCCCGCGAGGCTAATCCACCACAATGCAGGAGTAGCATTTTACACCGCAAGGTGGGCCGAACCTGGGTAAACTGTCGTGTACGTTTCCTTCCTGTCCAACGAGCTAGGTCATTGGAGCAGTGAGTTGATCCGCTTGAGAGATTGAGTTCTTCGCACACGCCCCTGAGTTCGAACCTTTCTTGGGTCTACGGAGCCTAGAATCCGACATTTGGTGCGCCAGGTAGGGGCGTGTCGAAGCTTGACCTCTTCATCAAACTCGCCTCACCCTCACCGCTCGGTCTGCATGGAGGCCGCCGCTCCTCCCGCTGGTCCACCGGGTCCGTTCGGAGGCGCGTGGGCCTCTAGACTTTCTCCCCCACCTTGCGGCAAGTGCGATGGCCTCCAAAGTTCAGGCCGGAGCTTCCACCGCACTACAACAGCCCAGCGGACCCTTCGGAGTTCCTCTACGCGTACGCGGAGGCCATCTGGGTGGGGGACGGAGACAACAAGGCCATGGAGAATTGGCTCCCTATGGCGCTCATAGGCATGCCTCGCTCCTAGCTGCTCGAACCGCGGAGTCTTTGGTGGCTTACTGGGAAGAGTTGCGCAAGTTGTTCATCGCGCGCTTCGCGGCTCCGGCACCCCACGCCATCGCGGCCATCCTCGCGGGTCGTAGGCCCCCGTTTCAAGCCACCATGCCAAGCAGTTCTTCTGCCAGATGGGGACTTCTCCGTCCCCCCATGGGGCGCTCCGGGCTGGGCAGCGAACAAGGCTGATCTCACCTTTGACTCCAGGGATCACCCCAAGACCACGGCTAGCGCAGGCGCACTGCCCATGCTATGCACCCACACCATCTGAAACATAGCGTTTACCAGGGCCCTCGTCGATGGCGGCGCCGGCCTCAACGTCCTCTCCGTGGAGGCGTTCGACCTGCTTCACGTGCCTCACGACCGGCTCCTCCCAACCAAGCCGTTTTCCGAAGTGGTCGGCGGGTCCACCTGCCCATGGGGCAGATTTGCTTTCATGCCCAATATGCGATCCTATCCGAGAGGAACTAGAAGGTCCCACCAAAGATAGAGCCACATATTGAAGACGCTTTTGCAAGGTGGATATCATTACATCGTACCATTATATAATAGTTGGGATACATGCAAAGACATACGAATGCCACAAGAATACATCAAACATCATACATGAGAACAACATCCGACTATGGATGAAACACAAATAGAAACTCAAACGACATCCACCTTGCTAGCCCAGGCTGCCGACCAGGAACCTATCTCCTGAACGAAGAAGAAGTAGAAGAAGAACTCCAAAACATGTAAACATCGCTCTCACGTCATGATCATCGCATTACCTGTACCTGCAATTGTTGTTGTAGTAATCTATGAGCCACGAGGACTCAGCAATCCCATTACCATGGGTATCAAGACTACCAAAGCTTAATGGGTATGGAATGGATAAGTGGCGAGGTTGCAACAAGCGACTAACCATTCTATGTTGGCTAACTTACGAGTACAAGATTAAGATGAGAAACTACGAAAAAGGTCGCAAACTAGTAATGATGAAGAAGTGATCTTGAACTACTTACGTTCAAACATAACCCCACCACGTTCTCTTCTCGATTTACTCGAAAAGAGACAGTCACGGTTACACACGCGGTTGGTGTATTTCAATTTGGATCTGGTGTTCTCTACAACCGGACATTAAAAATTCCCGTCTGCTACATAACCGCAGGCAGGACTCTCGATAGTTTAAACCCTTCAGGGGTGTCCCAACTTAGCTCACGACAAGCTCTCACGATCAACGGGGAAAAATCCTCCTCCCAGAACAACCTGATCAAACTCGGAATCTCGATTCACAAGACATTTCGACAATGATAAAACAAGTCTAGCAAGACCTTCCGACGTTCGACAATCCTGACAGGAGCCGCGTATCTCATTCTCAGGACACGGCAGACGAGCTACACATACAATAACTGAAGTGTCGGGTTACCCCAGGTAGCCCGCACAATGCTCTAGTTTGGACCAGCACTGGCCCCACCTGTAAGTAAAATAACAAACCTCGGGTAGCGCTAACTCCCTATGTATCAAATTTATTATCATGTTTAGTTATTATGTTGGGCAAATGGTAAAATCAATGTTGGGTCTAGCTGGAGGAGTTTTATTCAAAGCAAACTGATAAGGGGGGGCGTAAACCCCAACCGTGTTAGGAAAACAAAATCAAGGAACATAACACCGGTATGACAGAAAATAGGGCGGCATGAGTGGAACAAAACACCAGGCAAAAGGCAGAGCCTTCCACCTGTTACCAAGTATATATGCGTATTAATTAAATAAGAGATGTTATGATATCCCATGATATCCTTATCCCAACATGGAACAACCTGCGCTGCACTTGCAACTAGCAATGCTATAAGAGGGGTTGAGCAAAAAGGTAACATAGCCGAACAACACTTTGCTAGGATGGTGATATAGGCAAAGGTGTCTCGTCTTTCAATGAGATGGTGGCTATCGTTTCGGGTGGAGTAGACTTCGACGATCTGACTACGAACGTGCGAGGACGTCGTGCCTTAGCAATCGCTAAAAAAACTCCGAGATGTTATTGACCACGCCGGAGCACGATCAACCTAACCACGAGGGTCTATTTCCTACAACCAAACAAAGAACAGTCAAGAAACTGAGATGGCAATCTTGATATTGCGAATATAAGAGGAAACCTTTATTGATGAACGTGGGGTTCTGCGATGTCTTTGTCTAGTCGTTGAACACACACGAAGTACGCAAAGTTGCAGCTATGGAGAACTTTAATCTAAACAAACCCAAAGTCTAAACGATGCCCTAAGGGCTGTATATATGGAGGAAGAGGGGGTGAATTTCATGACCCTTGGAAGAGGGGTCCAAAACCAACCCTATCTCTTGTTTCCCCACACATACGGACTCTAAAAACAACCTATACTTATGTATTTCGAAATTACATGGGTCTGGCCCAATTATAAGGTGACGCAGCACCTATAATAGCCTTTGGAAAAATTTGTGAAGTGGCATCTTGATATATTTTGTCCAAGCCTTCATGCACTCATTACGGTGGCTTCATAATCCTAAAATCATCACTTGAAACTTTGTTCTTGTTCCCCTTGCGCACGCCATCATCTACATGCTTGTTCTTGCTCCAATGTTCATCCTTCTCCAATCTAGGCCCTTCGTTTGTAAGCAAAACAAATGTATCCAATTTAGGCAGCAGCATATGCTCATGAACATTAGAATCATTACCAAGAAGCGAAAGTACCTGGTAATTTAATTGGCGTGCACGAGCTCTAGTAATTGGTCTAGTAGTATGTATAGCAGCAGGGGCTGTGGGTGTAACAACGGTATTGATGTCCTCATCATCCTCCCCTTCTTCAAATGAAGTTGTCCTCGACGGAAGCTCATGTTCCTCACCCAAATAAGGCTTCAAATCTGCATTGTTAAAATTGGGACTAATCCCAAAATCTGCAGCGAGCAGAAGTTTATGTGCATTATCACTTATTTTCTCTAACACCTAAGAAGGACCATCAACACGTGGCATTAAGTTTGATTTGTGCAAATCAGGAAATCTATCCTTACGCAAATGTAATCAAACAAGATCTCCAGGTGCAAACACAATATGTTTTCTACCCTTATCTCCAGCAAGTTTATATTTAGTATTCATACGCTCAATGTTTTCCTTAGTTAACTCATGCATTTTTAAGATCAATTCAGCACGTTGTTTAGCATCAAAATTAACCTTCTCCGAAGATGTAAGAGGCAACAAATCAATAGGTGCACGAGGTAGTAAAGCATACACAATTTCAAAAGGGCACATCTTAGTAGTAGAATGCAACGAACGATTATAAGAAAATTCAATATGAGGCAAGCATTCTTCCCACATTTTATTAGTATTCTTCAAAACATCCCTAAGCATATTAGACAATGTTCTATTGACTAATTCATTTTGTCCATCAGTTTGGGGGTGACAAGTAGTACTAAAAAGCAGTTTAGTTCCCAACTTAGCCCATAAACATCTCCAAAAGTGACTAAGAAATTTAGTATCAAGATCTGAAACAATAGTATTTGGCACACCATGCAAGCGAATAATTTCATGAAAGAACAAATCAGCAACATTAACAACATCATCACTTTTATGACATGGCATAAAGTGTGCCATTTTCAACAATCTATCCACGACAACAAATATGCTATCCCTCCCCTTATTTGTTCGAGTTAAACCTAAAACAAAGTCCATAGATATATCTGTCGGCATTCTGGATACGGGGGTACCCAGACTTGCCTACCTGCGGCCCACTACGTGGCTCCACCGAGGGCCTGGTACGGCTCAGCTTCAGCATCAATGACTCAAGACCCTCGCGAGGGGCCAAGCCTCACGAGGACGACGACGCCAAGACCTCCAAGGGGATCGGCCTCCTCAGGCTGGCTCCCGAGCGGTGGAGAGTTCTATGTAAGGTGCACCTCACGAGGCTCAGCTGGCATGAGCCATGACGACCAAGGCCAGGCGGGCGCCAGCGAGGGCAGAGTACCATTTTCCTCTTTGGTGCAAAGGAGGTAAGCAGCAGGCGCGGAGTCCCGAGGAATCAGCCAAAGGTTTCCATTCTAGTGCAACAATAGCAAGACCGCCAGGACGGAGGTCATCGCCGAGCCCACGGCAGCGTCACGACCAGAGGCTTTTCGCAGGTGAAGGCCACTTTAGTCAGGATAGGATGTACTTCTTGTCCCCCTTTAAATCTGGCTGTTGTGGGATTCCTTCCCGCCAACATTTGGGAAGAGGACCAAGACCAGTATAAATAGGAATTAGCCACCACCATAGGGGGGATCAGATCCATTCTCACCCGACCACCTCACTAGCTCTCTCGAGCTCCACAACACCTCACCTCCTGAGGCTAGTTCATCCACTATACTAGTTCATCCTCAGCCCCTCGAGGCAATCCATCAAAATGCTGGAGTAGGGTATTACACTGCAAGGTGGACCGAACCACGATAAACTGCTGTGTCTCTCTGTCCCTTTGAGCTCGACATGCTAAACTTGGAGGATCGCGAGTAGGCAGGCTGGGTAGGTTCAGATCTCCACACACACCCCAGAGTTCAAACCTATCAAGGGTTTGCGGAACCCGAAATCCAAAATTTGGCGCGCCAGGTAGGGGTGCGTCGGATCCTCTCTTTCGTCGATTGATCCACCGCTGCTCTGACACTTCCATGGCCGATGCCCGAAGAGCCTACATTGAGCACTGGGTTTTCTAGGCCTCCTCAACAGCACCTGCCAACGAGGAAGATCTCCACTCCGCTCTGCTCACGCCACGCGCTCCATCTGGGGCCGCGACCCTCTCCTCTGGCGCCGCGCTGCAACCGCGCCGCCACGCGATCTTCAAGCTATGCCGAGGCAACAACACCACAAACTAGCCAGGAGCAGGCGAACATGCGAGCCATGGTCATCATGGCTCGAGAACTGCTGAGGTGCAGGCTGGCGGAAAGCGGCCGCGACGCTCTGCTGGAGCAAGTTGCCGAGTTGCTGGACGCAACATGCAGGGGTGTAGCACCATTCTGCACCATGCCCATGTTGCAGGCCGTGGCGCGGGTGCACGCTCACCCTAGCCACTCCCACGCGGCCCCTCCCAGGGATCCTAAAGATCCTCCCAGCATCGGCCTACCTCACAGTGTGGCCCGCACTGCTTCGACCATGCCACCTCGGGGCAGGGCGACTCCAAGCAGCCTCCCTTGGGGCCGCGTTGGGGCACCGACCCTCGGTTATCAAGACCCGATGACGACCAAAGAAGGCGGGAGCATGAGGAAACCAGGCAGCGACTCGGCTGCGGCCAGCCCGGAAGCTTACGTGCCCGTTGTAGTGGACCTGATGTACGCGCCGGGAGAAGGCCCCACCCGATCCCCCACGCCAGGCTGGGCGCTGGAGGTGCACGAAGCCGAAGCTCTTTGCGAGCCACTGCAGGGCTCCATTGACATCTTCGACAACAACACACACTGGGTACAGCTAATGCCTCAGGGGCACGCTTGCACTAATGATGGATCACAGGTGAACCAGGGTGCAGTCACCGCCAGGGCTCCCAGGGCGGCGGCCCAGCCGCAGGAACACGAAGGGCCTTGGGAGCGATGTGGGGGAGCCCGGGGCCGGGGTGTCACAACCCTAGTCAGTGGATGCATTAGAGTGACTGCATCATGTTTACTTCTGTCAGAAACTTTGAAATGGGGATGACAGAAACCCCAGCACCCCCTTAAACCAACTAGGGTTTACTAAAATCTTTTTCAATGAACCTGAAATGCCCTTCTAAAATGTTCATCATCTTTGCCTTGGTCTAGAACCTTTGACAGAAATGGTGCACAATTTTCTAGGACATCATAAGGTCACTTGATTGAATCATATGCTATTTGCATTTGGGCATTTAAATGCTATAAAATATTTTAAATGATCAAATAATCATAAACTAAAATGTTTACTATTGGATATATTCTAAACAGTAGCCATGAGTAGTTTCATGATTTTTGGAGGTGTCTAGGTATTTTTAGAAAAGCCACAAAGTTACAGAAGAAAAAGAAAAACATAAATAAAAAGGAACTTACCTGGCACAGCCCACCTGGCCTGACACTGTGCGGCCCAGCCCACTGGCCCCTGCCACTCATCACCCACCTCCCGCCAGAGCAGGCACGCAGCTGACTGTCAGCCGTGCGCGCCGCCCTGGCCACCCCTGCTTGCCACCGAGGCGCTCCCGAGCTCCCTTCACACGCCATGGAGACGCCCCGACCCTACTTGACACCTCACTCATCCCCCTCGCCCTCTCCCTCTCCTCTGATCGCCATGGCAACGCTGCCGAGCGCTCGCCGCCACCATGCTCCCCTCGCCTCCCCAACGCGCCAAGGAGCTCCGCCGTTGACCTCTACATCGTCTCCATCAAGCCACGCGAGCGGACGCACCTCGCTTCACCGTCCCCGACCCCTTATTCCTCCTCGGTCACCGGAGATCCATCTTGCTGCCCCGACCACTCCTGGCCTTCTCTAAGCTCTCCGTCTGCACCGCTGCAACCACCGTGAGCCTCTCCCTCAAAGCCCCTCTCTGTTGTCCTGTTTGCACGCCGTAGCTCCTACTTCACTGATGACCAAGAACTGCCGCCGCCTGAGCTCGCCGTCGACGCAGCTCCGGTGACCTAATGGTCACCCCGGCGTGTCTAACATGATCACCGACTCGCGTAGCATCCCCCTAGCGCAAAACTCCATCCGTCTGCATGCTGCGGCCTCGATCCCGAGCTCACCCGAGCTCCGGCCGCGGCCAAGGTCGTCGCCGTGCTCAACTCCGGCTGCCTCAGCCCCTCTCGCTTGCATAGGGAGATGCGGAGCACTCCCAACAGCAAACAGAGCCCCTTCGCCGCTCTTTTGGTCGCCGGAGGAGCGATTCCGAGCACCTCCGCCGTCTCTGGCTTCGCCGGCGATGAGCCGTGGACCAAGTCCGGCGTGTTTGACCGTTTTGACCTGGGTTTGACCTCCCCAGGGTCGCTGACGTGTGGGCCCAGGCCCCTGCTAATTTTGGGTTAAGTGCTAATTAAACTTAAATTAGCCCCTGCTAATGCTGACATGTGGGCCCAGGGCCTTAACTAGTCTAGGTTAGGACTAGTTTAGTGCTAATTAACTTAGGTTAGTTAGTTAGACACTGCATGCGTGACCCACAGGTCTGGTTTGACCTGGGTCAACGCAGTTGACCTGCTGACGTAATGCTTACGCAATGCTGCTGTAGTAAAGCCTTTCTGGAATTAAAATAAATCAGAAAAGGTTTAGAAATTCCAGAAAATGCTTTAAACTTCTAAAATTCATAAAAATTAAACTATAACTCAAAATGCAAAGATTCATATATGAAAAATGATTAGAAAATTCCAATCTATCCACCTGTACTAGTTTCATGCATGTTTAAACAACTTAACTGCTGTTTAGTGCAGAACATGATAAAGCACTATTTAAATTCATAAGATGAGCTTGGGGTCGAACCTTTGGTTCAAAATGGCCCAAACCCATCTAGTTGTAGTTGCATTAGCCCAACACACTCATTTTGCCATGTCATGATCATGCATCATATTGTGCATTGCATTGATTGTGTTTCCTGCTCTGTTGTCGGTATTTGTCCCCTCTCAGTAGACGATGTTCTGACGATGGGATTGATGACACCGATGAAGAGCTATACTATGTTTAGGAGTGTTAGGCAAGCAAAACCCCCTTGTTCATTCCTATACAACCCCACTCTCTCGCTCCTGTTCCCTTTTACCGCATTAGGACAACAACGATTCATCTATTACATGTTGCGGTAGTTGAACCCCTTTTCCTCTGCATGACCTGTCATTGCCACAGTGAATAGATGAAACCCACTAGCATGAGTAGGAGTTGTTTGAGCCCTGATGTGCCTACTCATTCATGCTTGTTTGTCATGCCTGCTATTGCCTAGAGTTGAGTCAGGTCTGATTCATCGGGGATGAATTGGAAAGTGGTGAACATGTCCTACTGTGTGTGAGCTAAGTGTGTGAACACGATTTGGTAAAGGTAGTAGTGAGAGGCCATGTAGGAGTACATGGTGGGTTGTCTCATTGAAACCGTCCTCAGGAACTGAGTTCTGTGTTTGTGATCCATGATCAGCTACTACCACGCATTGGGCTTCCGTTGTAGTTGTCTGTACTCATACATGTTATGCTTCAAGATAGTCAGGCTTCTCAGTTCGTTTCATTTGTAGTTGTCTGTACTCAGACATGTTATGCTTCCGTTGTTTGTATGCTCTGAATGTTGGGTGATGAGACCTATGTTTGAAATACTTGGCCCCTCGGAGCCTATTGAATAAATACTTGAGTTGTAGAGTTGTGTTGTGATGCCATGTTGTATTTGCACATATCGAGCATATTGTGTGCATGTTATTGAAATGCTTGGCATGTGTGGGATCCGACAACCTAGTTGTTTATTCTTGGTAGCCTCTCTTACCGGGAAATGTCTCCTAGTGCTTCCAGTGAGCCATGATAGCTTGCTACCGCTCCGGAACACTTAGGTTGGCCGGCATGTGTCCTTCATCGTTCATGTGTCTGTCCCTTCGGGGAAATGTCACGCATTGTTCCTTTAAGTCCCTATAGCTTGCTACGACTTGGGTTCATACGTTTTTGATCGACACATTCATTGTTGTGTCATGTATGCCCGCCCCTATAAGTTAGTGCCACCTTGGGTTTACGACTAGTCATGTCGGCGTGGGTTCTTTGTCATATGGATGCTAGCGACTCTATCATATACGAGAGCCAAAAGGCGCAAATGGTCCCGGGCTAGGTAAGGTGGCACCCATGGGAATACCTTACGTGAGGCCGCAAAGTGATATGATGTGTTACATGCTAGATCGGTGTGACTTAGGATTGGGGTCCTGACATCTTTGGTATCAGAGCCTGACTGCCTGTAGGATTACCAAGCCAAACTAGTCGAAGTTCAGTCTAGAAATTCTTTAGTTATATAAGGGAATTGATTGAGGATGGGAACGTAAGGCTCTTTTTACTTCTTATATCTTATGCCCTTCTGATCCGAGTCATCTTATCTTTCCTACGGGGTTAATGAACTAGGCTTTCTCTTCTTCTACCAGGATCACAGGTTACTAACCCGTAGACTTATAAGATTGGTGAATTCAAGCCTCAGTTCAGTTCCTATTATCTTTGTGTATTCATAGTTGATCTCAGAACCTTGTTATTGTGATGTTGAATGGCTATGCCAGCATTTTGCAGGATGTCTTAAATCTTTTGAGCATTTACAGTTGTTATGCTGTCCAAGTTGTCCCAGGTTTCTAAACAATCTGATGCATTTGCAAAATCCTTTCCCTCTGGTTTCGATGTTCTTTTAGGCCAGGTTAATCACCCTAATTGCTGAGTTGAGGTACTCTATTGCCTCGACATATATGTTGGAGTTATTAATATGACCCTAGGTGTCTTAGAGGATCACCCAGTAATCTAGCCATGTTTTGTGTTCCTAGTGTGATGATTCTGGCCAGCACTCTTGAAAGCATCCCGTGATGCCATTTAGTTAGTAAGCATTCTACTCCTGGGTTTTTGAGCCCAATATTCATCCTACTTACTTCATGTTGATAGTGTTGTTAGTTCCTTTAGGATATTAGTAACCTTTTTGATAGTCCTTGAGGTTCGTGGTATACCGTTCTTCCAAATACCATGGACTGCGTATGGCAGAACTTCTTGAACCAAAATATAACAACAAGAGTGCTCTCAATGAGTTCTCCTTTCTATGTTGTGACTCTGCCAGTCCTACCTTTCTGCATGGGTTATCCGGAAGAAACTTGTTGAACTTCGTTCGACATGTTAATCCATGCATCCACAAATTAGAAAATCATACGTTCTTTTGGGTTGTCCCTCTTTAGTTGTTTTCTGGCCTTCGTCTATTAATTTATAGTCAACAATATGCATGCATTCGTTCATCAATGCCTATTACTCTTGTGGTCCGTCAAGCCATTATATTCCGGAATGACTAGGAGAAACAAACTCCAGTACCGTATCCATTTCCAGGATTGGGTCAAAGCAGTCGTACTCCGCAGATCAAATTGCTAATCTAGCTTTTGCTTTGTTCTACCTTGGAGTATTACCATCTTTATATTAATAATATCATGGGAATTGCACACCATCCTATGGACTCTGGATACAGTGATACTTCTCGCCATCATTATTCATTCCTCGGTCCCCGCATTATTGTAACCAGAACTGCCATGGAATTGTCACGGCAGATGTCCTAGTGTGAGGACTTAGTCGTGAGGCCAATGCATATTTGTAGTAGCTTGAGAGGGGTTGAACGAAATCGAGAGACGCAACATAAGACAAGGATTTAGACATCTTTGGGCCCCGGGAAACATCATCCAATAATAGCCCTACAAGCTGTTTGTGGCTAGGTCTCATTATGATTATGAGGGAGTTGCCGGTAAGCCGGCTCTTTGTGTCTAACCCTAGAGATTGTTTCCTCTTGCTTGTCCCTCTTTGGGGAGCCCTGTCCCTCCTTATATATGTTGAAGGGGCGGTTTACATGACTAGTCCTAGTTCGATTAGGATTACTCTATTACAAGTGGAGTCCTAGTCTTGCTTCCTTTGTAGGATAATATTCCTTGTGCTTTCCTCATAAACCGGCCCACCATAACATGAGACGGACTTCTGCTCCTTGGGCCTAGTCTTCTATCTGACCCGTTGTCGAAACCATTAGTGTGTCGCCAGGCTCGTGAGTCGTCAGATCAGTGAGCCGCCAGACTCGTGAGTCGCTAATCCTCCGGCGGGTTACCAATGAAATGCCAAGTCCGTCCAGGTCATACTTCCGGCCGGGTCATGCCGCGGGGTATATCCCCGACATTAGCCCCCAGTTTAATTTGGATATATCCATGTTAAACTGATCATGTAAAATAAACACAAGAACAAACTTGATAGGTTGTGCTCCGGGTTAAATATTTTCCTGAACCGGCACCTGATCATCCTTAAGTCATTGTCATTTCCTCCTGGCTGCGCATTCATGATCTCATAGCAAATCTCCTTTAGCAGATGTGTTCAAACATTACCAATGCAAAAAATCCGGGCACTTCCTCTGAAAAATCTAGGTCAATAGGCCAGTTTCATAATCAACTTGTTGATATTGGCTCTTGTAGAAAAATATTATAAGAAATAATCCATTTGAATCGGCCTTCAATGCTCTAACTTGACAAAAATATTGGTCTTGAAATATTCAACTGATATTCAGCCGGCTTAAAGATGTAGATCTTGCCGATTTATGATTGCCAAAATTGATGGGTTATAAATAAATGATGTCGGGTCAAGATTGTTGCAGACACCCGGTTAATATGGTCTACTCCAAACTGAGAATTTGAAGATTTTTTCTCCCTTATATGCATATCACCTGTAGCCCCCAAGTGTCGGGTTGTCATGCTTGCAGCAACCTGGGACATGTAATTGCTTTATGCTCATGAAAACTTCAACCAGTGTAGCCCCCAAGGGCTGGGTCATTATGCAATAATGAGCAAGGACTTTTGTATATAATTCATTGATAATAACATCATATGATGTAATCTCCACCATGGGGCTTGAACCCACGTCCATAGGGTTAAGAGCTTTGGACTCTACCAACTGAATAGTAGACTTTTTCAATATAATGGATTTAATTCGTGTACCTTGAATTTTTAAGAGGAGCAATTGGTAGCCCCCAAGGCCCGGGTCATTACAATGTGATGAGTCGGATCTTCAATAAAGTGAGCCAAAAAATGACTTTGCATTAGCCCCCAAGTGCCATGGTGCATGCTGGCAGTGACATGGGACTTGCATGTTTGATGTAACCTCAACTTGAATAATGTAGCCCCCATGTGCCGGGTCGTAAGCCTGCAGCAACTCGGGACTATTCCCTCCATTGTAAAAATAATCATATCCATTGATAAATAATAGCCTTTGCGCTAAAGCGAATTTGAACACCATATCAATGTAGTAAAGGTGATAACCCAAAACTTAGAAGACAAAATTTCCAAGTATTTAACATCATCATGAAAATCCAGCCAAGTTTGGCTTATTAGAAATTTGAATACCTTATCAGCTGACAAGTAAATCCATAGTTTTAATATTTGGCGGCTGTTGGCCGATGGCAACTTAATGCTCATTCCTTGTAAGCTGGAATTTCATAACCCGGCGGCTTATAGCCTTTGAGAAAATCAAGAATTGATAACCCTTTTGAGACACCAATTTCAATCTTTGATGATGGGCTTGAACTTAATCATTTACGTAAGTCATAGTTCTACAAATCCTGCACAGAATTTAAACAACATATGCCCTGGCGACTTAATGTCAAAAGCCAGGGCGGGTAACAACCCGAACATAATATAGTCTTTATGCAAGTATGGAAAAGACTAGAATTAAGGTCATTCAAGCCTATACATACTGACGATTTTTTATCAAAAGCCAGGGTGGGTTATGAAACCTCGCATATTTATATAATCAGGAAACATTCTTGTAGAGTTGGTTCATACTGCCGGCTTACATCGCCGTATCTAATAAGGGCAATAATCCAATGATTGATAAATGCATGATTCCAATGGCGCAATCCAAAATATACCGGCGACTTAAAGTCCATAGCCAGGGCCGGTTTAAACATAATCATGCATAAACAATATCATACCTGTGATATTGAATCGTACTGCCGGCTTATGATACCTGTGCAGTAAGGGTGATAACCCAAAACTTAGAAGCCAAACCTTCCAAGTATTAATATTGTCATATGCTGGCGACTTATCATCCAAAGTCGAGCCGGGTTAAATAGAAACCACACATATATGAGCAAAAAGTCTCAAGACAAATCCAAAAGACTATTTTCAAAAAACTTAAGTTAAACAGAGAGAAAAAGTGAGGCTTCTGATTCGAATACGATCAGCAAACCGTTCCAAAGTGGTTAAGCTAGGATTCGAATACGATCATGTAGCCGTAGTGGCTTTGGCGTTGCGCCGATCAAGAGCGTACCGACAACTATGTTCTCTTTGGTTCGAATATGACCTATGTTTGAACAGGAATCCCCCTAATGACCTTGAGAGTTTTTAACGACTCTTATTCAAATACGATCAAAGTCTATTCCCAAAAGGGGTTGAGCTATGATTCAAATACGACCAAGAAGCCCCCTAGTGAGTTTGGCAGTGTGCCAATAAAGAGGGCACCGACAGCTATGTTCTCTTTGGTTCGAATACGACCTATGTTTGAACATGAAGCTCCCAAGTGCTCATATAAGTTTTGGCATTGCGCCAATCAAGAGGGTACCGATAGCTATGCTCGATGAGCAGGAAGCCCCCAAGTGACCATAATAAGATAAGTCGTAAGGCAGGATACCCATGTTTGAACCGCGCATCATGGCAGCAAGTTCTCTTTGGCAACCTTTAATTTTTCTGAGAACTCGAACTTGCGAGAGATTAATTCTTTTTGAACCGGAACTTTAAACCGGATTTGAGAGCTTCAGAGCTTTGTGGGAGATAAGTTTCCCTTGAACCGGATTTTGATCCGGAATCCTTCTCTTTATGCCGGAGATTCTCTGACGGCCTTCAAATTTTCCCCAATAGGGCAGTAGCCTCCGAGACCTGGTTATCCTCCCTCCACTGACCCGGAGTTCTTGAATCTGCTTTAAACTAGCAATCATTTACTGATCCATATCATCCTAGCCCCCAAGTCTCAAGGCGGCTCAAGGAGTTGTCTTGAGATTCTCCATAGTTGACCATAGAAGAAGGTGTATATCATTGGCGTTGATAGCGCAATGTGAATCCACAGAATGTTGAGGTGACTGCGGCAGGTTATAAATGATCCTGTATGAGCTGTGTCAGCAACTCGGCCAATGATTCCTTCCAACTGGCTGTTTGAAGTTAACCAAACTGTAGTGGCGGTAAGTTGTGCGCCTGTCCATTGAGCCATCCAGTGCAGACGGCGGCTGATAATACATAATAATTTGCCTCCAATTTGTTGGAAGAAAACCGGGCTACCCAAGCAATGACTTGCTGATACTCAATAAATAGCTCATGCAGATAGGTGCGGCCCGGTGTGTTGTTGTAGACCAGGCCGCGAGAGATGGACGGAAAAGACGACCGCATCATCAGAGGCGGCTCAGACAGATGAATCGGCCGCGGTATTGTAAGCCGGTGCGGACGAGCAAGTTGTCAACAATTGTCCTGTGTAAAAATGTTACAGGGCAGAATAATTGTCTTTTTACAGAAAATAATAAGTGTTTAATAAGATAAATTTAGATAGATATCACCTGATGTTTGTGAATGACAGATGATATGTATGCCGTGTTAGAGGCGGAACAATATAATCTCGGCGGTTCAGGCAGACCGGCGACTCCCGGTGACTCAACACAGCAGAGGGAGCTCAACGTGGCCCCGACAGTTTAACGCGGTGGCGATGGTGACGTTGGGATGAAGCCTTTTCAGAATTGTTTTTGTACTAACACCTTTTTTGTTCGAGGGGCAGCCAACTTGCCGTACCACCAACAATGAGTAGTCTCAGAACCTTCTTAATTAAAATAGCACAAGTGCCGTTGTTGGTCTTGAGCCTTTGGAACTTTGCATTCAACTTGTGTAGAACCTTTCTAGGAGACTCCTAAAAAATCTGTGCAAACTAGAGTAATGCAGCAGTGAGGAGCGTTGCGCGGCTCGGTGGGATAGCAGCAAGTGGGCAGCCCGTGGCGGCGACTAAAAGCCTGGTCGGCGCAACGGCTCTGTAGTAGAGCGCCTGCAGTGCTTTCTTCTGAGGCATCATCCGTTCGCTTTGTTTAAAACCAATTTGAGAGCGGCGGCGACTAGAAGCATGTCGGATTTCGGGTTCCGGTAGACCCTCAAGGTTCGAACTGTGGGGTGCGCGCGGAGATCACACATACTGCCTACCCGTGTCTCATCACCTCGCAAGGATCTAAACTACACGAAGAACAACACAGAGGACACAAGGTTTATACTAGTTCGGGCCACCATTGTGGTGTAACACCCTACTCCAGTGTGTGGTGTGTGGATTGCCTCTGGGGCTGATGATGAATAGTATAAGGAAGAACAGCCTCGCGAGGGTCTGTTCTTGGCTGGTGCGATGAACTGCTAGGGGGAGTTCAGTCGCTTCTCTCTCTCTCTCTCGCTCTATCTCTCTATCCTTGTTCTTTCCATCCTCCTACCCTGTGGGTGGCTAGTCCTATTTATAGGCGGAGGCCCTGGGCCTCTTCCCAAATATCGAGCGAGAAGGGCGCGAACAGTTGGCCATTTTGAAGGGGAACATCTAGTACACTTATCCTGACTAAAGTTGGTCATCGCCTGACAAAGACCCTGACGATGATGCCGGCTTGGGCCCCACGATGACCTCCATTCTGCCGACCAGCTGGTCTTGGTCTTGTTGCACCGAAATGGTCGCCTTTGCTTGATACTCCTGCCTGCGCCTGCCCCCTTTGCACCAAAGAGGAAACAAGGACTCTACGCAGGCCGACACACGCCTGGCGCCCGCCTGGCCTTGGTCGTCATGGCTTGTGTCATGGGCACCAAGTGAGGTACCCCGCCTTGATCTCTCCGCCTCCTCGCGAGCCAGCCTGACGAGGCTGTGCCCGAGGAAGCCTCCTGTCGTCCGCCCCGTGAGGCTTGGATCCTCGCGAGGGTCTCGAGCATGTGTTGATGAAGATGGGCCGTACTGGGCCACTCCTTGAGCCACGCCGCAGGCCACAGGCAGGCAAGTCTGGGTACCCCCGTTCCCAGAATGCCGACAGTAGCCCCCGGGCCCAAGGCGCGCCCGGACTTGGCTTAGCAGTGAAGCAAAGGGGCAAGTACGAAGCGCCGCGGGTCCCATCAGCCTACGGCCTTGGGTGCCGCGTGGCGGTTGATTGGACGTGGGCGCCCTGGCTCCCCTGGGACGCCTTTGCAACTGCATGAATTGCCAAAAGAGCAGTGCCCACCTAGGCTTACCTTCCTTACCTTCTCCTTCACTGCCCAGATCCCCTTTCTCGCTCCTATCCTTCTTGCTTCCGGAATCCCAAGATCTACTCCAACTCTGCATCCTAGCAAGGCATGGCGCCTCGCCAGACCCCAGCCGGAGCATGGTACTCGCCCGCTCTGGATCCTCCGAATGTATCGGAGAAGAACCTTGCTCGGAGGCGCCAGATGATGGCGGTGCAAGGCAATGACGGGGCGACCGCGCTCAAGGTTGGCTCCGCCCTTCCTGAGGGCAGGGGAAGCACCTTCTACCCGCTCTTTGTGAGCCATTGCCGCTGGTCTGGTGCCCCCCATTTCCGAGTTCTTCCTTTCTGTTCTCCACCATTACAACATGCAAGCTCTGCACATCCATCCCAACTCTGTTCTTCTCCTGGCCATTTTCGCCTACTACTGCGAGGCCCATGTTGGGGTAAGGCCCTCGGTGGCCTTGCTGCGCCATTACTTCTACCTCCGGGTCTCTCTAGGGCCCATCACCGCGTGCGCGAGCTTCGTCACGTATGGCAGTTCCAATGCCATCTCGAAGCCCGGGAAGAGGATCGAGGGCTTCAGGAGCAAGTGGGTCATGGTGGATGCTGGGCGCATCCACTCCTGGCTGATTCTGCCCACGGGACAGCCCAAGTCTGTTGACGCTTGGTCCCGCGCGGATCTCGTTGATCCCCGTGTGAAGCCAGTGCTGGAGAGGATGGACGCGGACCTGTGGCCGGACAACATGGCGATGACGAAACTGACCGGGGCATCGCTCCTGAGGGAGTTCCTGGAGCACCGGGTGGCTCCGCTCCGGGAACACTCGCTTCCGCTGTGGAGGCTCGGGGGGCCGATGTCGCCCTTCGCCTGAACCCCGAAGTCCTGGCAGACGAAGATCTGGCCGCGGTCCTCCAATCCTTGGTTGGGGGTGATGTGGCGAGACTAGAAGGTGCTCCTGTGCCCCTGTTCCTTCAGGAGGATTGGGAGCATGTGGCGAACTCCATGCCCGCTTTCGACGGGGACGGGCCTATGCCCGCGGAGGTTCCCGAGAACCTGGCGGCCCTGGCGACGGTGAACGTGTCCTTCGGTGACTCCGGCGGAGAGGGGGAAGAAGAGGAGCAGGAAGAGGAGCCCGATTTCGAGGAGACCGACGGGGAGTCCAGAGCACCCCTCCCTCGGCGCAGATCCCGTGCCCTTCGTCTCATGCCGGATGACGACGAGGATGGCGACGAGCGAGGTGGCGAGAGCTCGCCCCTGATCCCGAAGAAGGACAGGACGGGGCTGGTTCCCCGTGGGTCTGCTCCGGCTCCGAGGCGATCTGCAGACGGGCCTCCTGCTCCCGAGCCTCTTGAGGTTGATCCCAGCAGTCGGCTCTCGGGCTTCAAGTTCGGCCGGAGGTTGCTTGAGTCGGCGAGCAATGACCAGTAAGTGCTTGATTCTCGTTTTGCTTCTTGCTTCGTTGTTGAGGCTTGACGTCCATATTCCAGGGCTAGGTCGGTGCCTGCGGCGAAAAAGCTGAAGGGGGCTCCTGAGGCTTCGTCCGGGGCAGCACCTCCATCCGCGGGAGAAGGGGGCGGCAATATGCGGGCCTCCCCTGCCCGATCATCCTCGCAAGGCCTGGCGGGGCTAGCTAGGGCGAGCTCAGCCCCCATGACCAAAGCGACTCCCGAGGTGTCCTTGCCTGAAACCACTGCCGCGGTCATCGGGGCGCAGAAGGTCCCGACTCATGGTGCCGTGATTACGCTGCCATCTTCTCCCCCTAATCCGCCAACTGCCGTCTCTCCGACTCCTTCTACTGTCCTGGAACGTGCTGCTGCTGAGCTGGACCGTCTGCGGAAAGATCTTCATGGCGCCGACCCTCGCTTGGTGGCTGGGCGCCTGGAGCTGGCCTCCGGCTGGGTTCGCTCCGATGCTTTAGTCCGAGCGGCGCTGGCTCAGGCCGCGACGGCTTGCGATGAGGAGAAGCAAGCCATCCTTGAGGTGAAGGCCGCTCGCGACGCCCCCTTGGGTGAGGTTATGGATGTCCAGGATCGCTACAAGGTGCTGGAGAGTGAGGCTGCAAGGCCTGCGCGACCATCTTGCCAGGGAGGCCCGTGTCCGCTAAGAGAAGGAGGAAGACATGAAGGCTCGCGAGGCGGCCGCCAAGGACCGGGATGCCAAGCTTGATGAGCGCCATGGTCGATTAAGTGTGCTGGAGCAGGCGTTGGAGGCGAAGAGGGTCAAGCTGTACGGCAAGGCGCGGGTCCTGGCCGAGGACAGCGTGGCCTTCACGAAGCTAGAGGAGAAGGCTCGCACCTTGCTGAAGTCAATTTATGATAGCGACCTGGAGAGCCCGCTGGCTGGCGCCGAGGACGGCCCTGCCAAGTTGCTTCCCTTCCTGGTCTTCCCACTCGAAGATGTCGCCCTTGGCCTTGGCCCAACGGCTGAGGCCAAGGCGCGTGTCCTTTCTTCCGCAGCGCTTATGCGCGTCTTCATCCATATCTACCTTCACGACCCCGACGTTGACCTTGATAGCCTGCTGGAGCCCGTGAGCAGCGAGCTTGCCGCTGTTGCTACTGAGGCCGTGAAGGGTCGAGCGAAGGCTCTGCTGGCGAAGTTCCGGGCCTTCAGCACCAAGACGAAGTGAGGCGCTGCCGGTCCTGAGGCTCCATGAGGTGAAGCCGCCCAGCGCAGCTCCGTCAGCAGTGATGGCACCACCAGAAAGTGAACCCTTCGCGGCTCGCATCCTGCTTTTAGCTCCTGCAACATGCATCATGCCTCATGGAGGCGTTTAAACTTGTGTTTGGCGTTGTCAAAGCACTCTATGAACTATAATGTTTGCTTTTGAATTCCTTGAGATTTGCGCTTTTCCTTCCTACTTGCTTGTGTTCTGCATCGGCAGAGCCCGGCCCCGCGCATACCTCAGCCAGCGTTAGCCCCGACCGGAAACCAGGACGGGACCAAGGAGTGAGGGGCTACGTGACAAGTTAGGCTCCTAAGTTGCGATGCTCAGGAGTCCCCCTTGACGCACGAACAACAAGTAGGGAGGTGAGATGTATGAGCAAATTTACCGTTCTACGTCGGCAGAGCCCGGCCCCGCGCATACCTCAACCGCCGTTAGCCTTTCGGAACTAAGGGGTGAGGGGCTACATCACCAGTTAGGCTCCTGAGTCGCGATGCTCAGGAGTCCCCCTTGACGTTCAAACGGCCTTCATACCTTGGCTCCACTCGGGGAGAGGCGTGCGACGAACCGGGACTGAGGGGCCTGGCTGGGTGGCGTGCGCCTGGGCGTGACCCAGGCGTAGCCCCCGTGCCCAGCCGCCTCGTACGGCGCTCCCGAGGGGAGGCGTTACAATGGGGCCGGACACTGAGCTCTGGGCTCCCTAAGGTTGATGCAGCCGGGGGCCACCCTCAGTTGTTTATCACCAGCGCGGAGCATAGCGCTTCCGTATGTGTACGGGCATAGCCGCAGCTCGGCAGTGTCGTCAGCCAGCATGGAGCATGGTGCTTCCACTGGTGCATGGGAGGGGGCTCCGCTCCGGGAGGAGCCCCCAGGGCGTGTACAGCCCCGCCCTGACACGTGGCTGGCACGGTAGGGCCTGGCGAGGTCTATCTGGGCACCCGTGAGCCAGCGCGGGACTCACGGGGTCCTTCCTCAAGGCGGGTTGCGCCTGGCTCTGGGCCTTTACTTGTGATGTGTTCCTGCAGATTTGGTTAGATGTCGGCGCTCTACGTCCTCGGGTCCCGGCCCTCGAGCGGGCTCAGCCATCGCTGGCATGCCAGGTCACGATGCCGTGGACAAGGCTAGAGGGTGAAGGCTAGAGAGCCAGTAAGAGCCCATGAGTCGCGATGCTCAGGTACCCCCCCCCCCCTTTAACGTGCAAGCGGCCAGCGCGAAGGAAGAAGGGTGCCACGGACGGCATCAAATAACGATCATGACGGGTCAAACGCACAACTTGAATAAATGCGAGAGGAATACGTGCCACTAGGTCTCGCCCGGGTGGCTTGGGGATAATGCAGCCCGAGGGGCGCCCCCGATAAAGTAAACTGAAAACATGAACTAAGGGGATACATGCCGCAGGGACGGACCCACACGGCCTGGGAATGACGCAGCCCTGGGGGGGCGCTCCCAGCTGAAAACGAAACTCGAAGGATGTCACCTGATGACGCTGAAGACGAAGGGATGCTGATGTAGCGGCCGGCGCACACTGCGGAAGTCGATCTTCATGAGCCCCCAAGCCCAGGAGCCTCGGGAGGCTCTAGGGGTGCTGTCGGCTCCTCGCGGACCATCTCCATCTCCGCCAGGACTGTGGAATGCCTGACCGCTTGAGCCTCCAAGATGCTCCTCATTAGGCACTGACGCACAGCAGCCGCGTTCGGCAGGCCGTAAGGCATGCGAACATAGATGTGGGGTGGACCTTCGCAGCGTCCCACGCGTGAGGGCCAGAGGCGCTCCTGAGAGGCGGCTTGGTTGAGTCCTGGTATGTCGATGTAGACGCGCAACCCACCATCCTCGCCTGGATGGGGAGCTACGGCAGGTAAGCGGCGGCTGCCAATCATGACTCTTGACTCCTGCAGCTCCTGAATGATCTCACTGACGAACTCCCGCGGGTTTAGCCTTCCTCGACTTGCTCCTTCCTGAGGAAAACGTGCGTTGAAGCACGCCTCCAAGTGGTGCTCGAGCGCCTCCCTCGTGATCTTAGCAAAGTCGATGGACCTCCAGGAGAGAGCCCCCGAGCCTTGCCCAAACAGGGCGCCGGGCACGCCTTCCTATGCGATAGAAGGAGGCGCCCCCTGAACAGGCGCGGACCCTGAGGGGCCTGCCTCCCGAGGGGTCGGAACAGGCGATGTCTTCTTCTTCTTAGGAGCAGCCTCGGGAAGCCTCTCGCTCCTGTGATCTGGATCTTCAATTGATGCAGCTTGTAAGGCATGTTATAGAGAACATGCAAAGGCCCTCTCTTCACAAGGCACCGTGATGACTCCACCGCTTCCTGGCATCTTGAGGACATTGTATCCGTGATGAGTCACGGCCATGAACTTGGCCAGGGCTGGGCACCCAAGGATGGCATTGTACGGCAGGCGAATGTGAGCGACGTCGAAGTCAATGAGCTCGGTGCGCTAGTTGTCGCGCTTCCCGAAGGTGACAGGAAGGCGGACATGCCCTATCGGAACCATGGAACCATCAGTGACTCCTGAGAAAGGCTTGGTTGGCTGCAGCTGATTGTAGGGCACTTGGAGATTGTTGAACGTCTTGACGGATAGGACATTGAGCCCTGCTCCGCCATCGATGAGGGTCCTGGTGACTTGCACGTTGCTGATGATTGGGGAACAAAGCATCGGGAGGACTCCGGCTGTGGCCGCGCACTTGAGCTGATCCGCTGAGCTAAACGTGATGGCGCACGCTGACCACCTGAGAGGGCGTGTGGCCTCAAGCTTGGGGAGGACTGCATTCACTTCACGAGCAAACTGCTTGAAGATGCGCTGAGAGGCCGGGGCTTGAGCGCCGCCCAAGATGCAAGCGATCGCGCGCGGCTCCTGGAAGCCTCCAGCCCCCTCGTCCTGATGATGGTCTTCATTCCTCCTCGGCTATGGTGGGAGAGGAGGGAGGCCCGCATTGCCTTGTGGGCGATCCTCGCGAGGCTAATCCCTCCAACCCCCCTCGCGAGGTGGGTCCCTCCAACCTCCCTCACGAGGCTGGTCCTGCCAGTGGTCCTCGCGAGGTCGGTCACGCCACCATTGGCGAGGGCCACGGTCTTCCCAACGTCCTCCACCTCTTCCTCCTCCTCGGCCATAGCCCCGGTCGCTGCGCTCGGGGCGTCGGCCGGCACGCACGTCCCGCGCGGCCCTGAGCTCTTGGCATTCGTTGGTGTTGTGGGTGTGGAGGTCGTGGTGCACGCAGTACCGGCTGCCCTTGGTTGACTCAGGCTGATCTCTGCCTCGCTTGCTGTCCAGTTCTGCTGCAAGTACGGCAGCCCCCTTGCGCTTCACGTCCTTGGCCTAGGGCTTCTTCTCTTCTGGGTCGGCAGCTGGTACCTCGAGGAGGGAAAGGCGCCCTTCCTCAGCCCTAGAGCACTTGGTCGCCAAATTGAACAGCTCCAGGGAAGTGCACAGGTCCTCATGGATCGCAAGCTCCTCCTTCATCTTGACGTCACTTACGTCGTTGGAGAAGGCTGAGATGATGGCCTGCTCAGACACCTTGGGGATCTTAAGGCGAGCATTGTTGAAGCGCTGGATGAACTTATGCAAGGTCTCTCCTGGCTGCTGCTTGATGCGGCGCAAGTCGCTCATGGTTGGGGTCGATCGCGTGTGCCATGGAAGTTGGCGATGAATCGGGTGCGCATCTCATCCCAGGAGGAGATTGTGCCAGGAGTCAGGTTCAGGAGGCAGGTGCGGGCGCCGTCCTTGAGCACCATGGGGAACCAGTTTGCCATGACCTTCTCGTCCCCGTTGGCGGATTCGATGCCCAGCTCGTAGAGCTAGAGGAACTCAGCAGGGTCAGCCGTGCCATCGTAGAGCGGGGGCAGATCTGGCTTGAACTTGCTCGGCCAGGCCACGCTGCACAGCTTGGCTGAGAAGGCACGGCAGCCTGCAGTGGCCGCGGGAGCCCTTTGGTGACGGAGAGCTTGATCTTGCGGGTCTCCGTGCACTGCCGCCTGGTGTAGCGCGGGGTCTTGGCGCGCTGGAGCAGGAGCACGTTCGTGCCAGGCCGGTGCGGGGAGCACAAGGGCAGCTTCTTGGGGACGAGGGATCTCTTGGCAGCTCTTCTCTTGCTGTGCTGGCGCCGGACGAAGTGGGTTCCGCCCAGGGGCCACGCGCCTTGGGGCCAAGGCGCCTTCTTGAGGGGGAGGTGGCTCAGGCGCCCCGGAACTTCGTCGCTCGTGTAGGGCGGGGCGCGGTGCAGTGAGAGGGATGGCGCAGGGGAGCCCCCAGCGGTGCTGACGAGCTCGGTGATGCGGGCGAGCCACTCGTCGTAGAGGTCATCGACGGGACGGTAGTGCAGGAGCTCCCGTGCCAGGAGCAGCGGGGCGTGCGCGTCCGCAGGAGCGCGATGGGCGTGGGACGAGGAACCGGCTGGAGTCAGCGATGGGGTGGCGGTGCGGCCTTCTCGCCGCACCAAAGGATGCAGGGACGACGCCTACTGCTCGTTCCCCGCAGGGCCGGTGACGGCAGGCGATGGGGAACGGCGGGGGCGCCCGCCGATGGGGGCCGTCTGGGTGACGCGAGTGGCGAGAGCGGCCCGGCGCTCGGGCAGGCTCGACGAGCGTCTGACATGGATGCGACGGGCGGCGAAAACACGAGGCGATGGAATGCAGATTCTGGCGCACCCCTACCTGGCGCGCCAAATGTCAGATTTCGGGTTCCGGCAGACCCTCAAGGTTCGAACTCTGGGGTGCGCACGGAGATCACACCTACTGCCTACCCGTGTCTCGTCGCCTCACAAGGATCTAAACTACACGAAGAACAACACAGAGGACACAAGGTTTATACTGGTTCGGGCCACCATTGTGGTGTAACACCCTACTCCAGTATGTGGTGTGTGGATTGCCTCTGGGGCTGATGATGAATAGTACAAGGAAGAACAGCCTCGCGAGGGTCTGTTCTTGGCTGGTGCGATGAACTGCTAGGGGGAGTTCAGTCGCTTCTCTCTTTCTCTATATCTGTCTATCCTCGTTCTTTCCATCCTCCTACCCTGTGGGTGGCTAGTCCTATTTATAGGCGGAGGTCCTGGGCCTCTTCCCAAATAATGAGCGGGAAGGGCGCCAACAGTTGGCCATTTTGAAGAGGAACATCTAGTACACTTATCCTGACTAAAGTTGGTCATCGCCTGCCAAAGACCCTGACGATGACGCAGGCTTGGGCTCCACGATGACCTCCATTCTACCGTCCTGCTGGTCTTGGTCTTGTTGCACCGAAATGGTTGCCTTTGCTTGATACTCCTGCCTGCGCTCGCCCCCTTTGCACCAAAGAGAAAACAAGCACTCTGCGCAGGCTGGCGCCCGCCTGGCGCCCGCCTGGCCTTGGTCGTCATGGCTTGCGTCATGGGTACCTCGTGAGGTAACCCGCATTGATCTCTCCGCCTCCTCGCGAGCCAGCCTGACGAGGCTATGCCCGAGGAAGCCTCCTGTCGTTCGCCCCGTGAGGCTTGGCCCCTCGCGAGGGTCTTGAGCATGTGTTGATGAAGATGGGCCATACTAGGCCACTCCTTGAGCCACGCCGCAGGCCGTAGGCAGGCAAGTCTGGGTACCCCCGTTTCCAGAACACCGACAAAGCAGGCTTGCCAAAGCGACCACGTTGGAGACGGCGACTCGTGCCCTAGCAAGATGAGGTTGTGGTGCTCGTGGTTAGTGGCGGTGGCTGTGGCCACCACGGCGAAGACGATTCATGCGGCAAGGTGGGCGTCGGCTCTCAGGGCCGCAGGCGCGAACTCGCGTGGGGGCAGTGGCTCACCGCGGTGGAAACGGAGAGGGCAGCAAGCCGTTCATCCGGGCTAGCTCAGTGCAGCCACAGCAGAAGTAACATGAGGCAGAGGCAGCCGGCTCGAAGGCGAGGTCGTGGCCCGACGGAGACGGTGGTTCGGAGCCAGTGACTCAGGCGGTAGGTCGTTGCAGCCGAAGTCAACTTGTCGGCCAGGGCGGCTCAATGACGGAGGAAACCATACGAAGCCCCGCTGGAGATAGGGCAACTGAGGCCTGTCGCAGTAGAGGAGAGGCCCTCGCGAGGTGAGGCCGCAACGACAAAGACGCGCCTATCCCCACGTCCGAGTCGTGGCCTGTCAATCAATGCACGTGTGAGTCATGGTCTTCCCTTTTTTCTAAGGCCGTCTTGCTGACCATAGTACTACTTCTGTTGGCCTCATCTTTGAGCAGAGCAGAAATACCAGTATTATGTAATACCTCCGTAAGCTTCTTCATCTTCAAACTGGGAATATGTGCTAAGTCACTTTACGTAAGTGGTAATAACCTTTGAACCTTCTACGTGGGATTTTGCCTATCCCTGTAGACTCCACATGATGAACAGGAGTACTAATTGAAAGTATTTGATGACTGGGTTGACTTTGGCTCTGAGTAGAAAGTTTTGGATCAAACTGGGTCACCCCTGCTGTGCTCTCGGCTCTGAAAGGCGAGTGGCGGCTCAGCAACATACGGCAGCGACTCTGCAGTAGGCAGATGCGACGGAAAAAACCCGAAGGCGGGTCACAGCCGGCGAGGCTGAGGCGGAGTCCAGTGGGGCCTCGAAGTTGATGTAGCAGCCCCCAAGTTATAACCAGTTTGAACTGATTGGGCCATGGCCTTTTCCCGATCTATTAGTACTCAAACAGTACTATCCTTTTTTACAGTACTACAAGTGGAAGTGCTTGGGGTTTGACTTGGTCTTCAGGCCAGAAAAAGTAATGGCAATGACAATCGGTGATTTGACGCATACCCTCCTAGCTTTGCCTCTGCTGCCATGATTTATCCTTGGGAGCAACAACGATCAGAGTAACTCGTATTCAATCAGTACGTCTGGATTTTAACGCTGCAGAGGAAATTAGACCTTCGAATTGGATTTAGATACGGATACGGTGCCGTCAAACCTGTCGGACTCGGCGACTTGTATATCGTACCGATTGATTACAGATACGAGACTTCGACTTGCAGCGGCAGCGAAAATTAACCCAGCCTCGATGCACTACAAAAAATAGCTAATTTGCCGTCAGGGGACGTCTTTGCCGTCAGTTTATAATCCGGTAGACGGCAAAGAACCGGTTTCCCGTCATCAATAGACGACAAAGAAAAATAGACGGCAAAACAAACCTTGCCATCTACGGAAAAAAACACAGACGGCAAATAGCTCACTTTGCCATCTACAACAAATATCACAGACAGGAAAGGACCTTTGCCGTCTAGGTTTGCTTTAGCATACGGCAAAAAATCTTTGCCGTCTGTGTTTCTTCAGCAAACAACAAAGTAAGCTCTTTGCCGTCTGTAATTTTTTCGCAGATGGCAAAGAGAAAGCACATTACACGGATCCATCACTTGGATTGATGACTTGGCCACATCTAAGTCGCATATCCCACCCCCGTCGGACGCACGCCCCCACACAGCCTCTCACCCACGATGCACACTCCCCCACACACGCCCCACCCATGACCGTACGTGCCCCACCCCTCCCACGACTCCATCCCATCTCCTTCACCACCGAGCTCCATCCTCTTCTCTGTCCCTCCTGCCTCCTGCTCCCTCCTTTCTCCTTCTCCTTCGAGCAGCCGCACGTCGCCAGCAAACGCTCCCCCACCCGCCCGGCGAACCCCAGCAGCCGCACGCTGCGCCAGCCCGTCCCTGAGCAGCCCGACGCTACGTCCAGCGCCAGCGTCCTCCCCGCTGCCGCATGTCGTGGCCAGCGCCCGCGCCCAGCCTCCATCCGCCACCGCGCCAAGCGCCCTCCATCCGCGCGCTCGAGTTCGTCCTCAGCGCCTACTCCATGCTCAGCCGAGCTCCGCGACGACATGCCTCATGCTACGGCCAGCGCCCTTCCCGAGCAGCTGCACGCCGCGGCGAGCGCCCGCGCCCAGCCTCCATCCGCCGCCGCGCGCCCAAGCCCGTCCTCACCGCGAGCTCCATGCTCACCCGATATCCGCGACGACAGCAGCCGGGCGCTCCCCTTCGCGAGCTCCATCGGTCGCGCACCGCCCATCCCTAACCTCCCTCGCATGCCTCCCCGTGGCGCTGGAGCGAGTCAGCTCCCGAGCATGGCCTGGACCAGAGCGGCGAGGCTGAGCAGGGCCGGATGGTAGCGCGGCGGGAAGAGCATGACAAAGTAGCACGGCGAGTGGCGGGGCGAGCAGACCTGCAGTGGAGAAGAAGGACCCGATGGCTTTTTGGTTTTACTTTTAAGTGTTCTTTTTGTTAATTTTCATGACTATTCTGTAACTTTAGTTCCCTTGGGGTCCTGTTTGCATTTTGTGCTGCACTATTGTTGAATGAATGAGACTAGCCACGCAGGGCTTTTCCCTATTAATAAGAAGAAGGAAAATAGGGCAGTGCACTCGCATGCGTTGACCGCATTGCTCGGGAGCAACGTTGCTGTATTTTTTTTAAAAAATACTCCCTTCTTTGCCGTCCGTGATTTACTAGGCTGACGGCAAAGCTGTAGTCTGGTTGATGGCAAAAGTACTTTTTATTTGCTGTCTGTGATTTATAGGATTGACGACAAAGATGGCCCAGCTGACGGCAAAGTCTTTGCCGTCTGCCCGATAAAAATCTGATGGCAAAGTACTCTTTGCCGATTTAGGCTTTGCCGACAGAGTTTTCCATCAGCTAGTTGACGACAAACTCTTTGCCGTCTGTATTCCTGTCTTTCCCGTCTGTACTTGCCTGACGGCAAACTTTCTGATTCCTGTAGTGATGGACCATCTGGTCGTGTGCGAAAATTAACCCGGCCTCGATGGACCATCTGGTCATGTGCATGCCGACAAGTGAATCGTGATGTGTGAAATCTATACTCCTAGCAACTCTGTTGCTTGATAGTTAAATGGACAATAACCTCATTCTTAGCATGTTGATTATTGAGTCATTACCCTAAGGTTGATCGTGCTACCTAGCCCTTATTTCCGGTGCACTCTTCGATCAATGAGTTAGGATTGTGTCAATCCCCCGCTCTTTTGATCATATCGTCTTGCCCTGGGAAGCAAGATTGTTCTTGAGCTTAGTAACATACATGTGGTTCATTATTTTCCAAATGTCTTCTTGAAGGTATCACTAGGTTGTCACCTGACCGCTATGTTGAGTTCGTGATTAAGTAGGTTTATCCCAATGAACCACCCTTTCTCCAAGAATATGTGTTGGATACCCCTGAGCTAGTTGGTTAAGCTGAACAACAACTTGGAGAGTTGGAAGATAAAAGCAAGTCTGACTTAGTTCATTCTAAGCGATATCATGTATGCGTGTTGAAGAAAGATGGTATTTTCATCGATTGACCCTCGTGATCCGTTGTTGGACCTATTGTCTTGTCCAAACTTTGATTTGAGTGTGGGCCATCCTCAAATCAAATTAGAACCAAAGATGTTCGTAATGTTGTCTTACTCGTGGTTGATTCCTCGATCACACACTGTTATATCTTTTGGGTCTGACCAATGCTATCACCGTGTTCACTTAATTGTGGAATTCCACCTATCTGGAAGCCTGGATGGATTATTATTGAGCCCAGTGACAACACTTTCATCTTGTCCATGATTCTTGTTGAACATCTAAGTTAGCATTGGAAATTTTTATAAGCATTATCTTCATGTCCTGTTCATGAAGCATATGTTCAGATGAAAGAAGTTACTTCCTCTAATTCATGTGCATTTGATGCAAGTTGCCGCCATGAATTCGAGAAAGTCAATGTTGCTTCCTATGCAATCATCCCAAGTCAGTTATGCACATGTGCGAAGTATTCTGTGGGTTGGAGACTTGCAACCTTAATTCCATATGTATGCCTAGCACACCAAGTCACTGATTGAATTGTTCCAGATAAAGGAGTTTGTTCTCAAGTGAATACTTTAGATTTCCGGGTGGAGACTTCGATATCATTAATGATGGTTCCCCTCCGGAACTCGATAGTGTTTTATTATAAGACTACTATGTGGTCATGCTTGTCTGGGACAACGTGTTCACATGTGTGTAGCAGAACCAACGCATGTTTTGGAGCTTGCTATCGTAGTTCATTCCCCGAGAATCTCGCAATGCCATCTCGTCGATTTGTGTTGCAAACTTTCATTTTACTTTCTAGACTTGATGAGTCTGGAATATTCTGACACCAACCAAATCAGGATCTCGGGTAGATATGATGGTTGGAACGTGTCCCAAGAACTATAATATTGGTCTCTCTGTAATCGGTAAGGTGGATGTCATGGCCAACACACCCACCCGAAAGACACATTATTGTAGTATCTTGATTGAGGAAGTTGGCCACCTCCCCATAAGGATCTCATAGGGTTTACTACAGTAGTTGTTCCCTATGGATTCTTGTGATTCCGAAGTCTGACCCTTTTACTTGATGTTCTAGATACCAAACCATATCAATAAACGGGTTATGCTAGCACATCAAGGAGAACATTAGAAGCGGAGTGCTAAATCTCTCTTGGTCGATCATCAGATTTTGTTTCCTTGGCCTCGCTAAGGTGAAATCTGAGAAGGTGTTATCTTCCTTTGCATCTGCATCGTCCATCACTATTCATCAGGGTAGTATGTTGTGTTGCCGGGATCCTTGACACGAATATTGGTAAAACATTGATGAATATGGAAATGCTCAAGTTTTTCTTCGATTATGCCATAACCTTTCAAACAATGGAATCACTCTCTACTCTTGAGTTTCTCCCAGTTACTAGAATCATTCCCAGCATTAGCATTTTGTTCCTATCTTGCACCGCCAGTGTGCCATTCAACCATGGACTACCCTTCTCGGTAATTCCTGGTCAGGATCATCTTCAAAAGTGGTCCTACCATGGGTCCAATCCATTTCCGATGATAAGAAAAAAATCATCCATTGCGTTCTCTTCAACAAGGTAGTCCACATCATCCATTCTAGTCCAGGTATGCCATCCCTTCGTACTCGGCCAAATGATTGTTGTGATTTGCCCTAGGCTGGTATAAAGAGTTTCAATGATCTCTGAATCAGAAGTAATTCTTTTTGCCACTTAAGGGAATATTTCTATGAGTCACCTTCCTTAAGATGTCTCATTATGGTATCATGGCAACACAAATCCTTGCTAAGTTGACAACCATTCACCACCCTCTTAAGTGTGGAATTGTTGTATACCTAGTGAACCTTTGTCATCTGTTACACGCCATCCCTCTGGATGTATGTTTTGTGTCTCAGCTCTAGAGATGTTTCAATGTCTCACTCCATGAGTTCATCCTCAGTTGTTCGATCTTAGAGAAGATCGATCCCTCTAGGGTTTTCCTTTTCCTCTCGTTGTCATGTTGGTTGGAGTACTCAAAGCAAGACATCGAGAGAGAGATGGCGATCGAATCAACGTTCTCACGAAGTGCAACCTGGATCATAAAGATTGTGTTTGTCTGCGTTCCGTTCTTCACCTTACCCTACGCTTGAATATCGCGACAAGATTCTTGTTTAGTGGGGGTGAGTTGTCACAAACCTAGTCAGTGCATGCAGTAGAGTGGTTGCATCATGTTTACTTCTCTCAGAAACTTTGAAATGGGGATGACAAAACCCCCATCACCCCCTAAACCAACTACGGTTTACTAAAATCTTTTTCAATGAACCTGATATGCCCTTCTAAAATGGTCATCATCTTTGCCTTGGTCTAGAACCTCTGACAGAAATGGTGCACAATTTTCCAGGACATCATAAGGTCACTTGATTGAATCACATGCTATTTGCATTTGGGCATTTAAATGATATAAAATATTTTAAATGCTCAAATAATCATAAACAAAAATGTTCACTATTGGATATATTCTAAATAGTAGCCATGAGTAGTTTCATGATTTTACGATTTGGCCCGGCGAACGCCGAGTTCATCACACATTGGAATGTGGGCGGGCCGTTGGTGATGCCGAAGGGCATGACGCGGAACTCAAAATGACCATGATGTGTCTTGAAGGCCGTCTTTTCCTCATCGCCCGCACGCATGCGAATCTGATGGTACCCCGCTCGCAAGTCAATTTTGGAGAAGAAGTTGGCACCAGAGAGTTCATCCAAGAGTTCGTCGATGACAGGAAGAGGAAACTTGTTCTTGATTGTGACGGTATTGAGACGTCGATAGTACACACAGAAACGCCATGTTCCGTCCTTCTTCTTGACCAGGAGCACCGGGGCTGCGAAGGGGCTCATGCTGTGTGTAATGATGCCCGTGCGAAGCATTTCTTCCACTTGACGTTCAATCTCGTCTTTCTGTAACGGAGTATACCGGTAGGGTCGACAGTTGACAGGTGCTGCATCTGGCTCCAGATTAATGGCGTGATCGTACTGTCGATGGGGAGGAAGTTGGGTTGGTTCCTCGAAGATGTCACTGAACTCCGTCAGGATGCGCTGAATGGTAGGCGGAGTAGGCGTGTCAGAGTCGGATGTCGTCTCAGATGTTAGCTGAATCTCCACTAAAGCTGCCCCCCATATGTCGTTAGCGTCATGCATTTGCCATAAGGTTGCAGCATCTAGGGCTGTGAGTTGATGTTGATCACCAGTGCGCACACCTGTCAGCTTAATTGTTTGTCCCTGATGATCAAATTGCATGGTCTTCAGGTTCTAGTCACACTGCATTGGGCTATGCTGTCCCAGCCAATCCACACCGAGCACTGCATCGTAGCCTCCTAAATCGAGGACGCGCATGTCTGTGGCGAAGGTATGTATATGGGAGGTCCAGGCTAGCTGAGGCACCATAGCCGTGCAGTTCAGGCTCTGTCCGTTGGCGACTCGAACCTTGATTGCTGGAATATCTGTTGTTGGAGCTTTGATGCGCTGAGCAAATGTGGAGTTCACAAAACTGTGCGTACTGCCGGAGTCGACGAGCAGCAACATAGTTTGATCACCCACTGTGGCACGCAGTCGAATAGTTTCTGGTGCTTCGGTGCCCTCCACGGCATGAGCTGATAGGAGACAACAAGTAGCATCGGTGGTTGCAGGTTCATCCAATAGTTCCAGGGCATGCACTGCATCATCAGAGAGTACTTCTCCAAAATCGCCCACTTCAATCGTCAGTAGCTGAGCAGAGCGTTTGCATTGATGATCACGGGAGTATTTGTCCCCGCAACGAAAGCAGAGGCCGTGTTGGCGTCTGTAATCCCGCAACTGCCGCTCACGCCCGAAGTTGTCCGCGGCTGGCTTTGGTGCTAGGGCGATCCGCGGTGCTGGAGCGGTCGGAGAGGGCGCTGATGGTGCAGGAGGTGGCCGTCCTAGTGGTGGTACTATGCCTGACAATGGTGGTGGTCTGCCTGCAGATGGCGGTCTGAATCTGGAATGCTGAAGTTCCAATTCCTCTTCCTGAATCCTGGCAAACACTGTCGCCCTGGTGATGCTGGTGGGTGCCTGAATACGCACGGCGGCGCGCAGGTCATCCTTCAGGCCAAGCAAGAATTGGGTGACGAAAAATTTGGAGCTCAGGGTCGAGTCGAGGGCAATCAGATTATACATGTGAACCTCAAACTGTTGTCTGTATTCAACCACTGTTCCTGTCTGACGGAGCTGAAGAAGATTGTGCATCGTTGACTTGAATTCCTCTGGGCCAAACTCCTCCACCACCGCACGCCGGAACATCTCCCAAGTAATATCTGAATGTGTCTGACGGAAGGCTCTAAGCCACAGTGCTGCGTGCCCTTTGACATAGAGCGCCGCCGTCGCAACCCAGTTGTGCGGCGGCACCCTATACAACTCAAAGTATGCTAGGCAGCGATCCAGCCAGACGCGGGGCGCATCACCATCGAAGCGGGGGAAGTGGTGTTTGGGTGGCCGGACTGAGTACTCATCCCGCGGCGTCGGTGTGATGGGCAGCTGCAAGTTGAACTGCGCATCTGGCCTCGTGAGCAGGGGAGGCCCTTTGTTGGCGAGCCGGGCGATGGCTGCCGTGCTCCCAAAAGCCTGCGGAATAGGCAGGGCACTCTGAGGAGGTGCGGTGCGCTGGGCGGGTGGAGCTGGAGGGGGCACAGGCTGCTGGATGCCGTTGGTGGCTGCCGGCGTGCAGGAACCTGCCGCGGAGGGGTCGTCCACCTGCGACGCCAATGCCATGGCGGAGGAAGCCGTCGGAGAAGTCGCCTTGCGCACGTCATCCACGTCGGCTTGCGTGAGCCCGATCTGCTTGGATAGGCTCTGCAGCTCGGTGGAGACGTGCGTGTTGAACGTGGCCTGTGCCTCCGCGCGTTTGGTCGCCAGAGCTTGCTCTTCATCGAATCTGGACAAGAGCTTCTCCATCAGGGCGGTGAGGTTTGCTGTTTGTTCCCCCATGGCAGTGAGGAGTTGCCGGGTCTGGACGGAAGGCTTGGACGGCGCCGTGGTACCCGCCCCGAACAGATCGAACCCCGCTGTGGATTTTGTGGGATCTCACCGGAGTGAATTCCCATCGACAGCGGTGGATGTTACCGATCAGTCAAAGGAGTTGAGGATGCCGCGGCACAAAATTTTTTTGGGGGGGCATTGTTGGCTCTGATTACCAATTGTGACGACCGATCGATGAAATCGTCGCCACAGGAAGGGGATCGGAGTGGGGGATGAGGAAGAACAGAGAGTAGGTGAGGTTGGAGAAGGAGATGAGAATAATTCAGACTTTTCCTTCTTTGCCTTGTCCAACAGAGGACGGTTCCATAAGTACAGGCACACACACACGACGGACGTCTTGGCCACATGCGGCCCAAGCCAGACCCAGTGGGCTCAGCCCACAACTCTCCTATGCTACTCCTTCTCCTTGCTAGTCCACCGCTACATCATAGCAGGTGTGACAGTCTAGGTATTTTTAGAAAAGCCACAAAGTTACAGAAGAAAAAGAAAAATAGAAATAAAAAGGAAACTTACCTGGCACAGCCCACCTCGCCTGGCACTGTGCAGCCCAGCCCACTGGCCCCTGCCAGTCATCACCCACCTCTCGCCAGAGCAGGCAGGCAGCTGCCTGTCGGCCGCGCGTGCCGCCCAGGCCACCTCCTGCTTGCCACCGAGGCGCTCCCGAGCACCCTTCGCACACCACGGAGATGCCCCGACCCCACTGGACACCTCACTCCTCCCCCTCGCCCTCTCCCTCTCCTCTGATCGCCATGGCCGATGCTGCCGAGCGCTCGCCGCCGTGAATCTCACGGCCACCATGCTCCCCTTGCCTCCCTGATGCGCCAAGGAGCTCCGCCGTAGACCTCTACATCATCTCCGTCAAGCCACATGAGCGGATGCGCCTCGCTTGACTGTCCCCGACCCCTTCTTCCTCCTCGATTGCCGGAGATCCATCTCGCTACCCCGACCGCTCTTGGCCTTCTCCAAGCTCGCCGTCTCCACCACTGCAACCGCCGTGAGCCTCTCCCTCGAACCCCCCTCTCTGATGTACCTTTTGCACGCCGTAGCTCCTACTTCACTGACGACCGAGAACCACCGCCGCCTGAGGTCACTGTCGACGCAGCTCCGGTGACCCAATGGTCACCCCGGCGTGTCTAACGTGATCACCGACTCGCGTAGCGTCCCCCTAGCACAAAACTCCGTCAGTTTGCATGTTGCAGCCTCGATACCGAGCTCACCCGAGCTTCGGTCGCCGTCAAGGTCTTGCCGTGCTCAACTCCGGCTGCCTCAGCCCTTCTCGCTTGCACAGGGAGATGTGGAGCACTCCCAGTTGCAAGCAGAGCCCCTCTGCCGCTCTTTTGGTCGCCGAAGGAGTGATTCCGAGCACCTCCGCCGTCTCTGGCTTCGCCGGCGACGAGCCGTGGACCAAGTCCGGCGTGTTTGACCATTTTGACCTGGGGTTTGACCTCCCCAGGGTCGCTGACGTGTAGGCCCAGGCCCCTGCTAATTTTGGGTTAAGTGCTAATTGAACTTAAATTAGCCCCTGCTAATGCTGACATGTGGGCCCAGGGCCTTAACTAGTCTAGGTTAGGATTAGTTTAGTGCTAATTAACTTAGGTCAGGTTTGACCTCGGTCAGCGCAGTTGACCTGCTGACATAATGCTTACGCAATGCTGATGCAGTAAAGCCTTTCTGGAATTAAAGTAAATCAGAAAAGGTTTAGAAATTCCAGAAAATGCTTTAAACTTCTAAAATTCATAGAAATTAATCTGTAACTCCAAATGCAAAGATTTATATATGAAAAGGATCAAAAAATTCCAATCTATCCACCTATACTTGTTTCATGCATGTTTAAACAACTTAACTTGCTGTTTAGTGCAAAACATGATAAAGCATTATTTAAGTTCATAAGATGAGTTTGGGGTTGAACCTTTGGTTCAAAATGGCTCAAACCCATCTGGTTGTAGTTGCATTAGCCCAACACACTCATTTTGCCATGTCATTATCATGCATCATACTGTGCATTGCATTGATTGTGTTTCCTTCTCTGTTGTCGGTATTTGTCCCCTCTCAGTAGACGACGTTCCGACAATGTGATCGATGACACCGATGAAGAGCTATACTATCTCTAGGAGTGTCAGGCAAGCAAAACCTCCTTGTTCACTCCTATACAATCCCACTCTCTCGCTCCTGCTCTCTTTTACTGCATTAGGACAACAACGATTCATCTGTTACATACTGACGTAGTTGAACCCCTTTTCCTCTGCATGACCTGTCATTGCCACAGTAATTAGATGAAACCCACTAGCATGAGTAGGAGTTGTTTGAGCCTTGATGTGCTTACTCATTCATGCCTGTTTGTCATCCCTGCTACTGCCTAGAGTTGAGTCAGGTCTGATTCATCGGGGATGAATTGGAAAGTGGTGAACATGTCCTACTGTGTGTGAGCTAAGTGTGTGAACATGATTTGGTAAAGGTAGCGGTGAGAGTCCATGTAGGAGTACATGGTGGGTTGTCTCATTGAAACCGTCCTCAGGAACTGAGTTCTGTGTTTGTGATCCATGATCAGCTACTACCACGCGTTGGGCCCGAAACCAATGGACCCTCTTGACTTATTAACCGCCCATGTCCTCTATCCGGGAGTTGCAAGTAGTTTCCGGTGTTTGTAGTTGCTGGAGGACATGCACAGTGCTGATCCGAGGGGTGGGCTGTGATGCGGTAGGCACGTGGTCGGGTATGCCGGGCGCCTGTTTGGTGTCGAGGAACCCTATACACATCGTTCGGGGCTGTATGTGGAAACCTCGGCCGGACTCCCTGCTGATGGAACCTGAATAGGCGATAAACCTGGACCAGGGACTTGTGTGGTTAGTCAGGTCGTGGTCGACACCCTCGCCGGGCTTCCACTTGAAGGTTGCCGAGTACATGTCGTGTAAACGATGATATGTGGTGAAAGCGTGTGTGAAGAAGTACACCCCTGTAGGGTTAACATCATCTATTCGAATAGCTGCGCCCGCGGTAAAGGAGCTCTGGGTTGGCTATACAGTTCATAGAGAAGTGAAAGTGGATACTCTAAAATACGCAAGATAAGCGTGAGTGCTCTGGATGGCATTCTCGTAGGGATACGAGAGTCGATCCATAGTGGTGTATTGATATGGTGAATATGTGGACTCATGTGCGCCACCCCAAAAGAGTTACTTACAGTCGTAGTCAGGATAGCCACCGAGTCAAAGCTGGCTTGCTGCAGTTAAACCCCACCATCATTTTGTTGATAATGATGCATATGTAGTTAGTTCTGATGTAAGTCTTGTTGGGTACATTTGTACTCACGTTTGCTTAATTTATGTTTTTGCAGAGAGACTTCAGTCTCACTAGTAGTTTCGCGTGGACTTCGACGTTTAGCTTGTTACCTCAGCTATGATCTTGTGCCCTCGGTAGGATCTTGTAGATAGACAGGCTTCTCAGCCCTTTTCATTTGTAGTTGTCTGTACTCAGACATGTTATGCTTCCATTGTTTGTATGCTCTGAATGTTGGGCCATGAGACCTATGTTTGTAATACTTGGCCCCTCGGAGCCTATTGAATAAATACTTGGGGTGTAGAGTTGTGTTGTGATGCCATGTTGTACTTGCACATATCGAGCATATTGTGTGTATGTTATTGAAATGCTTGGCATGTGTGGGATCCGACAACCTAGTTGTTTATTCTTGGTAGCCTCTCTTACCGGGAAATGTCTCCTGGTGCTTCCACTAAGCCAAGGTAGCTTGCTACTGCTCCGGAACACTTAGGCTGGCAGGCATGTGTCCTTCTTCGTTCCTGTGTCTATCCCTTCAGGGAAATGTCACGCGTTGTTTCTTTAAGTCCCTGTAGCTTGCTACAACTTGGGTTCATACATTGTTGATCGACAAGTTCATTGTTGGGTCATGTATGCCTGTCCTTGTAAGTTAGGGCTGCCTTGGGTTTACGACTAGTCATGTCGGCCCGGGTTCTTTGTCATATGGATGCTAGCGACACTATTATATACGTGAGCCAAAAGGCGCAAATGGTCCTAGGCCAGGTATGGTGGAACCCATGGGAATACCGTCCGTGAGACCGCAAAGTGATATGATGTGTTATATGCTAGATTGGTGTGAATTAGGATTGGGGTCCTGACAAGGGGCCTCCCCCGCGCTGCGTGGAGCAAGACGCTGCTCGGAGGTAGGTCCCCCGCCGGGGAAGGCGTCGATGAGCCCTTCCCCCCGGCAGAGGGCCTACGGTCGCTGATAACCCACAAGTATAGGGGATCGCAACAGTTTTCGAGGGTAGAGTATTCAACCCAAATTTATTCATTCGACACAAGGGGAGCCAAAGAATATTCTCAAGCATTAGCAGTTGAGTTGTCAATTCAAGCACACCTGCATAACTTAGTATCTGCAGCAAGGTATTTAGTAGCAAAGTAGTATGATAGTAATGGTAATAGTGGCAAAAGTAAAGATAGCAGTTTTGTACTGATTGTAATAGTAGCAATGGAAAAGTAAATAAGCGAAGCACAATATGTGAAAAGCTCGTAGGCATTGGATCAGTGATGGATAATTATGTCGGATGCGATTCCTCATGTAATAGTTAAAAGATAGGGTGACACAGAACTAGCTCCAGTTCATCAATGTAATGTAGGCATGTATTCCGAATATAGTCATACGTGCTTATGGAATAGAACTTGCATGACATCTTTTGTCCTACCCTCCCATGGCAGTGCGGTCCTAGTGGAAACTAAGGGCTATTAAGGCATCCTTTTAATAGAGTACCGGACCAAAGCATTAACACATAGTGAATACATGAACTCCTCAAACAACGGTCATCACCGAGAAGTATCCCGATTATTGTCACTTCGGGTTTGTCTGATCATAACACATAATAGGTGACTAGATAGGATCAAGAACTCACATATATTCATGAAAACATAATAGGTTCAGATCTGAAATCATGGCACTCGGGCCCTAGTGACAAGCATTAATCATAACAAAGTCATAGCAACATCAATCTCAGAACATAGTGGATACTAGGGATCAAACCCTAACAAAACTAACTTGATTACATGGTAAATCTCATCCAACCCATCACCATCCAGCAAGCCTACGATGGAATTACTCATACATAGCGGTGAGCATCATGAAATGTGTGATGGAGGATGGTTGATGATGACGACGGCGACAGATTCCCCTCTCCAGAGCCCCGAACAGACTCCAGATCAGCACTCCCAAGAGAGATTAGGGCTTGGGGGCGGCTCCGTATCGTAAAACGCAATGAAACTTTCTGTTTGATTTTTTTCTCCGTGGAATAGAATATATAGAGTTGGAGTTGAGGTTGGTGGAGCATCAGGGGGCCCACGAGACAGTGGGCCCCCTAGCCTTGATTCTTTCGCCAGTATTTTTTATATTTTCCAAAAGTTATCCCCGTGGATTTTCAGGTCATTCCAAGAACTTTTGTTTTCTGCACAATAAATAACACCATGGCAGTTCTGCTGAAAACAACGTCAGTCCGGGTTAGTTTCATTCAAATCATGAAAGTAAAGTCCAAAACAAGGGCAAAAGTGTTTGGAAAAGTAGATACGACGGAGACGTATCAGCTACCCCAAGCTTAAACCTTTTCTTGACCTCAAGTAATTCAGTTGATAAACTGAAAGTGTAGGAACTTGAGAAGAGGTGTCTAGAGGGGGGGTGATTAGACACTAAGTACCAAAGTTGCAGTTTTTAAGGTTCTTTAAGTTTAAGTGGAGTTTAAGCACAATTTCAACAATCACAATACATATCAAGCAAGCAAGCATGCAAAGAGTACATGAGCAGCAGAAAGTAAAGCATGCAACTTGCAAGAAAGTAAAGGGAAGGGTTTGGAGGATTCAAACGCAATTGGAGACACGGATGTTTTTGGCGTGGTTCCGATAGGTGGTGCTATCGTACATCCACGTTGATGGAGACTTCAACCCATGAAGGGTAACGGTTGCGCGAGTCCACGGAGGGCTCCTCCCACGAAGGGTCCACGAAGAAGAAACCTTGTCTATCCCACCATGGTCGTCGCCCACAAAGGACTTGCCTCACTAGCGGTAGATCTTCACGAAGTAGGCGATCTCCTTGCCCTTACAAACTCCTTGGTTCAACTCCACAAACTTGTCGGAGGCTCCCAAGTGACACCTACCCAATCTAGGAGACACCACTCTCCAAGAAGTAACAAACGGTGTGTTGATGATGAACTCCTTGCTCTTGTGCTTCAAATGATAGTCTCCCCAACACTCAACTCTATCTCATAGGTTTTGGATTTGGTGGAAAGAAGATTTGAGTGGAAAGAAACTTGGGGAAGGCTAGAGATCAAGATTCATATGGTAGGAATGAAATATCTTGGCCTCAACACATGAGTAGGTAGTTCTCTCTCAGAAAATGTATGCTGGAAGTGTAGGTTCAGTCTGATGGCTCTCTCCATGAATGAAGAGGAGGTGGAGGCGTATATATAGCCTCCACACAAAATCTAACCGTTACACACAATTTACCAAACTCGGTGGGACCGAATTGTTAAACTCGGTCGGACCGATTTAGTAAATAATGTGACCATTAGGGTTTTCGGTGGGACCGAAATGCAACTCGGTGAGACCGACTCGGTTAGGGTTAGGGCATAACGTAATCTCGGTAGGACCGATTACACAAACTCGGTGAGACCGATTTTGGTAATAAGCTTTCCAGAGAGTTGGTCAGGCAAACTCGGTGGGACCGATTACTCGAACTCGGTGAGACCGATTTTGGTAATAAGTTTTCCAGAGAGTTTGCATTGTAATATCGGTAGTACCAATTTCTCAAACTCGGTGAGACCAATTTGATAATGGACATACACAGAGAGATTACAATCCCATCTCGGTGAAACCGAGATCCCTATCGGTAAGACCGATTTGCTTAGGGTTTGTGGCAGTGGCTATGACTTATGGAATCGGTGGCACCAGATAGGAAGTATCGGTGTGACCGATTTTGGCTTTGGGTTTTAGGTCATTTGTGGAAGTGGGGAAGTAACTGAGGGTTTTGGAGAATATCACTAAGCACACGAAGCAAGAGGCTCATTAAGCAACACCTCATCCCTCCTTGATAGTATTGGCTTTTCCTATAGACTCAATGTGATCTTGGACCACTAAAATGTGAAATGAAGAGTCTTGGGCTTGAAGCTTGAGCCAATCCTTTGTCCTTAGCATCTTGAAGGAGTTCCCACATTCTTTAGTCCATGCCACTCCATTGTTGAACTTATCTGAAATATACTAGATAAAAGTGTTAGTCCAACAAGAGATATGTTGACATTAATTACCAAAACCACCTAGGGAGCACTTGTGCTTTCAATCTCCCCCTTTTTGGTAATTGATGGCAACATACATCAAAGCTTTAGATAAAGATATAAATAATAGCAAGTAAAGCTTTGGAAAGACATGTAACAAGCATAGGTTCCCCCTATATGTATGCAATCATGTGAACATGGAACATAAAAGCATGTGAGAGCATAAACATAATAGAGCCAGCAATGTGTTACATGTACCTTGGCCATATGCATCAGAGCAAAGAATGTTGAAGAAAATACCTTCATGCTCATGAGTCCTTCTTGCAAACAATATGCACATCAGCAAGAATTCCTCATACACATGATTGTGATGCATATACTTACCTTCTAGTCTTGAGTTGTCTTAGGATGAAATGAACCTGTGTAAACAAGGTTAGATAACACAGATACATCTACTAGCCAGAGCAAACAGAAGAGACCACAAGAATACCAAGACTGGGATGACTTGTAGAGAGTGAGTACTAGGTACCACATTGGATTAGACATGTCCCCAAGAGTAAAGATATGAAATGAATTTAAATGATCTCTTTCCCTTAGATGTCTTGCTCCCCCTGAATCTAACATAGGATACTGGGAGAAGATAGGGAACAGAAAATCAGAGCTTGAAAGAAAACAGAGCTGAAATATATGAATGATGATAAGAGCTGATGCATGCTAATGCAAATAGGCACAACAGAACATATGAACATGTCTCTCCCCTCAAGAAGACATGTGGACATCTCTCCTCTTGAACACCAAGCATCTGGGATCCTTGAAGAATACTTTCTACTAAGTATTCTCTCCCCTGGAGATCTCTCTCTTCCTTTTGAGAGTCTCTCCCCTTAGAAGGTCTCTCTCTCCCCCTTGAGAAGGAAGGTGATATGCTTTGATGCTCTCTCTCTCTTCAGATGATAAGCTTTGATGTTCTCTCTCTCCCCCTTTGACATCAATTTCCAAGAAGGGTCTTCTAGAATCTGTCGAATGGGTTTGGTCCTTGAGAAACAGAACAAAGCAATGATAAAAATGTGATGCTTGTAGAGGACAAGATTCATTGAGTGGAGCTGGATCAGAAGAAACACAGAATTATGTGGCGAATAGTTTTTCCTATTGTGAAATCAGTGGCACCGAGTGGTATGTTTCGGTCGTACCGAAGGGATTCGGTTGGGCCGAAAATAACAAATCGGTGAAACCGAGTTCATCGCAGAGAAAATACTTGTCACCTCATCTCACTAGACTAGTAAGATCTCACAAAGATTTGCAAGGAATTCATTGAAGGATGTGCAATGAATTGGAATGCAGATAATGTAGAGCAAACAGAAAGAAAGAAATCTAGATGATGTTTTTTTGTAAGGGGAAACAAATATGCATGAGACAACTGCAAAAAACACAGAAAAGAACACAAAAGAACTTCATCTAGAGATGGTCGGCAACAAAGTCACCTATGTTAGAGTATATTGACTTAGGAGTCAAGTGAGATCACTTGATCATAGGTCATACTCATCGTTTAAGCTCAAAATGGGGTTGCCATTTTTTCGTTTAAGCATCTTGATGTATTCACATCTTGTCGAGTTGCTTTAGCTCATGACTTGGAGTAAAGCTTCTCTAAGATGGAATGACATACCTTGGTTGGTGGTGTAGTCCATGTAGTTGAACTTGTGTGGGTTGCTCAAGGTTGATGTAGCTCATCAAGAATTTGGAGCACAACTTGGAATTTTAGTCCCTCTACCTACATGGGTTAGTTCTTGCAAGGAAGAGCACTTGTGTATCCAAAAATGACAATCATGAAGCTCAACATATAATTTGTCAAAGGATATATTTGAGTGGTTCCGTGCTTCCTTGTCTTCAACCACCAAGGTGTAGAGACTTGGTGATATAGAGATTGCTCAAGATATGAGTGGATTACATTCTCATGGAATTTGATTCCACCAAGTACCTACATGGGTTAGATAACATGCAAGATACAAATATATCCAAGACATAAGATTTTCATCATGAGATAAATATCAAGGATTAGTAATAAGCCCATGTCTTGCATGTATCCAGTGGAGTCTCTACTCCAAGTTTGAAGCATCAATGATGTTCAATTCTCCTCTTAACCTGCAAAACACTTTCTCATCAAGAGGTTTAGTGAATATATCCGCTAATTTCTTTTCGGTGCGAACATGCTTAAGATCAATGTCACCCTTAGCAACATGATCTCGAATGAAATGATGACGAACTTCAATATGCTTAGTTTGAGAATGTTGCACAGGATTATGACCAATTTTAATAGCACTTTCATTGTCACAAAGCAATGGAACATGTCTCACATATATCCCATAATCTTTAAGAGTTTGGGTCATCCAAAGTAATTGAGCACAACATGAACTAGCGGCAATATATTCAGCTTCGACAGTGGATAAGGATACCGAGTTTTGTTTCTTGGAGCACCAAGACACAAGAGATCTACCAAGAAATTGACAAGTTCCCGAAGTGGACTTTCTATCAACCTTGTCTCCGGCATAGTCCGAGTCGGAATAGCCAACAAGATCGAAAGAGGCCCTCTTAGGATACCAAATGCCAAAATTTGGTGTATGAATTAAGTATCTCACTATCCTTTTCACGGCCTTAAGATGACATTCCTTAGGAGCAGCTTGATATCGTGCACACATCCACACACTTAAAATGATATCGGGACGTGAAGCACATAGATATAACAATGAACCGATCATAGAGCGATAAACCTTTTGATCAACCGGTTCACCATCTTTGGTCAAGTCATTATGTCCACTAGTAGGCATGGGTGTAGACATACCTTTGCATTCTTGCATATTGAACTTCTTGAACAAGTCCTTGGTGTACTTCGTTTGAGAAACAAAGGTACCTTCCTTAGTTTGCTTGATTTGCAACCCAAGAAAGAATTTGAGTTCACTCATCATAGACATCTCAAACTTCTGCGACATTAGCTTCCCAAACTTTTCACTAAAATGAGGGTTAGTTGAACCAAATATGATATCATCAACATAAATTTGGCACACAAATAGTTCTCCATTGACCCATTTAGTAAAAAGAGTAGAATCAATTTTCCCAATTTCAAAGCCTTTTTTAATAAGAAACTTAGTCAAGCATTTATACCAAGCTCTAGGAGCTTGTTTAAGACCATAAAGAGCTTTGTGAAGTTTGTAAACATGATTGGGTTTCTTAGGATTGACAAAGCTGGGAGGTTGCTTTACATAAACTTCCTCCTCTATTTCACCATTTAGAAAAGCACTTTTAATGTCCATTTGATACAAGGTAATATCATGATGATTATCATAGGCAAGTAAGATGCGAATGGACTCAAGTCTAGCAACGGGGGCGTAAGTCTCACCATAGTCCATACCTTCGACTTGTGTGTAGCCTTGGGCGACGAGACGTGCTTTGTTGCGAACTACTTGTCCATCTTCATCTTGCTTGTTGCGAAACACCCATTTGGTACCGATGATGTTGTGGTTGTTGTCGGGCTTCTTAACCAATGTCCAAACTTGATTCCTCTCAAAGTTATGTAGCTCTTCATGCATGGCATTTATCCAGTCCGGATCTTCCAATGCTTCTTCAACCTTCATAGGTTCAATCCTAGAGATGAAAGAATAGTTTTCACAAAAGTTAGCTAAACGAGTTTTAGAGCGAGTGATTCTCCCGGTTTGAATGTCATTGTAGATTTGCTCGACGGGATGATCTTTAGAAACTCTTGCTCGAACTCGTGAAAGCTTTTGCTTGGGTCTTCGTTGAACATCTTATTCATCTTGTTCTTCTTCTTCTTGTCCTTCTTCTTTGTTGGCATTGTCGTTCTCTTGTCGTGGTGGAGAAAGAGGTTGTTGACGTTCATCTTGATGCACCTCCTCGTTTTCTTCATCTTGGTGTGTCCGTCTTGTGGATGCTTCCGTATCAACTCTTGGTTCACCTTGTTGTGAAGTTGAAGCTTTCACTTGGATGGACGAGGTACTCTCCTTCACCTTCGATGGACGAACCTTGCCAATAGCCAAGTCTTGGATTGCTTCCGAAGGATCTTTGTCACCTACATCAATTGGCAATTGCTCTACTTGCGAGCCGTTAGATTCATCAAACTTCACATCTACCGTCTCTTCAACCTTTCGGGTGAAATTGTTGTAGACACGGTAAGTGTGAGAGTTTTAGCCATAACCTAGTAGGAAACCTTCATGAGACTTAGGAGCAAATTTAGAGCGACGATGCTTATCAAGAATGTAGCACTTTGAGCCGAATACTTGAAAGTATCCAACTTGGGGTTTGTTACCGGTGAGGAGCTCATATGCCGTCTTGCCGAGTAGCTTGTGAAGATACAAGCAATTTGTTGCATGACAAGCTGTCTCAACCGCTTCTGCCCAAAAGTGCTTCCACGTCTTGTACTCATCAAGCATCGTTCTCTCCATTTCGATGAGCGTCCGGTTCTTCCTCTCAACAACTCCGTTTTGTTGAGGTGTGTACGTAGTCGAGAACTCGTGTGAAATCCCTTCTTCGTCAAGAAAGGTGTCCACATTTGCGTTCTTGAACTACATTCCGTTGTCGCTGCGAACCTTCTTGATCTTCACTTCAAATTGATTTTGGGCCTTCCTAGCAAAGTTTTTGAAGATCTTTTGGACCTACGATTTATCATCGAGAAAGAACACCCATGTAAATCTTGAAAAATCATCAACTATAACTAGACCGAAAGAATTTCCACCGAGACTCTTGTAAGAGTTGGGACCAAAAAGATCCATGTGAATTAGCTTGAGTGGCCTCCTTGTGGTCATGATGTTCTTCACGGGATGCCTTCCTCCAACCTGTTTACCTACTTGACAAGCACTGCAAAGTCTATCCTTATCAAATATGACATCGTTAACTCCAAGGATATGATTTCCTTTAATAAGCTTGTCAAGGTTTCACATACCAACATGACCAAGTCGTCTATGACATAACCAACCTTTTGAGGATTTAGCAATGAAGCAAGTTTTAGGTTGAGCCTTTTTAGTGAAATCAACAATGTATAGATCACCTCTACGCACACCAGTAAAGACCATTTTATGATTATCTCGACGAAACACTTGGCAATCTACTTCAGTAAATAGAACATTGAAACCGAAATCATCAAGTCTAGATACTAAAAGTAAGTTGTAACCAAGAGATTCAACGAGCATGACATTTTGTATGGAGCTATCATGTGATACGGCCACCGTACTGAGGCTAACCACCTTACCCTTTGAGTTGTCACTGAAAGTGACATACTTTCGAGGACTATCATTATCAGCAAGCTCACGGAACATGTCTTTATCTCCGGTCATGTGATCGGTACATCCACTATCAAGAACTCATTCCTTTCCTCCTGACATATATCCCCGAAGATTTGCCATAAGACCAAAATGTCTCATTGCATCATCAAGATCGAAGTCACTATCATCATCCTCATCATAGTATCCATGTTCAACATCGTCATGTGGTGGATCAAATCCTACAGAGGGTGATTCATTACAATGAGTTCGATAATCTTGCTTATGAATTTTTATAGCTTCGGAAATAATGTCACTAATGATACCAACATTTCCTTTGGCACGCATGAGATTTGTAAGCTCAAATAGACGATCACCAAACATAGGATCACTAGTATTCATCTTACTCAAGGCAATAGACTTATGGAGAATTTCATCAAGATTTTTCAAGGAATAATCTGGAAATCGTTCCTCAAGAAATTTCCATATAGTGTAGGCACACTTGAAAGTAGGCAAGCATCCAAGCAAGTTTCTAGGCAATCCTCTAATGATAAGTTCGGCAGTTCTAAGATTCCTAATCATGTCAATTGACTCATCATGGTAGGATGCATAGGATCAACATAAGGTGCACAAGGACTAGCATTGTACTTGTTAAAATGGTATTGATTGAAAATAACAAGCACTCATTTTTCCACTCATGAAAATACTCTCCATCAAGAATAGGAACTCTATGTCTAAGACTCCCCAAAGTAGACTCATCCATCTTCCTCCAATGGTGATTAAACCAAAGCAATGGAGACCAAAGCTCTGATACCACTTGTAGGACCATGAGAAGAGGTGTCTAGAGGGGGGGGGGGGGTGATTATACACTAAGTACCAAAGTTGCAGTTTTTATGGTTCTTTAAGTTTAAGTGGAGTTTAAGCACAATTTCAACAATCACAATACATATCAAGCAAGCAAGCATGCAAAGAGTATATGAGCAGCGGAAAGTAAAGCATGCAACTTGCAAGAAAGTAAAGGGAAGGGTTTGGAGGATTCAAATGCAATTGGAGACACAGATGTTTTTGGCGTGGTTCCGATAGGTGGTGCTATCGTCGTTGATGGAGACTTCAACCCATGAAGGGTAACGGTTGCGCGAGTCCACGGAGGGCTCCACCCACGAAGGGTCCACGAAGAAGCAACCTTGTCTATCCCACCATGGTCGTCACCCACGAAGGACTTGCCTCACTAGCAGTAGATCTTCACGAAGTAGGCGATCTCCTTGCCCTTACAAACTCCTTGGTTCAACTCCACAATCTTGTCGGAGGCTCCCAAGTGACACCTAGCCAATCTAGGAGACACCACTCTCCAAGAAGTAACAAATGGTGTGTTGATGATGAACTCCTTGCTCTTGTGCTTCAAATGATAGTCTCCCCAACACTCAACTCTCTCTCATAGGTTTTGGATCTGGTGGAAAGAAGATTTGAGTGGAAAGCAACTTGGGGAAGGCTAGAGGTCAAGATTCATATGGTAGGAATGGAATATCTTGGCCTCAACACATGAGTAGGTAGTTCTCTCTCAGAAAATGTATGCTGGAAGTGTAGGTTCAGTCTGATGGCTCTCTCCACGAATGAAGAGGAGGTGGAGGGGTATATATAGCCTCCACACAAAATCTAACCGTTGCACACAATTTACCAAACTCGGTGGGACCGAATCGTTAAACTCGGTCGGACCGATTTAGTAAATAATGTGACCGTTAGGATTTTCGGTGGGACCGAAATGCAACTCGGTGAGACCGACTCGGTTAGGGTTAGGGCATAACGTAATCTCAGTAGGACCGATTACACAAACTCGGTGAGACCGATTTTGGTAATAAGCTTTCCAGAGAGTTGGTCAGGCAAACTCGGTGGGACCGATTACTCGAACTGGGTGAGACCGATTTTGGTAATAAGTTTTCCAGAGAGTTTGCATTGTAATCTCGGTAGTACCGATTTCTCAAACTCGGTGAGACCGATATGATAATGGACATACACAGAGAGATTACAATCCCATCTCGGTGAAACCAAGATCCCTATCGGTAAGACCGATTTGCTTAGGGTTTGTGGCAGTGGCTATGACTTATGGAATCGGTGGCGCCGGATAGGAAGTATCGGCGTGACCGATTTTGGCTTTGGGTTTTAGGTCATTTGTGGAAGTGGGAAAGTAACTGAGGGTTTTGTAGCATATCACTAAGCACACGAAGCAAGAGGCTCATTAAGCAACACCTCATCCCTCTTGATAGTATTGGCTTTTCCTATAGACTCAATGTGATCTTGGACCACTAAAATGTGAAATGAAGAGTCTTGAGCTTGAAGCTTGAGCCAATCCTTTGTGCTTAGCATCTTGAAGGAGTTCCCACATCCTTTAGTCCATGCCACTCCATTGTTGAACTTATCTGAAATATACTAGATAAAAGTGTTAGTCCAACAAGAGATATGTTGACATTAATTACCAAAACCACCTAGGGAGCACTTGTGCTTTCAGAAAGTGATAAAGAAAAACTTTTACAAACTCTATTTGCTCTTGTTGTTGTAAATATGTAAAGCCAACATTCAAGTTTTCATCAAAGATTATGAACTAACGATATTCACAATAACACTTAGGTCTCATGTTTACTCATATCAATGGCATAATCAACTAGCGAGCAATAATAATAAATTTCGGATGACAACACTTTCTCAAAACAATCATAATATGATATAACAAGATGGTATCTTGCTAGCCCTTTCTGAGACCGCAAAACATAAATGCAGAGAACCTTTAAAGATCAAGGACTGACTAAACATTGTAATTCATGGTAAAAGAGATCCAGTTAAGTCATACCCAATATAAACTAGTAGTATTGCATGCAAATGCTAGTGTGCTCTCCAGCGGGTGCTTTTTAATAAGAAGGTGATGACTCAACATAAAAGTAAATAGATAGGCCCTTCGCAGAGGGAAGCATGGATTTGTAGAGGTGCCAGAGCTCGATTTTAAAATAGAGATGAATAAAATTTTGAGCGGTATACTTGCACTGTCAATGCAACAACTATGAGCTCTCTATATCTTCCATGCTACATACATTATAGGCGGTTCTCAAACAGAATGGTAAAGTTTATACTCCCCCACCACCAACAGGCATCAATCCATGGCTTGCTTGAAACAACGAGTGCCTCCAACTAGCAATAGCCCTGGGGAAGTTTTGTTTTAGTTATTTCGATTTGCTTTGATCTTTTTAATCATGGGACCAGGCATCCTGGCTACCAGCCATTTTCTTGTGAATGAGGAGCGGAGTCCGCTCCCCTTGAGAATAACCCACCTAGCATGGAAGATACAAACAACCCTAGTTGAAACATGAGCTGCTCGAGCATACAAAATAGAATTTCATTTGAAGGTTTGGAGTTTGGCACATACAAATTTACTTGGAACGGCAAGTAAATACCGCATATAGGATGGTATGGTGGACTCATATGGAATAACTTTGGGGTTTATGGAGTTTGGATGCACAAGCAGTATTCCCGCTTAGTACAGGTGAAGGCTAGCAAAAGACTGGGAAGCGACCAACTGAGAGAGCGACAATAGTCATGATCATGTATTAAAATTAATCAACACTGAGTGCAAGCATGAGTAGGATATAATCCACCATGAACATAAATATCATGAAGGCTATGTTGATTTGTTTCAACTACATGCGTGAACATGTGCCAAGTCAAGTCACTGGAATCATTCAAAGGAGGATACCACCCTATATACCACATCACATTTTAATAGCATGTTGGCACGCAAGGTAAACCATTATCAGCTCCTAGCTAATTAAGCATGGCATAAGCAACTATAATCTCTAATTGTCATTGCAAACAAGTTTATTCATAATAGGCTGAATCAGGAACGATGAACTCATCATATTTACAAAAACAAGAGAGGTCGAGTTCATACCAGCTTCTCTCATCTCAATCAGTCCATCATATATCGTCATTATTGCCTTTCACTTGCACGACCGAACGGTGTGTATAATAATAATAGTGCATGTGCATTGGACTAAGATGGAATCTGCAAGCATTCAATTCAAGAGAGAAGACAAGGAAATATGGGCTCTAAGTTAAATCAATAATCATGCATATGAGAGCCACTAAACATTTTCATTACGGTCTTCTCCTCTCTACCCCCAAAGGAAAGAAAAGAAATAAAACTATTTACACGGGAAAGCTCCCAACAAGCAAAAGAAGAACGAGAAATCTTTTTGGGTTTTCTTTTTAATTACTACTACAAGCATGGAAATTAAACTAACTAATTTTTTTTTCTGTTTTTCTTAAGGTTTATCAAACACACAAGAAGAAAGCTAGAAAAAGAATTTAAACTAACATGGATAATACAATGAAAGAGTATGAGCACCGACAACTATAATAGTGTGTGAACATAAATGTAAAGTCGGTGAGAAATACGTACTCCCCCAAGCTTAGGATTTTGGCCTAAGTTGTTCTATGCCCAAGGATCGTGGCTACTCTCCCCGGTGTACTGAGGAGTGTCATCTGGATACCACTGGCTAGCGATCTCCTCCGGATCCCACTGATAACAGGATGGACGATAGGGGTCCAGTGGTGGTTCCGGCTCAGGCTCTGGAGCTGATGTCTGGCCCTGGTGCGTGTACACGGCTGTACTTCCGCTACACGAGGAAGATTATACTTGGCCTTTTCTTTCTCCTTAGCTTGTTTATCCTTACAGCTTTGATAGAAGAGCCCCTCAATAATCTCCTCATCATTTAATGAAAATTTCTGAAATTTTTAGTGACTTCAAAATAAAAATGAATCAAACTAAACACGATTGATGGCAACTACTCCCATAAGTGCCTAGAGCCTATATCATGCATTAGAATTACTTGGTACCCATAAATTTGACATGCAAGCTCAAGAAAAGGGTCACCTAGGTAGAAAAAATTTGCAATGAATAAAGCACTAGAACAAAAACTAATTGGACCAATGGAGGTGTCACATACCAAGCAACAATCTCCCAAAGCAGTTTTGTGAATGGAGCTTTGAGCAAGGAGATCGAAAATCGTAGCAAAATGAGCTAGAACTCGTGCTTGAGCTAGATGGGGATTTTTTTGGGAGGAAGATGGAGTGTGAGGGTGCAGGAATAAGTGGAGGGGAGCCACCATGGGCCCACGAGATAGGGAGCGCGCCCTGGACCCTCGTGGCCAGGTGCTTGCCCCTCTGCTGTGTTCTCAGTGCCTAATATCTTCAAATATTCCATAAAAAATCATACTAAATTTGCAGGGCATTTGGAGCACTTTTATTTTCTAGATATTTTTTATTGCATGGATGATTCAGAAACAGACAGATAATAATATTTTTGCTTTATTTATTCTAAATAGCAGAAAGTAAAAATAGGGTACAGAAGGTTGTGCCTTCTAGTTTCATCCATCTCATGATCATCAAAAGGAATCCACTAACAAGGTTGATCAAGTCTTGTTAACAAACTCATTTCGAATAACATGGAACCGGAGAAATTTCGAATAACACTAGGTTACCTCAATGGGGATATGAACATCCCCAACAATAAGAATATCATATATTTTTCTTGACAGTAGGAAGAGAAAATTCAAAACCTCCAATAATGATAGTTGGAATTTTTCCAATAGAATTGATGCTATGAACTTGAGGTTGTTTCCTCGGAAAGTGTACCGTATGCTCATTACCATTAACATGAAAAGTGACATTGCCTTTGTTGCAATCAATAATAGCCCCTGCAGTATTCAAAAAGGGTCTACCAAGGATAATCGACATACTATCGTCCTCGGGAATATCAAGAATAACAAAGTTCGTTAACATAGTGACATTTGCCACCACAGCAGGTACATCCTCACAAATACCGACAGGTATAGCAGTTGATTTATCAGCCAGTTGCAAAGATATTTCAGTAGGTGTCAACTTATTCAATTCAAGTCTACGATATAAAGAGAGAGGCATAACACTAACACCAGGTCCAAGATCACATAAAGTAGTTTTATCATAATTTCTTTTAATGGAGCATGGTATAGTTGGTACTCCTGGATCTCCAAGTTTCTTTGGTATTCCACCTTTAAAAGTGTAATTAGCAAGCATGGTGGAAATTTCAGCTTCCGGTATCTTTCATTTATTTGTAATGATATCATTCATATATTTAGCATAAGGATTTACTTTAAGCATATCAGTTAAGGGCATATGTAAGAAGATAGGTCTAATCATTTCAGCAAAGCGCTCAATATCCTCATCATCCTTTGTCTTGGATGGTTTAGGAGGAAAAGGCATGGGTTTCTTAACCCATGGTTCTCTTTCTTTATCGTGCTTCCTAGCAACAAAATCTCGTTTATCATAACGTTGATTCTTTGATTGTGGGTTATCAAGATCAATAGCAGGTTCAATCTCTACATCATTATTATTGCTAGGTTGAGCATCAACTTGAACATTATCATTAACATTATCACTAGGTTCATGTTCATCACCTGATTGTGTTTCAGCATCAGAAATAGAAATATTATTGGGATTCTCAGGTGTATCTACGACGGGTTCACTAGAAGCATGCAAAGTCCTATCATTTTTCTTTTTCTTCTTTCTAGAAGGACTAGGTGTATCTACATTATTTCTATGAGAATCTTGCTCGATTCTCTTAGGGTGGCCTTCAGGATACAAAGGTTCCTGAGTCATTCTACCGGTTCTAGTAGCCACTCTAACAGCAAAGTCATGTTTATTATTTAATTCATCAAGCAGATCACTTTGAGCTTTAAGTACTTGCTCCGCTTGAGTGGTAACCATAGAAGCATATTTGCTAATGAGTTTAAGTTCACCTTTAACTCTAGCCATATAATCACTCAAGCGTCCTATCATGAAAGCATTACTCTTTAATTCTCTACCAACATAAGCATTAAAACTTTCTTGTCTAGCCATAAAGTCATCAAAATCATCTATGCATTGGCTATCAAATTTAGTAGACGGGATATCAACCTTATCATATCTATAGAGAGAATTTACGTTTACTACCTATGTCGGGTTATCAAGACAATGTGTTTCTTCAACAGGCAGTATATTAAGACCATGTATTTCTTCAATAGGAGGTAAATTCTTAACATCTTCAACTTTAATACCTTTTTCTTTCATAAATTTCTTTGCCTCTTGCATATGTTCAGGACTGAGAAATAGAACACCTCTCTTCTTCAGAGTGGGTTTAGGAATAGGCTCAGGAGTTGGCTCAATTGGCTCAGGAAGAGTCCAATTATTCTCATCAGTCAGCATATTATTCAATAGTAATTCAGCTTGGCGAATGTTCTTTCCCTGAAAACACAACCAGCACAACTATCCATGTGGTCCTTGGAAGCATCGGTTAGTCCATTATAAAAGATATCAAGTATTTCATTTTTCTTAAGTGGATGATCAGGCAAAGCATTTAGTAATCGGAGAAGCCTCCCCCAAGCTTGTGGGAGACTCTCTTCTTCGATTTGCACAAAATTATATATTCCTGCAAGGCAACTTGTTTCTTATAAGCAGGGAAATATTTAGTAGAGAAGTAATAAATCATATCTAGGGGACTACGCACACAACCAGGATCAAGAGAATTAAACCAAGTTTTAGCATCACCCTTTAATGAGAATGGGAATATCTTAAGGATATAATAGTAGCAGGATTTCTCATCATTAGTAAACAGGGTGGCTATATCATTTAACTTGGTAAGATGTGCCACAACAGTTTGAGATTCATTGCCATAAAAAGGATCAGATTCGACCAAAGTAATTATCTCAGGATCAACAGAGAATTCATAATCCTTATTAGTAACAAAGATAGGTGAAGTAGCAAAAGCAGGGTCATATTTCATTCTAGCATTTAGAGTTTTCTGTTTAAGTTTAGCTAGTAGTTTCTTAAGATCAGATCTATCATTGCAAGCAAAAAGATATCTAGCAGTTTCTTCATCCATAACATAACCCTCAGGAACAACAGGCAATTCATACTTAGGGGGAGAACCTTAATCATCACTATCATCAATGATTTCATCTTCAGTAATTTCATTCTCTCTAACCCTAGCAAGTTGTTCATCTAGAAATTCACCTAATGGCAAAGTAGTATCAAGCATAGAAGTAGTTTCATCATAAGTATCATGCATAGCAGAAGTGGCATCGTCAATAACATGCGACATATCAGAATTCATAGCAGAAGCAGGTTTAGGTTTTGCAAGCTTACTCAAAACAGAAGGAGAATCTAGTGCAGAGCTAGATGGATAATTATGTCGGATGCGATTCCTCATGTAATAGTTATAACATAGGGTGACACAGAACTAGCTCCAGTTAAACAATGTAATTTATTCATGTATTCCGAATATAGTCATACATGCTTATGGAAAAGAACTTGCATGACATCTTTTGTCCTACCCTCCCGTGGCAGCGGGGTCCTAGTGGAAACTAAGGGATATTAAGGCCTCCTTTTTAATAGAGTACCGGACCAAAGCATTAACACATAGTGAATACATGAACTCCTCAAACTACGGTCATCACCGAGAAGTATCCCGATTATTGTCACTTCGGGGTTGTCGGATCATGACACATAATAGGTGACTATAGACTTGCAAGATAGGATTAAGAACTCACATATATTCATGAAAACATAATAGGTTCAAATCTGAAATCATGGCACTCCGGCCCTAGTGACAAGCATTAAGCATAGCAAAGTCATAGCAATATCAATTTCAGAACATAGTGGACACTACGGATCAAACCTTGACAAAACTAACTTGATTACATGGTAAATCTCATCCAACCCATCACTGTCCAGCATGCCTACGATGGAATTACTCACGCACGGCGGTGAGCATCATGAAATTGGTGATGGAGGATGGTTGATGATGACGACAGCGACGGATTCCCCTCTCCGGAGCCCGAAACGGACTCCAGATCAGCCCTCCCAAGAGAGATTAGGGCTTGGCGGCGGCTCCGTATCGTAAAATGCAATGAAACTTTCTCTCTGTTTTTTTCTCCGCGAATAGGAATATATAGAGTTGGAGTTGAGGTCGGTGGAGCATCAGGGGCCCACGAGACAGGGGGCGCGCCCAGGGGAAGGGGGCGCACCCCCACCCTCTTGGACAGGGTGTGGGCCTCCTGGCCTTGATTCTTTCGCCAGTATTTTTTATATTTTCCATAAGTTATCTTCGCGGATTTTCAGGTCATTCCGAGAACTTTTGTTTTCTGCCCAATAACTAACACCATGTCAGTTCTGCTGAAAACAACGTCAGTCCGGGTTAGTTTCATTCAAACCATGCAAGTTAGAGTCCAAAACAAGGGCAAAAGTGTTTGGAAAAGTAGATACGATGGAGACGTATCAGTCGCCGAGGACGCCGCCAGCGTCCCCCTTGTCCCTTGGTCTTGTCCTAGTTTCCGTACTCCCTAATAGTGGTCGGGGGTGGCGCAGGGCGGGGTCCTCATCGAGCGACAGGAAGCAAGGCTCCGGCCTGTGAAGGTCTCTGCTCGTGACACTCTCACATAATAATGAGTGGGGTTGTACACGCCCCGAAGTCTCCTTAGCGCCGCCCTGGGGCCTCACGGGAGCTCCCACCCATGTCCAAGTGGAAGCACCATGCTTCGTGCTGGCCATCGACACTGTCCTCCAATGACTATGCCCATGCCGAGTGGAAGCACTTAGCTCCGTGCTAGTGAGAAGACTTGAATACTAGCTAGGTGCCGGACGCGGCCGTTTCCTTCCGCCTCTCTTTTTGTACCCGATTCACCGTCTTTTTGGAATGAACTTGGCTCTTGTGCATTTAACATAGAAAAATAGGGGGAAGTTTTCTTGTCTTGGACCATTCTCTCGTTTTCTGGTTTTGTGTTTTTGAGTGGGGCTCGTGCCTGCTGCCCCTCCCCCAAGCGCTTCACGAGCGGGGGCTAGGTGTAGTGCGCGCTCATCGAGCATGATCAAGCTGGCCCCGAGCCTATAAGGGTTTCCTCCCAGGGACCAGGGATGCGGCCACCACACGCACGCCTAGCCGTGGTCCGGCATTTAGTACCTCACGAAGCACTCCAGGACAGGTCAGCAGGCTCCTCAGGAGGGCCGGACCCTCACGAGGCTATGGCAGGCTCACCTCGAGAAGACAAGCATTGCTACGGCATCAGGGCTCACACGAGACCCGCGGAACCAAAGATAAGTCATGATAATCACCCTTCCTGAGGCTGCAAACCTGAGGGATCACACCACAAACGCTACTTCAAAAGCATTTCATAATTATGTACATCGCAAGGGGATCCCCCTTTCAAAATGCTCTCACAAGGGGCTAGCACAACATTGAAGTCGAAGTGGGAATTGCGGCTGAGGAGGTTGCTGAAGGCACACGAGAACACGCGCCCAAGAAGGTCTCGGCTCCTCTCCCAAACAAGCTTGTGAGCCTTCGTGGCCCGATCCTCCAGGCGGGTCGCAATGTCGATGAAGAAGTTGCGGTGGTTAGCGTAGTCGCTCTCATGCGGATGAGGAGCACTCTCGTCGTAGATGGTGCCCAAGGCGCGATTAGCGCTAGCTCAGAGATCCTGGAGCATCGAGCCATGCTCGCGTTGCAACGTCAGGCGGTGGTTCGCTTCATTCCCATCCCTTTCCGCAAGGAATGCGGTGTCCTTGACTTGCTACTGAAGGGAGGATAACTCAGTGCGGGCAGAGGCCAAGGTGGATTCGTAAGAAGCCAGAGCCTCCTTGGTGGCATTGTCACGCTGTTCTGTAGATTCCAGCGTCGCCTTCAAAGTGGTGGTACTACCCTCAAGCTCGGCTTTGAGGAGCTCCAGATCCAGGCGGTGCCCTTCAACCAGGTCCATGCACGCCTTAGCCACCTTCTCCTTAACCTCCAGCTGGACTCGGGCTTCTCGGGCGGTGATGACGTCCTCAGCCATGGTCGCCCGACGCTCCCTCACCTCCAAGCGCTCTGACGCCAGGCTATGCTCCAGAGCCTCTAGCACCAGGCCATCATGACGCCTCAGAAGCTCGGCCTCGATGAGGGGCGCCCCACCCGGCGACGCGACCAGGAGGGCGCGCCGCTCCTCGATATCCTTCTCAAGGGCGGCGTTCGAAGACAGGAGCTCCTGCTCTCGCTCCTCAACTGCCCCACGACCACGGTTGGCCGCTTCGGCCTCCTCCAGGGCGCGGGCGCAAGCCTCACGAGAAGTTGCGAGGGAGGCTGAGGTTGATGGTGACCTTCAGCTAGTGCCACTCATGTGTCAGTCGATGGTCCTCTACCTTGAGCTTTGTGTCGACATTGGCTAGCTCCTCACCAAGCCAGATCATCACGCGCATCACCTCGCCGAATAGCTCGAAGCGGACGGTGCTGCGCCCGCGCGTGAGCTCCACAGCGTGCCCAAGCCTTTCTTTATCCCCGAGAGCGACTGAAGGGACATGGGACGTCTCGCCTGCCTCCGGCCAGGGGCTGGCCGATGCAACTCCGCAGCCTAAAGACGAAGACGGCCCAAGGGGTACCCAACTACCAACAGTGATCAGAGGGAGAGCCGTCGGTCCGTCCCTTCCCCCCAGGCCGGGTCGCAGAAGAAGGAGGTAGGAGGCTCGAGTCAAAGGCCCCCTACGGCGCCCCAGCAACTCGAGTCAGCACCCTGCCTTGGACGGATCCTAGGCATAGGGGGCTATGCACTGGGATCAAGCCAGGATCCTCGGAAGGACGCCTCTCCTGCGGCTTCACTGCCACGGGGACCCTGTGAGGCCCTAGTCAGAAAAGAGCATGGTGCACATGGAATCGCAAAATAAGGTACTTATTCGTCCATAGCCATGTACTTCCTCAACTTTAGCGGTCAGCGGGCGTCACCCCTACAGCTCGGGGATCCTTTCCTCTTGTGGAGCACTTCAAGATTCAGGCGAAGCCGGCTGGGCCTCGAGGGATGATCCCCAAGAGCAGTAGCGCTCAGGGGGGCACCCTGGGCGGTGGTCTCCGGAGCAGAAGCACTCGGTAGGGTTCCTCGGGCGGCAGCTTCAGAGGCACCAAAAGTCGCCCCTCCATCAGCAGCCACCTCGGAACCATCGCCCCGAGCCTCAGGAGCCTCTGCCTTCGAAGCATCGGTTTTGCTGACCCTGTGGTGGCCCTTTTCTGGGTCCCAGGAGTCTCGGCCTCCGGAGCCCCCGGTAGCGCAGGATCTCCGGAGGTCCCTTCGGCAGCGGCTGGCGGGCACCTCCCTGCTTCCACACTTGGGGCGCACACTGCAGGGTGAAGCAGCAGGGGAGCTACGAGGATGGGATTCTCGCGAGGCCCCTCAAGGCCAGCCAAGAGTAACCCCCACTCGTCCAATAGGGTTATCTGCTCCACGAAGGCCACCTTGTTCGAGCATTGGTAGAGGAGGCAACCATTTCCTAGAAGATCGGCTAGCTTGGAGTCGCCCGTCAGAAGCTCGAGTACCTTGCTCATGGTCTTCGAGGGCAGCGACAGCTTCTGGAGCCTCATGGAGTCCTCGGCGCCGGCAAAGTCCCACATCGGGCTAGAATGGTGCTGGAGCAGGGCAACACGCCACCGGATGAATTCCTTCACCACCATCGGCACCGTCACCTCCGGCTCTTGCAGCCTAGCCAACCTCTTCCAGACGCGGGCAAGCCGACAGTCGGCAAGCTTCACATGCCACCAGCCGGAGCTGGGCATGACCGGCGCTCGAGGGGTCAGAAGCAGGGGGCTGCGCGTACCAGCATCAACAAACAACCATTGCTTCTAGAACCCCTTTGCGGTAGGAGAAAGCTCGAAGTCAATCCGTGAGCCAGCAGTTGCCGCAACAGCTTTGAAGGTCAAGCACCCTGAGCGTTAGTGGGCATCAACCAGTTGGAGCAAGAAGAAATGGCGAAACAGGGCCATGGAAGGAGCAATACCGACCATGGCCTCGCAAAGGAAGGCGAAGACGGCAAGGAGGATGATGGAGCGGGGGTCCAGGTGCATCAGGTAGATCTGGTAGTGCAAAATTATGACATTAAAGAAAGGAGAGAAGGGGGGAATCAGACCCGTGAAGATAGTATGGAGATAGATGGGGAACTCGATGGCACTCATGTCATCCACAAGCCAAGACGCAGGCCGGACGACCATCGCTTTCCACTCGTTGGAATTAGCTGCAAGTGCAGGGCGGACCTTGCTTAGCCCTTCCTGATTGATCATCGTAGACTGCTCGAGGGCCGGCTCCAAGGCCGATGAGGGTCCAGAAGGGGCGCACGACTTCCCCTTCTCCTTCCTTTGCTGCGGAGCCATGGTGGAATCGAGGAAGGGGGAGTGGCACTGGCACTAGATCTGCGCAAGGGGTCGCAGGCCTGGAAGAGAGGAAACGAAAGCCAAGCCCGACAATTTACAAGGGTGAGCTACTCTGGCAATGGGCGACCGCCAGGCTTGGCGGATTTCTAGGCAGCATGGGGAAGTGGAGGCGCCCACGTCCCATCAATCACCACACGTCATTCAAGTCCGCAGGCGATTAGGGCCCGTGGCGCTCCGCACTTGCCCTTTGGCTTCACCTAGAAGCCAATCCCGAGCGCGCCTTGGGCCCAGGGGCTATTGTCAATGTTCTAGATACGGGGGTACCCAGACTTGCATGCCTGCGTCCCACTGCATGGCTCCACTGATGGCCTGGTACGGCCCAGCTTCAGCATCGACGACTCAAGACCCTCGCGAGGGGCCAAGCCTCGTGAGACGGACAACGCCAAGACCTCCAAGGTGATCAGCCTCCTCAGGATGGCTCCCTAGGGGCGGAGAGTTCTATGTAAGGTGCACTTCACAAGGATCAGCTGACGTGAGCCATGACGACCAAGGCTAGGAGGGCGCCAGCGGGCGCAGAGTACCATTTTCCTCTTTGGTGCAAAGGAGGCAAGCAACAGGCGTGGAGTCCCAAGGAATCCACCAAAGGTTTCCATTCTGGTGCAACAAGACCAAGACCGCCAGGACGGCAAGACGGAGGTAATCGGTGAGCCCCCCGCAGTGTCACAACTAGAGGGTTTTCGCAGGCGAAGACCACTTTAGTTAGGATAGGATGTACTTCTTGTCCCCCTTCAAATCTGGCAGTTGTGGGATCCCTTCCCGCCAACATTTGGTAAGAGGACCAAGGCCACTATGAATAGGACTTAGCCACCACCATAGGGGGGATCGGATCCATTCTCAGCCAACCACCTCACCAACTCTCTCGAGCTCAAGAACACCTCATCTCCTGGGGCTAGTTCATCCGTTGTACTAGTTCATCCTCAGCCACTGGGGTAATTCACCAAAATGCTAGAATAGGGCAATACACCGCAAGGTGGCCCGAACAAGGATAAATTGTTGTGTCTCTTTGTCCCTTTGAGCTCGACATGCTAAGCTTGGAGGATCGCGAGTAGGCAGGCTGGGTAGGTTGAGATCTCTGCAGGCACCCCAGAGTTCGAACCTATCAAGGGTTTGCGGAACCCAAAATCCGACAATATCCTCCCAAGGAACACTATGTACACGCAAAGGCATATATAAACCATGAGGATTGAGTCGTGACTTAGCTTTCGACATGTAGTGCAGCGAGCAACAATACGCTCAACATCCTGTCTCATCTTTGGCCAAAAGAAATGTGTAGCAAGTACGTCCTCCGTCTTCTTCAAGCCAAAGTGCCCCAATAATCCTCCTCCATACGCCTCCTGTAACAATAAAAGACGAAGGGAGCTAGCTGGAATGCATAGCTTGTTATCACGAAACACAAATTCATCTTTAACGGTGAATTTGTTCCATGTTCTTCCTTCTTTACTGTTGGTGTTCTGGGAATGGGGGTACCCAGACTTGCCTACCTCCAGCCTATGGCGTGGCTCCATGAATGGCCTGGTATGGCCCAGCTTCAACATAGACAACTCAAGACCCTCGCGAGGGGCCAAGCCTTGCGAGGTAGACGACACCAAGACCTCCAAGAGGAGCAGCCTCCTCATGTTGGCTCATGAGGAGCAGAGATTTCCATGCAAGGCTCACGCCGCGAGGTTTGGATGACGTGAGCCATGACGACCAAGGCCAGGCGGGCGCCAGTGGGCGTAGTGTACCAGTTTACTCTTTGGTGCCAAGGAGGCAAGCGCAGGCACAGAGTCGCAAGGAATCAGCTAAAGGTTTCCATTCCCGTGCAACAAGACCAAGACCACCAGGACGGCAAGACGGAGGTCATCACCGAGCCCACCACGGCATCACGACTAGAGGCTTTTGCAGGCGAAGACTACTTTCGTCAGGATAAGATGTACTAGTTGTATCTCTTCAAATTTGGCTGTTGTGGGATCCCTTCCCGCCTTCATTTGGGAAGAGGCCCAAGGCCACTATAAAAAGGACCTAGACACCACCATATAAGGGGCGAGTCGAGTCGAGGTCGGGTCGATTGGATCCATTCCACCCGTACCAGCTCACCAACTCACCTGAGCACAAGAACACACCTCCTTAGGTGGTTCTCCACTGTACTAATTCTTCCTGAGCCCTTCGAGGCCAATCCACCACAAAGCAGCAGTAAGGTTTTACACTACAAGGTGGCCCGAACCTAGGTAAACAGCTGTGTCCCCTTTCCTTTGAGTTTGACGAGTTAGGTTGTGAGATTTGCGAGCAGGCAGACTGGGGATGTTGAGATCTCCGCACGCACCCCAGAGTTCGAACCTCTCAAGGGTTTGCGGAACCCGACATTCGACATTTAGAATTCTGCAATACATCTTTAAAATCAACATCATGCACATATTGATCTTTGATGGTCTCCAAACCAAATATTTTGAAGTCAAGTTGTGAAAGCATAGTATAGCGGTGAGATAATGCATCAACAATAACATTTTCTGTACCCTTCTTGTGTTTAATGACATAACGGAAAGTCTCAATGAATTCAATCCATTTAGCATGTCTATGATCCAGTTTAGATTGACTTTTAATATGTTTCAAAGATTCATGATCAGAATGTATAACAAATTCTTTGGGCCATAACTTGTAACGCCCCGGATTCGATGCGCCAGGTGTCTGCCAGTTATTCACCGTCTTTGCCATGTCATTTTCTTGCGTGTTGCATTTTATCATGTCATCATGTGCATCTCATCTTGCATACGTGTTCGCCTCATGCATCCGAGCACTTTCCCCGTTGTCCGTTTTTGCAATCCGGCACTCCTATGCCCTCCGGCGTTCCCCTTTTGCCTCTTTTCATGTGCGGGTGTTAAACTTTCTCGGAATGGCCCGAGGTTTGCCAAGCGGCCTTGGTATAGCACCGGTAGACCGCCTGTCAAGTTTCGTGCCATTTGGAGGTCGTTTGATACTCCAACAGTTAACCGGGTAACCATAAAGCCCTCTTTTGTTGCAGCCCAACACCCCTTCCAAAGTGGCCCAAAGCCCAGAAAACTCCCCTCCATGCTCTCGGTCGTTCGATCACGATCGTGTGGGCAAAAACCGCACCTCATTTGGACTCTCCTAGCTCCCTCTACCTATAAATATGCCCTCCCCTTCCATTTTCGCGGATGAATCCTACCCCTAACCCTAGTTTTTCTCCTCCCACCGCACCGGACATGTCCGCCGCCTCCGGACGTATCGCCGCCGCCGCCCGCAGCCAACGGGGGCCTGCCACGTGGCGCATCCGCCGCCCCCGCGCTGCCGGCCCGCCTGGCCCGTCGCCGGCCCCCGCGGGCCCATCCCCGCGACGCCGCGACCCGCGGGCGCTGCCCCGCGCGCCGCCCCGCGCCCGCCGCCGGCAAGCGCCCAGCCCGCCCCGCCGCTCCTGGCCGGTGTCCCTCCGCCGCCCCGCTGGCCGGAGCCGCGCCTGTTCCGGCGCCGTGCCGCCCGGCCTCCCCGTGACCCGCGCCGCCCGTCCGCCACCGGCCGCTTCCCTCGCTGCCCCGCCGCCATCCCAGCTCGCCGCCGGCCGGATCCGGCGAGATCCGGGCCGGGGCCGCCTCCTCCGACCTCCCTCCGGCCGCTCTCCGGCGAGCTCGCGCCGCCGCCTCGCAAACCGTGCGGACCGAAGGTTGACCCCGAAAATCCACCAAGTCCCCGGAATATTTTGCATTATCATGCCATGTTCATCGCATCGTATCTCTGCACCTGTAGCTCTGTTTCGTGCGTGTAATATGTCAAATTGTTCGTCTCGGTGAGTACTTCATTTAATTCTATTGCATCATTTTCATTTGAGCTAATCTTGATGCCCGAAATGCTGCTGGAAGAGTGCATGTTGATGTTAATCTGCTGAAACTGTTATAACTTGCTCATTTGTCATTTTTGCCATGTTTGATGTGTGCATCCTATGAGGTTGAGCTCTACATGTGTTTTGATCTATGATATGCCATCTTTCCAGGGGTTCCATCCATGTATTTTTGTGAGTTGTGTGCTGAGTGCATCGAGCTTGTTAAGTATGGTACTTGCTGTTGCTGTTTTCCTGACAGATTCTGTTATATTTTGTTGCTATGTAAACCTGCTGCTACAAGTCTTTTCGTGCATTATTAGGGAGATGTTCACTAAGGATGTTTTGTTATACATGTTATGCTCTATACATTCTTGCCCTTGGTTGCAATTATATCCTGATTTAGCTCGGTGATTCATTCTCTTTTGTCAGTCATTTCCGAATTCTCATGGTGGTTCGTTCAAGATTCTTTTTCTCGATTGTCATTTTAATCCACTCGTTCGTTTCAATCCTACCAGTGGTTCATGAAGACCTTCTCAAGTTTGAGATATGTCACTTCTCAATCCTTTTCAAGAAGAATAAGTAGTATGCAAAATCCATTGCTTGTCATCAATTTATTTGATGAAGGATAAGCATACAATAAATCTTATTCTTATTTCCTCTGAGTGAGTAATCCTTTTTCTTCGGAGTTTGTCCTCGATGAATAAATTCTAGTTCCAAGTGTTTTCCATCTTTTCTTTTCCGGAGTTCCAAGTTTTCCGCATTATTGTCGCGAAGCTCCATCTAAATCATCGCAAGGCTCATCTTATTCTTTCATCCTTCATGCTATCTCATCATCCTTTTGTCACCGGAGTTCTTCATGGTGGTTCTTCATGATTTAATTCATTCTTCAAGAGTTTATCAAGTATCATTCCATCCTCTCTAGTTCGTGTTATATTCTTTCCATGTTTCAGCCGGAGTGCTGCCTAAATCCTTTCAGACTTATTCCTTTCTTTTCTCATTCTAACCACTCCGGTTAGAACGAGTGATTTCTTAGTCTATCTGATTCCGTGAGCTTTCGATTCTCGTCATTCTCGTCATTCCTCTATTCTTCTCGAGTGCTCTTGATTCTTTGCTTCTTCCTTGAGTTCTTGTTTCACCTCATCCCTTTTCCATTCCGTCTCGGTCCTAAGATCTCGGGACGAGATCTCTTGTTAGTGGAGGAGTGTTGTAACGCCCTGGATTCGATGCGCCAGGTGTCCGCCAGTTATTCGCCGTCTTTGTCATGTCATTTTCTTGTGTGTTGCATTTTATCATGTCATCATGTGCATCTCATCTTGCATACGTGTTCGCCTCATGCATCCGAGCACTTTCCCCGTTGTCTGTTTTTGCAATCCGGCACTCCTATGCGCTCCGGCGTTCCCCTTTTGCCTCTTTTCATGTGCGGGTGTTAAACTTTCTCGGAATGGCCCGAGGTTTGCCAAGCGGCCTTGATATAGCACCGATAGACCGCCTGTAAACCTGCTGCTATGTAAACCTGCTGCTACAAGTCTTTTCGTGCATTATTAGGGAGATGTTCACTAAGGATGTTTTGTTATACATGTTATGCTCTATACATTCTTGCCCTTGGTTGCAATTATATCCTGATTTAGCTTGCTGTAATCTTGCTCCAAAGTTGCTTGATGATGTTGCTGTCAACCTGTTAACATGAAGTTCAGTTTTGGCCATATGCTTTTCTAGTGATCCATGCACCCTATGAACTTGTTCTTGCCATTCTTAGCTTCATAAACATGCCTTCTTACTGTTGATTGACTTTCCATACCATGTATTGCTCTGTGGTGAGTGGTTCAAGCTCACGAACATGCCTACTTATTGTTGTTTATGCCATGTACGAATCTGTAATATAACTTGCCATGTTTACATGGGTGCCATCGTATTTTCTGTGCCCTTTTGGCTCATGGTCAGTAAGGGACTTTTGCTCTATGCATTTATTAGATTCATGCCATGCCTTTGTTTGCCATTATAAGTTCATGTAACATGTTGTTTGATAGCTCTAAACATTGCAACCTGATGTTATTTCTGCTAAAGTCTGAAACTGTTATTATTTGCAATCTTACCATGTACTTTTGAGCATGCTCTAGTTGTTTCTGGAGATACCTCAGTGTTCATGTTTTGGAGTGCTTTACCAGTACTTAGTGCCCATGCCTTTTGTTATTATGTTGGGGTGCTGTAGCATATTGTTTTGATGCTTGCAATATGCCTAGTTGCTGTTATGGACAGATTGTTGCTATGACTTGTATAGAGTGTATGTGTTGAACCGTTGCTCCGTTTTGAGTGTGCTCTATATGAAACTTGCTTGATTTTGCATGTAGCTTCATATTATCATGTTGCATCCTTGTTTTGAGGTGTTTGCTTGATGTTTGGGTGCATTTTGCATCAATGCCATGTTTAACTTGTTTTTGCTCATATCTTTTAGGCCGTAGCTCCGAATCTAATGAACTTTATATGTAACTTGACTAGAATTTCGTGTAGATCCTCTTGGTGCTCTTTAACTTGCTATTTAACAACTTGAACATAAGTTTTATTCAGTTCTGGACCAATTTCAAAATATGCATATGAGGACTTACGGAATTGTTATATGTTGTTCCCGGCCTCATTTAAACTTGCCTTGATGTGTTGTTCTTGTTTGCATCATCTCTTGCCATGAGTAGCTTCATGTAGCTTTGTCATGCATCATGCTTGTTGTGCATCATGCCTTGTCCATGTGTGGTGTGTTTACCATGTTGTGTGCTTCTTCTCGATAGTTCCCGTTTCGTTGCGATCGTGAGGATTCGTTCGTCTTCGTGGCTTCATCTTCCTCATGGACTAGTTCTTCTTCCTTGCGGGATTTCAGGCAAGATGACCGCTACCCTAGATCTCACTACTATCATTGCTATGCTAGTTTCTTTGTTCTATCGCTATGCTACGTTTCCTATCATTTGCTCTTCAAGCCTCCCAAATTGCCATGAACCTCTAACCTTTGACACCATTCCTAGCAAACCATTGCTTGACTATGTTACCGCTTTTGCTTAGCCCCTCTTATAGAGTTGCTAGCTACAGGTGAAGTTGAAGATTGCTCCATGGTGGACAGGGTTATGTTGGGATATCACAATATCTCTTATATTATTAATGCATCTATATACTTAGTAAAGGGTGGAAGGCTCGGCCTTATGCCTGGTGTTTTGTTCCCCTCTTGCCGCCCTAGTTTCCGTCATACCGGTGTTATGTTCCCGGATTTTGCGTTCCTAACGCGGTCGGGTGATTTATGGGACCCCCCTGACAGTTCGCTTTGAATAAAACTTGTCCAGCAAGGCCCAACCTTGGTTTTACCATTTGCCTCACCACCACCTATACCCTTCCCTTGGGTCGGCCAACCCAAGGGTCTTCTTTATTTTAGCCCCCCCGGGCCAATGCTTGTCTAAGTGTTGGTCCGAACTGAGCTGCCTGCGGGGCCACCTCGGGGAAACTCGAAGTCTGGTTTTACTCGTAGCTAGTCTCATCCGGTGTTGCCCTGAGAATGAGATATGTGCAGCTCCTATCGGGATTGTCGGCGCATCAGGCGGCTTTGCTGGTCTTGTTTTACCATTGTCGAAATATCTTGTAAACCAGGATTCCGAGACTGATCGGGTCTTCCTGGGAGAAGGAATATCCTTCGTTGATCGCGAGAGCTTATCATGGGCTAAGTTGGGACACCCCTGCAGGGTATGAACTTCTGAGAGCCGTGCCCGCGGTTATGTGGTAGATGGGAACTTGTTAATGTCCGGTTGTAGATAACTTGACACTTGATCCGAATTAAAACGCATCAACCGCGTGCGTAGCCGTGATGGTCTCTTCTCGGCGGAGTCCGGGAAGTGAACACGGTTTTGGGTTATGTTTGACGTAAGTAAGAGTTCAGGATCACCTCTTGATCATTGCTAGCTTCACGACCGTTCCGCTTGCTCTCTTCTCGCTCTTATTTGCGTATGTTAGCCACCATATCTTGCTTAGTCGCTGCTGCAACCTCACCACTTTACCCCTTCCTTTCCCATTAAGCTTTGCTAGTCTTGATACCCATGTTAATGGGATTGCTGAGTCCTCGTGGCTCACAGATTACTACAACAACAGTTGCAGGTACATGTTGCGATGATCTTGACGCGAGAGCGATGTTTGCTTGTTTTGGAGTTCTTCTTCTGCTTCTTCTTTGATTAGGGGATAGGTTCCAGGTCGGCAGCCTGGGCTAGCAGGGTGGATGTCGTTTGAGTTTCTTTTTGTGTTTCATCTGTAGTCGGATGGTGCTCTTATGTAAGATGATGTTGTATTCGTGTGGCATTGTATGCCTTTTGTATGTATCCCCATCTATTATGTAATGTTGATGTAATGATATCCACCTTGCAAAAGTGTTTCAATATGCGGGTCTATCCTTGGTGGGACCTTCTAGTTCCTTTTGGATAGGGTCGCATATTGGGCATGATATAAATAATGTTGCCATGTTCTAAAGTCCGAACAAGAGCATATAATTCTTTATCATAAGTAGAATAATTCATACTAGGCCCACTCATTTTTTCCAGAAAAGTATGCAACAGGTTTGCCATCTTGTAGTAACACACCTCCTAATCCAATTGCACTAGAATCACATTCAAGCTTAAAAGTCTTTTTAAAATTAGGAAGTTGGAGTAAAGGAGCATGTGTCAACTTATCTTTCAATACCGTGAAGGCTTCTTCTTGTGCGGTACCCCTAACAAAAGGCACAACCTTCTTGGTAATCTCATTGAGAGGTGCAACAATGGTGCTGAATTCTCTCATAGAAGGCCTATAGAATCCAGCGAGGCCAAGAAAACTGCTCACTTGTGTGACCGTTTTGGGCTGCGGCCAACTCTCAATAGCTTCATCCTTGGCTTTATAAACTTCAATTCCCTGTGGAGTAACAACATAGCCAAGAAAAGATACTCGATCGGTGCAAAAGGTGCACTTCCCAAGGTTACCAAACAAATGTGCATCACGTAGAGCAATAAAAACATCACGTAAATGTTCCGAATGTTCCTCCAAATATCTGCTATAAATCAGTATATCATCAAAATAGACTACCACAAATCGTCCAATGAAAGCACGTAAAACTTTGTTCTTTAATCTCATGAAATTACTAGGTGCATTAGTTAACCCAAAAGGCATGACTAACCAGTCATATAATCCAAACTTAGTTTTAAATGTTGTTTTCCATTCATGTCCCAATTTCATACGAATTTAATGGTATCCACTATGCAAATCAACTTTGGAAAATATTATAGAGCCACTCAATTCATCAAGCATATCATCTAGCCTAGGAATAAGATGACGATAATGAATAGTAATATTATTAATGCCTCTACAACCAACACACATACATGACGTACCATCATTTTTGGCACTAGTATAAAAGGAACAACACAAGGACTAAGAGATTCGCATATATAACCTTTATCGAGCAGCTCCTGCACATGACGCATAATCGCCTTCGTCTCCTCTAGATTAGTGCAGTATGGAACACGGTTTGGCAGTGAAGTACCGGGAATTAAGTCAATCTGATGCTCAATCCCTCAAATATGTGGTAATATCGGTGGCACATCTTGTAAGAAGACGTCAGCGAACTCCTGCAAAATGTTAGTGACGGCAGGAGGCAAAGAGGAAGGCACGTCCTCGAATGAAAATAATGTCTCTTTTCACACAAAAGCATAGCAAACAGATTTGCCGAAATCTAGCTCATCAATATTAGATTTGGTAGCAAGTAAACATGCACTTTTAAATTTAATTTCAGAAGCAACACTAGATGGTTTATTATAAGGTTTCATTTGTTTCTCAAATTCTGTTACCACAATCTGATTTTCACTCTTTATTTTCTCCTATTTTTCTTTATTAGCTCTATTAGTATCATCTTTCAAAATGGAATCAGGAGACATAGGAAGCAAAGTAATATGTTTATCCTTATAAACAAGAGTATACTGATTGTTTCTACCATGGTGTACATAATTTTTATCAAATTCCCATGGTCTACCAAGTAATAAAGAACATGCTTGCATAGGTACCACATTACATTCAACATAATCAGCATATGTAGAGATACTAAAATGCACACGAACAATACGTGTTACCTTAACCTTGCCGCTGTTGTTGAACCAATGGATGTAGTAAGGATGTGGATGTGGTCTTGTGGTGAGAGAGAGCTTCTCCACCATCACCATACTAGCCAAGTTGTTGCAACTTCCTCCATCTATGATGACGCAGACAGAATGTTCCTTCACAACTACCTTTGTATGGAACAAATTATGCCTCTGATTTTGCTCAGCTTGGGTGACCTGCACACTCAAAACACATTGAGAAACTAAAATTTCATACCTGTTAGCATCTTCAACTGCCGTGTATTGCGTCTCATGATCAGAATCATCTCCACCACGCTCTTCACTTGTAATAAGAGCCAAAGTCTCCTCATCATAATCACTAGCGGACTCATACACACCATCCTCAGTAGCAATCATCATACGCTTAGATGGGCATTCTCTCGCATAATTACCTCCACCCTTGCAACGATGATAAATAATATCATGTGTTTGCTAATGTAGGGTAGAACCCTAGGAGGGACCTTTTCACACTTGGAGGGGAAAAAAGGAGAGAAACAACAAGAACAACAAGAATAAAAAGAGGCAATCACTCCAACAATTCCCGATTACACATCCACAAGAGTAACAACACAAGATCCACAAGTCACAAACACAATCAAAGGAAAGATACAATGGCAAAGTTCATCCCAAATCCAAAGGAAGAGGGGTCTTGAAGGTAGTCTTCTCCCAATGGAGGTCTTGAAATCCTCAAGGATTCTTCCCTAGGGGGTCTTGATCCTCAAAGAGGGAAGGTAATGGCGCAAACCTCATCAAGATCTCATCTAATACTTTTCTAACCCTAAACATGGTCCTAGGTATGGAATATATAGCCTTGGGGTTGAAGGAGATGAAGAGGAGCCAAAGAAGCCATCTCAACCAGCCATCCTGGGAGGCCCGTACGCACGGGGTAAGTTGGTCCCGTGCGCACGGGGGTCCCGTGGGCATGGTACAGGCCCGTGCGCACGGGGTGCTCCAGCGCCAGCTTCCTGTGTAGTCCGTGGGCGTGGGGTCTCGGGGGCCCGTGCGCACGGGGTCACCTAGGACTTCCTGTATTGCTGCTGTTGCACTCCGTCTTGGTTCGTACGGCCTTGGGGTGGTCCTCCTTCTCCTTGGGGATGCTCCTGAGCTTCTTGGTGATGTTCCACTTCATACCTAAGGAGGCATAGCATATCTTGATGAGGTAGTAAACATGTTCCATTCGTGTCCACATGCAAGTCTAGTAGGAAGGAGTTCACCTCGGTTTCGAGAGCACGTACTGTAGCTCTTATCATGGGTCCTTGTGGGGTCGGATGTGTCGGTGTAGAGTCCATGGGGATGTTGGAGGGATGCTCCGCATCATATCCCCTCCCTTGGGAAAGATCCGACCTTGGATCAAAATTTTCATCACCATGGAAAGGCGAGAGGTCTTTGACGTTGAAGATGTCGCTCACGTTGTACTTGTCTCGTGGGAGTTCAATCTTGTAGGCATTGTCGTTGTAGCGTGCTAGCACCTTGAAGGGTCCATCGGCTCGAGGGAGGAGTTTGGACTTGCGTTCGTTGGGAAAGCGGTCCTTGCGAAGGTGTAGCCACACGAGATCACCTATGTTGAAGATCATGGGTTGCTTGTTGTTGTTGAGCTTGGTTGCTAGTCGTTGTACTTGGTGATCGATGATGTTCCTTGTATCTTCATGCATCTTATTGATGTAGCTTGCTCGTGCACTCACATCCATGTTGGTGCGCTTGTAGAGGAAGAGGTAGAATGTCCAACGGGGACAACGGGTTGAAGCCGTAGACGACCTCGAAGGGGGACTAGCCGGTAGTCGAATGTCTTGCACGGTTGTAGGCGTACTCAGCGATGGGTAGACACGCCTCCCACTCCTTGATGTTCTTCTTGATCAACACGCAAAGTAGAGTGGATAGTGTCCGGTTCGTCACCTCCGTTTGGCCATCGGTTTGGGGATGGTATGCGGATGAGAATAAGAGCTTGATTCCGAGCTTGGCGCATAGCGTCTTCCAAATGTAACTCAAGAACTTGACGTCGCGGTCGGAGACGATTGTCTTTGGTACTCCATGGAGGCGCAAGATTTTCCTACAAAAGAGATTTGCAACGTGTGAAGCATCATCTATCTTGTTGCAAGGAATGAAATGTGCCATCTTAGAAAATCGGTCCACAACAACAAATACGGAATCCTTTCCATTTTGAGTTCTAGGCAAACCAAGTACAAAATCCATGCTAATGTCTTCCCAAGGTTGATAAGGAATAGGAAGTGGCATGTAAAGACCATGGGATTGAGCTTTAGACTTAGCTTTGCGACATGTAGAGCATCGGGTGGTGAAGCGTGAGACGTCGTGGAACATCTTGGGCCAAAAGTAGTTCTTGGAGAGCGTGGCGAAAGTCTTGTCACGTCCAAAGTGTCCCATGAGTCCGCCTCCATGAGCCTCTTGCAAAACGAGCAAACGAAGAGAAGACTCAGGAATGCATAGTTTGTTAGCTCTCATAAGATAAGCATCCTTGATGTAATATTGTTCCCAAGATGTATGCATCAAACATTTAGCATAATGAGTTGCAAAAGATGGATCATTAGCATACAAGTCTTTTATGTGCTCAAAGCCAATAACATTCAACTCAAGTTTGGTGACAAGCGTGCATGTGCGTGGAAGTGGATCAGCAACTACATTTTCCTTACCCTTAATGTACTTTATCACATAGGGAAAAGATTAAATAAATTCACTCCATTTGGCATGATGCTTGTTCAACTTAGTTTGACCTTTTAAGTACTTAAGCTTTTCATGATTGGTATGTATGACAAACTCATGAGGTCTAAGGTAATGTTCCCAAACATGTAGCACATGCACTAAGGCATACAATTCTTTGTCATAGATGGGATAGTTAAGTTGAGCACCGGAGAGTTTTTCACCAAAATATTCAATTACTCATTTTTCTTGCATCAAAACGCCGCCAATTCCGGTACCACTTGCATCACAATGAACCTCAAAAGTTTTGTCAAAGTTGGGCAAAGCAAGAATCGGATCATGAGTAAGCAAAGACTTGAGCTCATAAAAAGCGGTGGATTGCAAAGATCCCCAAACAAAAGGAGCATTATTCTTGCTCAAAGCATGCAAAGGAGCGGCAATAGTGCTAAAGTCTTTCACAAAGCGACGATAAAAACCCGCAAGACCAAGAAAACTTTGCACTTGTTGCAAGTTGGTGGGTTGGGGCCAAGTTTTAATTGCTTCAATTTTAGTTTCACCAACATGGACACCCTTGGAAGATACAACAAAACCCAAGAAAACCACTTTGTCAACACCAAATGTGCACTTTTTCATGTTGGCATAAAGGCTTTCCTTGCGAAGCGTTTGCAAAACAGCCCTAACATGATCAAGATGCTCTTTCATGGTTTTGCTAAACACAAGAATATGATCGAAGTAAACCACAACAAAGACTCCAATATAAGGGTGAAGTACATGATGCATGAGACGCACGAAAGTACCGGGAGCCTCCGATAAACCCATAGGCATAACTAACCACTCATATAAGCCAAATTTGGTTTTGAAAGTGGTTTTCCATTCATCACCCTCTTGAATGCGGATTTGATAATAGCCACTTTTAAGATCAACTTTTGAGAAAAGTTGGCTCCACTAAGTTCATCAAGCATATCATCTAAGCGAGGAATGGGATGCCTATAGCGAACGGTGATAGCATTTATAGGTCTACAATCGAAACACAAGCGGAAACTTCCATCGGACTTAGGCACAAGTATAACGGGAACGGCACAAGGGCTTAAGCTTTCACGTACATGACCGTTTTCGATTAGTTGTTGTACTTTTCGTTGAATCTCCTTGGTTTCTTCAGGATTGACAAGGTATGGAGCTTTGTTTGGGAGTGGCTCTCTGGGGATGAGGTCGATTTGATGCTCAATGCCTCGTAGAGGAGGTAGACCCGTAGGTAGCTCATCTGGGAAAACATCTTGAAATTCCCGCAAAAGAGATTGAAACACGAAAGGTAGCTCGTGAGCAGTGTTAGTTTTTGGTTCGCCATCCTTGCACACAAGGACAAAGTGCATCACACTTGATGGGTTCTCACACACTTCTCTCATCTCACTTTTTGTGGCAAAGAGTATGAGGTTTTTCTCTCTAGGTGAAGAGGCACTCAAGTTTGGCTTGTTGCTCTCACTCATGTTTGGTTGGCTCACTTTCTCACTCTTCTCTCTATGGTGGGTGGCTTGCTTGTCGGCTATCACTTGACTAGGAGACATAGGTCATAGCACATATTCCTTTCCTTTCATCTTGAAGCTATAGTGATTGGTACACCCATTGTGGATGACACCACGGTCGAATTGCCATGGTCGACCAAGAAGGAGGTGGCAAACGGTCATTGGGACCACATCACACTCCAAAGTGTCCTCATATGCACCGATTTTGAAGGAGACTTGGACCGTATTCTCAACTCGTATAGTGCCGGAGTCACTTAGCCATTGAACCTTGTAGGGGTGCGGATGCTTCCTCTTGACCAATTGGAGCTTGGAGCATAGTTCTTCACTTGCCAAGTTGTGGCAACTACCTCCATCGATGATGACCTTGACGGACCTTCCATTGATGCCAGCCTTTGTGTGGAAGATATGGCATCGTTGGTCTTCTTCTTGTTGATGTTGAAGAGTCAAGACCTTGGAGACAACGAGAGCGGGGCTCGAATCCTCATCACAAAAGACTCTATCATCTTCATCTTCATTCACTCGCCTATGCATGGCCACTTGCTCAATAGCTTCCATTTCATCTTCACTCATTGGGTCGCAGGTGCCATCGTCGTTGAGGATCATGGTGCGCTTGTTTGTGCATTCATAGCACTTGTGGCCTCGGCGCCGCAAGTGAACCACTTGAAGGAGCTCGTCTTGACGGTCTCATCGGTCGGAGTAGATGAAGAAGCACGTGGCTTGAAGTTGCTTGTAGTAGGAGGAAGACGACTTGAACTTGACGGATGTTTCTTGTAACTTGGCTTGTCATCGTTGCTTGGAGAAGGCTTGGTTGATGTAGATGTAGTAGGAGTTGTTGAAGCTTGATTGTTGGAGAAGCCGTATGTCATGGATGAGTACTTGGTGTACTTGAAGTCATCTTGCACTTGACGTTCCGCCTTTGTCGCTTGATGCACGAGCTCGATGAGGTTGGAGTAGGGTTGGAAGTCGGCGATCTTCTTGATGGGATGATTGAGTCCATTCAAGAATTGTCCCGTTGTTTTCTCATCATCTTCCTTGACATTGGCTCGAATCATGGCTATCTCCATCTCCTTGTAGTATTCTTCAACACTCTTTGTACCTTGCTTGAGGAGTTGTAGCTTCTTGAAGAGATTGCGGTTGTAGTAGGTGGGCACAAATCGTGCTCGGATGACATCCTTCATTTGAGCCCAAGTGGTGATTGGAGGGTCACCTCTTGCTTCTCGGCACTCAAGGACTTGTTCCCACCATATGAGCACATAGTCTTGGAACTCAAGTGATGCCATTGAGATCTTATTCTCTTCCTCATAGTTGTGCAAACTAAAGATTTTGTCGACCTTCAATGCCCATGAGAGGTATTCTTCTGGATCATTGCTTCCATTGAACTTGGGCATTGTGAATTTGAGCTTTCCATAGCGTTGCTCGCCATTGTGTTGTTGGCGATGGTGATGATGACGCCCTTGACATGGAGGGTAATCATCCTCATATTGCTCTTGGCATGGAGGAATTCCATGGTCAACTTGCTCTTGTTGAACTTGAGGTTGAGGTGGAGCTTGACGAGCTTGTGGAGGAGCTTGAGGGACTTGACGTTGCACACGTAGTTGGTAGTTCCTCTCTTGGATTTCTTCTCGAAGGGATTCCTCTTGATTGCACCGTTCGCGATTGCGGTTGGCGATGGCTCGAGTTGATTCCTGGAAGGCATGTTCCGCCTCAAGAGCTTGTGCTTCTCGTTGCTTTTGTTGAAGACGTTGAGCCTCGGCGTCTTGCTCCTCTTGATGTAGACACGCTCGTTCTTCCTCTTGGCGCTGTAGTCGTTGCCGTTCTTGAGCTTGAGCAAAAGCGACTTGGTGTGATTGAGGATGAGGAACTTGCTCATCGACTTGCTCTTGTGAATGCTTGACGTGTAGCGGGTTGCGAGATGCATGACGGTCTTGACGCATGGCTCGTCGAAGAATGGTTGATGACGGAGTACTTGAGCCGGAGACGGTGTCGTCGGAGTATCGACTTGAGTAGCTCCGTCTTGAGTAGGAAGAAGTTGAAGGAGGCCGGTTGACCAACAAAGCCTGGATCTCGTCCATTCTTGCATCGTTCTCTTGCTTGTGCGCGTCGAGCTTGTTGTCGAAGTAGTCTCGTGTATGTTGCTTGTAGAGTCGCAAGTCGGTGGCGAGGTTGTCGATGCGGTCGTTCATTGCTTGTTGCTCTTGATGTAGCGCTCGTTGTGCACCAAAGAGGTGGCTCTTGGTGTGTAACGCCCCGGATTCGATGCGCCAGGTGTCTGCCAGTTATTCGCCGTCGTTGCCTTGTCATTTTCTTGCGTGTTGCATTTTGCCATGTCATCATCTGCATTTCATATCATGTCATCATGTGCATCGCATTTGCATACATGTTCGTCTCATGCATCCCAGCATTTTCCCCGTTGTCCGTTTTGCAATCCGGCACTCCTATGTCATCCGGCGTCCCTTTTTGCCTCTTCTCTTGTGCGGGTGTCAAACATTCTCGGAATGGCCCGAGGTTTGTCAAGCGGCCTTGGTATAGCACTGGTAGACCGCCTGTCAAATTTCATGCTATTTGGAGGTCGTTTGATACTCCAACGGTTAACCGGGTAACCGTAAAAGCCCTCTTTTGTTGCAGCCCAACAACCCTTCCAAAGTGGCCCAAAACCCATCTAACTCCACTCCATGCTCTCGGTCGTTCGATCACGATCGTGTGGCTGAAAACCGCTCCTCATTTGGACTCTCCTAGCTCCCTCTACCTATAAATAGGTGTCTCCCCCCGAATTCCCGCAGTCCAAACCCTAGCCCCGCTCCCCTCGCGCCGCCGGACATGTCCATCCCGAGCCGGACATGTCCACCAGCCACCTCGCTCCGGCCAATCCGGCGCCGCCACGTCGCCCCGCCGCCCTTCTCCTCCACTCTGCCGCCGCCACGTGGCCCCTCGTGTGCCGCCGCCGAGGCCCGCCGGGCCCATCGCGGACCCGCGGGGCCCGTCCGCCGCCAGCCGCTGGCCCGCGCGCCGCCCGACGCCACCCGGCCGAGCCCGAGCGCGCGCCGCCGCCCGCGCCTCCCCGATCCGCCCCGCCGCCTGGATCGCGGCCTCGCCGGCGATCGCCGCCTCCGCGCCGCCCCGGGCCGCCGCCGCCGCCGCCACGGCGCATCCCGCCGCCGCCGCCGGCTGCGGCCCCGCTCCGCACGGCCCCGCCTCCACTGCGGAGCGCCACCGCCGGCCTCGCGCCCAAAGCGCCGGCGCCGCCCCCGGCCATCCCCAGCCGTCGCCGCCCCGCCGCCGGGCTTCCCCGACCCCTCCGGCGAGCTCCTCCGCCCCGAGCGCCGCCGCCATCCCTCGATCCGGTCGGGATCGAGGAGAGGGACGACCGGGCCTCCCCCGCCCCGTGGGCCCCGTGGCCTCCCACGGCCCAGATCCGCCGGCCTGCCTTGCCTCTTTCCATATGGGCTGAGCCCATGCGTGAGCAAACCCCTTTTTCCGCCTGAGCATCTTTTAGTTATTCTACGCTCGTCCTGTTTTTTTGCTCTAAAGTTTGCTAAATAATGTTGCTATCAGCCTGTTAACATTAAGTTCAATGTTTCCATGATTGTTTCCTAGTGATCCATGCACCCTATGAACTTGCTCTTGCCATGCTTAGCTTCATAAACATGTCTTCTTACTGTTGGTTGCCTTGCCATGCCATGTATTGCTCTGTGGTGAGTGGTTCAAGCTCATCAACATGCCTACTTATTGTTGTTCCTGCCATGTTTGAATCTGTAATATAACTTGCCATGTTTACATGGGTGCCATCATATTTTCTATGCTTTTTTTGGCTTATGATCAGTAAGGGACTTTTGATCTATGCAATTAGTGGATTCATGCCATGCCTTTGTTTGCCATGTTAAGTTCTTGTAACATGTTGTTTGATAGCTCTAAACATTGCAACCTGATGTTATTTCCTGATAAGTCTGAAACTGTTATTATTTGCAATCTTACCATGTCATTTTGAGCATGTTCTTTTCTTTTATGGAGATAGCTCAGTGCTCATGTTTTTTTATGCTTTACATGTACTTCATGCTCATGCCTTTTGTTATTATGTTGGGGTGCTGTAGCATGTTGTTTTGATGCTTGTAAGATGCCTAGTTGCTGTTATGGACAGATTGTTGCTATGACTTGTATAGAGTGTATGTGTTGCACCGTTGCTCCGTTTTGAGTGTGCTCTATATGAAACTTGCTTGATTTTGCATGTAGCTGCATATTATCATGTTGCATCCTTGTTTTGAGGTGTTTGCTTGATTTTGTATGCATTTTGCATCAATGCCATGTTTAACTTGATTTGCTCATATCTTCTAGGCCGTAGCTCCGAATCTAATGAACTTTATATGTAACTTGACTAGAATTTCGTGTAGATTCTCGTGGTGCATCTTAACTTGCTTTTTAACAACTTAAACATAAGGTTTATTCAGATCTGGACCAATTTCGAAATTTGCATATGAGGACTTACCGGAATTGTTATATGTTGTTCCCGGCCTCATTTAAACTTGCCTTGATGTGTTGTTCTTGTTTGCATCATCTCTTACCATGAGTAGCTTCATGTAGCATTGTCATACATCATGCTTGTTTGTGCATCATGTCTTGTTCATGTGTGGTGTGTTTACTATGTTGTGTGCTTGTTCTCGATAGTTCCCGTTTCGTTGCGATCGTGAGGATGCGTTCGTCTACGTGTGGTTCGTCTTCGTGGCTTCATCTTCTTCATGGGCTCGTTCTTCTTCCTTGCGGGATTTCAGGCAAGATGACCGCTACCCTAGATCTCACTACTATCATTGCTATGCTAGTTGCTTCGTTCTATCGCTATGCTGCGCTACCTATTACCTGTTTATCAAGCCATCCCATATTGCCATGAACCTCTAACCTTTGACACAATTCCTAGCAAACCGTTGTTTGGCTATGTTACCACTTTGCTCAGCCCCTCTTATAGCGTTGCTAGTTGCAGGTGAAGATGAAGGTTGCTCCATGGTGGACAGGATTTTTGTTGGGATATCACAATATCTCTTATTTAATTAATGCATCTATATACTTGGTAAAGGGTGGAAGGCTCGGCCTTATGCCTGGTGTTTTGTTCCACTCTTGCCGCCCTAGTTTTCCATCATACCGGTGTTATGTTCCCGGATTTTGCGTTCCTAACGCGGTCGGGTGATTTATGGGAGCCCCCTGACAGTTCGCTTTGAATAAAACTTGTCCAGCAAGGCCCAACCTTGGTTTTGCCATTTGCCTCACCTAGCCCTTTTTCCCTTGGGTTTCCGGAGCCCGAGGGTCATCTTTATTTACCCCCCCCCAGGGCCAGTGCTCGTTGTGAGTGTTGGTCCAGACCGTTAGCCGCCGGTGGCCACCAGGGGCAACTCTAGGCTCGCCTACCGGAAGTTTGGACAATCCGGTGTGCCCTGAGAACGAGATATGTGCAGCTCCTATCAGGATTTGTCGGCACATCCGGGCGGCTTTGCTGGTCTTGTTTTACCATTGTCGAAATGTCTTGTAAACCGGGATTCCGAGACTGATCGGGTCTTCCTGGGAGAAGGTCTATTCCTTCGTTGATCGCGAGAGCTTGTCATGGGCTAAGTTGGGACACCCCTGCAGGGTTTAAACTTTCGAGAGCCATGCCCGCGGTTATGTGGCAGATGGGAATTTGTTAATGTCCGGTTGTAGATAACTTGACACCAGGTCCAAATTAAAATGCATCAACCGCGTGTGTAGCTGTGATGGTCTCTTCTCGGCGGAGTCCGGGAAGTGAACACGGTTTCTGGGTTATGGTTGACGTAAGTAGGTGTTCAGGATCACCTCTTGATCATTGCTAGCTTCACGACCGTTCTGCTTGCTCTCTTCTCGCTCTTAATTGCGTTGGTTAGCCACCATACTTGCTTAGCCGCTGCTGCAACCTCACCACTTTACCCCTTCCTTTCCTATTAAGCTTTGCTAGTCTTGATACCCATGGTAATGGGATTGCTAAGTCCTCGTGGCTCACAGATTACTACAACAACAGTTGCAGGTACAGGTTATGCGATGATCATGACGCGAGAGCGATGCTTGCTTGCGTTGAGTTCTTCTTCTGCTTCTTCCTCGATCAGGGGATAGGTTCCAGGTCAGCAGCCTGGGCTAGCAGGGTGGATATTGTTTGAGTTGCTGTTTATGATTCATCCGTAGTCGTATGTTGTTCTTGTATGATGTATTGTTGTATTCATGTGGCATTGTATGCCTCTTGTATGCATTCCCATCTATTATGTAATGTTGATGAAATGATATCCACCTTGCAAAGCGTCTTCAAGATGCGCTTCTATCCTTAGTGGGACCTTCGAGTTCCTTTAGGATAGGGTCGCATCTTGGGCGTGACAAGTTGGTATTAGAGCCTCGACCGACCTTAGGAGCCCCCCTTGATTGATCGTGTAGTTTGGCCGTTGTTGAGTCTAGAAGAAAACTGTTTTCGGAGTCTAGTTATATCGGAGAGTAGGAATTCTTTTACTCCTCTGCCCCTTCGTCGCTCTGGGAAGGAATCCTGACGTAGGTGTTTTGAATTGCTCCTCTTCCCCTTCAAATTTTCTTTAGGTTCACGCAGTTGGGTTTCCGGTAGTTGTTTCCTAAGCTCTTTTTGTCCGGCGCATTCCTCGTCAAGCTGATTCGAACCTCTCTCTCTTTGGGAGATCAATCCTCAGCTCTTTTCGATCGATGTTGCTTCCCTGTCCGAAGTTGTCCTTGTTTTCCCGCCCTCCCTTCTTCTTCTCGGAACCGGAGTCCGTAATCGAGTATCCATCCTACTCGTGTGAAGTCTTTGCTTTCTTTCTTCAATGATTTCAACCGGTGTTTTCTCTTCAAGTTATTCATTGTTTTCCCCTTCCAAGTTACCCTTGTTTTCCCGCCCTCCCACCCTTTTTCGTCCCGGAGCCTGAGTCTCTTTCGAGCATCAATTCCATTCGTGCGGAACCCCTTTAGTCTTTTGTCAATTATTTCAACTGGTGAATTCTCGTCTCGTTCGTCATTCATCATCTCTTTTCTTTTCCGGTGGACCCAATTCAAGTTTTTCGGGTTGATCATATTCTTTCCCTCGGCTCAAGTGTTTTCCCTGCTCGTTCGCCTCTCGCCATTCAATCCTTCCGGAGTTCAAGACATCTCAGGAGATTCGTCTGTGTTCGAATTAATTCGAGGTTGTCACCTCATTCAAATAATTCTATTGTTCCGGTGCATCATCTTCCTGTTCAACAATCCTTTCCAACCGTATTTTTCTCTTCAGTGGGCCCTAACCCACAGGTCTTTTCCCAGGATCTTACCTGACTCTTCTAACTCCCCCAGAGCCATCACTAATTCTTTTCAAGTGTGATGTAAGAATGGATCCCATCAGTCACTTGCCTTCTCCAAGATCTCTTTCAAATCATTTCTCAATTATTCTATATCCGTGCCCTTTCGTTCGTCTCATTATTCATCCGGTGCTTCGCTCAAGTGTTCGTTATCAGCTCATGATCTCTTTATTCTTTTGCATCTAAATTCCCTTAAGCATATTTGTTCTTCTAATTCTTCCCGGTGATTCTTTCTCTTTTGTCAGTCTTCTCCGAATTTTTCCGGTGGTTCGTTCAAGATTCTTTTCTTTGATTATCATTTTAATTCATTCGTTCTTTTCAATCCTACCGGTGGTTCATGAAGACCTTCTCAAGTTTGCGATATATCACTTCTCAATCCTTTTCAAGAAGAATAAGTATTATGTAAATCCATTGCTTGTCATTAATTTAATTTGATGAAGGATAAGCATACAATAAATCTTATTCTTATTTCATCCAAGTGAGCTATCCCTTCTTTCGGAGTTTGTTCTTGATGAATAAATTCTAGTTCCAAGTGTTTTCATCTTTTCTTTTCCGGAGTTCAAATTTCCTCGGCCATTTCGTCGGAACCTCCATCTAAATCATCTCAAGGCTCATCTTATTCTTTCATCCATTATTCTATCTCATCATCCTTTTGTTACCGGAGTTCTTCACGGTGGATCGTCGTGATTTAATTCATTCTTCAAGAGTTCATCAAGTACCATTCCATCCTCTCAAGTTCGTTCTATCCTTTCCATATTCAGCCGGAGTGCTGCCTAAATCCTTTCAGTCTTATTCGTTTCTTTTCTCATTCTAACCACTCCGGTTAGAATGAGTGGTTTCATAGTCTATCTGATTAAGTGAGCTTTCAATTCTCGTCATTCTCGCGTTCCTCTCTTCTTCTCGAGTGCTATCGATTCTTTGCTTCTTCTCTTGATATCTTGTTTCACCTCATCCCTTTTTCCCTTCCGTCTCGGTCCTAAGATCTCGGGATGAGATCTCTTGTTAGTGGAGGAGTGTTGTAACGCCCCGGATTCGATGCGCCAGGTGTCTGCCAGTTATTCGCCGTCGTTGCCTTGTCATTTGCTTGCGTGTTGCATTTTGCCATGTCACCATCTGCATTTCATATCATGTCATCATGTGCATCGCATTTGCATACATGTTCGTCTCATGCATCCGAGCATTTTCCCCGTTGTCCGTTTTGCAATCCGGCACTCCTATGTCATCCGACGTCCCTTTTTGCCTCTTCTCTTGTGCGGGAGTCAAACATTCTCGGAATGGCCCGAGGTTTGTCAAGCGGCCTTGGTATAGCACCGGTAGACCGCCTGTCAAGTTTCGTGCCATTTGGAGGTCGTTTGATACTCCAACGGTTAACCGGGTAACCGTAAAAGCCCTCTTTTGTTGCAGCCCAACACCCCTTCCAAAGTGGCCCAAAACCTATCTAACTCCCCTCCATGCTCTCGGTCGTTCGATCACGATCGCGTGGCCGAAAACCGCTCCTCATTTGGACTCTCCTAGCTCCCTCTACCTATAAATAGGTGTCTCCCCCCCTGAATTCCCGCAGTCCAAACCCTAGCCCCGCTCCCCTCGCGCCGCCGGACATGTCCATCCCGAGCCGGACATGTCCACCAGCCACCTCGCTCCGGCCAATCCGGCGCCGCCACGTCGCCCCGCCGCCCTTCTCCTCCACTCCGCCGCCGCCACGTGGCCCCTCGCGCGCCGCCGCCGCCGAGGCCCGCCGGGCCCATCGCGGACCCGCGAGGCCCGTCCGCCGCCGGCCGCTGGCCCGCGCGCCGCCCGACGCCGCCCAGCCGAGCCCGAGCGCGCGCCACCGCCCACGCCTCCCCGATCCGCCCCGCCGCCTGGATCGCGGCCTCGCCGGCGATCGCCGCCTCCGCGCCGCCCCGGGCCGCCCCGGCGCATCCCGCCGCCGCCGCTAGCTGCGGCCCCGCTCCGCACGGCCCCGCCTCCACCGCGGAGCGCCACCGCCGGCCTCGCGCCCGAAGCGCCGGCGCCGCCCCCGGCCTTCCCCGGCCGTCGCCGCCCCGCCGCCGGGCTTCCCCGACCCCGCCGACGAGCTCCTCCGCCCCGGGCGCCGCCGCCATCCCTCGATCCGGTCGGGATCGAGGAGAGGGACGATCGGGCCTCCCCCGCCCCGTGGGCCCCGTGGCCTCCCACGGCCCAGATCCGCCGGCCCGCCTTGCCTCTTTCCAGATGGGCTGAGCCCATGGGTGAGCGAACCCCTTTTTCCGCCTGAGCATCTTTTAGTTATTCTACGCTTGTCCTGTTTTTTTATGAAAATCTGCTGTCCCGAAATGGTCATAATATATTGCTCTGTTCATTGCATCATATCTCCATGCATATCTCGACGAGTACTTCATTTTGTTCCATTGCATCATTTTCATTTGAGTTCATCTTGATGCCCGAAATGCTGTTGGAAGAGTGCATGTTGATGTTAATCTGCTGAAACTGTTATAACTTGCTCATTTGTCATTTTTGCCATGATTAATGTGTGCATCCTATGAGGTTGATGTCTTCACGTGTTTTGATCTATGCCATGCCATCTTTCCAGGGGTGTATGCCATGTATTTTTGTGATCAATGTGGTGACTAGCACAAGCATGCAAACTAGGCTTCGTGATATTGCTGATTTTAGTCCCTGTTCTGCTATTATTTTGATGCCATGTGAACTTGTTGCTACAGAGAGATCCATGCATATTTTGAGATACTTCAGTAAGGGTGTTTTGAACATATGGTTATTGTCTATCCATTAATGCCCTTGTTTGCAATTATGGAGTAGTCTAGCATGTCATTTTGGTGCTCTACTTTTGCTTCAAAATGTTTCCTAGCAGATTGTTTACTTGGTATTCAATTTGGCCAAGGTTGCTAAAGTTGATCCTTGCATGCTATAGACTTGTTCTTGACTTGGTTTGTTTCACAAACATGTCTTCTTGATGGTGCTATGATTATATCGTCATGCAATGACTTGTGGTGAGTGAATCGAGCTTGTTAAGTAGTGTACTTGTTGTTGCTGTTTTCCTGACAGATTCTGTTATATTTTGTTGCTATGTTAACATGTTGCTACTAATCATTCTATGCATAATCTGGAGATGTTCTATAAACATGTTTTGATCTACATGTCTTGATGTATCCATTCTTGCCACTGGTTGCAATTATAGCCTGATGGAACATGTTGTTATCTTGCTCTAAAGTTTGCTAAATAATGTTGCTATCAGCCTGTTAACATTAAGTTCAATGTTTCCATGATTGTTTCCTAGTGATCCATGCACCCTATGAACTTGCTCTTGCCATGCTTAGCTTCATAAACATGTCTTCTTACTGTTGGTTTCCTTACCATGCCATGTATTGCTCTGTGGTGAGTGGTTCAAGCTCACCAACATGCCTACTTATTGTTGTTCCTGCCATGTTTGAATCTGTAATATAACTTGCCATGTTTACATGGGTGCCATCATATTTTCTATGCCTTTTTGGATCATGGTTAGTAAGGGACTTTTGATCTATGCAATTAGTAGATTCATGCCATGCCTTTGTTTGCCATGTTAAGTTCCTGTAACATGTTGTTTGATAGCTCTAAACATTGCAACCTGATGTTATTTCCTAATAAGTCTGAAACTGTTATTATTTGCAATCTTACCATGTCATTTTGAGCATGTTCTATTCTTTTCTGGAGATAGCTCAGTGCTCATGTTTTGTTATGCTTTACATGTACTTCATGCTCATGCCTTTTGTTATTATATTGGGGTGCTGTAGCATGTTGTTTTGATGCTTGTAAGATGCCTAGTTGCTGTTATGGACAGATTGTTGCTATGACTTGTATAGAGTGTATGTGTTGCACCGTTGCTCCGTTTTGAGTGTGCTCTATATGAAACTTGCTTGATTTTGCATGTAGCTTCATATTATCATATTGCATCCTTGTTTTGAGGTGTTTGCTTGATGTTTGTATGCATTTTGCATCAATGCCATGTTTAACTTGATTTGCTCATATCTTCTAGGCCGTAGCTCCGAATCTAATGAACTTTATATGTAACTTGACTAGAATTTCGTGTAGATTCTCGTGGTGCATCTTAACTTGCTGTTTAACAACTTGAACATAAGGTTTATTCAGATCTGGACCAATTTCGAAATTTGCATATGAGGACTTACCGGAATTGTTATATGTTGTTCCCGGCCTCATTTAAACTTGCCTTGATGTGTTGTTCTTGTTTGCATCATCTCTTACCATGAGTAGATTCATGTAGCTTTGTCATACATCATGCTTGTTTGTGCATCATGTCTTTTTCATGTGTGGTGTGTTTACTATGTTGTGTGCTTTTTCTCGATAGCTCCCGTTTCGTTGCGATCATGAGGATGCGTTCGTCTACGTGTGGTTCGTCTTCGTGGCTTCATCTTCTTCATGGGCTCGTTCTTCTTCCTTGCGGGATTTCAGGCAAGATGACCGCTACCCTGGATCTCACTACTATCATTGCTATGCTAGTTGCTTTGTTCTATCGCTATGCTGCGCTACCTATTACCTATTTATCAAGCCATCCCATATTGCCATGAACCTCTAACCTTTGACACCATTCCTAGCAAACAATTGTTTGGCTATGTTACCGCTTTGCTCAGCCCCTCTTATAGCGTTGCTAGTTGCAGGTGAAGATGAAGATTGCTTCATGGTGGACAGGATTTTTGTTGGGATATCACAATATCTCTTATTTAATTAATGCATCTATCTACTTGGTAAAGGGTGGAAGGCTCGGCCTTATGCCTGGTGTTTTGTTCCACTCTTGCCGCCCTAGTTTTCTGTCATACCGGTGTTATGTTCCCGGATTTTGCGTTCCTAATGCGGTCGGGTGATTTATGGGACCCCCCTGACAGTTCGCTTTGAATAAAACTTGTCTAGCAAGGCCCAACCTTGGTTTTACCATTTGCCTCACCTAGCCCTTTTTCCCTTGTGTTTCCGGAGCCCGAGGGTCATCTTTATTTACCCCCCCCCCCCGGGCCAGTGCTCGTTGTGAGTGTTGGTCCAAACTGTCAGCAGCCGGTGGCCACCAGGGGCAACTCTGGGCTCGCCTACCGGAAGTTTGGACAATCCGGTGTGCCCTGAGAACGAGATATGTGGAGCTCCTATCAGGATTTGTCGGCACATCCGGGCGGCTTTGCTGGTCTTGTTTTACCATTTTCGAAATGTCTTGTAAACCGGGATTCCGAGACTGATCGGGTCTTCCTGGGAGAAGGTCTATTCCTTCGTTGATCGCGAGAGCTTGTCATGGGCTAAGTTGGGACACCCCTGCAGGGTTTAAACTTTCGAGAGCCGATGGGAATTTGTTAATGTCCGGTTGTAGATAACTTGACGCCAGGTCCAAATTGAAACGCATCAACCGCATGTGTAGCCGTGATGGTCTCTTCTCGGCGGAGTCCGGGAAGTAAACACGGTTTCTGGGTTATGGTTGACGAAAGTAGGTGTTCAGGATCACCTCTTGATCATTGCTAGCTTCACGACCGTTCCGCTTGCTCTCTTCTCGCTCTTATTTGCGTTGGTTAGCCACCATACTTGCTTAGCCGCTGCTGCAACCTCACCACTTTACCCCTTCCTTTCCTATTAAGCTTTGCTAGTCTTGATACCCATGGTAATGGGATTGCTGAGTCCTCGTGGCTCACAGATTACTACAACAACAGTTGCAGGTATAGGTTATGCGATGATCATGACGCGAGAGTGATGCTTGCTTGCGTTGAGTTCTTCTTCTGCTTCTTCTTCGATCAGGGGATAGGTTCCAGGTCGGCAGCCTGGGCTAGCAGGGTGGATATTGTTTGAGTTTCTGTTTATGATTCATCCGTAGCCGGATGTTGTTCTTGTATGATGTATTGTTGTATTCATGTGGCATTGTATGCCTCTTGTATGTATTCCCATCTATTATGTAATGTTGATGTAATGATATCCACCTTGCAAAGCGTCTTCAAGATGCGCTTCTATCCTTAGTGGGACCTTCGAGTTCCTTTAGGATAGGGTCGCATCTTGGGCGTGACATGGTGACGAATGATGACATGTCGTCGTCTTGCTCGATGAAGAGTGGGTTGGTTGAGGAACTTGGCCTATCCATCATAATAAAGTGGTGGTGAGTAGGAAAATGAGAGAACAAAACCAAAGTTACCTTTTCCGAAGATTGTGGATGTAACAAGTACGATCCCACGTGATGTTACAATAGGGGAATTGGTACCAGGAATTGTTTCTCACACCTACAAGTAAATGGTCTATGGAGGAGCTTGGTTAGGAAAGGCACAAATAATTCAAGAAAATGTTAGTCAAGATGTTGATAAAGTTGAGAAGATTCACAAATGGCAAATAAGACAAATAGATCAACCTCCAAAGATAACACGGGGAACACACACACGAAAGATAAATGGGATCCGCACAACTAAGGGGGTGAGCTCGAAGATGTCTAACCACGGGAAAAGCTCTTGTCGTACGGATACTAGAGAGACGCTAGCTCGATTGCACTAATGGGCTAGATACGCTAGTGCACCAACCTAATAGAGAATCCACTCGTCTCACTATCCCAAGTATGCTTATGTATGTGATTACCAAGATGATGCATGTATGCTAAGAGGCTCGATGCTATTGCTTATAAGCTCTTTGCTTCTCTTCTCTTTTGCTTAAAAGCTTTTTCTCTTCTTCTTTTTTCAACTATTCCATGATGCTTGATATACGAGCCACAAAACGAGGTAACAAGTAGTAAATGCACGGGATGGACGGAACACTAAATGGTGCACTAAGGCGTGGCCCGACAATACTCAACAAGCTAGTCTCGATGGGTAAGCTACGCAAAAGGGCTCGAAGCTATCAAGTTAATGGCAAGGGAGCACATGGTGTCGTCGAGGTTACCGTCCTTCCTTACGGTCGAAGATGATCTCGTCGAAGCCGATGTGTTGTCCGAGTCGACGATTGGTGGCGATGATGACCAACTAGCGCCTAAGTAGCCAAAACACCTTAGGACACAAGATAAATCGCAACCGAACACTCAAACAAACACGTGGAATGGTGCAGAAGAACACGAGAGGTGGTGGGGAAACAAAAGCAGAAAAATAGAAAAATGGCCGAAACTCCCTGGATAGCCCGTGCGCACGGGGTAAGTGAGGCCCATGTGCACGGGGTCCCGTGTGCACGGGGTCCCGATGGCCCGTGCGCACGGGGTCTCCTGTGAGCCGACGAACTGCTCGGATCCTGTGGTGATTCTCAAGTTTTTGGCCAAATTCAAACAGTGGAAGGGTGGGGATGATGGCGGAGGGGTAGATCCACTTGCCAAACACCAAATTCGTGGATCAAAACAACCAAATCTCACAAGATCAACAAATTGCAAGAAACATTTTTGGGGCTATTTTTTGTGGGGATTTTCGGAATAGGAAGAAAAACAACAAAATCAAGATAGAAAGTGGAAGGTAGGGACTCCAAGATGTGAATCAACATGGCTCTTGATACCAAGATGATGTAGGGTAGAACCCTAGGAGGGACCTTTTCACACTTGGAGGGGAAAAAGGTGAGAAACAACAAGAACAACAAGAGGCAATCACTCCAACAATTCCCGATTACACATCCACTAGAGTAACAACACAAGATCCACAAGTCACAAACACAATCAAAGGAAAGATACAATGGCAAAGTTCATCCCAAATCCAAAGGAAGAGGGGTCTTGAAGGCAGTCTTCTCCCAATGGAGGTCTTGAAATCCTCAAGGATTCTTCCCTAGGGAGTCTTGATCCTCAAAGGGGGAAGGTAATGGAGCAAAGCTCACCAAGATCTCATCTAATACTTTGCTAACCCTAAACATGGTCCTAGGTACGGAATATATAGCCTTGGGATCGAAGGAGATGAAGAGGAGCCGAAGAATCCATCTCAGCCGGCCATCCTGGGAGGCCCGTGCGCACGGGGTAAGTTGGGCCCGTGCACACGGGGGTCCCTTGTGCACGGTACAGGCCCTTGCGCACGGGGTGCTCCAGCGCCAGCTTCCTGTGTAGTCCGTGGGCATGGGGTCTTGGGGGCCCGTGCGCACGGGGTCACCTGGGACTTCCTGTATTGCTGCTGTTGCACTCCGTCTTGGTTCGTACGGCCTTGGGGTGTTCCTCCTTCTCCTTGGAAATGCTCCTGAGCTTCTTGGTGATGTTCCACTTCATACCTAAGGAGGCATAGCATATCTGGGTGAGGTAGTAAACATGTTCCATTCGTGATCCACATGCAAGTCTAGTAGGAAGGAGTTCACCTCGGTTTCGAGAGCATGTGCTCTAGCTCTTGTCATGGGTCCTTGTGGGGTTGGATGTGTCGGTGTAGAGTCCATGGGGATGATGGAGGGATACTCCGCATCATTTGCCCTGTTGATGCCATGGATGAAGAAGAGCTTTGTGCGGGACTGGAATGTGTACTCATGGAAGATGGTGGTGGTGGTGCCTATTTTCTTATATCTTGGTTGGAATTGGCGGCTGAAGTTAGTGGTGCTGCAGTAGGACATGTGAGAGTAGAGGATGTACGTGGTGTCCGTGATGAAGATCAACCTGTAGTAAAATTAGTTCGCCCCAATGCATGTTGATCCCGCACTTCATGTTCAACTTTACTAGCAAGATGGAATAAACGAGTGATATTATTATATTCCTTATACTCTAAAATGGTCTGAATCTCTTTATTTAATCCACCCATAAAATGTGCAAGCATAGCCTTGTTATCAATAATACCACATCTAATCATACCACTTTGCAATTCCTGATAATATTCCTATACACAATTTTTCCTTGTCTTAATTGCTGCAATTTTTGGAGCAATTCAGGGTGATAATATGGTGGGGGTCCCCAGACTTGCCTGCCTGCGGCCTGCAGCGTGGCTCAAGTGGTGGCCCAGTGCGGCCCATCTTCATCAGCACAAAACCCAATACCCTCGCGAGGGGCCAAGCCTCGCGGGGCGAACGACGCAAGGCTTCCTTAGGGACGGCCTCGCCAGGCAGGCTCGCGAGGAGGTGGAGAGATCATGATAGGGTACCTCGCGAGGTGCTCATGACGCAAGCCATGACGATCGAGACCAGGAGGGTGCCAGGCGGGCGCCGGCCTGCGCAGTGTCCTTGTTTCCTCTTTGGTGCAAAGGGGGCAACCACAGACGTGGAGTACCGAGGCATCAGGCAAAGGTTGCCATTTCAGTGCAACGATACCAAGACCAGTGGAGCGGCAGGATGGAGGTCACCGTGGAGCCCAAGGCGGCGTCATCGCCAGTGCTTTTGGCAGCCGAAGACCAACTTTAGTCAAGATAACTTGTACTATATGTTCCCCTTCAAAATCGCCGTTGTTGGCCCCCTTCCCACTCAATATTTGGGAAGAGTCGGCAGCGGATCCAGATTTTTAAAGCCTAGAGAGAGAGAGAGAGAGGCGATCGAACTCACCCAAGCAGTTCATCGCACCAGCTCAAGAACACCTCTCACGAGGCTGTTCTCCCTTTGTACTGTTCGTCATCAGCCTCTGAGGCAATCCACCACACCACACACTGGAGTAGGGTATTACACCACAACGGTGGCCTGAACCAGTATAAATCTCGTGTCCCTTGCGCTTTTCATCGTTTCTATCCTACATCTCACAAGGCGATAGAGCATAGATCGGTAGGGGAGAGATCTTCGTGCGTACCCCAGTGTTTGAACCTCACGGGTCTGCCAGAACCCAACATCCGACATTTGGCGCGCCAGGTAGGGCTGTGCCAGAATCTTTCTTCCGCTCTTCGCGTTCGATCTTCCGTCATGTCCATGGCTGACGCTCGTCGGGCTCGCGCTGAGTGTCGGGCTGCTCTCGCCGCCCACGTCGCCCAGACGGCGCCCGTCGACGGGCCCCCCGTCGTTCCCCATTGCCTGCCGCCAACACCGCCACCGGCCGGGCGGGGAACGAGCAGGAGGCCTCGTCTCTGCATCCTTTGGTGCGGCGGGAAGGCCGCACCGCCACCTCGTCACTGACTCTAGCCGGTTCGTCGTCCTACGCCCGTCGCGCACCCACGGACGTGCACGCCGCGCTGCTCCTGGCGTGTGAGCTCCTGCACTACCGTCCCGTCGACGACCTCTACAAGGACTGGCTCGCCCACATCATCGAGCTCGTCAGCGCCGCAGGGGGCTCTCCTATGTCGTCCCTCTCGCTGCCTCGCCCTCCATCCTGCGCAGGAGGCGTGGATCAGGAGGTGCCTCCGCCACCTCCTCCCCAAGAAGGCACCCTGGCTCCAAGGCGCGCGGCCCCAGGACGAGACCCACCGCGTCCGGCGCCTGCACCACAAGAAAGGAGCTACCAAGAAATCCCTCGCCCCCAAGAAGGTGCTCAGGTGCTCCCGGCACCGGTGCGCCATGACCGCATCCCTGCGCCACCACTTCAAGACCCCGCGCTGCTCCAAGTGGCGGCGTGTGGGAACTTCCAGGAGCAAGCCCAACACTAGCAAAGGGCCCCGGTGGCCACCGCAGGCTGCCGCGCCTTCCCCCCCGAGGTACACAGTGTCGCCTGGCCAGGCAAGTTCAAGTCTAACCTGCCTCCTCGCTACGACAGCACTGCAGACCCCGTGGAGTTCCTACAGCTCTAAGAGCTGGGCATCAAAGCCGCTAACATTGACAAAAAGGTCATGGCGAACTGGTTTCCCATGGTGCTCAAGGACGTTGCCCGCACCTGGCTCCTGAACCTGTCTCCTGGCATGATCTCCTCTTGAGACGAGATGCGCACCCGCTTCATCGCCAACTTCCAGGGCACTCGCGACCGTCCGTCGGCCGTGGGTGACCTGCGCCGCATCAAGCAGCAGCCTGGAGAGACCTTGCAGAAGTACATCCAGCGATTCAACAACGCCCGCCTCAAGATTCCCAGGGTGACTAAGGAGGCCATCATTTCAGTGTTCTTTGATGGTGTTCATGACGTCAAGATGAAGGAGCTGGCAATCCATGAAGATCTGTGGACGTCTCTAGAGTTGTTCAACCTGGCGACTAAGTGCGCAAGGGCTGAGGAAGGGCGCCTCTCCCTTCTCGAGCTCCCACCAGCGAACCCAGAAGAGAAGAAAGCCAAGGCCAAGGATGTGAAGCGTAAGACAGCAGCTGTACTCACAGCGGAGCCAGACACAACGCGCGGCAGGGACCAGCCGGAGTCGTCCAAGGGCAGCCGGTACTGTGTGTACCACGATCTCCACACCCACAACACCAACGAGTGCCAAGAGCTCAGGGCCGTGTGAGAAGGCCGTGTCGGTCAACGTCCCGAGCGCAACGATTGGGGCTACGGCCGATGTGGAGCAAGAGGTGGAGGACGATGGGACGACCGTGGCCCTCGCCATGGGTGGCGTGACCGACCTCGCGAGGACCGCTGGCAGGACCAGCCTCGCGAGGGAGCTTGGAGAGATCAGCCTCACGAGGACCGCCCGCAAGGCAATGCAGGCCTTCCTCCTCTGCCACCACCACCAAGAAGGAATGAAGACCATCATCAGGACGAGGGGGCTGGGGGCTTCCAGGAGCCATGTGCAATCGCTTGCATCCTGGGCGGCGCTCAGGCCCCAGCCTCACAGCGCATCTACAAGCAGTTTGCTCGCGAGGTGAATGCAGTCCTCCCCAAGCTTGAGGCTACGCGCCCTCTCAGTTGGTCTGCGTGCGCCATCACGTTCAGCTCTGCGGATCAGCTCAAGTGCGCGACAACGGCCGGTGTCCTCCAAATGCTTTGTTCCCTAGTCATCAGCAATGTGCAATTCACCAGGACCCTCATCGATGGCGGAGCAGGACTCAACGTTCTGTCCGTCGAGACGTTCAACAATCTCCAAGTGCCATATGATCAGCTTCAGCCAACCAAGCCTTTCTCAGGAGTCACTGATGGTTCCACTGTCCCGATAGGGCAGGTCCGCCTTCCTGTCACCTTTGGACAGCGCAACAACTACCACACCGAGCTCATTGACTTCGAGATCGCTCACATTCACCTGCCATACAATGCAATCCTCGGGTACCCAGCCCAGGCCAAGTTCATGGGAGTGACTCACCATGGCTATAACGTCCTCAAGATGCCAGGAAGCAGTGGGGTCATCACGGTTCCCTGTGGAGAGAAGGATGCGGTGTGCTCCCTCGAGCGCGCCTTCCAGGCCACGTCGATCGAAGACTCGGACAGCAAGATTGGAAACCTCCCTAGAGCAGCTCCCAAGAAGAAGACATCACCTGGCTCAAGGCCTTACGAGGCAGGCACCTCCGGAGGCGCCGCGTCTGGACATGCTCCTGTCCAAGGGGCCCCACCCTCCATCGCATAGGAAGGCGCGCCCGACGCCCTCCTCGGGCAGGGCTCGGGGGCTCTCTCCTGGGGAGCCATCGACTTTGCCAAGGTCACGAGGGAGGCGCCTGGGCACAATCTGGAGGCGTGCTTCACGGCACGCTACCCTCAGGAAGGCGTAAGGAAAGAAGGACCCAACCCTCAGGAGTTCATCACCAAGGCCGCTCAGGATGTGGAGGAATCGAAAGTCATGCGCGGCAACCGCCGTCTGCCCGGCATAGCTCCCCATCCAGGCGAGGATGGCGGGCTGCGCGTCTGCATCGACTACCCAGGGCTCAATCGAGTCGCTTCTCAGGAGTGCTTTTGGCCTTCGCGCATGGGGTGTCGCACGGGCCCACCACACAGCTTCGTTCGCATGCCCTTCGGCTTGCCGAACGTGGCCGCAGCCCACCAGCACCTGATCAGGAGCATTCTGGAAGCTCAGGTGGCCAAGCACCGCGCGTTCCTGGAGGAGATGGAGATGGACCTCAACGGGCCGCCCGGACCTCCTGAGCCTCCCGAGGCTCGGAGTCCCGAGGACTCGTGAGGATCGGCTTCTTCGCCCCGCACCGCCAGCTGCAATAACTATCGTTCTGCAACAGTGTCAGGTGACTTCTTTTCAGCTTTCGTTTTAGCTGGGAGAGCCCTCAGGGCTGCATCATTCCCAGGTCGCGTGGGTCCGTCCCTGCGGCGTGTATCCGTTTTGCTTATATTTTCTGCTTATCTTGCTGGGGGCGCCCCTCAGGTTGCATCATCCCCAAGCCGCTCGGGCCTGACCCAGTGGCGTTTGCTTTCCCTGCATCTATCTAAGTTGATTTGTTCCTTCATGATTAACCTGCTTGAGATAATTGCCTGCTCGATTGACACCTACCCTTGGAGCCGCTCGCTCTAGCACGGCGCCTGCGCATGTGTCCGTCCCTGCAACACCGACAAACCTGAGTGGTCGAGCTCTGGCCGTGGCAGCCCCGCATAGCGCTACCTCACCAGACCCTCAGTTCCCCAATCACTCCCTCAGAGGAACCAATGGTTGGCTGTCAACCGTAACGGCATGCCTTGTTTTCCCTCATGATAGTTGTGCACACTCCGCTTCAGGAATAGTGTGGGGGGGGGGGGGGGGGGGGGCGTCGAGAGCTCTCTCTCCCTCTCTCCCGCATGGTCTGCTTGCACATTAAAAGGGGGTGCCTGAGCATCGCGACTCATGGGCTCTTATTGGCTCTCCAGCCCTCACCCCCTGGCCTTGACCCACGGCATCGCGACCTGTCATACCAGCGGCGGCTGAGCTCGCTCGAGGGCCAGGACCTGAGGACGTAGAGCATGTAGGAAAGTGCGGGGAAGAGGGGAGAAGTTCACGAGGGCTTGACCCAGCAACACCCCAGCTGCCGCCACGCAGGCCCGGCACCTCGCCGAAGGACTACTCCAAACCTATGAGATATGTCACGCAAAAGCTAAAACGACTCAACGCCAAACCCTCGCCTATTGCAGCTCTGTCACGACAATGTTGCCTGCCTTTCTCGCCCAGCGGAGGCTGCTAGAGCGCTAAAGGGGACCTCCCGAGCATCGCGACTCAGGGGCTCTTACTGGACCTCGGGCCGCTCACCTCCTGGCCTTGACCATGGCATCGCGACCTGGCATACCAGCGACGGCTGAAGCCTGCCTGAGGATCGGGACCTGTCAGCATAGAGCACCAAGCCCTCGTGAGGAAAGAAAGGGGGAGCCGAGCCGGGACAGGACAGGCATCTAGCACCGATTCATAATAAGGATATACAGTTCACAAAAGGCATGGCAGTTGCCTTACATACCCCCATGGGATGTCACTTCGATTCCTCGCAGGGAACAAAAGGCGCCAATTCTAAGGAGCGTTAACTACGCGGGCCTCCGCAGGAGATACCATCATCAACAGTGCTCCATCAGGCGCCGGCGCCAACCCCGTCCAGATCAGTGGCGCTGACGGCCTGACGCGGCTGTCCTGCTCCGAGCGCGACGCAAGCTCGGGGGCTCGTAGCTCTCGTCACTCGTCTCCGGAGTCGCATGAAGCTCGGTGGATTCGCTGGATCCTCTGGCTCCTCCGCTGCTGCCTGAGGAGCTGCCAGGGAGGCAATTGGCCGGCCTGGCCCTCGCCACGCCAGTACACTGGTCGTCTTTTTCGGGGCAGCACTCCAGCCGGTGGCCTTCCGTGTTGAAGACCTTGAAGAACATCAAGGAGGCACCGTCATATTCAAGATGAATCACCACTTGTCCGAAAGACCCAGGCGATCACGCCCCAGCCCCGGGTCATGAAGACCTTGCCCAGAGCGACGACCGCAACCTCCGCTCCGGTTGCAAGGGTGCTGCAGCCAGAGCTCCAGAGACCCACTCGGCGGCATCTCGAAGGCGAAGGAGGGAGGAAGGTGAATCCAGGATCGCGGAGGCATGGTGGCGTGAAGCTCGATCTCGCGGGAAGAACCCTCAGCATTGACGGCAGGGGTGACGATGCGCACCACCGTGACTCGCCGGCGCTGCCGTCGGCATCGCCGGTGTTGCTCAGCATCTTCTCCTCCTGGGCCCTTGAGTCGGGCGTACAAGTGCAGCGGAAACCCAGGCGGTGGCCGCTCGTACCAGGGCCATGATGACCCATGCCAGGCGACCACGTCGCGGCGGCCGGGGATAGGCCGTTTCTTCGGCGGAAGTGGGTAAGGACCCTCTCGAGTGGCCTTTCCCTTCTCTTCTGCAGAAAACCGGCGGATCGACGCCATCAGCGTAAGGTGGAGCAAGGGCGAGGAAGAAGAACAGAGGGAGTAGCAGGAAGGACTGGACTACAGGGGCTCTCGCCCGTCCATACTCACCATGATCTTAGGTAATCATGACCCATTTTTGCATGAAGGGACTTGTCAAGTCGAGCGGTTGCCGAGGCAGCATGGGGAAGCAGAGACGCCCACGTCCAATCAACCGCCACACAGCGCCCAAGGCCGCAGGCTGATGGGGCCCGCGACGCTCTGCACTTGCTCCTTCGCTTCTCTGCTAAGCCAAGTCCAAGCGCGCCTTGGGCCCGGGGGCTACTGTCGGCGCTCTGGGAATGGGGGTCCCTAGACATGCCTGCCTGCGGCCTACGGCGTGGCTCAAGTGGTGGCCCAGTGCGGCCCATCTTCATCAGCACACAACCCAAGACCCTCGCGAGGGTCCAAGCCTCGCGGGGAGAACGATGCAAGCCTGCCTCAGGGAAAGCCTCGCCAGGCAGGCTCGCGAGGAGGTGGAGAGATCAAGGCAGGGTACCTCGCGAGGTGCTCGTGACGCAAGCCATGACGATCGAGACCAGGCGGGCGCCGGCCTATGTAGTGTCCTTGTTTCCTCTTTGGTGCAAAGTGGGCAAGCACAGACGTGGAGTACCAAGGCATCAGGCAAAGGTTGCCATTTCAGTGCAACGAGACCAAGACCAGCGGAGCGGCAGGACGGAGGTCACCGTGGAGCCCAAGGCGGCGTCATCGCCAGTGCTTTTGGCAGCCGAAGATCAACTTTAGTCAGGATAACATGTACTATATGTTCCCCTCCAAAATGGCCGTTGTTGGCGCCCTTCCCACTCAATATTTGGGAAGAGGCCCAGGGCCTCTATAAATAGAGCTAGCCACTGCAGTAGAGGGGCAGCAGATCCAGACTTTGCAAAGCCTAGAGAGAGAGAGGCGATCGAACTCACCCAAGCAGTTCATCGCACCAGCTCAAGAACACCTCTTGCGAGGCTGTTCTCCCTTTGTACTATTCATCATCAGCCCCTGAGGCAATCCACCACACCACACACTAGAGTAGGGTATTACACCACAACGGTGGCCGAACCAGTATAAATCTCGTGTCCCTTGTGCTGTTCATCGTTTCTAGCCTAGATCTCACGAGGCGATCGAGCATAGATCTGTAGGGGAGAGATCTTCGTGCGCACCCTAGTGTTCGAACCTCAAGGGTCTGCCGGAACCCAATATCCGACACTAGCGGACTCATACCCACCATCCTCAGTAGCAATCATCATATGCTTAGATGGGCATTCTCTCGCATAATGACCTCCACCCTTGCAATGATGACAAATAATATCATGTGTTTGCCCTGTTGATGCCATGGATGAATAAGAGCTTTATGCGGGACCGGAACGTGTACTCATGGCAGATGGTGGTGGTGGTGCCTATTATCTTGTATCTTGGTTGGAATTGGCGGCTAAAGTTAGTGGTGCTTCAGTAGGTCATGTGAGAGTAGAGGATGTACGTGGTGTCCGTGATGAAGATCGACCTGCAGAAAAATTAGTTCGCCCCAATGCATGTTGATCCCGCACTTCATGTTCAACTTTACTAGCAAGATGGAATAAACGAGTGATATTATTATATTTCTTATACTCTAAAATGGTCTGAATCTCTTTATTTAATCCAACCATAAAATGTGCAAGCAGAGCCTTGTTATCAACAATACCACATCTAATCATACCAGTTTGTAATTCCTGATAATATTCCTCTACACAAGTTTTTCCTTGTCTTAAACGCTGCAATTTTTGGAGCAATTCAGGTTGATAGTATGGTGGAACCCAGCGAGTACGCATAGCAGTTTTCAAAGCAGCCCAAGTAGCTGGAATATGATATAATCTACTATGTTCAGACCACCAAACAGAAGCAAAGCTAGTGAATTTAGAAATAGCAGCAGCAACACATCTATCCTCAGGATATTGTAAACATGTGAAACGTTGTTCAGTTTCTAACTCCCAAGTAAGATAGACATCAGGAATCTATCGACCCTCAAATGGTGGAATATTCAATTTCAGTTTAGGAACATGGTCATAATCTCGTACCCGAGGTAGTGGTGCAGCCCTACCATTATGAATATAGGCATTAGGACGGCTTGGTGGTTGTGCTGGTGGTTGCACATAGTGCTGATTTTGATCAACCTCATCATCATAATCGCCCTCATTAACGTCCTCCTCATCGGCAATAGCAAGAGCCACAGAAGCATCAACAGTAGGTGCAGCGGCACCAGAATTTTGACCAGGCTCAAGGGGAACGCGCAGTGCTCGTCCCACTTGATTTGGAAGGCGTTGTTGTTGTTGTTGTTGTTGTTGTTGTAGAGGTGCAGCAGGTGTAGCCGGTGGTGGTTGTGGAAGACGCACGAGCAATTCAACAAACTTGTTATCAAGCTTTGTTTCGAAACTCTTCTCAATGCCATCTATCTTCTCCATGGCCTCTTGGAATCTGTTTAGCACATCTTGCACCAGTCCACTCATCATTTGCTGAAATTTATCATGTACTTCTTTGTACGTCATGTTATCCCAATCAGTCTCATCGGCTTGTGATTCTGCCATGGTTAGCAGCAATAGCAACACACAAGAATATGATCCTACAGACTACTAGGAATTGGCGGTGTTTCACAAATCCATCAAGAAAATTTCAAATTCTTACCAGTTCTTACCCAGCAGTAGGTGGCGATTGGCAGCCGTTGTGGTAAAAACTCTCAAAGCTTGGATAGAGCGATTACCTGGGAGAGTCAAACACATGACGTAGATGTATGTGGCACTGGGAAGGCTTATAATATGGTAGCAAAAAGGGTTAGCAATAATCAATTCAGAGATGCAAAGTTGAGTAAACGCTCAATGACGGTACTATGCTGGTCCTAGGCTAGATTACGCTAGATACGCGAGCCTAGAACACAACCAAAATCACGGCGCGACACAAAAACAACGGAAAAACACACTCTGAATTTGTTTCACTGCTTTTTTATGCTCTTTTCTTTTTGCGCTCCTATTTTTTTTTTGCAAAATTTCACTATAATGGCGAGTGTCTCAAAACTCTTCCCAAGTAAAAGTAACAGGATAGGGACAAAAAATTTTGACTATTTTTTTTCGAAAATTAGGACAGCGATGACGAAAAAATGTGACAAAAAATCAGTATGATGGCGAGTGTCTCAAAATGCTCCTTGGGACCTAAAAATAGGATAGGGAAAAAATATTTTCGATCACCGATTTTTTTTCCGAAACCTACTCAGGCAAGGAAACACAAATCGAAAATTAGATGGATCTCGAAAACAAATCTAATATGAAAAGAACTCGGACTGGTGGTGGATATATGGTGGTATATGGCAGCAGTGGTAGGATAAGGCATCGGTGGTGGTATATGGTAGTGGTGGTAGGATATTGCAGCGGTGGTAGGATATGGCAGCGGTGATGAAGTTGGTGGTGGCTGCAGCGTAACAAACTATGACAGAACTCGAAACTCTAAAGGACTAGACGCTAAGACTAGCAACTAGACACGACGATGCAACCGCAAATTCGACAAAGAAAAAACCCTCAAAGATTATGCAAAGGCTCATATTGGTTCGGATATGATGAACTAACCCTAATTTTTTTGGCTTTTTCGTGGACTGTAGGTATGAAGAACATACTCGACCTAAACTATGAAAAACTGTAAAATCTCACTTGATAGAGCAACCTGGAAATCTAATACCACTTGATAGAGGCAAAGGTGTCCCATCTTTTGATGAGATGGTGGCTATCGTGTTGGTTGGTGTAGACTTCGACGATCCGACTACGAACGTGCGAGGACGTTGTCGGTGTCAAAACCGGTGGATCTCCGGTAGGGGGTCCCGAACTGTGCGTCTAAGGCTAATAGTAATAGGAGGCAGGGGACACAATGTTTACCCAGGTTTGGGCCCTCTCTATGGAGGTAATACCCTACTTCCTGCTTGATTGATCTTTATGAATATGAGTATTACAAGAGTTGATCTACCACGAGATCGTAATGGCTAAACCCTAGTAGTCTAACCTATGAGATTATGATTGTTGTCCTATGGACTAAACCCTCCGGTTTATATAGACACCGGAGGGGGCTAGGGTTACACAAAGTCGGTTAGAGAGAAAGTAATCTACATATCCAAATCACCAAGTTTGACTTCCACGCAAAGGAGAGTCCCATCCAGACACGAGATGAAGTCTTATATCTTGTATCTTCATAGTCCAACAGTCCGGCCAAAGTATATAGTACTGCTGTCCGAGGACCCCTTAGTCCATGACTCCCTCAATAGCTCCCAAACCAGGGTTCAATGACGATGAGTCTGGCGCACAGATTGTCTTCGGCATTGCAAGGCGGGTGCCTTCTCCGAATACTTCAAAGTACCTGACTTAAATAGTAGTGTCCAACTTTTCATTTAATGACGCGCTCCTCGGCTTCTGCACCTTCATGATTCCAGTTTCCACGTGTTGAGCGAATGCAAGAGGTCGGGGCATTTTTATATTTGCCACCCTGACCATGAGAAAATTGTCTATTTAAAGGAACAGGGATCTTCAGATCTAATCCACACCATCTCCCCCAAACGAGGAATACTCAGAGCTGGCCCACAGAAACCACCCCAACATGGCTAGCGCTCGCAGTTCCTCCTCGCGCCCTCACGGCCCCAAACAGGGTGATTGGGAAAAGTGTTTTGTATCCCACGACCAACTGGTGAAGTTGCAGACCCAGGGATCCCTTCTTCCCGCAGATCTAGTCCCCATACGAGCCGGATTGGCTTCCTTTGACGGTGGGGAGCAGGTGGAGAAATTCCCCAACCCATCCTGGGGGAACGGGTATGTTTTGTTCCCTATTTTTTGAGAGGCGTCAGATTTCTAATCCACCTGTTCCTTCGAGGGCTTCTGGAGTACTATGGCCTCCCACTGCATAACTTCACACCTGCCTTCATCTTGCATATTGCGAGTTATGTTGCTCTTTGCGAGCTATTTCTGGGTTCCAAGGCTCATTTTGAGTTATGGAAGAAGTTGTTTTGCCTCGTCCATTGAAATCAAGAGGGATCTATATTCCAAGTGGGAGGAGCCGAGATATGGCGCATCGACGGGACCAGATACCTGCCGGCATGCCGAAGAAGGCATCCGAAGAATGGCCTTCCAAATGGTTCTATGTTGAAGATGCCTCCCTTCCTGACCAAATCCGGAGGGGTCTTCCCGAATATTCAAATACTCCATTGAAGAAGCGCCTCAACTGGCATCCTCGGAGCCCTAAGGAGGAAGATAGCATGGAAGTCCAACAACTGATGAGCAAGGTAAAGATGCTTGCTCAATCAGGATTGTCAATAGTCGAGGTCATGGCGATATCCATAATGCAAGGGGTTCAGCCACTCCAATACCGAGGGCACCCCATGTGGCACTTCAATGGAGAAGATGATGCCACCCTCTATGGTCGGAAGGGTCCGGACACTTACGCTGCTTTGGCGAAAATACTGTCTAGATTATACAAGGGGGAGGAGGGGGAATTCACCCACATTAAGCCTAGGGATGGATTTTCCATGTAAACCCTCATAGCTGGGTGAGTTTCCGTCTCACTACTCTACACCATCAACTCCTTGAATCCTTTTTCATAAATATTAATCCGTCATTTATAACAGGAATGGTGAAAAGTCACCAGGGAGATCCACAGCCCCGCACCACAGCCAGAGGACCGCAACCAGGCCCTTGATCCCGGATTTGAAGAGGGTCCGGATATATTCGTGTAGCTCGGGGAAGGGGTGTTTTACCAGGCGAGTTGTGATGGCGCCGAAGTGGCCATCTTGCCGACTATCCCGACCTCCTCCCAGCGTCGCATGTAAGTTATTAGGAGACTTGTCCCTTGGGAGAATTTCCCTCTTCCGCCTTACACACCGCACTGTATTATGCTACAAAGGGGAGGCGATCGGCACGCCACACGACACATGAAGCGGCGCGCAAGAAGGCGGCGCCCACGACAGGCAGGCCTTCGAAGAGGAAAGCCAATAGAAGCACGGCCGAGCCTTTAGCAAATAGGTATGGTTGTTTTAAGTATGCTCTACGGTCATCACATTTAAAGTATGACAATATCTGTTGTGTCTTGTCTGAAAAAACATTCACCAGACTATGTCTGGGGATCCTGCCGGTCGTGCCTCCAGGAGCTGGATTCCAGACCTTGTCGCAAGGACTAAGGCTAACACGGAAGTGACAACGGATTGTCCCTCTGCGGAGGAGTGGGATAAAGTATCCGCCACAAACTCCAAAGTGGAAAGCACCATGAATCATCGTCGTCGCTGGCGGAACATTCTTCGCGACCCTAGATTTAGAAGAGGCCTTCAAGGCCTTCAACTCGGGTGATGCTTACATCCGAGCTTCTCGAGATGGGCTTGCAAGAGCAACAAACCAGTATTTGAAAGATATGCAGGTAAGTACACATTTGTACAAAACTGATAATCATATATCAGTAGCCCCAGAGACTTGAAACAATTGGTACAACTGATTTAAGGATCATTATATGACCAGGTGCTCATAGAGAAGAACAATCTGTTGTCTCAAGAGCTAAAAAAGTGTCAAGACCAGCTGACTGCTGCTACCGCCGAATTGGAGGAATCCAAGAAGGCGGTGTCTGGTAATGTTCCCCTCCATCGAGAAAGCATAATCATATATCAGGATTATTAATACAGGTGCAAATCTTATGACAGAGGCACCAAAGGTCGCACAAGCAGGAGTTCCAAGAGCTCAACGGCAACTGGCCGGAGGCGAACGTATCCTAACACAGGTCAGGGCGGAGAAGAACAAATTCCAAGATGCCAACAGCAAGCTCGGTGAAGAGCTAAAAGATGTGCGGGCCCAGCTAGCTGACTCCGTGAAGGAGAATAAGAAGCTGTGAGGTGGCATATTTAGTATGTGTTCGGATTTACCTTTACATAGCTCGACAAAGAAAGAAACTGACAATAATTATGTCTGTAGGTATATTGACGGGCTGTCCCGAAGTGGAGGTGTCCGTATCATCAAGCGATCTGCTACAAGAGCTGTCGTAAATGCACGAGAGAGATCGGCAGGCGATGCGAAGTGTGGCCAAGGCCTTATGGCCATCCGACTCTCCTCCAGGAAGTATGGAGTTGCTTGTACAACTATTCAAGGGAGCGTGGCTGCGCTTTCGACTATGGAAGATATCGGCCTGCTGGGAAGGTGCCCGAGAAGGCTGGGCAATGGTGAAAACTCGGTATATCAAGCTCGACCCGAATCATACGGCCCGTGTCGGACCTATAGGGTCAAATGGAGAAGAAATTCAAGTAACCGCCAAGTATTCCCAGCAGGATTGTAGGCTAGATAGCTTGTTAGGTGGCATAGAAGAAGAGGTGTTTGAGTCTAAGTGACTATGTACTTCGTTTGAAAAATTAATGTCTCTAGCTGAATTGTAAAACACTTGTCATGGCAGACCTTTTCGCTTCAACCTCTGGACCCGAAGGTGCGGAGTGCTTCCAAATACCCGCTTGGTAATGTAAACTGGGGTACGCGTGGGGGCCAGGCGTAGGGGTCATGGTTGCTTGATCAGACAAGTATCCGGCAAGTTATGTTATATTACATTTTGATCGTAAGAAACATCTTTCAGAGAGAATAGTTCCGTTATTGGTTCCTTTCCCTGGGTAAGCATGCATAACAATGTTTGAACTATGTTTGAAAAAATCACAGCATACATAACATCTGGGGTTCATAATGCGACAAGTAAAAACATCTTTAGTCCACTGACCGAATATTCCCTTCAGAATGCTAGCTTTCGGCTTCACCCAGTCTGAGTACACATCCAGATGACCCGACAGTAACAATCGCAGAGGTGCTTCCATTATGCCCTAGCCGAACTAACGGGAACGTAGGGCATAAGCACAGGAGCCAAGCAACCCAGCTTGGCCAAAACTTAAGTCATATCAATGCATATAATGGCGAAGAAAAGGTACATACGTGGAAAATACACATATGTGGTGAGCTTCATGCTCCGAAAATGATAGTAATAAGCTTCTGTACAGGAAGCCCCCAGGTATAATTTACATATATATTAAGAATTGTATGCATTGTAGGTGTACGGTTTAACCGTACAAGAGCTTTACAGCTTAAGGAATGAAAGTGAAAAGAGAGGAAAATAAATAATGGAAACAAAAAAAAGGGAAAAAGGAGACGAGCGGAGTCTTGCAACGTTCCATGGGTTCGGCTCCATACGGTTGTCTGATGCATCCCGCAGGCGGTACGCTCCTCTGGTGAGAGGTTCGTCGATGATGAAGGGACCCTCCCACTTGGGCTTGAGTTTGTCCTTTGTCTTCCCCGGCAAGCGTAGAATGAGTTCACCAATATTATAAGTCTTGGCCCGACTTCTCTGCTTTGATACCTACGAGACTGTTGTTGATAGAATGCAGAACGGGCCTTCGCGATGCCGTGCTCCTCCTCCAGGGCATCTAGGCTATCTTGCCAATCTAGCTCGGCTTCTCCCTCTTCATACATGCGCACTCGAGGTGAGTCATGAATAATGTCGCAGGGTAACACAACCTCTGTGTCGTACACCATGAAAAAAGGTGTATATCGGGTAGAACGATTGGGCGTGGTCCGCAGCCCCCAAAGTATGGAGTCGAGCTCCTCCACCCAGTGCTTGTCTGATTCTTTCAAAGACCACACTAATCTAGGTTTAATGCCGCTCATAATAAGACCATTGGCGCGTTCGACCTGACTGTTGGTTTGTGGGTGGTAGACAGAGGCGTAGTCGAGCTTTATGCCCAGATTGGCACACCAGGCCTTCACCTCATCGGCTGTGAAATTGGAGCCATTGTCGGTGATCATGCTGTGTGAAACACCATAACGGTGCACAACACCGGATATGAAGTCTATCACTGGCCCGGCTTCGTCCGTTTTAACTGGTTTGGCCTCTATCCATTTAGTGAATTTATCCACCATGACCAACAGATATTTTTTCTTATGGCTTCCTCCTTTAAGGGGTCCGACCATATCAAGCCCCTAGACCACAAAAGGCCAAGTGATGGGGATTGTTTTTAGAGCGGTGGGTGGCATATGACTTTGGTTGGCGAAGAGCTAGCATCCGACGCAATGTTGGACAAGGTCCTGTGCGTCTGGTCGGGCCATTGGCCAATAGAAACCAATACGGAAGGCCTTGCTTACAAGGGCCCGAGCCGCGTCGTGGTGACCGCCGAGACCGGCATGAATTTCAGCCAAGAGCTGCCTCCCTTCCTCCTCGGAGATACATCTTTGAAGTACGCTGGTAGCGCTTTTCTTATAGAGTCTCCTTCGTGGACCTTGTAGGCTTTAGAGCACCGCACAATGTAGCATGCTTCATTCTGATCCTCAGGGAGTTCTTGCCTATTGAGGTAGGCCAAGAAGGATTCAGTCCATGGGGCGATGACCTCCATGATGAGATGGCCGATGGTTTAATTTTGGTGGCCGAGCCCCCGATTATGTCGGTGTGTTCGGAATCTGGGTTGTCTTCGGATCAGGATTGGTATTGCCGCTCTCCCCCTGCCACACCAAGGATGGCTTGAAGAGCCTTTCCAGAAATACGTTCGGTGGGACGGGCTCATGCTTAGCACTGATGCGAGCAAGGACATCCGCCGCTTGATTACCTTCTGGAGCCACATGGTGAAACTCGAGCCCCTCGAACCGAGCCAACATTTTGAGAACGGCGTTATGGTAAGCCGTCATCTTCAGGTCTTTGGCATCGAAATCTCCATTTATTTGAGATATTGCGAGGTTTGAATCCCCACGCACTTCCAAGCATTGTATGCCCATGGAGACAGCCATCCGAAGACCATGCAATAAAGCCTCGTATTCGGCTGCATTGTTGGAGTCCGTGAATAATATTTGCAGGACGTACTGAACAGTATCTCTAGTGGGGTATGTTAGGACAACGCCTGCCCCTAGGCCTGCCAACATTTTGGAGCCGTCGAAGTGCATGACCTAGTTGGAATATGTGCCGTACTCTTTAGGGAGTTCGGCCTCTGTCCATTCAGTAATGAAGTCGGCCAATACCTCGGATTTAATGGCCCGGCGCGATTTGTATGATATGTTGAATGGGAGGAGCTCAATGGCCCACTTGGCAATCCGGCCCATAGCATCGTGGTTGTTTATTATATCATTGAGAGGCACTTCGGAGGTCACCATTGTTGAGCACTCTTGAAAGTAGTGTCTTAGCTTCCGGGATGCCGTGAAGACCGCGTATGCTATTTTTTGGTAATGTGGGTACCGTGATTTGCATGGTGTGAGGACAGTGGATACACAGTATACTAGCTTCTGGAACGGGAATTTGTGTCCGTCCTCCTTTCGTTCGACAACGAGAACCGCGCTCACAACTTGGTGTATGGTCGATATGCATAATAACATGGGTTCGCCGATGTTTGGCGTGGCCAGAATTGGGTTGCTTGCTAGAAGAGCCTTTATTTCTTCCAATCCAGCTGTTGCCACGTCCGTCCACTCGAAGTGATCGGTGCATCGGAGAAGGCGATAGAGCGGCAATGCCTTTTCTCCTAGTCTGGAGATAAAGCGGCTTAAAGCTGCCACACATCTGGATAATTTTTGAACTTGTTTAAGGTCTGTTGGGGTATCCAACTATGACAGAGCTTGGATTTTGGCTGGGTTTGCCTCAATTCCTCGGTTGGAAATGATGAAGCCAAGAAGTTTTCTAGTGGGAATGCCGAAAACACACTTTTCCGGATTGAGCTTGATGTCATATATTCAGAGGTTGTTGAATGTGAGACGCAGATCATCTGTTAAGGATTCGACGTGCCTAGTTTTGATGACTACGTCATCCACGTATGCTTCAACTGTCTTGCCGATTTGCTTCTCTAGGCATGTTTGAATCATGCGTTGATAGGTGGCACCGGCGTTTTTGAAGCAGAAAGGCCCATATGGGGTGATAGATGCCATTGCGGCTTGATCGGACTCCTTCATCTTGATTTGATGGTATCCGGAGTATGCATCGAGGAAACACAGTGAGTCATGTCCTGCGGTGGTGTCGATGCTCTGATCAATCCAGGGGAGGGGAAAAGGATCCTTAGGGCAAGCCTTGTTGAGGTCTTTGAAATCGACGCATAGGCGCTAGGATTTATCCTTCTTTGGTACTATCACCAGGTTTGCTAGCCAGTCCGGGTGTTTTATCTCTCTGATGAATCCGGCCTCGAGTAACTTGGCTAGCTCCGCTCCCATGGCTTGTCGTTTGGGTTCAGAAAAGCGTCGTAATGTTTGCTTGACCGACTTGTATCTGTTCTATATGTTTAGGCTATGTTTGGCCAGCCTGTGTGAGATTCCTGGCATATCATAAGGATGACAGGAAAATATGTCCTAGTTTTCACATAGGAAAGTCCGCAGTGCGGCATCGACCGTGGGGTCCAGCTGTGCCCTGATGGATGTTGTCTTCCTGGAGTCCGTTGGGTGGACCTGGAATTTGACTATTTCGTCTGCTGGTTTGAAGGAGGTGGATTTGGATCGCTTCCCTATCCACCGTGGAGAGCAATGCGGTTAATTCTTTAGACGTGAGGGCTTTAGACAAAGCCTCGAGGGCGAATGCGGCGGTTTTGTTTTCGGCATAGAGTGCTATGTCCGGATCACTAGCAAGAGTGATGATTCCATTGGGCCCGGGCATCTTGAGCTTCATGTACCCGTAATGGGGTATGGCTTGGAAGCTTGCAAATGCGTCTCACCCTAATAGGGCGTGATATCCGCTGTTGAAAGGGGCCACTTGAAAGGTTATCTCTTCGGACTGATAATTCTCCGGCGTGCCGAATGACACATCGAGTGTGATTTTTCCCGCACATTGCGCCTCCCGACTGGGAATAATTCCTTGGAATGTCGTATTACTTTTCTCAATGTGACTCCTGTCTATTTCCATTTTGTTGAGTGTTTCCTCATAGATGAGGTTCAGTCCGTTGCCGCTGTCCATGAGCACTTTGGTGAGCCGAAAGCCATCCACAATTTAACTGAGGACCAATGCAGCAGGTGCCCAGACTGCTCTGAATTTTGGTTCGTCACTGGCGTTGAAAGTTATGGCCGTGTCATTCCAGGGGTTTATTGCTGCAACTTGGCAGACTTTGGTGAGGCCGTGGAGTGCCCTTTTGCGCCTGTTGTTTGAGGCGAAAGTCTCAAAGACTGTCAGCACTGTAGGGTTGTTGTATTCTGTGGGATGTTGCTCTGCGGTATTTTTGGTGAGGAGATCCTCACTGCTCTTGGCCACCTGCCGGAGTATCTAACATGCTCTAAGGTTGTGGGTTGGTACGATATCTGATGTTGTGTTTATCTTGCATGGCCTATCGAGCCATCCCTCCAGAACGGTTCCGCACCCCTTAGTAGGCTTTGATTTTTTTGTTATTGGATCGGGCCATCGACGAGGGTGCATCATTTTGGTCCGGACGAGGGGTCTAGTGGAAACCGGTGGCTCCCAAGAGGCCGCCTGAGTTTTCCAGGCGTTTTCCATTGCGCAGTAGTTCTATACTATAGTTGCCAAGTCAGCGAGGTGTGATACATGACGGCAATTGATTTCATTGAGTATTCCCTCGTCCGTGAAGTTTTTGCGGAATAATGAGATTGCGTCTTCATCGCGGCTGTCCTTGATCCTGTCCTTGACAAGGAGGAATCTGGCCCAAAAGTGATGGACCGTTTCCTGGGACCGTTGTCTGATGTGGGTGACATCACTTATATCTGGGTGCATGGGTGAGTTTAAGTCTGAATCCTGACCCAATCTAGGATCCACAGCTTGAGAAAATTTCGGGCTTAACAGTCGGAATCCGGGATATCAACCAATTTTTTGGGCCCATGGACCGATTCTAAGCTCGGAATACGGGGCATCTCTTCCCGCGGGCGAGTATCCGGCTCCGTTGGCTCGGAGATCCGAACATAGTTCGTCCTCAACATAGAGAAGAGTCGTCGCATGGCTCCTCTACTGCCGCTATATGATGGCTGATCAGTGGAGATTCGATTTCTCTCTGATCGGGTTTAAAACCGATCCGATCGTAGTCCGTAGCGACGCCCAAGGTGGCGATGCGATCCAGGAGTTTGTTTAAAGACGACAACTCCACCGGATCCATCTGTTCGGAGTATTCTGAGCTAATGCGAAGGTGATTTTAGATGACCCGAGAGGTCATCATTGAAGGAAATATGCCCTAGAGGCAATAATAAAGTTATTATTTATTTCCTCATATCATGATAAAAGTTTATTATTCATGCTAGAATTGTATTAACCGGAAACATAATACATGTGTGAATATATAGACAAACAGAGTGTCACTAGTATGCCTCTACTTGACTAGCTTGTTAATCAAAGATGGTTATGTTTCCTAACCATGAACAAGGAGTTGTTATTTGGTTAACAAGGTCACATCATTAGTTGAATGATCTGATTGACATGACCCATTTCGTAAGCTTAGCACACGATCGTTTAGTATGTTGCTATTGCTTCCTTCATGACTTATACATGTTCCTATGACTATGAGATTATGCAACTCCCGTTTACCGGAGGAACACTTTGTGTGCTACCAAACGTCACAACGTAACTGGGTGATTATAAAGGTGCTCTACAGGTGTCTCCGAAGGTACTTGTTGAGTTGGCGTATTTCGAGATTAGGATTTGTCACTCCGAATGTCGGAGAGGTATCTCTGGGCCCTCTCGGTAATACATATCACTTAAGCCTTGCAAGCATTTCAACTAATGAGTTAGTTGTGAGATGATGTATTACGGAACGAGTAAAGAGACTTGCCGGTAACGAGATTGAACTAGGTATTGGATACCGACGATCGAATCTCGGGCAAGTAACATACCGATGACAAAGGGAACAACGTATGTTGTTGTGCAGTATGACCGATAAAGATCTTCGTAGAATATGTAGGAACCAATATGGGCATCCAGGTCCCGCTATTGGTTATTGACCAGAGACATGTCTCGGTCATGTCTACATTGTTCTCGAACCGTAGGGTCCGCACGCTTAAGGTTTCGATGACAGTTTCATTATGAGTTTATGTATTTTGATGTACTGAAGGTTGTTCGGAGTCCCGGATGTGATCACGGACATGACGAGGAGTTTCGAAATGGTCGAGACATAAAGATTGATATATTGGACGGATATATTTGGACACCGGAAAGGTTCCGGGTGAGATTGGAAATATACCGGAGCTCCGGGAGGTTACCGGAACCCCCCGGTAAGTATGTGGGCCTTATTGGGCCTTAGTGTGATGGAGGGAGAAGGAGCAAGGGAGGGGGCGCGCCCCCCCCCCAAGCCCAATCCGAATTGGGAGGGGGGCCAGCCCCCCCTTTCCTTCTCTCCTCCCCCCTCTTCCTTCCTTCTCCTACTCCGAATAGGAAAGGGGGGGCCAAACCTACTTGGAGTAGGTTTGCCCCCCTAGGGCGTGCCTCCCCCTTGGGCCGGCCTCCTCCTCCATCCCTCCTTTATATACGGGGGTAGGGGGGCACCCTAGACACACAAGTTGATCATTGAGATTGTTCCTTAGCCGTGTGCGGTGCCCCTCTCCACGATATTACACCTCGGTCATATTATAGTGGTGCTTAGGCGAAGCCCTGCGACAGGAGAACATCAAGATCGTCAACACGCCGTCGTGCTGACGGAACTCCTCCCCGCGCCTCTGCTGGATCGGAGATCGGGGTGCGTCATTGAGCTGTACGCGTGTCAAGAACTCGGAGGTGCCGGAGTAACGGTGCTTGGATCGGTCGGACCGGGAGGACGTACGACTACTTCCTCTACGTTGCGTCAACGCTTCCGCTTCGGTCTACGAGGGTACGTAGACAACACTCTCCCCTCTCGTTGCTATGCATCACCATGATCTTGCGTGTGTGTAGGAAATTTTTTGAAATTACTACGTTCCCCAATAGTGGTATCCGAGCCAGGTTTTATGGTTTGATGTTATATGCACGAGTAGAACACAAGTGAGTTGTGGGCGATATAAGTCATACTGCTTACCAGCATGTCATACTTTGGTTCGGCGGTATTGTTGGATGAAGTGGCCCGGACCGACATTACGCGTACGCTTACGCGAGACTGGTTCTACCGCCGTGCTTTGCACACAGGTGGCTAGCGGGTGTCAGTTTCTCCAACTTTAGTTGAACCGAGTGTGGCTACGCCCGGTCCTTGCGAAGGTTAAAACAGCATCAACTTGACAAACTATCGTTGTGGTTTTGATGCGTAGGTGAGATTGGTTCTTGCTTAAGCCCGTAGCAGCCACGTAAAACTTGCAACAACAAAGTAGAGGACGTCTAACTTGTTTTTGCAGGGCATGTTGTGATGTGATATGGCCAAGACATGATGCTATATTTTATTGTATGAGATGATCATGTTTTGTAACCGAAGTTATCGGCAACTGGCAGGAGCCATATGGTTGTCGCTTTATTGTATGAAATGCAAACGCCCTGTAATTGCTTTACTTTATCACTAAGCGGTAGCGATAGTCGTAGAAGCAATAGATGGCGTAAACGACAATGATGCTACGATGGAGATCAAGGTGTCGCGCCGGTGACGATGGTGATCATGATGGTGCTTTGGAGATGGAGATCACAAGCACAAGAAGATGATGGCCATATCATATCACTTATATTGATTACATGTGATGTTTATCCTTTATGCATCTTATCTTGCTTTGATTGACGGTAGCATTTTAAGATGATCTCTCACTAAAAATTATCAAGTAGTGTTCTCCCTGAGTATGCACCGTTGCCAAAGTTCGTCGTGCCCAGACACCACATGATGAACGGGTGTGATAAGCTCTACGTCCATCTACAACGGGTGCAAGCCAGTTTTGCACACACAGAATACTCAGGTTAAACTTGACGAGCCTAGCATATGCAGATATGGCCTCGGAACACGGAGACCGAAAGGTCGAGCGTGAATCATATAGTAGATATGATCAACATAAGATGTTCACCATTGAAAACTACTCCATCTCACGTGATGATCGGTTATGGTTTAGTTGATTTGGATCACGTGATCACTTAGATGACTAGAGAGATGTCTGTCTAAGTGGGAGTTCTTTAGTAATATGATTAATTGAACTTAAATTTATCATGAACTTAGTACCTGATAGTATCTTGCTTGTCTATGTTGATTGTAGATAGATGGCCCGTGCTGTTGTTCCGTTGAATTTTAATGCGTTCCTTGAGAAAGCTAAGTTGAAAGATGATGGTAGCAACTACGCGGACTGGGTCCGTAACTTGAGGATTATCCTCATTGCTGCACAGAAAAATTACGTCCTGGAAGCACCGCTGAGTGCCAGGCCTGCTGCTGATGCAACTGACGACGTTAAGACCGTCTGGCAGAGCAAAGCTGATGACTACTCGATAGTTCAATGTGCCATGCTTTACGGCTTAGAACCGGGACTTCAACGACGTTTTGAACGTCATGGAGCATATGAGATGTTCCAGGAGTTGAAGTTAATATTCCAGAAGAATGCCCAGATTGAGAGATATGAAGTCTCCAATAAGTTCTATAGCTGCAAGATGGAGGAGAATAGTTCTGTCAGTGAGCATATACTCAAGATGTCTGGGTATTGTAATCACTTGATTCAACTGGGAGTTACACTTCCGGATGATAGCGTCATTGACAGAATTCTCCAATCACCTCCACCAAGCTACAAGAGCTTTGTGATGAACTATAATATGCAAGGGATGGATAAGATGATTCCCGAGCTCTTCGCAATGCTGAAAGCTGCGGAGGTAGAAATCAAGAAGGAGCTCTTCGCAATCCCGAGCTCTTCGCAGTGTTGATGGTTAACAAGACCACTAGTTTCAAGAAAAAGGGCAAAGGGAAGAAGAAGGGGAACTTCAAGAAGAACAGCAAACAAGTTGCTGCTCAAGAGAAGAAACCCAAGTCTGGACCTAAGCCTGAAACTGAGTGCTTCTACTGCAAGCAGACTGGTCACTGGAAGCGGAACTGCCCCAAGTATTTGGTGGATAAGAAGGATGGCAAGGTGAACAAAGGTATATGTGATATACATGTTATTGATGTGTACCTTACTAGAGCTCGGAGTAGCACCTGGGTATTTGATACTGGTTCTGTTGCTAATATTTGCAACTCAAAACAGGGACTATGGATTAAGCGAACACTGGCAAAGGACGAGGTGACGATGCGCGTGGGAAACGGTTCCAAAGTCGATGTGATCGCGGTCGGCACGCTACCTCTACATCTACCTTCGGGATTAGTATTGGACCTAAATAATTGTTATTTGGTGCCAGCGTTGAGCATGAACATTATATCTGGATCTTGTTTGATGCGAGATGGTTATTCATTTAAATCAGAGAATAATGGTTGTTCTATTTATATGAGTAATATCTTTTATGGTCATGTACCCTTGAAGAGTGGTCTATTTTTGATGAATCTCGATAGTAGTGATACACATATTCATAGTGTTGAAGCCAAAAGATGCAGAGTTGATAATGATAGTGCAACTTATTTGTGGCACTGCCGTTTGGGTCATATCGGTATAAAGCGCATGAAGAAACTCCATACTGATGGACTTTTGGAATCACTTGATTATGAATCACTTGGTACTTGCGAACCGTGCCTCATGGGCAAGATGACCAAAACACCGTTCTCCGGTACTATGGAGAGAGCAACAGATTTGTTGGAAATCATACATACAGATGTATGTGGTCCGATGAATGTTGAGGCTCGTGGCGGATATCGTTATTTTCTCACCTTCACTGATGATTTAAGTAGATATGGGCATATCTACTTAATGAAGCATAAGTCTGAAACATTTGAAAAGTTCAAAGAATTTCAGAGTGAAGTTGAAAATCATCGTAACAAGAAAATAAAGTTTCTACGATCTGATCATGGAGGAGAATATTTGAGTTACGAGTTTGGTCTACACTTAAAACATTGTGGAATAGTTTCGCAACTCACGCCACCCGGAACACCACAGCGTAATGGTGTATCCGAACGTCGTAATCGTACTTTACTTGATATGGTGCGGTCTATAATGTCTCTTACAGATTTACCGCTATCATTTTGGGGTTATGCTTTAGAGACGGCCACATTCACGTTAAATAGGGCACCGTCGAAATCCGTTGAGATGACACCTCATGAACTATGGTTTGGCAAGAAACCAAAGTTGTCGTTTCTTAAAGTTTGGGGCTGCGATGCTTATGTGAAAAAGCTTCAACCTGATAAGCTCGAACCCAAATCGGAGAAATGTGTCTTCATAGGATACCCAAAGGAGACAGTTGGGTACACCTTCTATCACAGATCCGAAGGCAAGACATTTGTTGCTAAGAATGGATCCTTTCTGGAGAAGGAGTTTCTCTCGAAAGAAGTGAGTGGGAGGAAAGTAGAACTTGATGAGGTAACTGTACCTACTCCCTTGTTTGAAAATAATACATCACAGGAACTGGTTTTTGTGACGTCAAACCCAACTAGTGAGGAAGTTGATGATGATGATCATAGAACTTCAGATCAAGTTAATACAGAACCTCGTAGGTCGAACAGAGTAAGATCCGCACCAGAGTGGTACAGTAATCCTATTCTGGAAGTCATGCTACTAGATCATGATGAACCTACGAACTATGAAGAAGCGATGGTGAGCCCAGATTCTGCAAAATGGCTTGAAGCCATGAAATCTGAGATGGGATCCATGTATGAGAACAAAGTATGGACTTTGGTTGACTTGCCCGATGGTCGGCAAGCAATTGAGAATAAATGGATCTTCAACAAGAAGACTGACGCTGACGGTAATGTTACTGTCTACAAAGCTCGACTTGTTGCAAAAGGTTTTCGACAAGTTCAAGGGGTTGACTACGATGAGACCTTCTCACCCGTAGCGATGCTTAAGTCTGTCCGAATCATGTTAGCAATTGCCGCATTTTATGATTATGAAATTTGGCAAATGGATGTAAAAACTGCATTCCTGAATGGATTTCTGGAAGAAGAGTTGTATATGATGCAACCAGAAGGTTTTATCGATCCAAAAGGAGCTAACAAAGTGTGCAACCTCCAGCGATCCATTTATGGACTGGTGCAAGCCTCTCGGAGTTGGAATAAACGTTTTGATAGTGTGATCAAAGCATTTGGTTTTATACAGACTTTTGGAGAAGCCTGTATTTACAAGAAAGTGAGTGGGAGCTCTGTAGCATTTCTAATATTATATGTGGATGACATATTATTGATTGGAAATGATATAGAATTTCTGGATAGCATAAAGGGATACTTGAATAAAAGTTTTCCAATGAAAGACCTCAGTGAAGCTGCTTACATATTGGGCATTAAGATCTATAGAGATAGATCAAGACGCTTAATTGGACTTTCACAAAGCACATACCTTGACAAAGTTTTGAAGAAGTTCAAAATGGATCAAGCAAAGAAAGGGTTCTTGCCTGTATTGCAAGGTGTGAAGTTGAGTAAGACTCAAAGACCGACCACTGCAGAAGATAGAGAGAAAATGAAAAATATTCCCTATGCTTCAGCCATAGGCTCTATCATGTATGCAATGCTTTGTACCAGACCTGATGTGTGCCTTGCTATAAGTCTAGCAGGGAGGTACCAAAGTAATCCAGGAGTGGATCACTGGACAGCGGTCAAAGAACATCCTGAAATACCTGAAAAGGACTAAGGATATGTTTCTCGTATATGGAGGTGACAAAGAGCTCATCGTAAATGGTTACGTTGATGCAAGCTTTGACACTGATCCGGACGATTCTAAATCGCAAACCGGATACGTGTTTACATTAAACGGTGGAGCTGTCAGTTGGTGCAGTTCAAAGCAAAGCGTCGTGGCGGGATCTACGTGTGAAGCGGAATACATAGCTGCTTCGGAAGCAGCTAATGAAGGAGTCTGGATGAAGGAGTTCATATCCGATCTAGGTGTCATACCTAGTGCATCGGGTCCAATGAAAATCTTTTGTGACAATACTGGAGCGATTGCCTTAGCGAAGGAATCCAGATTTCACAAGAGAACCAAGACATCAAGAGACGCTTCAATTCCATCGGGGATCTAGTCCAGGTGGGAGATATAGAGATTTGCAAGATACATACGGATCTGAATGTTGCAGACCCATTGACTAAGCCTCTTCCACGAGCAAAACATGATCAACACCAAGACTCCATGGGTGTTAGAATCATTAGTGTATAATCTAGATTATTGACTCTAGTGCAAGTGGGAGGCTGAAGGAAATATGCCCTAGAGGCAATAATAAAGTTATTATTTATTTCCTCATATCATGATAAAAGTTTATTATTCATGCTAGAATTGTATTAACCGGAAACATAATACATGTGTGAATATATAGACAAACAGAGTGTCACTAGTATGCCTCTACTTGACTAGCTTGTTAATCAAAGATGGTTATGTTTCCTAACCATGAACAAGGAGTTGTTATTTGGTTAACAAGGTCACATCATTAGTTGAATGATCTGATTGACATGACCCATTTCGTAAGCTTAGCACACGATCGTTTAGTATGTTGCTATTGCTTCCTTCATGACTTATACATGTTCCTATGACTATGAGATTATGCAACTCCCGTTTACCGGAGGAACACTTTGTGTGCTACCAAACGTCACAACGTAACTGGGTGATTATAAAGGTGCTCTACAGGTGTCTCCGAAGGTACTTGTTGAGTTGGCGTATTTCGAGATTAGGATTTGTCACTCCGAATGTCGGAGAGGTATCTCTGGGCCCTCTCGGTAATACATATCACTTAAGCCTTGCAAGCATTTCAACTAATGAGTTAGTTGTGAGATGATGTATTACGGAACGAGTAAAGAGACTTGCCGGTAACGAGATTGAACTAGGTATTGGATACCGACGATCGAATCTCGGGCAAGTAACATACCGATGACAAAGGGAACAACGTATGTTGTTGTGTGGTATGACCGATAAAGATCTTCGTAGAATATGTAGGAACCAATATGGGCATCTAGGTCCCGCTATTGGTTATTGACCGGAGACATGTCTCGGTCATGTCTACATTGTTCTCGAACCGTAGGGTCCGCACGCTTAAGGTTTCGATGACAGTTTCATTATGAGTTTATGAATTTTGATGTACCGAAGGTTGTTCGGAGTCCCGGATGTGATCACGGAAATGACGAGGAGTCTCGAAATGGTCGAGACATAAAGATTGATATATTGGACGGATATATTTGGACACCGGAAAGGTTCCGAGTGAGATTGGAAATATACTGGAGCTCCGGGAGGTTACCGGAACCCCCCGGTAAGTATATGGGCCTTATTGGGCCTTAGTGTGATCGAGGGAGGAGCAAGGGAGGGGGCGCGCCCCCCCAAGCCCAGTCCGAATTGGGAGGGGGGGCGGCCCCCCCTTTCCTTCTCTCCTCCCCCCTCTTCCTTCCTTCTTCTACTCCGAATAGGAAAGGGGGGGCCAAACCTACTTGGAGTAGGTTTGCCCCCCTAGGGCGCGCCTCCCCCTTGGGCCGGCCTCCTCCTCCCTCCCTCCTTTATATACGGGGGTAGGGGGCACCCTAGACACACAAGTTGATCATTGAGATTGTTCCTTAGCCGTGTGCGGTGCCCCTCTCCACGATATTACACCTCGGTCATATTGTAGTGGTGCTTAGGCGAAGCCCTGCGACAGGAGAACATCAAGATCGTCACCACGCCGTCGTGCTGACGGAACTCCTCCCCGTGCCTCTGCTGGATCGGAGATCGGGGTGCGTCATCGAGCTGTACGCGTGTCAAGAACTCGGAGGTGCCGGAGTAACGGTGCTTGGATCGGTCGGACCGGGAGGACGTACGACTACTTCCTCTACGTTGCGTCAACGCTTCCGCTTCGGTCTACGAGGGTACGTAGACAACACTCTCCCCTCTCATTGCTATGCATCACCATGATCTTGCGTGTGCGTAGGAATTTTTTTGAAATTACTACGTTCCCAACAATCATTGGCCCGACAGCCGAATGAGCGGCCATGGTAAAGCTGCCCAGCCAGAGGTTTGGCTGAAGCCAGGGCTCCACCGGAGGTGATGTTGTCCTTGATGACAAGGCGAGCCATCAAGCATATCTTCTACGTCAAAGTGGAACTCTCAATGAAAGCACCAGTGTCAAAATCGGCGGATCTCGGGTAGGGGGTCCCGAACTGTGCGTCTAAGGCTAATGGTAACAGGAGGCGGGGGACACAATGTTTACCCAGGTTCGGGCCTTCTCTATGGAGGTAATACCCTACTTCTTGCTTGATTGATCTTGATGAATATGAGTATTACAAGAGTTGATCTACCACGAGATCGTAATGGCTAAACCCTAGAAGTCTAGCCTATGAGATTATGATTGTTGTCCTACGGACTAAACCCTCCGGTTTATATAGACACCGGACCGGGCTAGGGTTACACAAAGTCGGTTACAGAGAAAGGAATCTACATATCCGAATCACCAAGCTTTCCTTCCACGCAAAGGAGAGTCCCATCCGGACACGAGATGAAGTCTTCTATCTTGTATCTTCATAGTCCAATAGTCCGGCCAAAGTATATAGTCCGGCTGTCCGAGGACCACTTAGTCCAGGACTCCCTCAGACGTCGCGCCTTAGCAATCGCTAAACCAACTGTGAGAGGTTATTGACCACTCCAGAGCACGATCCACCTGATCATGAGGGTCTATTTCCTGCAAGCAAACCAAGAACAAGCAAGGAACTAAGATTGCAATCTTGATATTGCAAATATAAGAGGAAAGCTGTATAGATGAACGTGGGGTTGTGTGATATCATTGTCTGGTCGTTGAACACAAACTAAGTACGCGAAGTTGCAGCTATGGAGAACTTTAATCTAAACAAAACCCAAAGTCTAAATGATGCCTTAAGGGCTGTATATATGGAGGAAGAGGGGGTTAATTTCGTGACCCTTGGATGAGGGGTCCGTAACCAACCCTATCTCTTGTTTTCCCACACATACGGACTCTAAAAACAGCCTATACTTATGTATTTCGAAATTACATGAGCCTGGCCCAATAATAAGGAGACGCAACACCTATAATAGCCTCTGAACGAAATTTGTGAAGTGGCATCTTGTATATTTTGTCCAAGCCTTTATGCACTGATTACGGTGGCTTCATAGTCCTGAAATCATCACTTGAAACTCTGTTCTTGTTCCCCTTGCGCATGCCATCATCTCCATGCTTGTTCTTGCTCCAATGTTCATTCTTCTCAAAGCTAGGCCCTTCATTTGTAAGCAAAACAAATGTATCCAATCTAGGAAGCAACATATTCTCGTGAACATTAGAATCATTACCAAGAAACGAAAGTACCTGGTAATGTAATTGGCATGCGTGAGCACTAGTAATTGGTCCAGTATGTATAGCAGCATGGGCTGTGGGTGTAATAATGGTATTGATGTCCTCATCAGATGGTGGAAAAGGTAGAGGCTATCATGGCAATTTGGGAGGCTTGATAAACAAGTGGTTGGTAGCACAACATAGCGATATCCTCGAGACAATTAGCATAGCAAAGGTAGTAGTGAGATCCAAGGTGATGGTCGTCTTGCCTGAAATTCTGCTAGGAAGAAGGCTGAATCCATGAAGAAGACGAATGGACGTAGATGAACCAAGCGTAGTCGAAGGAATCCTCACGATCTCAACAAAACAGGAACTATCGAGAAGAAGCACAAGCAGAAAGAAATAACAACATGGTAAACACACAACACATAACATGGCATGATGCTCATCCAAGTATGATGCACGAGAATACTATGTGATTCTCCTCATGGCAAGAGATGATGCATACAAGAACATCACATAGCAAGTTTAAATGAGGCCGGGAACAACATATAACAATTCCGGTAAGTCCTGATATGCAAATTTCGAAATTGGTCCAAATCTGAATAACCGTTATGTTGAAGTTGCTAAACAGCAAGTTAATATGCACCATGATGATCTACACATTTTTTCTAATCAAGTTACATATAAGGTTCATTTAATTTGGAGCTACGGCCTAGAAGACATGAGCAAAACAAGTTAAACATGGCATTGATGCAAAATGCATACAAACATCAAGCCCCACAAAACATGGATGCAACAAGATAATATGAAACTACACGTGATTCTAAGCAAGTTTCATATAGAGTGAGGGAGTCCTGGACTAGGGGGTGTCCGGACAGCCGGACTATCATCGTCAGCCGGACTCCAAGACTATGAAGATACAAGATTGAAGACTTCGTCCCGTGTCCGGATGGGACTTTCCTTGGCGTGGAAGGCAAGCTTGGCGATACGGATATGTAGATCTCCTACCATTATAACCGACTCTGTGTAACCCTAGCCCTCTCCGGTGTCTATATAAACCGGACAGCTTTAGTCCACAGGACACAACAACCATTACAACAATCATACCATAGGCTAGCTTCTAGGGTTTAGCCTCCTTGATCTCGTGGTAGATCCACTCTTGTACTACCCATATCATCAATATCAATCAAGCAGGAGTAGGGTTTTACCTCCATCGAGAGGGCCCGAACCTGGGTAAAAACATCGTGTCCCTTGTCTCCTGTTACCATCCGCCTAGACGCACAGTTTGGGACCGCCTACCCGAGATCCGCCGGTTTTGACACCGACATTGGTGCTTTCATTGAGAGTTCCTCTGTGTCATCACCGATAGGCTTGATGGCTTCTTCAATCAACAACAACGCCGTCCAGGGTGAGACTTTTCTCCCCGGACAGACCTTCATATTCGGTGGCTTCGCACTGCGGGCCAATTCACTTGGCCATCTGGAGCAGATCGAAAGCTACGCCCCTGGCCGTCAGCTCAGATTTGGAAGCCTAAACTTCACGACGGATATCCGCGGAGACTTGATCTTCGACGAATCCGATTTGCAGCCGAGCGTGCCGCACTGTCACGATGGGCACGATCTAACTCTGCCGCCGGATAGTAACTTGGAGGCCGCACACAAATCCGCTCCGATCCATAATTCGGAGCCGATCACGCAGATCGAGGATGGGTGGCTGGACACCGCCTCGGGAGCTGCAACTTCTACGGTGATGGAGCCTAACACAGACCTCGTCCCTTATAAAGCTCGTGACTCCGAGGTGCCAGACTCTCTGCCGGACTCCGAACCTCCTACGCCCCTGCCAGTCGAATCCGATTGGGCGCCGATCATGGAGTGCACCGCTGCGGACATCTTTCAGCACTCGCCCTTTGGCGACATCTTAAATTCGCTAAAGCATCTCTCGCTATCCGGAGAGCCCTGCCCGGATTATGGCCAGGATGGTTGGGATGCAGACGACGAAGAAATTCAAAGCCCACCCACCACCCACTTTGTAGCCACTGTCGACGATCTAACCGACATGCTAGACTATGACTCCGAAGACATCGACGGTATGGACGACGATGCCGGAGACGAACAAGAACCAGCGCCTACAGGGCACTGGAAGACCACCTCGTCATATGACATATACATGGTGGACACCCCAAAATATGGGGACGGCGAAGAAGCAGCGGAGGCAGATTCCTTAAAGAAACAGCCCAAGCGCCGACATCAGCGGCGCCGCTCTAAATCCCGCCACAGCAAGAATGGAGATTCCAGCACAGGGGATAATAACACCCGAGAGAGTGCCGAAGACAATCCCCTCCTGCAAGATTTAGCGCAGGAGGATGCAGAAGCAAGCCCTCACGAGAGAGCGGCAGACGAAGAGGTCAAGGATGATAATTACATACCTCCCTCCGGAGACGAGGCAAGCCTCGACGACGACGAATTCGTCGTGCCCGAGGATCCCGTCGAACAAGAGCGTTTCAAACGCAGGCTAATGGCCACATCAAACAGCCTAAAGAAAAAGCAGCAGCAGCTTCAAGCTGATCAAGACCTGCTGGCCGACAGATGGACCGAGGTCCTCGGGGCCGAAGAGTATGAACTCGAACATCCCTCCAAGAGTTACCCAAAACGCAAGTTGCTCCCCAATTAGAGGAGGAAGCATACATACCTTCATCACCAGCGCACAATACAGCCGACAGACCACCCCGTGGTCGCGACAGAGAGGCATCCAGGCCCTCCACCAAGACCGTACCCCGGCATCGCTCAAAAAGTACGAAGCCACGAGGGAACGCGCCGGACTTGCGGGATATATTGGAGGACAAGGCAAGACAATCCAGATCTATATATGGATCACGTGGGCGCCCCACGACCCACGACGAATGCCGTCGAGCCGGATACAACAAATCCGGCCGGGCCGAACACAGCAGACAACGCTCCCTTGAGCTACGTCGTGATATTGCTCAATACAGAGGCGCCGCACACCCGCTATGCTTCACTGACGAAGTAATGGATCATCAAATCCCTGAAGGGTTTAAACCCATAAACATTGAATCCTACGATGGCACGACGGACCCCGCGGTTTGGATCGAAGATTATCTCCTTCACATCCATATGGCCCGCGGCGACGATCTCCACGCCATCAAATATCTCCCACTCAAGCTTAAAGGACCAGCTCGGCATTGGCTTAACAGCCTGCCCGCAGAGTCAATTGGGTGTTGGGAGGACCTGGAAGCCGCATTCCTCGACAACTTCCAGGGCACATATGTGCGACCACCAGACGCCGATGACCTAAGCCACATAATCCAGCAGCCAGACGAATCGGCCAGGCAATTCTGGACACGGTTCTTAACAAAGAAAAATCAAATCATCGACTGTCCGGATGCAGAGGCCCTTGCAGCCTTCAAACATAACATCTGCGACGAGTGGCTAGCCCGGCACCTAGGACAGGAAAAGCCGAAATCCATGGCAGCCCTCACATCATTAATGACCCGCTTCTGTGCGGGAGAGGATAGCTGGCTAGCTCGCAGCAACAACCTCAGCAAAAATGCTGGTAGTCCGGATACTAAAGACCACAACGGCAGGTCGCGTTGAAGCAAAAATAAACGCCACGTTAACGGTAACGACAAGGAGGATACGGCAGTCAACGCCGGATTTCGAGGCTCTAAGCCCGGTCAGCGGAAGAAGCCATTCAAAAGAACCACCCCGGGTCCGTCCAATTTGGACCGAATACTCGACCGCTCTTGCCAGATACATGGCACCCCCAAAAAACCAGCTAACCACAACAATAGAGATTGTTGGGTATTTAAGCAGGCAGGCAAGTTAATTGCCGAAAACAATGACAAGGGGTTGCACAGCAACGACGAGGAAGAGACCCGGCCGCCGAACAATAGAGGACAGAAGGGTTTCCCCCCACAAGTGCAGATGGTAAACATGATATACGCAACCCATATACCCAAGAGAGAGCGGAAGCGTGCACTAAGGGACGTATATGCGATGGAGCCAGTCGCCCCAAAATTCAATCCATGGTCCTCTTGCCCGATCACTTTCGATCGAAGAGACCATCCGACCAGTATCCGCCATGGCGGATTCGCCGCATTGGTTTTAGACCCAATCGTTGATGGATTTCACCTCACAAGAGTCCTGATGGACGGCGGCAGTAGCCTGAACCTGCTTTATTAGGATACAGTGCGCAAGATGGGCATAGACCCCTCAAGGATTAAACCTACAAAGACGACCTTCAAAGGCGTCATACCAGGTGTTGAGGCCAATTGTACAGGCTCAGTCACACTGGAAGTGGTCCGGATCCCCGGATAATTTCCGGAGCGAGGAGTTAATCTTCGACATAGTCCCGTTCCGCAGCGGCTATCACGCTCTGCTCGGACGAACCGCGTTCGCAAAGTTCAACGCGGTGCCGCATTACGCATACCTCAAGCTCAAGATGCCAGGCCCTCATGGAGTAATCACGGTCAACGGAAATACGGAACGCTCCCTCCGAACGGAGGAACATACAGCGGCTCTCGCGGCAGAAGTACAGAGCAGCCTTTTAAGGCAATTTTCGAGTCCGGCCGCTAAACGACCGGACACGGCCAAACGCTCTCGGAGCAATATCAATCAAGACCACCTGGCACGTTCCGAGCACGCGCAGCAATGCGTCCCCAAGCCCAGCCCTCGCAGGATTGCAAGACAAGCCCTCCGCATACATCATTACGCTTTGGAGATACCATGGGCATAGGGGGAGGGGGCACGACCACAATATACCCAGAGTGCGGCTCGACCACACCAGGGGATCCCAAGTGTGTCACTCTTTTTATTTTTATTTTCCTTCTTTTTATACACAGGACTCCGTTCACCAGAGGCCCTGTCCGGCAGCGGACCCGCCGAACTCACGATGCAACAGCCAGGGAGGGAAAAAGGCTGCGACGAACACTCAGGTGGTCTCCATTACGAGCATTAAATTTGATTATCCACACCAGTCCGCAGCCCACCCCTGGAGGGGGACATGTTTAATTAGTCCAATCCCTTGCTTACCGCACTATTTGTATCATTCCGCACTCATGGCAGAATTCCTTAAATAAATAATGGCACTTTTGCCTATAATTACATTACTTTACATATATGTTCATTAATGACATCTTGCACCCGTATATTCTGGTACGGCCGAATACACCAGGGGCTTATGTTCCCCGCATTATGGTGTGATAAGTCCGAACACTTTCACAAGTGCGGCACCCCGAACTTATAGCATTATATGAATCGGCTCCGAATCATGTCTTAGGTCAATAGTTGGGTTTGCCCGGCTCCCATGTTTTGGTACCTTACGCTCCGTTCCGTCGGCTAAGGTAGCACTGGGAGAACCACTGCGATTGCGCCCCGGTTGAGCTGGGCGAGCGCCTCAGTGGAGAAAGCTAAAACTGACTAGCATGATAAGGCGAGAGACTGGTCGCTGTTCGAGAGGTCTTTTCGAGTCCCTAAAGACTTATGCCGCTTCGAGCGAAGAACCGGATAATGTCCGGCCAAGGCGTGGATAGCGCCCCGAACTTGGTCTTCCGAATACTAGGGGCTTCGCCGAAATTTAAAATTATAGAATTCTATGGCTAAGTGAGAGTGTTCAAGCATTGTAAGTCCGGTTGCCTTGTTCGTTGTGTTGAGCGCCTCCCTAGATGGACCCAAAAATGGGAACAAGAGTGCTCAAGTTTATCCCGAACACCCCAGCACTCGTGGCATGGGGGCTGAAGCCGACGACTTGCCATCTCTCAGATTTTATAAACGGCCGCACAGAAGGTAATATTTTAAATTAAACAAGCGTTGCTTAGTGCATATGAACAAAGTTTTCAGCGCACAGGATAATACATAGCGAGTTTACTCAATAATTACATCTCTGGGGCACTCATCCGCAATCTTGCGGGCACCCTTCAGGACAGTCTTATAGTACATCTCGTGCGTATGATACTCCTTGCCCGCTGGCGGCGCGTCAGTGATAAGCCTCTCCGCATCCAGCCTGCCCCAGTGCACCTTTGCGCGGGCAAGGGCCCGACAAGCACCTTCAATACAGGCAGAGCACTTGATGACCTCCACCCAGGGGCACGCATCCAACACCCGCCGCACGAGGCCGAAGTAGCTCCCAGGCATGGCCTCTCCAGGCCACAGCCGGACTACAAGGCCCTTCATGGCCTGCTCAGCTACCTTGTGGAGCTCGACCAGCTGCTTCAGCTGGTCGCTAGGGGGCACCGGAAGGCCGGCCTCAGCGTACTGAGACTAGAAGACCTTCTCCGTTGAGCTCCCCTCCTTGCCACGGTAGAATGAGGCGGCATCGGATACACTGCGAGGCCGATCTGCAAACACCCATGGAGAGCTCCGAATTCGGGTATGTGTTAGGTAGTTTACATTAACATGCTTGCTTTGCATGAAAAATGCCTTACCCTCCGCTGTTTTCTTCACGTCCTCAACCTCCTGAAGGGCCTTATGGGCCTCGGCCTTGGCGGCTTTGGCACTTTCGAGAGCCGAGGCAAGCTCGGACTCTCGAGTCTTCGAGTCACGCTCCAAACTCTCATGCTTTTCCATGAGAGCCTGGAGCTATTGCCGCACCTCCGCCACCCGCGCCTCCTGCTTCTCTCGCTCTGCGTGTTCCGCGGCCGCATTGCATTCGGCCGCGGACACAGCCTCCTTCAGGGTTGCCACCTCGTTCGTGGCCCCTGCAGTACTCATGTTATCCTTGTTATTTTTATTGCAACCTAAATCCTTTTCTGTAAGGTAACTATTCAAAGTGGTGTTACTCACCTTCTTTGTCCTCGAGCTGCTTCTTGGCACGGCCGAGCTCTTGCTCGGACCGCTCGATGTCCTGCTTCAAAGCACCGACCTCTGCAGTCAGTGCGACAGAGGTCAACAGTGCAGCCTGCAAACCCATATTGACATAATTTTTAGCAACCTTGCGTATATCTTTTTAGATCCTCAGACCGGCTTTTCTTTCCGAACGCCGAACCGAGCATCAGGGGCTACTGTCTATGCGGTATTACATTACATAATTTTAACTTCTTACCTCAAAGCCTGTTAGAAGGCTACTGCAGGCTTCGGTCAGCCAGCTCTTGGCAAGCTGAACCTTCTGAATCACCACACTCATAATAGTGCGGTGTTCTTCCTCGATGGAAGCGCCTTTGAGCGCCTCCAGCAAGTTGTCCGGTGCCTCCGATTGGACGGGGGCAACCGGCATCACGGTCTTGCCCTTCTTGCGAAGGGGCCGCCTGCCGGACTCCAGAACCACTGCGGGTTCCGGCGTGGAGTCCGGCACAAAGTCCGGGAGGCTGCCTTGCAGCGCCTCCGGAGCCTCCTCCTGATGGGTCCCTTCCCGGGATCCCACCTCGGCGTCCTCAGCGGTGCGAGGGGTGGAGGCAGTCGGGATGGAATCTACATCCGACGGAGCCAACGACCCGCTCGACGAAGCGGGGAGATCATCATCGGCCGGACTGCAGGCAGTGTGCGGCATTAGAAGGACACTATGTGACACATATGAAATTATAAATCATTCAGGAATCTGGATACTTATGATCTTGCCGGAGGCCTGGCCCTTGAGGGCCACTCTTCATTGCCAACGTTGGCGTTGGCGGAGCTGTCCGGGGGAATAGTTCTTCCCCTCTTGGACCCTTCGACCTCCCATGTTGGGGAGGCCTTCCTCTTTCTCTCTCCCTCCTCTGGGAGAGAGTCCTCTTTCTCCTCCTCGTCTTCAGGGGAGGAGTCCGCCTCGGAGCCGCTAACACCTGGCACCGGGAACTTCTTCGAGTTCCCGTGGCCTCCTTCTTGGCCTTCTTCTCCGGCACCACATGGGGTGCCAGAACCAGCAGCCCCGCTAGACAGGCGTCTACTGGGTTTTCTGGCATGGGAGCCGGGCAGATGATCTGCTCGGCCTTCTTCATCCAGTCCTGTCAAAGGAAAAGGGAGATTGAAACCCGCGTAGGCTCAAACTATTAGAAACAAGTGTCCCGTAAAGGGGTAGAATCACTTACCTCGTCAGCTGGACGCTGCGAGCGAAATCCGCGATCTTTAGTGGCGGATACTGGAGCCACGGCGCCCTTGAACAGCACCCTCCAGGCGCCTTCATACGTCGTGTCGAAGAGCCCGCTCAATGCCTGGTGTTGTGCCGGATTGAACTCCCACAAATTAAATGCCCGTTGTTGGGGGAGAATCCGGCGGATGAGCATGACTTGGACCACGTTGACAAGCCTGAGCTTCTTGTTCACCAGCTTCTGGATACAGGCTTGGAGTCCCGTCAGCTCCTCCGAACTACCCCATAGCAAGCCCTTCTCTTTCTAGGAGGTGAGCTGCATAGGGATACCAGATCTGAACTCGGGGGCTACTGCCCACTTAGGGTCGCGCGGCTTGGTGATGTAGAACCACCCTGATTGCCACCCCTTGACGGACTCCACGAAGGCCCCTTTGAACCAGATGACATTGGGCATCTTGCCCAACATGGCGCCTCTGCACACCGCTTGAGTGCCCTTCACTACCTTCAGCTTGACATTGAAGGCCTTGAGCCAAAAGCCGAAGTGGGGATGGATGCAGAGGAAGGCCTCGCACACGACGATAAACGCCGAGATGTTGAGGATGAAGTTCGGCGCCAGATCGTGGAAATCCAGGCCGTAGTAGAACATGAGCCCCCAGACAAAGGGGTGAAGTGGAAAGCCCAGTCCGCGGAGGAAGTGGGGAAGGAAAACGACCCTCTCATGGGGCCTGGGGGTGGGGATGAGCTGCCCCTTGTCGGGCAGCCAGTGCGCGATGTCGCTGGAGAGGTATCCGGCGCCGCGCAGCTTTTCGATGTGCTCCTCCTTAACGGTGGAGGCCAACCACTTGCCTCCCGCTCCGGACATGACTGGAGAAGGTTGAGACGAGATGTGCGAACTTGGGCGCTGGGGCTCGAGTGCACGGAGATGGATAAGCAAAGGAGGAAGAAGGCGTAGGTAAAAAGGTGGATCCTTATCCCCTTATATATAGGCGGACGAAGACTATGCGTCCCCACCGGCCTAGTAAAACTCGCTTATCTCCCAAGCGCCACCATCAATGGCGCGGTTGGGTTACCCACGTCCGTATTGATGAGAATCCCGGGATAAGGGGAACACGATCTCTGCTTCAACAAGACGTGCCAAGGAAACCGCTTCGCTAAACGCGCTGAGGTGGTATAATAAAAAACGATTCAAGTAAAGGCTTTGTAGTGGCCTGACGTCATGCTACAAGATACGTCAGCAGATTGAACTTGTGAACATAATATTCTCTCTACGGTGGAATGTGGAAATTATTTTGCAGAGCCGGACACTATCCTGGTGTTCGTAATCTTCTATGGATTATTCGGAGGAGGAACCCGCCTTGCAATGCCGAACAATATGCGCGCCGGACTCATCATCATTAAAGCCTGGTTCAGGGGCTACTGAGGGAGTCCTGGACTAGGGGGTGTCTGGACAGCTGGACTATCATTGTCAGCCGGACTCCAAGACTATGAAGATACAAGATTGAAGACTTCGTCCCGTGTCCGGATGGGACTTTCCTTGGCGTGGAAGGCAAGCTTGGCGATACGGATATGTAGATCTCCTACCATTGTAACTGACTCTATGTAACCCTAGCCCTCTCCGGTGTCTATATAAACCGGAGGGCTTTAGTCCGCAGGACAGAACAACCATTACAACAATCATACCATAGGGTAGCTTCTAGGGTTTAGCCTCCTTGATCTCGTGGTAGATCCACTCTTGTACTACCCATATCATTAATATCAATCAAGCAGGAGTAGGGTTTTACCTCCATCGAGAGGGCCCAAACCTAGGTAAAAACATCGTGTCCCTTGTCTCCTGTTACCATCCGCCTAGACGCACAGTTCGGGACCCCCTACCCGAGATCCGCCGGTTTTGACACCGACATAGAGCATGATCAAAACGGAGCAACGGATCTACACATACACTGAAAGTAAGTTTTATTAACAATCTGCCCAAAACAGCAAGTAGGCACTTTGCAATCATCAAAACGATATGCTACATGAACCACATGAGCACAAAAATGATATCACTTCAAGTACAGATTACGTGCTTTAAATATCATTAAGGCATCAAGATTAAACCCAAAATTATCAATGCAAAAAGCAACTTTAAAACACAAATTAGGACTTCGTGAAAAATTGGACATCTGCATGACTAGAGTTAACATGATGGCATGTTGGAGGCATGAAACAAAGAGGCTACAGTGCGAGAACATGCACTAGTAGAAAAACACCTATTAGTCCCGGTTCGTAAGGGCCTTTAGTCCCGGTTCATGAACTGGGACTAATGGGTCGTTACTAATACCTCCCCCCTCTAGACCCGGTTCTAAAACGAACCGGCACAGATGGTCCTCCACGTGGCCGGTGCGCCGAACCCAGGCAGGTTGGCCTTTGGTCCCGCTTGGTGGCACCAAACGGGACCAAAAGGAATCCACACGTCAGCATTCCAGTGGCTGGGTTTTTTGTTTTTTTTGAAAGGGGGGTTGGGGGTTTTGGGGGTTAATTTAGGTGTTTCATATATTATGTTAGCTAGCTAATTAATAGAGAGAAGTGTCCTCTCTTATGTCCGTGCTTGGTCGACGCTACGTACTATATACATTGAGTACAGAAGTTCGTCATGCATACCGAGAGAAATGATCGATCGACCTCTCCTTCTCCGAGAGATTGGTCGAACAACAAGTTTTCGTATCATGTACGTCCGACGCTACTGGCTACATACATGTACAATATATAAGATCTCTCAATTACAGTCCCCTAGTATTTGAAATAAACTTCCACATGGTATTCTCCGGCTTTATTGATGACGTGGTCAAGAAAGAATCCCGCCAATTCCTCTTGAATTGCTTTCATGCGATCTGGTTCTAGGAGTTCATTCCGCGTCTGCCACGTCTAATTTGAAGATGGGGGTTAATTAATACATATATATGAATGAAACTCAACAGAAATGATGGTGTAATAAAATAAATTGTGTATATTATTGCTTACGCACTTCATTTTGTCTTTGAGAGTAGCCCTGCTTGTTTTTCAAAGTCGCGTTGTGGATGAACTCGCACACGTATTATCCACAGAAATCATTCCCTTGTTCCTGCCACAAGCACTTTACAAGAAATAGAGGTCAATCAAACTGATAATGAAGCATTATAAATGGCATTGATGAAAGTATAGCTATAGAATCAACGGGGGAACTGATCCACGAACACCTATGGGACCGGCGGACCGAGCCCCTTTCGGTTCGGCGGGGGGCGGAGATCGCGCGAAGAGCAGATCGAGGCGAAGCACACGAGCAGTTTACCCAACTTCGGAGCTCTCTGGAGAGATAATACTCCTACTGCTGCATGTCTGAGTGTATTGAGTTCTTGCTCAGGAGCGCTGAGTGCTACAGTACACACCAGCTACTAACGAGACCGAGCGTGAGTGTTATGTTGCGCATGGGCCTCCTTTTATATGCTCAAGGGGTCACCGACAGGTGGCAACGCAGAGAAGGGTAAAAATGGAAAGGAGTTGCGGTTGGTACAACTACTTGTACAGTGTATCATACCTAACCTTGACGGCAGGGGACAAAGGCATTAGATGCCCGTCTGCGTCACCCAAATAGTGCAGAAACGGACCGTCAGGGACGCCACCGCTTGCCACGACGGCAATCTTGTCAGCGTCGCTTGCCACCGCGCACCGCTGGCTGCACAGCCTCTTGACACGCGCGCCTGGAAAGGTCCCAGGGCGACACGTTGGTGGATGTGCTGGAGCGTGGGTACAGAGTGGTAGCTTGCCGCGGCAAGCGCCTTGCCGTGGTTGTTGTCTTGTCGCGTCCGGAAGCTTGTCGCTCACCGGGCCTCGCCGGGACGCGTGGCGCGTCGCGGCAAGTTCCTTTAGATGCCTTGGTTGGCCTTCCCGGCAAGCTCCTCTTGCCGGGGCCTTGTCTCCTTGGCTTGAATACTTTGTTCTTGAATGGCTCCAAAGGAACCATGGAGGACCTTGGCAGTCACCCGGAAAGCCTGGCCGCGGGGTGCTGCGACTGCCTGTGCACAAGTCCGGGATACTAGGGTACCCCTACACTAGTACACTGACAACTAGCTAGCCAGTAGTACTTACTTTCGGGTATGTATATCGCAGCTCCTTCGGCAGTCCCGGAGCTTGTGCCGTGAACTGTTTCCAAACCCTGCAAGACAAAGAAAATAATTATTATTACTTGAGATATCAGGAAATGAACAAAAAGTTGCCGATATGGTGCGATAATGATCAATTGAACTTACTTGCTGAGCATTTCAGTCATGTCCGCATAGGTTTCGGGATCTTTCCGTCTCGACTCTAAGATGGTTACTAGTCCACGCTCAAGCTTAATCTCCAGAAGAATATAGTGGTACCTGCGCATGCATGCATAACTCATCAATTACATTACTATAACCTCGCTCGAGTAATAAGGAAAACCGACTATGCAAACGACAGTAACACTCACTTGCCGTTGTAAGGAAAGAGTATGGTATCTTTGTTTTGATTTTTGATCAACGATTGTAGCAAGTTGTCCTCGACCTCTTTGACGTTCTTTTCAACCAGAAATACATCTACGATATTTGTGTTAATGAACCCAATATCATAAATTTCATTTTTTTTTGCACTCGACGATCTTCAATCTGCATAATATATTGAGGATAATTAATTATAAATTCATGCAATGAAAGAGCCGAGCTATATATAGAGACTTAATGACAGAAATAGTACTTACAGGCAGTAGCAAAAGACCGTTAATTTATCGAGGGCCTTTTGATTGAAGAACTCGAAGAACTCCTCAAATGGAACAGGCAACAGATCATTTCCAACGAGGTCGTGCTCCTCTTTAATTCTCAGATACAAAGTATTCGTCCCCCCAGACTCTGTGCAGGTTTTCATGTACCAAGTATGGAATCTTCGCACCATCGTTGTTAGAGATTTTCATCTTTGACGAGAGGCTTCCCATACTCGTATTTGTGTTCTTCCACCTCCATGAAATCAGGAAGTGCATCATCAGGCATGTAATGTTGTAGATTGTCCCCGGAACATTAGCGACGATGTTGCCGCTAGACACATTGAGTGGGGGGCACGATTGATTTGCTTGTTCGCCGAGCTGGTCAATTTTTTCCGCAGCTGCTCGTTCTTTTGCTCTTTGATGTCTGACAGTACTTCCCGACCGCTCCGCTTGGAGATATGTCTGTTCAGTAATGCGCTCATAGTTGGTTCTCAGCGGAGACTTTGCTGGTTTCCTTAGGGCATCAAGAGTGCGCTTTGCTTTCACCGGATCTACCTTCTCCTCCGGAGGTGGATGTCTCTTTTCTTTCACCCCTTCAAAGAACTCCTTCACGTGGGTCTGCACGATCGTATTGTTTTCCTCCTCGGTCCTCTTGTACGGTAACTTCTCTAGAGGCTTTAGAGGTGGACCGTATCTGTATTGCCTCTCTCCTCTTCTTGTGCTGCTAGACGCCGGAGCAGACGGAGCGGCTGCGGCATCTATCTTCTTTCGTGCTTGCTTACGAGGAGGAGGAGAAGGACTACGACGCACCGGAGCAGCCGGGGCGGCGGCGGGTCTCTTCTGCCCTTGCTGGCGAGGCGGAGAAGGAGGAGGCTACTGGCTGCTCGGGAGCGCCGGCGCAGGTGGAGAAGGAGGCGGAGTGCCGCCACGCGCCGGAGAAGGAGGCGGAGTGCCGCCACGCGTGCCCTAATCATCACTCGCCGGAGGAGGAGGCGGTGGAGGAGGCGGAGTGCCCTGACTCGCCGGAGGAGGAGGAGGAGGCGGAGGCGTCCAGTTCGGAAGGTTGATGAGCTCCTTCCGCCATAGGCATGGAGTCTTCAGAGCAGAACCCAGCCTAGTCTCCCTTCACCGGTACGGTGGTCAAGTACGAGGTCCTCAAATCCCTCCATTATTTCATCCACCATCACCTTAGCATATCCTTCTGGAATCGGCTGGCAGTGATAAGTTGTGCCAGGTCCACTAGGATAAACTTGGCCAACAGCCGCCTTGACCTTCAAATTCATCCATCGCGCCATAATGTGGAAATTTTGAGACTACGTGATATCATCCACGGGATAGCTGGCAGGAGCCGTCAAGACATGCTCCGGCTGAAGCAGCTCGGTGGAAGCCACGCTGCTTCTCCGCTGAGATGGCGGGGTAGCTTCGGGGGAAGCTTCGGCAGGTCGTTTGCTGTGATCTACTGCTTCTCGTTCCTCTTCTCGTTCCTCTAGCCCCATTACCCTTTTGTGCAGCGCTTGCAGTTGGTACTGCTCCAGTTTCTTCCTCTTCTCGTGGGTTTTGTAACCCCCTGCGTCCGGAAAACCAACCTTCCACGGAATGGAGCCTGGCGTGCCTCGTGTCTGTCTAGGGTGCTCAGGATTCCCAAGGGCCATTGTGAGCTCGTCCTTCTCCTTGTTTGGAAGGAACGTCCCTCGCTGCACTGCATTGATATAGTGTCGAAGGTTCTTGACTGGTATTTGCAGTTGCTCGTCCGTCCATTGGCACTTCCCTGTTACAGGGTCCAAGGTTCCGCCAGCCCCGAAGAACCAATTCCGGCAATGGTCTGGCCAGTACATTGTCTCTGGTTCGATCCCTTTTTCAAGCAGATCATGCTCAGCCTTGGACCACTTAGGCCGGGCTTTGAGGTAGCCACCTGACCCCGTGCGATGGTGAAGCTTCTTCTTCGCAGCATTTTGCTTGTTTGTCGCCGACATCTTCTTACTCTTTTCCGATGTCTTGTAGGCCACAAATGTGGGCCAGTGATCTTTGATCTTCTCATATTTGCCGATGAATTCTGGTGTCTTTTCTTTCTCGACAAACTGGTTCAGCTCTTTCCTCCACCTCCTCATTAGGGTTGCCATCTTCTTAAGAGCATAAGACTTGATTAATTGCTCTTTAAATGGCTTCTCCGGGTCCTCCTCTGGCGGTAGGGTGAAATTTGCCTTCAGCTGAGTCCAAAGATCTTCTTTCTGCATATCATTGACATAAGACACCTCAGGGTCTTCCTCCTTAGGCTTATACCATTGATGGATGCTGATCAGGATCTTGTCCCTAACAAGAACCCCGCACTGAGCAGAAAATGCCTTCCTTGTTCGGATGGGTTCAATCGGTTCGCCGTCGGGCGCGATTTCTATGATCTCAAACTTTTCATCCGAGTTCAACTTTTTCTTCGGGCCTCCTCTCCTTACCAAAGTTGTGCTCGATCCGGAGGACGAGAATAATTAATATGTGTACATATACCAAAACAATGGATGCATCAATTAACTAGTCAGCACGGGCTTAACTAATATATATATACCTGGCCGGACTCGGTTCGGTCACTAGAGCAGTCAGCACGGTCTCCTTCTTGTACCTCCATTGTGTCATCGGAGCCATCATGAACATAGTCCTCTTCTTCTACCGGCATTAATGGGCCAAAGCCATCATGAACATAGCCCTCTTCTTCACCCAGTCCTTCCTAACCATCGGTGTCGTTGAGAAATGACACAACTTCATCACTTCCTTCTGCGATTATGTCCCCCAACATCGCTTCTGTTTCTTCGTCTCGGGAGTGCTCCATAGTTTCTACAAATATTTACAACATGTCAATTATTATTCAAACATGGTACAGATGGATATATATATATATATATATATATATTAGTGGCAAACATAGAACTAGCTAGCTAATCACAATAAGGAATCATGTTAGTGGCCTCGACGCTGCTTCTCTAGGGTTTGGGGTCGCCTCGACACAACGCTTCAAGGGTTTGGGGTGGCCTCGACGACAATGCTCTTTTAACTTGGTAAATTTGGGTGGCCTCGAGAGAGTTAATTTGTCGGGTAGGGGCGCAGCAGGAGGGGGTAGGACACCAACATCGTTTTCTCTCTAGGGTTTGGGTGTCCTCGAGTGTTTTGGTCGAGCGAGAGGGCCGAGGGGGGTGCTGCCGTTGTATAAGTTATCACGGTTGAGAGGGGGTATATATATCGACCGCCCCTCATGTCGAAGTTATCTCGAGGGGGTTATATCGACAACGACGCGACATACATATACATGGGAAAATAATGTTATCAGGGAGGGGGTATCGGTACCACCCCCCCCCCCCCCGTGTTGAAGTTTCTTCTTTCTCCTCTATTCCTTTCTTCTTCTTCTACTCTTCTTTTTCTTCTTCTCCCTCGAGAAAGGAAAATAAGGAAAAGGAAGAAAAGAGGAAGAAGGAAGAAGAAAAAAAAGAAGAAAAAAAAGAGGAGAAGAAGAAAGGAATAGAGGAGAAGAAGAAAAATAGAATTTCTATTTTTCTTCTTCTCCTCTATTCCTTTCTTCTTCTCCTCTTCTTTTTCTTCTTTTTTCCTCTTCTTATTTATTTCTCCTCTTCTTCCTCTCCTCTTCTTCTCCTTTCTTCCTCTTCTTATTTTCCTTTTTCCTCTCATTCTTTTAGTATTGCTTGTTTTAAAAAAAATGTTCAAATAGAAAATTTCGGAAAAAACAAAGGTTTTGCCTAATGCATTGTTCATATGAATATACAAACATTTGCATATTCTACAATAATTAATATCACCAAAAAAATCTATGAACAGAAAAAAAACCTAACTTTTCTAAAAATCTATCTTTTGCATATATGAAAACATTAATACACATATGAACAAAAAATACATATATGAACAAAAACATGCTCTCCACAATTTTTTTATACATTTTGAACATCTACATACACATAGCCACATACATACACATATACATTATATATATATATATGAACAAAAAAACTAAACTAATAAAAATGAGAAAAACAGAGCCGCATATATAGCCACATACATACACATATACATTGAACAAAAAAATTAAACTAATAAAAATGAAAAAAAAACAGAGTCGGTGCGGCGTGGTGGCTCACAGCGGGGGCGGCTAGATGACGATGGCGACGGTGAGGGCACCGGCGCGCGGGGGCGGGACGGGCCAGGGGCTCGGGGCGGCGCACGGGGGCGGGACGGGGCGCGGGCTTGGGGAGGCCGGCGACGAGGACGGCGCGGGATCGAGGAGGCCGGCGACGAGGATGGCACGGGCTCGGGGAGGCGACGGCCTTGGCGGTGGCGGCGACGGCGAGGTGGAGCAGCCTGGCGGCGTCGAGGAGGGTCGGCGTCGTCGGGGGCAACTGGCGATGAGATTCTGAATTTTTGCAAAGTGTTTGCTTATATAGCAAAGCCATTGGTCCCGGTTCGTGAAACCAACCGGGACTAATGCACCCTTTAGTCCCGGTTGGAGCCACCAACCAGGACCAAAGGCCTCTTTTTCGGCAGCCCAAAGGGCTGGAAGCGGCGGCCTTTGGTACCGGTTGGTGCCACCAACCGGGACCAATGCCCCCCCCATTAGTCCCAGTTGGTGCCACCAACCAGGACCAAAGGCCCCTGTGCTGCCCGCGTCGGGGCTAAAGTTTAGTCCCACCTCGCTAGTTGAGAGGGGCGCGCAGTGGTTTATAAGCCCCACTGCCGCACCCCTCTCGAGCTCCTCTCCACCACAGGCTTTCGGGCCTACTTGCTATTGCTTTGCCTGATGGGCCTTCTGGGCCTACTCGGGCCTGAATCCTGGCCCATTGTAGGGTTTCATGTCGTATTCAGGCCGTAGGGGCCCAGTAGGAGGCATTTTTTGTTTTTTTATTTTCTTTACTTATTGTTGCTATTTTTATTTTTTGTCCAGTTTTTTGTTTTGTTTTCTGCATTATTTATTTTCTTTTGTTTTTTGCTTTATTTTTATTTCTTTTTGCTTTTAGTTTTAGGAAACTTATAAACTTTCTGTTAGTGCCATTAGTTTTCAAGTTTGAAAACACTTTTTTTGTTTTTTTGTTTTCTTTCTTGCTTTATTTATTTTATTTTGTTTCTACTTACAACAAAATACTTATTGTTGTTTTTTTGTTTTGTTTTCTGCATTATTTATTTTCTTTTGTTTTTTGCTTTATTTTTCAATTCTTTTTGCTTTTAGTTTTAGGAAAATTATAAACTTTCTGTTAGTGCCACTAGTTTTCAAATTTGAAAACACTTTTTTTGTTTTTTGTTTTCTTTCTTGCTTTATTTATTTTATTTTGTTTCTACTTACAACAAAATACTTATTGTTGTTTTTTTGTTTTGTTTTCTGCATTATTTATTTTCTTTTGTTATTGCTTTATTTTTCAATTCCTTTAGCTTTTAGTTTTAGGAAAATTATAAAATTTCTGTTAGTGCCATTAGTTTTCAAATTTGAAAACACTTTTTTTGTTTTTTTGTTTTCTTTCTTGCTTTATTTATTTTATTTTGTTTCTACTTACAACAAAATACTTATTGTTGCTATTTTTAAATATTACGAGGGCCGAACCATAAGACATTAAAGCATTTCAAATGAACTCTGAAAAAGTTGAAAGTTGGCATGGTATCATAAATTGACCCGCATAGCATGTGCATGTACAAAGTGGACAATGGTATCATACTCATCAGTTACAAAGTTGGCACGGTATCATCATAATAGTTGCGGGAGAAAGTCTTCACTTTTTCTTCGCTTGTGTCATTTGCTTATTGCGTCGTAACCATGGATAATCTTCATCGTTTATCAGGATGCTGGGGTCAGCCTTGACTTTGAAGGGAGGAATTTCATGAAACTTTTCATAATCTTCAGACATGTCTGTCTTGCCCTCCACTCCCACGATGTCCCTTTTTCCTGAAAGAACTATGTGGCGCTTTGGCTCATCGTATGATGTATTCGCTTCCTTATCTTTTCTCTTTCTCGGTCTGGTAGACATGTCCTTCACATAGATAACCTGTGCCACATCATTGGCTAGGACGAACGGTTCGTCAGTGTACCCAAGATTTTTCAGATCCACTGTTGTCATTCCGTACTGTGGGTCTATCTGTACCCCGCCTCCTGACAGATTGACCCATTTGCACTTAAACAAAGGGACCTTAAAATCATGTCCGTAGTCAAGTTCCCATATGTCCACTATGTAACCATAATATGTGTCCTTTCCCCTCTCGGTTGTTGCATCAAAGCGGACACCGCTGTTTTGGTTGGTGCTCTTTTGATCTTGGTCAATCGTGTAAAATGTATTCCCATTTAACTCGTATCCTTTCCAAATCAATACAGTCAAAGATGGCCCCCTGGACAACAAGTACAGCTCATCACAAAGAGTGTTGTCACCTCTGATACGTGCTTCCAACCAACTGCTGAAAGTCCTGATGTGTTCACATGTAATCCAGTCGTCGCACTGCTCCGGGTGTTTGGAGCGCAGACTGTTCTTGTGTTCATCGATATACGGGGTCACCAATGTAGAGTTCTGTAGAATTGTGTAGTGTGCTTGAGACCAAGAATATCCGTCCCTGCATATTATTGAGTCCCTTACAAGCGTGCCTTTTCCAGTTAGTCTCCCCTCATACCGCGATTTAGGGAGAACTATCTTCTTAAGGCCAGGAATGAAGTCAACACAAAACCCGATGACATCCTCTGTTTGATGGCCCATGGAGATGCTTCCTTCTGGCCTAGCGCGGTTATGGACATATTTCTTTAGGACTCCCATGAACCTATCAAAGGGGTACATATTGTGTAGAAATACGGGGCCCAGAATGACAATCTCGTCAACTAGATAAACTAGGACGTGCGTCATGATATAGAAGAAGGATGGTGGGAACACCAGCTCGAAACTGACAAGACATTGCACCACATCACTCCTTAGCCTTGGTATGATTTCTGGATCGATCACCTTCTGAGAGATTGCATTGAGGAATGCACATAGCTTCACAATGGCTAATCAGACGTTTTCCGGTAGAAGCCCCCTCAATGCAACCGGAAGCAGTTGCGTCATAATCACGTGGCAGTCATGAGACTTTAGGTTCTGAAACTTTTTCTCTGCCATATTTATTATTCCTTTTATATTCGACGAGAAGCTAGTCAGGACCTTCATACTAAGCAGGCATTCAAAGAAGATTTCCTTTTCTTCTTTGGTAAGAGCATAGCTGGCAGGACCTTCATACTGCTTTGGAGGCATGCCGTCTTTTTCGTGCAAACGTTGCAGGTCCTCCCGTGCCTCAGCTGTATCTTTTGTCTTCCCATACACGCCCAAGAAGCCTAGCAGGTTCACGCAAAGGTTCTTCATCACGTGCATCACGTCGATCGAAGAGCGGACCTCTAGGTCTTTCCAGTAGGGTAGGTCCCAAAATATAGATTTCTTCTTCCACATGGGTGCGTGTCCCCCAGCGTCACTCGGAACAGCTAGTCCGCCGGGACCCTTTCCAAAGATTACGTGTAAATCACTGACCATAGCAAGTACGTGATCACCGATACGCATGGCGGGCTTCTTCCGGTGATCTTCCTCGCCTTTGAAATGCTTGCCTTTCTTTCGACATTGATGGTTGGTCGAAAGAGATCGACGATGGCCCAGGTACACATTCTTCCTGCAGCTTGCCAGGTACATACTATCGGTGTCAAGTAAACAGTGCGTGGATGCGTGGTAGCCCTTGTTTGTCTGTCCTGAAAGGTTACTGAGAGCGGGCCAATCGTTGATGGTCACGAACAGCAACGCCTTTAGGTTAAATTGCTCTTGTTTGTGCTCATCCCACGTACGTACACCGTTTCCATTCCACAGTTGTAAAAGTTCTTCAACTAATGGCCTTAGGTATACATCAATAGCGTTGCCGGGTTGCTTAGGGCCTTGGATGAGAACTGGCATCATAATGAACTTCCGCTTCATGCACATCCAAGGAGGAAGGTTATACATACATAGAGTCACGGGCCAGGTGCTGTGATTGCTACTCTGCTCCCCGAAAGGATTAATGCCATCCGCGCTTAAAGCAAACCATACGTTCCTTGGCTCACTTGCAAACTCATCCCAGTACTTTCTCTCGATTTTTCTCCACTGCGACCCGTCAGTGGGTGCTCTCAACTTCCCATCTTTCTTACGGTCCTCACTGTGCCATCGCATCAACTTGGCATGCTCTCCGTTTCTGAACAGACGTTTCAGCCGTGCTATTATAGGAGCATACCACATCGCCTTCGCAGGAACCCTCTTCCTGGGGGGCTCGCCATCAACATCACCAGGGTCATCTCGTCTGATCTTATATCATAATGCACCGCATACCGGGCATGCGTTCAGATCCTTGTACGCACCGCGGTAGAGGATGCGGTCATTAGGGCATGCATGTATCTTCTGCACCTCCAATCCTAGAGGGCATACGACATTCTTTGCTGCGTATGTACTGTCGAGCAATTCGTTATCCTTTGGAAGCTTCTTCTTCAATATTTTCAGTAGCTTCTCAAATCCTTTGTCAGGCACAACATTCTCTGCCTTCCACTGCAGCAATTCCAGTACGGTACCGAGCTTTGTGTTGCCATCTTCGCAATTGGGGTACAACCCTTTTTTGTGGTCCTCTAACTTGCGATCGAACTTCAGCTTCTCCTTTTGACTTTCGCATTGCATCCTTGCATTGACAATGACCCGGCGGAGATCATCATCATCGGGCACATCGTCTGGTTCCTCTTGATCTTCAGCAGCTTCGCCCATTGCAGCATCATCGTGCACATCGTCTGGTTCCTCTTGATGTTCAGTAGCATCACCGTATTCAGGGGGCACATAGTTGTCATCGTACTCTTCTTCTTCGCTGTCCTCCATCATAACACCTATTTCTCCGTGCCTCGTCCAAACATTATAGTGTAGCATGAAACACTTGTAAAGCAGGTGGGTGTGGAGGATTTTCCGGTCAGAGTAAGACTTCATATTCCCACATATAGGGCATGGACAACACATAAAACCATTCTGCTTGTTTGCCTCAGCCACTTCGAGAAAATCATGCACGCCCTTATTGTACTCGGAGGTGTGTCTTGAACCGGACATCCATTGCCGGTTCATCTGCGTGCATTATATATAATAGATAATTAAGTGACCAAATTAATAGAAGTTCATAATCACATTAAAACCAAACTACATACATAGTTCTCATCTAACAACATAAATCTCTATAGAGCATCTAAATTAATTAAACCATACACTGAAACTATATAAAACATTTCAATGCGAAAACAAATGCGATCATAATCGCAACCAATGTAACAACTGATCCAACGACATAATGATACCAAGCCTTGGTATGAATGGCATATTTTCTAATCTTTCTAATCTTCATGCGCATTGCATCCATCTTGATCTTGTGATCATCGACGACATCCGCAACATGCAACTCCAATATCATCTTCTCCTCCTCAATTTTTCTAATTTTTTCCTTCAACAAATTGTTTTCTTCTTCAACTAAATTTAACCTCTCGACAATAGGGTCAGTTGGAATTTCCGGTTCAATAACCTCCTAGATAAATAAAATCTATGTCACGTTGGTCGGCATAATTGTCATAAACAATAAATGAACCAATAGTTATGAAAAGATAATATATACCACATCCGAATCATAGACAGGATGAGGGCCGACGGGGGCGGATACCAAAACCATCGCACTATATAAGTTGCAATAATAAAAGTAAGAAAATTATACAAGTATCTATATAAACATACAAGTAAGAATTTTTTTTCCTTTCGGAAAGAAGATAAGAACAAGAGGCTCACCGCGGTGGTGCCGGCGACGAGATCGGCGCGGGCGATCGACGGCGGTGAAGACGGGGACGGGACATGACGGACCGCTAAACATAGACAAATATTGTGGAAAATGGAGATTGGGGATCGAGCTTGGAGAGGAGAAAGCTTAAGTAGTGTGGCTCGGGCATTCCATCGAACACCTCGTGTGCATAGGAGGTGAGCTAGAGCACCACAAAGCTCTCCCCTCGCCGGCCACGAAAAATAGAGCACTGGGAGTGCTCTGCTCGCGGGCGAGGGGTATATATAGGCAAATAATTGGTCCCGGTTCGTAGCTCGAACCGGGACTAAAGGGCAGCCTTTGGTCCTGGTTCAAGCCACCAACCGGGACCAATGGTGGTGGGCCAGGAGCCAGGCCCATTGGTCCCGGTTCGTCCCACCAACCGGGACCAATAGGTCCAGTCAAACCGGGACCAATGGCCCACGTGGCCCGGCCGGCCCCCGGGGCTCATGAACCGGGTCCAATGCGCCCATTGGTCCCGGTTCTGGATTGAACTGGGACTAATGGTCTGGCCCGGCCTGGACCACTGCCCCCTTTTCTACTAGTGATGGCATCAAAAGGTATAACATGATAGTGCACAACATGGAGCTCAAATAATGCAACATGACATATGCATAGGAGCAACAAGTTCATGGGATTCATCAAGACAAGATGCAAACATGAAATAGCAGATTCTCACACATGATGCTGATGTTGGAGACACATAAGAGCAAGCATAGCAATTTTAACAATTATGCAAAGGACGCAGGCTATATTAGACATGGCATACCTCAACTTACTCCATAGGCACAAGCTCATATGATGTATATATTAATTACTATGATTTTTGCAAAATGGAACATGCAGTTAACAGATGACAGATTTAGCATGATGGTAACTTGAGACCACGAAAGAGACAAGCTACATCAAGTGTGTATGGCAACCAAGGGCACATATGACTAGAGCATAACATGGACATCAAAACATGATTACTGAACATTTCCAAATTATGCATAACAGTTACAGACTTTGCAGAATTTAGTAAGCCTCTGAAAACAACAAAAGACGAGTAGGCCACTTGGCAAGCTCGTTCTAGTCAACCCAGGGCATATCATGATAAATGTGTTACGCCATGGCAAAAATGACATGATTGTGCTTCTAAACATGTAGGCATGTTGCTCAACAGAAAATCACACAAAATGCTATGAAAAAGGCAAAATGACATGTTACAACAGTTTTTAGCAGTTAACATCACTTAGCACTATTGCAACGTTGATTCAGATGTGAAGATGAATCCTAACATGCATGCAAGTACAATGAACGTGTAGAGCATGGAGGGAAGAACATCTCCATACCAAGAACATCATCATAGGTCAAACAAGCGCAAAGCTATGACCATCCGAACATGCAAACGTGATATGAATTTTTAGGGACTTGGTAAAATTTTAGACCACGCGGGAAAACTGGACGGCTCGATGCAGCGGGACGAAGTGGTGCAGGATCGAGCGGCGCGCTTGGATGGACGACCGAGGCAGATCCGGGACGGCGGGATACCGGCATGGTCAACGACGGCTGACGAGGCCGGCGAGGTCGCGGGAGCACCGACAAGGGAGCTTCGACGATGGGGCGCGGTGGTGGGGCCTCTCCCCGACCGGATCCAGGTGCGAGGAGGCGCGGGATAGCGGCGAGGCGACGGTGAAGTGCGGTGGTGTGGCGACGGAGGCGAGCGGCGACCGAGCAACGAGGTCGAGCGCGGAGGCGGAGCGGCAAGGAGGTGGTGGTCGACGGCATGGGCTTGTCGGCGTCGGCTTGCCGGCCGGCGCAAAGGGACGGCGGCGCTCGAGCGCAGGAGGTTCGACCTCCTACCGAGATCGGATCGAGCGAGGGGGGGCTGGAGGCTCGGGCGCCTGCGATGCGTGGTCGGGCCCGAGCGGGCCGGCCTTGGGTCCCGGCAGGCCTGGCGGCGCGGGAAGTGATAGGAGGGCGATGAAATCGAAAAGGTGGAGGCGCCTGTTGATTGGGGGCGCAGAAATTAAGGAGAAGGGGAAGGAATAACAAAACATGCAAAGGGGGAGGGTTTAAAGAAAGGAAGGACTAGGGTTAGGGGGTTTCAGTGGGTTTTCAGACCTTGGATCACGATCCAATGGTTCCGGACGCGGGGGGGGGGGGGGGGGGGGGTTGTGTCACGCCCAATGTGCGACCCTATCCTGAAGGAACTCAAAGGTCCCACCAAGGATAAAAGCACACATTAGAGACGCTTTTGCAAGGTGGATATCATTACATTGTACCATTACATAATAGTTGGGGATACATACAAAGGGCATACAAATGCCACATGAATACATCAAGCATCATACATGAGAACAACATCCGAGTATGGATGAAACACAAACAAAAACTCAAACGATATCCACCCTGCTAGCCAGGCTGCCGACCAGGAACCTATCCCCTGAATGAAGAAGAAGTAGAAGAATAACTCGAATCAAGCAAGCATCGCCCTCATATCGGATCATCGCATTACCTGTACCTGCAACTGTTGTTGTAGTAATCTGTGAGCCACGAGGACTCAGCAATCCCAATACCATGGGTATCAATACTAGCAAAGGTTAATGGTAATGGAATGGATAGGTGGTGAGGTTGCAGCAAGCGACTAAGCAATGTATGGTGGCTAACTTACGAGTACAAGAATAAGATGAGAAGTATGCAAACGGTCGCAAACTAGTAATGATCACTAAGTGATCCTGAACTACTTACGTTCAAACATAACCCCACCATGTTCTCTTCTTGAACTCACCCGAAAAGAGACCATCACGATTACACATGCGGTTGGTGTATGTTAATTCGAATATGGTGTCAAGTTCCCTACAACCAGACATTAAAAATCCCCATTACCACATACCCGCGGGCACGACTCTCGAAAGTTTAAACCCTGGAGAGGTGTCCCAACTTAGCCCATGACAACCTCATGATCCGGAGAGACAATCCCCCATCGAGGGACATCCGATCAGACTCGGGATCCCGGTGCACAAGACATTTCAATAATGGTAAAACTAATCCAGCAAGACCTCCCGGTGTGCCAACACCCTGATAGTAGCCGCGCGTATCTCGTCTCAGGCCATGTACGGATGAGCACTACGTACAACAACTGAGACCTGATGTTGGTGTCAAAACCGGCGGATCTTGGGTAGGGGGTCCTGAACTGTGCGTCTAGCCGGATGGTAACAGGAGACAAGGGACACGATGTTTTTACCTAGATTCGGGCCCTCTCGATGGAGGTAAAACCCAACTCCTACTTGATTAATATTGATGATATGGGTAGTACAAGAGTAGATCTACCACGAGATCAAAGAGGCTAAATCCTAGAAGCTAGCCTATGGTCTGGTTGTTGTTCGTCTATCGACTAGCTTGGCGCTGGTTTATATAATGAACCAGAGGCCCAGGATAACAAGAGTCCTAGCCGAATATGCCGGTGGGGGAGGATTGCTTCTCTTGATCGCCAAGTCTTGTGGAATCTTCCTTGTATGCGGCAGCTGTCCTGACTGGCCCATGAGTATACGGCCATGGGGGTCCTCGGCCCAATCCAACTGATCGGGAGACGACGTGGTGAGTACCCCCTAGTCCAGGACACCGTTAGTAGACCCTGAATCGGTCTTCAAGTTAGGGACGCTCCTCGATTCTTCCAAACTTTTCTTCATCTTCAGTTACCGGTCTTGAAAACTGGTTCAACAAATCTTCTCATCTTCGATCTTGAGGATCGCCGAAGTGCATTCGACGAGTTTATACGTTGGGTATCTGAGGAGCCCCTTTAAGTTTCCGGCCTTTATCAATGCCTTGTTATTTTTATGCCACACCTAGGGTTTGTGGTTGTTCCCGGGAGGCAATGCCCTCTTGTATCTGAGCTCTAACGCCGGACTGAATTCGAGGTATCTTTTTGCAGCCGAGCACCAATGCCGGGCTGCTTTCGAGCTCCAATGCCGAAATGTATCCGAGCTCCGACGCCGGACTGCGTCCAAGCTCCAACGCCGGACTGCGTCCAAGCTCCAACGTCGGACTGCATCCAAGCTCCAACGCCGAACTATATCCAAGATTTTATAGATCATCTTTGTCCAAAAAAGTTGAAGGAGTTTAGCTGAGCTTAATGCCAGAAATGCCCTCTAAGGAGCCAGCCACTTGCATCCGAGCTATATGCCGAACTGCTTCCGAGGTGGTTCAGCACCTCGGTCATGGGCTGATTTTTGGTCAATATTTTTTATTGATTCAATTTATTCACTGACGAGATATATAGCCAGTAGCCCTCAAGGTTGTATCGGTCTAAAACCCGAGATGCACCTGAAGGATGACATAAGACCGCTGATCCCAGTAACCGCTGAGACTCAAGTTAATTTGCAAAATCGGCCTGAGGATCAAGTCTTAGCTCGGCAGAATACTCCGGGACACAAAAGGCAGCATGCTCAGTCCTCGAGACTCAGGTTGGGTGCGGCCGACCAACCTGAGGATCAAAATCTCCTCGGAAACTGTATTGCACTTCAAATTTTCTGCATAGAACAGGCAATGCAGTAGCCCCCGAGACACTAGTCGGGTGGCGACACCAGATCAGGGGATCGATGTGCCCCTTTAATATTTGTCAATAATAAGCCCGAAGCCCAATAGCCCCCGAGCCTTAATGCGGGCACGGGTGGCCGAATTGAGGATCGATATCCATAGTAAAATCACAAATTATGTGTAATGACTCTATGTATCCAAGTACTTTATGTCATTAATGCTCGGATCTGTATTGTACAAAACTTTGTTGATCGACCATCGGCTTCAACCTCCTCGGCCAGTAGCCAAGGAGTGTTTGTCCTACTTTATAAAGCCTTTAAAAGGGCAGAGATTTATGACAAACAAGGCAATCTGGCCATACGGTTTTATAAACAAAGGTACGCAGAGAGATATGTTATATTACTGTTTAACATAGGAAATGTCTCCCAAAGAAAATAGTCCCACTATCGGTTCCTTTCTTTGGGTTGTCATGCTAAGCATGATCACGAAACCTCAGCTCTAATGGAAGAGCAAAATATTGAGGATTTAGTTTGGGAGGCCAGTTACTAGCCCCCGGTAGTGTTCGGCGACAGTCGAGGTCAAGCCATAAACACTTCGGCCAATGTTATGGACGGCCCGTCATCTAATATAGTCATCGGATCGCTGACCAGTTTACTCCTATTGTGATAGTCAGTTTTCGGCTTTCCTCCACTGAGGTGCTTGACCATGTGAGCTGGAAGCACAATCGTAGTGGTTCTCCCTTGGCACACCTAGCCGAACAAAGCGGAACGTAGGTGGCAAACACAGGAGCCGGGCAACCCAACTATTAACCGAAGACACAATTCGAAACCGATGCATATATAGCAATATCCGAGAATGTTTTTGCCGAATCCCTAAAGGTGTCTGGCGTTGCACTGCGAGACTAATGCTGGAAACGCACAAATAGTTTAAAAGTGCCATAGGCTCGAAAAGCCAAAAAACTTATTCAAAAGTTTAATGTCCAAACTAGATCAAGTATTCGGTGCCAAATCAAAAATTGGAAAGAAAAAAAAAGTGCTTCTGCCGTGCTTTAACATGACACATCCTATCTCGAGACTTCAAGCGGGTCAGCCTATGATGTCAACCTCCTATCCCGAAGGCGGAGTACTTCTCGTTAGGCCGGTTTAGCAAACTTTAGCGGCTTTGGGAGAGAAATTAGGCGCCCCGGCTATTGACCGCACACTCGCGTCGAAAAAAGGAGTGATAAATAGTATTAATAATAATAACTTTGCAACAACTAAGAAGAAAAACGCTTTTTACAAAACGGCTCAAATAAACTTAAGAGCCCCCAAGTGACTTGAGTAAAAGAATGATTTTATGTACCAAAGTACTTATATCATATCTATGTTCACCCAAACTTTATACGCGTCTTAACCGACCATCGGCTTCTCCCTCTTCGGCAAGGGCCGAAAAGTGTTATGTACTCCACCTGTCGAGAATATCGATGGTGTTTCCAATAACCAGGCAATCAGGCCATAAGGGTGTAACAGACAAAGCGCACTCAAGGAACTTATGCTATATTACTAACAAAGTGTAAGAAGCATCTTCGAAGAAAATAGTACCCCCACCGATACCTTTCTTCGGTGCTCATTATTACTATGAGACTTGTGCAATAGATTTTTTGTACTCATGAGTTCCATTGTGTGCCGACCATGATTGAAAACAACAAGAGCGCTAGCTTTCGGCTTCACCCAGTCTGAGGTCAGAGCTCGAAGGACCCGGTCGTGACAATCGCAGAGGTGCTCCCTTTACCCCCTAGCCGAAGAATCGGGAACGTAGGGGTAAGCACAGGAGCCAGGCAACCCAGCTTGCAAATCTCTTAAGTCAATATGGTGCATATTGTGGCATAATACACGAACAAGGAACGAAGCTGTACAAGTATAATCATATGCAAGAGGAAAAAGCTTCATGAAGGAAGCCCCCAAGTGAACGGGGTATTTGAATTTGTGTGTCACAAACGAAGTTTGGACAAGGAAATTTTTTACAAGAAACTTTTTTCCAAAAAAGTATAATGCTTGGTCGAACCAAACACAAGTTAAAAATTAAAACTTTGAGAATGAAGGCAACTTAGCTAGTTAATGTGTTCAGTATTGATGACGTGGTCCGAGCTTGATGCGGGACAAGGTTCCATCCCCCAAGCTGGTCCCGAGGTGGCGGAGCAAAGAGCTCAGCACTGCGAAGTGGTGACATAGCACGGGCAGTGCAGGCCGGCAGAGTGATGCCGAAGTCCCCGGCATGGGGTAATGAAGTGTTGATGAAGCCCCCCGTCCAGCCGAGGTGACGCCAAAGGATATAGTCCGGCGGGATCCTTTTCCTGTGCACAAAAAATAGTGCAAACCGGAGATAATAGTAATAATAATAATAATAATAATAATAATAATAATAATAATAATAATAATAATCGTTGCATAATAAATAATTTATGCAAAGTGAGTAATAGAAGAAATATGGCCTGGCGCCGAAGTCAATGTCGATGCAGGGCATCAGCGTGTTGCGGTAAAGGCGTGACAAAGCCTGAATTCATAGGTCGGTCCGAGTTCCGGATGCGGCGTTCACCGGACTATGTACGGAAACTGGCCGAACCACCGTGCGATCATCGTTAATGCGACCACCATCTGATAGACCTGCATACATATGATGGACAAACCGGAGTAATAGTTCCTTGGGAAAAATGAACCCAAACAAGCAAAAAATACTATGATTAATAGCACCTGGTTTATTTGTTATAGCAATCCGAAGAAAGGTGATTCCCAAAATTGGGACTCGATCCGTACACCCATTGCCTGATGGGCAATAGAGCGATGGCATGGCAATGCCGGCAAAGGTAGGCTTGCCGAGGCAAAGCCGTCGGTCCAGCTAATCATGACGAAGCTGGTCGGCCGGTGACGCCAAAGTCACCAAAGTAGGTTGATGAAGAGATGGCGAAGCCCCTGGTCCAGCCAAGATGTCGAAGCCTCGATGTCAGCCGATGATTCAAAGTAGATCAGTGTGATGGACACCAGCTTGAAGAAGCAATAGTGCGGCCCTGCCGATGCAGGTCGTGACGTGGTCAATGCCGGCTTGATGAAGTGACCGTGTGGTGATGCCGATGTGCCCGCTCCGTGTAATCCGTGGGGCGGCGATGTTGGTGACGGTTTATCCTTCGTGATGCCGAACTCTTGTTCGGCTTGCCGAGATGATGATCCAAAGAACTTGAGCTCGGCTCAACAAAGTGACGACGTGCCTAGCGCAGGTCGGTAGCCGTGGAGCAATATTGCCGGACTGGTTTGACACCAGCATGATGTTGAATATCATGTTCAAAAGATTTTAGAGTTAGTGGGATGTGTTCGGGAACAAAACACAATACCCGATAATAAACTTCCTTCAAAAAGGATGTCCAAAATCACGTTCGTAAAAAAGACGAACTCGGGTCGGATTCGTTTTCGCGCAGAAAACAGATCCGAAAAGTGATGCACTAATCGCAAGGTTCCCGGAGTTTGGACGGTCGGATTGAGCTGACATTTTGAGGGGTGGTACATATAGGAATTCCGCAGCCGATAAACTGTTGGATCTTCCAAAGGATGTCCGAGCTAGAAGCTGGACACCACGCCCTAAACTCATCCGGATTCTCGTCCAGATTCAATACGGCTCCGGTATATCGGAGATTGCCGGAGATTCCTCCATCGAAACTCGACGAAATTTTCCAGGGTTGTTGTAGACTCAATTCCGCACAATTCCGCTGAAGAAATCGTTAAAACAACAATCGAGGAGGCGGTGGTGGCGGACACAAGTTCGCTGTCCAGAAAAACAGCACGGTCGCCCGAGGGCAATGTTGGCGTTGAGCCCCTGGGCTACCTGGATGATTCATCCATGATCTTGACAGAGATCGGAGTTGATGTTGATGAAGGCCCTCATCTGAACATGACGATCGGAGGTAGGGCGCAGTCCTTGGTCGAACCAGGGTGACCAGTCGAGCTGGTGACGAAGATGCTGAAGTCGCAGTTGATCTGCAGGCGAGCCATCGACCTTTTGCCGAACACACAGTGGAACTCTCAATGAAAGCACCAATGTGGGTGTCAAAACCGGCGGATCTTGGGTAGGGGGTCCCGAACTGTGCGTCTAGGCGGATGGTAACAGGAGACAAGGGACACGATGTTCTTTTCCAGGTTCGGGCCCTCTCGATGGAGGTAAAACCCTACTCCTGCTTGATTAATATTGATGATATGAGTAGTACAAGAGTAGATCTACCACGAGATCAAAGAGGCTAAACCCTAGAAGCTAGCCTATGGTCTGATTGTTGTTCGTCTATCGACTAGCTTGGCCCTGGTTAATGTAATGCACTAGAGGCCCAGGATAACAAGAGTCCTAGCCGAATACGCCGGTGGGGGAGGAGTCCTTGTCTTGATCGTCAAGTCTTGTGGAATCTTCCTTGTATGCGGCAGGTGTCCGGACTTGCCCATGAGTATACGACCATGGGGGTCCTCGGCCCAATCCAACTGATCGGGAGACGACGTGGTGAGTATCCCCTAGTCCAGGACACTGTCACCCGAGTTGCCCCAAGGGAAGCCGCATACGACTCTAGTTTGGACCAACACCCTCAGCACTGCCCCCTGTATGTAGAAAAGAATCCTCGGGTTCATGACGCCCTATGCCAATTAATTATTTAGTTCAAGTATTATTATGGCAAATGTAAAACCAATGTTGGGCCTTGCTGGAAGAGTTTTATTCAAAGCGAATTGTCAAGAGGGGCCCATAAACCCTCATCATGTTAGGGACGCAAAATCAAGGAACATAACACTGGTATGACGGAAACTAGGGCGGCAAGAGTGGAACAAAACACCAGGCATAAGGCCGAGCCTTCCACCCTTTACCAAGTATATATGTGCATTAATTAAAATAAGAGATATTGTGATATCCCAAGATATCCATGTCCCAACATGGAACAACCTGTAACTACACCTGCAACTAGCAATGCTATAAGAGGGGCTGAGCAAGGCGATAACCTAGCCAATCAACAGTTCGCTGGGATCGTGAAAAACGGTTAGAGGCTGTTTCATGGCATATAGGGAGGCTTGGTAAACAAGTGGTAGGAAGCACGACATAGCGATAGCATCGAGACAACTAGCATAGCAATGATAGTAGTGAGATCTAGGATAACGATCATCTTGCTTGAAATCCAAGATCGAGTCCATGAAGAAGACGAAGCCACGTAGACAAACCAAGCATAGTGGAACGAATCCTCACGATCGCAACGAAACAGTAACTATCGAGAAGAAGCACAACCGGAAAGAAGCAAACAACACGGTAAACACACAACACACAAACATGACATGCTGCTCAACCAATTATGATGCAAGACAAGGCTATATGATCCTACTCATGGAAAGGGATGATGCATACAAGAACATCACATCTAAGCAAGTTTAAATGAGGCCGAAAACAACATATAACAATTTCGGTAAGTCCTCATATGTTAATTTCGAAATTGGTCCAGATCTGAATAACATATTATATTCAAGTTGTTAAAAAGCAAGTTAAAATGCCCCATGATGATCTACATGAAAATCTACTCAAGTTACACATAAAGTTCAGTTAATTCAGAGCTATGGCCTAGAAGATATGAGCAACACAAGTTAAACATGGCATTGATGCAAAATGCATTCACACATCAAGCACACATGCTCAAAACAATTATGCAACAAGATAATATGAAACTACATGCAATTCTAAGCAAGTTTCATATAGAGAATGTGTCGGATTTCAGGTTCCGGCAAACCCTTGATGTTCGAACACTGGGGTGCGCGCGGAGATTTCGCCCACTACCTACATGTTCCTCGCCAACTCGCTAAGATCTAAACTACGAATGGAACAACACAAGGGACATAGAGTTTATACTGGTTCAGGCCACCATTGTGGTGTAATACCCTACTCCAGTGTGTGGTGTGGTGGATTGCCTCTTGGGCTGGTGATGAACAATACAAGGAAGAATAGCCTCGCGAGGGTCTGTTCTTGGCTGGTGCGATGAACTGCAAGGAGGAGTTCAGTTGCTCTATCTACTGGTTTCTTGGTGAGGATTCATATGCCTCTACCCCGGGGGTGGCTAGTCCTATTTACAGGCAAAGGCCCTGGGCCTCTTCCCAAATATTGAGCGGGAAGGGGCGCCAACAATTGGCCATTTTGAAGGGGAACATCGGGTACACTTATCCTGACTAAAGTTGGTCCTCGCCTGTCAAAGGCTCTGGTGGTGACGCTTGCTTGGGCTCCACAATGACTTCCTTCCTGCCGTTGGGCTGGTCTTGGTCTTGTTTCACCGAAGTGGATGCCTTTGCTTGATGCTCTCGCTTGAGCTGGCTCCCTTTGCACCAAAGAGGAAAGGAGGACACTTCGCGGGCTGGCGCCCGACTGGCGCCCTTGGTCGTCATGGCTTGAGTCACGAGCACATCGCGAGGTACCCCGCTTTGATCTCTGCGCCTCCTCGCGAGCTAGCCTGATGAGGCCGCGCCTGTGGAAGCTCCTTGTCGTCCGTCCCGCGAGGCTTGGCCCCTCGCGAGGTTCTTCAGCTTGTCTTGATGAAGATGGGCCGCGCTGGGCCCCCTTTGAGCCACACCGCAGGCTGCAGGCAGGCAAGTCTGGGGACCCCCGTTCCCAAAACGCCGACAGTAGCCCCGGGCCCACGGCGCGTCCGGACTTGGCCGAGCAGAGAGGCGAAAGGGCAAGTGCAAAGCGCCGTGGGCCCTAACAGCCTGCGGCCTTGGGCGCCGCATGGCGGTTGATTGGACGTGGGCGTCTCCGCTTCCCCATGACGCCTCGGCAACTGCGTGAATTGAAAAGTCCCGGCATGCAGAGCGAGTCATGATTACCTGCGATCGTGGAGGTCGGCGGTTGGCCTCCCCTGGCTTTAAGTACGTCATGTCGCGTGCCCTTCCAGTTCATCCCCTCTTGCTTCTCCTTCTTCTCCATGGCTCCGTCAAGGAAGTTCTCGGCCGCAGAGAAAGGAAAGGCCCGCCAGGTTGAGCCTGCCTCTCCCCCGCCCAAGCGCGCTCGAGGCCGCCCTCGCAAACACCCTGTGGCCTCCATGGCGGCTCCTCGCGGTCGCGGAGGTGACTTCCCGCGCGGTGACGGGTGGCTAGCAGCGGTCGGGGGGCGTGCTTCGGCCGTGCGACCCCCTAGGCCGCGCTTTCACACTGCGGTGGTGCTGCTGGAGTTCGTTGTGTGGGCGGCGGAGTCGACTAGCGCCCAACTTCAGCTCCCTCGCTTCCTCCTGGGCGAGCTCCCGGCTGGCGCCCCGGGCAGCCTCTGGCTCCAGGCAGATGGCTGCTGCAGCCGGGCCTCGTGGGCTTCGCTGGAGGTCTTCGGGTCTGGGAGCCTGGCCTTGACCCGCAGCTGGCAGACGTCTGCCCGTGCGCGTGGCCTGAGCCGTCGGTGCACCCTGCACTTCAAGTTCGATGGTGATGCCACCCTCTACGTGAGGGTGTTTGGGGAAGATGGTCGCCGCGCAGGGTGCTGCCCTGAAGACGACGACCGCGGCCGGGGACCCAGCCCCGGCGAGGACGGAGAGGACAGCGTGCGCGTGGTTGGCAGCGCCCAGGGTTACTCAAGCTTCACTGGTTCTTCTTCGGGCAGCAACTCTTCTAGCAGCGGCCGCGGTCAGCCTCCACGCCGTCGTGCCTGCTTGGAGGGTGGTAGCGGGTTTGCCCGCCGTCGCGCCTCGGTGAAGCACGAGAGGGAGTCCGCCTGAGCTCCGGAGGCGGGACGAGGCTTCCCTGAGGGCCGGTGTAGGGCGAGCTTCGCCTGATTCATCCTTTCTTTTCCTTTTTCCTGCGCAAAAAGATAATAGTGTGGGGCCCCGTGGGGGCGTGTTTGGGTTACCGTTGTTAATCATCGTACTATTTCCGTTATTTTGGTATTGTTCCTTCCGGCCGCATGCTCGCGCGTAGGTAATTCCCAGCCTCAGCCGTGGGGGCGCCCGACCCAGGTCCTGTATTCGTGTCGCGGTGCCCGTGAGGCACGGACTGGAGGGGTGCTCCTGCAGTGGACCCGGGTTATGAAACCTTGAACGATAAGGACAGAAACACTTGCGAGGGCGCTCGGGATGCCCCCTTGCGAGACCTTTCACAAGAGAAATCGAACCAGGAGGGCGAAAAGTCGAAGATACACAAGTCAAAAGATGGCGATAGTTTCAATAAAACTTCAAATGAGAATGAACTAGCCAACTGTAGAAAGCAAATGAAAAAGCCGCGTCCGGCACCTAGTCTAGTCTTCGACGTCTTCTCACCAGCGCGGAGCTAAGTGCTGCCACTGGGCGTGGGAGGGAGCCCCAGGGCCTGAGGGCGGCGCTCCTGAGACTCCGGGGCGTGTACAGCCCCAACTCATTATTACGTGAGAGTGTCACGGGCGGCGAGCTTCACAGGCGTTGGCGTTCTTCACATGCTCCGGGCCTTTCTTGGGGGAAGCAAGCTTCACGGGCATTGGCCCTCTTCACAGGCTCCGGGCCTTTTCCAAAACGCGACAGCTTCACAGGCATTCGCCTTCTTCACAGGCTCTGGGCCTTTTCCAAAAAGATGACCTTCACAGGCATTCGCCTTCTTCACAGGCTCCGGGCCTTTTCCAAAAATGAGCTTCACACGCATTCGCCTTCTTCACAGGCTCTGGGCCTCTTCCTAAAAGATGATCTTCACAGGCATTCGCCTTCTTCACAGGCTCTGGGCCTTTTCCAAAAAGATATTATTCACAGGCATTCGCCTTCTTCACAGGCTCTGGGCCTTTTCCAAAAAGATGATCTTCACCGGCATTCGCCTTCTTCCCAGGCTCCGGGCCTTTTAAGGGTAAAACCTCCGGAGGTGGTGGATGTTCCACGCATTCTGGACTGGCACCCCCTCCTAAGTCTCCAAGCGCACGGAGTCAGGCCTGGAAACATGAACAACCTTGAATGGGCCCTCCCACATAGGAGAGAGCTTATGTAGTCCCTCCCTGGAGAGAACCCGCCTGAGCACGAGGTCCCCTACCTCAAGAGTTCTGGGGCGGATGTTGCGGCAGTGGTATCGCCGCAGTGCTTGTTGGTATCTCGCCGCTCGCAATGCGGCTTCTCGGTGACGCTCCTCCCCCAGCACGAGGTCCATCCCCCGCATGGCGTCCTGCTGCGCCACGTCGAACGCCAGGACCCGTGCGGAACGACGTCTGACCTCGTGAGGGAGGACCGCTTTGGCTCCATAGACCAGAAAGAACGGGTTCTTCCCAGTCGGATTGGTTGCGTCATGCGGATGAACCACAACACGGACTGAAGCTCATCGTACCAACCTCTGCCACAGGCTTCCAGCTTCTTCTTGAATGTTCTGGTCTTGAGGCCCCTCAGGACCTCCGCGTTGGCCCGCTCGGCCTGGCAGTTTCTTCGGGGGTGCGCCACTGAAGGGTAGCATATCTGCATTCCAAGGATAGCACAGTATGTTTTGAAGAGGTTACTGGTGAACTGCAAACCATTGTCGGTGATGATGCGGTTTGGCACCCCGATTCGGCTCACGATGCCCTTGATGAACTTGACTGTTGAACCCGCTGGGATGGTGCGGACGGCTTCCACTTCGGCGCACTTGGTGAACTTGTCCACGACGACGTAGAGGTAGCAATAGCCCCCCGGCGCCCGAGGGAACGGGCCAAGGATATCCTGCCCCTAGACTGCGAATGGCCATGAGAGGAGTATAGTCTGCAGACCTCCTACCGGCTGATGGATCTGCTTGGCATGGAATTGGCAGGCTTCGCAGGCCTTCACTAGTTCGATAGCGTCATTGAGTGTAGTAGGCCAATAGAAGCCGCTGCGGAATGCCTTGCCCACAAGGGTCCGTGATGACGAGTGGTGCCCACAGTCTCCACCGTGTATTTCCGCCAGCAGCTCTTTCCCTTGCTCCCTGGATGTGCAGCGTAGGGATACATCATTTGGTCGCTTCCGGTAGAGTTCTCCATCCCTGATACAGTACGCTGTGGCTTGCCGCGCCACACACTCCGCTTCCTCCTCCTTCTCTAGAAGGGTCCCTTGTGTCAAGTAACTCTGGAGCTCTATGACCCAGCACCCCTCCTGAGGCTCCATCATCAGGAGCAGGCACGCTCCTGAGGCTGGGCCATAGACCGGAGCTCCCGAGGCAGGTGGCTGGGGGAGCTCCTCCCGAGGCTGCGCCCTGTTTGATAGTGATGGCATGGCCGAGGGCTTGAAGAGCCGCTCCTCGAAGACGCCAGGCTCCTGAGGTAACCACCTGGATGCTCATTTGGCGATGTCATCGGCCTCCTGATTGGTGCCACGGGGCACATGCTGCAACTCCAACCCCCAGAACTGCTTTTCCATCCTGCGGACCTCCGCGAGGTAGGCCTCCATGTGCTCATCTTTTGGCTCGTACACTTTGTTGGAGAAATTGACGAGGAGTTGCGAATCGCCCTTGATGGTAAGGCTGTTTACCCCTAGGGCAGCCGTAGCCTTCAAGCCTGCTATCAGACCTTCATACTCCGCTATGTTGTTGGAGACCTTTTCGCCTTGCTGGAACAGAGCTGCACGGCGTAATAGAGCTTGTCCTGAGTGGGAGATATGAGCACCGCCCCAGCCCCAGCGCCATGCCTGGAGAACGCTCCGTCGAAGTACATGACCCAGCCTTTTGGCGCCTCGCTTCCTGGGGAGAGGGATCAATCCTCGCCGGCCTTGAGGCCTGGTGCCTCCGTCCATTCGGCCACGAAATCCGCTAGCGCGACCCCCTTGATGACTCTGGTCGTGCTGAATTCGAGCTGAAATGGTTGCAGTTCAATGTTCCACTCGGCGACCCTTCCGGCCGAGTTAGGGCTCCTGAGCACCCTTTCCAAGGGGTACGCTGAGACAACCTTGATATGGTTACCCTGAAAGTAGTGTCGCAGCTTGCGCGAGGCCACCAGTAGCGCGAGGAGGAGTTTCTGAGGCATGGGGTACTGTGCCCTCGCATCCCGCAACACCGTGCTGACAAAGTACACTGGGTGCTCGACGAGGCTTGGAGCGTCGGTGCTATTGGCGTCCTCCGGAGGCCGTGGCGCCTCCTGAGGTGGTGGAGCCTCCAGAAGCTGGTTGCCTGGGGGAAGGGCCTCTTGCGCTCCCAGTGCACTCCCCTGCGGCGGCTGATCCTCCTCAGCCGTGGTGGTGATCTCTACGAGTCCTTCTTGGTCCTGCTTTGCCTTGACACGGGTAGCTGCCATGGCCTTGGTCCAGCGCTCCTCCCTAACCGCCACCAGAGCCACGCTGGCGGAGTAGGGAGTGGCGGCGCGGTAGAGTACCAAGGGCTCTTGAGGGCGTGGGGCCACCATCACCGGAGGGATGGTTAGGTATCTCTTGAGATCTTGGAACGCCTTGTCGGCCTCTTTAGTCCATTCAAAGGGCCCCTTTTTCTTCATCAGCTGGAAGAAAGGTAGCGCTCGCTCCCCTAACCTGGAGATGAAGCACCCTAGCGCAGTCACGCGCCCAGTGAGCTTCTGCATCTCTCTGAGGGTCTTTGGTAGGCTCATGTCCTCGACTGCCTTGACCTTTTCTAGGTTGGCCTCGATGCCTAGGTGGGACACGAGGAAACCCAAGAGCTTACCCGAGGGGACTCCAAACACACACTTCTCCGGGTTGAGCCATAGGCTTACTGCGTTGAGGTTTGCGAAGGTTTCCTCCAGGTCTTGTATCAGGGTCTTGGCCTCGCGATACTTCACCACAATGTCATCGATGTACATGAGCCACTGAAAGGTTGCCCCCGTGTTGCGCAGTCCGAACGGCATGCATGTATAGCAGTACACCCCATACGGGGTCAGGAAGGCCGTCTTCTCCACGTCTTCCACTGCCATCTTGATCTGGTGATACCCAGAGAAGGCATCCAAGAAGCATAACAGGTCGCACTCAGCGGTAGAATCGACGATCTGATCGATGCGAGGGAGCAGGAACGGATCTTGCGGGCATGCTTTGTTGAGGTTGGTGAAGTCGACACACATGCGCTCCTTCCCTCCCTTTTTTGGCACAACCACAGGGTTGGCCAACCAATCTGGATATCGGACCTCACGAATGACCCCCGCGGCTTCTAGCTTGCGGGTTTCCTGGACGATGAAGGCCTGCTTTTCAGTGGACTGCCGCCTCGCTTTCTGCTTCACGGGGTGCACGTTGGGGCACACGTTGAGGTGGTGCTCGATTACGCCCCGTGGGATCCCTGCCAACTGATCGGGCTCCCAGGCGGATACCTTCTTGTTTGCACACAGGAACTTGACCAGGGCTTCCTCCTGCTCGGGGCCGAGGTGGGCGCCTATGGTGAAAGTGGCGTTAGTGGACCCGTCCATGTCGACGGGTATCTGCTTGGTCTCCGCCTTGTCCTGGGTGAACAACTATTTCTTCTTGGTTGGTGCAGCCCCCTTGGGCTCGGGGGTCCCCGCGTCGGCGGGCTGTGCTGATGCCGCCGTCCTGAACGCGAGCTTGAGCGCTCGCAGCGCATCCCCGGTGTCCCCAGGCACGGTGAGGACACCGCTACTCCCGGGCATCTTCATAAGGTTGTACGCCGGGTGAGTCGCGGCCATGAATTGGGCCAGTGCTGGATAGCCGAGGATGGCATTGTAGGGGAGGCCGATGGGGGCGATATCGAAATCGACCTGCTCCGTACAGAAATTGTCGTAGGTGCCAAAAGTTACTGGGAGCCGGATCTGTCCCAAGGAGCTGGATGACCCGCCCCCGACGCCCGAGAAGGGCCGGCTGGGCTGCAGCTGCTCCCGGGGTATGCGGAGGAGGTTGAAGGCCTCAACTGAGAGCATGCTGAGGCCTGCACCGCTGTCGATGAGAGTCCTGGTGATAGCCACCTGGCAGATGGTGGGGGTGCACAGCATGGGGAGCGCACCCGAGCAGGCCGAGTTGGAGGGGTGGTCCTCCGAGCTGAAGGCCAGCCTGGCCCCTGCCGCGTGGAGGCGGCGCCGACTCGGCGGACGAACGGCTTGACGTGGTGACTGGAGGGCGGCGCCTGCGAGCCGCCCAGGAGGGCCGCGACAACCGGGGAGGCCGGCGCGGCGTGGTGGGCGAGGAAGAGGCCGCGCGGCTCTTCCCAAGAGGCCACGGAGGGATGCTGGGACGATGCTTGCTGCTCGTTCCCCGCCGGGCCGGTGGCGGCGTTGACGGCAGGCGACGGGGAACGACGAGGGCGCCCGCCGACGGGAGCTGTCTGGGCGACACGGGAAGCGAGGGCGGCTCGGCGCTTGGCGCGGGCCAGACGAGCGTCAGACATGGATGCGATGGTCGTGGAAGAACAGGGCGACGGAAGACGAATTCCGGTGCACCCCTACCTGGCGCGCCAAATGTCGGATTTCGGGTTCCGGCAGACCCTTGATGTTCGAACACTGGGGTGCGCGTGGAGATTTCGCCCTCTACCTACCTGTTCCTCGCCAACTCACTAAGATCTAAACTACGAATGTAACAACACAAGAGACACAGAGTTTATACTGGTTCAGGCCACCATTGTGGTGTAATACCTTACTCCAGTGTGTGGTGTGGTGGATTGCCTCTTGGGCTGGTGATGAACAATACAAGGAAGAAGAGCCTCGCGAGGGTCTGTTCTTGGCTGGTGCGATGAACTGCAAGGAGGAGTTCAGTCGCTCTATCTACTGGTTTCTTGGTGAGGATTCAGATGCCTCTACCCCGGGGGTGGCTAGTCCTATTTATAGGCAAAGGCCCTGGGCCTCTTCCCAAATATTGAGTAGGAAGGGCACCAACAATTGGCCATTTTGAAGGGGAACATCGGGTACACTTATCCTGACTAAAATTGGTCCTCGCCTGTCAAAGGCTCTGGTGGTGACGCCTGCTTGGGCTCCACAATGACATCCTTCCTGCCGTTGGGCTGGCCTTGGTCTTGTTGCACCGAAGTGGATGCCTTTGCTTGATGCTCTCGCCTACGCTTGCTCCCTTTGCACCAAAGAGGAAAGGAGGACACTGCGTGGGCTGGTGCCCGACTGGCGCCCTTGGTCGTCATGGCTGGCGTCACGGGCACCTCACGAGGTACCCCGCCTTGATCTCTTCGCCTCCTCACAAGCTAGCCTGATGAGGCCGCACATGTGTTAGCTCCTTGTCGTCCGCCCCGCGAGGCTTGGCCCCTCGCGAGGGTCTTGAGCTTGTGTTGATGAAGATGGGCCACGCTGGGCCCCCTTTGAGCCACGCCACAGGCCGCAGGCAGGCAAGTCTGGGGACCCCCATTCCCAGAATGCTGACAGCATGCTCAAAACGAAGCATCGGTGTAACACATACACTCTAAACAAGTTTAAAGGACAAGCTGTCCAAAACAGCAAGTAGGCACTTTGCAATCATCAAAACAACATGCTACAGGAACTCTATATAGCAAGCAAGGGCATGGAATCAAATTAAATATAACAAAGAGAAAATAGCATCAAGGCATCATATGCATATGGCTCATGGATTAGTGGGAACCAATAGGACAAGATTGAATGTTAAAACAGTTTCAGCGAGTGTAAAGCAATAACATTACCATAGCATGTTTATGAGTGTGGAACATAGGTCATATGAAGTCAAAAATTATCAAAAATGCCATGCGAACAAAGTACTGATAGCATGCTTAAATTCGTGTAATTGGAGCATCCCCAGAAGAGGTATGGATTAATCAATATCAAGCTCACAACATGGCGTCATGAAGTTAACAGAAAAGTGGAACATTATATAGGCATGTTCATGGCAATGAAAACATATGTTAGATGACATATATAAGGCATCAAAAGCCATGGCATGATAGAGAATAACATGTACATCAAAACATGTTAACTAGGCATCTCCAGATTAAGCATGGATTTGATGTCAGCATCAAGCAAACATGACATCATAAGATAATAGATTTAGACTTGACTGAATATTAACAGCAAGTGGGCCACTTCACAAGCTTGATGCACTCACTACAGTGCATATCAAAATACATGAATTGAGTCACTGCAAAGATGGAACAATTATTCTCCTAAAACATGATAAAATGACACAAAAAGATATAAAAAATGACAAAATGACAAGTTATACTAGTTTTCAGTAGTTAATAGCAACATGCACTATTGCAACAGGGATTAACATGTCAAGATGCACTCTTAACATGAATGAAAAGCACACCAAATGTAGAGCATGAATAGTAGTACATTTTCATATCAAGATCATCACCATAGGATCAACAAGGACAAAGTTACACCACTCACAAGATGCATACATAATGTTAACAAGCAGCAAATTTCAGCAGTTTATATCACTTAGCAGTTTTGCAACGAAGATTAAGGCATCAATATTAAGAGTAACATGAATGAAAACTATACTAGCATGTAGAGTATCAAGAGATTAACATTTTGACATATCATACACCGAATATGGATAACTATGGACAAAGTTACAACATGACAAAGATGCATGCGATATGATGATTTTCAGGGACGACAGTTTCATAGAAGAAAAAAAGAACAGGTGAGAGCTATTTACCTAAGTAGCACACTGGGCGAGGGATGGACTTGGGTGCTCACTTTGGGCCCATGGGCTGGTCCGTGGTTCTGGGTGGTCCGGTTCAGGCTACTGTTCGGGGCGGTCCAGGACGACGCTCCGGCGAGGGAGGCTAACGCGGCGGGGCGCTAGATTTGGGCTGCGCCGGCCCAAATCGGGGCGTCGGGAAGCACGACAAGGCTCCGGCGAGCTCCTGGCAGCGGCGCTCCTAGGGAGAGTGAGCACGAGAGAGAGGGGTTCAGGGGAAAGGGAGAGGAAAAGCAGGGCAACAGGGTCGACCTCGAGGTAGTCGGCGGCGGCTCCGGTGGACTGGTCCATGACGGAGGAAGACGGCGGCACGGCGCTAGGGCACGGGAGGAGGCGAGCGGGGGCATGGGTACGGGGCGATGCGGGCTCGGGTCGGGCTCCCCACGACTAGTTCTGGGCCCTGGCGAGCTCGAGGGCTTCGCGGCGGCGCGGGGAGGCCAGGGGGCGACATGGAGCTCCCCCCAGTGGCTGGAGGGCGTCGGCTGGAGGCAGCGCGCCCACTGGCGACTCGCCAAGTGGCATTGAGGAGGTGGCGAAACACGATGAGGGCAGCGTTGGCTGATGGTTGGGGGCGCGGAAAACAAGGTGGGGGTTGGAGGAGGCCAAAAATGACAGGGGGAGGTGTATATATATGGAAGGGGGCTAGTGTTAGGGGTTTTGGGGGCTTTCAGAGCCCTCCGATCTTGATCGGACGGTTCGGAGTAGAGGAAGGGGTAGGCTGGGCCTAGGAGGGGTTAGTGGGCTGTGTTTAGATGGGCTAGACTGAGAAGAGAGAAGGAAAGGGCAGCCCGACAACTATTTCGGAGACCGAAACGTCCGACGAAGACACCGACTATATTGCGGCTGTATGAATAACGGTTTGGCTATCAAACGGACTCCAAATGCGATGAAATTTGGCAGGCGGTCTACCTACACTATAATAAGACTGCATGCCAACTATCATCCCATTCCGAGAACATTTTTATGCCACTTATAAAATAATATTTTGGAGGTGCCGCGAGCGCGTGCGAGTGTGGGTGGGCTCAGAACGAACAACAGAGAGAACTGGGAAACCCAAACAGATGCAAGTTTTAAAAAACATGAGGATGAAATGCAGATGATGACATGGCAAGTGCAACACGCAAGCAAATGACATGGCAACGACGGCGAATAACTGGGAGATACCTAGCGCATCGGTCTCGGGGCGTTATAGGTTGGGCCTAGTGGGCTGCAGGTGGGCTATGGAGAGGAGGTTGGGCTAAGAAGAGAGAAGAGAAGTGCAGCCAGGCAAGGCTTTCCGGAGACCGAAAACAACCGACGTTTGACCAGCGAAAATGCTGATGTATGCTTAACGGTTGGGCTATCAAACGGACATCGAATGTGAAGAAATTTGGTAGGTGGTCTACCTACGCCTATAACAAGACCGCACGCCAACTTTCACCTCATTCAGAGAACAATTTTACGCCACATAAAAAATAATATTTTTGGTGCTGCGGGCGCGTGCGAGTGTGTCTGGGCTCAGAACGGGCAACAGACAAAATGGGGGACCGGGCAACTAGAAATGAATGCAAGTTTTGAAAAACATGCAGATGAAATGCACATGATGACATGGCAAGGTGCAACATGCAAGTGAATGACATGGCAACGACAGCGAATAACTGGATGACATCTGGCGCATCGGACTTGGGGCGTCACATTCGCCTCCCTGTCACCTTTGGAATGCATGACAACTATCGCACCGAGTTCATTGACTTCGACATCACGCGCATCGGGCTCCCGTACAACACCATCCTCGGATACATGGCCCTCGCCAAGTTCATGGCGGTGACTCATCCCAACTACAGCATCATGAAGATGCCAGGAAGAAGGGACGTCCTCACCGTGGCGGGAGACACTGGGGATGCGCTGTTAGCCCTCAGGCTCACCTTCAAGGCCGCAGCGGCTACAAGGCCAAATGCGGGGAGCTCTCCGGAGGGCCCGGGGGCTGCCCCAACGAAGAAGAAGACCTTGTTCTCCCAAGACCGGGCCGAGACGAAGCAAGTACCGGTCAACGAGGACGGGGAGCCAGGAGCTACCTTCGCCATAGGCGCTCGCCTCCCCCGAGACCAGGAGGAGGCCTTGGTCAGCTTCCTCCGTGCGAACAAGGATGTATTTGCGTCACAGGCAACGGACCTGGTAGGCGATCGGCTAGGGTGATCGAAGAGCACCTCATGGTGTGCCCCCACGCGTGCCCAGTGAAGCAGAAAGCGCGGTACCAAGCCCCGGAGAAGCAGTCGTTCATCATCAAGGAGGCCCACAAGCTACAGGAGGCCGTCATTATCCGGGAAGTGCGGCATCCGGAGTGGTTGGCAAACCCAGTCATCGTCCCCTAGAAGAGTGGAAAAGAGAGCATGTTCTTTCACTTCATGAGCCGGAATAAAGCTTGCCCTCAGGATCCGGTCCCTCTTCCCCGCACGACCAGATCGTCGACCCCACCGCCTAGTGCGATATACTGTGCTTCCTGGATGCCTTCTCAGGCTATCATTAGATCAAGATGGCGGTGGAAGATGTAGAGAAGACGGCTTTCTTCACCCCATGGGGGGTGTATTGATACACCTGGATGCCGTTTGGGCTGCGGAATACTGGAGCAACCTTCCAACGGTTGATGCACATCGCCTTGGGCAAGCAGCTTGGGAGGAATGCAGAGGCTTATGTTGATGATATAGTGGTTAAGTCCCTAGAGGCAAGAACCCTTGTTGGAGATCTAGAGGAGACGTTCGCCAACCTGCGCGAGGTGAAGTTGCGTCTTAACCCTAAAAAGTGTGTATTCAGCGTCCCGTCTGGAAAGCTGTTGGGGTTCCTGGTGTCACATAGAGGAATTCAGGCCAACCCGAGAAGGTCAAGGCGATAGAAAGGATGAGCCCGCCTCAAAGTCTCAAGGAAATGCACAAACTGGCGGGCTGCGTGACCTTGCTTGGGTGCTTCATCTACAATCTAGGATAGCGCACCCTCCCATTCTTCAAGCTGATGAAGAGAAAGGGCCCGTTCGAATGGACTCCAGAGGCTGACACAGCTTTCCAAGACCTCAAGAAGTACCTACCTGCCGATCGGTGATGGTAACGCCTCGCCCTCTTGAGCCCATGGTGCTTTACCTGGTCGCCACGCCACAATCGGCCATTGCGGCACTGGTGGCGGTCCGCAAGGAACATGTAGCCAATGGTGTACGACACGGGGCTATGCACCCGCCTAAGGCGCCATGACCTCAGGATAGCAAGCCTGAGGCCACGGCTGCACCCTCAGGAAGTGGGGCTCCTAAGGTCAGGGCCCCTGAGGCAACAGTGCCCCTCCTTAAGGATGGGGCTCCGAGACTCCATCACCTCAAGTGGAACAAGACTCGATGGACACTTACTCCCATGTCGAGCATCTCGTTTACTTCGTCAGCACAGTGCTGCATGACGCGCGGGCGTGTTACCCCATGCTGCAGAAGCTCCTCTTTGCACCCCTCGTTGCCTACAGGAAGCTGCGCCACTACTTCCAAGGCCACCCAATCAAGATTGTCTCAGCCTACCCCCCTAGAGAGGGTACTCCGGAGCCCCAACACTGCAGGAAGGATCTCTGAATGGAATATTGGGTTGCAGGCGTTTCAGCTGGAATTCAGCACCACCCGAGTCATCAAGGGCACAGCCCTCGCTGACTTTGTTGCTGAATGGACCGACACATCGAGCCAAGAAGTGGGTGATAACCACTCCCTTGCCCTAGGAGATGAAGCTCCTGATGGCTGGGTCATGTACTTTGATGGTGCATTCACATGCCGGGCGCGGGGGCTGGAGCCATGCTCATCTTGCCCACCCAAGACAAGCTCCGTTATGCCGTGCAACTCTATTTAGAGGACGGCGAGAAGGTATCCAACAACATCGCCGAATTCGACGGCCTGATCACCGGGCTCAGGGTCGCGGTTGCTCTAGGGGTCAGTCGCATCACCATCAGGGGGTGACTCCCAGCTCCTCATCAACTTCTCCAACAAGGAGTACACGCCGAAGGACGAGCACATGGAGGCATACCTCGAGGAGATACGCAAAATTGAGAAGCAATTCTTAGGGTTGGAACTATAGCACGTACCGTGCGGCACGAACAAGGAGGCAGACGACATCACCAAGAGGGCGTCCCGGCGCCTTCCCCAGGAGGCTGGCATTTTCGAGTAATGGCTCTTCAGGCCGTCGGTAGCCGCCCCGTTCCCGAGCTAGTGCTTCCTCGAGAGGAGCTTCCCGCGACACCCACTGTGTATGCCCCAGCCTGTGACCCGGCTTTGGGGGCCCATCTGCTCCTCGCACTCGAGCCTCAGGAGGGGTGCTTGACTAAGGAATTCAAGGCGTTCCTGCTTTAGGGAACCCTGCCGGAGAAGGAAGAGGATGTAGGGCGGGTGGCCCACAGGCCACCGCATACTGCATCCACGACGGCGAGCTCTACCGGCGGCACCCGAATGACGTCTCCCTGTTGTGCATCTCCAAGGAGCAGGGTTGCGAGCTGGTGGCCGACATTCACGGTGGGGATTTTGTGCATCACTTCTCATCGCACACCCTCGTGGGCAAGGCGTTTGGCAACGGGGTCTACTGGCCCACTTCGCTCAATGACGCCATTGAATTGCTAAGATCTTGTGAAGCCTGTCAATTCCATGCTAAACAGATCCACTAGCCCGCTCAGGGCCTGTCGCGGGGAATGAGCACCTATGGGGCGGGGCCCCTTTTCGGTTCGGCAAGGGGGCAGAGGGCGCACGAAGAGCAGATCGAGGCGAAGCGCGCGAGGGATTTTACCCAGCTTCGGAGCTCTCCGGAGAGATAAAACACCTACTGCTGCTTTGTGTTTCTGTATTGTTCTTGCTTGAGAGTGTCGGTGCCCTAAGCAGCTAACCCCCCTCTACGTTGCACACAGGCCTCCTTTTGTATTCTCAAGGGGTTAAACACAGGTGGCAACGGAGGTAAAGGGCAAAAATGGAAGAGTGGTGGTTGGTACAGCTACCTGTATAGTGTTATCATACCTAACCCTGGCGGCAGGGGACAAGGGCATTAATTGCCCGTCTGTGTCGCCTAAACAGTACCGAAAGGGACCACTAGGGACGCCACCGTTTGCCACGATGGTTATCTTGTCAGCGCTTGCTTGCCACCTCGCACCCCTAGCTGCACGGCCTCCTGCCACGTGTGCTTGGAAGGGTCCCAGAGCGACACGTTGGCAGGTGTGCTAGAGCGCGGGCGCGAAGTGGGGGTTTCCCGCGGCAGGCTCCTTGCCGCGGTCGTCGTCTTGTCGTGTTCGGGAGCTTGTCGCTCACCGGGCCTTGCTGGGGCGCGCGGTGCGTCGCGGCAAGTTTTCTTGGAATGCCTTGAGTGGCCTTCCTGGCAAGCTCCTCTTGCCGGGGTCTTGTCTTCTTCCCGGCCAGCTTCTCTTGCCGGGGCCTTGGTTGGCCTTCCCGGCAAGCTCTTCTTGCCGGGGCCTTGGTTTGAGTACTTTGTTCTTGAATGGCATCAATATGAGCTACGGAGGATCTTGGCGGACGCCCGGCAAGCCTTACCGCGGGATGCTGCGACTGCCCATGCACAAGTTTGGAGTACTAAGGTAGCCCTACTTTAGTACACCGACAGGAGCCCCTGGGCCTGGGCCATACACGGTGCCGAGCGCTGTTGGGCCAGGCCCAAAACAATGCATGGGCACGCGCGGCCTAGGTCACACCGCATATCTCTCCGCTTCCACCGCGCACACCCAGAACGGCACACGTCAAACGCGGCGTCGTGGGTGACGTGGGCGGCGTGCGTGGGGCTAAGCCCCGTGAGCATGCGTCAAGCCATGATGAAGGGGATGGTTCACACCCTCCTTGACCTACCTCCTGAAGAGAGGGACAGGAAAGGGATTACGGGCATCTTATCTTTTTAATTCGTAAGCCTTCGGGCCTTAGCTGCATCTAAAACTTGTAATCCTCTGTTTCATGTTTTTCATCCTCTATGGACTGTACCTGAGTGGGATGTTTTTTTAATGAAAAGGGGATGCTTGCCGGGTTATTTGTCTCGCGGGTTGAACCCACGCCAAGGAGCAAATCCTTGGTATCCTTCGGACAGACAGTTCACCTCCCGGCAACAGGCCCTGCCGCCTTCCCACGTCGCTCGACCTTTCTCACGCCTTTGACGGAGGCGGGAACGAGGTGGGTGCGGCCTCCTCGTTTCATCCCTTCGCTACCGCAACTACGACCAAACTTGGCCCCGGGAACGGGCCCCAGGGCCTAGAGTTGAGGGAGCACGGTAGTTTTCAGGAAGAAACACGGTTTCGCATTCCCCAGTCCATAAGAGGATGCATGAAGAGGGACGAAAGACTTATCTGATATTGCAGCCCCCGGCAACTCTGGCTTGCCGCGGACGAATCTTGGCACTCGCAGCCCCTACCAATACTGGCTTGCCGGGGCCTAGGTGCCGGCGCGCCCTTCTTCTCCTTTTCGTCCTCAAGCGGTCTGGCCAGGATATGCGAGCCCTGCGAACGAAGGAAAAGCAAAGGGACGGACTCTCGACCTCTAAGCTAGGGGTTAGCTACTGTTAGGCACTATCAACCCTAACCAAGGATGAGACTCGACCTAGCATGCATGCTATAACCCCGGGGTGTCAGCGCTTCATTTACTTGTGCTCAGGGTCTGCGCCTGGCTCTATACAAAGGATTACATGCAACAGCGGCAAGACTTGTACAGAAAGGTGGTTGCCGGACAGGGTCCGACAACCACGCCTTACGGATAAAACTTACGAAGATGCTCGATGTTCCAGGAGTTGCTCACCGGAAAGCCATCTTTGGTCTCAAGGCGGACAGCGCCAGGCCTAGTGACTCGTTTCACCCGATAAGGGCCTTCCCACTTTGGCGTAAACTTTTTGGAATTCTTGGCGGATTGAACGCGCCGAAGAACAAGGTCGCCTTCCTCGAAGCTTTTGGCGTTCACTTTGCGGCTATGATAGCGGCGCAAAGCTTGCTGGTATCGAGCAGCTCGTACCGCAGCCTGAAGACGATCTTCCTCAAGGAGCAGCGCATCGTCTTGCCGCAGCTGCTCTTGCTCAAGCTCATCATAAGCGAGCACTCAAGGCGATCCATATACGAGTTCTGTGGGGAGAACTGCTTCTGCTCCATATACTAGAGCAAAAGGTGTCTGGCCAGTGGCTCGATTTGGCGTCGTCCTGATCGACCAAAGAACCACCGGCAGCTCCTCGATCCAATTTCTTCCGCACTTGTGCAGCCTGTCAAAAGTTCTGGTCTTGAGCCCGCGCAGCACTTTAGCGTTCGCCCTCTCCGCTTGACTGTTGCTTCTCGGATGAGCAACAGAAGCGAAGCAGATCTTGGAGCCAAGATCTTGGACGTACTGCATGAAGGTGCGGCTCGTGAATTGTGTGCCATTGTCGGTGATGATCCTGTTAGGGATTCTGAAATGGCAAACAATTGACCTGAAGAACTTGACTGCTGACTGTGCTGTCACCTTCCTCACTGCTTCCACTTCAGGCCACTTTGTGAACTTGTCGATTGCAACGTACAAGTACTCAAAGCCCCCGACAGCTCGGGGAAAGGGGCCGAGGATGTCGAGCCCCCAGACCGAAAATGGCCAGGATAAAGGGATTGTTTGGAGAGCTTGAGCTGGTTGATGTATTTGCTTGGAGTGGAACTGGCACGCTTCACACTTGGTTACTTGTGCAGTTGCATCCTGGAGGGCTGTCGGCCAGAAGAAACCTTGCCGGAAAGCTTTGCCGGCAAGTGCTCTTGCGCCAATGTGGTGACCACATATGCCTCCATGTATCTCCGCCAACAGCTCCTGTCCATCTTCCCGGGAAATGCACTTCAATTTCACTCCGTTGAATCTTTTTCTGTATAGTATGTCGTCGACAAACTGGTACATACTTGATTGCCGGGCTACTCTTTCCGCTTCTTCCTGCTCTTCGGGGAGCTCTCCTGTCTGAAGGAAATGGACGATTTGATGTGCCCATGCCGGAGCTTGTGGCTCGACGACAAGGACTAAAGGCGCAAATGCTGCTGCGGGAACATCTGCTTCCACGGCCAGAATCTATGATTCAGCTGGAGCATGATGCTCCCCGGCAAGCGTGTCGGGACACAGCTTGTCGGGAGCGTCTGCTTCAACGAAACAAACCCTGGGGCTTGTCGGAGCAGACTGCTCCTCAGCATTCTTTATGTTGATCTTGGCGACCTTCTTGACGGCGGCTTCGGGGAGCTCTGCCGGAAGGTAGTCGCCAGTAATCAACTTCCTCTTCTTGCTCTGTCCAGTTGATGGTGTTACAGATGGTTGAGTTAGCTTGAGCACAAAAATTCCTGGTTCCACAGGTAACTTGAGTGCGGCGCATTTTGACAGGCCGTCTGCAATGTCATTTTGAGCTCTTGGAACATGTTCCATTTGCAGGCCGTCAAAATGCTCTTCCAACTTCCTCACTTCGTCGATGTAGGCTTCCATCAACGGACTCTGATAATCTTTGTTTACTTGACGGACGACAAGCTGTGAGTCACCCCTGACAATAAGCTTCCTGATCCCAAGGTCTGCCGCGATCCTGAGTCCGGCAAGCAAGCCTTCATACTCTGCAGTATTGTTTGTTGCTTGCTCCTTGGGAAAGTGCATCTGGACCACGTACTTGAGGTGCTCTCCGGTGGGTGCGACAAGTAGCACGCCCGCACCGGCGCCTTGCAGCGAGAAGGCACCGTCAAAGTACATGATCCATTCTTTGCATGCTTCCTTGATGGGGATGCTCCTCTCCGGAGTTTCTTCATCGGGTGTTGGCGTCCATTCTGCTATGAGTTCTGCCAATGCTCGGCTCTAGATAGTTGAAGTACTTATAAACTTGAGGTCAAAGCTTGACAATTCCAGCGCCCACTCGACAATCCTGCCTGTTGCTTCTGGATTCTGCAATATCCTCTTCAACGGAAAGAGAGTGACAACTGTGATTTCGTGCGCTTGAAAGTAATGGCGCAGCTTCCTCGAGGCCATGAGAAGGCCAAAAAGCAATTTCCGCACACTAGAGTACCTTGATCTGGCCCCCTGCAGAAGGGAACTGACAAAGTAAACTGGGCGCTGCACCATCTTCTTCTGTTTCTCTTCTTGTGGCTCCGTAGATCTATCCTTGTCGGAACCAGAACTTGTCGGGAAGCCCCCTGCTTGTCGTTGGACTCGCTTGCCGCGGTCGCTGGCTCATCATCCGCCTCCCTCTCCACTACTAACGCAGCACTAACCACTTGATTGGTTGCCGCCAGATATAGCAGCAACTTCTCTTGTGGCTTAGGTGCGACAAGTATTGGAGTGGAGGATAGGTATCTCTTCAAGTCCTGCAGCGCGGCCTCCGCTTCCGGAGTCCATTTCATTGGACCTGCCTTCTTCAAAATTTTGAAGAATGGCGGGGCGCGCTCGGCAGACTTAGAGATGAACCTACTGAGAGCAGCAACGCAGCCGGCAAGCCTTCGCACATCCTTGACGCACTTCGGTGCTTCGATCTGTTCAATGGCTTCGATCTTGTCGGGATTGGCTTCGATCCCCCGCTGGGACACAAAGAATCTGAGAAGCTTGTCGGAAGGAACTCCAAACACGCACTTCTCGGGATTCAACTTGAGATTGATCTTGCGCAGATTGGCAAAAGTCTCATCCAGATCTTGGATCAAAGTTTCTTTGTCCTTGCTCTTAACCACTATGTCATCCATGTAAGCTTCTACATTTCTGCGCAGCTGTGGCTCAAAAGCATGACTGACTACTCTTGCAAATGTTGAACCAGCATTCTTTAGTCCGAAAGGCATCCGTACAAAGAAGCACATGCCACACGGAGTAATGAATGCGGTTTTCTCTTCATCCTCTTCCGCCATGAAGATCTGATGATATCCTGAGTATGCATCAAGGAATGAAAGCAGATCACATCCTGCCGTGGAGTCGACAATCTGGTCAATGCGCGGCAAGGGAAATGGATCCTTGGGGCAAGCTTTATTAACATCAGTGAAGTCAATACAAAGCCTCCACTTCCCGTTCGCTTTGCGCATGACTACTGGATTGGCCAACCACGTTGGATGGAGTACTCCTCGGACCAAGCCTGCTGCTTCCAACTTCTTGATCTCCTCTGTAATGAACTCTTGGTGATCTACTGCTTGTTTTCTGACTCTCTGCTTGACGGGCCGCGCGTGAGGGCAGACGGCAAGGTGGTGCTCAATTACTTTCATGGGAACACCGGGGATGTCAGATGGTTTCCATGCAAATACATTGACATTCGCCCGCAGGAAAGCAACGAGCGCGCTTTCCTATTTAGGGTCAAGCGTGGCACTAATGGTGAAGGTACCACCAGTGCCGTCCTCCTTGGAGGCCACTTTCTTGGTATGTGGTGAAGCTGTCTTTGCCTTCTTGCACTTGCCGGTGGAGCTCGATGGTGCGTCCTTGACGGTAGCGCAGCACTCCGAGGAGGTGCGCTTGCCGGAGTGGGCATCAGAGCTACTCTTGCCGGACTTGGTCTTCTTCTTCCCCCCGGGAGCTTCAGCGGCAAGTGGTTGGCGTTCTGCTGCGGCTGCTGCTTCCCGGTAGATTTTGTCGGTACAGATAAGTGCATCTTTCTTGTCGCCATGGACAGAAATGACACTTATCGGACCGGGGCTTCGATATGCTCAGTTGCCGGGGCTTGTCGCCGTTGGCGAAACCGATAAGGCTCTGAATGGTGGCCCTCCAGTCGTCGATCTTGTCTGGCGTTGGAGGGTAATCTAGAAGCAACTGGGCTCGGGCCAGCGCTTCCTCTGGAGTCTTGGGTGGCGGTGGCGAGCAAGGCGAGGTGCGGGATATGCTCAGGCTTCTAACATTGTTAGAAGGAGCAACATCTCGTCCAGGCGACCGTCCCGCGCTCGTGCCAGCATGTTGACGCGCATGTTGGCCTTGAGCGTCCCGCGACCCACCAGCTTGGCCTTGTTCTAGCGCGAGTACGGTGCCAGGAGCACCGTGGCGTTGTCGATCCTGCACCTCCTGGGAGGGGTGCGGCGAATGTACAGACGCTGAAGCTTGCGGGGCCTTGTCCTTGGACCGAGTGACAATGTGAGCCCCTTCGCCGGTGCCAGCTCCTCCGCCGGCGTCCACCCCACCGCCCGTTTGCTCCGGTGGCGGTAGGATAGACGTGGACGGAGCGGCCACCTCCGAAGCCTTCTTCTTCGGTGGCATGTCGATGAAGATGTTGATGTAGCGCGCGGAAACGCTGGATCAGGTTCGCACAACATCGACGCACCCCTACCTGGCGCGCCAGAGATGTCGCGGGGAACGAGCACCTATGGGGTGGGGCCCCTTTTCGGTACGGCAAGGGGGCGGAGCGCGCACGAAGGGCAGATCGAGGCGAAGCGCGCGAGGGATTTTACCCAGCTTCGGAGCTCTCCGGAGAGATAAAACACCTACTGCTGCTTTGTGTTTCTGTATTGTTCTTGCTTGAGAGTGTCGGTGCCCTAAGCAGCTAACCCCCCTCTACGTTGCACACAGACCTCCTTTTATATGCTCAAGGGGTTACCCACAGGTGGCAACGGAGGTAAAGGGCAAAAATGGAAGAGTGGTGGTTGGTACAGCTACCTGTACAGTGTTATCATACCTAACCCTGGCGGCAGGGGACAAGGGCAATAATTGCCCGTCTGTGTCGCCTAAATAGTACCGAAAGGGACCGCTAGGGACGCCACCGTTTGCCACGATGGTTATCTTGTCAGCGCCTGCTTGCCACCTCGCACCCCTAGCTGCACGGCCTCCTGCCACGTGTGCTTGGAAGGGTCCCAGAGCGACACGTTGGCAGGTGTGCTAGAGCGCGGGCGCGAAGTGGGGGTTTCCCGCGGCAGGCTCCTTGTCGCGGTCGTCGTCTTGTCGTGTTCGGGAGCTTGTCGCTCACCGGGCCATGCCGGGGCGCGCGGTGCGTCGCGGCAAGTTTTCTTGGAATGCCTTGAGTGGCCTTCCCGGCAAGCTCCTCTTGCCGGGGTCTTGTCTTCTTCCCGGCCAGCTTCTCTTACCGGGGCCTTGGTTGGCCTTCCCGGCAAGCTCCTCTTGCCGGGGCCTTGGTTTGAGTACTTTGTTCTTGAATGGCATCAATATGAGCTACGGAGGATCTTGGCGGACGCCTGACAAGCCTTACCGTGGGACGCTGCGACTGCCCATGCACAAGTTTGGGGTACTGAGGTACCCCTACTTTAGTACACCGACAGGGCCTCCAGACCATCCCGCTCTCATGGCCATTTGCGGTCTGGGGGTTGGACATCTTGGGCTCATTTCCTCAAGCACCCGAGGGCTACCGCTACCTCTACGTCGACATCAACAAGTTCACCAAATGGGCAGAGGTGGAAGCTGTCCACACCATCCCGGCCAGCTATGCAGTCAAGTTCATCAAGGGCCTCATAAGCCGTTTCGGGGTACCCAACCGCATCAACACCGACAACGGCTCCCAGTTCACGAGCAACCTCTTTAAAACATTTTGTGCTAACCTTGGAACACAAATATGCTATGCTTCGGTGGCGCACCTACGGAGCAATGGCCAGGGCGAGCGTGCCAACATGGAGGTCTTGAGGGGCCTCAAGGCAAGGAGCTTCAATAAAACCTCGAGGCTTACGACAGAGGCTGGCTCGACGAGCTCTCGTCCGTGCTGTGGTCCATACGCACCACCGTGACCAAGCCTGCTGTCGGCGTTCTGGGAACTAGTGTACCCAGACCTGCCTGCCTGCGGCCCATAGCGTGGCTCCATCGATGACCTGGTACGACCCATCTTCGGCCACAACAAGACAAGACCCTCACGAGGGGCCAAGCCTGGCGAGGCGGACGACATCAAGACCTACTGAGGGAGAGTCCTCCTTATGTAGCCTCCAGATGGAGCGGAGATTTCTATGCAAGACCCGGCTTCACGAGGCTGAAATGACATCATCCATGATGACCAAGGCCAGGCGCGCGCCAGCGGGCGCAGAGCAGCAGGTTTCCTCTTTGGTGCAAAGGAGGCAAGCACATGTGTGGAGTCCCAAGGAATCAGCCAAAGTTTGCCATTAGTGTGCAACAAGACCAGCACCGCTAGAATGGCAGGATGGATGTCATCGCCGAGCCCACCACGACATCACGATCAGAAGCTTTGCAGGCGAAGACCATCTTTCATCAGGATCAGATGTACTTCTTGCCCCGTTTCAAATTTGGCCGTTGTGGGATCCCTTCACGCCTAAGTTTTGGAGGAAGAGGACCAAGGCCACTATAAATATAGCCTAGCCACCACCATAGAAAGCATCGGGTGATCAGCTCACTGAAACCCCAAGAGCTCATCACAAGAACACGCCTCCTGAGGCTGTTCTTCCACTAGTGCTAGTTCATCCTCAGCCCCCTGCGAGGCTAAACCACCGCAAAGCAGGAGTAGGGTATTACACCATAAGGTGGACCAAACCTGGGTAAGTTTCCATGTATTTCTCCTTCTTGTTCATCGAGCTAGGTCGTGAGAGCACTGGATCGTTCATCTTGAGAGGTTGAGTTCTTCGCACATGCCCCAGAGTTCAAACATTTCTTGGGTCTGTGGAGCCCGGAATCCGACATTTGGTGCGCCAGGTAGGGGCATGTCGGAGATCGGCCTCTTCATAAACCACACTCCACCCTCGCCACTCGATCTCCATGGCGGGCGCTGCTCCTTTCGCTGGTCCACCGGGTGCTTTCAGAGGCATCATGGGTTTCCGGGCTTTCCCCCACCTTGTGACAGGTGCGGTGGCCTCCGAAGTTCAGGACGGAGCTGCCGGCACACTACAACGGCACGGTGGACCCTGTGGGGTTTCTCCAAGCATATGAGGAGGCCATATGGGCGGTGGGTGGAGACGACAAGGCCATGGCAAATTGGCTCCCTATGGCACTCACGGGCATGTCTCGCACCTGGCTGCTCAACTTACAGGAGTCCTCGATGGCTTTCATGGGAGGAGCTGCGCGAGTTGTTCGCTGCATGCTTCACGGTTCCGATGGACCACGGTGTCACGGCCATCCTCGGCGGATCACAGGCGCCAGCTTCAAACTGCCATGCCAAGCAATTCTTCCGTCAGATGGGGGCTTCTTTGTCCCTGCGAGGGGCCCCTCCCGGCTAGGTGGCGCCCCAGGCCGACCTCACCTTCGACTACGGAGGTCACCCCAAGACCACGGCCGGTGCCGGCGCACTGCCCATGCTTTGCACTGATACATCTCCGTCGTATCTATAATTTGTGATTGTTCCCCGCAAATATTCTTCAACTTTCATATACTTTTGGCAACTTTTTGTACTAATTTTGGGACTAACATATTGATCTAGTGCCCAGTGCCATTTCCTGTTTGTTGCATGTTTTATGTTTCGCACAAAACCCATATCAAACAGAGTCCAAACGGGATAAAAATGGAAGGAGAATTATTTTGGAATATTTATGATATTTGGGAAGTAAAATCAACACGAGACGGTGCCCGAGGGGGCCAGGAGATAAGGGGCGCGCCCCAGGGAGGCAGGCGCACCCTGGACTCTCTTGGGCCCCCCGTAAGGCGGTTGACACTCTTCTTTTGCCGCAAGAAAGCTAATTTTATGAGATAAATCTGGGGGAAAGATTCACCCCAATAGGAGTTACGGATCTCCGTATATAAAATAAATGGTGAAGAGGAAGGATCTGAGAACGCAGAAACAGAGAGAGACAGAGAGATAGATCCAATCTTGGAGGGGCTCTCGACCCTCCCACGCCATGGGAGCCAAGGACTAGAGGGGAAACCCTTCTCCCATCTAGGGAGGAGGTCAAGGAACAAGAAGAAGAAGGGGGGCTCTCTCCCCCTTACTTCCGGTGGCGCCGGAGCGCTGCCGGGGGCCATCATCATCACCGCGATCTTCACCAACACCTCCATCATCTTCACCAACATCTCCATCACCTTCCCCCATCTATATCCAGTGGTACACTCTCCCGCAACCCTCTGTACCCTCTACTTGAACATGGTGCTTTATGCTTCATATTATTATCCAATGATGTGTTTCCATCCTATGATGCCTGAGTAGATTTTCGTTGTCCTATCGGTGATTGGTGAATTGCTATTATTGGTTTAATTTGCTTGTAGTTATGTTGTTGTCCTATAGTGCCCTCCGTGTCACGCAAGCATGAGGGATTCCCGTTGTAGGGTGTTGCAATACGTTCATGATTAGCTTATAGTGGGTTGCTTGAGTGACAGAAGCATAAACCCGAGTAAGGGGTTGTGGCGTATGGGATAAATGGCACTTCATGCTTTAATGCTATGGTTGGGTTTTACCTTAATGATCTTTAGTATTTGCAGATGCTTGCTAGAGTTCCAATCAAAAGTTCATATGATCCAAGAAGAGAAAGTATGTTAGCTTATGCCTCTCCCACATAAAACTTGCTATCGGTCTAGTAAAGTAGTCAGTTTCTTAGGGACAATTTCACAACTCCCACAACCACTTTTCCACACTCGCTATATTTACTTTATAGCTTCTTTATCTAAACAGCCCCTACTTTTTATTTACGTGTTCTTTATTATCTTGCAAACCTATCCAAAAACACATACAAAGTACTTCTAGTTTCATACTTGTTCTAGGTAAAGCGAACGTCAAGCATGCGTAGAGTTGTATCGGTGGTCGATAGAACTTGTAGGAATATATATTATAACTTTAGCTCCTCGTTGGGTTCGACACTCTTACTTATCAAAAACTGTTGCGATCCCCTACACTTGTGGGTTATCAAGACCTTTTTCTGGCACCATTGCCGGGGAGTCATAGCGTGGGGTGAATATTCTCGTGTGTGCTTGTTTGCTTTATCACTATGTAATTTTTATTTGCTGTTCTAAGTTGTTCTCTATCTTTAGTTATGGATATGGAACACGAAATACCAAAAAAATTAGGTGTACTTGCTACTCATGGAGATGGGGAACCACCTAAAACCCTCGATGCTCGTTATGTGACAGAAATTATGTACTACCTGATAATCTTGAGAAAACCCCATCCAACTTTGTTATGGGAGACACGTTGGATCAACGTGAATACTTCAGGGATTATCGCTTGACACAAAAAGGGAAACTATTATGGGATCAAATTTCTATGTTGCGTTGGTATGCTAGGCAACTATGCTTGAGTTATTATTATACTTTTTGCTCTAGGATGAAGGCTCCACACCTTCCCTTTTCATGAAAATTGAATGATAATAAAACCTTAGCTTCTTATGCTAATGGTGTATATGATTACTATGATGTGGAACAAATAGAAGAATTTGTTGCTTTTATGGGTGCTTATGAGATTGAATCTATGTTTAAAGAGTTTGATGATTTTGATGATTCAGTTTATAGACCTGAAATTTTTTCTATACTTAAATATTGTTATAATAATTATGAATACAATTACAATATTGATGCATTTATTGAGAAAGTCTCCACTGTCCAAGAAGAGACTAATATTTTGCAGGAAGCTATGGAAGAAGAAATTGATGAAACTGTGAGCTCATTGGATGAAAAAGGAGATGAGGAGAGCAAAGAACAAAAGGAGGAAGAGCGGATTAGCTACCCGTGCCCACCTTCTAATGAGAGTAACTCTTCAACTCATACATTGTTTAATTCCCCTTCATCCTTACCGAAGGATGATTGCTATGATGATTGTTATGATCTCGTTGATTCTCTTGAAATATCTCTTTTTGATGATGCTTGCTATGATTGTGGCCAAGATGCCAATATGAATTATGCTTATGGAGATGAACTTGTTGTAGTTCCTTATGTTAAACATGAAATTGTTGCTATTGCACCCACGCTTGATAGTCCTATTATCTTTTTGAATTCTCCAAACTACACTATATCGGAGAAGTTTGCGCTTAGTAAGGATTATATTGATGGGTTGCCTTTTACCATTGCACATGATGATTTTTATGAATGTAATATGCATGTGCTTGCTGCTCCTACTTGCAATTATTATGAGAGAGGAACTGGTTATACTATGCGTTGGCCTTTACTATGTGTGCATGAACTGTTCTTTTATGACATGCCGATGCATAGGAAGAGAGTTAGACTTCGTGGTTGCATGATTTATGTTACTTTGTGCTCACTACTAAATTTCAAACCATTGTTAATTAAAATTGGCATTGATATACCTTGGGATCTGGGTGGATCCATTACTTGAGCACTATATGCCAAACTTAATGGCTTTAAAGAATGCGCTGCCAGGGAGACAACACGGAAGTTTTAGAGAGTCATCTATTTCTGTTGAGTTCTTTTATATATTTTAAAAACAAAAAAAATAAAGAGGGGAACCTAAAACTTTTCAAAAAGGAAAGTGAAAGTAAGAAAGACAAGCATTGTTGAAGTGGGATAGCTCCTTGAACTTTGTTCATGCTCACAGAAACTTTGTGAATCTTAATTACAGAAACTTTCCATCAAAAATAATTATCCCCTTGTACAATTCCATTTTATTATAAAAATAATGTGCCAAGGTTTGCCTTTAGGATGTTTACAATGCTTGTTGGTTTGTACGGTGTAGGATAGAAACTTTGGCAGTAAAGTGCGATTTTACATTTTTAACTGGAAAGTCAAATGGTTCTGATTTTTTTGCACTGTCTTGATGTACAAATTGTTTATTTTTCCTAATTTTGGTAGAATGTTTGGGGTAACATAAGTATGGTGGAGGTTCAGATTGGTACAGACTATTCTGTTTTTGATAGATTCTGTTTTTTGAGGCATAGTTTGCTTGTTTTGATGAAACTATCAATTTCTATTAGTGGATTAATCCATGTAAAAGTTATTTTACAGTAGACACAATGCAAAATCAAAATATTAATTGGTTTGCAACAGTACTTAGAGTGGTGATTTGCTTTATTATACTAACAGATCTTACCGAGTTTTCTTTTGAAGTTTTGTGTGGATGAAGTGTCTAATCGAGGAGGTCTCGATATGAGGAAAAGGAAGAGAGGCAAGAGCTCAAGCTTGGGGATGCCCGAGGCACCCCAAGTAAATATTCAAGGAGACTCAAGCGTTTAAGCTTGGGGATGCCCCGGAAGGCATCCCCTCTTTCTTCAACAAGTATCGGTATGTTTTCGGATTCATTTCGTTCATGCGATATGTGCAAGTCTTGGAGCGTCTTTTGCATTTAGTTTTCACTTTCTTTTATGCACCATGCTGGTATGAGATAGTCCTTGGTTGATTTATAGAAAGCTCATTGCACTTCACTTAAATGTTTTGAGTATGGCTTTATAGAATGCTTCATGTGCTTCACTTATATCATTTGAAGTTTGGATTCCCTATTTCTCTTCACATAGAAAACCGCCATTTGTAGAATGCTCTTTTGCTTCACTTATATATGTTAGAGCATGGGTGAGGGAGTCCCGGATTAGGGGGTGTCCGGATAGCCAAACTATCACTGTTGGCCAGACTCCTGGACTAAGAAGATACAAGATTGAAGACTCCGTCCCGTGTCCGGATGGGATTTTCCTTGGCGTGGAAGGCAAGCTTGGCGATGTGGATATGTACATCTGCTACCATTGTAACCGACTCTTTGTAACCCTAACCCTCTCCGGTGTCTATATAAACCGGAGGGTTTTAGTCCGTAGGACGAACAACAATCATACTATAGGCTAGCTTCTAGGGTTTAGCCTCCTTGATCTCGTGGTAGATCTACTCTTGTACTACCCATATCATCAATATTAATCAAGCAGGAGTAGGGTTTTACCTCCACCGAGAGGGCCCGAACCTGGGTAAAAACATCGTGTCCCTTGTCTCCTGTTACCATCCGCCTACACGCACAGTTCGGGACCCCCTACCCAAGATCCGCCGGTTTTGACACCGACATTGGTGCTTCCATTGAGAGTTCCTCTGTGCCGTCGCCATCAGGAAGGATGCCTCGTCCCGTCTTTAAAGACGGCACTGTTACTAACGGAGCTTTGGCCATCGGCCAAACTCTCCGGCTAGGCGGTTTTCTTATGACCGCATGTTCGGCCGCCGCGCCGACGATGACTTCTCGGGTCATCAAAAGCAATCTTCACGTCAACTCGGAAGTCGCCGAGAAGCTAGATCCGATGGAGCTCTCCTCCTTAAACGAGCTCTTGGATCGCATCGCCGCCCTCGGAGTCGCTATAGACTACGATCAGATTGGCCCTAAAACCGATCTGAGACAGATCAACTCTCCCCAGGCCACCCACCACGTTACTGTGGTGGAGGAACAGTACGGCGACCCTTCTTCAATATTAAGGACTAGTTATGTCCGGATTCCTGACTCCATGCCGGATTCCCGCGGAGGGACGGACGTCGATCAAGTCCTGAACCTAAAGTCAGGCAGCGGGCTGGATTCATTGAACAAAATCCAAAAACCCAAGCTTCCAAGTTCGAAAACTTTTTGGCCCTTGAGTCTTAGATTGGACGGGGTTCCGAATTTAATTCCACCCGCCCACCCAAACATAAGCGATCTATCCCGAATCCGGCAAGAGCCTGTTGAAAAAGTACACCATTGCTGGGCCAGATTCATCCTGGTTATCGACAGGATAAAGGACTGCCACGAGGAAGACGCAATTTCACTTTTCTGCAATAATTGCACGGACAAGGGAATCCTAAACGCCATAAGTCGTCGTGAAATTACACGCGTTGCCGACTTGGCATCCATAGTACGAAAGTACTGTGCGATGGAGAGCGCCTGGAAAACCGAGACCGAATTTTGGGATAATCCGGCTCCGAATACGACCCTAGTCCGAAATAAAAGGGTGCATCATCGCCAGGCACCTGGGTTAAATACCAAAAAGCAAAAAAACCATAAAGGGCAGGAACCGTACTGGAGGGATGGCTCAATGGACCCTGCAAAATTCATAGTACAGAGGGCGCCACTCCAACTCATAGCCTTCGAGCATTTTGGATACTACGGCAGGTGGCCAAAAGTGGCGAAGAGCTTCTAGCTCCAGAAAACCAGCCCAACAATACCAGTACGGTATTAGCAGTCTTCGAGACTTTCGCATCAAATAATATGCGGAAACGAACACTCCGCAGCTTGCCAAAGTCTACCAAGTAGCAACAATAAATCCATGGAGTGACACGGCTATTACCTTTAACGCCAGTGACGAACCTAAATTCTGAACAGCCTGAGCACCAGCCGCATTGGTCCTCAGTCCAATTGTGGACGACTTTCTCCTTACCAAGGTACTCATGGATGGCGGTAGCGGATTAAACCTCATTTACGAGGAAACCCTTCGAAAAATGGAAATAGACTGGAGCCGCATTGAGCAAAGCAGCACAACCTTTATAGGAATAATCCCTAGTCGGGAAGCACGCTGCATAGGAAAAATTACACTGGATGTGGTGTTCGGCTCGTCGGACAATTACAGGTCCGAGGAGGTGACGTTTCAAGTGGCCCCGTTCAGCAGCGGATATCACGCTTTATTAGGGCGAGAGGCATTCACAATTTTTCAAGCTATACCCCATTATGGGTACATGAAGCTCAAAATGCCCGGGCCCAACGGAATCATCACTCTTGCCAGTGATCCGGACATAGCACTCCACGCCGAAAATAAGATAGCCGCACTAGCCCTTGAGGCACTATCCGAAGCCCTAGCGGCCGAGGAACTCACTGCGCTGCACTCCACGGTGAACAGGGACGATGTGATACTCGATAAGAGATCCAAGTCCACCTCCTTTAAGCCAGCAGACAAAATAGTCAAATTCCAAGTCCATCCAACGGACCCTACAAAGATGGCATCCATTGGGGCACAATTAAACCCTGATGTAGACGCCGCACTACGAGAATTCCTACGGGAAAATTGGGACATTTTTGCCTGGCACCCTTCAGACATGCCAGGATATCCCACGCCGGCTGGCCGAGGACAGCCTAAATATCCTAAAAGGATTCAAGCCAGTCAAACAGGCTCTTCAGCGATTTTCCCAGCCCAAGAGACATGCAATGGGAGAGGAGCTAGCCAAACTATTGGAAGCCGGATTCATCAGAGATATAAAACATCCGGACTGGCTAGCAAACCTGGTGATGGTACCAAAGAAGGATAAATCCTGGCGCCTATGTGTCGACTTCAAGGACCTTAACAAGGCTTGCCCAAAGGATCCCTGCCCCCTCCCCTACATCGATCAAATTATCGATGCTACCGCAGGGCACGATTCATTGTGCTTCCCCGACGCATACTCCAGCTACCACCAAATCAACATGGCGGAGCCAGACCAAGCCGCAACGGCATTCATCACTCCATACGGCCCATTCCGCTTCAACACAATGCCCTTTGGGCTAAAAAATGCCGGCACAACATATCAGCGCATGATTCAGACATGTCTGGCAAACCAGATCGGCAAAACAGTGGAGGCATACATAGACGATGTGGTCGTCAAATCCAAGAATGTCGAAACTCTAGTATACGACTTGAGGCTCACATTCGACAATCTCCGAACATACGACATTAAGCTGAATCCGGAAAAATGCGTCTTCGGCGTACCAGCCGGAAAGCTCTTGGGCTTCATTGTATCCGGTAGAGGAATTGAAGCAAACCCAGCCAAGATCCGAGCTCTGTCACAATTGAATATCCTAAAAGACCTTAAACAAATACAAAAATTGACTGGATGCGTGGCGGCTCTAAGCCGCTTTATCTCCCGTTTGGGAGAAAAGGCATTACCCCTTTATCGCCTCCTCCGGCGCATCGAACACTTCGAGTGGACGGATGCCGCCACGGCCGGACTCGAAGAAATAAAACCCATATTGGCAAAAAATCCGGTCCTGGCCGCGCCCAACATGGTCGAACCAATGTTATTATATATCGCAGCAACACATCAAGTTGTAAGCGCGGTGCTCGTCGTCGAATGAGAAACGGACGGGCACAAGTTCCCCCTTCAAAAACCAGTTTACTACATGTCCACTGTCCTAACTCCATGCAAGTCCCGGTATCCACATTATCAAAAGATAGTGTACACGGTGTTCATGGCATCCTGGAAGCTACGACACTACTTTCAAGAGTGTTCGATAACAGTAGCCTCTGAAGTACCTCTTAATGACATTATATACAACCGCGACGCGACTGGCTGGATTGCAAAATGGGCCATCGAGCTCCTCCCATTCGACATAACCTATAAACCAAGGCGAGCCTATCAAGTCGCAAGTTTTGGCTGACTTCATCACCGAATGGACTGAAGCCGAACTCCCTAAAGAGTACGGCGCATATTCCAATTGGATCATGCACTTCGACGGCTCCAAAATGTTGGCCGGCCTGGGGGCTGGCATCGTCCTAACGTCCCCAACCGGAGACACAGTACAATATGTACTCCAGATAATGTACACGGACTCCAACAATGCAGCTGAATACGAGGCCCTTCTACATGGCCTCCGGATGGCGGTCTCCATGGGCATTAAACCCCTAGAGGTGCGCGGGGATTCGAACCTCGCCATATCCCAAATAAATGGAGACTTTGACGCCAAGGATCCGAAAATGGCAGCTTACCGTAACTCCGTCCTAAAAATGTCAGCTCGGTTTGAAGTGCTCGAATTTCACCATATAGCCCGGGATAATAACTAGGCGGAAGACGTATTGGCATGAATCGGCGCAAAGCGCGGTGCTGTCCCTCCCAACATCTTCCTGGAGCGGCTTTTCAAGCCATCCGTACTATGGGAAGGGGAGTCCGGAAACAACAATCCGGACCCAACCGCACCGCCCGACACCGAACATTCTATCACAATCGGTGGTTCTACCAATGAAATAACACCTTCAGCCCACGAAATAATGGCAGTCATTGCCCCATGGACCGAACCATTCCTAGCTTAGTAAACTAGGCAGGAACTTCCTGTCGTGGGAAACGAGCACCTATGGGGCAAGGCCCCTTCTCGGTCCGGCAGGGAGCAGAGGGCGCACGAAGAGAAGATCGAGGCGAAGCACGCGAGGGATTTTACCCAGCTTCGGAGCTCTCCGGAGAGATAAAACTCCTACTGCTGCTTTGTGTTTGTATTGTGTTCTTGCTCGAGGGAGTGAGCGTTCTGTAGTTTCGAATGAGTCGAACCCCCCCCCCCACGTTGCGCATGGGCCTCCTTTTATAGGCTAAAGGGGTCACCGACAGGTGGTAACGCTGACAGGGGTACAAATGTAAAAAGAGGGGTTGGTACAACTGCTATCTATAGTGCACCCTACCTAACTCTGACGGTAGGGGACAAGGGCATTTAATGCCCGTCCGGTCGCCCAAACAGTGCAGAAAACGACCGTTTGGGGCGCCACCGCTTGCCACGATGGCCTTCTCGTCATCTCCACTTGCCACCTCGCACCGCTTGGCTGCACAGCCGCCCGCCACGTGCGCCAGGAACGATCTTGGGGCGACACGTCGTCGGATGTGCTGGAGCATGGGCGCAGAGTGGTGGCTTCGCCGCGGCAAGCGCCTTGCCACGGTCGTTGTCTTGTCGCACCCGAAAGCTTGTCGCTCGCCGGGTCTTGCCGGGACGCGCGGCGCGTCGCGGCAAGTTTCTTGAAATGCCTTGGTTGGCCTTCCCGGCAAGCTCCTCTTGTCGGAGTCTTGTCTTCTCAGTCAAAACACTTTGTTCTCGAATGGCATCAATATGAGCTATGAAGGATCTTGGCGGACGCCCGGCAAGCCTTGCCGCTGGGTGCTGCGACTGCCCATGCACAAGTTCGGGATACTAAGGTACCCCTAGTTTAGTACACCGACAGGAGCCCCCGGGCCTGGGCCACACACGGTGCCGAGCGCTGTTGGGCCAGGCCCAAAACAGGGCACGGGCACGCGCGGCCTGTGTCCATACCAAATCTAACTCCGTATCCACCGCGCCCTCCCGTAACGGCATGCGTCAAACGCGGCGTCGTGGGAGAGATCGTGGGCAATTCTTTAATCAAGAAAGGCGTAACGTTCGCCTCCCCTCTTTATAAGCAGGGGAAACAGGGGCCGTTTCCCCACCTTCGCCACTTGCGGTTCCTTCCTCAGAAAACTCTGCCGCTCCCCTCCGCTTCCCAAGCCAAAAGAGAGCAGCGCTCCGCCGCCCGTCGCTGCCGCCCGTCGCCGCCGCCCTCCACCACCGCTTCCGCCATGGCTCCGAAGACCGGAAAGAGTGCGAAGTCGGCCGAGGCGCTGCGGCTTGAGGCGTTGCACAAGGAGCGAGCACTCCCCCCCCCCCCCCCCGAGCTCACCCCGAAGGCGCTGCGGGAGGAGTTCTATCTCTTCTGGTCGACGGAGACGCGGGCGCATCCGCGCACGCAGACACTCTCCGCCGAAGCTTCTACTTCGAAGCGGTGCCCAAAAGGGTACTACTTCTTCCCATTGTTCTTCTATTGCGGGCTCTGCCCGCCCTTTTCCGATTTCTTCTGCGACATTATGAACACGTATGGGCTCCATCTCCTCGACTTCACCCCCAACGCCGTTCTGACCATGGCGGTTTTCGCGCATCTTTGCGAGAACTCCGTCGGAATCTACCCCAACGTAGCCCTTTTCCGCCACTATTTCATGCCCCGAGTCGAAAAAGGAGAGCCCCTGTCTGGCGGGATCGCCTGGATCTCGAGGGCCGGCAAGTAGGAGGTCTATCTGGAAGGGGAGCTCCGCAGCAAATGGGATGAGTGGAGAGCGGAGTGGTGTTGGATTGTTGACGCAGATCCGCAGCCATTCACCAATTTGCGCCAAACCCGAGTGGTGCGCGGCGGCGACTGGAGCGCTCTGGCGGCGGATGATGCTAAGTTGAAGATCGCCACCACCCGGATTCTGCGACTCAGGCTTGCCGGGCTCACTGTAGGGGCCGTTGGCGCGGACTTCCTTCGCCGCCGCATCGCCCCTCTGCAGGAGAGGGGGAGGCCTGCCTGGCTGTTCGGGGGCCCGGCAGATATCATGAGGCTGCGCCCAGGCCTCAATTTTAACTTCACTATTTTGGAGTTGGACGGGATGCTCAAGGAGCAGTTCAAGCACGACCCCAACCACCCAGAGTGGTTCAGGCTGCCGCAGGGCGTCATCCCCCTGTGCAACAACTCCCAGCTAGATCGCATCCGCGCAATGATGCCGGAGTGTGACTCGCACGGGATTATCCCAACTTGGCGGGAGCCCTCCGACGACGTCGTGCGGCAATTATTCGACGGCTTGGTGGAGGTAGCAGTCCGTGCTGACGAGCAGAGGCTCCTCACCTGCGACACCACTAACGACGAGATGCGGTACATCGCCACCAGGGCGGAAGAGGCGGCGGCAGCCGCCGCCGCGGGCGAGTTTGGTTTCACGTTGGAGGAGGCAGAGGCGGCCGAGGCGGCAAGCCTTGCCGACCGAGAGGACCTTGGCGGGGAGGTCGTTGGCGAGGGGGAGCCCGAAACCGAGGCGAGCGAGCCTGCCGGGGGCGCAAGTGGCCAGCCATCTTCGAGTAGCTTGCCGCAGACGGGGCCCTCAGCGCAGCCCCCAGCTCAACCAAGGAGGCGCCTCCGCAGGACCGGAGACACAGCAGGACGGCAGACGGGCCAACAGACGCCGCGCCGCGGGACACGCTCCACCGCACCAAGCACCGCTGACATGGGAGCATCTCATGCCGCGCCGGCAACTGGAGAGGGGTCTTCTCGGGCCGCCACTTCCGATCCTGCTGCAGCTCCTGCCAAGCGCCCAAGGGAGCCTACTCCTCCGCCTCGTCACGCAGAAAGGGTACCTGACTTCGACCTTTCCGCGCTCAGCTCCGACGAGGAGGAAGAAGAGGAGGAGGAGTAAGACTTTCTTCCTGTTGTATTTATACTTCTTCGTTTCTTGCTGTTTCTTGTCTTGTATCTAATCTGCTTCCTTCTGAACTTCGTTCCTTTTCAGGACTCTGGCCGAGAGAGCGGCGAAGAGGGCCAAGGTCCCCGTGGTAGTCATCGAGGATGATCCTGCTGCGATAACAGAGGACGCATCCGAGACCACCTTGACGGACCCGGCAACCTCTCCCCGAAGCAGCCCCCAGCGTAAGTACTTGTTCACTTCCTGTTGTCGGGCGCGTATGGGTGCTCTTTCTTTGTTGACATCTTGACTGTTGACTTGCTTGTGTAGGAGCAGAGCAGGCCCATCAGGAGCAACCAGAAGCCGCTCCAGAGGTGCTATCTGCTTCAACTACGCCGCCAAGGGGCGATTCTCCGACAAGGGAGCGCTCTCCGGCAAGTGAGAGGTCCCCGGCAAGGGATGGGACCAGCGAGCCTTCAGTGGTGGAGCCCATGGTCACAGAGCCTAGCACAGGTAACCCTCCTTGTCGGAAATTTTCCCTTGGGTTCTTCTTCTTCTGGTCTTCTTTTTGGATGTTTGCCTGACTTTTCCTTCCTCTTCCTATCTTCAGATCCCCCTGCCACAGATCCGATGGAGACTGAGGCCACCGGCGAGGAGGACGCACGTGGCAATACTGAAGATGTCGCTGCCACCGAGGAAGAGGCCGGCGCTGACGACCCCGCCGGCGAAGAGGCCGCCAAGGCTGTTGGCGCAGGAGTTGGCGAGGGGTCCGGCGATCGCACTGACGACCCCGAGGGCGCAGGAGTGCAAGGCGCTACACCGACCACTGACCCCTCTGCCGCTGATGCAGCACCGGGCCCCGAGGAGCCCCAGCCCGGCACCTACTTGAAGGCCGGCGAGGGTGTCTTCATCAAGCTTCCCTGGGCATCGAGCTCCAGGGCGCCGATCGAGGGAGAGGCTTTTGACGGAGAGGTGCTCGCCTCCGCTGGGCTGACAGTGGTTGACGCACCAAGCAGCAGCGGCGGCGAGTCCGAGGAGGAGCAACTGCACCGGAAGTTGGTGTCGCTCTACCGCGCCCGACAAGCGAAACTGGAGTCCCGGGAAGCGCTAGTCGCGTAGGCGGGAGTTGACATAGAGAGGCATGCGGAGGAGCTCCAGAGCCGCAACCAAGAGGCCCTCCGGTCCATTGCGGAGGAGAGGGTGCAGCTTGTCGAGGCGCGGAAGGCCTTCATCCTTGAGAAGGCAGAAGCTGAGGAGCAACAGAGGCTTGCCGCTGAGGAGCTGTCCACCCGGGAAGGTGAACTGACGCAGCGAAAAGTCAATCTGGACAGCTACGAGGAGGAGCTCGCCGCACGCGATCAATCACTTGGCGGGGCGCTCAAGGAAGCGAAGGACGCTGCCGCAGCTGCTGAGGCCGCCAAGAAGGAATTGGAGGTGAAGGTGACGCAGCTGGAGGCTGATCTGAAAGGAAAGAATGAGGAGCTTGCCGCGCTCCAGCGCGAACGCAAGAAGGATGCCTTCGCTCATGGTGATCTGCAAGTCCAACTTGCCGACAAGGGCAAGGAACTGAACGCCGCCAAGGACTCAAATGTTGATCTGGAGCTGAAGCTGGCCACACTGATGGAGACGCTGGGCGGCGCCAAGAAGCGAGAGGAGGATTTGAAGAAAGAGATCAAGTCCAACGAGGAGCTGCTAACGAGGGCCGCTGAGACTCAAAACACCTTCAGAGCTACGGTGGAGCTCTGGACGGAGGGCCTCGTCAACATTGCTACCGTCATCGACGAGGAGCTGGCGCAGCTGGACTTGGCAGGCTTCGGGTACTCCTCCGACGAGAACCTCCAGCCCAGCGCCAAGCTTACTCTTTTCTTCAAGGGTGTGGCGACGGCTCTCCAGCAACTCCGGGAAAGGATCCCAAAGCAGCTGGCTAACGAGTCGCGTGCAATCTGTGCCAGAGTCTTGGAGAAGGTGTTGGTGAAGGTGCTCTTCTGCAATCCAAACCTCCACCTCGCCAACGTTCTCAAGAAGCTGCCGGCGGGTGCTGATCTTGCAGAACTCAAAGCCCTTGTCGCACCCATTGTGGACAAGGTGAATGAAGTCAGGAGGATCGACGGCGAGCGCGTGGATTAGGCTGCTCTTTCTCTCCATTCCTTGCCGCTGCCATTTATGTTATGAGAACAATTTAGTCAGTGCCACGACAAGTTTCCTTTGTAATATAACTTTATCTTGGGCAGTATTTGCTATGTTATTTCCTGTACTTGATTCCTTCCTTTGTATGTTTTTACCCTACGCTTTTAGGGAACTTGCTGGCGCAGGCGCCCTTGCCGCGAGCGTTGAGTGCGGAACATCAACAGCCTGCTGGCGGTGCCGCTACCGGCAAGAAACCTTGTCGTAACTAGTCGCAGCACACTTAAGTTATTGAGCGGACTCGAAACAAATTAAGGGCACAACTAGCTATAAATTGGTTCCTCCGCGCACAGGTTTTCCATACAAAGCACGGTCGTTCAAGGAAAATAACTTAAGAAATTTTTTTAAAAACTGATTGCACTCAAACTTTGGCTACTTAGCTTTTCTGTCGTCCGTGTTCTGGCAAGGCTTATACTTTTTTGAACGACGCCTGGTCCACATCATTATCTTCTCCTTCCCCCCCCCCCCAGGGAACTTGCGGGCGAAGGAACCTTCCATTTGAGGAAAAGAAAGAAGAGAAAATAAAGATATGGAGCCTCAAGGCTCGTTATTGCTTACCGGGGGCATGTGCTGCACAGGATGTCAGATAATACATGCTAAAAAAGAAAAAAGGCATGAAATTTGACAAGATGTGTGAAGCACATGAATTTTTATTTATGCGCGGGATCTGTGCCCGGCTTTGTACAAAGGGTTACATGCAACAGCGGCAAGGCTTGTACAAAAGGTGGTTGCCGGGTTCCGGCAACCGCGCCTTATGGGTAAAACTTACGAAGATGCTCAATGTTCGAGGGGTTGCTCACCGGAAAGCCATCTTCGGTCTCAAGGCGGATAGCGCCAGGCCTAGTGACTCGCTTCACCCGATAAGGGCCTTCCCATTTCGGCGTCAACTTGTTGGAATTCTTGGCGGATTGAACGCGCCGAAGAACAAGGTTGCCTTCCTCGAAACTTCTGGCATTAACTTTGCGGCTATGGTAGCGACGCAAAGCTTGCTGGTATCGAGCAGTTCGTACAGCAGCCTGAGGACGATCTTCCTCAAGGAGCAGCGCGTCATCTTGCCGCAGCTGCTCTTGCTCAAGCTCATCATAAGCGAGTAGTCGAGGCGATCCATATACGAGTTCCGTGGGGAGAACTGCCTCTGCTCCGTAGACTAGAGCAAAAGGTGTCTGGCCAGTGGCTCGATTTGGCGTCATCCTGATCGACCAAAGAACCACTGGCAGCTCCTCGATCCAATTCCTTCCACACCTGTGCAGCCTGTCGAAAGTTATGGTCTTGAGCCTGCGCAGCACTTCAGCGTTTGCCCTCTCCGCTTGACCGTTGCTTCTCGGGTGAGCAACAGAAGCGAAGCAGATCTTGGCGCCAAGATCTTGGACATACTACATGAAGGTGCGGCTCGTGAATTGTGTGCCATTGTCGGTGATGATCCTGTTAGGGACTCCGAAACGGCAAACAATTGACCTGAAGAACTTGACTGCTGACTGTGCTGTCACCTTCCTCACTGCTTCCATTTCCGGCCACTTTGTAAACATGTCGATAGCCACGTACAAGTACTCAAAGCCCCCAACAGCTCGGGGAAAGGGGCTAAGGATGTCGAGCCCCCAGACCGAAAATGGCCAGGACAAAGGGATTGTCTGGAGAGCTTGAGCTGGTTGATGTATCTGCTTGGAGTGGAACTGGCACGCTTCACACTTGGTTACTTGTGCAGTTGCATCCTGGAGGGCTATTGGCCAGAAGAAACCTTGCCGGAAAGCCTTGCCGGCAAGTGCTCTTGCGCCAATGTGGTGACCACATATGCCTCCATGTATTTCCACCAACAGCTTCTGTCCTTCATCCCGGGTAATACACTTCAATTTCACTCTGTTGAATCTTCTTCTGTAAAGTATGTCGTTGACAAACTGGTACATACTTGACTGTCGGGCTACTTTCTCCGCTTCTTCTTGCTCTTCGGGAAGTTCTCCAGTTTGAAGGAAACGGACAATCTGCTGCGCCCATGCCGGAGCCTGTGGCTCAACGACAAGGACTAAAGGCACAAATGCTGCTGCGGGAACATCAGCTTCTACGGCAAGAACCTGCGGTTCAGTCGGAGCTTGATGTTCCCCGGCAAGCTTGCCGGAGCAAAACTTGTCGGGAGCGTCTGCTTCAACGGAACAAACCTTAAGGCTTGTCGGAGCAGACTGCTCCTCAGCACTCTTGGTGTTGAGTTTGGGGACCTTCTTGGCGGCGGCTTCAGGGAGCTCTGCAGGAAAGTAGTCGCCAGAAATTAACTTCCTCATTTTGTTCTGTCCAGTTGATGGTGTTAAAGATGGTTGAGTTAGCTTGAGCACAAAGATCCCTGGTTCCACAGGCAACTTGAGTGCGGCACATTTCGACAGGCCATCGGCAACATTGTTCTGGCTCTTGGAACATGTTCCATTTGCAGGCCGTCAAAATGCTCTTCCAACTTCCTCACTTCATCAATGTAGGCTTCCATCAACGGACTCTGATAATCTTTGTTCACTTGGCGGACGACAAGCTGCGAGTCACCCCTGACAATAAGCTTTTTGATCCCAAGGTCTGCCGCGATCCTAAGTCCGGCAAGCAAGCCTTCATACTCTGCAGTATTGTTTGTCGCTTGCTCCTTGGTAAAGTGCATCTGGACCACGTACTTGAGGTGCTCTCCGGTGGGTGCGACAAGTAGTACGCCCGCACCGTCGCCTTGTAGCGAGAAGGCACCATCAAAGTACATGATCCATTCCTTGCTTGCTTCCTTGACGGGGATGCTCGTCTCCGGAGTTTCTTCATCAGGTGTTGGCGTCCATTCTGCTATGAATTCTCTCAATGCTCGGCTCTGGATAGTTGAAGTACTCTCAAACTTAAGGCCAAAGCTTGACAATTCGAGTGCCCACTCGACAATCCTGCCTGTTGCTTCTGGATTCTGCAATATCCTCTTCAACGGAAAGCGAGTGACAACTGTAATCTCATGTGCTTGAAAGTAAGGGCGCAGATTTCTCGAGGCCATGAGAAGGCCGAAAAGCAACTTCTGCACACCAGAGTACCTTGATCTAGCCCCCTGCAGCAGGGAACTGACGAAGTAAACTAGGCGCTGCACCATTTTCTTCTGCTTCTCTCCTTGTGGCTGCACAGATTCATCTTTTTCGGGACCAGAGCTTGTCGGGGAAGCCCCCTGCTTGTCGCTGGATGCGCTTGCCGCGGCCGCTGGCTCATCATCTGCCTCCCTCTCCGCTACTAACGCAGCACTAACCACATGATTGGTTGCTGCTAGATATAGCAACAACTTCTCTTGTGGTTTAGGTGCAACAAGTATTGGAGTGGAGGACAGATATCTCTTCAAGTCCTGCAGCGCAGCCTTCGCTTCCGGAGTCCATTTCATTGGACCTGCCTTTTTCAAAATTTTGAAAAATGGCAGGGCGCGTTCAGGAGACTTAGAGATGAACCTGCTGAGGGCAGCTACGCAGCCGCAAGCCTGTGTACATCCTTGACGCGCTTCGGTGCTTTGATCTGCTCAATGGCCTTGATCTTGTTGGGGTTGGCTTCGATCCCCCGCTGAGACACAAAGAACCCGAGAAGCTTGCCGGAAGGGACTCCAAACACGCACTTCTCGGGGTTGAGCTTGAGGTTGATCTTGCGCAGATTCGCAAAGGTCTCGTCCAAATCATGAATCAGAGTTGCTCTGTCTTTGCTCTTGACCACTATGTCATCCATGTAAGCTTCTACATTTCTGTGCAGCTGTGGCTCAAAAGCTTCGTGAACTACCCTTGCAAATGTTGAACCAGCACTCTTTAGTCCGAAAGGCATTCGTACAAAGCAGTACGTGCCACATGGAGTAATGAATGCGGTTTTCTCTTCATCCTCTTCTGCCATAAAGATCTGATGGTATCCTGAATATGCATCAAGAAATGAAAGCAAATCACATCCTGCCATGGAGTCGACAATCTGGTCAATGCGCGGCAAGGGAAATGGAACTTTGGGACAAGCTTTATTAACATCAGTGAAGTCAATACAAAGCCTCCATTTCCCGTTTGCCTTGCGCACGACTACAGGATTGGCCAGCCACGTTGGATGGAGCACTCCTCTGACCAGGCCTGCTGCTTCCAACTTCTTGATCTCTTCAGCAATGAACTCTTGGCGCTCCACTGCTTGCTTCCTAACTTTCTGCTTGACGGGCCGCGCGTGGGGACAGACGGCAAGGTGGTGCTCAATTACTTTCCTGGGAACACCGGGGATGTCAGATGGTTGCCATGCAAACACATCGACATTTGCCCGTAGGAAAGCAATGAGCGCGCTTTCCTATTTAGGATCAAGCGTGGCACTAATTGTGAAGGTACCACCAGTGCCGTCCTCCTTGGCGGCCACTTTCTTTGTCTCTGGTGAAGCTGTCTTTGCCTTCTTGCACTTGTCGGTGGAGCTCGATGGTGCGTCCTCGACGGTAGCGCGGCACTCCGAAGAGGTGCGCTTGCCGGAGTGGGCATCAGAGCTCTTGCCGGACTTGGTCTTCTTCTTCCCCCCGGGAGCTTCAGCGGCAAGTTTCCTGCGATCTGCTGCGGCTGCTGCTTCCTGGTAGATCTTGTCGGTACAGATAAGGGCATCTTTCTTGTCGCCAGGGACAGAAATGACGCTTATCGGACTGGGCATCTTGAGCACATTGTAGGCATAGTGAGAGGCTGCCATGAACTTGGCGAGCGCTGGACAGCCGAGTATCCCATTGTAGGGTAATGGGAAATCAGCAACGTCAAAGGTGACCTTCTCTGTCCTGAAGTTCAGCTCGCTGCCAAATGTCACTGGCAGTGTGATCTTCCCCTTCGGCTTGCTCCTTCCCGGATTGATTCCTTGGAAAGTACCAGTCTCTTCGAGCTCGCTATCGGGGATTTGGAGCTTCTTGAGTACCACTGAGGAGACCAGGTTCAAGCCAGCCCCGCCATCAACCAGCATCTTCGTGACCTTGAGGTTGCGGATAGTTGGTGAGACCAACATCGGCAAGCACCCGACCACAGTTATGCGATCAGGGTGATCCTCAACATCAAAGATGATAGGCGTGCCGGACCACTTCAGAGGCTTGCGCGATTCAACTAACGGTTCTGCTGCATTAACTTCTCGCACCCACTGTTTGAGCTGGCGGTGCGAGTTATGCAGAGAAGCACCACCGTCAACACACAAAACCTCTATAGCTTTCTGAAACTCCTACTCGTCGGCCTCATCCTCATCCATCTCTTCATCTTTGTCTTCGTCTTCATCGTTGTCGCGGCCGCGGGGAGGCCTGTCTCCTTGCCGCTGTTTAGCCTTGCCGCGGCGCCCCCACCCCCCTCCCCCCCGGGCGGGACGCTTCTTGCGGGATCCTCCACCACCTTCTTGGGCCTTCTCCTTGTCGCGTCGCTCGTATTCAGCTTTCTGTAGTTCCACAAGCTGCTCAACTTTCGTGCAGGTCTAGAGATCGTGGCCCTTGGTGCGATGGATCTTGAAGTACTGCTTCCGGAGCCGTCCTGCTTGTCGGCGGCCACCACAGCCTCGCCGGAGTTACCAGCTTTGGCCTTCTCGGCGCCACCTTCGTTGCCGGACTGCTCGACAACTAGCACATCTTTAGCTTTCCTCTTCCGGTTGTTCCGCCTCCGGTTTTTCCTTCCCGGGGCGACATCCTCACTGTCTGACCCTTCTGCTCCTGCATTCTCTCCAGGGAGTCTCCTCCCCTCTTCAGCACGTGCACACTTGTCGGCCAGAGCATATTGCTCGCTGACATCTCTGATTTTGCACAACGCCATCTCCTCCCTCATCCTGCGATTACGCACGTTCTGATGGAACGCGCTGATAACCGCGGCAGGGTGGACATCTGGGATGTTGCGCTGCACCTGGCTGAATCTTTGAATGTACTTGCGCAGGGGTTCTCCTTCCTTCTGGGCGAGTAGTTGAAGATCGCTTTCCTGGCCATGGGGCTTGTGGCCGCCTGTGAAGGCGCCGACAAACTGATGGCACAGATCTGCCCATGAGGAAATGGAGTTGTCCGGCAAGTACAAGAGCCAAAATCTGACGTTGGGCTTGAGTACCAACGGGAAGTAGTTGGTGAGGATCTTCTCGTCGCGCCCCCTGGCAGCCTGCACCACGATAGTGTAGATGTTGAGGAACTCTGACGGATGTATCCTGCCGTCGTACTTCTCGGGTACGTCTGGCTTCAAGTTCTTGGTACTGGGCCACTGGACTTGTCGCAGCTCACGGGTAAACGCAGGACAACCTGCCGCGTACGGCAAGTCGCCTAGTTCCCCTGGCGCATGCATGTCGACAGTGGGCCCAGCGCGCTGGTCTGATTGACGCCGCGCTTGGCGCTGATCATGATGAGCCCGCGGATCTGATGACGCCGTGGAGTCGGTGTCGAGGTTGACTCGGCGAGTCAGCGATCTTGGCCTTCGGGGCGGGGAATGCACAGTGGTTGCACCCCCACCAGTCTTGTCGCCATCGGCCCGCGCCTGGGCGTCTTGCCGCGGCTTCGATGTGCTCAGTTGCCGGGGAGTGTCGCCGTTGGCGAAGCCGATGAGGCTTTGAATGGTGGCCCTCCAATCGTCGATCTTGTCTGGCGCTGGAGGGTAATCGAGAAGCAGTTGGGCTCAGGCCAACGCTTCTTCTGGAGTCTTGGGTGGCGGCGGCGAACGACGCGAGGAACGAGATATGCTCGTACTTCTAACAATGTTAGAAGGAGCAGCATCTCTCCCAGGAGACTGTGCTGCGCTCGTGCCATCATGTTGACGTGCGTGCTGGTCTTGAGCATACCGCGATCCACCAGCTTGGCCTTGACCCAACGAACGTATGGTATTGCGCGTACCATGACGTTGTCAGTCCTGCGCCTCCTGAGAGGGGCGCGGTGCATGTACGGACGCCGAAGTATGTGCAGCCTTGTCCTTGGACTTGGCAGCATCGTGAACTCCCTCATCGGCGCCCGTTCCTCCGCCGGCGTCTACCCCACCGCCCGTTTGCTCTGGTGGCGGTGGAATCGACGCGGATGGACCAGCCACCTCCGAAGCCTTCTTCTTCGGTGGCATGTCGATGAAGGTGATGATGTAGCACGCACGAACACCAGATCAGGTTCGCACAACCTCGACGCCCCCTACCCGGCGCGCCAAAGATGTCGTAGGAAACGAGCACCTATGGGGTAGGGCCCCTTCTCGGTCGGGCAGGGAGCGGAGGGTGCACGAAGAGCAGATCGAGGCGAAGCACGCGAGGGATTTTACCCAACTTCGGAGCTCTCCGGAGAGATAAAACTCCTACTGCTGCTTTGTGTTTGTATTGTGTTCTTGCTCGAGGGAGTGAGCGTTCTGTAGTTTTGAATGAGTCGAACCCCCCCCCCCACGTTGCGCATGGGCCTCCTTTTATAGGCTAAAGGGGTCACCGACAGGTGGCAACGCTGACAGGCGTACAAATGTAAAAAGAGGGGTTGGTACAACTGCTATCTACAGTGCACCCTACCTAACTCTGACGGTAGGGGACAAGGGCATTTAATGCCCATCCGGTCGCCCAAACAGTGCAGAAAACGACCGTTTGGGGCACCACCGTTTGCCACGATGGCCTTCTCGTCATCTCCACTTGCCACCTTGCACCGCTTGGCTGCACAGCCGCCCGCCACATGCGCCAGGAACGATCTTGGGGCGACACGTCGTCGGATGTGCTAGAGCGTGGGCGCAGAGTGGTGGCTTCGCCACGACAAGCGCCTTGCCGCGGTCGTTGTCTTGTCGCACCCGAAAGCTTGTCGCTCGCCGGGTCTTGCCGGGACGCGCGGCGCGTCGCGGCAAGTTTCTTGAAATGCCTTGGTTGGCCTTCCCGGCAAGCTCCTCTTGCCGGGGCCTTGCCCTTCCCGGCAAGCTCCTCTTGCCGGAGTCTTGTCTTCTCAGTCAAAACACTTTGTTCTCGAATGGCATCAATATGAGCTGCGGAGGATCTTGGCGGACGCCCGGCAAGCCTTGCCGCTGGGTGCTGCGACTGCCCGTGCACAAGTTCGGGATACTAAGGTACCCCTACTTTAGTACACCGACACTTCCCGAGGACCAAAACGAGGCCCGCTGCATAGTACGGCGATCTAAAGCCTATAAGGTCCATGAGGGAGAGCTTTATAAGAAAAGCACAACCGGAGTCCTTCAAAGGTGTATCTCCGAAGAGGAAGGGCGAAATCTTCTCGCTGAAATTCATGTCGGACTCGGTGGGCACCATGCCGCAGCCCGGGCCCTTGTAGGAAAGGCCTTCCGTACAGGATTTTATTGGCCAACGGCCCGGGCAGACACTCAGGACTTAGTCCAACGATGCGTCGGTTGACAACTCTTCGCTAATGAAAGCCACATGCCACCCACCGCCCTGAAAACTATACCCATCACCTGGCCATTTGCGGTCTGGGGGTTTGACAGGGTTTGACCCCTTAAAGGAGGAACCCACAAGCAAAAATACCTATTGGTCATGGTGGATAAATTCACCAAATGGATAGAGGCCAAGCCAGTTAAGACGGCCGAATCCGGACCCGTGATAGACTTCATATCAGGGGTAGTACACCGTTACGGCGTCCCCCATAGCATCATTACCGATAACAGCACGAACTTCACGACCGACGAGGTTAAACTTTGGTGCAAAAACATGGGCATCAAGCTCGACTACGCTTCGGTCCATCACCCTCAAACTAACGGTCAAGTCAAGCGAGCAAATGGTCTAATCATGAGCGGCATTAAACCCAGACTATTGCAGTCCCTCAAGGAATCTAACATGCACTGGGTAGAGGAGCTCGACTCCGTACTCTGGGGGCTGCGGACCACGCCGAATCGCACTACCGGATTCACACCATATTTTATGGTATACAGCGCAGAGGCAGTTTTGCCCTGCGACATAATTCATGACTCACCTCGCGTGCGCATGTACGAAGAAAGAGAAGCCGAATTGGATCGGCAGGATAGTTTGGACGCCTTAGAGGAGGAGCGCGATGTGGCAAAAGCTCGTTCCGCATTCTATCAATAGCAGGCTCAAAGATACAAAAGCAGAGAAGTATGGGCGAAAACTTACAATGTTGGCAAACTAGTTCTACGCCTGCCGGACAAGAAAAAGGACAAACTCAAGCCCAAATGTGAAGGTCCCTTCATCATCAACCATGTCCTAACCGGCGGAGCGTACCATTTGCTAAACGCATCAGATAACCGACTCGAGCCGAACCCATGGAACGCGGCCCATCTCCGAAGATTCTACGCCTAGCGCCGGACTCTGAGTTCGTCTCCTTCCTCCATCTACATTTTATACTTTAGCTGTCATTTATTTCTCTCCTTCTCCCTCCCTTTTTTCTTAAATCCTTTGGAGGCTCGTTTGCGCATTGTTCGCACACACTTGACGTGCTACTCGCGCTCATTATACCTAGGGGCTTCTTTAACAGAAGCTTATTTATACGGGCTTTATGCCCAACACATGTGTCACACTTCCGCATGTACCTTTTATTCACCATTATATGCATCGATATGACTTAGGTTTTGGCCAAGCTGGGTTGCCTGGCTACTGTGCTTACCCCTACATTCCCGATTGTTTGGCTAGGTGGTAAAGGGAGCACCTCTGCGATTGTTACTGCCGGGTCAGCCGGATGTGTACCTCAGACTGGGTGAAGCCGAAAGCTAGCGTTCTTAAGGGAATATTCGGTCGGTGAACTAAAAGACGATTTCTTACCTATGTATTTATCTGCCCCCAGATGCTTTCCTGCTTTTTTCGCAGTCTGGACATGCACTTTAGGGCATGCCTCCCAGGGAAAGGAAACCCTAACGAACCTATTCTCCCTGGAAGATGTTTCTTACTAACCATGTAATATAAAATAACTAGTTGGGCACCTGTCTGATAAAGCACTAATGACCCCTACGCCTGGTCTCCACGCATGCCCCGGTTTTTTATATAACCGCGAGGGCATTCGGACACACACCGGACTGTCGGGTCCTGAGGTTGAAGCGAAAAGGTCCGCTACCACAAACGATCTATAATCCGGCTAGAAGGCACATGTCATTTTAAATTACATTGTCAAACTGACTAATTGTATTCCTCTTCAATACCATCTAATAGGTTGTCTAGTTTACAGTCCCGCTGGGAATACTTTGCGGCCAACTCTACTTGGCCATACACTAAGCTCACATGGATCTCCTTCCCATTGGGCCCCACAGGTCCAACCTCGGCTGTGTGGTTTGGGTCAGCCTTTGTGTATCGCGTCTTCACCATGGCCCAGGCCTCCCTGGCGCCTTGACGGCAGGCTGATATCTTCCATAGCGGGAAGCGCCGCTGTGCTCCCTGAAGCTTCTCTGCAAGCTCTCCAAGGCCTTCGGGTAGGGAGATGGATGGCCACAAGGCCTGGGCGACGCCTCTCATCGCCTGCCGAACTCGTTCGTGCAGTTGCAACAGCTCGGGAAGTAGGTCACCCACTGAACCGGGCATTTCCTCTGCAGGACGACCTATGAGCATACCTACAGACATATTTCTGTTAGTCGACTTCCTCGCCGAACTCTTTTTTAAGGTTCATTCAAGCACTTACTGAAAATGCCGCGACGAAGTTGCTGATTCTCCTTAACGGAGTCAGATAGCCGGGCTCGAACATCTTTTAGTTACTCGCCTGGGTGTTGGCATCTTGGAGGTTATTTTTCTCTTGCCGCACCCTTGTAAGCACATTCTCGCCGGCTTTTAACCGGTGCAGGAGCTGTTGCTTGTCCGGATCTACCCCGGCACCATCTACAATGTTATTGTCAGACTTATACACACGCCGCACTTCACAAACTACTTATCTTTCGAAGTATATATTACCAGAGGGGGTCTCTGTGGCTCCCCCTGCAGCGGCTAGTGCGGCCTCAAGTTGGGCCTTGCACTCTTGAAGCTCCTGGGACAGTTGGGTATTCTTTTCTATAAGATCCTGCATAACAAATGATCCTTAAATCAGTTATTCTAACTATTTTAAGTCTCGGGGGTTACTGGCATATATAACTGTGAAAATTCATCACCCGTATGTCTTTCACATACTGCTCCGTGTCTCTGGCTAGACCATCTTGAGTGGCACGGAGGTGCGCATCTCCCGAATTAAAGGCATTCAATGCCTCTTGGGAGAAACATGCATCACGAAGAATTGTCCGGCGGCGCCTGTAATTCATGGCACTCTCCACCTCATATCTGGTGGTGGACAATCTGTCGGCATACTCCGTTGGAGGAGCATCCGATGCGCGCCTTGTGTTCGCCTCCCCTTCCGGACCTGGCTTTGAAGCCTGGCCGGCGGAGGCTCGATTGGCAACCTCTCCGGACACAGTCCGGCAAGCGCTCTTTTTCCTGAAAAGATCACGAGCGTTAGTATGCCTTCCAAGAATCTTTCCTTGAAACACGGTGGCGCGCCATACCGTTGCAGCGACGTTTCGATCCGTACCGCACTCCTTTTCCGCCTGCTGGGCCGAGCTTCCCCTTGTTGGCCAGCCGCCGCGGGCTCGGCTTCCCGCCTCAAAGGCACCTCCTACGGAACATCATTGGTATGCCGTGATCAGAAATAAGCACGGATGGGTCATGGTATCAGGATTTCGGCCACATTTACCTAGGAAGCCGGAAATATTCGGGGGTAGTCGGCCGTAATGGCAACCAAAGCATTGTCGATGCTAAGTTGGTGGAACACCCCATCGATCAGCTCCACCTTTATGTCCGGATCCTCTTCGGAGGTCGGATCAAGGGACCGTTCCGGATCCTCGGGTTGTGGAGGCGGGATGTGTATATCCTCTACGGCCCGACACAGTTCCTGCGTGGAAATCACAAAATGAGATACTTAACCATGGGAATGTGGATCACATAGGCAAAAAGAAATGTCCGCTTACCCAGCTTCGAGGATTGTTCATAGAAAACCGTTCAGTGGACTGACATGGAGAAAATCCTACTTTTCCCCTTTCTACAGGGCGGACAAGATCTTCACCAGATCGGCGATCGATCCCGGCCCCTTACGGCCATGACGGGTGGCATCATCCTCCCCGTTGAAATCCCACATGGGGTGGCCCTATACTGGAGTGGCTGCACCCCCCGCATAATGCATGTGGCCATGACCCCGATCATGGTCAATCCGGAATGAGCAAATAATCTTATTCGGCCCATCAGGTAAAGGACGTCCCTGTTATTCTCCCGTTGAGGGATCCGCGGACGCCAACTTAGGCGTTTCTTCAGAGGAGCATTACTGAAATTCTGGAGGCCAATCCGAACTGGATCCGGCAGCGGGACATCTTCCATGTAAAACCATTCTGAAGGCCAGTCTTCGGACGCCTTCCTATGGGTTCCGGATAGGTATCCGGTCCCGGCGATGTGCCATAGCTTGGCTCTGCCCACTTGATATATTGACCCCTCATAAGAACGGGGTACGAGGCAGAATAATCTCTTCCACAGCGCAAAATGAGACTCGACGCCCAAGAACAGTTTGCAAAGGGCCACGAAGCCCCCAATGTGCAGAATGGAGGCAGGCGTAAGATGGTGAAGCTGGAGGCCGTAGAACTCCAGGAGACCTCGGAGAAACGGATGTATTGGAAATCCAAGTCCTCTTATCAGATAAGAGACAAAGCATGCCCGCTCTCCGTTGGAGGGATCAGGAATGCTCTCCGCCTATTTTCCGCCCTTTTAGATGGCGAGTCCGGCTCGAACCGGAACCATGAAAGCTGGGGGAAGAAATCCCTTGGTTTGGAGCTCCACTAGCTCGCTATGCGGGACCGATCATCTCTCCCAATCTCCAGGCTAAGGGCTGGGAGCGCGAGAGGAGGAGCCGCGTCGACTGTCCATGATGGAATGGATTTTTGTCAGAGGCGCTTCAATGAATGCTCGCGGAGGGAGGATGGTATGATTCGGATCTAGATCCCCGTCCCTTTTATAGGCGGCTCATTTGCGCAGCTAGGGGGGTAAATTAAAAAATACCCTGGCTTTTCACATTCATTCAACACGTGGAAGATGGCCATTATTGGGCATGGAAGCCGAGGAGCGCGATATTTATAAGAAGCCGGACACTATTCAACACAGGATTTTGAGAAGAACCCGCCTTGCAATGCCGAGACAATCAACATGCCGGATTCGTCATCATTGAAGCCTGGTTCGGGGGCTACTGAGGGAGTCCCGGATTAGGGGGTGTCCGGATAGCCGAACTATCACTGTTGGCCGGACTCCTGGACTATGAAGATACAAGATTGAAGACTCCGTCCCGTGTCCGGATGGGATTTTCCTTGGCGTGGAAGGCAAGCTTGGCGATGTGGATATGTAGATCTCCTACCATTGTAACCGACTCTGTGTAACCCTAACCCTCTCCGGTGTCTATATAAACCGGAGGGTTTTAGTCCGTAGGACGAACAACAATCATACCATGGGGTAGCTTCTAGGGTTTAGCCTCCTTGATCTCGTGGTAGATATACTCTTGTACTACCCATATCATCAATATTAATCAAGCAGGAGTAGGGTTTTACCTCCACCGAGAGGGCCCGAACCTGGGTAAAAACATCGTGTCCCTTGTCTCCTATTACCATCTGCCTAGACGCACAGTTCGGGACCCCCTACCCGAGATCCACCGGTTTTGACACCGACAGTGGGAATATCTTTTGTAGAAAGAATTAAACTCTCTTGCTTCACTTATATTTATTTAGAGAGATGACATGAATTGGTCATTCACATGATTAGTCATAAAATCCTACATAAAACTTGTAGATCGCTGAATATGATATGTTTGATTCCTTGCAATAGTTTTGCGATATAGAGGTGATAATATGTGGGAGGTACTAGTAGATGGTTGTGTTTAGTAAGAATGTTGGTGTTAAGGTTTGTGATTCTCGAAGCATGCATGTATTGTCTACTAACTATGTAACCAAATTGGCGCGCATTGTAATTTGATTGTTTACCTTTGCGTGAAGGTCGGGGGCGTGCGATGGTTAACTCCTACCAACCTCCCCCTTTGGAGCATGCACGTAGTACTTTGTTTCAAGGGCTAATAAATTTTTGCAATAAGTATGTGAGTTCTTTATGACTAATGTTGAGTCCACGGATTATACGCACTCTCGTCCTTCCATCATTGCTAGCCTCTTCTGTAACGTGCATTGCCCTTTCTCACCTTGAGAGTTGGTGCAAACTTCGCCGGTGCATCCAAACCCCGTGATACGATACACTCTATCACACATAAGCCTCCTTATATCTTCCTCAAAACAGCCACCATACCTACCTATCATGGCATTTCCATAGCCATTCCGAGATATATTGTCATGCAACTTCCATCATTATCATATACATGACTTGAGCATTCATTGTCTTATTTCTTTGCATGATCGTAAGATAGCTAGCATGATGTTTTCATGGCTTGTCCGATTTTTGATGTCATTGCTATGCCAGATCATTGCACATCCCGATACACCGCAGGAAGCATTCATATAGAGTCATATCTTTGTTCTAGTATCGAGTTGTAATATTGAGCTGTAAATAAATAAAAGTGTGATGATCATCATTATAGAGAACTGCCCCGTGAAAAAAAAGAAAAGAAAAAAAAAGAGGCCAAAGAAGCCTAAATAAAAAAAGGGGCCAAAGAAGCCCGCCCAAAAAAATAAAAATAAAATAAAAGGGGCAATGTTACTATCCTTTTACCACACTTGTGCTTCAAAGTAGCACCATGTTCTTCATATAGAGAGTCTCCTATGTTGTCACTTTCATATACTAGTGGGAATTTTTCATTATAGAACTTGGCTTGTATATTCCAATGATGGGCTTCCTCAAAATGCCCTAGGTCTTCATGAGCAAGCAAGTTGGATGCACACCCACTTAGTTTCAGTTTGAGCTTTCATACACTTATAGCTCTTAGTGCATCCGTTGCATGGCAATCCCTACTCCTCGCATTGACATCAATTGATGGACATCTCCATAGCCCATTTATTAGCCACATCGATGTGAGACTTTCTCCTTTTTTTGTCTTCCCCACATATCCTCCAGCATCATATTCTATTCCACCCATAGTGCTATATCCATGGCTCACGCTCATGTATTGCGTGAAGGTTGAAAAGTCTGAGAATACTGAAGTATGAAACAATTGCTTGGCTGACATCGGAATAGGCATGAGGGGGTACCTTGTGTTAAGAAAAGGGAGCATACAAGACTATATGATTTTGTAGGGATAACGTTCTGAAGCATTGATATTTCGAAAGACATGGTTGTTTGTTGGGATGCCCTAAGTATTATTGTTTTTATGTCAAATGATATACTATTGCTTTGAATCACTCATGTCTTAATATTCATGTCATGATTAGACATATGATCAAGATTACGCTAGGTAGCATTCCACATCAAAAATTATCTTTTTTATCATTTACCTACTCGAGGACGAGCAAGAATTAAGCTTGGGGATGCTGATACGTCTCTGTCGTATCTGTAATTTTTGATTGTTACATGCCAATATTCTTCAACTTTCATATACTTTTGGCAAGTTTTTATACTATTTTTGGGACTAACATATTGATCCAGTGCCCAGTGCCAGTTCCTGTTTGTTGCATGTTTTATGTTTCTTAGAAAACCCATATCAAACAGAGTCCAAACGGGATAAAACCAGACAAAGAATTATTTTGGAATATTTATGATTTTTGGGAAGTAAAATCAACGCGAGACGGTGCCCGAGGGGGCGAGGAGATACGGGGGCGCGCCCTAGGGAGGCAGGCACTCCCTGGACTCTCCTGGGGCCCCCTGTAAGGCGGTTGACGCTCTTCTTTTGCTGCAAGAAAGTTAATTTTATGAGAAAAATCTGGGCAAAAGATTCACCCCAATCGGATTTACGGATCTCCGGATATAAAAAAACAATGAAGGGGAAGGATCTGAGAACGCGGAAACAGAGAGAGACAGAGAGATAGATCCAATCTCGGAAGGGCTCTCGCCCCTCCCACGCCATGGGACCCAAGGACCAGAGGGGAAACCCTTCTCCCATCTAGGGAGGAGGTCAAGGAAGAAGAAGAAGAAGGGGGGCACTCTCCCCCTTGCTTCTGGTGGCGCTGGAGCGCTGCCGGGGGCCATCATCATCACCGCGATCTTCACCAACACCTCCATCATCTTCACCAACATCTCCATCACATTCCCCCATCTATATCCAGTGGTCCACTCTCCCGCAACCCGTTGTACCATCTACTTGAACATGGTGCTTTATGCTTCATATTATTATCCAATGATTTGTTGCCATCCTATGATGTCTGAGTAGATTTTTGTTGTCCTATCGGTGATTGGTGAATTGCTATGACTGATTTAATTTTCTTGTGGTTATGTTGCTGTCCTATTGTGCCCTGCGTGTCGCGCAAGCGTGAGGGATTCCCGCTTCAGGGTGTTGCAATGCATTCATGATTCGCTTATAGTGGGTTGCTTGAGTGACAGAAGCATAAACCCAAGTAAGTGGGTTGTGGCGTATGGGATAAAGAAGACTTGATGCTTTAATGCTATGGTTGGGTTTTACCTTAATGATCTTTAGTAGTTGCGGATGCTTGCTAGGGTTCCAATCATAAGTGCATATGATCCAAGAAGAGAAAGTATGTTAGCTTATGCCTCTCCCACATAAAACTTGCTATCGGTCTAGTAAAGTAGTCAGTTGCTTAGGGACAATTTCACAACTCCTACCACCACTTTTTCACACTCGCTATATTTACTTTATTGCTTCTTTATCTAAACAGCCCCTACTTTTTATTTACATGTTCTTTATTATCTTACAAACCTATCCAACAACACCTACAAAGTACTTCTAGTTTCATACTTGTTCTAGGTAAAGCGAATGTCAAGCATGCGTAGAGTTGTATCGGTGGTCGATAGAACTTGAGGGAATATTTATTCTACCTTTAGCTCCTCATTGTGTTCGACACTCTTACTTATCGAAAACTATTGCGATCCCCTACACTTGTGGGTTATCATGCACCCCCACCATCTGAACATAGCGGTTACCAAGACCCTCATCGATGCTGGCCTGGCCTCCCCCGAGACCAAGAGGAGGCACTGGTCAGTTTCCACCGTGCGAACAAGAATGTATTTTCCTGGCAAGCAACAGACCTGGTAGGCATCCCGCGGGGAGGGGGGGGGTCGTACACCACCTCATGATGTGCCTCCATGCGCGGCCCATGAAACAGAAAGCACGGGGGCAAGCCCCGGAGAAGCAGCCGTTCATCGTCAGGGAGACCCACAAGCTACAGGAGGCCGGTGTTATCCATGAAGTTCGGCACTCGGAGTGGTTGGCAAACCCAGTCATCGTCCCCAAGAAGGGCGGGAAAGAGCGCACGTGCATTGACTTGACGAATCTGAACAAAGCTTGCCCTCACGATCCATTCCCTCTTCCTTGCATCGACTTGATCAATGACTCCACTGCCGAGTGCGATCTACTATGCTTCCTAGACACCTTCTCAGGCTATCATCAAATCAAGATGGCGTTGGAAGATGTAGAGAAGACGCCCTTCTTGACCCCGTGCCAGGTGTATTGCTACACCTGCATGCCGTTTGGGTTGTGCAATGTCGGAGCAACCTTCCAACGGTTGATGCACATTGCTTTGGGCAAGCAGCTCGGGAGAAATGTAGAGGCTTATGTCGATGATATAGTGGTCAAGTCTCGGGAAGCAAGAATCCTTGTTGGATATCTGGAGGAGACGTTTGCCAATCTGCGCGAGGTGAAGATGTGGCTTTATCCTGACAAGTGCGTATTCGGTGTCCTGTCTGACAACCTGTTGGGGTTCCTGGTGTCGCACAGAGGAATTGAGGCCAACCCGGAGAAGGTCAAGGCAATAGAAAGGATGAGCCTGCCTCAAACTCTCAAGGAAATGCAGAAGGTGGCAGGCTGCGTGACCCTGCTTATGCACTTCATCTCCAAGCTAGGCGAGCGCGCCCTCCCTTTCTTCAAGCTGATGAAGAGGAAGGGCCCATTCGAATGGACTCCAGAAGCTGATGCGGCTTTCCAAGACCTTAGGAAGTACCTCACCAGTCCACCGGTGATGGTGGCGCCTCGCTCGCTCGAGCATTTGGTGCTCTACCTAGCCGCCACGCCACAGTCAGCCAACGTAGCGCTTGAGGCGGTACGCGAGGAGCATGCTGCCAAGGGTGTGCGGCATGGAACCACGAACCCATCCAACACGCCACGACCTCAAGACAGCATGGCTGAGGCCTTCCTTGGGCTCCGCGGGCCGGCGACGGCGGCTGGCGGCGGAGGCCACGTGGCGCTTCGCGAGTGGAGAGGAGCGGCGGCGGGGTGACATGGCGGGTTGGGATAGGGCGAGGCGACGTGGTCGGTGGAGGTGTGCGGCGCGGGCAGACGCGTCCAGCGGGGCGGGGAAGAGGAGGCTAGGGTTTTGGACCCGGATTTGGACGGGAGGAGGTGTTTATATATGTAGAGGGAGCTAGGATAGTCCAAATGAGGTGCGGTTTTCGCCCACACGATCATGATCGAACGGCGAAGAGCATGGAGGGGAGTTTACTGGGCTAGGGTGTTGGGCTGCAAGACAAAAGGGCTTTCGGTTAACTTGGTTAACCGTTGGAGCATCAAACGACCTCCAAATGGAATGAAATTTGACGGGCAGTCTACCTACTCTATAACAACACCGCACGATAAGTTCCATCCCATTACGAGAACATTTAAATGCCACTCACGAAACAAGGTCTGAGAGGTGCAACAGGCGTGTGCGAGTGTGTCTGGGCTAAGAACGGACAATGGAGAGAACCGGGGGAACCCGAATGGATGCAAGTTTTGAAAAACATGCAGATGAAATGCAGATGATGACATGGCAAAATGCAACACAGAAGCAAATGACATGGCAACTACGGCAAATAACTGGAAGACACCTGGCGCATCGGATCCGGGGCGTTACAACTCTCCTCCACTAACAATAGATCTCGTCCTGAGATCTTAGCAACGAGACGGAAGAGAAAGTGGAAGAGGTGAAGTAAGGCCGCAAGAGAGAAGACGAACAAAGTCGATAGCACTCGGTTAGAAAAGATGAACGGCGAATATGACGAGAATCAATTGCTCATGGAAACAAGATAGACTCTGAAACCACTTCGGTTAGAACAAGATATAAAAGGAATGAATAAAAGAATTTGGGCAGCACTCCGGCTGAAAATGGAAGGAATGGAGACCTGAACTTCACCCAATGGGATGACACTTGACGAGATGAACAACGCAATGCCTCCGGAAGAATAGAAATAGTGGAATGAGAATAACTTAGAAGGAAGGATTGAACGGAGTTGTTGAGAAAATCAACAACGAAAGAATAAGCTTGTTGTGGACATATCAAAAACATCTCAAAACTTGAGGTGAAATTATACCACAACCAAATGTCTGAAAAGTTGAGAAGAACGAAGAAAATGCAAAACTCCACTTTAGAAGAATACGTAGAAATAATTGCACTTCGAGACGCAAGAAGAAAAGATACTTGAACTCCACCAACAAAATCTTGACGAACTCTTGAAGAATGAATTAAATCATGAAGAACCACCATGAAGAACTCCGGTGACAAAAGGATGACGAGATAGAATGAAGGATGAAAGAATAAGATGACCCTTGCGGTGATTTAGATGGAGATTCCGACGTAATGGCCGAGGAAATTTGAACTCCGGAAAAGAAAAGATGAAAACACTTGGAACTAGAATTTATTCATCAAGAACAAACTCTGAAGGAAGGGATTACTTGACGATGATGAAATAAGAATAAGAATTATGTTATGCTTATCCTTCAGCAATTAATTGATGAGAAGCCATGGATTGCATACTACTTATTCTTGTTGGAAAATATTAAGGGAAGATATGGCGCAAAACTTGAGGAAGATCTTCATGAACCACCAGTAGGATTTGGAAAGAACGAATGAATTGATATGATAATCAAGGAAAAAGGATCTTGAACGAACCACCATAGGAATTCGAAAATGACTGATGAAAGAGAATGAATCACCGGGAGGAATTAGAAGAACAAATATGCTTGAGGGGATTTGGATGCAAAAGAACGGGAAGAACTCGAACTGATTAAAGAGAACTTGAACGAAGCGCCGGAATAATTGGATAACGGTAGCTGAAAAGAGAGGACAAAGAATTCTTCTGGAATAATGGCCTCCGGTGAAAAGAAACGGGAAAACAACTTCTGACATACTCCGGATGGGTAAGAAAAGGAATATCTGACAAATGGAATAATTCGAGAGGATAACATGAAGCTAGAACCGCGAATCTTCGAGAGAACAGACAAGATTTAGAGGAAAAACTCTTCTTCTATCTTGAAATGATGACAAGGAACGCCACCAAAATTACTGAGATTCTCAGGGGGAATGACAAGCATTTGAACGCGATCTTGTAGAAGGCATCTGATTGATGGGATCCACTCTTGCGTCACACTTGAAACGAATTTAAGAATAACTCCGGAATAATTAGAAGAGTCAGGTAAGATCCTGGGAAAAGACCTGTGGGTTAGGGCCCACTAAAAAGAAACACCGTTGTAAAAGTATTGTTGAATAGATAGATGATGCACCGGAACAATTGAAATATTTGAATGAGGTGACAACCTCGAATTAATTGGAACACTGACGAATCTGTCGGCGTTCTGGGAACGGGGGTCCCCAGACTTGCCTGCCTGCGGCCTGCGGCGTGGTTCGAATGGGGGCCCAATGCAGCCCAACTTCATCCGCTCAAGCTCAAGACCCTCGCGAGGGGCCAAGCCTCGCGGGGCGGATAACAAGAAGCCTCCTCAGGGGCAGCCTCCTCAGGCAGGCTTGCAAGGAGGCGGAGAGATCAAGGCAGGGCACCTCCCGAGGGGCCCGTGACGCAAGCCATGACGATCGAAGGCCAGGCGGGGGCCGGCCTACGCAGTGTCCTTGTTTCCCTTTTGGTGCAAAGGGGGCAAGCACAGGCTGAGGCATCAGGCAAAGGTTACCGTTTCGGTGCAACAAGACCAAGACCAGCAGAATAGCAGGATGGAGGTCATCGTGGAGCCCAGGGCGACATCATCGTCAGAGCCTTTGGCAGCCGAAGACCAACTTTAGTCAGGATAAGTGTACCAGATGTTCCCCTTCAAAATGGCCAATTGTTGGCGCCCTTCCCGCTCATTATTTGGGAAGAGGCACAGGGCCTCCCCCTATAAAAAGTACTAGCCACCATAGGGTAGAGGCATCGAGAAACAGATCGCTCAGAGAGAGAGAGAGAGAGAGAAGCGACTGAACTTACCCAAGCAGTTCATTGCACCAGCTGAAGGACAGCCCCTCGCGAGGCTGTCCCCCCCTCCCCCTTTGTATTCTTCAACATCAGCCCCTGAGGCAATCCACCACACCACACACTAGAGTAGGGTATTACACCACAATGGTGGCCTAAACCAGTATAAACCTTGTGTCCCTTGTGTGTTCATCTTTCTTGCTTAGATCCTTGCGAGACTTTCGGACGCGAGCTGGTAGGGGAGAGATCTTCGTGCGCACCCCAGTGCCCGAACCTCAAGGGTCTGCTGGTACCCGAAATCCGCCATTTGGCGCACCAGGTAGGGGTGCGCTGGAATCTTTCTTCCGCTGGTTGTGTCTGATCTTCCGCCGTGTCGATGGCTGACGGTCGCCGAGCTCGCACCGAGCGTCGGGCTGTTCTCGCCACCCGCATCGCCCAGATGGCGCCTATCGGCGGACGCCCCCGTCATTCCCCGTCGCCCGCCACCACGGGCCCGGTGGAGAACGAGCAGCAGGCCTCGTCCCTGCATCCTTCGGTGCGGCGCGATGGTCGCACCACCACCCCGTCGATGACTCCAGCTGGTTCGTCATCCCACGCCCGTTGCTCCCCCATGGATGCGCATGCCGCGCTGCTCCTCGCACGTGAGCTCCTGCACTACCGTCCCATCGACGACCTCTATGAGTACTGGCTCACCCGCATCACCGAGCTCGTCAGCACCGCAGGGGGCTCCCCCATGCCGTCCCTCTCGCTGCCTCGCCCTCCATCCTGCGCAGGAGGCGAGGAGCAGGAGGTGCCTTCGCCACCTCCTCCCCAAGAAGGCGCCCTGGCTCCAAGGCGCGCGGCCCCAGGACGAGACCCACCACATACGGTGCTTGCGCGACAAGAAAGGAGCTGCCAAGAGATCCCCCGTCCCCAAGAAGGTGCTCGCGTGCTCCCAACACCAGTGCGCCATGACCGCATCCCTGCACCGCCACGTCAAGACCCCGTGCTGCTCCACGCAGCGGTGCCCGGGAATCTCCAGGAGAAAGCCCCACATCAGCAGAGAGCTCCGGCGGCCACTGCAGGCTGCTGCGCTTTCACCTCCGAGCTGCGTAGCATCGCGTGGCCCGGCAAGTTGAAGCCGGACCTACCTCCTCGCTACGACGACACTGCAGACCCCGCAGAGTTCCTCCAGCTCTACGAGCTGGGCCTAGAAGCCCCAACGGAGACGAGAAGGTCATGGCAAATTTGTTTCCCATGGCTCTCAAGGACGATGCCCACACCTGGCTTCTGAACCTGGCTCCAGGCACGATCTCCTCCTGGGACGAGATGCGCACCCGCTTCATCGCCAACTTCCAAGGTACTTGTGACCGGCCCCCGGCCATGAGTGACCTGCGCTGCATCAAGCAACAGCCGGGAGAGACCCTGCAGAAGTACATCCAGCGCTTCAACAACGCCCGCCTCAAGAACCCAGGGTGACAGAGGAGGCCATCATCTCAGCCTTCTCCGATGGCGTGCGCGACATCAAGATGAAAGAGGAGCTAGCAATCCATGAGGACCTGTGCACATCACTGGAGCTGTTCAACTTGGCCACCAAGTGCGCCAGGGCTGAGGAAGGGCGCCTCTCCCTCCTCGAGCTCCCGGCTGCCGACCCAGAAGAAAAGAAGCCCAAGGTCAAGGACGTGAAGCGCAAGGGGGCTGCTGTGCTCGCAGCAGAGCCAAACACTCCCTCGGAGCGACCAATGGTTAGCTGACAACCGTGACAGCAAACCTTGTTGGCATCGCGAGCCTTCTCTCCTTCTCTCCGGCACGACCCGCTTGCACGTTAAAAGGGGGCGCCTGAGCATCGCGACTCATGGGCTCTTACTGGCTCTCCAGCCCTCACCCCCTGGCCTTGACCCACGGCATTGTGACCTGTCATACCAGCGGCGGCTGAGCTCGCTCGAGGGCCGGGACCTGAGGACGTAGAGCATTTAAGGGAAGTGTGGGCGAGAGAGAAGAAGCTCGCGAGGGCCTAACCCAGCAGCACCCCAGCCGCCATCGCGCAGGCCCGGCGCCTCAACGAAAACTACTCCAAACCTACGAGATAAGTCACGCGAAAACTGATTCAACTCAGCGCTTAACCCTCGCCTACTGCAGCGCTGTCACGGCAACGTTGCTTGCCTTTCTCGCCCAGCGGAGGCTGCTCGAGCGCTAAAGGGGACCTCCTGAGCATCGCTACTCAGGGGCTCTTACTAGACCTTGGGCCGCTCACCTCCTGGCCTTGACCACGGCATCGCGACCTGGCATACCAGCGACGGCTGAAGCCTGCCTGGGGACCGGGACCTGTCAGCGTAGAGCACCAAGCCCTCATGAGGAAAGAAAGGGGGAGCCAAGCCGGGACAGGACAAGCATCTCGCATTAATTCATCATGAGGATATAATATTCACAAAAGACGTGGTTAGTGCCTTACATACCCCCGCGGGGTGGTACTTTGATTCCTCGCAGGGAACAAAAGGTGCTAATCCTAAAGAACGCTAACTACGCACGCCTCCGCAGGAGACGCCATCATCAACAGTGGGCCATCAGGCACCGGCGCCAACCCCATCCAGATCAGTGGCGTCGGCGGCCTGACGATGTCGGCGTTCTGGGAACAGGGGTACCCAGACTTGCCTGCCGGTGGCCTACGGCGTGGCTCAGGGAGTGGCCCAGTGTGGCCCATCTTCATCAACACATACTCAAGACCCTCGCGAGGGTCCAAGCCTCGTGGGGCGGTCGATAGGAGGCTTCCTCAGGCACAGCCTCGTCAGGCTGGCTCGCGAGGAGGCGGAGAGATCAAGGCGAGGTGCCTAATGAGGTGCCCATGATGCAAGCCATGACGACCGAGGCCAGGCGGGCGCCGGCCTACGCAGAGTCCTTGTGTCCTCTTTGTTGCAAGGGGGGCAAGCGCAGGCAAGAGTATCAAGCAAAGGCAACCATTTCGGTGCAACAAGACCAAGTCCAGTAGGACGGCGGGATGGAGGTCATCGTGGAGCCCAAGCCAGCGTCACCGTCAGGGTCTTTGGTAGGCGAGGACCAACTTTAGTCAGGATAAGTGTACTAGATGTTCCCCTTCAAAATGGCCAATTGTTGGCGCCCTTCCCGCTCAATATTTGGGAAGAGGCCCAGGGTCTCCCTCTATAAATAGAGCTAGCCACCACAGAGTAGGGGTGAGATTTGGGGGTAGACTATAGAGAGAGGGAGGCGACTGAACTCACCCAAGCAGTTCATCGCACCAGCCAAGAACAGCCCCTCACGAGGATGTTCTTCCTTGTACTATTCATCATCAAACCCTGAGGCAATCCACCACACCACAAACTGGAGTAGGGTATTACACCACAAAGGTGGCCTGAACCAGTATAAATCTTGTGTCCCTTGTGTTGTCCTTCGTGTAGTTTTAGATCCTTGTGAGGCGGCGAGAAGTGGGTAGGCAGGAGGTGTGATCTCCGCGTGCACCCCAGAGCTCGAACCTTAAGGGTCTGCCGGAACCTAAAATCCGACATTTGGCGCGCCAGGTAGGGGTGCGTCGGAGCTTTCCCTGCCACCGACCCACTCTCCGCCAACACCGCGGTTCGCCCTCATGATGGGTAACGCGCCGCCCGCTCCGGTCGCCAGCGCCAGCACGGGGGCCAGGGGCTCCGAGCCTTGGCCCCCGCCTTGAGACAGGTGTGAAGGCCGAACAAATTCAAGCCGAAGATGCCACCGCGATACGATGGCACGGCCGATCCACTGGCTTTCCTGCTAGCATACGAGGAGGACATCCTCGAGGCCGGGGGCGACGACAGGGTCATGGCTAACTGGTTTCCCATGGCCCTCACCGGCGTCCCGCGCATGTGGCTGCTCCACCTGCCGACGGCTTCCGTGTCCTCTTGGGGGGAGCTGCGCGGCCTCTTCCTCGCCCAGTACGTTGCACCGGCACACTCGGTCGTCGCAGCTCTCCTAGGTGGCTCGCAGGCACCACCTTTAGGCCGCCACATCAAGTCATTCGTCCGCCAGATCGGCGCCGCTTCCGCGCTGCATGGGGCTCCTCCGGGCTGGGCGGCGCCTAAAGTCGATCTGGCCTTCAGCTCGGATTATCACCGCTCCAACTCAGGCTGCTCGGGCGCGCTCCCAATGCTGTGCAACCCCCACCATCTGTCAGGTGGCCATCACTAGGACCCTCATCGACGGCGGTGCTGGCCTCAGCGTGCTCTCGGTGGAGGCCTTCAGCATCCTCCACGTACTGCGGGAGCGGCTGCAGCCCAGCAAGCCCTTCTCGGGCGTTGGAGGTGGCTCAACCGGCTCCCTAGGGCAGATCCGCCTTCCGGTAACCTTCGGCACCTACGACAACTTCCGCACGGAGCTAATCGACTTCGACATCGCCCCCATCGGCCTCCCATACAATGCCATCCTCAGCTACCCGGCACTAGCCCGGTTCATGGCCGCAACTCACCCAGCGTACAACCTCATGAAGATGCCCGGGAGTAGCGGCGTCCTCACCGTGTCCGGAGACACCGGGGATGCGTTGCAAGCGCTCAAGCTTACCTTCAAGGCCACGGCGGTGGCGCAGCCTGCCAGCCTAGACGCCCCTGAGCCTAAGGGGGCTGCACCGGCCAAGAAGAAGCAGCTATTCACCCAAGACAAGGCGGAAACCAAGCAGGTACTGGTCGACGAGGACGGATCTACTAGCGCCACCTTCACCATAGGCGCCAACCTCGAGCCCGAGTAGGAGGAGGCCTTGGTGAAGTTTCTACGCGCGAACAAGAAGGTATTCGCGTGGGAACCTGATCAGCTAGAAGGGGTCCCGAGGGGCGTAATTGAGCATCACCTCAATGTGTGCCCCAACGTGTGCCCCGTGAAGCAGAAGGCGAGGCAGCAGTCCACTGAGAAGCCAGCTTTCATCGTCCAAGAGACCCGCAAGTTGGAGGCGGCAGGGGTCATTCGCGAGGTCCGCTACCCAGATTGGTTGGCTAACCCGGTTGTCGTGCCAAAGAAGGGAGGAAAGGAACGCATGTGTGTCGACTACACCAACCTCAACAAGGCCTGCCCGCCGGATCCATTCCCACTCCCTCGCATCGACTAGATCGTCGACTCCACCGCTGAGTGCGACTTGTTGTGCTTCCTGGATGCCTTCTCCGGCTATCACCAGATCAAGATGGCAGTAGAAGATGTAGAAAAGACGGCTTTCCTGACCCCGTGTGGAGTGTACTGCTATACATGCATGCGCAATGCAGGTGCAACCTTTCAGCGGCTGATGCACATCGCCTTGGGTCGGCAGCTCGGGAGGAATGCTGAGGCTTACGTTGATGACATTGTGGTGAAGTCTCGGGAGGCAAAAACCCTGATACAGGACTTGGAGGAAACCTTCGCGAGCCTTAACGAAGTGGACCTGCGGCTCAACCCAGAGAAGTGTGTGTTTGGAGTCCCCTCGGGCAAGCTCCTGGGCTTCCTCATATCCCACTGGGGCATCAAGGCCAACCCAGAAAAGGTAAAAGCAGTCGAGGTCATGAGCCCGCCGAAGACCCTCGGAGAGATGCAGAAGCTCACCGGGCGCGTGACCGCACTAGGGCATTTCATCTCCAAGCTGGGGGAACGAGCGCTGCCCTTCTTCAGGCTGATGAAGAAGAAGGGCCCCTTTGAATGGACTGAAGAGGGCGACAAGGCGTTCCAGGATCTCAAAAGGTACTTAACCAGCCCTCCGCTGATGGTGGCTCCACGTCCTCAAGAGCCCCTGGTGCTCTACCTTGCGGCCACCCCGTACTCTGCCAGCGCAGCCCTGGTGGCTGTTAGGGAGGAGAGTAAGACCAAGGCCGCAGCAACCGTCCGGGTCAAAGCAAAGCAGGACCAAGAAAGCCTCACAGAGACCGCGACTGCAGCCGAGAAGGACCAGCCGCTTCAGGGAAGCACGCCCAGGACAAAAGAGGCCCCTCATCTAAGCGACCATCCGCTGGGGGCTCCATTATCTCGGGAGGCGCCCCAGCCTCTAGAGGGCGCTAGCAACGCCAGCACTCCCCACCTCGTCGAGCACCCTGTGTACTTTGTCAGCACGGTGTTGCGGGACGTGAGGGCGCGGTACCCCATGCCTCAGAAACTCCTCCTCGCGCTATTGGTAGCCTCACGCAAGCTGTGGCACTATTTCCGTGGCCATCCCATCAAGGTCGTCTCAGCATATCCCTTGGAAAGGGTGCTCAGGAGCCCCAACTCAGCTGGAAGAGTCGCTGAGTGGAACATCGAGCTGCAAGCATTTCAGATAGAATTCAGCACGACCAGAGTCATCAAAGGGGCCGCGCTTCCGGACTTTGTGGCGGAGTGGCAAGAAGCACCAGGCCTTGAGGCAGGCAAGGATCGATCACACTTCGTGACGGTTGGGTCATGTACTTCGACGGGGCGTTCTCCCGACACAGCGTAGGGGCTGGTGCGGTGCTCGTATCTCCCACTCAAGACAAGCTCTACTACGCCGTGCAACTCTGTTTCCAGCACGGAGAAAAGGTCTCCAACAACATAGCAAAATACGAAGGTCTGATAGCAGCCCTGAAAGCCGCAGTCACCCTGGGGGTGAAGCGCCTCACCATCAAGGGTGATTCGCAGCTCCTCATCAACTTCTCCAACAAAGTATACGAGCCGAAGGACGAGCACATGGAAGCCTACCTTGCGGAAGTCCGCAGGATGGAGAAGCAGTTCTGGGGGCTGGAGTTGCTGCATGTGCCTCGCGGCACCAATCAAGAGGCTGATGACATCGCCAAAAGGGCATCCAGGTGGCTACCTCAGGAGCCTGTCATCTTCGAGGAGCGGCTCTTCAAGCCCTCGGCGATGCCATCACTGTCAAGCATGGCGCAGCCTCCGGAGGAGCTCCCCCAGCCACTTGCCTCGGGAGCCCCGGTCTGCGGCCCGACCTCAGGAGCGTGCCTGCTCCTGGCGCTGGAGCCTCAGGAAGGGTGCTGGATCACAGAGCTCAGGAGCTACCTGACACGAGGCACCTTGACGGAAAAGGAGGAGGAAGCGGAGCGTGTGGCACGGCAGGCCATGGCATACTGCCTCAAGGATGGAGAGCTCTACCAGAGACGACCGAATGATGTGTCCTTACGTTGCATTTCCAGGGAGCAAGGGAAGGAGCTACTGGCAGACATACACGGTGGAGACTGTGGGCATCACTCGTCGTCACGGACTCCCTGTGGCAAGGCGTTCCGCAGCGGGTTCTATTGACCCACGGCACTCAATGACGCTGTGGAACTGGTGAAAGCTTGCGAGGCCTGTCAGTTCCATGCCAAGCAGATCCATCAGCCGGCGGGAGGTCTGTAGACTATAACCCTCTCATGGCCATTCGCAGTCTGGGGACTGGATATCCTGGGTCCGTTCCCTCGGGCGCCAGGAGGCTACCGCTACCTCTATGTCACCGTGGACAAGTTCACCAAGTGAGCTGAGGTGGAAGCTGTCCGCACCATCCCCGCAGGCTCCACGGTCAAGTTCATCAAGGGCCTCGTGAGCCGATTCGGGGTGCCGAACCGCATCATAACCGACAATGGTTCGCAGTTCACCAGTAACCTCTTCAAAAACATACTGTGCTAACCTTCGAACGCAGATATGCTACACTTCGGTGGCGCACACGCGGAGCAACGGTCAGGCCGAGCGAGTGTCGGAGTAATGGGCCACGGGTAGGCCAACCCGGGTCCCAGGATCTTTCAAGTCATCGGGGCAGGCCGCGCCCCTCAAGCCGAGCCCCAGGCGGTGACTCAAAGACAAGCCGAGTCCCAGACGGCGACTCCAAAACAAGCCGAGTCCCAGGCGGCGACTCCAAGATAAGCCGACTCCAAGCTGGCGACCTCCAGAGAGGCCGACTATGCGAGTCGGCCCATGACTCCCCCCGAAGCCCGATGCGGGGTACGGTCGCGGCATGGCCGTTCGCCCTGCCTACGAGGGACCGGCATGGCTACAGTGAGCCGTATCGCCGGAAGATCTCCGGTGAGGCGCGACACTGTTGCCATGCCTGCCCTGACCTCAGCCACAGTGCGCAACGCACTGTGCCCACGATGTCGGCCTGTACGGCCCAAAGACTGTGGGGCCGCCTGTTAGTGGGTGGATCGAAGACGGCCTGAGCGCACCGAAGAGGGACCTGTGGGAGTCGGCCTCCCTAGAGTAGGCCGCCTCCTCTTGAGGGCCCCACGAGCCATTAACCAGATAGGATGGGGAATGGCGACAGTGATCACCCGATAGACAGCGGCACTGTTGCCACGACCCAATGACCAAGCCTGCGTCATCAGGAGTGCCGCACAGTGTCAGGCCTATCCGCGGGACCCACCAGTCGGCGGGCCCCAGAAGCCGGCGGGAAGGACGGCGGTATGAGAGACAGATGGCTGGGACCCGCGCCCAGCCGGATTACCATTGTACCCCCGGGGTGTAGGCCTATATAAACCCCCCGGGGCACCCATGCAAAGGGTTCGGACCTTGATAGAGATAGACCAGATAGCACAGGGAGGAGAGAACTAGCCTTGCTCTCTCCTGCCTCCCGATACAGCTCCAGGAGCACCATTGTAGTCACTTTGCTTTAGTGATCATGCGGAGACCCCGCAGAGCAGCAGTAGGGGTGTTATCTCCCCGGAGAGCCCCGAAGCTGGGTAAGATTCGCCGGCTTGCATGCCTACGCCTCATCCCGTTTCCAGGCACCGGCGACGTTCTACTCGCCCCCACCATGATAAGCTATCCTTTGGCATATGTCGCACCCAATCCCCGACATTTGGCGCCCACCGTGGGGCGTGGTGCACCGTCGTCCGGAGATCTGTTCTGGACGGGAACCCTCTTCCTCCCTGGCGAGCGCAGCCAGCCAGGCTCGCCAGATGGAGTCTGCATCAACACGCTGCGCAGTGCTGAGGCCGCCCGCGCAGCGAGCAGCCTCGCCGAACTTGTCGGCGAGGTGAGCCTCTCCGACGAGCCTGCATCCGACGCAGGCACGGGTGGCCCCGAGAGCCTTCTCGCAGGCCTCCTCGACCAACTCCACGTCACCGGCGAGCCTGCCATGGACTTGGCGTCCGTAGGCTCCACCGACCCGATGCTGGTTGACTCTGATGCCGTCTCGCTTGACACTTTCCCCACCAACGTGGTGGTCTACGACGAGCCGCTTCCTCACGAGGAGAGTGGCGGAAGCGCCGTCACGGAGGTGCTCGTCATCAGCCACGACGAGCACTCCGGCGAAGAAACTCAGGACCCTCTCACAGCGGCCCTGCAAGACCTGACAGCGCCCATTCCAGAGGACACGGACGCCGAGACGCTGGAGACACGCCGCCTTCAGATCATCGAAGGCGCCAAGAAGCTGGCGAGAATGAGGCGCATGTCAGAGGCATACCAGCGCGAGATGGATCACGCCGTAGGCGGCTCGCCGGCTCCGACAGGGCCAAGCCGTCTAGGTGCGGTCCGCTAGCGCGGCGCGGCCATCGCCGACTTGTTCGGGGCCAAACGCCCCATATACGCCACCCCAGCGGAGAACATCCGCGCCGCCCAAGCGGCGACTGACGAGTTAAAGAACTTTGAAGGAGAAGAGCGCCGTTTGATGACGGAGCGAGTCCAGCAGCTCCTCGACGTGGTTGCTGCGCAGAACGCGGCCGGCGGCCACGCGGACGCGCTGCAGCAACCAAATGACGACTTGCCTCCCCGCCGAGATCAAGGTGCGACTTCCCGGACACCGACTGGTGGAGTCCGCGGAAGAAAAGAGAAGGAGCCGGCTGTCAGTCGCAGTCGGACTCACCTCACCATTGAGCGCGACCAAGACGGCCACCCAAGAGCGGTGGAACGGCGGGACGACTGCCTGCCACTCCCACCCAGAAGAGAACGGCGAGTTTCCCCGCCACATGTTGAGCATCCGACTCTCGGTGGCCGCCTCGGCCATCGAGAGGGAGTCGGAGAGAATGACGCCCGCCATTGGATCGACCTACTCCACTGATCCCTGGCGCTGGAAGAAGAAGACGAACTGGGTCCACCTTGCTTCGGGCCCCGCATCAGAGACGAGCCCTTCCACAAAGGATTCACGCTCCCCTGAGACACACCCAAATACACTGGCTCCATGAAGCTGGAAGAATGGCTGATAGACTACTCCACAACCATTAGCATAGCGAACGGCAACAAGCGGGTTGCCGTGAAGTACGTTCCCCTCATGCTCCAGGGCACGGCCCGGACATGGTTGAACAGTCTGAAGCCCCGCAGCATCAACGGCTGGGTCGACTTCACCGAAGCCTTCATCCGCAACTTCACGAGCACGTACAAGTGACCTCCCAAGCCGCGCCAGCTTCCCTTGTGCGTGCAAGGCCCAAACGAATCAACACGCGACTACCTCACGCGCTGGGGCGAACTTCGGAACTCCTGCGAGGGCGTGCACGAGGTGCAAGCTATCGAGTACTTCACTGCCAGGTGCTGAGAGGGCACCCCCCTCAAGCACAGGCTCCTCTGCGACGAGCCAGAGACCCTCGACGAACTGCTAGTCATAGCAGACAAGTACGCCACGGCCGACTAATCCATGAAGACGGAGATTCAAGTCAATGCGGCTAGCAAGGTGGCTCCTCAGGCTCCCAGAACTCCGGCTGGAGACACCAGTCGGCGCCAACAACAGAACGACAACAAGCACAAGGCCCAACAGCCGACTTCCAATAGTCGGCAGGTTGCGACAATTGAAGATCAACAGCCGAAGGGGCAGCCTCTAGCCAAACGGCAGAAAGGCGGCAAATCCAATTGGTTGCCAGCCTTCTCCTATGAGCAGACTTTGGATGGTCCCTGCAAGTTCCACAGCGGCGCGAAGCCGTCAAACCACACCACCCGAAAGTGCCACTGGCTCACCAGAATCGCCAAGGGAGACGGCCTCATTCCTCCGCCGCCTGCTGGGCCGCCACCTCCACCGCCGCCCCAGCAGCCAGCCGCTTGGCCAGTCGGTGCAGTGCAAGACGAGTTCCCAAATGAGCATGGAGCCTATGTGGTGTTCACCAGTGTAGGAGATGACCGGTGCAGCAGGCGCCAACAGGAGCAAGAAGTGAATGCGGTCGCGTCAAGTACTCCAGAGTTCATGCATTGGTCCGAGAGGCCTATCAGTTGGAGTAGAGCGGATCACCCAGAGGTGATGCCGAGTCCGGGCTCTTATGCCCTGGTCTTAGGTGCCACCCTGGCCACTGATAGGCGAGCCGCCCGCTTCTCGCGAGTACTGATAGACGGAGGCAGCAGCATCAACATCCTGTACAAGGATACAATGGAGAAATTAGGAATCAAGCGAAGACAGCTTCAGAGCAGCCGGACTGTGTTCCATGGTATTGTACCCGGCCTTTCCTGTTCGCCAATCGGCAAGATCCTAATAGACGTCCTCTTCGGAGACAAAGATCATTTCCGCCGAGAGCCTGTCTGGTTTGAAGTAGTGGACCTGGAAAGCCCATACCACGCACTGCTTGGCCGACCTGCCTTGGCCAAGTTCATGGCGGTCCCTCACTACGCCTACCTCAAGATGAAGATGCCGAGTTCCAAGGGAATCCTGACCGTAGCCAGCGACTACCGGAAGTCGTCCGCCTGCGCGGCCGAGAGCAGTCGGCTGGCCGAGTCCCTGGTGATCGCGGCCGAGAAGCGTCTCCTTGAACGAGTCGTGGCGATGGCAGGAAAGCAGCCCGAGTTATCGCCCGACCCCAAAGAGTCGGAAGCAGAAGGATCATTCAAGCCGGCCAAAGAGACCAAGAAGATACCCTTGGACCCAGAGCACCCAGAGAGATACGCTGTCGTAGGCACGGGCCTTGACAGCAAATAGGAAGGCGAGCTCGTCGATTTCCTCCGTGAGAATTGTGACATCTTCGCATGGTCCCCCAAGGAGATGCCAGGTGTACCGACGGAATTCGCCGAGCACAAGCTACACGTCAGGCTAGATGTGAAACCCGTCAGGCAGCCCTTGCGCCGCCTATCAGAAGAGAAGAGAAGAGTCGTTGGAGAAGAGATAGCTCGGCTTCTTGCAGCCGGCTTCATCATGGAAGTGTTTTGGTACTGAAGAAAAACAAGCAGTGGCGGATGTGTATTGACTACACAAGCCTCAACAAAGCCTACCCAAAGGATCCATTTGCCCTGCCAAGAATCGATCAGGTGATAGACTCCACAACCGGATGCGAGCTGCTGAGTTTCTTAGATTCATATTCAGGATATCACAAGATCAAGCTGAACCCGGCAGACAGACTGAAGACCGCCTTCATCACACCATTCGGAGCCTTCTGCTACCTGACAAATGACGTTCGGCTTGAGGAATGCCGGCGCCACCTTTCAGCGTTGCATGCAGAAGTGCCTCCTCAAGCAACTCGGCAGGAATGCCCATGTCTACATGGATGATGTAGTGGTGAAGACGGAGAAGCGTGGGACCTTTGAGAACCTACACCAATTCCAGATCAAGCTCAACCCTGAGAAGTGCGTTTTTGGAGTACCAGCCGGCCAACTCCTTGGCTTCCTGGTCTCTGAGCGCGGCATAGAATGCAACCCCGTGAAGATCAAGGCCATCGAGAGGATGGACGTACCCAGCCGACTGTTAGATGTGCAGAAGTTCACCGGCTGTTTGGCATCCATCAGCCGATTCATCAGTCGGCTGGGCGAGAAAGCTCTGCCCTTGTATCAATTGATGAAGAAGACCACCTTTTTTGAGTGGAACCACAAGGCGGATGAAGCATTTCTCCAACTGAAGAAGATGTTGACTACTCCCCCTGTGCTGGCGGCTCCGACTCCTAAAGAGCCCATGCTCTTGTACATTGCCGCCACCAGCCGAGTAGTCAGCACAGTCATTGTAGTCGAGCACAAGGAGGAAGGCAAGGCGCTCCCTGTCCAGAGACCGGTATATTACCTGAGCGAGGTACTGTCGACCTCCAAGCAGAACTACCCTCACTACCAGAAGATGTGCTACGGTGTGCATTTTGCCGCCAAGAAGCTGAAGCCTTACTTTCAAGAACATCCAATCACCGTGGTTTGCACGGCTCCGCTGGCTGAAATCATTGGAAGCCGAGACGCCTCCGGCCGAGTAGCCAAATGGGCCATAGATCTGGCTGCTTACACCATCTACTACCAGCCCCGCACCGCCATCAAGTCGCAAGCGCTGGCCGACTTCCTCGTCGATTGGGCTGAGACCCAGTACCTACCGCCAGCGCCTGACTCCACCCATTGGCGGATGCATTTCGACGGCTCCAAGATGCGCACCGGCCTGTGAGCCGGCGTCGTCCTCATCTCCCCTAAAGGCGACAAGCTCAAGTATGTGCTGCAGATCCACTTCGCCACCTCCAACAACGTCGCCGAATATGAGGCACTCATTCATGGGCTCTGGCTTGCCAAAGAACTCGACAATCGCCGGATCCTGTGCTATGGCGACTCCGACTTGGTGGTTCAACAATCATCCGGCGACTGGGACGCCAAAGACGCAAACATGGCGAGCTACCGCTTCCTGGTGCAGCAACTCAGCGGATACTTCGAGGGGTGCGAATTCCTTCACGTGCCAAAAAATGACAATGATCAAGCAGACGCCTTGGCACGGGTCGGCTCCACCCGCCAAGCAATACCTTCCGGCGTCGCTCTTCAGCGCCTCCTCAAGCCGTCTATCAAGCCTTCACCAGAGTGAGACTCCATCTTTGTGCCAGCTCCTCCAGAAGAAGTCGGATCCGACTCCAGAGCCCCAACAGACGGCCCCAAGAAAACCACAGTCGAAGCAGGCCCGGGGACTGCGCCAGTTGGCCCGGGGATTGCGTCCGTCGACCCAGGGACTCCGTCAATCCAGCAAGCGGCCGCAGACTCCAGCCCGCCGCCTCCCAGCCCAACCACCCTTGTCCAAGTCGCTATGGTAGCAGTTGAAGAAATAGCAGCACCCTCATGGGCATAGCCCATCCTCAAGTTTCTAGTGAACAGAGAGCTGCCGACTGATGAGATCTTGGCTCGGCAAGTGCAATGCTGAGCGGCAGCATACACCATAGTCAACAGAGAGCTGGTCAGGCGCAGTGTCACTGGTGTCTACCAGCGTTGTGTAGAGCCAGAACAAGGCCAATCAATCCTCAGAGACATTCATCAGGGCGAGTGCGGCCACCATGCGGCTTCAAGAGCACTCGTCGCCAAAGCTTTTCGGCACGGTTTCTTTTGGCCGACTTCCCTGGAAGAGGCTAAAGAGTTAGTCCAAAAATGCAAGGGGTGCCAGAAGTTCCGCTCCAAGCCACTTCAGCCGGCTTCCGCGCTGAAGACGATCCCCATTGCCTGGCCCTTCGCAGTTTGGGGCCTGGACATGGTGGGACCATTCAAGACGGCCCGAGGCAGCCTAACTCATCTGCTTGTCGCGGTGGACAAGTTCACCAAGTGGATAGAAGCAAAGCCCATCAAGAAGTTGAATGGGCCGACTGCAGTGACTTTCATCGCCGACATCACGGTGCGGTATGGCATACCGCACAGCATCATCACCGACAATGGCACAAACTTTGCCAAAGGCGCCTTGGCCCGTTTCTGCGTGACGCAGGGCATCCGACTGGACTTAGCGTCCGTTGCCCATCCGCAGTCAAATGGCTAGGTGGAGCGGACGAACGGCCTCATCCTGTCCGGCATCAAGCCTCGACTGGTCGAACCACTCGAGCGTTCGGCTGGCTGTTGGGTTGAGGAGCTACCAGCCGTCCTCTGGAGTCTGCGCACAACTCCAAACAAGTCAACTGGTTTCACGCCTTTCTTCCTCGTCTACGGTGCCGAAGCCGTCATCCCAACGGATATAGAGTTCGACTCTCCACGAGTCACCATGTACACCGAAGAGGAAGCTGAAGAAGCACGCCAAGACGGCATTGACCTGCTGGAAGAAGGCCGGCTGTTGGCACTCAGCCGGTCCAGCATCTACCAGCAGAGTCTGCGCCGATACTACAACCGAAAGGTCAAGCCGAGATCGTTTCAAGAAGGCGACCTTGTGCTCCGACTGATTCAGAGAACAGCCGGCCAGCACAAGTTGTCGGCACCTTGGGAAGGCCCCTTCATCATCAGCAAGGTGCTAGGCAACGGCTCCTACTACCTAATCGACGCTTAGAAGCCTCGAGCGCGCAAGAGGGATGACTCCGGCAAAGAAACAGAGCGCCTGTGGAACGCAAATCTTCTTCGAAGATTTTACAGTTGATGCAGTATGTATCGCACTACCCCCTTTGTATTAAAGTACTAAGACATTGGGACCCCCGAGACGAGCTCAGGGACTGCCTTTTTGTTATCTGTATGATAAGAATCACGCTTCCAAATATGCTACTCTTTTTATCATACTGTTTGGCACCGGGTCCGACTAGTTGGCCCGGGGACTTGCCGTCTTGCGCTATGAAATGCTTCCTGCAGTCGGACAAGTAGTGTGTTGCGCTCAAGCTGTCTCCTGTCGAAAGCCGCAGTTCGCAGAGCGACTGTTGGTAGGCGGAGAACAAGAAAGAACGAGCGCACACACGAAAAAATGGCTAAGGACCTAAAGCGTATGCATAACTCAAGCCGGCTCCAGCCTCTCTCTGCAGAGCCGACTCATGAGTAGTCGGCTCGCCGTCTTAGCCTCTATCAAAGACGGCCGACTCTTGAGTAGTCGGCCTGTCGCTTTCTAGCCGACTTGCTAAAGAAACTCTAAACAACCAAGTACTTGCCTTCCTGAAGTAGCCAAGCACTTGACCCAGCGACAGTCCGCAGAGCGGCTGTCCAGCTGGCAAGGCAGCAACTAAAGGAAGGCGGCAAAGGAAAAAGACTAAAGAGTAATAAGCAAGGAAAGGCGGAAATCGGATAAATATTTACATAAGCCCTTGGCCGAATCTTCGAATGGAAGTTTAAGATTCACCCCGCGGGTGGAACTGTTCGAATCTAACAAAGTGTTCAAAAGATTACTAAAGACAGATAAACAGAGGTGGAAAAAGCAGCCTAGGAGGCGGCATCCAGGGCCGGAGGGTCGGAGGAGACGGCGGTGTCAGGCGCCGGGGCAGTCGGCTGGGCGGTCTCGGTTTGGTCGCCTTCGGCGGCAGTCGCCTTGTCTCCACGCGGCTCGTTGCTGGAGGCACAATCGAGCTGAGGCTGGCCGCCTGCTCCGTCTTCTGGCGCCTCTGCCTCGCCTCCATCCTCCGCCCCGTCGTCCTCCTCGGCGCTGGAGTCGATCACCTCCGCCGAGTCTTCGCCATACTCCGGGTTCATCCCGAACCAGTCTGGTGGCACTTCCTCGCCGCCTTCAGCCCGCTCGGGCACGAAGACACTGGTGTCCGTGTACTCGGCGATGGCCGCCGCGCGCTCAACAAGGGCGCCCTCCACGGCCTCCGGCTCGGCCTGTGCTTCTAACTGGAACGCGGCCAGGCGGTCCAGGTCCAGCCCTGGATAACACGCCTTGACGAACTCCAAGGCCCGGCGTGCTCCGGCCCAGGCCGAGGAGCCCTTCCAAGCCTCGAGACGGCCGGCAGCGACTTCCAGCCAGTCGGCGGTCCGACTGGCGGTGCGCAGAGCCGGCATGTCTGGCCACAGGGCGGCAACCGCCTGGGCGCCGGCACGCTGAAGCCGGCGCAGCAGCCGGTGAGCCGGACGAAGACGGGCTTCAATGCTCAAAAGCTGCTCGTCGATGGTTCGGGGGGCATTAGCGGCGACCTCCTCACCTTTTGCCCTTCGCGCCTCTCGAGCAGCCTCGATGGCCAGAGGGACTGCCTGTGAGTGACCAGGAATGAAGTCTGCCAAGACAAAAAAGAAGCAAGTCGAAAAATCAGATGTAAGCCTGACGCATAGTCAGAAGCCCGAAGAAACGAAAGAAACTTACCATCAACGATGTCCTCGATCTCGGGGTAGCCGGAAGTCAGCATCGCTTCCCTGTCAGTCCAGGAGGAGCGCTCGCTCTCAAACTCGGCCATGAGATCGGTCTCCCGCGTCTTGCCCTCGTCATGTACCTTCTCGAGCAGCTCCTTCTGCTCGGCCAGCTGCACCGCCAGTAGGTCATGCTCTTTCGCGAGCTTGCCACACTCCTCCTCCTTGGCACGCTGGGCGGTGTTGGCCTCGCCCAACTGCTCCTGAAGAGCGGCGTTGGCGCCTGAGGAACGAAAGAAGAAACAAATAAGTCGTCAGCAAAGTAGATCGCCGGAAAGATCTGGCCCGACTGCTCAGCAGTCGGCCTGAATCTCGGGGACTACAGCCCGCGGGTGCGCCAGCGCGCCCCCGCGAAGAAGGAAGAAAAAGAGCTTGCCCCAGCTTTCTGCCAAGTCGAGGGTCCGCTTGTTCAACTCCTCAACATTGCGGTTGAAGGCAGTGGCGCGGAGGTTCTGATACTCCTACAAGAAGCCAATGGAGACAAAGTCAGCATTTGGAACTCGCCAGAGGGAGTTCCGGACCGCCTGCTCAGCAGCCGGCCCGGAACTCGGGGACTACACCCAGTGGGTGCGCTGGCGCGCCCCCACAGTGAAAAACAATAATTAGAAAGAAGAAGGAAAGGTACTCGGACAGATGTCCGTGTAGCCAGATGCGCCCTGGTGCAGGCTTGAAGGGCGTCGCTTTCAGCGCGCAGCTTCGCCTAGACGTCCAGGAGCGCTTGGTTCAGTGGTCTGGTGCCGCCTCTGCGCAACCAGCCAGTGGGCACGACGCTGGAGGCCTCCGCGTCCAGGGTCGCCGAGCTGGTGGTGCCGGTTTCCCGAGGTCGCCCTCTCAAGACAGCGGCGCACCGGCATGACGACTTGAAGAAGTAGCCGCGCCTCAGCCTCGTCTGCAGTCGGCGGCTCCGACTGACCCACCGGCTGTTTGCCGTGCGGTCTCCCAGACGGTGGCGGAGGCGGCGGTGGCGGCACAAGGGTGTCCGAGCTAGAAGCCTCGCCGCCCTCCTTCTCCACGAGGGGGTTCTCGGTGCTGGCCTCCCCGGTCTGCCCCGTGAACTCCGGAGCATCGCCGATCGGCGACGCGCGGCCTCCTCGGCACGCCGTTTCACCGCAAGGGCGGCTTCGGCGTCCTCCAGCTTCTTCTGGGCGTCGGCGGCTGCCTTCTCAGCCTGCGCCTTCTCCAGGCGGTCGGCCTCCTCCTCGTCGTGCTTCTCCTGCGCATTCCGCTCTGTCGCCTCCCGGAGGACGGCGGCGGGATCGGCCCGCCGAGTGTTGGCGGACGTCTCTGTCGACCCCATGACTGCGGGGATGACGACTCTCTCAAGGGAGAGGGGGGCCCTGAAGAAAAACGGAGGGAGAATAAAGGAAAACTCATACAAGATTCAACGAAGGAAAATAAAAAGCATAAAGACTTACGCTGAGACCAGCGGTGGCCTTCTCACTTCCCTTCGGAAGCGGTTGGCCTTCGCGGCCGCCTCCTCCCATTTGGTCGCGGCGGCCGCCCCCTTGAGCTTCTTCAATTTGCCGCCGGGCGCACTCGGCCTGGCGTGACGCCTCTTCGCGCCGCCTTGGCTGGCCAGGCCGGCTCTTGGCTGGTGACGCGGGGCGACTTCCCCGTCGGCGTCATCATCAGGCCAGTCGGCGAAGGTGGCCGAGGGCCTGAAGCCGCCTTCGGTTCCGTCGCCGCCGCCCCCCAAGTCGGGGTCGTCGACGTTGCTGTCCGCGCGATCAGGGACATACTCGCGGGGCTGTCTCGTGGCGCCGGCTGCAGGCTCCATGAGGGGGTTCTAGCCAAAAGAAACCAACAAGAGTCAGAAGCCGGAGTCGGCCGCAAAGAAGAGAAAACAATAGGGAGATGCGACTTACCACTGGTGGGGGGTTGTCGAGCGAATACGGCTCCTTGCCGAACTGCCAGTCCTCCCTGAACTCGCAGTGCGCGATATGATTCACCAAGTTCGCCACCTCCTTGCGGGGCATCTCCTTGGTGCTCATCCGGCTTGGGTCTCAGAGGCCGCTCATCTGACGGATCAGGTGAGGCCGGCCTTGGAGCGGGAGAACTCGGTGCGCCACGAAGGCCGCCAGAAGGTCGGATCCGACGAGACCCTCTGACTGCAGCAAGACTCGGAGTCGCACTACAGCGGCGGCTCCGGAGGGAGTCAGCGACCTGGCTCGGTGAGACCAGCCGGGGAGCCTTCCGGTTAGGGGGGCGGAGTTGTAGGGCGGCAGGTTGACCCAGTCGCCATCGGTGGAGAGGTTCTTCACGTAGAAGTAGGAGCACTGCCACATCTTCACCGACTTTATCAGCGAGATGGGAGGAAAGGGGTTGTCGGCTGTCGAGCGCCGCACCGCGATGTAGGTGCTGCACTGAGCCGGAATACCGACGACTTGCGTGCCGAGCTTAGAAGAGAAGAATTCTCCCCACAACTCGAGGGTGGGGAGAACGCCGAGGAAACCTTCGCACAGAGTGGCGAAGGCGGAGAGCAACACCACCGTATTCGGAGTGAGGTGGTGTGGCTGAAGACTGTGGAACTCCAAGAACGAGCAGAAGAAACCGCTCGCCGGCAGCCCCAGGCCGTGCATGAGGTGCGAGTGGAAGATGACCCGCTCGCCTTCCTCCGGTGCTGGTCGGGTCTCCCCCTCCGGCGCGGGGCGGGTGCGCACGAGGTCCGCGCTGGGGAGACGGCGTGTCTGGCGGAGGAACTCGATGTGTTCCTCCTCCACCTCTGAGCCGTCCCATATGCCGGAGCGCACGGCGGGGGCCGCGGCGATGAGCTCTTCCTCCGCGGTGAGGAGTGTTCTTGCTCGACGGCGGGGGCAGGAGGAAGAGAAGGCAAGATGAGGCGGGAGAGTGGGGGAGAAGGGTGCGCGTGCGGTGCCGCCCCGCTCCTCCCCGCCTATTTATAGCCTTGTGGGCTGAGGAGCCGAGGGGGCGGTGTCGCGGGGAACGAGCACCTATGGGGCGGGGCCCCTTTTCGGTTCGGCAAGGGGGCGGAGGGCGCACGAAGAGCAGATCGAGGCGAAGCGCGCGAGGGATTTTACCCAGCTTCGGAGCTCTCCGGAGAGATAAAACTCCTACTGCTGCTTTGTGTTTCTGTATTGTTCTTGTTTGAGAGTGTCGGTGCCCTAAGCAGCTAACCCCCCTCTACGTTGCACACGGGCCTCCTTTTATATGCTCAAGGGGTTACCCACAGGTGGCAACGGAGGTAAAGGGCAAAAATGGAAGATTGGTGGTTGGTACAGCTACCTGTACAGTGTTATCATACCTAACCCTGGCGGCAGGGGACAAGGGCATTAATTGCCCGTCTATGTCGCCTAAACAGTACCGAAAGGGACCGCTAGGGAGGCCACCGTTTGCCACGATGGTTATCTTGTCAGCGCCTTCTTGCCACCTCGCACCCCTAGCTGCACGGCCTCCTGCCACGTGTGCTTGGAAGGGTCCCAGAGCGACACGTTGGCAGGTGTGCTGGAGCGCGGACGCGAAGTGGGGGTTTCCTGCGGCAGGCTCCTTGCCGCGGTCGTCGTCTTGTCGTGTTCGGGAGCTTGTCGCTCACCGGGCCTTGGCAGGGCGCGCGGTGCGTCGCGGCAAGTTTTCTTGGAATGCCTTGAGTGGCCTTCCCGGCAAGCTCCTCTTGCCGGGGTCTTGTCTTCTTCCCGGCCAGCTTCTCTTGCCGGTTCCTTGGTTGGCCTTCCCGGCAAGCTCCTCTTGCCGGGACCTTCGTTTGAGTACTTTGTTCTTGAATGGCATCAATATGAGCTACGGAGGATCTTGGCGGACGCCCGGCAAGCCTTACCGCGGGACGCTGCGACTGCCCGTGCACAAGTTTGGGGTACTAAGGTACCCCTACTTTAGTACACCGACAGGAGCCCCCGGGCCTGGGCCATACACGGTGCCGAGCGCTGTTGGGCCAGGCCCAAAACAGTGCATGGGCATGCGCGGCCTAGGTCACACCGCATATCTCTCCGCTTCCACCGCGCACACCCAGAACGGCACGCGTCAAACGCGGCATCGTGGGTGACGTAGGCGGCGTGCGCGGGGCTAAGCCGCGTGAGCATGCGTCAAGCCATGATGAAGGGGATGGTTCACGCCCTCCTTGACCTACCTCCTGAAGAGAGGGACAGGAAAGGGATTACGGGCATCTTATCTTTTTAATTTGTAAGCCTTCGGTCCTTAGCTGCATCTAAAACTTGTAAAACTCTCTTTCATGTTTTTCATCCTCTATGGACTATACCTGAGTGGGATGTTTTTTTAATGAAAAGGGGATGCTTGCCGGGTTATTTGTCTCGCGGGTTGAACCCACGCCAAGGAGCAAATCCTTGGTATCCTTCGGACAGACAGTTCGCCTCCTGGCAACAGGCCCTGCCGCCTTCCCACGTCGCTCGACCTTTCTCACGCCTTTGACGGAGGCGGGAACGAGGTGGGTGTGGCCTCCTCGTTTCATCCCTTCGCTGCCGCAACTACGACCAAACTTGGCCCCGGGAACGGGCCCCAGGGCCTAGAGTTGAGGGAGCACGGCAGTTTTCGGGAAGAAACGCGGTTTCGCATTCCCCAGTCCATAAGAGGATGCATGAAGAGGGACGAAAGACTTATCTGATATTGCAACCCCAGGCAACTCTGGCTTGCCGCGGGCGAATCTTGGCACTCGCAGCCCCTAGCAATACTGGCTTGCCGGGGCCTAGGTGCAGGCACGCCCTTCTTCTCCTTTTCGTCCTCAAGCGGTCTGGCCAGGATATGCGAGCCCTGCGAACGAAGGAAAAGCAAAGGGGTGGACTCTCGACCTCTAAGCTAGGGGTTAGCTGCTGTTAGGCACTATCAACCCTAACCAAGGACGAGACTCGACCTAGCATGCATGCTATAACCCCGGGGTGTCAGTGCTTCATTTACTTGTGCTCAGGGTCTGCGCCTGGCTCTGCACAAAGGATTACATGCAACAGCGGCAAGACTTGTACAGAAAGGTGGTTGCCGGACAGGGTCCGACAACCGCGCCTTACGGATAAAACTTACGAAGATGCTCGATGTTCCAGGAGTTGCTCACCGGAAAGCCATCTTCGGTCTCAAGGCGGACAGCGCCAGGCCTAGTGACTCGTTTCACCCGATAAGGGCCTTCCCACTTCGGTGTCAACTTGTTGGAATTCTTGGCGGATTGAACGCGCCGAAGAACAAGGTCGCCTTCCTCGAAGCTTCTGGCGTTAACTTTGTGGCTATGATAGCGGCGCAAAGCTTGCTGGTATCGAGCAGCTCGTACCGCAGCCTGAAGACGATCTTCCTCGAGGAGCAGCGCGTCGTCTTGCCGCAGCTGCTCTTGCTCAAGCTCATCATAAGCGAGCACTCGAGGCGATCCGTATACGAGTTCTGTGGGGAGAACTGCTTCTGCTCCACATACTAGAGCAAAAGGTGTCTGGCCAGTGGCTCGATTTGGCGTCGTCCTGATCGACCAAAGAACCACCAGGAGCTCCTCGATCCAATTTCTTCCGCACTTGTGCAGCCTGTCGAAAGTTCTGGTCTTGAGCCCGCGCAGCACTTCAGCGTTCGCCCTCTCCGCTTGACCGTTGCTTCTCGGATGAGCAACAGAAGCGAAGCAGATCTTGGCGCCAAGATCTTGGACGTACTGCATGAAGGTGCGGCTCATGAAATGTGTGCCATTGTCGGTGATGATCCTGTTAGGGATTCCGAAAGGGCAAACAATTGACCTGAAGAACTTGACTGCTGACTGTGCTGTCACCTTCCTCACTGCTTCCACTTCAGGCCACTTTCTGAACTTGTCGGTTGCAACGTACAAGTACTCAAAGCCCCCGACAGCTCGGGGAAAGGGGCCGAGGATGTCGAGCCCCCAGACCGAAAATGGCCAGGATAAAGGGATTGTTTGGAGAGCTTGAGCTGGTTGATGTATTTGCTTGGAGTGGAACTGGCATGCTTCACACTTGGTTACATGTGCAGTTGCATCCTGGAGGGTTGTCGGCCAGAAGAAACCTTGCCGGAAAGCTTTGCCGGCAAGTGCTCTTGCGCCAATGTGGTGACCACATATGCCTCCATGTATCTCCGCCAACAGCTCCTGTCCATCTTCCCGGGAAATGCACTTCAATTTCACTCCGTTGAATCTTTTTCTATACAGTATGTCGTCGACAAACTGGTACATACTTGATTGCCGAGCTACTCTTTCCACTTCTTCCTGCTCTTTGGGGAGCTCTCCTGTCTGAAGGAAATGGAAGATCTGCTGTGCCCATGCCGGAGCTTGTGGCTCGACGACAAGGACTAAAGGCGCAAATGCTGCTGCGGGAACATCTGCTTCCACGGCCAGAATCTGTGATTCAGCCGGAGCATGATGCTCCCCGGCAAGCGTGTCGAGACACAGCTTGTCGGGAGCGTCTGCTTCAACGAAACAAACCCTGGGGCTTGTCGGAGCAGACTGCTCCTCAGCATTCTTTATGTTGATCTTGGGGACCTTCTTGACGGCAGCTTCGGGGAGCTCTGCCGGAAGGTAGTCGCCAGTAATCAACTTCCTCTTCTTGCTCTGTCCAGTTGATGGTGTTACAGATGGTTGAGTTAGCTTGAGCACAAAAATTCCTGGTTCCACAGGTAACTTGAGTGCGGCGCATTTTGACAGGCCGTCTGCAATGTCATTTTGAGCTCTTGGAACATGTTCCATTTGCAGGCCGTCAAAATGCTCTTCCAACTTCCTCACTTCATCGATGTAGGCTTCCATCAACGGACTCTGATAATCTTTGTTTACTTGACGGACGACAAGCTGTGAGTCATCCCTGACAATAAGCTTCCTGATCCCAAGGTCTGCCACGATCCTGAGTCCGGCAAGCAAGCCTTCATACTCTGCAGTATTGTTTGTTGCTTGCTCCTTGGGAAAGTGCATCTGGACCACGTACTTGAGGTGCTCTCCGGTGGGTGCGACAAGTAGCACGCCCGCACCGGCGCCTTGCAGCGAGAAGGCACCGTCAAAGTACATGATCCATTCTTTGCTTGCTTCCTTGACGGGGATGCTCCTCTCCAGAGTTTCTTCATCGGGTGTTGGCATCCATTCTGCTATGAATTCTGCCAATGCTCGGCTCTGGATAGTTGAAGTACTTTCAAACTTGAGGCCAAAGCTTGACAATTCCAGCGCCCACTCGACAATCCTTCCTGTTGCTTCTGGATTCTGCAATATCCTCTTTAACGGAAAGCGAGTGACAACTATGATTTCGTGCGCTTGAAAGTAATGGCGCAGCTTCCTCGAGGCCATGAGAAGGCCGAAAAGCAATTTCTGCACACCAGAGTACCTTGATCTGGCCCCCTGCAGAAGGGAACTGACAAAGTAAACTGGGCGCTGCACCATCTTCTTCTGTTTCTCTTCTTGTGGCTGCGCAGATCTATCCTTGTCGGAACCAGAACTTGTCGGGGAAGCCCCCTGCTTGTTACTGGACTCGCTTGCCGCGGTCGCTAGCTCATCACCCGCCTCCCTCTCCGCTACTAACGCAGCACTAACAACTTGATTGGTTGCCGCCAGATATAGTAGCAACTTCTCTTGTGGCTTAGGTGCGACAAGTATTGGAGTGGAGGATAGGTATCTCTTCAAGTCCTGCAGCGCGGCCTCCGCTTCCAGAGTCCATTTCATTGGACCTGCCTTCTTCAAAATTTTGAAGAATGGCAGGGCGCTCTCGGCAGACTTAGAGATGAACCTACTGAGAGCAGCAACGCAGCCGGCAAGCCTTCGCACATCCTTGATGCACTTCGGTGCTTCGATCTGTTCAATGGCTTCGATCTTGTCGGGATTGGCCTCGATCCCCCGCTGGGACACAAAGAATCCGAGAAGCTTGCCGGAAGGAACTCCAAACACGCACTTCTCGGGATTCAACTTGAGATTGATCTTTCGCAGATTTGCAAAAGTCTCATCCAGATCTTGGATCAAAGTTTCTTTGTCCTTGCTCTTGACCACTATGTCATCCATGTAAGCTTCTACATTTCTGTGCAGGTGTGGCTCAAAAGCATGACTGACTACTCTTGCAAATGTTGAACCAGCATTCTTTAGTCCGAAAGGCATCCGCACAAAGCAGTACGTGCCACATGGAGTAATGAATGCGGTTTTCTCTTCATCCTCTTCCGCCATGAAGATCTGATGATATCCTGAGTAGGCTTCAAGGAATGAAAGCAGATCACATCCTTCCGTGGAGTCGACAATCTGGTCAATGCGCGGCAAGGGAAATGGATCCTTGGGACAAGCTTTATTAACATCAGTGAAGTCAATACAAAGCCTCCACTTCCCGTTCGCTTTGCGCACGACTACTGGATTGGCTAACCACGTTGGATGGAGTACTCCTCGGACCAAACCTACTGCTTCCAACTTCTTGATCTCCTCTGCAATGAACTCTTGGCGTTCTACTGCTTGTTTTCTGACTCTCTGCTTGACGGGCCGCGCGTGAGGGCAGACGGCAAGGTGGTGCTCAATTACTTTCCTGGGAACACCGGGGATGTCAGATGGTTGCCATGCAAATACATCGACATTCGCCCGCAGGAAAGCAACGAGCGCGCTTTCCTATTTAGGGTCAAGCGTGGCACTAATGGTGAAGGTACCACCAGTGCCGTCCTCCTTGGCGGCCACTTTCTTGGTCTGTGGTGAAGCTGTCTTTGCCTTCTTGCACTTGCCGGTGGAGCTCGATGGTGCGTCCTCGACGGTAGCGCAGCACTCCGAGGAGGTGCGCTTGCCGGAGTGGGCATCAGAGCTACTCTTGCCGGACATGGTCTTCTTCTTCCCCCCGGGAGCTTCAGCGGCAAGTGGTTGGCGTTCTGCTGCGGCTGCTGCTTCCTGGTAGATTTTGTCGGTACAGATAAGTGCATCTTTCTTGTCGCCATGGACAGAAATGACACTTATCAGACCGGGCATCTTGAGCACGTTGTAGGCGTGATGAGAGGCTTCCATGAACTTGGCAAGCGCTGGACGGCCAAGTATCCCATTGTAGGGCAATGGAAAATCAGCAACGTCGAATGTGACTCTCTCTGTCCTGAAGTTCAGCTCACTGCCAAACGTTACTGGCAGCGTGATCTTCCCCTTCGGCTTGCTCCTTCCCGGGTTGATTCCTTGAAAGGTGCCGGTCTCTTCGAGCTCGCTGTCGGGGATCTGGAGCTTCTTGAGTACCGCGGAAGAGATGAGATTCAGGCCGGCCCCGCCGTCAACCAGCATCTTCGTGACCTTGAGGTTGCGGATTGTTGGCGAAACCAACATTGGCAAGCACCCGACCGCAGTTATGCGGTCAGGGTGATCCTCAACGTCGAAGATGATGGGCGTGTTGGACCACTTCAGGGGCTTGCATGACACAACGGACGGTTCTGCTGCGTTCACTTCCCGCATCCACCGTTTGAGTTGGCGGTGCGAGGTGTGCAGAGAAGCACCTCCGTCGACGCACAAAACTTCCGTCGCCTTCTGAAACTCCTGCTCGTCGGCCTCATCCTCATCCATCTCATCATCTTCGTCCTCATCTTCGTCCTTGTCGCGGCCGCGGGGAGGCCTGTCTCCTTGCCGCTGCTTGGCCTTGCCGCGGCGCCCTCCCCAGTCGGGACGCTTCTTGTCGGATCCTCCGCCACCTTCCTGGGCCTTCTCCTTGTCGCGGCGCTCGTATTCAGCTTTCTGTAGCTCTACGAGCTGCTCAACCTTCTTGCAGGCCTGGAGGTCATGGCCCTTGGTGCGGTGGATCTTGCAGTACTGCTTGCCGGAGCCGTCCTGCTTGTCGGCGGCCACCACAGCCTCGCCGGTGTCACCAGCTTTGGCCTTCTCGGAGCCACCTCCATTGCCGGACTGCTCGACAACTAGCACATCCTTAGCTTTTCCCTTTCTATTGTTCCGCCTCCGGTTCTTCTTCGCCGGGGCGGCATCCTCACTGTCAGATCCTTCTGCTCCTGCGTTCTCTCCGGGGAGTTTCCTCCCCTCCTCAGCACGTGCACACTTGTTGGCCAGAGCATATAGCTCGCTGACATCTCTGATTTTGCACATGGCCATCTCCTCCCTCATCCTGCGGTTACGCACGTTCTGATGGAACGCGCTGATAACCGCGGCAGGGTGGACCTCTGGGATGTTGCGCTGCACCTGGCTGAATCTCTGTATGTACTTGCGCAGGGGCTCTCCTTCCTTCTGGGCGAGCAGATGAAGATCGCTCTCCTGGCCATGGGGTTTGTGGCCGCCTGTGAAGGCGCCGACAAACTGATGACACAGGTCCGCCCACGAAGAGATGGAGTTGTCCGGCAAGTGCATTAGCCAAGATCTGACATTGGGCTTGAGCACCAGCGGGAAGTAGTTGGCGAGGATCTTCTCGTCGCGCCCCCCGGCAGCCTGCACCGCGATGGTGTAGACGCTGAGGAACTCCGACGGATGTATCCTGCCATCGTACTTCTCGGGTACTGGGCCACTGGACCTGCCGCAGCTCACGGGTGAACGCAGGGCAACCTACCGCGTACGGCAAGTCGCCTGGTTCCCCTGGCGCATGCACATCAATAGTGGGCCCAGCGCGCTGGTCTGACTGACGCCGCGCTTCTCTTCGGCGCTTGATGCGAGTACGAGCGTCTTCTTGTCGTCGTTCTTGGAGAACTTGGCGTTGATCGCGGCGAGCTCGCGGGTCCGACGACGCGGTGGAGTCGGTGTCGAGGTTAGCCCGGCGATTCGGCGATCTTGGCCTTCGTGGTGGGGAGCACACGGTGGTGGCACCCCCAGCGGTGTTATCGGCGTCGGCTTGCGCCTGGGCGTCTTTCCGGGGCTTCGATATGCTCGGTTGCCGGGGCTTGTCGCCGTTGGCGAAGCCGATAAGGCTCTGAATGGTGGCGCTCCAGTCATCGATCTTGTCTGGTATTGGAGGGTAATCTAGAAGCCACTAGGCTCGGGCCAGCACTTCCTCTGGAGTCTTGGGTGGCGGTGTGGGATATGCTCAGGCTTCTAACATTGTTAGAAGGAGCAACATCTCGTCCAGGCGACCGTCCCGCGCTCGTGCCAGCATGTTGACGCGCATGTTGGCCTTGAGCGTCCCGCGACCCACCAGCTTGGCCTTGTTCTAGCGCGAGTACGGTGCCAGGAGCACCGTGACGTTGTCGATCCTACACCTCCTGGGAGGGGTGCGGCGGATGTACAGACGCTGAAGCTTGCGGGGCCATGTCCTTGGACCGAGTGACGATGTGAGTCCCTTCACCGGCGCCCGCTCCTCCGCCAGCGTCCACCCCACCGCCCGTTTGCTCCGGTGGCGGTAGGATAGACGTGGACGGAGCGGCCACCTCCGAAGCCTTCTTCTTCGGTGGCATGTCGATGAAGATGTTGATGTAGCGCGCGGAAACGCAGGATTAGGTTCGCACAACCTCGACGCTCCCCTACCTGGCGCGCCAGAGATGTCGCGGGGAACGAGCACCTATGGGGCGGGGCCCCTTTTCGGTTCGGCAAGGGGGCGGAGGGCGCACGAAGAGCAGATCGAGGCAAAGCGCGCGAGGGATTTTACCCAGCTTCGGAGCTCTCCGGAGAGATAAAAATCCTACTGCTGCTTTGTGTTTCTGTATTGTTCTTGCTTGAGAGTGTCGGTGCCCTAAGCAGCTAACCCCCCTCTACATTGCACACGGGCCTCCTTTTATATGCTCAAGGGGTTACCCACAGGTGGCAACGGAGGTAAAGGGCAAAAATGGAAGAGTGGTGGTTGGTACAGCTACCTGTACAGTGTTATCATACCTAACCCTGGCGGCAGGGGACAAGGGCATTAATTGCCCGTCTGTGTCGCCTAAACAGTACCGAAAGGGACTGCTAGGGACGCCACCGTTTGCCACGATGGTTATCTTGTCAGCGCCTGCTTGCCACCTCGCACCCCTAGCTGCACGGCCTCCTGCCACGTGTGCTTGGAAGGGTCCCAGAGCGACACGTTGGCAGGTGTGCTGGAGCGCGGGCGCGAAGTGGGGGTTTCCCGCGGCAGGCTCCTTGCCGCGGTCGTCGTCTTGTCGTGTTCGGGAGCTTGTCGCTCACTGGGCCTTGCCGGGGCGCGTGGTCCATCGCGGCAAGTTTTCTTGGAATGCCTTGAGTGGCCTTCCCGGCAAGCTCCTCTTGCCGGGGTCTTGTCTTCTTCCCGGCCAGCATCTCTTGCCGAGTCCTTGGTTGGCCTTCCCGGCAAGCTCCTCTTGCTAGGGCCTTGGTTTGAGTACTTTGTTCTTGAATGGCATCAATATGAGCTACGGAGGATCTTGGCGGACGCCCGGCAAGCCTTATCGCGGGACGCTGCGACTGCCCGTGCACAAGTTTGGGGTACTAAGGTACCCCTAGTTTAGTACACCGACAGGCAGGCGTGGGATTAACTGCGCACGATGCCCCATGCCGCCCCACGATCTACCCCACGATGTTACTGCGCACAGTAACAACGTGGGGAAACCAACCGTCCACGGCCGCAACGGATCCGTTCGTATGCCGAGGCACGGTAGTGGCGGGCCCTCCTGACGGCCCGTCCCGTCGCGTGTGTGGGAAGGTAGACTATCCTCTCCACGCGGCGTCGCGTGATAGGCTGCCTCGATGGCAGCAGGGAAGCGTATCAGGCACGCCGCCTGGTTTCTCGCCACGGCTTATAAGCCGCGGCCCCTCGCAAGAAGATCCGACTTTCGACAAGTCGGCCAAAGAGAAGATGGCAGCCGAGTTCCAGGGTCTGCATGGGGAAGGTTGAAACTGTTGAAGCCCCACAAGGCGGTGTCCGCGGGGCTTCACCAGCTTCGGGGACTACTGTCGGAGTAATGGGCCATGGGTAGGCCAACCCGGATCCCAGGATCTTTCAAGACATTGGGGCAGGCCGCGCCCCTCAAGCTGAGTCCCAGGCGGCGACTCCAAGACAAGCCGAGTCCCAGACGGCGACTCCAAAACAAGCCGAGTCCCAGGCGGCGACTCCAAGATAAGCCGACTCCAAGCTGGCGACCTCCAGAGAGGCCGACTATGGGAGTCGGCCCATGACTCCCCCTGAAGCCCGATGCGGGGTACAGTCGCGGCGTGGCTATTCCCCCTGCCTACGAGGGACCGGCATGGCTACAGTGAGCCGTATCGCCAGAAGATCTCCGGTGAGGCACGACACTGTTGCCATGTCTGCCCTGACCTCAGCCACAGTGTGCAACGCACTGTGCCCACGACGCCGGCCTGTACGGCCCAAAGACCGCGGGGCCGCCTGTCAGTGGGTGGACCGAAGACGGCCTGAGCGCCCCGAAGACGGACCTGTGGGAGTCGGCCTCCCTGGAGTTGGCCGCCTCCTCTCCAGGGCCCCACGAGCCATTAACCAGATAGGATGGGGAATGGCGATAGTGATCGCCCGATAGACGGAGGCACTGTTGCCACGACCCAATGACCAAGCCTGCATCATCAGGAGTGCCACACAGTGTCCGGCCTGTCCGCGGGACCCACCAGTCGGCGGGCCCCAGAAGCTGGCGGGAAGGATGGCGGTATGAGAGACAGACGGCGGGGACCTGCGCCCAGCCGGATTACCATTGTACCCCCGGGGGGTAGGCCTATATAAACCCCCCGGGGCACCCATGCAAAGGGTTCGGACCTTGATAGAGATAGACCAGATATCACAGGGAGGAGAGAACTAGCCTTGCTCTCTCCTGCCTCCCGATACAGCTCCAGGAGCAACATTGTAGTCACTTTGCTTTAGTGATCATGCGGAGACCCGAAGCTGGGTAAGATTCGCCGGCATGCATGCCTACGCCTCATCCCGTTTCCAGGCACTGGCGACGTTCAACTCGCCCCCACCATGATAAGCGATCCTTTGGCATATGTCGCACCCAACCCCCGACAGCGAGCCAACGCAGAGGTCTTGAGGGGCCTCAAAACCAGGACCTTCAAGAAGAAGCTGGAGGGCTCTGGCAGGGGATGGTACGATGAGCTCCGGTCAGTGATGTGGTCTATCCCCACAACCGCAACCAAGCCGACTGGCGAGACCCCGTTCTTTCTGGTTTATGGAGCTAAAGCCGTTCTCCCTCACGAGGTGAGACGTCATTCTGCACGGGTCCTGGCGTTCCACGAAGCGTAGCAGGATGCCATGCGGGGGATGAATCTCGTGCTGGGGGAGGAGCATCGCCGAGAGGCCGCACTGCGAGCAGCAAGGTACCAACAAGCACTGTGGCGATACCACTGCCGCAACATCCGCCCCAGGACTGTTGAGGTAGGGGATCTCGTGCTCAGGCGGGTTCTCTCCAGGGAGGGACTGCACAAGCTCTCTCTGATGTGGGAGGGCCCGTTTAAGGTTGTTAATGTTTCCAGGCCCGGCTCCGCACGCTTGGATACCTAGGAGGGGGTGACCATCCAGAACGCGTGGAACATCCAACATCTCCGAAGATTTTACCCCTTTAAAAGGCCCAGTGCCTCTTAAGAAGGCGAATGCCTGTGAAGTAGCCGCATTTTGGAAAAGGACCGGTGCCTGTGAAGAAGCCGAATGCCTGTGAAGTAGACACGTTTTGGAAAAGGCCCGGTGCCTGTGAAGAAGGCGAATGCCTGTGAAGTAGCCACGTTTTGGAAAAGGCCCGGTGCCTGTGAAGAAGGCGAATGCCTGTGAAGTAGCCGCGTTTTGGAAAAGGTTCGGTGCCTGTGAAGAAAGCAAACGCCTGTGAAGCTCGCCGCCCATGACACTCTCACGTAATAATGAGTGGGGCTATACATGCCCCGGAGTCTCCGGAGAGCCGCCCTCGGGCCTCGGGGGCTCCCGCCCACGCCTAGTGGCAGCACTTAGCTCCGTGCTGGTGAGAAGACGTCGAATACTAGACTAGGTGCCGGACGCAGCTTCTTTCATTTGCCTTCCGCAGTTGGCTTGTTTGTTTCTATTTGAAGTTTTTCTAAGGCTGTTACCGTTTCGAGCTCGTGACCCTTCGTCCATTTCACTTGTTTGTTTCGTTTTCTCTCGCGCAAAATCTCACGAGGGAGGAACATGGGCACCCTCACGAGTGTTTTTCTGCCCGGTGGTTTGGAACTTCCCTGTCCGAGTCCATTGCGGGAGAACCCCTCCCATTCCGTGCCCCACGGGCATCGCGACACGATCACGGGGCATGGGTTGGTTGTCCTCGCTACCAAGGCTAGAGACTACCCCTCCTGACTAAACCCTGTAGGACACAAGGCGCTCGATGAGGCCCTAGCCTCAGGAGGCGAGGACCGCAACGAGCTTTCCCCCCAAGATAAGTGATTTCCACGCATAAACACGCATAACGAAAACATAGCGCAAAAATAGTAGAAACAGTGCACGAATTAAACAGCGACAGTTCAACACGCCCCATGGGGCACCGGATTACATTCTTTTTGCGCAGGAGAGAAAGGAAAGCAAAAGGGGGCACGACTTGCCTGGCGCCAATTCTCGGCAAAGGCTCGTACTGCCTCCGGAGCTCAGCTGGATTCCGCCTCCCGCTTAACCGAAGCGCGGTGTCGGGCCGACCCGCTGCCCTCTCCCAGGCGAGCGCGTCGATGAGGGGGCTGGTCGCAACCGCCACTGGAGGAGCTGCCGTCCGAGGGGGGGTCACCAGAGCTTGGCAGGCCTCGGGCACCGCTGCCCATGCGCCTTCCGCCACCTTCACCCCGACCAACGCCGGGGCTGGGCGCGTGGCCACGGTCATCATCTTCGGGGCAGCATCCGGCGTGGCGGCCGTCTTCCCCGAACACCCTCACGTATAGGGTGGCATCGCCGTCGAACTTAAAGTGTAGAGTGCATCATCCGCACAGGCCGCGCGCGCGGGCAAATGTTTGCCAGCCGCGGGTCAGGGCCGCCTCCCCGGCGGTGGAGACCTCCAGAGTAGCCCAAGAGGCCCTGCTGGCAGCAACCATCTGCCTGAAGCCAAAGGCCGCCCGGGGCACTAGCCGGGAGTTCACCTATAAAGAAGCGGGGGAGCTGGACCCAGGTGCCGGTCGGGTCCTCCGACCACACTACGAACTCCGGAAGCACCTCCGCCGAGCGAAAGCGCGGCGTTGGGGGTCGCGCAGCCCCATCATACATCTCTGCAGTCGAACGCCCACCGCCGCGCAGAGGGCTGTTCCCATGGCCACGGAAGGCCGCAGCGGGGGCCATAGGGTGCTTGCGAGGGCGGCCCCGGCCACGCTTGACCGGAGGAGAGATGGGCCCTTCTTGGCGAGCCTTTCCTTTCTCCGCGGCCGAGGACATCTTCGGCAGGGCCATGGGGATAGCGAGCGGCCAAGAAGCAGAAGGGGAGTAGCAAGAAGGGATGGACTGGAAGGGCTCACGCTGTTCCATACATATAGCCGAGGGAGGCCAACCGCCGGCCACCATGATCACAGGTAATCATGACCCGTTTTGCGTGCATGGACTTGTCAACTCGTTCAGTTACCAAGGCGTCATGGGGGAGCCAGGACGCCCACGTCCAATCAACCGCCACGCGGCGCCCAAGGCCGCAGGCTGATGGGGCCCACGGCACTTCGCTCTTGCCCCTTCACTTCTCTGCTAAGCCAAGTCCAGGCGCGCCTTGGGCCCGGGGGCTACTGTCGGCGTTCTGGGAACGGGGGTACCCAGACTTGCCTGCCTGCGGCCTGCGGCGTGGCTCAGGGAGTGGCCTAGTGTGGCCCATCTTCATCAACACATAATCAAGACCCTCGCGAGGGGCCAAGCCTCGCAGGGCGGACGACAGGACGCTTCCTCAGGCACAGCCTCGTCAGGCTGGCTCGCGAGGAGGCGGAGAGATCAAGGCGGGGTACCTCACGAGGTGCCCATGATGCAAGCCATGACGACCGAGGCCAGGCGGGCGCCAGGCGGGTGCCGCCTGCGCAGAGTCCTTGTTTCCTCTTTGGTGCAAGGGGGGCAAGCGCAGGCAAGAGTATCAAGCAAAGGAAACCATTTCGGTGCAACAAGACCAAGACCAGCAGGACGGCAGGATGGAGGTCATCATGGAGCCCAAGCCGGCGTCACCGTCAGGGTCTTTGGCAGGCGAGGACCGACTTTAGTCAGGATAAGTGTACTAGATGTCCCCCTTCAAAATGGCCAATTGTTGGCGCCCTTCCCGCTCAATATTTGGGAAGAGGCCCAGGGCCTCATTCTATAAATAGAGCTAGCCACCGCAGAGTAGGGGTGAGATTTGGGGGTAGACTAGAGAGAGAGGGAGGCGACTGAACTCACCCAAGTAGTTCATCGCACCAGCCAAGAACAGCCCCTCGCGAGGCTATTCTTCCTTGTACTATTCATCATCAGCCCCTGAGGCAATCCACCACACCACAAACTGGAGTAGGGTATTACACCACAATGGTGGCCTGAACCAGTATAAATCTCGTGTCCCTTGTGTTGTCCTTTGTGTAGTTTTAGATCCTTGCGAGGCGACGAGACGTGGGTAGGCAGGAGGTGTGATCTCCGCGTGCACCCCATCGTTCGAACCTTAAGGGTCTGCCGGAACCCGAAATCCGAAAGACGAGCCCGCCCTGCTCTGAGCGCGACGCGAGCTCGGGGGCTCGTAGCTGTCGTCACTCATCTCCGGAGTCGCGTGAAGCTCGGCGGAGTCGCTGGACCCTCCAGCGCCTCCGCTGCCGCCTAATGAGCTGCTGGGAAAGCGATTAGCGGGCCTGGTCCTCCCCACGATGATGCCCCGGCCGCCTTTCTCAGGGAAGCATTCCAGCTAGCGTCCTTCCACGTCAAAGACCTTGAAGAGCATCAGGGAGGCGCCATCGTAGGCGAGGTGGATTACGAGGGCGCCCCTGTCCGGCAGACCTGGGAGATCTCGCCCCAGCCACGGGTCATGTAGACCTTGCCCGGAGCGACGACCTCGACCTCCACTCCGGTCGCAGGGGTGTTGCAGTCAGCGTGCTGCAGCCAAAGCTCAAGAGGTCCCCTCGGCGGGATCTCGAAGGCGAAGAAGGGAGGAAGGCGAATCCAAGACCGAGGAGCCATGGCGGCGTGGAGCACAAGCTCGCGAGAGGAGCCCTCGGCATGGACTCCAGGAGGAACGATGCCCACCGTCGTCACCCGCCGGCGTCGACGGTGGCACCGACAGTGTCGCTCGGCGCCTTCTTCTCCAGGGCCCTCGATCCAAGCGTACAAAGGCAGCGGGAACCCCGGCGGCGGCCGCTCGTACCAGGGCCTCGATGCCTCCTGCCGCACGCCCTCGTCTCGGTGGCAGAGGACTAACCGCTTCTTCGGCTGAAGCGGCTCAGGACCCTCTTGGAGGGGCTTTCCTTCTCTTCTGCAAAGAACCGGTGGATTGGTGCCATCGGCGTGAGATGGAGCAATGGAGAAAATGAAGAAGAGGAGGAGTAGCAGAAGGAGATGAACTGGAATGGCTCACGTTGTTCCATACTTATAGCCGGAGGAGGCAAACCGTCGGCCTCCATGATCGTAGGTAATCATGACCCGTTTTTGCATGCAGGGACTTGTCAAGTCGTACGGGTGCCGAGGCGTCGTGGGGAAGCGGAGACGCCCACATCCAATCAATCGCCCCGTGGCGCCCAAGGCCACAGGCTGATGGGGCCCATGGCGCTTCGCACTTGTCCCTTCACTTCTCTGCTAAGCCAAGTCCGGGCGCGCCTTGGGCCCGGGGGCTACTGTCGGCGTTCTGGGAACGGGGGTCCCCAGACTTGCCTGCCTGCGGCCCGCGGCGTGGCTCAAGTGGGGGCCCAATGCAGCCTAGCTTCATCAGCTCAAGCTCAAGACGCTCGCGAGGGGCCATGCCTCGCGGGGCGGACAATACGAAGCCTCCTCAGGGGCAGCCTCCTCAGGCAGGCTCGCGAGGAGGCGAAGAGATCAAGGCAGGGCACCTCCCGAGGGGCACGTGACTCAAGCCATGATGATCAAAGGCCAGGCGGGCGCCAGGCGGGCACCGGCCTGTGCAGTGTCCTTGTTTCCCTTTCGGTGCAAAGGGGACAAGCACAGGCCGAGGCATCAGGCAAAGTTACCGTTTCGATGCAACAAGACCAAGACCAGCTGAACGGCAGGATGGAGGTCATCGTGGAGCCCAGGGCGGCGTCACCGTCAGAGCCTTTGGCAGCCGAAGACCAACTTTAGTCAGGATAAGTGTACCAGATGTTCCCCTTCAAAAGGGCCAATTGTTGGTGCCCTTCCCGCTCATTATTTGGGAAGAGGCCCAGGGCCTCCCCCTATAAATAGGACTAGCCACCATAGGGTAGAGGCATCGAGAAACAGATCACTCAGAGAGAGAGAGAAGCGACTGAACTCACCCGAGCAGTTCATTGCACCAGCTCAAGGACAGCCCCTCGCAAGGCTGTCCCCCCTTTGTACTGTTCACCATCAGCCCATGAGGCAATCCACCACACCACACACTGGATTAGGGTATTACACCACAATGGTGGCCTGAACCAGTATAAACCTTGTGTCCCTTGTGTGTTCATCTTTCTTGCTTAGATCCTTGCGGGACTTTGACAGGCGAGCTGGTAGGGGAGAGATCGTTTTGCGCACCCCAGTGTTCGAACCTCAAGGGTCTGCTAGAACCCGAAATCTGACAGAATCTGCTGAGATGTCTTGAGCACACCAGAAGGATAAACTGGCGAGAGGCGAACGAGCAGGGAAAAATACTTGACCCAAGGAAAAGAATATGATCAACCCGAAAAACATGAATTGAGTCCACCGGAGAAGAGATGAAGAATGTCGAACAAAACGAGAATTCAACGGTTGAAACAATTGACGAAAGACTGAAGAGGCTCCGCACAAATTTAATTGATGCTCGAAGAGACTAAGGCTCCGAGAAGAAGAGGGTGGGAGGGCGGGAAAACCAAAGGCAACTTGGAAGGGAGAATCGACGAATAGCTTGAAGCGAAAACACCGGTTGAAAGAATGCAAAGGCTTAGCACGAGTAAGGATGGATACTCGATTACAGACTCGGGCTCCGAGGAGAAAAGGGTGGGCGGGTGGGAAAAAACAACTGAGGATTAAACTTGGCAACGATGAAGAGGCTCAAGTCAACTTGACGAGAAATGCACCGAATGAAAAGAGATAAGAACCAACTACCAAAAAACCAACTGTGTGATCCTAAAGAAAGTATGAAGGGGAAGAGGAGTAAGTCAAAACACCTACGTCAATATTCCTCACCAGAGCGACGAAGGGGTTGAGGAGTAAAAAGAATTCCTACTCTCCGATATAACTAGACTCCGAAAACAGTTTTCTTCTGGACTCGATAGCGGCCAAGCTACATGAAGGGTCCTATGGTCGATCGAGGCTCTGATACCAACTTGTCACGCCCAATATGCGACCCTATCCTAAAGGACCTCAAAGGTCCCACCAAGGATAGAAGCGCATATTGGAGACGCTTTTGCAAGGTGGATATCATTACATAATAGTTGGGGATACATACAAGAGGCATACAATGCTACACGAATACAACGACATCATACATAAGAGCATCATCCGACTATGGATGAAACACAAAAATTAACTGTAGGACCTTGAAGTATGTCTAGAGGGGGGGGGGGTGATTAGACTACTTGACCAATAAAAACTTAACCTTTTCCCAATTTTAGAGTTTGGCAGATTTCAGCTATTTTAGGACAAGTCAAGCAATCATCACACAATTCAAGCAAGCATGCAAAGAGTATATAGGCAGCGGAAATTAAAGCATGCAACTTGCAAGAAAGTAAAGGGAAGGGTTTGGAGGATTCAAACGCAATTGGAGACACGGATGTTTTTGGCGTGATTCCGATAGGTGGTGCTATCGTACATCCACGTTGATGGAGACTTCAACCCACGAAGGGTAACGGCTGCGCGAGTCCACGAAGGGCTCCACCCACGAAGGGTCCACGAAGAAGCAACCTTGTCTATCCCACCATGGTCGTCGCCCACGAAGGACCTGCCTCACTAGCGGTAGATCTTCACGAAGTAGGCGATTTCCTTGCCCTTACAAACTCCTTGGTTCAACTCCACAATCTTGTCGGAGGCTCCCAAGTTACACCTAGCCAATCTAGGAGACACCACTCTCCAAGAAGTAACAAATGGTGCGTTGATGATGAACTCCTTGCTCTTGTGCTTCAAATGATAGTCTCCCCAACACTCAACTCTCTCTCATAGGTTTTGGATCTAGTGGAAAGAAGATTTGAATGGAAAGCAACTTGGGGAAGGCTAGAGATCAAGATTCATATGGTAGGAATGGAATATCTTGGCCTCAACACATGAGTAGGTGGTTCTCTCTCAGAAATGGTAAGTTGGAAGTGTAGGTTCGTTTTGATGGCTCTCTCCACGAGGAAGAGGAGGTGGAGGGGTATATATAGCCTCCACACAAAATCTAACCGTTACACACAATTTACCAAACTCGGTGGGACCGAATCGTTAAACTCGGTCAGACCGATTTAGTAAACCTAGTGACCGTTAGTGATTTTCGGTGGGACTGACATGCATCTCGGTGAGATCGATTCAGTTAGGGTTAGGGCATAACGTAATCTCGGTAAGACTGATTACACAAACTCTGTGAGACCGATTTGGTAATAAGCTTTCCAGAGAGTTGGTCAGGTAAACTCTGTGGGACCAATTTGCTCTTTTCGGTGAGACCGAAATGTTACAAAAAGGAAACAGAGATTTTACATTGCAATCTCGGTGGGACCGATCGCTCACTTCGGTTAGACCGAAACGTTACGAAGGGAAACAGAGAGATTACAACCCCATCTCGGTGAGACCGAGATCCCTATCGGTAAGACCGATTTTCTTAGGGTTTGTGGCAGTGGCTATGACTTTTGGAATCGGTGGCGCCGGATAGGAAGAATCGGTGTGACCGATTTTGGCTTTGGGTTTAGGTCATTTGTGGATGTGGGAAAGTAGTTGAATGTTTTGGAGCATATCACTAAGCACATGAAGCAAGAGGCTCATTAAGCAACACCTCATCCCTCCTTGATAGTATTGGCTTTTCCTATAGACTCAGTGTGATCTTGGATCACTAAAATGTAAAATGAAGAGTCTTGAGCTTTTGAGCTTGAGCCAATCCTTTGTCCTTAGTATTTTGAGGGATCCACTTTCATCATCCATGCCATGCCATTCATTGAGCTTTCCTGAAATAATAGTCTTGGAATAGCATTAGCTCAATGAGCTATATGTTGTTATGAATTACCAAAACCACCTAGGGATAGTTGCACTTTCAATCTCCCCCTTTTTTGGTAATTGATGACAACATATAGATCAAAGCTTCGACAAATAATAATAAGATTAAATAACATCGTCGCTTTGAGAAGTATATGATAAGCAAGAGCTCCCCATAAATGTGTGCATGGGTTTAGATTTGCTTTGGACTGCAAATGCACAATGAATTATGCTTATGGGTTACTCTTCCATGTCACATACATCTTGGTGGAGCGCTCAAAATAATAAACAATGAATATATGCACTCATCACCAAGCATAATGAGTGATCACATAAGATAGATAGGATAATATCAAGCATGCATAAGTGTAGCTTATGATCAAACACATGATCATCAATGTCTCACAAGCATAGTATCTCAACCAAAAGCAAACAAAGTTTAAAGACCACCAAATAAAGCAAGAGAGAACAAAAGCAACACTCTCTCTCTTGAAGCCTATGATCTATACATTTTTCTCCCCCTTTGGAAACAAGTTACCAAAAAGTTCATAGAAAATGCATAGTGCTAGATCGACTCTCAGGCTTGATCTTCTGGTGGTGGTGTCCTGATAGCTCCTTGGACGAAGGCTTCAGTTGAAGTAGAGGGTGCTGGAGTGGATGCTGGAGCTGGTTGCACTAGAACTGTAGGGGCAGTAGCTGGTGCTGAAGTTGTTGCTCTAGTGTCTGTCACTGGCACTGCAACTGACCTCTGGGCTCTGGGCACGCTGGCAAATACATTTGTGGTAGTCTTGCCCTTCCTCTCCTGCATATCATCCTGCAGCTGCTCTACAACTGACTGAATCTCAGTTACTTTAACATCTAGATCATAGAATTTTTGTTCCATGATTCTTTCAAGGCTCTCCTGATTCTGAGTGAGGGTGGCCAGTCCTTTCTCAATCCTCACTGTAGATGCTATCAAGTAACCAAGCTGCTCCTGTTTGGTTTTCAAGAAATATTCAGATGCCTCCTCTTGAGTTGGCATCTTGGCAGCCTTCTCCTTCTTTGCCTTCTCCTTCTTCTCCTGAGCTTGAACTTATTGTGGATCATCTTCATTCATGACAACCTCATTGTCCTCAAAGTCTGGATAAAGTGAAAAATGTTCCTTATCCAACTGATATTTCCCTGTGCCCATCTGTTAGTTGATCAATTCCTGAATCTGAGGTGCATATCCACATCTCCTCTTCTGATCTGCTGCAGTCCTCTTGATTGTTTCAATGATTAGGCTCATGACTTTGAACTTCTGTGGCACATCAAACACATGCAACATGTTGATGGCATGCCCTCTGATCATGTTGTGGTCACCAGACTTGGGCAACAAAGTGTGCCTCAGAATCCAATTGATGGTTGGCAATCCTGACAGCAGAAAGTGAACTGATCCAAACTTGTGAGTCTCTACTGCCTTGTCCGGAACTTCCTTGTACACGTGAGCCATTGAATTGTGACCCAACTTCTTCTTTGCATTAATGTCCAGGTCATCTTCATTTTCATTGGGGGCATTTATCAGACTTGCCCATTCTTCAACAGTGGATTGGTACCTTGTACCTTCAGACATCCAAACAATTCTACCATCTGGGTAAAAATGTGTTGTGGAGTAGAACTGCATGATAAGCTCATCATTCCAGTTGGTGAACTTCTGTCCAACAAAATCAGCAACTCCACAAGCAACAAAACTTTCTTGCACTCCAGGATAGTGCTGCTCATTGTCCTTGATGTAGGTCCAGTCGACCCACCTCATGTCACAGACTATAGGCTTCTTGTCCAACAGAATGGTTTCATAAAAGTCATGCTGTTCCTTTGTATGGAAACTGTAGTCAACAGCAGTTCTTCTTCTTGAAGCATATGGATCTTCCATCCTCCGCAATCTCAGCCCTGAGTCCTTCCTGATTCTCATGTCCTCAGCCACAGGATGGGCATCATTGTGGTCTGGTATCTTTGGCTTGAGCTTTCTAAGGACCTGTCCTTCTTCATCCTCATCTTCAGCAACATTGGGCACTGGAGCCTTGTTCTTCTCACCAGCTGGAATACTCCTAGTATTCCTCTTGGGAACTTGCTTGGCCTTGGAGGCAGCTTTGGGTGCTTCCTTGGGCTTGGATGTTGCAGCCCCTGATCTGATTGCATCACCCATAAGCTTAGCTGCCTTAGGTGCTTGTGCAGCATCCTCTTCCTCTTCATCAGAATCTCTTCTCATAGAGGGCTTTCCAAGGACCTTGGCAGTTGTGGTTCTTGCTCTCTTCTTTTTCTTGTCCTGATCACCATCATCCTCTGATTCAATTTTGAACTTCATAGTTTCACCAGTGGGGACTTTCTGAGGTTTGGAAGAAGTGACTTTCTTCTCAGGTGCTTCTTTGGGTTGAGCCTGAGATGGCACTTGAGTGGACTTTCTGGCCTTTGCCATTGGTGTCCTCTTGGCAGGAACTTTCTTCTTCAGACCTGGTTTTGTGCTCCGTGCAGAGCCATATTCTTTCTTGAGAACTACCTTCTTGGATGTAGTCTCATCTTCTTCAGCTTTGTAATCTTCATCCTCAAAAGCTGAAGTTCTTTTCCTCCTTTGCCTAGTTGCAGCCTTAGGCAAATTGCTAGGAGTACTTCTGCTCCCTTAATCTGTAGTTGAGGGACTAGTGCCCTCACTCAAGTCCATCTGTTCTTCTGACCTGTTCTGGCTGTCACTCTAATCTGACATACTTCAAAAGATGACTGCTGACCTTGTGAAGAGTTATAGATGAGATAGAATAGATGAGCATCACAAATGCAGAGATTTTTGCAAACGAATGATTCAAAAGTTCAGTTTTAGTTTTCCACAGAAAGCATTTCGGATCAACCAATTTTCAAACTCGGGGATACCGAAGCAGTTTTGGAACCTAAACTAATGATCTCGGTTGGACCGAGTCACAGTTCGGTGGCACCGAGACTGCTAGTATTTCACAGAATCATCAAATCGGTCACACCGATTAGTAATTCTCGGTCGGACGGAGAGTCACTAGTGCAATGGCATAAGACAAATTGGTGAAACCGAGTTTTTCAACTCGGTGGGTCTGAGATGGTTTCGGCGGAAACCTAACCCTAAAAATTTGAATCTCATCTAATCTATGGACTACTTTGGTTGGATAGAAAAGTTTCAATCGTGGCAAGATTCAATAAGAATACAATGTGCTTGGAATCGGACGTGGATAGCACGAAGATCAAGTCGATACCCTAACTTGGCAGTGGACTTGCTACGGCGGCAACGGCGGGGACGAATTCCGTTGATGGCGGCGGAGACTAGCGACAGGAGGCTGTTGGCGACGAGGAGACAATCCGGAGACCTCCGATGGCAGAGCGAGCTATTGCGCGGGCGAAGGGTTTCAGAGAAATTTCCAAAATTTTGCCCGTGGCTATATAAAGCCCGACCCTGTCGGTGTGACCGAGTGGAACAACTCGATGGCACCGAGATGCATAACTGTGTTCAGTTACAGCAAATCGGTGAGACCGAAAAGTTCAAATCGGTTGCACTGAGATTGAAAACTCAGATCAACTTGGTGATCTCGGTAGGACCGAAATGGAGGAATCAGTCTGACCGAGAATCACAAAGAGGTTTTGGAAGTTTAAGTCTATGACGAATCGGGGACTCTGAGTGCTCCTCACACAGAGTGGTTCGAATCTGACTTGATCAAATTTTGTGATATAGCATGAATAGAGTTTGAGATGAGAAAAGCATAGATAGCTAAAGAAGGTTCTTAGGAAATCTTGTCCATCCACTTGGCAAAAGAAAATAACCAAAAAATCAAAACTACAAGTGGATGTCCTTGAATGAGTAAAATATGCACCAACATGCTCACACAATAAGATGGCAAATGAAATATGTGGCAAAGCATTCACAACCAATTCTAGCATCTATCAAACAATTTGCGATGGCTAGGTCATCTATATATGAGTATATTGACTTAGGATTCAAATGAGAACATTTGATCATAGGTCATACTCATCGTTTAAGCTCAAGTGGGGTTACCACTTTTACATAATGCATTGTTGTGTTCATACCATTAGAGTTGCTTTGACTCAATTCTTAGAGTTAAGCTCCCCCTAGATGTGAGATCCCCCCTTTAGTGGGATGAACTAACCTTGGGTTTTGTCGATGATGACTTCATGTAGGTGTTGAAGATGTAGATGCTCAATGTTGATGTAGATCATTTGGAGCAATCCTTTGGAGTGAGTTGCACTTTCAACTTACCTACATGGGTTAGTCCCACAAGGAACAAACAAGAATATCCATAGACATAGAGTGATGCACACACAAGATGATGTCCATGAAATCATTAGGTTACCTTGTCCCTTGTCTTACCAGCATGAGGGTTCGTGACTCCTTGAACTAGTGCAAGATGTGGAAGTTGATTGCACTTGTTCTTGCCAAAATGATATGAGTGAAGAATGTTGGCGGAGTAACCCTCAAGAACTCTCTAGTTCTTCTTCTTCGGGATCCACATCATCTTGATTGGAATCCTTGGAGTTGTAGTTGTACTTGATGAAGTAGAACTTGACGTAGTCTTGGGGATCCACTTGAACGAGGCTTTAGATGCTTATTCAAATGCATCAATCTCATCTTGAAGCTTGTTGTCGTGGTGGCTGGGATCACGAGCACCTATGGGGCAGGAGGGCCCCTTTCTCGTTCGGCAAGGGAGCGGAGGGCGCACGCAGAGCGGATCGAGGCGAGAGAGCGCGCGGGGGATTTTTACCCAGCTTCGGAGCTCTCCGGAGAGATAAGACTCCTACTGCTGCTTTGTGTGTTTGTATTCTGTTCTTGCTCGAGAGAGCGGGTGTGGCATAGCTGCCGAAAAACTCCGAACCGAACCCCTAAGCCGTGGAGTCCAAAAATCCCGAACCCCTTCTACGTGCGCATGGGCCTCCTTTTTATAGGCTAAAGGGGTCACCGACAGGTGGCAGCGTAGAAGGAGGGGTAGAAAGGTAAAAACGTGGGTTGGTACAACTACTACCAACAGTGTCCCCTACCTAACTCTGACAGCAGGGGACAAGGGCGTTTAATGCCCGTCCGGTCGCCCCAACAGTGCAAGTAAACGACCGTTAGAGGCGCCACCGATCGCCACGATGGCCTCCTTGTCAGCTTCGCTTGCCACCTCGCACCGCCATGCTGCACAGCAACCCGCCACGTGCACCAGGAGCGATCTTGTGGCGACACGTCGTCGGGTGCGCTGGAGCGTGGGCGCGGGGTGGCAGCCTTGCCGCGGTAAGCGCCTTGCTGCAGCCCTTGTCCTGTCGCACCAGCAAGCTTACCGCTCGCCGGGCCTTGCCGGGACGCGCGGGGCGTCGAGGCAAGTTTCTTGAAGTGCCTTAGCTGGCCTTCCCGGCAAGCTCCTCTTGTCGGGGCCTTGATCGGCCTTCCTGGCAAGCTCCTCTTGCCGGGGCCTTGTATTCTTCCCGGCCAGCTTCTCTTGCCGGGGCCTTGGTTGGCCTTCCTGGCAAGCTCCTCTTTGCCGGGGCTTTGGTTTGACCATTTTGTTCTTGAATGGCATTAAAGGTAGCCGTGGAGGATCTTGGCGGATGCCCGGCAAGCCCTGCCGCGGGTTGCTGCGACTGCCCGTGCACAAGTTCGGGATACTAAGGTACCCCTACTTTAGTACACCGACAGGAGCCCCCAGGCCTGGGCCATACACGGTATCGAGCGCTGTTGGGCCAGGCCCAAAACAGTGCACGGGCACGCGCGGCCTGGGTCCACACTAAATCTGACTCTGCGCCCACCGCGCTCTCTTGTAACGGCACGCGTCAATTGCAGCGTCGTGGGAGACGTGGGTGGTGTGCGCGATTTTCGAGGCGCCCACCCCCACCCATGACCACGGGGAGGGGCGAGGTCACCTCATCTGTCGCCTCGGCTCTGCATCCCCGCCACGCGGCTCCCATGCACTCGGGGTCGCGGACGGTGGAGGCGGGAAACCGAGCCGTCACAGGCGGAGGCAGCGGGTCGGCCAAGATTCCCTGCTCCTCCCGTGCCCTGATTCGCTGAGAGGGGCGGTCGAGCCCCCACCTCGCTCCTTTAAGAAGAGCGGGAGGGGGGCGCCGAAAACCGCACTCCCTCATCTTCTCCTTTCTCCAGTCTCCTGTTCCCCTTTCTCCCATTCGCCATGGAGGAAGGTAACCCTGGTCCTTCATCGGTGGCGGCGAGGGTCACCGCCAGGCAGCGCATCCCTCTCTATTCCACGCCCGTGGTGGTAGAGCCAGCCACAAGGGGAAGAGGGAGGGGGCGAGGTCGCGGTCGAGGTCGAGGACGAGGCCGAGGCGCTCGGGGAAGAGGCAGTCGGGGCGGTGCAGTATCTCCGCCTCCGCCGGCGGCTCCTCCCCTCGTGGCGGTCCATACGGGGGACGACCCTTGCGAGTTCTTCGTCAGGCTGCGCCGGCCGCCTCGTTGTCGCCTCCGGCTTCCAGCTCCGTTTGTGAGCGCTATGGAGACGGAACCGCCCGAGACGCTGAGATTGCGCATGAGGGGTTGTGGGATCAGCGGCACGCGAGTCCACGTTGTATCCCCAGCCCCTAGCGTGATGTATCTTGATCGTGGATGGAAGACGTTCGCCCGCATCCACAGCTTGACGGCGGGATTTACCCTCCATTTTAAGTTAATGGAGGGCGACCTCCTCTTCGTCAAGGTCTTCAGGGACTCCGGCATCCGGGCGAGGTGCTGCGTGGACAGCTCCTCCGATAGCGAAGACTCCCCCTCGAGCGAGAGTGACGAGGAGGAGAGCGACAGCGACGAGGAGGGTAACGGGCGGCGGGGCAGCGAGTCCGACTAGGTGTCGGACGCTGCTCCGTGCGTCACCGGCGACCCCATCATCCGCGTCGCCGGCACCTTGAACTCCCCGGGGCCGTCTCCTTGGGCGGCTGGCGTAGGGAGGCTGCGGAAGCGGAAGAGGGCTGGCGGCAAGGCCGTCAAGCCGGAGTACGAGGGCATGGTGCCCTCGACAGCGTGCTGACGTCCTGCCGTCCAGTCTTCGTGCTCTGCTTCCGGCGCCGCCATTACCATCCAGCCTTCGGACAGCCCCTGGGATGTTCTCTTGGTGTCTTCTGGAACCCGTAGTTCGCCTAGGCGCCCCTTTTGCCCTTCTCGCCTCCTTGACCTACCTCCTGAAAAGAGGGACAGAAAAAGGATTACGGGCATCTTATCTTTTTGATTTGTAAGCCTTCGGGCCTTAGCTGCATTTAAAACTTGTAATCCTCTCTTTCATGTTTTTCATCCTCTATGGACTATACCCGAGTGGGATGTTTTTTTTTCAATGGAAAGGGGAAACTTGCGATGTCACATCCTTTACTTGATTCTATGCCTTGTATGTTTTTACCCTACGCTTTGAGGGAACTTGCCGGCACGGGCACGCTTGCCGCGAGTGCTGAGTGCGGAACGTCAGCAGCTTGCCGGCGGTGCCGGAGCACGCTTGCCGCGGGCGCTGAGTGCGGGACATCAGCAGCCTGCTGGCGGTGCCGGTTCCGGCAAGAAACCTTGTCGCAACTAGTTGCAGCGCACTTAAGTTGTTGAGCGGGCTCGAAAACAACGTAAGGGCGCTTAGCAGCTCACTTAAATTGCTGAGCGGACTCGAAGCAAAGTAAGGGCGCTTAGCAGCTCACTTAAGTTGTTGAGCCGACTCGAAACGAAGTAAGGGCGCAACTAGCTACGAGGAGCTTCCTCCGCGCACAGGTTTTTTTTATACAAGGCATGAACGTTCAAGGACGCGGCTTCGCGTTTCCCAGTCCATAAGAGGATGCATGACGAGGGACGAAAAACTTATCTGGTATCGTAGCCTCCGGCAACCTTGGCTTGCCGCAGATGAAACTTGATATTCGCGGCCCCTGGCAACACTGGCTTGCCGGGGTCTAGGTGCCGGCGCGCCCTTCTTCTTCTTCCTGGTCGCTGTTATTTCAGTTATGAGAACGTCTTAGCCAGCGCCGCGACAAGTTACTTTTGCAATATAACTCTATTCTGGGCAATGATTCCTATGTTACTTCCTTTACTTGATCCCGTTCCTTGTGTGTTTTCACCCTACGCTTTGAGGGAAACTTGCCGGCGGAAGCACACTTGCTGAGTGCGGGACATCAGCAGCCCGCTGGCGGTGCTGCGTCCGGCAAGAAACCTTGTCGGGGCTAGTTGCAGCTCGCTTGTATTGTTGAGCAGGCTCGAAACAAATCAAGGGCGCAACTTAGCCACGAGCCGGTTCCTCCGCGCACAGGTTTTACACACAAGGAGCGGTCGTTCAAGGAATATAACCTTGCCCTGGGCAACGCTTGCTATGTTATATCCTTTACTCTCTTACATCCCTTGTATGTTTTCACCCTACGCTTTGAGGGAAACTTGCCGGCGCAAGCACACTTGCTGAGTGTGGAACATCAGCAGCCCGCTGGCGGTGTTGCATCCGGCAAGAAACCTTGTCGGGGCTAGTTGCAGCTCGCTTGTATTGTAGAGCGGACTCGGAACAAATCAAGGGTGCAACTTAGCCACGAGTCGATTCCTCCGCGCACAGGTTTTCCGTACAAGGCACGGACATTCAAGGAATATAACTTAAAAATTTAAAACTTGATCATGCTCAAACTTTGGCAACTTATCTTTTTTTCGTCGCCTGTGGTCCGGCGAGGCCGTGCTCCTTTGAACGACACCCGGCCCACACCTCTATCCTCTCCTCCTCGAAACTTCTGGCGTTAGCTTTGCGGCTATGGTAGCGGCGCAAAGCTTGCTGGTAGCGAGCAGCTCGTACCGCAGCCTGAAGACGATCTTCCTCGAGGAGCAGCGCGTCATCTTTTCCGTGGCTGCTCTCGCTCTAGCTCACCGTAATGGAGCACTCAAGGCGATCCGTATACGAGGGGAAAGGGGTCGAGAATGTCGATCCCCCAGCCCGAAAATGGCCAGGGTAAAGGGATTGTCCGGAAAGCTTGAGCCGGCTGATGAATCTGTTTGGAGCGGAACTGGCACGCTTCACACTTGGTTACTTGTGCAGTTGCATCCTGGAGGGCTGAAGGCCAGAAGAAGCCTTGCCGGAAGGCTTTGCCGGCAAGGGCTCTTGTGCCAATGTGGTGACCACATATGCCTCCGTGTATCTCCGCCAACAGCTCCTGTCCATCTTCCCGGGAAATGCACTTCAATTTCACTCCGTTGAATCTTTCTCTGTACAGTATGTCATCGACAAACTGGTACATACTTGACTGCCGGGCTACTTTTTCCGCTTCTTCTTGTTCCTTGGGAAGTTCTCCTGTCTGAAGGAAATGGACGATCTGCGGTGCCCATGCCGGAGCTTGCGGCTCGACGACAAGGACTAAAGGCGCGAATGCTGCTGCGGGAACATCCGCTTCTACGGCAAGAATCTGGGATCCTGCCGGAGCGTGATGCTCCCCGGCAAGCGTGTCGGGACACAGCTTTTCGGGAGCGTCTGCTTTAACGAAACAAGCCCTGGGGCTTGTCGGAGCAGTCTGCTCCTCAGCACTCTCTGTGTCGATCCCGGGGACCTTCTTGGCAGCGGCTCCGGGGAGCTCTGCCGGAAAGTAGTCGCCGGCAACCAACTTTCTCTTCTTGCTCTGTCCGGTTGATGGTGTCACAGATGGCTGAGTCATCTTGAGCACGAAAATCCCTGGTTCCACAGGCAACTTGAGTGCGGCGCACTTTGACAGACCATCTGCAATGTCATTCTGAGCTCTTGGAACATGTTCCATTTGCAGGCCGTCAAAATGCTCCTCTAGCCTCCTCACTTCATCGGTGTATGCTTCCATCAACGGACTCTGATAATCTTTGTTAACTTGGCGGACGACAAGCTGTGAATCACCCCTGACAATAAGCTTCTTGATTCCAAGTTCTGCCGCGATCCTGAGTCCGGCAAGCAAGCCTTCATACTCTGCAGTATTATTTGTTGCTTGCTCCTTGGGAAAGTGCATTTGGACCACGTACTTGAGGTGCTCTCCGGTGGGTGCGACAAGTAGTACGCCCGCACCGGCGCCTTGCAGCGAGAAGGCACCATCGAAGTACATGATCCATTCCTTGCTAGCTTCCTTGACGGGGATGCTCCTCTCCGGAGTTTCTTCATCAGGCGTTGGCATCCATTCTGCTATGAATTCTGCCAAGGCTCGGCTCTGGATAGTTGAGGTACTCTCGAACTTGAGGCCAAAGCTTGACAATTCCAGTGCCCACTCGACAATCCTGCCTGTTGCCTCTGGATTCTGCAATATCCTCTTCAGCGGAAAGCGAGTGACCACTGTGATCTCATGTGCTTGGAATTAATGGCGCAGCTTCCTCGAGACCATTAGGAGGCCGAAGAGCAATTTCTGCACGCCAGAGTACCTTGATCTAGCCCGCTGCAGAAGGGAGCTGACGAAGTAAACTGGGCGTTGCACCATCTTTTTCTGTTTCTCTTCTTGTGGCTGCGCGGATCCATTCTTGCCGGAACAAGAACTTGCCGGATCGGGGCTTGTCGGGCCAGAGCTTGTCGGGGAAGCCCCCTGCTTGTTGCTGGACTTGCTTGCCGCGGACGCTGACTCACCATCTGCCTCCCTCTCCACTACTAACGTAGCACTAACCACTTGATTGGTTGCCGCCAGATATAGCAGCAACTTCTCTTGTGGCTTAGGTGCGACAAGTGTTGGAGTAGAGGATAGGTATCTCTTCAGGTGCTGCAGCGCAGCCTTCGCTTCCGGAGTCAATTTCATTGGACCTGCCTTTTTCAAAATCTTGAAAAATGGCAGGGCGCGCTCAGCAGACTTAGAGATGAACCTACTCAGAGCAGCAACACAGCCGGCAAGACTTCGCACATCCTTGACGCGCTTCGGTGCTTCGATTTGCTCAATGGCCTTGATCTTGTTAGGATTGGCTTCAATCCCCCTCTGGGACACAAAGAATCTGAGAAGCTTGCCGGTGGGAACTCCAAACACACACTTCTCGGGATTCAACTTGAGGTTGATCCTGCGCAGATTTGCAAAAGTCTCGTCCAAATCTTGGATCAAAGTCTCTTTGTCCTTGCTCTTGACCACTATGTCATCCATGTAAGATTCTACATTTCTGTGCAGCTGTGGCTCAAAAGCATGACTGACTACTCTTGCAAATGTTGAACCAGCATTCTTTAGTCCGAAGGGCATTCGTACAAAGCAGTACGTGCCACATGGAGTAATGAACGCTGTTTTTTCTTCATCCTCTTCTGCCATGAAGATCTGATGATATCCTGAATATGCATCAAGGAATGAAAGCAGATCACATCCTGCCATGGAGTCGACAATCTGGTCAATGCGCGGCAAGGGAAATGGGTCCCTGGGGCATGCTTTATTAACATCAGTGAAGTCAATACAAAGCCTCCACTTCCCGTTTGCTTTGCGCACGACTACTGGATTGGCTAACCACGTCGGATGGAGTACTCCTCGGACCAGGCCCGCTGCTTCCAACTTCCTGATCTCTTCTGCAATGAATTCTTGACGCTCTACTGCTTCCTTCCTAACTCTCTGCTTGACGGGCTGCGCGTGAGGACAGACGGCAAGGTGGTGCTCAATTACTTTCCTGGGAACACCGGGGATGTCAGATGGTTGCCATGCAAACACATCGACATTCGCCCGCAGGAAAGCAACGAGCGCGCTTTCCTATTTAGGATCAAGTGTGGAACTGATGGTGAAGGTGCCACCAGCGCCGTCCTCCTTGGCGGCCACTTTCTTGGTCTCTGGTGAAGCTATCTTTGCCTTCTTGCACTTGCCGGTGGAGCTCGATGGTGTGTCCTCGACGGTAGCGCAGCACTCCGAAGAGGTGCGCTTGCCGGAGTAGGCATCAGAGCTACTCTTGCCGTACTTGGCCTTCTTCTTCCCCCCGGGAGCTTCAGCGGCAAGTGGTTTGCGTTCTGCTGCGGCTGCTGCTTCCCGGTAGATCTTGTCGGTACAGATGAGTGCATCCTTCTTGTCACCTTGGACAGAAATGACACTTATCGGACCAGGCATCTTGAGCACATTGTAGGCATAGTGAGAGGCTGCCATGAACTTGGCGAGCGCTGGACGGCCAAGTATCCCATTGTAGGGCAATGGGAAATCAGCAATGTCAAATGTCACTCTCTCTGTCCTAAAATTCAGCTCGCTGCCAAATGTCACTGGCAGTGTGATCTTCCCCTTCGGCTTGCTCCTTCCCGGGTTTATTCCTTGAAAGGTACCAGTCTCTTCGAGCTCGCTGTCGGGGATCTGGAGATTCTTGAGCACTGCGGATGAGATCAGATTCAGGCCGGCCCCGCCGTCAACCAGCATCTTCGTGACCCTGAGGTTGCGGATTGTTGGTGAAACCAACATCGGCAAGCACCCGACCGCAGTGATGCGATCAGGGTGATCTTCAATGTCGAAGATGATGGGCGTGCTGGACCACTTCAGGGGCTTGCGCGACTCAACGGACGGTTCTGCTGCGTTCACTTCCCGCACCCACTGTTTGAGTTGGCGGTGCGAGGTGTGCAGAGAAGCACCGCCGTCGACGCACAACACCTCTGTCGCCTTCTGGAACTCCTGCTCGTCGGTCTCATCTTCCTCCATCTCATCATCCTCATCTTCGTCTTCGTCTTTGTCGCGGCCGCGGGTAGGCCTGTCTCCTTGCCGCAGCTTGGCCTTGTCGCGGCGCCCTCCCCGGGCGGGATACTTCTTGCCGGTTCCTCCGCCACCTTGCCGGGCCTTCTCCTTGTCGCGGCGCTCTTATTCAGCTTTCTGTAGCTCCACCATCTGCTCAACTTTCTTGCAGGCTTGGAGATCGTGGCCCTTGGTGCGGTGGATCTTGCAATACTGCTTGCCGGAACCATCCTGCTTGTCGGCGGCCACCACAGCCTCGCCGGTGCTACCAGTTCTAGCCTTCTCGGAACCGCCTCCGCTGCCGGATTGCTCAACAACTAGCACATCCTTAGCCTTTCTCTTTCTGTTATTCCGCCTCCGGTTCCTCTTTGCCGGAGGGGCGTCCTCACTGTCAGATCCTTCTTCTCCTGCATTCTCTCCGGGGAGTCTCCTCCCCTCTTCAGCCCGTGCACACTTGTCGGCCAGGGCATATAGCTCGCTGACATCCCTGATTTTGCACATCGCCATCTCCTCCCTCATCCTGCGGTTACGCACGTTCTGATGGAACGCGCTGATAACCGCGGCAGGGTGGACGTCTGGGATGTTGCGCTGCACCTGACTGAATCTCTGTATATACTTGCGTAGGGGTTCTCCTTCCTTCTGGGCGAGCAGGTGAAGGTCACTCTCCTGGCCATGGGGTTTGTGGCCGCCTGTGAAAGCGCCAACAAACTGATGGCACAGGTGCGCCCACGAAGAGATGGAGTTGTCCGGCAAGTGCATGAGCCAAGATCTGACGTTGGGCTTGAGTACCAGCGGGAAGTAGTTGGCGAGGATCTTCTCGTCGCGCCCTCCGGCAGCCTGCACCGCGATGGTGTAGATGCTGAGGAACTCTGACGGATGTATCCTGCCATCGTACTTCTCGGGCATGTCTGGCTTGAAGTTCTTGGTATTGGGCCACTAGACTTGCCGCAGCTCACGGGTGAACGCAGGGCAACCTGCCGCGTACGGCAAGTCGCCTGGTTCCCCTGGCGCATGCATGTCGACAGTGGGCCCAGTGCGCCGGTCAGATTGACGTCGCGCTTCTCTTCGACGCTCGATGCGAGTGCGAGCGTCTTCGTGTCGTCGTTCTTGGAGAACTTGGCGTTGATCGCGGCGAGCCCGCGGGTCCGACGACGCAGTGGAGTCGGTGTCGAGGTTGGCCCGGTGAGTCGGCGATCTTGGCCTTCAGGGCGGGGAGTGCGCAGTGGTGGCACCCCCAGCGGTCTTGTCGGCATCGGCTTGCGCCTGGGCGTCTCGCCGGGGCTTCGATGTGCTCGGTTGCCGGGGCTTGTCGCCGTTGGCGAAGCCAATGAGGCTATAAATGGCGACCCTCCAGTCGTCGATCTTGTCCGGCGCTGGAGGGTAATCTAGAAGCAGCTGGGCTCGGGCCAGTGCTTCCTCGGGAGTCTTGGGTGGTGGTGGCGAGCGATGCGAGGTGCGAGACATGCTCAAACTTCTAACAGTGTTAGAAGGAGCAAAATCTCGCACAGGCGACTGCACTGCGCTCGTGCCAGCGTGTTGACGTGCATGCTGGCCTTGAGCGTCCCACGACCCACCAGCTTGGCCTTGTTCCAACGCGAGCACGGTGCTAGGAGCACCATGGCGTTGTTGATCTTGCACCTCCTGGGAGGGGTGCGGTGGACATGCAGAAGCTGAACCTTGCGGGGCCTTGTCCTTGGACCGGGTGACGACGCGCGTCCCCCCGCCGGCGCCCACTCCTTCGCCGGCGTCCGCCCCACCGCCCGTTTGCTCCGGTGGCGGTAGGGAAGTCGCAGACGGAGCGGGCACTTCCGAAGTCTTCTTATTTGGAGGCATGTCGACGAAGATGTTGATGTAGCGCGCGCCGACGCCGGATCAGATACGCACGACCTCGACGCCCCCCTACCTGGCGCGCCAGAGATGTCGTGGTGGCTGGGATCACGAGCACCTATGGGGCAGGAGGGCCCCTTTCTCGTTCGGCAAGGGAGCAGAGGGCGCACGCAGAGCGGATCGAGGCGAGAGAGCGCGCGGGGGATTTTTACCCAGGTTTGGAGCTCTCCGGAGAGATAAGACTCCTACTGCTGCTTTGTGTGTTTGTATTCTGTTCTTGCTCGAGAGAGCGGGTGTGGCGTAGCTGCCGAAAAACTCCGAACTGAACCCCTAAGCCGTGGAGTCCAAAAATCCCGAACCCCTTCTACGTGCGCATGGGCCTCCTTTTTATAGGCTAAAGGGGTCACCGATAGGTGGCAGCATAGAAGGAGGGGTAGAAAGGTAAAAACACGGGTTGGTACAACTACTACCAACAGTGTCCCCTACCTAACTCTGACAGCAGGGGACAAGGGCATTTAATGCCCGTCCGGTCGCCCCAACAGTGCAAGGAAACGACCATAGAGGCGCCACCGATCGCCACAATGGCCTCCTTGTCAGCTTCGCTTGCCACCTCGCACCGCCATGCTGCACAGCTACCCGCCACGTGCACCAGGAGCGATCTTGTGGCGACACGTCGTCGGGTGCGCTGGAACATGGGCGCAGGGTGGCAGCCTTGCCACGGTAAGCGCCTTGCCGCAGCCCTTGTCTTGTCGCACCAGCAAGCTTGCCGCTCGCCGGGCCTTGCCGGGACGCGCGAGGTGTCGCGGCAAGTTTCTTGAAGTGCCTTAGCTGGCCTTCCCGGCAAGCTCCTCTTGCCGGGGCCTTGATCGGCCTTCCCGGCAAGCTCCTCTTGCCGGGGCCTTGTATTCTTCGCGGCCAGCTTCTCTTGCCGGGGCCTTGGTTGGCCTTCCCGGCAAGCTCCTCTTGCCGGGGCCTTGGTTTGATCATTTTGTTCTTGAATGGCATTAAAGGTAGCCATGGAGGATCTTGGAGGATGCACGGCAAGCCCTGCCGCGGGTTGCTGCGACTGCCCGTGCACAAGTTCGGGATACTAAGGTACCCCTACTTTAGTACACCGACACTTGTCCTTGCCTTTGTTATTGTGGTCTTGTGGTGGAAGATCATCTTGAGCTTGTGTTCCCTTGAAGGAAGTAGGATCATACTTCTCTTGTTGAGGAACAAACTTCGTCTTGGGGTATTGATCTTCTTCTCACTCAACTCCATTGGCATTGAACTTTCGTTCAAAACCAACACCTTGATTCTTCCGGTGCCTTCCTTGCTTGCGTACAATTTCCTCGAATTGCTTACTCTCGGCAAGGCTATTGTAAACACCTTTCTCTATAATTCCCTTCAATAAGATATTTTCTTGCTCAAGTGTAACTTGTCTAAGAGAATCATTAGTGGAATCAAGAGAACTACTAGAAGCAACAATATTGGATTTGACATTATTATTGTTACTACTAGAGGAAGTATCTTTCTTGTACTTGTTACTAGACTTGACTTGAGGCATGTAAGTAGATAAGAGTAAACGCTTGGCAATGTAAGAATAACTTTTCTTGCGAAGATCATCATTGATTGCTTTTAAGAACTCATGCTCTTGCTCAAGATTGAGCTTTTCAAAGCGTAACTTCTCATGAGCCCTTAAAAGTTCTCGATGATCTTCGTAGATAGTTTCATGAGCTAACTTAAGAGAGTTTAGTTCTTTAGTTAGAAGCTCAATCTTCTCTAGAGTTGTCAACAAGTAAATCATCATCCACAAGCAAGTCATCTTCATCACTATTGAAATCAACATACTCAGGATGTGTTACCTTTGGACCTTTGGCCATGAAGCATCTTCCAACACCTTCATTTGGTGAGTCAAATATGTTGTAGGAGTTGGTTGACACAAGTGCTAGACCGGCAACACCTTCATCTTGAGTATATTCGGAGTCGGAGTAATAGCTTCTCTCGGAGTGATTGTCGGAGTCGGAGCCCGATACCCATTCACCAACATGAGCTTGATGTCTTCGTTTTGTGTAGCTCCTTGATGACTTGTCCTTCCTTTCCGAATCCTTGCTTCTCCGTGAGGGTCTTCGTTCATAACGATCATCTCTACTCATCCTCTCTCTTGGTGGTGATTCTTCTCTTTTGTTCCTTCTTCTTGGAGAATCTTCTCTTCTTTTGTATGGTGCCATACACTCATTGGAGTAGTGTCCGGGTCTCCCACAATTGTAGCAATTGCGCTCTCGATTAGAAGATCTTTTGTCATTGTAAGACCTTGACTTGGAGCTTCTTTCTTTGCTTCTACTCTTGTAGAATTTGTTGAAGTTCTTCACAATTAAGCTCAATTCTTCATTGAAGGTTGGTTTCTCACTTGATGATGTGGGGGCTTCACTTGAGGCTTTGTAAGCACCACTTGACTTGTTGTGAAGTTCCTCCTTATCCTTGAGTGACATCTCATGAGCAACAATTCTTCCAATGACTTCCGTTGGCTTGAGATCTTTGTAGTTTGGCATCATTTGAATCAATGTGCACACGGTATCATACTTTCCATCCAATGCTCTTAGAATCTTCTTGATGATGAATTTGTCGGTCATCTCTTCACTCCCTAAGCCGGCAATCTCATTTGTGATAAGAGCAAGCCTAGAGTACATTTCAACGACACCTTCACCATCCTTCATTTTGAACTTGTCAAGCTGACTTTGGAGCACATCCAACTTGGATTCCTTAACGGACTCGGTACCTTCGTGCATATCAATCAAAGTATCCCAAATTTCAGTTGCATTCTCAAGACGGCTGATTATGTTGAATTCTTCGGGGCACAATCCGTTGAAGATGATATCACAAGCTTGAGCGTTGTATTGCAGCATCTTCAATCCTTCCGCATTAGCTTCACGGTTCGGTTCTTCCCATCGAAAAATTCACCTTGCAAGCCAATACAAATAATTTCCCAAACGGCAGGGTTATGTCCAAGAATATGCATTTTCATCTTATGCTTCCAACTAGCAAAATTAGTACCATCAAAGTAAGGACCTCTACGGTGATAATTTCCCTCGCTAGATGCCATACTCTCCTAGGTTATGAAACCAAGGCTATGACCACCAAAAGCTATGGAAATCAAAGCAAATGGAGACCAAAGCTCTGATACCACTTGTAGGACCTTGAAGTATGTCTAGAGGGGGGGTGATTAGACTACTTAACCAATAAAAACATAACCTTTTTCCCAGTTTTAGAGTTTGGCAGATTTTAGCTATTTTAGCACAAGTCAAGCAATCATCACACAATTCAAGCAAGCATGCAAAGAGTATATAGGCAGCGGAAATTAAAGCATGCAACTTGCAAGAAAGTAAAGGGAAGGGTTTGGAGGATTCAAACGCAATTGGAGACACGGATGTTTTTGGCGTGGTTCCGATAGGTGGTGCTATCGTACATCCACGTTGATGGAGACTTCAACCCATGAAGGGTAACGGCTACGCGAGTCCACGGAGGGCTCCACCCACGAAGGGTCCACGAAGAAGCAACCTTGTCTATACCACCATGGCCGTCGCCCACGAACGACTTGCCTCACTAGCGGTAGATCTTCACAAAGTAGGCGATCTCCTTGCCCTTACAAACTCCATGGTTCAACTCCACAATCTTGTCGTAGGCTCCAAAGTGACACCTAGCCAATCTAGGAGACACCACTCTCCAAGAAGTAATAAATGGTGCGTTGCTGATGAACTTCTTGCTCTTGTGCTTCAAATGATAGTCTCCCCAACACTCAACTATCTCTCATAGGTTTTGGATCTGGTGGAAAGAAGATTTGAGTGGAAAGCAACTTGGGGAAGGCTAGTGACCAAGATTCATATGGTAGGAATGGAATATCTTGGCCTCAACACATGAGTAGCTGGTTCTCTCTCAGAAATGGTAAGTTGGAAGTGTAGGTTCGTTCTGATGGCTCTCTCCACGAATGAAGAAGAGGTGGAGGGGTATATATAGCCTCCACACAAAATCTAACCGTTACACACAATTTACCAAACTCGGTGGGACCGAATCGTTAAACTCGGTCAGAGTGATTTAGTAAACCTAGTGACTGTTAGTGATTTTTGGTGGGACTGACATGCATCTCGGTGAGATCGATTCGGTTAGGGTTAGGGCATAACATAATCTCGGTAAGACCGATTACACAAAATCGGTGAGACCGATTTTGTAATAAGCTTTCCAGAGAGTTGGTCAGGTAAACTCGGTGGGACCGATTTGCTCTTTTGGGGAGACCGAAATGTTAGAAAAAGTAAACAGAGAGTTTACATTGCAATCTCGGTGGGACCGATCGCTCACTTCGGTTAGACCTAAACATTACGAAGGGAAACAGAGAGATTACAACCCCATCTCGGTGAGACCGAGATCCCTATCGGTAAGACCGATTTCGTTAGGGTTTGTGGCAGTGGCTATGACTTTTGGAATCGGTGGCGCCGGAGAGGAAGAATCGGTGTGACCGATTTTGGCTTTGGGTTTAGGTCATTTGTGGATGTGGGAAAGTAGTTGAGTGTTCTGGAGCATATCACTAAGCACATGAAGCAAGAGGCTCATTAAGCAACACCTCATCCCTCCTTGATAGTATTGGCTTTTCCTATAGACTCAATGTGATCTTGGATCACTAAAATGTAAAATGAAGAGTCTTGAGCTTTTGAGCTTGAGCCAATCCTTTCTCCTTAGTATTTTGAGGGATGCACTTTCATCATCCATGCCATGCAATTCATTGAGCTTTCCTGAAATAATAGTCTTGGAATAGCATTAGCTCAATGAGCTATATGTTGTTATGAATTACCAAAACCACATAGGGATAGTTGCACTTTCAGAAACTCAAACGACATCCACCCTGCTAGCCCAGGCTGCCGACCTGGAACCTATCCCCCGATCGAAGAAGAAGCAGAAGGAGAACTCCAAAACAAGTAACATCGCTCTCGCATCAAGATCATCGCATAACCTGTACCTGCAACTGTTGTTGTAGTAATCTGTGAGCCACGAGGACTCAGCAATCACATTACCATCGGTATCAAGACTAGCAAAGCTTAATGGGTAAGGAATGGATAAGTGGTCAGGTTGCAGCAGCGTCTAAGCATATATGGTGGCTAACATACGCAAATAAGAGCGAGAAGAGAAACAAACGGATCGGTCGTGAAGCTAGCAATGATCAAGAAGTGATCCTGAAACTATTTATGTCAAACATAACCCAAAACCGTGTTCACTTCCCGGACTCCGCAGAAAAGAGACCATCACGGCTACACACGCGGTTGATGCATTTTAATTGAGTCAAGTGTCAAGTTCTCTACAACCGGACGTTAACAAATTCCCATCTGCCACATAACCGCGGGCACGGCTCTCGAAAGTTTATACCCTGCAGGGGTGTCCCTACTTAGCCCATCACAAGCACTCACGGTCAACGAAGGATATTCCTTCTGCAAGGAAGACCCGATCAGTCTTGGAATCCCGGTTTACAAGACATTTCGACAATGGTAAAACAAGACCAGCAAAGCTGCCCGAATGTGCCGACAAATCCCAATAGGACCTTCACATATCTCGTTCTTGGGGCACACCGGATTGTCCAAACTTCCGATAGGCCAGCCTAGAGTTGCCCCTGGTGGCCACTGGTGGCTGACAGGTTGGACCAACACTCACGATGAGCACTGGCCCTGGGGGGTAAATAAAGATGACCCTCGGGCTCCGGAAACCCAAGGGAAAAAGGCTTAGGTGAGGCAAATGTAAAACCAAGGTTGGGCCTTGCTGGAGGAGTTTTATTCAAGGAGAACTGTCAAGGGGGTCCCATAAATCACCCAGCCGCGTAAGGAATGCAAAATCAAGGAACATAACACCGGTATGACGGAAACCAGGGCAGAAAGAGTGGAACAAAACACCGGGCATAAGGCCGAGCCTTCCACCCATTACCAAGTATATAGGTTCATTAATTAAATAAGAGATATTGTGATGTCCCAACATAATCCTGTCCATGATGGAGCAATCTTCGACTTCACCTGCAACTAACTACGCTATAAGAGGGGCTGAGCAAAGCGGTAACATAGCCAAGCAAAGGTTTGCTAGGAAGGGTGAAAAAAGTTAGAGGCTGACATGGCAATTTGGGAGGCTTGGTAAACAAGTGATAGGTAGCGCAGCATAGCTATAGAACGAAGCAACTAGCATAGCAATGATAGTAGTGAGATCCAAGGTGACAGCCATCTTGCCTGAAATCCTGCTAGGAAGAAGAACGAGTCCATGAAGAAGATGAAGCCACGAAGACGAACCAAGCGTAGACGAACGAATCCTCACGATCGCAACGAAACAGGAACTAACGAGAAGGAGCACACCCGGAAAGAAGCAAACAACAAGGTAAACACACAACACATAGACATGGCATGATGCACAACCAATTATGATGCGTGACAAGGCTAAATGATGCTACTCATGGCAAGAGATGATGCATACAAGAGCAACACATCAAAGCAAGTTTAAATGAGGCCGGAAACAACTTATAACAATTCCGGTAAGTCCTCATATGCAAATTTCGAAATTGGTCCAGATCTGAACAAACATTAAGTTGAAGTTGTCAAACAGCAAGTTAAAATGCGCCACGATGATCTACACGAAATTCTAGTCAAGTTACATATAAAGTTCATTTAGTTCGGAGCTACGGCCTAGAAGATATGAGCAAAACAAGTTAACCATGGCATTGATGCAAAATACATTCAAACATCAATCGAACTCACTCAAAACATGGATGCAACATGATAATATGAAACTACATGCAAAACTAAGCAAGTTTCATATAGAGCACACCCCAAACAGAGCAACGGTACAACATATACACATGAAACAAGTTTAAAGGACAAGCTGTCCAAAACAGCAACTAGGCATCTAGAAAGCATCAAAGAAATATGCTACAGCACCTCAACATAACAACAAAAGGCATGGTCATGATGTACAGATAAAGCATAACAAAACATGTACACTGAGCTATCTCCAGAAAACAATATAACATGCTCAAAAGGACATGGCAAGATTGCAAATAATAACAGTTTCACAGACTTTGCAGAAATCACTGTGCATGGCAGAAATCACATCAGGTTGCAATGTTTAGAGCTATCAAACAACATGTTACAGCAAGGTATCATGGCAAAGTAGAGAATAGCATGCTATTACTAAAGACAAAAAACAAAACTCCCTTAATGAGCTAATTCCAAAGATCAACATAAACGATGGTAGCATCCATGCAAACATGGCAAATGATATGACAGATTCAGAATAACAGAACATGGCAGGAACAATGATAAGTAGGCATGTTGGTGAGCTTGTACAACTCACTACTGAACATTTCATGGCATTAAAAGGTGACCAAAAGTAAAATTAAATATTTATGAAGCTAAGAATCACCAGAGCAAGTTGATAGGGTGCATGGATCACTAGCAAAACGCATGGCCAAAACTGAACTTCATGTGAACAGGCTGAGAGAAACATTATTTAGCAACTTTGGAGTATGATATGAACCATCGACATAAAGCTATAAATGCATCCAAGGGTATGGATAGATATAGCATGACATTTGTAACAAAAGATCCTTAGTGAACATCTCCAGATTATGCATTGAATGAATTGTAGCAGCAGGTTTACATAGCATCATGACATAACAGATTCAGCCTAGCAAAACAGTAACGAGTACCCTACTTCACGAGCTTGATGCACTCACTACAAGACTCACAAAAATACATGGATTACACCACCGTAAAGATGGTATGATGTAACTCAAAATTCATGTAGACAACAAGCTCATAGGATGCACACACAAAATGCAATGAAAAAGACAAATCACCTAGTTCTGTTAACAGACAACAGTTAACATCATTTAGCACTCTTGCAATGAAGATAATGGCATCAAGATGTACTCAAGCAAGCATAGCACAGTGGAATCAAACGTAGAACATCTCCCAATGAACATTTTGATATATTACAAGAAGTTATGGCATGACAAAGTGGGCACCAGAATGCAACAATTTTTGGGACTTAGTGGAAAAACGAAGTCAACCTCGTGGATCTGGATCTGGGTGCGGAGCGGGTTGGGGTGAGGTGGATCTCGCTGGAGATGAGTGGCGCGGCGGACGGAGTTGGATGGGGAAAGAAGCCGGCGAGGGGCGGGGCGGCGGATCTGGCCGGATCTCGCCGGATCCGGCACCGACAGAGGCGAGGGCGAGGCCGGGCGGCGACCTGGCGGGCGACATAAGGAGGCGGCGGCGAGCTTCTCCAGAGGTGGCGTTCGATGGCCGGCGGCGGGGTCGGGCGGCGCGGAGGCGGCTCGGCGACGACGGGCGGCCGGCTGGAGGCGTGAGCGCTCGGGGGCGGCAGGCGCGGGGCGACGCGCGAGGGCCCCGGCAGGCCTGCCCTGTGCTCCGCGGGCCGGCGGCGGCGGCTGGCAGCGGACGCCATGTGGCGCTTCGCGAGTGGAGAGGAGCGGCAGCGGGGTGACGTGGCGGGCTAGGATAGGGCGAGGCGACGTGGTCGGCAGACGCGTCCGGCGGTGCGGGGAAGAGGAGGCTAGGGTTTTGGACCCGGATTTGGACGGGAGAAGGTGTTTATATAGGTAGAGGGAGCTAGGAGAGTCCAAATGAGGTGCGGTTTTCACCCACACGATCGTGGTCGAACAGCGGAGAGCATGGAAGGGAGTTTGGTGGTCTAGGGAGCAGATTTGGAGGGGTGTTGGGCTGCAAGACAAAAGGGCTTTCGGTTAACACGGTTAACCATTGGGGCATTAAACGACCTCCAAATGGAACGAAATTTTACGGGCGGTCTACCTACTCTATAAAAACACCGCATGCCAACTTCCATCCCATTCCGAGAACATTTAAATGCCACTCACGAAACAAGGTCTAAGAGGTTCAAACCGGCGTGTGCGAGTGTGTCTGGGCTCAGAACGGACAACGGAGAGAACCAGGGGAACCCGAACGGATGCGAGTTTTGAAAAACATGCAGACGAAATGCACATGATGACATGGCAAAATGCAACACACAAGAAAATGACATGGAAACTACAGCGAATAGCTGGAAGACACCTGGCGCATCGGATCCATGGCGCTACATGGACCCAGCGATTGAGCTGGATGAGCCAGGTCACACCGAACACAGCCCGTAGCAGATGCCCGATCACAGCGATCCCGAGGGCCAAACTCATCAACCTGCCTCCGGAGAAGAGTACAGTATGGACGATAATGCATTCATCATCCCAGAAAAACGTTTGGAACGAGATAACCTCCGCAGAAGGCTTAAGGCCACTGCGAGAAGCCTAAAGAAGTAGAAGCAAAGGATTAAAGCCGCACAGGAAACGCTCAACCACAGATGGAATAAAGTGCTAGACACTAAAGAAAAATATGGCGATGATCGCTGCACAAGCTGCTGCCAGAATTCGAAGATGAGGCCATTCTGCAGAAGAACAATATGGCCAATAGGCCGGACCAACCACTTCATGACCGTGATAGAGCAGCTACTGACGCCGCACATGATTTACGTGACCTCCTAGACAAAAAGGCCGGCGCGACCAGGTCCATGTATAGATCTAGAGGACATGCTCCGGCGCAGGACTACGGTGACCAAAATGGTCAGACTGATCAAATACCAGTTCGGAATCAACACCGGACACAACAATAGTCGACAGCATGCCACAAGATGTCCAGATACAGAGGGGTTGCACACCCTCTGTACTTCACCGAAGAGGTACTGGATCACGAATTTCCACAGGGATTCAAACCCGTGAACATAGAGGCATATGACGGAACGACAGACCCTGGGGTCTGGATTGAGGATTTTATCCTTCATATCCACATGGCTCGTGGGGATGACCTCCACGCCATCAAATACCTACCCCTCAAGCTGAAGGGGCCAGCTCGGCACTGGTTGAAAAGCCTCCTTGAAAATTCAATCGGAAGTTGGGAAGAACTTGAGGACGCTTTCAGGGCTAATTTTCAAGGGACCTATGTCCGACCTCCAGACGCTGTCGATTTAAGTCAAATAATACAACAGCCTGGACAGTCCGCCCGTAAGCTTTGGAACAGATTTCTCACTAAGAACAATCAAATTGTCGATTGTCCGGATGCCGAAGCCCTAACGGCCTTCAAGCATAGTTTCCGAGATGAGTGGCTCGCTAGAAACCTCGGCCAAGAAAAGTCGAGGCCAATGGCAGCCTTAACAAGCCTCATGACCCGCTCCTGCATTCACCGATGGCGTCCAGGACATCAAGATGAAATAGGAGCTCACCATCCATGATAACATGTGCTCGGCCCTGGAGATGTTCAACCTGGCGAACAAGTGCGCATGGGCCAAAGAAGGCCGCCTCTCCCTCATTGAGCTTCCGGAGGCTGACCCTGAAGAAAAGTAGGCCAACGCTAAGGAGGCGAAGCACAAGGGCCCCAGAGTGCTCGCAGCCAAGCCTGAGATGAAGCGTGGCTATGACCACGATGAGCCTCCCAGGGGCAACCGCCCATTCAGCATCTTCCACAACACTCACAACCACAATACCAACGACCGCTAGGAGCTGAGGGCACTTCGTGATGGACACCTCAGCCGCCGCCCCAAGAATGGTGACCGTGGCTATGGCTGTGGAGGAGGTCGCGGTGGAGGCCGCTTGGACAACCGTGACCCTCGCTAGGACTGGTGCAACCTGCCTCGCGAGTACCGTTGCCGTGATGAGCCTCGTGATGGGCCCTGGTGAGGGAGTCCTAGATTAGGGTTATCCGGATAGCCGGACTATATATTTTGGCCGGACTGTTGGACTATGAAGATACAAGATTCAAGACTTTGTCCCGTGTTCGGATGGGACTCTCCTTTGCGTGGAAGACAAGCTTGGTGATTCGGATGTTAGATCTCCTTCTTTGTGACCGACTCTATGTAACCCTAGCCCCCTCTGGTGTCTATATAAACTGGAGGGTTTAGTCCGTATGACAACAACAATCAGAATCATAGGCTAGCTCCTAGGGTTTAGCCTCTACGATCTCGTGGTATATCAGCTCTTGTAATACTCATATCATCAGGATCAATCAAGCAGGCAGTAGGGTATTACCTCCATCGAGAGGGCCCGAACTTGGGTAAAACATCGTGTTCCCTGCCTCCTGTTACCATTATCCTTAGACGCACAGTTCGGGACCCTCTACCCGAGATCCGCCGGTTTTGACACCGACATTGGTGCTTTCATTGAGAGTTCCTCTATGTCGTCGCAGCAAGGCTTGATGGCTCCTTCAATCATCAACAACAACGCGGTCTAGGGTGAGACTTTTCTCCCCAGACAGATCTTCCCCTTCGGCGGCTTCGCACTGCCGGCCAATTCGCTTGGCCATCTGGAGCAGATCGACAGCTACGCCCCTGGCCATCAGGTCAGGTTCGGAAACTTGTACTATGCGGCTGATATTCGCGAAGACTTGATCTTCGACGGATTCAGGCCTACGCCAGGAGCGCCAAACAGTCATGACGAACACGGCTTAGATCTGCTGTCAGGCAATATTCGGGATAACGCCACTGCAATGGCTCCGGACGTAAATCCGGGGCAGATCGTGTCGTCCGAGGACTGGTGGATGGACCCCGCCCCGGAGGCTGCATACTCATCGGCGGTAGGGCCGAACACAAACTCCACCTCCAAGGAAATCTATGTCACCGGACCCCCGGACTTGTGTCCGGTTTTAGGTTCCAGACCGTACGCACCCGGGCCCATCGAATCAGATTAGGCTCCGGTAATGGAGTTCACCGCTACGGATATCTTTCAGCACTACCCCTTTGGCGACGTGCTAAACTCTTTAAGGTCCCTCTTTTTGTCAGAGGACTCTTGGCCGAACTATGTCCGGCTCGAGGGGGATTTGGATGACGAAGAAAATCTCCGCCCACCCACCACCCAGTTAATAGCCACTGTCGATGACGTAACAGACATGCTTGACTTCGACTCCGACGATGCCGACGGTAGGGACCTCGACGCAGGGGACGATTTGGAACCACCGCCCATGGGGCGCTGGACTGCCACCTCTTCATATGATATATACATGGTGGACACGCCTTAGGAGGACAATGGTGACAAAAAGGACACAGCGGAGGATAAAACCCCGGACAAAAGCCAAAACGACGGGTTGGACGCCGCTCTAAATCCAGCCATAGTAAAAATAGCGCTGGAAAAATCACCACCCTAGTCAACTCCAAAGGCAACAACGACCATATGGACCCAGCGATGGAGTCGGATGAGCCAGGTCACACCGAACACACCCCGGAGCAGACGCTCGATCACAGCGATCCCAAGGGCCAAACTCATCAACCTGCCTCCGGAGAAGAGTACAGTCCGGACGATGATGCATTCATCATCCCGGAAAAACGTTTGGAATGAGATAACCTCCGCAGAAGGCTTATGGCCACTGCGAGAAGCCTAAAGAAGCAGAAGCAAAGGCTTAAAGCCGCACAAGAAATGCTCAACCACAGAAGGAATAAAGTGCTAGACACTGAAGAAAAATATGGTGACGATCGCCACACAAAGAGCTACCCAAAGCGCAAGCTTCTGCCAGAATTCGACGATGAGGCCATTCTACTGAAGAACAATATGGCCAATAGGCCAAACCAACCACTTCATGACTGCTATAGAGCAGCTACTGACGCCGCACACGATTTACGTGAGCTTCTGGACAAAAAGGCCGGCGCGACCAGGTCCATAACTGGATCTAGAGGACATGATCCGACGCAGGACTACGGTCACCAAAATGGTCAGACTGATCGAATACCAGTTCGGAATCAACACCGGACACAACAACAGTCGACAGCATGCCACAACATGTCCAGATACAGAGGGGCTGCACACCCTTTGTACTTCACCGAAGAGGTACTGGATCACGAATGTCCACAGGGATTCAATCCCGTGAACATAGAGGCATATGACGGAACGACAGACCCTGGGGTCTGCATTGAGGATTTTATCCTTCATATCCACATGGCTCATGGGGATGACCTCCACGCCATCAAATACCTACGTCTCAAGCTAAAGGGGCCAGCTCGGCACTGGTTGAAAAGCCTCCCCGAAAATTTAATCGGAAGTTGGGAAGAACTTGAGGACGCTTTCAGGGCCAATTTTCAAGGGACCTATGTCCGACTCCAGACGCTGTCGATTTAAGTCACATAATACAACAGCCTGGAGAGTCCGCTCGTAAGCTTTGGAACAGATTTCTCACTAAGAAGAATCAAATTGTCGATTGTCCGGATGCCGAAGCCCTAGCGGCCTTCAAGCATAGTTTCTGAGACGAGTGGCTCGCCAGACACCTCGGCCAAGAAAAGCCGAGGACAATGGCAGCCTTCACAAGCCTCATGACCCGCTTCTGCATTCACCTATGGCGTCCGGGACGTCAAGATGAAATAGGAGCTCACCATCCATGATAACCTATGCTCGGCCCTGGAGATGTTCAATTCATTCTTCAAGAGTTCTTCAAGATTCTAATCGAAGGAGCTCAAGTATCCTTCTTCTTGCTTCTCGAGGTGCAATTAATTCTCCGTGTTCTTTTGAAGTGGAGTTTTGCATTTCTTCGTTCTTCTCAGTTATCCAATCATTTCCGTTTGTGGCCAGTTATCACCTTATGATTTTGAGATGTTACCTATAAGACCACAACAAGTTTATTCTTTTCGTTGTTGATTTTCTCAACAACTCCGTTTAAACTTTCCTTCTAAAGATGCTTTCAATTTCATTCGTGGCACAAGTTCTCATTTTCATCTCCATTCTTTTCATTCAACTCTTTCAATCCTTTCTGGAGATTTGGTGTCATGCCTTCATCAAGTATCAGTCCATCCTATCAAGCTCGTGATCTATTTCTCCATGTTTCAGCCGGAGTGCTGCCTAAATCCTTTCAGGCTTATTCGTTTCTTATCTCGTTCTAACCGGAGTGGTTTCATAGTCTATCCGATTCCATGAGCTTTCGATTCTCGTCATTCTCGTCGTTCCTCTCTTCTTCTCGAGTGCTCTCGACTCTTTGCTTCTACTCTTGAGTTCTTGTTTCACCTCATCCCTTTTCCCTTCCGTCTCAGTCCTAAGATCTCGGGATGAGATCTCTTGTTAGTGGAGGAGAGTTGTAACGCCCCGGATCCGATGCGCTAGGTGTATGCCAGTTATTTGCCGTCGTTGCCATGTCATTCTCTTGCGTTTTGTATTTTATCATGTAATCATGTGCATCTATTTTTGCATACATGTTCATCTCATGCATCCGAGCATTTTCCCCGTTGTCCGTTTTGCAATCCGGCACTCCTATGTCCTCCGGCGCCCCCCCTTTTGCCTCTTTTCATGTGCGGGTGTTAAATGTTCTCGGAATGGACCGAGGTTTGCCAAGCAGCCTTGGTATAGCATCGGTAGACCGCCTGTCAAGTTTCGTGCCATTTGGAGGTCGTTTGGTACTCCAACGGTTAACCGGGTAACCGTAAAGGCCTCTTTTGTGTGCAGCCCAACACCCCTTCCGAAGTGGCCCAAAACCCAGCAAACTCCACTCCATGCTCTCGGTCGTTCGTTCACGACCGCGTGGCCGAAAACCGCTCCTCATTTGGACTCTACTAGCTCCCTCTACCTATATATATGTGCCTCCCCCAAAAATTCCCGGTCCAAACCCTAGCCCCCTTCTTCCTCCGCGCGCCGGACGCGTCCGCCCGGTGCCGGACACGTCCGCCAGCCGCCCCCACACCCAATCCGCCGCTGCCACGTGGCCTCCCGCCGCAGTCCGTCGCCGCCGGCCCGCGAGCCCGAAGCGGGCCCGCCCAGCCCATCCGCCGCCGCCGACGCAGCCCGCGCGCGCCCGCGTCGGGCCCGAGCTGCCCCGCCACCTCTCTCCTTCGCGCAGCCGCCGGAGATCGCCGGTGCGCCCGCCGCTGCCTCGAACCCCGCCGCCTCGGCCCCTCTGTCCCGCCGCCGACTGTCCCGGCCGGCCGGACCCCGCCGCCCGCGCGCCCGGCCCCGCCTCCCGCCGGCACGCTGCCGCTCGACCCCGCCATCGCCGCGCCCCCGCCGGCAACCACCGCCGTCGCTCCCATGGACGGCCGCCTCCAGCCATGAAGCTCCGCCGGCGCGCGCCCCGCCGCTCCTCGGCGCGGCTCCAGCGAGATCCGGCGACCCCGCGCCCGGATCCGGCGACTCCCCCTCCTCCGGCGAGCTCCCCCCCCTCTCCGGCCACCACCACGTCCAGCTCCGGCGAACCTCGCAATCCGTGCCCAGATCCGACAAGGTTGACTCTGATTTCTCCAAGTCCCCGAAGTATTATTTTGCATAATCATGCCATGTTCAACGCATCATAACTCTCTGCATACCGCTCCGTTTCGTGCGTGTAATATGTCAAATAGTTCGTCTCAACGAGTAATTCATTTCATTCCATTGCATCATGTTCATTTGAGTTCATCTTGATGCCCGAAATGCTATTGGAACATTGCTATGTGATGTTAATCTGCTGAAACTGTTATAACATGCTCATTTGTCATTTTTGCCATGTTTGATGTGTGCATCCTATGAGGTTGATGTCTACATGTGTTTTGATCTATGATATGTCATATTTCCAGAGGTTTAAACCATGTATTTTTGTGAGTTGTGTGCTGAGTGCATCGAGCTTGTTAAGTATGGTACTTGCTGTTGCTGTTTTCCTGACAGATTCTATTATGTTTTGATGCTATGTAAACCTGCTTCCACAAGTCATGGTATGCATAATCCAGAGATGTTCACTAACGATGAATTGTTATACATGTCATGCTCTATCCATTCATGCCCCTGGTTGAATTTATTGCCTACTGTAACATGTTGTAATCTTGCTCCAAACTTGCTAAATAATGTTGCTGTCAACCTGTTAACATGAAGTTCAGTTTTGGCCATTTGCTTTTCTAGTGATCCATGCATCCTATGATCTTGCTCTTGCCATGCTTAGCTTCATAAACATGTCTTATTACTGTTGGTTGCCTTGCCATGCCATGTATTGCTATGTGGTGAGTGGTTCATGCTCACCAACATGCCTACTTATTGTTGTTTCTGCCATGTATGAATCTGTCATATAACTTGCCATGTTTACATGGGTGCCATCATATCTTCTGATCCTTTTTGGCTCATGGTCAGCAAGGGACTTTTGTTCTATGCAATTAGTAGATTCATGCCATGCCTTTGTTTGGCATATTAAGTTCCTGTAGCATGTTGTTTGATAGCTCTAAACAACATGATGTTATTTCCTGATAACTCTGAGACTGTTATTATTTGCAATCTTTTCCATGTGTGTTTGAGCATGTTCTAGTGATTTATGGAGATAGCTCAGTGTTCATGTTTTGTCATGCTTTACCTGTACTTCATGCCCATGCCTTTTTTTATTATGTTGGGGTGTTGTAGCATGTTGTTTTGATGCTTGCAAGATGCCTAGTTGCTGTTATGGACAGATTGTTGTTATGACTTGTATAGAGTGTGTGTTGAACCGTAGCTCCGTTTTGAGTGTTCTCTATATGAAACTTGCTTGATTTTGCATGTAGCTTCATATTATCATGTTGCATCTTTGTTTTGAGGTGTTTGCTTGATGGTTGAGTGCCTTTTGCATCAATGCCATGTGTAACTTGTTTTGCTCATATCTTCTAGGCCGTAGCTCCGAATCTAATGAACTTTATATGTAACTTGACTAGAATCTCGTGTAGATCATCTTGGTGCATCTTAACTTGCTGTTTTACAACTTGAACATAAGGTTTATTCAGATCTGGACCAATTTCGAAATTTGCATATGAGGACTTACCGGAATTGTTATATGTTGTTCCCGGCCTCATTTAAACTTGCCTTGATGTGTTACTCTTGTATGCATTTTCTCTTGCCATGAGTAGCTTCATGTAGCTTTTTCATGCATCATGCTTGTTGTGTATCATGTCTTGTTCATGTGTGGTGAGTTTACTATGTTGTGTGCTTCTTCTCGATAGTTCCCGTTTCGTTGCGATCGTGAGGATTCGTTCGTCTACGCTTGGTTCGTCTTCGTGGCTTCATCTTCTTCATGGACTCGTTCTTCTTCCTTGCGGGATTTCAGGCAAGATGACCGCTACCCTGGATCTCACTACTATCATTGCTATGATAGTTGCTTCGTTCTTTCGCTTTGATGCGCTTCCTATAACTTATTCTTCAAGCTTCCCCAAACTGCCATGAACCTCTAACCTTTGACACCCTTCCTAGCAAACCGTTGTTTGGCTATGTTACCGCTTTGCTCAGCCCCTCTCACAGTGTTGCTAGTTGCAGGTGAAGTTGAAGATTGCTGCATCGTGGACAGGGTTATGTTGGGATATCACAATATCTCTTATATTTTTAATGCATCTATATACTTGGTAAAGGGTGGAAGGCTCGGCCTTATGCCTGGTGTTTTGTTCCACTCTTGCCGCCCTAGTTTCCGTCATACCGGTATTATGTTCCCGGATTTTGCGTTCCTTACGCGGTCGGGTGATTTATGGGACCCTCTTGACAGTTCGCTTTGAATAAAACTCCTCCAGCAAGGCCCAACCTTGGTTTTACCATTTGCCTCACCACCACCTACTTTTCCCTCGGGAGTAATTAACCCAAGGGTCATCTTTATTTTAGCCCCCCCCCGGGCCAATGCTTGTCTAAGTGTTGGTCCGAACCGGGCAGACTGCAGGGCCACCTCGGGGCAACTCGAGGTCTGGTTTTACTCGTAGGCTGACCTATCCGGTGTTGCCCTGAGAACGAGATATGTGCAGCTTCTATCGGGATTGTCGGCGCATCGGGCGGCTTTGCTGGTCTTGTTTTACCATTGTCGAAATGTCTTGGAAACTGGGATTCCGAGACTGATCGGGTCTTCCTGGGAGAAGGTATATCCTTCGTTGATCGCGAGAGCTTATCATGGGCTTAGTTGGGACACCCCTGCAGGGTATAAACTTTCGACAGCCATGCCCGCGGTTATGTGGCAGATGGGAATTTGTTAATGTCCGGTAGTAGATAGCTTGACACCAGATCCGAATTAAAATGCATCAACCGCGTGTGAGGCCATGATGGTCTCTTCTCGGCGGAGTCCGAGAAGTGAACACGGTTTCTGGGTTATGTTTGACGTAAGTAGGTGTTCAGGATCTCCTCTTGATCATTACTAGTTGATGACAGTTCCTTTGCTTCTCTTCTCGCTCTTATTTGCGTATGTTAGCCACCACATTATGCTTAGTCGCTGCTGCAACCTCACCATTTTACCTCATGGCTCACAGATTACTACAACAACAGTTGCAGGTACAGGTTATGCGATGTTCATGACGCGAGGGCGATGTTTGCTTGATTTGGAGTTCTTCTTCTGCTTCTTCTTTGATCAGGGGATAGGTTCCAGGTCGGCAGCCTGGGCTAGCAGGGTGGATGTCATTTGAGTTTCTGTTTGTGTTTCATCCGTAGTCGGATGATGCTCTTATGTATGTTGTCATTGTATTCGTGTGGCATCGTATGCCTCTTGTATGTATCCCCATCTATTATGTAATGTTGATGTAATGATATCCACCTTGCAAAAGCGTTCCAATATGTGGGTCTATCCTTGGTGGGACCTTCGAGTTCCTTTTGGATAGGGTCGCATATTGGGCGTGATAGTATTACCTCCATAGAGAGGGCCCGAACCTAGGTAAAACATCCTGTCCCCTGCATCCTATTACCATTAGCCTTAGACGCACAGTTCGGGACCCCCTACCCGAGATCCGCCGGTTTTGACACCGACATTGGTGCTTTTATTGAGAGTTTCTCTGTGTGTCGCAGCAAAGGCTCGATGGCTCCTTCCATCATCAACAACAACGCGGTCCAGGGTGAGACTTTTCTCCCCGGACAGATCTTCGTGTTTGGTGGGTTCGCACTACGGGCCAATTCGCTTGGCCATCTAGAGCGGATCGGCAGCTACGCCCCTGGCCATCAGGTCAAGTTCAGAAAATTGAATGACAAGGCCGATATCCGTGGAGACTTGATCTTCGACGGATTCAAGCCTACGCCAGGAGCACCGAACAGTCACGACGAGCACGGCTTAGATCTGCTGTCAGGCAATATTCGGGATATCACCCCTGCAATGGCTCTAGACCTAAGTCCAGGGTAGATCGTGTCATCCGAGGATGGGTGGATGGACCCCGCCCCGGACCCCGCCATAACACGGACTCCACCTCTAATGAAATCAGTGTCACGGGACCCCCGGACTTGTGTCCGGTTGTAGGTTCCAGACCATACGCATCCGGGCCCATCGAGTAAGATTGGGCTCCGGTAATTGAGTTCACCACTGCAGATATCTTTCAGCACTCCCCCTTTGGCAACGTGCTAAACTTAAGGTCCCTCTTTTTGTCAGAGGACTCTTGGACGAACTATGTCCGGCTCGAGGGGGATTCGGACGACGAAGAAATTCTCCGCCCACCCACCACCCACTTAATAGCCACTGTCGATGACGTAACAGACATGCTTGACTTCGACTCCGACGACGCAGACGGTATGGACGTCGGCGCAGGGGACGATTTGGAACCACCGCCCACAGGGCGCTGGACTGTCACCTCTTCATATGATATATACATGGTGGACACGCCTAAGGAGTACAATGGCGACAAAAAGCACACGGCAGAGGATAAAACCCCCGGACAAAAGCCAAAACAATGGCGCAGACGCCGCTCTAAATCCAGCCATAGTAAACATAGCAATAGCGCTGGAAAAATCGACACCACAGTCAACTCCAAAGGCAACAACGACCATATGGACTATCACGGCCAATATGCGACCCTATCCTAAAGGAACTCGAAGGTCCCACCATGGATAGAAGCGCATATTGGAGACGCTTTTGCAAGGTGGATATCATTACATCATACCATTACATAATAGTTGGGGATACATACAAGAGGCATACAATGCCACATGAATACAATGACATCATACATAAGAGCATCATCTGACTATGGATGAAACACAAACAGAAACTCAAACGACATCACCCTGCTAGCCCAGGCTGCCGACCTAGAATCTATCCCCTAATCGAAGAAGAAGTAGAAGAAGAACTCCAAAACAAGTAACATCGCTCTCGCGTCAAGATCATCACATAAACTGTACCTGCAACTGTTGTTTTAGTAATCTGTGAGCCACAAGGACTCACCAATACCATTACCATGGGTATCAAGACTAGCAAAGCTTAATGGGTAAGGAAGTAGTAGGAACTTAACTGAGGCTTGAAACCAACAATCCTATAAGTCTACGGATTAGAAACACGTGATCCTGATAGAAAGAAGAGAAGGCCTAGTTCTTAACCCCGTAGGAAAGATAGGATGACTCAGATCAGAAGGACATAAGGTAAAGGAGTAAAAAGAGCCTTACGTTCCATCCCACAATCAATTCCCTTATATAACTAAAGAATTTCTAGACTCAACTTCGACCAGTTTGGCTTGGTAATCCTACAGGTAGTCAGGCTCTGATACCAAAGCTGTCAGGACCCCGACTCAATGCCACATCGATCTAGCATGTAACACCTCATATCACTTTGCGGCCTCACGCACGGTATCCCCACGGGTGTCACCTTACCTTTGCCCGGGACCGTTTGCGCCTTTTGGCACACGTATATGATAGTGTCGCTAGCATCCATATGATAAGGAGCCCGGGCTGACATGGCTAGTCGTAAACCCAAAGTGGCACAAACTTACAGGGACAGGCATCCATGACCCAGCATCGAACGTGTCGGTCATCAGCGAGTGAATCCAGGCTGTAGCACTGGGCTAGCAGGACTCCGGCGAACTGGGCTATAGTGGGCTAACAGGACTCCGGTATTCATCGCGTGACATTTCCCCGAAGGGACAGACACAGGAACGAAGAAGGACACATGCCGGCCAGCCTATGTGTCCCGGAGCAGTAGCAAGCTACCATGGCTCAGTGGAAGCACTAGGAGACATTTCCCGGTAAGAGAGGCTACTAAGGATAAACAACTAGATAGTCAGATCCCACACATACCAAGCATTTCAATAACATACACACAATATGCTCGATATGTGCAAATACAACATGGCATCACAACATGACTCTACGACTCAAGTATTTTATTCAATAGGCTCCGAGGAGCGAGATATTACAAACATGGGTCTCATGACCCAACACTCAGAGCATACAAGTCAAAGCACATGCGGAAGCTTAACATGTCTGAGTACAGACAACTACAAATGAAAAAAGGCTGAGAAGCCTGACTATCTACTAGATCCTGCCGAGGGCACAAGATCGTAGCTGAGGTAACAAGCTAAACGTCGAAGTCCAAGCGGAACTACTAGCGAGACTGAAGTCTCTCTGCAAAAACATAAAATAGGCAAACGTGAGTACAAATGTACCCAGCAAGACTTACATCAGATCTAGCTACATATGCATCATTATCAACAAAGGGATGGTGGGGTTTAACTGCAGCAAGCCAGCTTTGACTCGGTGGCTATCCTGAACTACGACTGCAAGTAACTCTTTGAGGTGGCGCACATGAGTCCACATATTCACCATATCAATACACCACTATGGATCCGCTCCTGTCTCCCTACGAGAACGCCATCCATAGCACTCACGCTTATCTTGCGTATTTTAGAGTATCCACTTTCACTTGTCTATGAACTATGCAAGGGGTCCAAGTTTCCATATCCGAGGAATCCGGCTATTCGAATAGATAATGATAACCCTGCAGGTGTGTACTTCTTCACACACGCTCTCGCCACTTATCGCCATGTACACGTCATGTACCTCGGCAACCTTCAAGCGGAAGCCGGGCGAGGGAGTCGGCCACGGCCTACCTAAACACTCAAGTCTCTCGTCCAGGTTTATCGCCTATTCGGGTTCCATCCGCAAGGAGATCCGGCCGGGGTGTCACTCGCGGCCCCAAACGATGTGTGCAGGGTTCCCAAGTCCACCATCCTGGTGCCACTTGGTACACCGGGCCACTGTTCCTAGTCTGTCCCAAGCCCACCTGTACCGGGTGCCACTTGGTAGACTACTAACACTACCTACAACACCAGAAACTAGTTGCAACTCCTGGACAGAGAACAAGGGTGATTAAGAAGCCGAGAGGGTCAATTAAGGATCCCAATGAGTGGTAGTAGCTGTTCATGGATCACAAACACAGAACTCAGGTCCTGAGGACGGCTGCAATGAGACAACCCACCATGTACTCCTACATGGCCTCTCACCGCTACCTTTACCAAATCGTGTTCACACACAGTAGGACATGTTCACACACCTCCGATTCACCCCCGATGAATCAGACCTAACACAACTCTAAGCAATAGCAGGCATGACAACAAGCATGAATGAGTAGGCACATCAGGGCTCAAACAACTCCTACTCATGCTAGTGGGTTTCATCTATTTACTGTGGCAATGACAGGTCATGCAGAGGATAAAGGGGTTCAACTACCGCAGCAAGTAACAGTTGTATCGTTGTTGTCCTAATGCAGTAAAATAGAGCAGGAGCAAGAGAGTGGGATTGTATCGGAATGAACAAGGGGGTTTTGCTTGCCTGGCACTTCTGAAGATAATATAGTTCTTCATCGGTGTCATTGAACACGTCGTCGGAACATTGTCTACCGGAAGGGAATAACACCGGCAAACAAGAAGGAACACAATCAATGCAATGCAACAATATGATGCATGAATGTGGCATGGCAATATGATGTGATTTGAGCTAATGCAACTAGCAGCAAGTTAAATGGAGTTGGTTTGAATCCAAGATTCAAATTCAAACTCCATATATGATTAATTAAATGCCATTCATATGATTTGTACTAAACAGTAGTCATAGGTTGTTCTATCATGCATGAAACCGGTACAGGTGGATAGATTGGATTTTTCTGATCATTTTTCATATATAACTTATTTAATTTGGAGTTAGGGTTGAATTTCTATGAATTTTAGAAGTTTAAATAATTTTCTAGAATTTCCTGATTTATTTTAAAACCAGAAAATTATTTATTGCGTTAGCACTAGGTCATGCTGACCTCAGCAGGTCAACAGGCGTCGACCAGGTCAAACCTGACGCTGGCACCCACTAGTCAGTGGCTAGACTAATTAACAGGGGGGTTAGTGCTAATTTAATCCTAACTAAAAGTGTCAGTGGGTCAAAGTGCGGTCAAACCCGGGTCAAACTGGGTCCACCCGAGGTCAATGGTCAGCGGGGTCAAACTCGCCGGCGGCTCGACGCCGGCGAGACCAGACGCGGCGGAGGGCTGCGGGTTTCGCGCTACGTGGACCAAAACGGCGGCCGAGGCCATCTACGGGGAGCTGGAGCTCTCCCGCATCCAGCACGGCATGCGGCGGCAGCGAGGACGGCCGGAGCTCGCCGGAAACGAGCTCGGGGCGGCGCCGGAGTTCGGGTGACTGCGGGGTTGGTGCTAGGGTGCGCGGTAGGGCGAGTGAGTGTGTGGGTTAGGCTCCTGGGGCCTCCTGAGCACGTGGCCGCGGCGGCGCCATGGCCGGCGGAGCCAATCTCCTGGGCTCGACGGGAACGGGTGCTACGATTAGCTAGTGGGCATGGGAGTAGGGGGATTCAGTAGAGGAGCTCACCACGAGTTCAGAGGTGGCCTCGGCGGCCTCGGGGAGGGGCTGGTGGTGACGAGAGGTCGCCGGCCATCTCGGTGGCCGAACGAAGAGGGCGGCGGCGGTGGCGGTGTTGCAGCACGTCCGGGGCCTCATGGCTCATCGAGGAGGTAGAGGACGAAGTGGTGGAGCCTCTGAGCGCGTCGGTGAGGTGTGGGGTGGCCGGTGGCCGTGGTGGTGCTCGTCGGCGCTCTCGGTGCTCGTGGGCGATCGCGAGAGAGAGAGAGCAGAGGAGGAGGAAAGGGTCCAGAGAGAGAGGAGAGGGGTGCAGGGGGTCCCGAGCGGCGCCCAGGAGGGGCTTCGAGGCGCCCGGTGAGGCAGATGAGCAGGGAGGAGGCGTGTCACCATGGCGCGCGCGTGCGCTGTCTCCCTCCTCTGCCTACTGGCAGAGGTAGGTGATGACTGGCACGGCCAGATGGGCCGGGCCGGCTGGAGGAGCTAGGCCAGGTGGGGCGCCAGGTAACTTTGGGCCAGGTAGGTTAGGTAGGTGGCCTGGTGGCCTTCTCTCCCTCTCTTTATTATTTGTTTCAGTTTTTCTAATTTCTGCTACTGTTTTGCAAATAAAATACTAACCAAAACACTTTGGTTAATTCTGTAAATATTTGTGAGGAATATTTGAATTATTTTCAAACCACACAATAAATTTTAGAATATTTGGAGAAACCAATATTTAATGGTAACTTTTAAACTCCAACTCAAATACCATAATTATTTAATTCAGTGACCAAAATGTCCTAGAAAAATATGCATTATCTCTGGTAGAGGCTTTCACCTTTTCCCATAAATCATGAACATTTTAAAAGGATATTTTGAGGTCATTGAAAATATTTTGGTTGAACCTATTTGAATTGCATTGATGCTAGGGTTTGATCAATCCCCATTTCAAATTCAAAAGAATTTAAACATGATGCAACACATGACTAGCTAGCCTAGAGCAAACTAGAACTAGGGATGTGACAACTCAGCCCCACTAAACTAGAATCTCGTCTCGAGATTCAAGCGTAGGGTAGGATGAAGGGGGAACGCAAACTAACATAATCTTCATGATCCAGGTTGCACTTCAAAGAACATTGACTTGATCACCATCATTGTCTCGATGTCTTGCCCTGAGAACTCCAACTAATATAACAGCGAGAGGGAAAGAAGAATTTTAGAAGAATCGATCTTCTTGAGGATCGAGCAACTTAGGATCATCTCAGTGATCACAAGATCAACTCACGGAATGAGACGTAGAAACATCTCTGGAGCTGAGAGGCCAGACATGCATCAGGAAGAACGGAAGAAACAATTTGATGAGGGTTTCAAAGTAGCGAGGAAACAATTACTATCATCCCATAACGGGGCACCTTGGGAGAGGTGACTCGTAGGAATATCCCTTAAGTGGCAAAAAGAATTACCTTGATCAAAGATCATTGAAACTATGTATACCAGCCTAAGGCAATTCTCGAACGATCGTTTGGAGGGGTTTTGGTAGAATGGCATACCCTGGATTAGAATGGATGATGTGGATTACCTTGTTGAAAACAACACAAGGGATGATTTTAGTAACTGGGGAGAAGCTCAACGGTAGAGAGTGAGTCCACTGTTTGAAAAGTTATATCATAATCGAGGAAACTGAGAGCAATCCCAGTTAGTGCCGATGATAACACCTAGCGCTTGTGTGTGCTCTCAAGAACTTGAGCATTTCCATATTCATCAGGGTTTTACCAATATCCGTGTCAAGGATCCCTGGCAACACAACGTACTACCATGATGAATACCAGTGGAAGATGCAGATGCAAAGGAAGGTAACACCTTCTTAGACTTTTCCTTGACGGGGCCAAGGGGACAAAATATGGATGATCGACCGAGAGACATTTAGCACTCCGCTTCTAATGTTCTCCTTGATGTACCAGCTTAACCCAATACCAGTCGGTATCTAGAACATCAAGTAAAGGTCTGACTTCGGGAGATCAAAGGATCCATAAGGAACAACTTCTAAAATAAGTCGCACGACATCCTTATGGAGAGGATGGTCAACTTGCTCAGTTAAGATGCTACAATAATAGATCTTCGGCTAGGTGTGTCGGCCAACATCAACCTTGTCGGGACCTACATCATAGATCTTAGAATAGTTCCAACCATCATGTCTGGAAAAGAAATTTTGCAACACAAATTGACAGGATGACGTTGCGAGATTCTCGGGAAATGAACTACGATAGCAAACTCCAAGGCATGAGCTGGTTCTGCTACACACATGTGATACGATGTCCCAGACAAGCATGACCACGTGGTAGTCTTACAATAAAACACTACCGAGTTCTGGTTGGGAATCATCATTGAGGATATCGAAGTCTTGTGCATGAACTAGTATTCGCACATCAACTCCTTTTCCTTGAACAAATCAATCAGTGGCTTGGGGTGCTAGGGAATACATATGGAGTGGAGGTAATTAATCTACCAAACCATAGAATACATTCGCACATGCATGACTGACTAGGGATGGTACCAGAGGAAACAAAACCAATCTTTCTCGAACTCACGGCGGCAACTTGCACCAAATGCACGTGAATTCGAGGAAGTCACTTCTTCCATCCAAGCATAAGCTTCATGAGCGGAACATGAAGACATTGCTTACAAAGTTTCCAACACTAGCTGGATGTTCAACATGAATCATGGGGGAGACAAAATGCTGCTGATGGGATCAACAACAACTCATCGGAATTTCCATATCACTGGACTTCCTCTATCATGTGAACACGGTGATAGCATTGGTCAGACCAAAAGATGTAATGGTGTATGCTCAAGGGATCAACCACGAGTAAGACAACATTACGAACATCGTTGGTACTGATTTGATTCGATGATAGCCAATACTCAAATCAAAGTTTGGTTAAGATGATAGGTCCATTAATTGATCACGAGGAACAATCGATGAAGAAATCATCTTCCTACAACAAACACATAACACAGAATATCCCTTTGGAAATGAACTAAGTTAGACAAGCTTTTATCTTCCAACTTTCCAAGTTGTTGTCTAGCTCAACCAACTAGCTCAGGGTATCCAACACAGATTCTTGGAGAAGGGGTGGTTTACAAGAAACCAACTTGATCACAAACTCAACATAGCGGTCAGGTGACAACCTGGTAACACTTCCGAGAAGATATTCGGAAATTCATGAACCACCGATATGTTACTAAGCTCGAGAACAATCTTGCTTTTCAGGGCAAGACGATATGATCAAATAAGCAAGGATTGGCACTATCTTAACTCATTGATCGGAGAGTGTACCAGAAATAAGGACTAGGTATCACGATCATCCTTAGGGTGATGATTCAATAACCAACACGTTAAGAATGAGGTTATTGTCCCTTAATTACCAAGCAACAAAGTTGCCAGGAGTATTGATTTCACACATCATGATTCACTTGTCGGCATTCCGGTTGCGACAACACGGAACCGAGGAAGAAATAATGATGGCGAGAAGTATCACTGTATCAAGAATTCATAAGAGCCGGTGCAATTCTCATGAAAATCCTGACATAAAGACGGTAATACTTCAGGGTAGAACAGATTCAAAAGTTGGGTTGGCATTTTGATCTGCGGAGCACAACTATTTTGACCCAATCCTGGATATGGATGAGGTACTGGAGTTTGTTTCTCCTAGTCATCCTGAATAGAATGGCTTGATGGACCACAAGAATAATAAGCATCAATAAACAAATGTACGCATACTCTTGACTATCAATTGATAGACGAAGGTCAGAAGACAACTAAAGAGGGACAACTCAGAGAACGTATGATTTTCTCAGTTGTGGATGCATAGATTAGTATGTCGAACCAAGTTCAACATTTCTTTCAGATAACCCATGCGGGAAGGTAGGACTGGCAGATTCACAACACAGGATAGGAAACTCATTGAGAGCACTCTTGTTGTGATCTTTCGGTTCAAGAGAACTTCTGCCAAAATGGTTCATGGTATTTGGAAGAAGGGAATACCACGGACCTCGAGGGCTATCGCAAAGGTTACTAATAACCTAAGGGAGCTAGCAATTACTATCAACATGAAGTAAGTAGGGTGAATCTCGGGCTTCAAAACCCAGGAAAAGAATACCTGCTAACTAAATGGCATCATGGGATGCTTTCGAGAATGATGGCCAGAATCATCACACTAGACACAGAACATGGCTAGCGTACTAGGTGGTACTCTAAGACACCTAGGGTCATAATAATAGCTCCAACGTATACGTCGAGGCAATAGAGTATCTCAACTTATTGAATAGTGTGGTTAATCTGGCCCAAAGGAACATCGGAAACAGGAGGAAGGGATTTGCAAATGCATCAGATTATTTAGAAACCTGGGATGACTCGGATAGCATAACGGCTGTAAATGCTCAAAAGAATTAAGACATGCTACAAAAATGGTGGCATAACCACTCGATCATCACAATATCAAGGTTTCGAGATCAACAATTAACATACGGAAGTAGTAGGAACTTAACTGAGGCTTGAAACCAACAATCCTATAAGTCTACGGATTAGAAACACGTGATCCTGATAGAAAGAAGAGAAGGCCTAGTTCTTAACCCCGTAGGAAAGATAGGATGACTCAGATCAGAAGGACATCAGGTAAAGGAGTAAAAAGAGCCTTACGTTCCATCCCACAATCAATTCCCTTATATAACTAAAGAATTTCTAGACTCAACTTCGACCAGTTTGGCTTGGTAATCCTACAGGCAGTCAGGCTCTGATACCAAAGCTGTCAGGACCCCGACTCAATGCCACATCGATCTAGCATGTAACACCTCATATCACTTTGCGGCCTCACGCACGGTATCCCCACGGGTGTCGCCTTACCTTTGCCCGGGACCGTTTGCGCCTTTTGGCACACGTATATGATAGTGTCGCTAGCATCCATATGATAAGGAGCCCGGGCTAACATGGCTAGTCGTAAACCCAAAGTGGCACAAACTTACAGGGACAGGCATCCATGACCCAGCATCGAACGTGTCGGTCATCAGCGAGTGAATCCAGGCTGTAGCACTGGGCTAGCAGGACTCCGGCGAACCGGGCTGTAGCGGGCTAACAGGACTCCGGTATTCATCGCGTGACATTTCCCCGAAGGGACAGACACAGGAACGAAGAAGGACACATGCCGGCCAGCCTAAGTGTCCGGGAGCAGTAGCAAGCTACCATGGCTCAGTGGAAGCACTAGGAGACATTTCCCGGTAAGAGAGGCTACTAAGGATAAACAACTAGATAGTCAGATCCCACACATACCAAGCATTTCAATAACATACACACAATATGCTCGATATGTGCAAATACAACATGGCATCACAACATGACTCTACGACTCAAGTATTTTATTCAATAGGCTCCGAGGAGCGAGATATTACAAACATGGGTCTCATGACCCAACACTCAGAGCATACAAGTCAAAGCACATGCAGAAGCTTAACATGTCTGAGTACAGACAACTACAAATGAAAAAAGGCTGAGAAGCCTGACTATCTACTAGGTCCTGCTGAGGGCACAAGATCGTAGCTGAGGTAACAAGCTAAACGTCGAAGTCCAAGCGGAACTACTAGCGAGACTGAAGTCTCTCTGCAAAAACATAAAATAGGCAAACGTGAGTACAAATGTACCCAGCAAGACTTACATCAGATCTAGCTACATATGCATAATTATCAATAAAGGGATGGTGGGGTTTAACTGCAGCAAGCCAGCTTTGACTCAGTGGCTATCCTGAACTACGACTGCAAGTAACTCTTTGAGGTGGCGCACACGAGTCCACATATTCACCATATCAATACACCACAATGGATCCGCTCCTGTCTCCCTACGAGAACGCCATCCATAGCACTCACGCTTATCTTGCGTATTTTACAGTGTCCACTTTCACTTGTCTATGAACTATGCAAGGGGTCCAAGTTTCCATATCCAAGGAATCCGGCTATTCGAATAGATAATGATAACCCTGCAGGGGTGTACTTCTTCACACATGCTCTCGCCACTTATCGCCCTGTACACGTCATGTACCTCGGCAACCTTCAAGCGGAAGCCGGGCGAGGGAGTCGGCCACGGCCTACCTAAACACTCAAGTCTCTCGTCCAGGTTTATCGCCTATTCGGGTTCCATCTGCAAGGAGATCCGGCCGGGGTGTCGCTCACGGCCCCAAACGATGTGTGCAGGGTTCCCAAGTCCACCATCCGGGTGCCACTTGGTACACCGGGCCACTGTGCCTAGTCTGTCCCAAGCCCACCTGTACCGGGTGCCACTTGGTAGACTACTAACACTACCTACAACACCAGAAACTAGTTGCAACTCCTGGACAGAGAACAAGGGTGATTAAGAAGCCGAGAGGGTCAATTAAGGATCCCAATGAGTGGTAGTAGCTGTTCATGGATCACAAACACAGAACTCAGTTCCTGAGGACGGCTGCAATGAGACAACCCACCATGTACTCCTGCATGGCCTCTCACCGCTACCTTTACCAAATCGTGTTCACACACTTAGCTCACACACAGTAGGACATGTTCACACACCTCCGATTCATCCCCGATGAATCGGACCTGACACAACTCTAAGCAATAGCAGGCATGACAACAAGCATGAATGAGTAGGCACATCAGGGCTCAAACAACTCCTACTCATGCTAGTGGGTTTCATCTATTTACTGTGGCAATGACAGGTCATGCAGAGGATAAAGGGGTTCAACTACCGCAGCAAGTAACAGTTGTATCGTTGTTGTCCTAATGCAGTAAAATAGAGCAGGAGCAAGAGAGTAGGATTGTATCGGAATGAACAAGGGGGTTTTGCTTGCCTGGCACTTCTGAAGATAATATAGTTCTTCATCGGTGTCATCGAACACGTCGTCGGAACATCGTCTACCAGAAGGGAATAACACCGGCAAACAAGAAGGAACACAATCAATGCAATGCAACAATATGATGCATGAATGTGGCATGGCAATATGATGTGATTTGAGCTAATGCAACTACCAGCAAGTTAAATGGAGTTGGTTTGAATCCAAGATTGAAATTCAAACTCCATATATGATTAATTAAATGCTATTCATATGATTTGTACTAAACAGTAGTCATAGATTGTTCTATCATGCATGAAACCAGTACAGGTGGATAGATTGGATTTTTCTGATCATTTTTCATATATAACTTATTTAATTTGGAGTTACGGTTGAATTTCTATGAATTTTAGAAGTTTAAATCATTTTCTGGAATTTCCTGATTTATTTTAAAACCAGAAAATTATTTATTGCGTCAGCACTAGGTCATGCTGACCTCAGCAGGTCCACAGGCGTCGACCAGGTCAAACCTGACACTGGGACCCACTAGTCAGTGGCTACACTAATTAACAGGGGGGTTAGTGCTAATTTAATCCTAACTAAAAGTGTCAGTGGGTCAAAGTGCGGTCAAACCCGGGTCAAACTGGGTCCACCCGAGGTCAATGGTCAGCGGGGTCAAACTCGCCGGCGGCTCGACGCCGGCGAGACCAAACGCGGCGGAGGGCTGCGGGTTTCGCGCTACGTGGACCAAAACGGCGGCCGAGGCCATCTACGGGGAGCTAGAGATCTCCCGCATCCAGCACGGCATGCGGCGGCAGCGGGGACGGCCGGAGCTCGCCGGAAACGAGCTCGGGGCGGCGCCGGAGTTTGGGTGACTGCGGGGTTGGTGCTAGGGTGCGCAGTAGGGCGAGTGAGTGTGTGGGTTAGGCTCCTGGGGCCTCCTGAGCACGTGGCCGCGGCGGCGCCATGGCCGGCGGAGCCAATCTCCTGGGCTCGACGGGAACGGGTGCTACGATTAGCTAGTTGGCATGGGAGTAGGGGGAATCAGTAGAGGAGCTCACCACGAGTTCAGAGGTGGCCTCGGCGGCCTCGGGGAGGGGCTGGTGGTGACGAGAGGTCGCCGGCGATCTCGGTGGCCGAACGAAGAGGGCGGCGGTGGTGGCGGTGTTGCAGCACGTCCGGGGCCTCATGGCTCATCGAGGAGGTAGAGGATGAAGTGGTGGAGACTTTGAGCGCGTCGGTGAGGTGTGGGGTGGCCGGTGGCCGTGGTTGTGCTAGTCGGCGCTCTCAGTGCTCGTGGTCGATCGCGAGAGAGAGAGAGCAGAGGAGGGGGAAAGGGTCCAGAGAGAGCGGAGAGGGGTGCAGGGGGTCCCGAGCGGCGCCCAGGAGGGGCTTCGAGGCGCCCGGTGAGGCAGATGAGCAGGGAGGAGGCGTGTCGCCACGGCGCGCGCGTGCGCTGTCTCCCTCCTCTGCCTACTGGCAGAGGTAGGTGATGACTGGCACGGCCAGATGGGCCGGGCCGGCTGGAGGAGCTGGGCCAGGTGGGGCGCCAGGTAACTTTGGGCCAAGTAGGTTAGGTAGGTGGCCTGGTGGCCTTCTCTCCCTCTCTTTATTATTTGTTTCAGTTTTTCTAATTTCGGCTACTGTTTTGCAAATAAAATACTAACCAAAACACTTTGGTTAATTCTGTAAATTTTTGTGAGGAATATTTGAATTATTTTCAAACCACACAATAAATTTCAGAATATTTGGAGCAACCAATATTTAATGGTAACTTTTAAACTCCAACTCAAATACCATAATGATTTAATTCAGTGACCAAAAGGTCCTAGAATAATATGCATTATCTCTGGTAGAGGCTTTCACCTTTTTCCATAAATCATGAACATTTTAAAAGGATATTTTGAGGTCATTGAAAATATTTTGGTTGAACCTATTTGAATTGCATTGATGCTAGGGTTTGATCAATCCCCATTTCAAATTCAAAAGAATTTAAACATGATGCAACACATGACTAGCTAGCCTAGAGCAAACCAGAACTAGGGATGTGACTTATGGGTAGTACAAGAGTAGATCTACACGAGAACAAGAAGGCTAAACCCTAGAAGCTAGCCTATGGTATGATTGTTGTTTGTCCTACGGACTAAAACCCTCCGGTTTATATAGACACCGGAGAGGGCTAGGGTTACATAGAGTCGGTCACAATGGTAGGAGATCTACATATCCGTATCGCCAAGCTTGCCTTCCACGCCAAGGAAAGTCCCGTCCGGATACGGGACGAAGTCTTCAATCTTGTATCTTCATAGTCTTGGAGTCCGGCCAAAGATGATAGTTCGGCTATCCGGACACCCCTTAGTCCAGGACTCCCTCAGTAGCCCCTGAACGAGGCTTCAATGACGATGAGTCCGGCGCGCTTATTGTCTTTGGCATGGCAAGGCGGGTTCCTCCTCCGAATAATTCATATAAGATTTTGAACACCAGAATAGTGTCCGGCTCTGCAAAATATGTTCCACATGCCACCGCAGAGAGAATAATATTTACACAAGTTCAACCTGCTGACGTATTTCGTGGCATGACGTCACACCACAACCTAGCCTTTATTCGAATTGTTTTTATTGCTCCACCTCAGCGCGTTTAGCGAAGCGGTTTCCTTGGCACGTCTTGTCAAAGCAGAGATCGTGTCCCCTTATTCCGGGATTCTCATTAATACGGGCGTGGATAACCCAACCGCGCCCGTTGGCATGCCCCCTCTATCGAAGGCGAGTCCCAAACGGTCACGGGGAGGGCTCTTGGTATTCAACCTCTTTATAACGAGACCAAGGCCTGCTCCTTTCTTTCAATCTCAATCGAATCCGCCCCTCGCCTCGAGTTCCAACACCCAAGGCACTAGATTCAGGCGCTTCGGATCTTCGACAATGTCCGGCTCCAACCTGCAAGGCCGGTGGATGCCTTCTTCCATCACGGAAGAAGATGTGCTAAAGCTAAGAGAAGCGAGGTATCTAACCGGCGAAATTTCGCATAGGCTGCCTGCCCAAGGGCAAGTTATTCCTACCCCCGAGCCTGGTGAGAGCGTGTTGTTCATGTCTCACTTCCATCGGGGTTTAGGCTTCCCGACGGACCCTTTCGTGAGGGGGCTCATGTTTTATTACGGACTGGAGTTCCACGACTTGGATCCGGAGTCCATCCTCAACATCTCATCATTCATTGTTGTATGCAAAGCCTTCCTCCGCACTACCCCTCACTTCGGATTGTGGCTCAAGACCTTCAATGTGGAGCCGGGGATGATCGAGGGGCAGCAGGCAGAGTGCAGAGGGGCTGTTATAAGCAAGAGTGCTGACGCTCCTTGGCCCGAGGGCTCTTTTCATGAGGAGCTTGGTTTGTGGCAACAGGAGTGGTTCTACATCACCGCTCCCAGGGGCACCAGATGGGTGGCACCACCTGCCTTTCGTTCAGGCCCTCCACAACGGCTGGCGTCGTGGGTCAACAAAGGGCTTAACTGGGGGCCATCCAAGGACGTACCTCTGTTGCAGGGCCGTATTCGAGACCTCCAAGAGAGGGAGATCAATCTAGTTGTAGTGGCGCAGGTCATGCTGATTCGGCGCCTACTGCCCTGCAAACGTCACCCCCTCCGCCTGTGGGAATTCAATCTGGAGGGACCACAAGCTCTCCAACACTTCATGGGTGCGACGCTTGTGGAGATGTATAAACTGTTCTTCGGATCACAAGAGATGTGTCCGGACTTGACTGAGGATGCAGGTCTAAGCTGCAATCGCCTGGATACTCAAGTAAGTAGTCGTGTGCCTGGACACGCTATCCGTACATTTATCATAAACTTGCCCTTTAAAGAGTTGTCCCTTGAACAGGAATGGATAGCAAAAGCAAAACTAATAAGGTGTCCAGCCCCCCTCCCTGAGACCACGCCGGATCCTGTGTTGACCAAGATGCTGGAGGCTCCGCCTTTGGAAGAGGGCGAAGGGGGGAACAGGAAAGCTACTGCCTCCGCTAACACTACTAGGGAAAAGCCTAGCAGCAGCGCGGGTTTTGGCCCTCTCAGTAGCGCGGGTGCCGGCGCTACTAATAAGGCGCTATAGCTAACGTATAGCAGTAGCGCCTGTTGACACACGCTACTGCTACTAATGAATAGCTGTAGCGCTCTTTCGGAAAGGGCGCTACTGATATTTTCTACAGCGCTTTTTAGCAGGAAGCGCTACTGGTAAGTCGGCACTACTGCTAAATTCCCCCCCCCCTTGCTACTACTAGTTTTATTAGTTCTTTTTCCTGCATATTTGTTTTTTATTTGTTTTGTATTTGAATAGGATTTATACAATAACCTTTAGCATATCATCCACATACAAATGTAATCATAGCATATACATACAATTAGTCTCATCAAATCATGTCATCATCATAATCATCATCCAACACAAAGTGGTCTCTCGTCATCAATCTCGAAAATAGTGATACAAGTCTCGATTACTTGCAAATATATCGTCATCCATCTGAACAATGATATACACGAGAATAGCTATCACTTTGAGTACATGAGTTCGTATCCCTCTCTCGCATTAGCATGAACCTAAACTAAGTACTGCGTGTCGCTCGGAAACCGAAAACCGGTATACCTGGGCCTGATACTCCGGCCACTTGTCGTATATATACTCCTGGCATAGCACTTCTTTGCCATCTATGATCTATGCACCTGCATCATCACATGAGTTGATGATATGCAACATATATAGTTGAGCAACAGAAAGAGACAGACTTGGCAAAAATACAAACAACATATCATAAGCATAAATAACAAAGTTCATCGTACCCAAAATGACCTAACTAGAGTGATTTTCGCTAGTCGAGGAGGAGGACGGTTTAATTACATCACAAATAAAGTTTCACCGTGCATAACTCAAAGTTTTGTCATAAAAGAAAGTATGGACTAAACGGACACATTGTCATATATCGACAATCACTCCATCATGTCGTGCCATCCATCCATGTCAGGGAGATAGTCATCGAGCTTAGTGAAAGGCTTCATGTCGAGATGCTGAGAGGCTATCCATGTTCGGACGTCTTCCCACGACATTTGTCCTTCTGCATGGAACATCCCTATTTTTCCGACGACCTCATTCATGATGATTTGGGCAAGTTCGCGCTGGATGTTATAGAACTCAACTCGAAGTCGATGATCCTCGATATCTCCTATGTCCTTTGCCCATTGCAGAATATGGGCATTGCCAGATCTAGGTGCCATGTGAAGGTTCTGGTGATCCCGTCTGTACTCCAGCATGTGGTGTAGGACATAGAATCCATCATTAAAAGAATCGTTCGGTTGCTGGATGCAGCAGAAGTCGGTCTTATGGCTGAAGGCGGCCCTGCCGCCCTTTCTCTTCTTGTCCCTAACCTCTCCACCCCTTGCTTGGTAGTAAAACATAGCACTGTCGAGAACATCTTTGATGTGGGTGTAATCCTTTTTATGAATGTTCTTCGACGAGTCCAAGTAAAGAGCGTGGGAGAATCGGGGGTAGAGGATGATGAGGACGGCGCGCCCGCCGCTGCGCAAAATAAGTACACCTCAAATTAATTAGCCTCCACCGTGCAAATGAATTATTGAAATCGAAGGAAGGATAGCAGCGCGGATGACTTACACGGGATGATAAGGCACGAGAATCGCCTCCCTGTCCTTATTGGTGAGCATGAAACTGACGATGTAATCCCTCGCGTATTCACGATGCTGTGCACAGACTCCCAAGAAGCCCTCGTGCATGTAGTACGGGTCAGCGACACAGATAAAACGTATCAGCTCAACCCCAATGATGTAGTTCATGTGCAAGGCATAAAGGCGGAGAAACGTAAAATCCAGCTTCTTCACATGAAACATGTCGAATATGTAATCGAATCGGAGGAAGAACTTATCCGCGGGGAAGCCGTCGATGTACGACATTTGCCGAGGAACGTTAACCACGTAGAGTGGGTATCCTGGATATTTCGAGGCGATGAGGCCTTTCTCTACCCGCAGCGCATCGTCATGAATTCTCCTTAGATCGCCGAATCTGGCCCGTAGCGCTGTTTCAGGTAGGATTGGTTGATTGGGGATATGCCATTTATCCGCATTGGGGATATCTACACGGTCCTGAAGCCGAGGCAGCTGAGGCGGCTGGATCATAGAATCAGCTTTTTTGCCTTTCCTCGCTCTCTTCCTAGACTTCTTTACCACCGGATGGTCGTCAATAATACGTTGAGACGGTAATTCAGGCACCGACTCATGATGCTCAAACCCTGAGGGAGTATTAGTAGTAGCGTGTCGGGGCCGTTTCTTTCCTGCGGCCGCGAGCACCTATGGGGCACGGGGGGCCCCTTCTGGTCCGGCAAGGGGGGCGGAGGCCGCGCAGAGCGGATCGAGGTCGGGGCGCGCGCTGGGAGACGGGCGATTTTTACCCAGCTTCGGAGCTCTCCGGAGAGATAAAACTCCTACTGCTGCTTTGTGTTTTTATTTGATCTTGCTCGAGAGCGAGCGTATGGTGGTGTTGTGTGTGTGTCGAATGGACCGAACCCTCAAGCTGCGGAACCAAAATTCCGAACCTCCTCTACGTGCCCATGGGCCTCCCTTTTATAGTCTGAAGGGGGCACCAACAGGTGGCAGCGTAGAAAGATGGGTAGAAAGGTAAAAACATGGGTTGGTACAACTGCTACCAACAGTGCCCCCTACCTAACTCTGACAGCAGGGGACAAGGGCATTTAATGCCCGTCTGGTCGCCCCAACTGTGCAAGGAAACGACCGTTAGAGGCGCCCCCGATTGCCATGATGGCGTCTCCGTCAGCTCCGTTTGCCACCTCGCTCTGCATGGCTACGCAACGCCCCGCCACGTGCCACTGGGGTGGCCCTGGGGTGACACGTCGCTGGATGCGCTGGATTTTGGGTGGCCCCCTTGCCGCGGCGAGTGCTTTGCCGCGGCCCTTCTCTTGTCGTGCCGGCAAGCTTGCCGGCCGTCGGGCCATGCCGGGACGCGCGGGGCGCCGCGGCAAGTCTTCTGGAGATGCCTTTGTCGGCCTTCCCGGCAAGCTCCTCTTGCTGGGGCCTTTGTTTTCTTCCCGGCCAGCTACTCTTGCTGGGACCTTGTATTCTTCCTGGCCAGCTTCTCTTGCCGGGGCCTTGGTTTGAGTACTGCGATCTTGAATGGCATCAAGGTAGCCGTGGAGGATCTTGGCGGACGCCCGGCAAGCCCTGCCGCGGGTCGCTGCGACTGCCCGTGCACAAGTTCGGGATACTAAGGTACCCCCCTACTTTAGTACACCGACAGGAGCCCCCGGGCCTGGGCCATACACGGTGCCGAGCGCTGTTGGGCCAGGCCCAAAACAGTGCACGGGCACGCGCGGCCTAGGTCACATCGCATATCTCTCCGCTTCCACCGCGCACACCCAGAGCGGCACGCGTCAAACGCGGCGTCGTGGGCGACGTGGGCGGCGCGTGCGGGGCTGAGCCTCGCGAGCATGCACCAAGCCATGATGAAGGGGACGGCTCACGCCCTCCTACCTAAACGGAGGTAGGCGTGGGGGCGTGGTGCATTTACTGGATGGGACCGGTGTGCGGTTTTCGAGGCGTCCAACCCCACGATCACTGGGTGGGGCGAGGCCGCCTCACCCGTCACCTCGGCCCTGCATCCCCGCCACGTGGCTCCCATGCACTTGGGGTCACGGAGCGCGGGAGTGGGAATCCTGGCCGTCGCGAGCAGAGGCAGCGGGTCGGTCCCGATTCCCTGCTCTTCCCGTGCCTTGATTCGCTGAGCGGGGCGGCCGGGCTCCCACCCTGCTCCTTTATAAAGAGCAGGAGGGGGGGCACGGAAGCCCGCACTCTCTCATCTCCTTCTTTCTTCAACTTCTGTTCTCCTTTCTCCCGTTCGCCATGGAGAAAGGGAATCCTGGCTCTTCATCGGTGGCGGCGAGGGTTGCCGCCAGGCAGCGCACCTCTCCCTCTCTCGCACCCTTGGCGGGGGAACCGGCCATAAGGGGAAGAGGGAGGGGGCGTGGTCGCGGACGAGGTCGAGGGCGAGGCCGAGGCACGCGGGGAAGAGGCGGACGGGGCGGCGCGCCAGCTTCGCCCCCGCCGGCGGTTCCTCCCCCCACGGCGGTCCACATGGGGGACGACCCTTGCGAGTTCTTCGTCAGGCTGCGTCGAGCGCCTCGTCGTCGCCTCCGGCTTCCAACTCCGTTCGCAAGCACGATGGGACCGGACCCGCCCGAGATGCTGAGACTGCAGATGAGGGGCTGCGGGATCAGCGGCATGCGAGTCCACGTTGCATCCCCAGCCCCTGGCGTGATGTATCTTGACCGTGGATGGAAGATGTTCGCCCGTATCCACAGCTTGACGGCGGGGTTTACCCTCCATTTTAAGTTAATGGAGGGTGACCTCCTCTCCGTCAAGGTCTTCGGGGACTCCGGCATCCGGGCAAGGTGCTGCATGGACAGCTCCTCCGATAGCGAAGGCCCCTCCTCGAGCGAGAGTGACGAGGAGGGGAGCGACAGCGACGACGAGGACGGCGGGTCCGACTAGGCGCCGGACGCTGCCTCGCGCGTGCCACCGGCAACCCCATCATCCGGGTTGCCAGCCTTCTGAACTCCCCAGGTCCATCTCCTTGGGCGGCTGGCGTAGGGAGGCTGCGGAAGAGGAAGAGGGGTGGCGGCCAGGCCTTCAAGTCGGAGTACGAGGGCGAGGTGCCCTCGACAGCGTGCTGACGTCCTGTCGCCCCGTCTTCGAGCTCTGCCTCCGGCGCCTCCGTCTCCGCCAAGCCCCTGGCCGGCCCTCGGGATGTTCTCTTGGTGTCTTCTGGCACCCGTAGCTCTCCTGGGCGCCCCTTTTGCCCTCCCCGGCAAGCTTCTCTTGCCGGGGCCTCCTCGACCTGCGTCCTGAAGAGAGAAACAGGAGAGGGATTACGGGCATCTTGTCTTTTAATTTGTAAGCCTTCGGGCCTTAGCTGTATTTAAAATTTGTAATCCTCTCTATCATGTTTTTCATCCTCTATGGACTTGTACTAAATTGGGATGTTTTTAACGAAAAGAGGGGAATGCTTGCCGGATTATGCCCCTTACTTGATTTTGTGCCTTGTAAGTTTCTACCCTACGCTTTTAGGGAACTTGCCGGTGCGGGCACCTTGCCGTGAGCGCCGAGTGCGGAACATCAGCAACGGAACTGCAACCGACAGGAAACCTTGTCGCAGAGCTAGTCGCGGCTTACTTAAGTCGTTGAGCGGACTCGAAACGATAGTAAGGCAACTAGCTACGAGTTGGTTCTCTGCCGGCGGTGTCGCGACCGACAAGAAACCTTGTCGTTGAGCTAGCCGCAGTTCACCTAAGTTGTCGAGCGGACTCGAAACAACAGTCGGTGCGCGACTAGCTGCGAGCCGGTTCCTTCGCGCATAGGTTTTTTTTCTTACAAGACACATTCGTTCAAGGGCGCGGCCTCGCTTTCCCCAGCCCATAAGAGGATGCATGACGAGGGATGAAAAACTTATCTGATACCGCAGCCCCCAGCGACTCTGGCTCCGCCGAGACCTAGGTGCCAGTGCGCCTTTCCTTGCCCTTGTCGCTGATGCTGCGGCCTCCGGGGATCCTGGCCTGCCGCGAAGGAACTTCGGTACTTGCAGCCCCCAGCGAAATCGGCTTGCCGGGGCCCCTGCGCCGGCGCGCCCTTCTGATTTTTCCCTGTCACTGTTATTATAGTCACGAAAATAACTAAGACAGCGCCATAATAATTTACTCTTTTGTGGCGTGATTATTTAGGTTGGGCAACGCAATGCCATGCTTCGCCCTTCGTATGCTTACACTCTACGCTTCTAGGGAACTTGCCGGCGCTAACACACTTGCTGAGTGCGGGACATCAGCAGCCCGCTGGCGGTGTTGTCCCCAGCAAGAAACCTTCTCAGGCCACTTGCAGCGCACTTGTATTGTTGAGCGGACTCGAAAACAAAGCAAGGACGCAACTTAACCACGAGTTAGCTCCTCTGTGCACAAGTTTGACATACGAAGGACGTCCCATGGCAAGGCTTGCTATGTTACGTCCTCTACTTCATTACATCCCTTGTACGTTTTTACCCTGCGCTTCTAGGGAACTTGCCGGCGCTAACACACTTGCTGAGTGCGGAACATCAGCAGCCCGCTGGCGGTGTTGTACCCGGCAAGAAACCTTCTCGGGCCAGTTGCAGCGCACTTGTATTGTTGAGCGGACTCGAAAACAAAGCAAGGACGCAACTTAACCACGAGTTGGTTCCTCCGCGCACAGGTTTTTCATACAAGGGACGAACGTTCGAGGAATATAACATAAGAGCTTAGAATTAAAAAGTGCTTTGTACTCAAGCTTGGGCGACTTAGCTTTTCTGTGATCCGGCGAAGCCGCACTTCTCCCCTGACTTCCTCCCTTGTACGTTTTCACCCCTACGCTTTCAGGGAACCCGCCGGCGCAGACACACTTGCTGAGTGCGGGACATCAGCAGCCCGCTGGCGGTGTTGCTTCCGGCAGGAAGAACTCGCCGGGCTAGTTGCGGCGCGCTCTCATCGTTGAGCGGACTCGAAATAGATCAAGGGCGCAACTTAGCCACGATTCGACCCTTCTGCGCACAGGTTCTCCATACAAGGTACGGATTCTCAGGGAATGCAATTCAAAAGCTCGAAATTGGACGCTTCCTTCGCCCTACTGGCCGGTGGAGCTCGATGGCGCATCCTCGACGGCAGCGCGGCACTCCGGGGAGGCGTGCTTGCCGGAGCAGGCACCAGAGCTGTTCTTGCCGGGCTTAGTCTTTGGTGGATCTGCCTTTGCCTTATTGCACTTGCCGGTGGAGCTCGATGGTGCGTCCTCGACGGCAGCGCAGCACTCCGGGGAGGTGCGCTTGCCGGAGTGGGCGTCAGAGCTGCTCTTGCCGGTCTTGACTTTCTTCTTCCCCCGGGGAGCTTCAGCGGCAAGCGGCTTGCACTCTGCTGCGGCTACTGCTTCCCGGTAGATCTTGTTGGTGCAGATAAGTGCATCCTTCTTGTCGCCTTGGACGGAGATGACACTTATCGGACCAGGCATCTTGAGCACGTTGTATGCGTAGTGAGAGGCTGCCATGAACTTGGCAAGCGCTGGATGACCGAGTATCCCATTGTAAGGTAATGGGATATCAGCAACATTGAAGGTGACCCTCTCTGTCCTGAAGTTCAGCTCGCTGCCAAATGTCACTGGCAGCGTGATTTTCCCCTTGGGCTTGCTCCTTCCCGGATTTATCCCTTGAAAGGTACCAGTTTCTTTGAGCTCGCTGTCGGGGATCTGGAGCTTCTTGAGCACTGCGGAGGAAATCAGGTTCAGGGCGGCCCCGTCGTCAACCAACATCTTCGTGACCTTGAGGTTGCGGATTGTCGGTGAGACCAACATCGGCAAGCACCCGACCGCAATGATGCGATCAGGGTGGTCCTCAACATCAAAGATGATGGGCGTGCCAGACCATTTCAGAGGCTTGCGCGCCTCGACGGACGGCTCTGCTGCATTCACCTCTCGCACCCACTGCTTGAGTTGGTGGTGCGAGGCGTGCAGAGAGGCGCCGCCGTCGATGCACAACACCTCTGTCGCCTTCTGAAACTCTTGGTCATCAGTCTCATCTTCCTCCATCTCATCATCCTCATCCTCGTCTTCGTCCTTGTCGCGGCCGTGAGGAGGCCTATCTCCTTGCCGCGGCTTGGCCTTGCCGCGGTGTCCTCCCCGGGCGGGAAGCTTCTTGCCGGATCCTCCGCCACCTCCCTGGGCTCTCTCCTTATCGCGGCGCTCGTATTCGGCTTTCTGTAGCTCCGCCATCTGCTCCACTTTCTTGCAGGTTTGGAGATCATGGCCCTTGGTGCGGTGGATCTTGCAGTACCGCTTGCTGGAGCCATCCTGCTTGCCGGCGGCTACCACGGCCTCGCCGGAGTCATCGGCTTTGGCCTTGTCGGAGCCGCCTCCGTTGCCGGAATGCTCAATAGCTAGCACATCCTTAGCCTTTCTCTTCCTGTTGTTTCGCCCCCGGTTCTTCCTTGCCGGGGCGGCATCCTCACTGTCAGATCCTTCTGCTCCTGCAACCTCTCCGGGGATTTTCCTCCCCTCCTCAGCCCGTGCACACTTGTCGGCCAAAGCATAGAGCTCGCTGACTTCTCTGATCTTGCACATCGCCATCTCCTCCCTCATCCTGCGGTTACGCACGTTCTGATGAAACGCGCTGATAACTGCGGCAGGGTGGACGTCTGGGATGTTGCGCTGCACTTGGCTGAATCTCTGTATGTACTTACGCAGGGGTTCTCCCTCCTTCTGGACGAGCAAGTGGAGGTCACTCTCCTGGCCATGAGGCTTGTGGCCACCTGTGAAGGCGCCGACAAACTGATGACACAGGTCCGCCCATGAAGAGATGGAACCGTCCGGCAAGTGCATGAGCCAAGACCTGACGTTGGGCTTGAGCACCAGCGGGAAGTAGTTGGCGAGGATCTTCTCATCGCGCCCTCCGGCAGCCTGCACCGCGATGGTGTAGATGCTGAGGAACTCCGATGGATGTATCCTGCCATCGTACTTCTCGGGCACGTCTGGCTCGAAGTTCTTGGTTCTGGGCCACTGGACTTGCCGCAGCTCGCGGGTGAACGCAGGGCAACCTGCCGCGTACGGCAAGTCGCTTGGTTCCCCGGGTGCGTGCATATCAACAGTGGGCCCAGCGCGCTGGTCGGATTGACGTCGCGCTTCCCTTCTGCGCTCGATGCGAGTGCGAGCGCCTTCGTGCCGCCGTTCTTGGAGAACGTGGCATTGATCGCGTCGGGTTCGCGGGTCCGACGACGCGGTGGAGTCGCCGCCGGGGTTGACCCGACGAGCCGGCGATCTTGGCCTTCGGGGCTGGGAGTGCACGGAGGTGGCACCCCCAGCGGTCTTGTCGGCGTCGGCTTGTGCCTGGGCGCCTTGCCGGGGCCTCGATGCGCTCGGTTGCCGGGGCTTGTCGCCGTTGGCGAAGCTGATGAGACTGTATATGGTCATCCTCCAGTCGTCGATCTTGTGCGGCGCCGGAGGGTAGTCTAGAAGCATCTGGGCTCGGGCCAGCGCTTCCTCTGCTATCTTGGGTGGTGGTGGCGATGAGCGGCGCGAGGAGCGGGATGTGCTCGGACTCCCAACTAGATTGGGAGGTGCAACACCCCGCCCGGGCGACCGTACCTCGCTCGCGCCAGCATGCGGGCGTGCATGCTGACCTCGAGCGTCTCGTGACCCACCAGCTTGGCCTTGTTCCAGCGCGAGCACGGTGCTAGGAGCACCGGGGCGTTGTCGACCTTGCACTTCCTGGGAAGGGTGCAGTGTCTGCACGGTCGCCGACGCTTGCGGGGCCTTGTTTTTGGATCTGGTGATGACGTGAGTCCCACCGTCGGCGCCCATTCCTCCGCAGGCGTCCACTCCACCGCCCGTTTGCTCCGGCGGTGGTGGCAGAATCGATGTAGATGGAGCGGCCACCTCCGAAGGCTTCTTCTTCGGTGGCATGTTGATGAAGGCGTTGATGCAGTGCACGTGGAGACCGGATCAGATGCTCACGACCTCGACGCGCCCCTACCTGGCGCGCCAAAGATGTCGGGGCCGTTTCTTTCCTGCGGCCGCGAGCACCTATGGGGCACAGGGGGCCCCTTCTGGTCCGGCAAGGGGTGCGGAGGCCGCGCGCAGAGCGGATCGAGGTCGGGGCGCGCGCTGGGAGACGGGCGATTTTTACCCAGCTTCGGAGCTCTCCGGAGAGATAAAACTCCTACTGCTACTTTGTGTTTTTATTTGATCTTGCTCGAGAGCGAGCGTATGGTGGTGTTGTGTGTGTGTCGAATGGACCGAACCCTCAAGCTGCGGAACCAAAATTTTGAACCTCCTCTACGTGCCCATGGGCCTCCCTTTTATAGTCTGAAGGGGGCACCAACAGGTGGCAGCGTAGAAAGATGGGTAGAAAGGTAAAAACGCGGTTTGGTACAACTGCTACCAACAGTGCCCCCTACCTAACTCTGACAGCAAGGGACAAGGGCATTTAATGCCCGTCTGGTCGCCCCAACAGTGCAAGGAAATGACCGTTAGAGGCGCCCCTGATTGCCACGATGGCGTCTCCGTCAGCTCCGTTTGCCACCTCGCTCTGCATGGCTACGCAACGCCCCGCCACGTTCCACTGGGGTGGCCCTGGGGTGACACGTCGCTGGATGCGCTGGATTTTGGGTGGCCGCCTTGCCGCGGCGAGTGCTTTGCCGCGGCCCTTCTCTTGTCGTGCCGGCAAGCTTGCCGGCCGTCAGGCCTTGCCGGGACGCGCGGGGCACCGCGGCAAGTCTTCTGGAGATGCCTTGGTCGGCCTTCCCGGCAAGCTCCACTTGTCGGGGCCTTTGTTTTCTTCCCGGCTAGCTACTCTTGCCAGGACCTTGTATTCTTCCCGGCCAGCTTCTCTTGCCGGGGCCTATGTTTGAGTACTGCGATCTTGAATGGCATCAAGGTAGCCGTGGAGGATCTTGGTGGACGCCCGGCAAGCCCTGCCGCGGGTCGCTGCGACTGCCCGTGCACAAGTTCGAGATACTAAGGTACCCCCTACTTTAGTACACCGACATAGCGCTTTTTCCACTACACGCCCTACTGCTAAGGTTGTATCTGTAGTGCAGTTTTTATTCAATCGCTACTGCTATATAGCACGAGCGCGCTTTTTTGACCCGCGCTGTTGCTAAATTTCTGTCTATAAGGTTTTCCCTAGTAGTGTAAGGAGGATCTCCAGAAAGGGGGGATCGAGAATCCCTCCTTCAAGGGGGAGAAGAGGACCGCTTCTGAAGATCCAGAGGCCAAGGCCTCGAAGCGGGGGAAGAAATCTTCACCGGAGGGTCCTGCGCCGGGAGAAGCCCCGGCCGCACTATTTCCCCAAGGAAATCAGCCCTCTAGCAAGCCATAAGTAGAAAGGGGAGTTTTGTAATAAGGGACATCCCTGATTTTATTTCTGAATATAAACAAAGTTTCTACCTTGTAGTTCGGATCTCAACCCTTCTCAGCAGAGCTCATCTTCGGGGGATCTTCATCCGGAGATGATGGAGAGCGAAACGCCTCCATCTGCCGCACCGTCAGGCGGGGCGGACGCCCTGAGGTGTCATTGCGGAGGGTTTCCCCGAGTCCGGCGGGGCCGGAAGGTTCGGCACCAGCTGGTGTACGGTCGGAGGAGCTGAAGGATCTTCTCGGGCGAGCGTCTATCTCAGAAGATCACCGTACGTTAATGGGTATGGTGATTGAAAGGATTTCATCCGCTGAGAGCGGATTGCATGAAGCCGTCAGAAGTTTACTGACGGGGTTTGAGGTACGCAAAAATGATATATCTTCTGAAAGTATTGCATATTGAATGCGCTCTGTATAGATAGTAGCCCCTGAGACTCGGTATGTTGTCAAAGGTGACAGCGTGCCGAGGATCATAATCTCAGTTGTAAGATGTCGCCCTTCCTATATAGGTGGCGTAGCGTTCGGTGGCCAGCCGGACTGATGGACTTGCCGAACTGAAGCGGCAACTTGACATTGCGGATGCGGACATCACGCTGGTCAATAAGCGACTTGACGAGTCACAAGGTATGTGGCTTCTCCGCGGACACCGGTAAGGGAGCTTGACGCCCGTGCCTTACGACATGTGTGCTTAATGCAGATGGTGCCGCTGCTATGGAGGACCTTCGAGCCAAGGAGCAAGCCAGAAAAAGTAATGCGGCTGCCTTGAAGGCGGCCGAAGAGCTAAAAGCCAAACAGGCTGCTTACTGCCGAAGCAGGGAGGAAATGACCGAGATGGCCGTGAAGCTGAAGAATGCTACCGACCGCTGCGAGTTTCTTGAAAAAGAACACCGAGCAGAGCAAGAGGACCTGAAGAAGGCCACCGCCGAAGCCAAGGATGCCTGCTCCGCGATGAGAGCTATAAAGGAGGAGCTACGTCAAGCCGGGGATATCGCGGCTGGAAAGCCCTTTCTGCTGCGGAGGAGGTTCACGGATCCGAAGTATGCTCAGTTGGGCCAGCTGTGGGGTGCAGAGGATGCTTATCTGGATTTGGCGGCGAGTGCCGCAGACGCGCTCGCACACTTCCGAGGCCAAAAGGATCACAGAATGGAGGAGCTTTTTTGGTCGCAGTTTCATAGTCCAGAGCGTCCACTTCCATTAACCGATCGGTTAGCCGAATGGGCTGAGCTGAATAGGTTGTCCGGACTTGCCATGAAGGATGTCGTGACTCATTTGTGGCCGAAAAGGCCCGAGCCGAAGAGTTATTTTGGCTTGGTGCAGTAGTTCCTTAATGCGGTGTCGCATATCGATGCGATGAAACGGTCCGCATGCATAGAGGGTGCATGGATGGCTCTTGCCTGTGTCAAAACATACTGGGCAGAGATGTAGGCCACCGACGTTGCCTCCTAGGATTCAGAAATAAGCCGAGTAGCTGTCGAGCACTATTTTGTGGAAGTCCTGAAGGGAGCTCGTTTAATAGAGACGCAGTGCTCGAAAAATGTTATGTTCAAATGACATGTATGATTTGTGGAACCATGTTTCAAATATAATATAAGGGCTTTTTATACTTGTGCGTTCAAGTACTGAAATACCTCCTTTGCGGCCGTTAATGTATATGTGTATATAACTTGAAAGATGGCAGTCTTCGGCTTCATCCCCCACGCACATAGTGCGGGGGTGTTTGCAAAAAAGCGCATTTTCACACTTAATCCAACGTCTTGGTCCTGTGAAGGAGGTGATAGCGTAGCAAACTAGGCAACCGGACTATAATGCTTTATCACTTTCACTTAGCCATAGGAGTTCGATGGTGGGGCTACTATATAGCCCCTAGGGGCACCGCGCTCTCCGAATTCGGGGCGCTTATGTGCCTGATCGGGAAACGGTCCTTCGTCAAAGCGGAGGAATTCTAAACATTCCGGTGGTCGATCGAGTGGTTGACCAGTCTCTCGCTATATGATGACAGTCAGTTCTCGGCTTTCTCTACCGAGGTGCTCACCTAGACGAACCAGGGCACAATCGCAGTAGTTCTCCTGGTGCCGCGTTAGCCGATAGAGCGGGACGTAAGGCAGCAAAACACAGGAGCCGGGCAAACCCAACATTTGACCAAAGACATGATTCGGAGCTGATGCATATAAGGCCTAACTCGAGACGCCGAACACTCCCTAAGGTATTCGGTCTTTATGAAAACGGGCAAAACAATGCCCTAAGCCCCTAGTGTCCATGTACGCGCAAAAATTTCTGACACGGCCGATGCCAAAACGCCAGCCTCCTCCTCGGTTATAGTAAGAAAGGGGGATGTGCATCAACAAGAGGCAGTAAGAAAGGTTTACGCAGGGTCTTAATCTGAAAAGAATCCTTGTAACGGGTCCCTACTGCACGTCTGCGCCTGTGTCTCCGTTGTGCCATATCCTGGACGGGTGTAGCACAGTGTTCATCTGTAAAAGAGAAGGACTTAGTTGTAAAAAAGGATCGTGCGAAAAATGTGTAAACAGAGTATAATAAAAAATGAATGAAATTGAGCTTTATTGTCTCTTATTGTTCCTCCGTGCAGCCCCTTGTAAGGGGGTACGCGGCTAGTAAGCCCCTTGTTTATTTATGCTGGACTCGCCTAACCGTGTCCGGGATCTGAATGACCTGTTTAGGTGCTTTGATCAGCAAAGCCAAATTAGTGCGTGGTTGTCAAGGCAGTCTCACTTTCTTCCGTATTCAAGGAACACTCGAAGTTTCCCTTTAATGATATGATGCCGCGTGGACCGGGCATTTTATGTGTAAGAGATGCATAATGCGGTATTGCATTAAAGCGGGCGAAAGCTTCGCGTCTCAATAGTGCTTGATAGCTACTTTTAAATGGGGCGATGTGGAAGACTAAATTTTCACGATGGAAGTTGTCGGATGAGCCGAACACAACCTCTAGTGGTAGAGAGCCCGTACAATGGGCATATGGGCCTGGCATCACTCCTTTAAAGGAAGTGTTGCTATGGCACATTTTGGTTAGGTCTATCCCCATTCTCTGGATTGTGTCCTGATATAGCAGGTTTAGATCACTGCCGCCGTCCATTAGGACTTGTGTAAATTGTAGTCCATCGATTATAGGATCTAATATCAAAGCAGTCCATCCTGCATTCCGGGTACTTCCGGAGTAATCCTGATGGTCGAAAGTGATTGGTGTTGACAGCCAGTGTCGGGACTCTGCTGGAGTGGACTGTGTGGCGCGTACTTTAATGGCGCCGCTCTATTTTTTCCTGTTGTCACTTGAAGTGAGTTTACTGTTTTGAGCTCTTGTGGGAAATTCCTTTGTTTTCCGGTGCTCTGCTTGTGGGGTTCGTCGTCGTCCTCACTTGGTGTGTCGAGCCCCTTGTGTTCGGTGTTAAGTCGGCCGGACTGTTTGAAGACCCAACAATCTCTGTGGGTGTGGTTTGCAGGCTTCCCGGAGGTACTGTGGATTTGGCATATCTTGTCCAAGATTTTGTTTAGGTTGGATAGCTCGTCGCTGTTGTCCTTGAGAGGCAGTTTTTTGTTGTTCTGCCGGGAGATTTTGAATCCGGCGTTGACTACTGTGCTCTTTGGACCATTTCCCTTAGTCCGGCGCTGGTCCTTGCTGCGTCGTGGTTTCCCATTTCCATCCGTGACCTCGGATGTACTTGGGTCGCTGGTGCTGCATCTTGGTGGCAAAAGCGGGTCATGAGGCTTGTTACTGCGGCCATTGTTCTTGGCTTTTCCTGGCCGAGGTGTCTGGCGAGCCATTCGTCTCGGACGTTGTGTTTGAAGGCTGCTAAGGCTTCGGCGTCCGGACAGTCGACTATTTGGTTCTTTTTGGTGAGGAACCTGTTCCAGAATTTGCGGGCTGACTCTCCGGGATGTTGAGTTATGTAACTTAAATCGTCTGCATCCGGAGGGCGGACATAAGTCCCCTGAAAATTTGCCCGAAACGCATCCTCGAGCTCTTCCCAACTTCCCATGGTATTTTCCGGGAGGCTTTTGAGCCAATGCCGGGCTGGCCCTTTGAGCTTGAGTGGTAAGTATTTTATGGCGTGGAGGTCATCTCTTCTAGCCATGTGTATGTGCAGGATGTAATCCTCAATCCAGACTCCAGGGTTTGTTGTTTCGTCGTATGCCTCTATGTTTACGGGCTTGAATCCCGCTGGAAATTCATGATCCAGTACCTCGTCGGTGAAACATAGGGGGTGTGCGGCGCACCTGTATTTGGGTGTTCCGTGATGTTCGAATATTCGACGTGTTGTATTGCTTTCTAGAGCTTGCTTTCTTGGCCCATAGATGGACCTGACCGGGCCATCCTTTTTGTGAGGGTCCTTATGTGGATCACGTGCCGGCTTATGTGCGCCGCCGCTTGCTGCTCTTTGTTTGTCATGTGGTTGTCTATCCGACCGGGCGGCCTCTTTGTTCTTTGATTGTGGGGGCTCTACGGCCTCCTCATCAAATTCGGGCAGTAGTTTGCGCTTCGGGTAGCTCTTTGTTTGGCGACTATCACCATATTTGTCTGCGGTCTTGAGTACTTTGCTCCATCTCATTCTGAGTACGTCTTCCGCTGTCTTGAGCTTGCGCTTCTGCTTCTTCAGACTTCGTGCAGTGGCGACGAGCCTTTTGTGGAGGTTCTTCTGCTCAAACGATGTGTCCGGCGTGAGATCGTCAGGACTGTTGTTTTCGCCGGGGATGAACTGTTTATCCAATTTATCCTGTTTGGATGGTTGCTCGGGGGCATGTTCGTCGTCCACCGGTTTGCCCTGCTCTATGGCTGGATCTGTATGGGTGCTGTCGTTGTCGAGGCGGGACTTTGAGCGGCGCTTACGTTGCCGTTTTGACTGTTTTTCGAGGGGATTATCTTTCGCAGCGTCCCGTTGCTCCTCGTTATCGCTTCCTCTAGGTGTATCCACCATATATACATCGTGAGTTGAGGTTGCCTTCTAGTGCCCTGTAGGTGCTGGTTCTTCGTGGTCTCCGGCATCGTCGTCTATACCGTCAGTGTCTTCCGACTTGAAGTCTAGCATATTGGTTAAGTCATCGATAGTGGCTACAAAGTGGGTGGTGGGTGGGCGTTGAATTTCTTCGTCGTCCGCATCCCAACCTATTTGACCATAGTCCGGCCAGGGCTCTCCTAATAAAGAGAGAGACTTTAGTGAATTCAGGATGTCACCAAAAGGCAAGTGCTGAAAGATGTCTGCAGCGGTGAACTCCATGATCGGCGCCCAATCGGGTTCGATTGGCAGGGGCGCGGAAGGTTCGGGGTCCGGAGAGGAGTCCGGAACCTTGGAGTCACGATCTTCATAAAGGACAGGGTTGGTATTTGGCTCTATCGCCGTAGTGGTAGCAGCCCCCGAGGCGGTGTCCAGCCACCCATCCTCGATCGGCGCAGTCGGTTCCGAGCTAAGGGTCGGAGCGGACTCTCGTGCGGCCTCTCGGGCACTGTCTGGTGGCAGGGCTAAATCATGCCCATCGTGACAGTGCGGCACGCTCGGCTGTGGCTCGAATCCGTTGAAGATCAAGTCTCCGCGGATGTCAGCCGTATAGTTCAAACTTCCAAATCTGACCTGATGGCCAGGGGCGTAGCTTTCGATCGGCTCCAGATGGCCAAGTGAATTGGCCCGCAGTGCAAAGCCGCCGAATACAAAGATCCGTCCAGGGAGAAAAGTCTCACCCTGGACCGCGTCGTCATTGATGATCGGAGCAGCCATCGGGCCTATAGGTGACGACACAGAGGAAAGCTCAATGAAAGCACCAATGTCAGTGTCAAAACCGGCGGATCTCGGGTAGGGGGTCCCGAACTGTGCGTCTAGGCGGATGGTAACAGGAGACAAGGGACACGATGTTTTTACCCAGGTTCGGGCCCTCTCGGTGGAGGTAAAACCCTACTCCTGCTTGATAAATATTGATGATATGGGTAGTATAAGAGTAGATCTACCACGAGAACAAGGAGGCTAAACCCTAGAAGCTAGCCTATTGTATGATTGTTGTTCGTCCTACGGACTAAAACCCTCCGGTTTATATAGACACCAGAGAGGGCCAGGGTTACACAGAGTCGGTTACAATGGTAGGAGATCTACATATCTGTATCGCCAAGCTTGTCTTCCATGCCAAGGAAAGTCCCATCCGGACACGGGACGAAGTCTTCAATCTTGTATCTTCATAGTCTTGGAGTCCGGCCAAAGATGATAGTTCGGCTATCCGGACACCCCCTAGTCCAGGACTCCCTCAGTTGGGCCTTGCTGGAGGAGTTTTATTCAAGGCGAACTGTCAAGGGGGTCCCATAAATCACACAACCGCGTAAGGAACGCAAAATCAAGGAACATTACACCGGTATGACAGAAACTAGGGCGGCAAGAGTGGAACAAAACACCAGGCATAAGGCCGAGCCTTCCACCCTTTACCAAGTATATAGGTCCATTAATTAAATAAGAGATATTGTGATATCCCAACATAATCCTGTCCATCATGGAGCAATCCTCGACTTCACCTGCAACTAACAACGCTATAAGAGGGGCTAAGCAAAGCGGTAACATAGCCAAGCAACGGTTTGCTAGGAAGGGTGAAAAAGGTTAGAGGCTGGCATGGCAATTTGGGAGGCTTGGTAAACAAGTGATAGGTAGCGCAGCATAGCGATAGAACGAAGCAACTAGCATAGCAATGATAGTAGTGAGATCCAAGGTGAAGGTCATCTTGCCTGAAATCCCGCTAGGAAGAAGAACGAGTCCATGACACTACTAGGAAAAGGCCTGCTAGTGGCACACCTTTTTTGCCTACTAATGGCGCACTACAGGTGCGCCACTAGCACCACGCCATTAGAATTTTTTACTAATGGCGCACCTGTGGTGCGCCATTAGTATACCAGATACTAATGGCGCACCAGGCAGTGCCCCATTAGTATACCAGATACTAATGGCGCACCAGATAGAAGTGCGCCGTTAGTAACACATTTTTTTCAGTTTTTTTTTCAAAATTTGTTTTTCAAGAAAAAAATTCATTTTTTTCTTAATCTTGGGTCACTATGGCTTAATCTCGGGTCAATAAGCTTAATCTCAAGTCAAATCGCACGAAGTGGTCAAACTTCCTGGAAGGTCACCCATCCTCACACTACCCCAGCCCGAGCACGCTTAACTTCATAGTTCTATCCAACCCCAGCAACACCTCACTTAACAGGCACTGTTGATATATCTATCATATCAATCCTATTAAACCTTGTTCATGTCTAGGACTTTGTTCATGTTCATGGGTATGATGAAATTTTGAAAAATATTTCAAAATTCCCAATCATATTACGTATCATTTTAAAAAAAATTCCAAAAAAAATTCGAAACCAATTTTTTTCTGTTACTAGTGGCGCAATAGGCGCGCCACTAGTAAGTTTGAATTTTTTTGCCTCTAGATCTTGATAGCCCGGTAACATTTTTTCTGTTAGGTTTAACGGGGTTCCCCTGATTAAAATCGGATGTAACTTTTCAATTAGATGATTTTTCATATAAAAAACTTTTTAATCCAAGTTCGTATGCAAAAGTTATGCCCATTTTACAAATTCTACAGAGATTTTGCAAATAAATTCGAAATTCATATTTGTAAATTTTCCCAACAACTAGACCACATATCACATGGGAAACTTATTTTCTTTTATTTTTTGACATTTCCATCATTTTCTTTTATTTTTTTAAACTGAAAAGACGGTCCACGGGAGGGGGGGTGCATTCGGTGGATTTTTTGGGCCAAGTTAGTAATGGCGCACCGTGGGAGTGGTGCAACATTACTAGTTCAATTAGTAATGAGGCACCACTCCCACGGTGCGCCATTACTAGTTTTGAAAAAAAATAAAAAAATTGAAAATTCTTTACTAGTGGCGCACTGTGGATGTGGTGCGCCATTACTAGTTTTAACTAGTAATGGCGCACTATCCTGTGGTGCGCCATTACAAGTTTTGAAAAAAAATAAAAAAAATTAAAAAAAATGAAATTTTTTTACTAGTGGCGCACCGTGGATGCGGTGCGCCATTACTAGTTAAACTAGTAATGGCGCACTATCCCCTGGTGCGCCATTACTAGTTTTGAAAAAAAAATTGTTACTAATGGCGCACCGTGGATGTGGTACGCCATTAGTATTTGGACACTAATGGCGCACCAAACACATGGTGCGCCATTAGTATATAGTAGTGGCGCACCACATGTCTGGTGCGCCATGAGTGTCCATATCATCTATATCCCTTTTCCTAGTAGTGTGAAGAAGATGAAGCCACAAAGACGAACCAAGCGTAGACAAACGAATCCTCACGATCGCAACGAAACAGGAACTAGCGAGATGGAGCACAACCGGAAAGAAGCAAACAACAAGCTAAACACACAACACATAGACATGGCATGATGCACAACCAATTATGATGTGTGACAAGGCTAAATGATGCTACTCATGGCAAGAGATGATGCATATAAGAGCAACACATCAAAGCAAGTTTAAATGAGGCCGGAAACAACTTATAACAATTCCGATAAGTCCTCATATGCAAATTTTGAAATTGGTCCAGATCTGCACAAACATTAAGTTGAACTTGTTAAATATCAAGTTAAAATGCACCACGATGATCTACACGAAATTCTAGTCAAGTTACATATAAAGTTCATTTAGTTCGGAGCTACGGCCTAGAATATATGAGCAAAACAAGTTAACCATGGCATTGATGCAAAATACATCCAAACATCAATTAAACTCACTCAAAACATGGATCCAACATGATAATATGAAACTACATGCAAAACTAAACAAGTTCCATATAGACCACACTCCAAACGGAGCAACGGTACAACATATACACATGAAACAAGTTTAAAGGACAAGCTGTCCAAAACAGCAATTAGGCATCTAGCAAGCATCAAAACAATATGCTACAGCACCTCAACATGAAAACAAAAGACGTGGACATGATGTAAGAATGAAGCAAAACAAAACATGAACACTAAGTTATCTCCAGAAAACAATATAACATGCTCAAAAGGACATGGCAAGATTGCAAATAATAACAGTTTCACAGACTAACGAAATCACTGTGCATGGAAGAAATAACATCAGGTTGCAATGTTTAGAGCTATCAAACAACATGTTACAGCAAGATATCATGGAAAAGTAGAGAGTGGCATGCTATTAATGAAGACAAAGAACAAAGCACCCTTACTGAACTAATTCCAAAGATCAACAGAAACGATGGTAGCATCCATGCGAACATGGCAAATGATATGACAGATTCAGAATAACAGAACATGGCAGGAACAACGATAAGTAGGCATGTTGGTGAGTTTGTACAACTCACTACATAGCGTTTCATGTCATGACAAGGTGACCAAATGTAAGATAAAATATTTATGAAGCTAAGCATCACAAGATCATGTTCATAGCGTGCATGGATCACTAGCAAAACGCCTGGCCGAAACTGAACTTCATGTTAACAGGCTGACAGAAACATTATTTAGAAACTTTGGAGCATGATATGTACAATCTAAAGCAAGCTATAAATGCGACCAAGGGCATGCGTTTATAGAGCATGACATGTATAACAAAACATCCTTAGTGAACACCTCCAGATTATGCGCTGAATGACTTGTAGCAGCAGGTTTACATAGCATCATGACATAACAGATTCAGCCTAGCAAAACAGTAACAACAAGTACCCTACTTCACGAGCATGATGCACTCACTAAAAGACTCACAAAAATACATGGATTACACCACTGTGAAGATGGTTTGATGTAGCTCAAAACTCATGTAGACATCAAGCTCATAGGATGCACACACAAAATGCAATGACAAAGACAAATCACCAAGTTCTGTTAACAGACAGTAGTTAACATCATTTAGCATGCTTGCAACGAAGATAATGGCATCAAGATATACTCAAGAAAGCATGGCACAGTGGAATCAAATGTAGAGCATCTCCCAATGAACATTTGATATATTACATGGACAAAATGGAGGAGCACACAAGAAGTTATGGCATGACAATGTGAGCACCGGAATGCAACAATTTTTGGGACTTAGTGGAAAAACAAAGTCAACATCGTGGATCTGGATCTGGGCGCGGAGCGGGTTCTCGGCAGAGACGAGCGGCGCGGCGGACGGAGTTGGACGGGGAAGAAGTCGGCGAGGGGCGGGGCGGCGGATCCAACCGGATCTCGCCGGATCTCGCACCGACAGAGGCGACGGCGAGGCCGGGCGGCGACCTGGCGGACAATGGGAGGAGGCGGCGGCGAGCTTCTCCGGAGGCGGCGGGGTTGGGCGGCGCGGAGGCGGCTCGGAACCGACGGGCGGCCGGCTGGAGGCGCGGGCGCAGGGCGGCGGCAGGCGCGGGGTAGCGCGCGCGGGCCCGGGCGGGCCAGCCCTGGGCTCCGCGGGCCTGCGGCGGCGCCTGGCGACAGAGGCAATGTGGCGCTTCGCGAGTGGAGAGGAGCAGTGGCGGGGTGACATGGCGGGCTGGGATAGGGCGAGGCGACGTGGTCGGCGGATGTGTCCGGCACAGGCGGACGCGTCCGGCGGCGCAGGGAAGAGGAGGCTAGGGTTTTGGACCCGGATTTGGACGGGAGGAGGTGTTTATATAGGTAGAGGGAGCTAGGAGAGTCCAAATTAGGTGTGGTTTTCGCCCACACGATCGTGATCGAACGGCGGAGAGCATGGAGGGGAGTTTGGTGGGCTAGGGGGCTGATTTGGAGGGGTGTTGGGCTGCAAGACAAAAGGGCTTTCGGTTAACTCGGTTAACCGTGGGGGCATCAAATGACCTCCAAATGGAATTAAATTTGACGGGCGGTCTACCTACTCTATAACAACACCGCACGCCAAGTTCCATCCCATTCCTAGAACATTTAAATGCCACTCATGAAACGAGGTCAAAGAGGTGCAACGGGCGCGTGCGAGTGTGTCTGGTCTAAGAACGGACAACGGAGAGAACCAGGGGCACCCAAACGGATGCAAGTTTTGAAAAACATGCAGATGAAATGCAGATGATGACATGGAAAAATGCAACACACAAGCAAATGACATGGCAACTACGGCGAATAACTGGAAGACACCTGGCGCATCGGATCCGGGGCGTTACAACTCTCCTCCACTAACAAGAGATCTCATCCTGAAATCTTAGGAATGAGACGGAAGAGAAAGAGGAAGAGGTGAAGTAAGGCCGCAAGAGAGAAGACGAACAAAGTCGAGAGCACTCGGTTAGAAAAGATGAACGGCGAATATGACGAGAATCAAAAGCTCATGGAAACAAGATAGACTCTGAAACCACTCCGGTTAGAACAAGATATAAAAGGAATGAATAAAAGAATTTGGGTAGCACTCCGGCTGAAAATGGAAGGAATGGAGACCTGAACTTCACCCAATGGGATGACACTTGACGAGATGAACAACGCAATGCCTCCGGAAGAATTGAAATAGTGGAATTAAAATAACTTAGAAGGAAGGATTGAACGGAGTTGTTGAGAAAATCAACAACGAAAGAATAAGCTTGTTGTGGACTTATCAAAAACATCTCAAAACTTGAGGTGAAATTATACCACAACCAAATGTCTGAAAAGCTGAGAAGAACAAAGAAAATGCAAAACTCCACTTCAGAAGAATACGGAGAATTAATTGCACTTCGAGACGCGAGAAGAAAAGATACTTGAACTCCACCAACAAAATCTTGATGAACTCTTGAAGAATGAATTAAATCATGAAGAACCACCATGAAGAACTCTGATGACAAAAGGATGACGAGATAGAATGAAGGATGAAAGAATAAGATGACCCTTGTGGTGATTTAGATGGAGCTTCCGACGAAATGGCCGAGGAAATTTGAACTCCGGAAAAGAAAAGATGAAAACACTTGGAACAAGAATTTATTCATCAAGAACAAACTCTGAAGGAAGGGATTACTTGACGATGATGAAATAAGAATAAGAATTATGTTATGCTTATCCTTCAACAATTAATTGATGAGAAGCCATGGATTGCATACTACTTATTCTCATTGGAGAAGATTAAGGGAAGATATGGCGCAAAAATTGAGGAAGATCTTCATGAACCACCAGTAGGATTTGGAAAGAACGAATGAATTGATATGATAATCAAGGAAAAAGGATCTGGAACGAACCACCGTAAGAATTTGAAAATGACTGATGAAAGAGAATGAATCACCGGGAGGAATTAGAAAAACAAATATTCTTGAGGGGATTTAGATGCAAAAGAACGAGAAGAACTCGAACTGATTAAAGAGAACTCGAATGAAGCGCTGGAATAATTGGATAACGGTAGCTGAAATGAGAGGACGAAGAATTCTTCTAGAATGATGGCCTCCGGTGAAAAGAAACGGGAAAACAACTTCTGACATACTCCGGATGGGTAAGAAAAGGAATATCTGACAAACGGAATAATTCGAGAGGATAACATGAAGCTAGAACCGCGAATCTTCGAGAGAAAATACAAGATTTGGAAGAAAAACTCTTCTTCTATCTTGAAATGACGACAACGAACGCCACCAAAATTACTGAGATTCTCCGGGGCAATGACAAGCGAACAGGTTGAGCCAACAATGAAAAGAATTTGAACGCGATCTTGTAGAAGGCATCTGATCGATGGGATCCACTCTTGCGTCACAATTGAAACGAATTTAAGAATAACTCCGGAATAATTAGAAGAGTCAGGTAAGATCCTGGGAAAAGACCTGTGGGTTAGGGCCCACTAAAAAGAAACACCGTTGAAAAAGGATTGTTGAACAGATAGATGATACACCGGAACAATTGAGATATTTGAATGAGGTGACAACCTCGAATTAATTGGAACACTGATGAATCTGTCAGCGTTTTGGGAACGGGGGTCCCCAGACTTGCCTGCCTGCGGCTTGCGGCGTGGCTCGAGTGGGCGCCCAATGCAGCCAACTTCATCCGCTCAAGCTCAAGACCCTCGCGAGGGGCCAAGCCTCGCAGGGCGGACAACAGGAAGCCTCCTCAGGGGCAGCCTCCTCAGGCAGGCTCGCGAGGAGGCGGAGAGATCAAGGCAGGGCACCTCCCGAGGGTTCCGTGATGCAAGCCATGGCGATCGAAGGCCAGGCGGGCGCCAGGTGGGCGCCGGCCTGCGTAGTGTCCTTGTTTCCCTTTCGGTTGCAAAGGGGGCAAGCACAGGCCGAGGCATCAGGCAAAGGTTACCGTTTCGGTGCAACAAGACCAAGACCAGTAGAATGGTAGGATGGAGGTTATCGTGGAGCCCAGGGCGGCGTCATCGTCAAAGCCTTTGGCAGCAGAAGACCAACTTTAGTCAGGATAAGTGTACCAGATGTTCCCCTTCAAAATGGCAAATTGTTGGCGCCCTTCCCGCTCATTATTTGGGAAAAGGCCCAGGGCCTCCCCTTATAAATAGGACTAGCCACCACAGCGTAGAGGCATCGAGAAACAGAACGCTCAGAGAGAGAGAGAGAAGCAACTGAACTCACCCAAGCAGTTCATCGCACCAGCTCAAGGACAGCCCCTCGCGAGGCTGTCCCCCCCTTTGTACTGTTCACCATCAGCCCCTGAGGCAATCCACCACACCACACACTGGAGTAGGGTATTACACCACAATGGTGGCCTGAACCAGTATAAACCTTGTGTCCCTTGTGTGTTCATCTTTCTTGCTTAGATCCTTGCGAGACTTTGAGACGCGAGCTGGTAGGGGAGAGATCTTCGTGCGCACCCCAGTGTTCGAACCTCAAGGGTCTGCCGGAACCCGAAATCTGCCATTTGGCGCACCTGGTAGGGGTGCGCCGGAATCTTTCTTCCGCTGGTCGTCTCTGATCTTCCGCCGTGTCGATGGCTGACGGTCACCAAGCTCGCATCGAGCGTCAGGCTACTCTCGCCACCCGCGTCGCCCAGACGGCTCCTGTCGGCGGACACCCCCGTCGTTCCCCGTCACCTGCCGCCAACGCCGCCACCGGCCCGGTGGGGAACGAGTAGCAGGCCTCGTCCCTGCATCCTTCGGTGCGGCGCAACGGCCGCACCGCCCCCCCGCCGCTGACTCTAGCCGGTTCGTCGTCCCACGCCCGTCGCGCCCCCATGGATGTGCATGCCGCGCTGCTCCTGGCGCGTGAGCTCCTGCACTACCGTCCCGTCGACGACCTCTACAAGGACTGGCTCGCCCGCATCACCGAGCTCGTCAGCGCCGCAGGGGGATCCCCCATGCCGTCCCTCTCACTGCCTCGCCCTCCATCCTGCGTAGGAGGTGAGGAGCAGGAGCTTTCTCCGCCACCTCCTCCCCAAGAAGGCGCCCTGGCTCCAAGGCGTGTGGCCCCAGGACGAGACCCACCGCATCTGGCGCTTGCGCAACAAGAAAGGAGCTGCCAAGAGATCCCGCGTCCCCAAGAAGGTGCTCGCGTGCTCCCGGCACCAGTGCGCCATGATCGCATCCCTGCACCGCCACGTCAAGACCCCGCGCTGCTCCAGGCACCGGTGCCCAGGAATCTCCAGGAGCAAGCCCTACATCAGCAGAGAGCTCCGGCGGCCACTGCAGGCTGCCGCGCTTTCACCTCCGAGCTAAGTAGCGTCGCGTGGCCTGGCAAGTTCAAGCCGGACCTGCCTCCTCGCTACGACGACACTGCAGACCCCGTAGAGTTCCTCCAGCTCTACGAGCTAGGCATCGAAGCCCCAACAGAGACGAGAAGGTCATGGCGAATTGGTTTCCCATGGCGCTCAAGGACGGTGCCCGCACCTGGCTTCTGATCCTGGCTCCAGGCACGATCTCCTCCTGGGACGAGATGCACACCCGCTTCATCGCCAGCTTCCAATGTACTCGTGACCGGCACCCGGCCATGAGTGACCTGCGCCACATCCAGCAACAGCCGGGAGAGACCCTGCAGAAGTACATCCAGCGCTTCAACAACGCCCGCCTCAAGATCCCCAGGGTGACTGAGGAGGCCATCATCTTAGCCTTCTCCGATGGAGTGTGCGACATCAAGATGAAAGAGGAGCTAGCAATCCATGATGACCTGTGCACATCACTGGAGCTGTTCAACTTGGCGACCAAGTGCGCCAGGGCTGAGGATGGGCGCCTCTCCCTCCTCGAGCTCCCGGCTGCCGACCCGGAAGAAAAGAAGCCCAAGGTCAAGGACGTGAAGCGCAAGGGGGCTGCTTTGCTTGCAGCAGAGCCAGACAACAAGCGAGGCAGGGATCAGCCTGAGTCATCCAAGGGCAGCCGGTACTATGTCTACCACGACCTCCACACACACAACACCAATGAATGTCAAGAGCTCAGGGCCGTGCGAGACGGGTGTATCGGCTGATGCCCCGACCGCAACGACCGGGGCTATAGCCGAGGAGGAGGAAGAGGTGGAGGACGATGGGAAGACCGTGGCCCTCGCCAAGGGTGGCGTGACTGACCTCGCGAGGACCGCTGGCAGGACCAGCCTCGCGAGGGAGGTCGGAGGGATCAGCCTCGTGAGGACCGCCCTCAAGGCAACGCAGGCCTCCCTCCTCTGCCACCACCGCAAAGGAGGAATGAAGACCATCACCAGGAAGAAGGGGATGGGGGCTTCCAGGAGCTGCGCACAATCGCTTGCATCCTGGGCGGCAATCAGGCCCCAGCCTCTCAACACATCTTCAAGTAGTTTGCTCGCGAGGTGAATGCAGTCCTCCCCAAGCTAGAGGCCACGCGCCCTCTCAGGTGGTTAGCGTGCACTATCACGTTCAGCTCAGCAGACCATCTCAAGTGCGTAGCAACGGCAGGAGTCCTCCCGATGCTTTGTTACCCAGTCAACAGCAATGTGCAAGTCAACAGGACCCTCATCGATGGCGAAGCTGGACTCAACGTCCTGTCCGGTGAGACGTTCAACAACCTCCAAGTGCCGTACGATCAGCTTCAGCCAACCAAGCCTTTCTCAGGAGTCACTGATGGTTCCACTGTTCCAATAGGGCAAGTTCGCCTTCCAGTCACCTTTGGGCAGCGCAACAATTACCGCACCGAGCTCATTGACTTCGACATCGCCCACATTCGCCTGCCGTACAATGCCATCCTCGGGTACCCAGCTCTGGCCAAGTTCATGGCAGTAACTCACCATGGCTACAATGTCCTCAAGATGCCAGGAAGCGGTGGAATCATCACAGTGCCTTGCGAGGAGAGGGATGCAGTGTGTTCTCTTGAGCATGCCTTCAAGGCTGCGGCAATCGAAGACCCAGATCACAGGAGCGGGGGACTCCCAAGGGCGAACCCCAAAAAGAAGAAGGCTTCACCTGGCCCAAACACTCGCGAGGCAGGTGCCTCCAGAGGCGTTGCATCAGGGACCGCGCCCGTTCAAGGGGCCACCCTTTGTCGCATAAGAAGGTGCGCCCAGCGCCCTCCTCTGGCAGGGCTCGGGGGCTCTCTCCTGGAGGGCCACCAACCTCGCTAATGTCACGAGGGAGGCGCTCGGGCACCACTTGGAGGCGTGCTTCAAGGCACGTTTCCCTCAGGAAGGGATGAGGCAAGGAGGGCCAAACCCTCAGGAGTTCATCGCAAGAAACATTCAGGAGCTACAGGAGTCAAGAGTCATGCGCGGCAGTCACCGCCTACCCGCCGTAGCCCCACATCCCGGCGAGGATTGTGGGCTGCATGTCTACATCGACGTACCAGGGCTCAACCGAGCCGCATCTCAGGAGCGCCTCTGGCCTTCACGCGTGGGGCGTTGTGCGGGCCCACCACACAGCTACGTTCGCATGCCCTTCAACCTGCCGAACGCGGCTGCCGCCCACCAGCACCTGATGAGGAGCATCCTGGAAGCTCAGGTGGCCAGGAACCACGCGTTCCTGGAGGAGATGGAGACGGACCTTGAGGAGCCACCCGAACCCCCAGAGCCTCCCGAGGCTCAGGGCTCCAAAGGCTCATGAGGGATGGCTTCTTCACCACGCGTCGTCAGCTACTCCGACACTTGCTCTGCAATGGTATTAGGTGACATCTTTTCAAGTTTTATTTTCAGCTGGGAGCGCCCGCAGGGCTACATCATTCCCAGGTCGTGAGGGTCCGTCCCTGCGGCATGTATCCGTTTTGCTTAATGTTTTTTATCCACCTTGCTGGGGGCGCCCCCCGGGCTGCATTATCCCTAGGCTGCTCGGGTAAGACCTAGTGGCGTTTACTTCTTCCGCAACTATTTTAAATGGATTTCCTCCTTCATGCTTAACCTGCTCGACTTAATCGCCTGCTCGATTGACACCTACCTTCAGAGCAGCTCGCCCTGGCACGCCACTTGTGCACGGGCCCGTCCCTGCAATGCCGAAAAATCTGAGTAGCTGAGCTCTGGCCGCGGCAGCTCCGCAAGGCACCACCTCACCAGGCCCTCAGTGCCCCAATCACTCCCTCGGAGCGACCAATGGTTAGCCGACAACCGTGACGGCAAACCTTGTTTCCCCTCGTGATTGATATGCAGGACCCGCTCCAGGAGTAACGCTGGTGGCATCGCGAGCCTTCTCTCCTTCTCTCCGGCACGACCCGCTTGCACGTTAAAAGGGGGCGCCTGAGCATCGCGACTCATGGGCTCTTACTGGCTCTCCAGCCCTCACCCCCTGGCCTTGACCCACAGCATCGCGACCTGTCATACCAGTGGTGGCTGAGCTCGCTCGAGGGCTGGGACCTGTGGACGTAGAGCATTAAGGGAAGTACAGGGGAGAGAGAAGAAGCTCGCGAGGGCCTAACCCAGCAGCACCCCAGCTGCCGCCGCGCAGGCCCGGCACCTCAACGAAAACTACTCCAAACCTACGGGATAAGTCACACGAAAACTGATTCGACTCAGCGCTTAACCCTCGCATACTGCAGCTCTCTCACGGCGATGTTGCTTGCCTTTCTCGCCCAGGGGAGGCTGCTTGAGCCTAAAGGGGACCTACTGAGCATCGCGACTCAGGGGCTCTTACTGGACCTTGGGCCGCTCACCCCTTGGCCTTGACCACGGCATCGCGACCTGGCATACCAGCGATGGCTGAAGCCTACCTGGGGACTGGGACCTGTCAGCGTAGAGCAGCAAGCCCTCGTGAGGAAAGAAAGGGGGAGCCAAGCCGGGACAGGACAAGCATCTCGCATTAATTCGTCATGAGGATATAATATTCACAAAAGACGTGGCTAGCGCCTTACATACCCCCGCTGGGGGGTACTTCGATTCCTCGCAGGGAACAAAAGGTGCTAATCCTAAAGAACACTAACTATGCACGCCTCCGCAGGAGACGGCATCATCAACAGTGGGCCGTCAGGCACCGACGCCAACCCCATCCAGATCAGTGGCGTCGGTGGCCTGACGAGCCCGCCCTACTCCGAGCGCGACGCGAGCTCGGGGGCTCGTAGCTGTCGTCGCTCTTCTCCGAAGTCGCGTGAAGCTCGGAGGAGTCGCTGGACCCTCCAGCGCCTCCGCTGCCGCCTGATGAGCTGCTGGGAAAGCGATTAGCGGGCCTGGTCCTCGCCACGACGATGCCCCGGTTGCCTTTGACAGGGCAGCATTCCAGTCGGCGTCCTTTCGCATCGAAGACCTTGAAGAGCATCAGGGAGGCGCCATCGTAGGCGAGGTGGATTACGAGGGCGCCCCCTGTCCGGCAGACCTGGGCGATCTTGCCCCAGCCACGGGTCATGTAGACCTTGCCCGGAGCGACAACCTCGACCTCCGCTCCGGTCGTAGGGATTGCTACAGTCAGCATGCTGCAGCTAAAGCTCAAGAGGTCCCCTCGGCGGGATCTCGAAGGGGAAGGAGGGAGGAAGGCAAATCCAAGACCGAGGAGCCATGGTGGCGTGGAGCACAAGCTCGCGAGAGGAGCCCTTGGCGTGGATTCCAGGAGGAACGACGCGCACCGTCGTAACCCGCCGGCGTCGACGGCGGCACCGACGGTGTCGCTCGGCGCCTTCTTCTCCAGGGTCCTTTATCCGAGCGTACAAGGGTAGCGGGAATCCCGGCGGCGGCCGCTCGGACCAGGGCCTCGATTCCTCCTGCGGCGCGCCCTCGTCTCGGCGGCAGAGGACTAACCGCTTCTTCGGCGAAAGCGGGTCAGGACCATCTTGGGGGGCCTTTCCCTTCTCTTGTGCAGAGAACCGGCGGATTGGTGCCATCGTCGTGAGACGGAGCAATGGCGAAGATGAAGAAGAGGAGGAGTAGCAGAAGGAGATGAACTGGAATGGCTCACGCCATTCCGTACTTATAGCCGGAGGAGGCCAACCGTCGGCCTCCACGATCGTAGGTAATGATTACCCGTTTTTGCATGCAGGGACTTGTCAAGTCGTGCGGGTGCCGAGGCGTCATGGGGAAGCGGAGACGCCCACGTCCAATCAATCGCCACGCGGCGCCCAAGGCCGCAGGCTAATGGGGCCAGTGGCGCTTCGCACTTGTCCCTTCGCTTCTCTGCTAAGCCATGTCCGGGCGTGCCTTGGGCCCGGGGGCTACTGTCGGCATTCTGGGAATGGGGGGCCCCAGACTTGCCTGCCTGCAGCCAGCGGCGTGGCTCGAGTGGGGGCCCAATGTAGCCTAGCTTCATCAGCTCAAGCTTAAGACCCTCGTGAGGGGCCAAGCCACGCGGGGCGGACAATAGGAAGCCTCCTCAGGGGCAGCCTCCTCAGGCAGGCTTGCGAGGAGGTGGAGAGATCAAGGCAGGTCACCTCCCGAGGGGCCCATGACGCAAGCCATGACGATCGAAGGCCAGGCGGGCGCCGGCCTGTGCAGTGTCCTTGTTTCCCTTTCGGTGCAAAGGGGGCAAGCACAGGCCGAGGCATCAGGCAAAGGTTACTGTTTCGGTGTAACAAGACCAAAACCAGCAGAACGGAAGGATGGAGGTCATCGTGGAGCCCAGGGCGGCGTCATCGTCAGAGCCTTTGGCAGCCGAAGACCAACTTTAGTCAGGATAAGTGCACCAAATGTTCCCCTTCAAAAGGGCCAATTGTTGGCGCCCTTCCCGCTCATTATTTGGGAAGAGGCCTAGGGCCTCCCCCTATAAATAGGACTAGCCACCACAGGGTAGAGGCATCAAGAAACAGATCGCTCAAAGAGAGAGAGAAGCGACTGAACTCACCCAAGCAGTTCATCGCACCAGCTCAAGAACAGCCCCTCGCGAGGCTGTCCCCCCCCCCCCCCTTTGTACTGTTCACCATCAGCCCCTGAGGCAATCCACCACATCACACACTGGAGTAGGGTATTACACCACAATGGTGGCCTGAACCAGTATAAACCTTGCGTCCCTTGTGTGTTCATCTTTCTTGCTTAGATCCTTGCGAGACTTTGAGACGCGAGCTAGTAGGGGAGAGATCTTTGTGCGCACCCCAGTGTTCGAACCTCAAGGGTCTGCCGGAAAACGAAATCCAACAGAATCTCCTGAGATGTCTTGAGCACACCAGAAGGATAAACTGGCGAGAGGCGAACAAGCAGGGAAACACACTTGACCCAAGGAAAAGAATATGATTAACCCCAAAAACTTGAATTGAGTCCACCGGAGAAGAGATGAAGAGTGTCGAATAAAATTTGAATTCACCGGTTCAAACAATTGACGAAAGACTGAAGAGGCTCCGCACGAATGAAATTGATGCTCGAAGAGACTAAGGCTCCGAGAAGAAGAGGGTGGGAGGGAGGGAAAACCAAAGGCAACTTGAAAGGGAGAATCGACGAATAGCTTGAAGAGAAAACACCGGTTGAAAGAAAGCAAATGCTTCGCACGAGTAAGGATGGATACTCGATTACGGACTTTGGCTCCGAGGAGAAAATGGTGGGCGGGTGGGAAAAAAACAACTGATGATTGAACTTGGAAACAATGAAGAGGCTCGAGTCAACTTGACGAGAAATGCACCGGATGAAAAGAGATGAGAACCAACGCCCGAAAAACCAACTGCGTGATCCTAATGAAAGTATGAAGGGGAAGAGGAGTAAGTCAAAACACCTACGTCAAGATTCCTCAGCAGAGCGACGAAGGGGCTGAGGAGTAAAAAGAATTCCTACTCTCCGATATAACTAGACTGCGAAAACAATTTTCTTCTAGACTCGACAGCGGCCAAGCTAAACGATCAAACAAGGGGGGCTCCTATGGTCGGTCGAGGCTCCGATACCAACTTGTCACGCCCAATATGTGACCCTATCCTAAAGGAACTCAAAGGTCCCACCAAGGATAGAAGCGCATATTGGAGACGCTTTTGCAAGGTGGATATCATTATCGTACCATTACATAATAGTTGGGGATACATACAAGTGGCATACAATGCTACACGAATACAATGACATCATACATAAGAGCATCATCCGACTACGGATGAAACACAAATAGAAACTCAAATGACATCCACCCTGCTAGCCCAGGCTGCCGACCTGGAACCTATCCCCTGATCGAAGAAGAAGCAGAAGAAGAACTCCAAAACAAGAACATCGCTCTCGCGTCAAGATCATCGCATAACCTGTACCTGCAACTGTTGTTGTAGTAATCTGTGAGCCACGAGGACTCAGCAATCCCATTACCATGGGTATCAAGACTAGGAAAGCTTAATGGGTAAGGAATGGATAAGTGGTCAGGTTGCAGCAGCGTCTAAGCATATATGGTGGCTAACATACGCAAATAAGAGCGAGAAGAGAAACAAACGGAACGGTCGTGAAGCTAGCAATGATTAAGAAGTGATCCTGAAACTACTTACGTCAAACATAACCCAAAACCGTGTTCACTTCCCGGACTCCATCGAAAAGAGACCATCACGGCTACACACGCGGTTGATGCATTTTAACTGAGTCAAGTGTCAAGTTCTCTACAACCGGACGTTAACAAATTCCCATCTGCCACATAACCGCGGGCACGGCTCTCGAAAGTTTATACCCTGCTGTCAATCACAAGATCTCACGGTCAATGAAGGATATTCCTTCTCCCAGGAAGACCCGATCAGTATCGGAATCACGGTTTACAAGACATTTCGACAATGGTAAAACAAGATCAGCAAAGCCGCCCGAATGTGCCGACAAATCCCGATAGGAGCTGTACATATCTCGTTCTCGGGGCACACCAGATTGTCCAAACTTCCGATAGGCCAGCCCAGAGTTGCCCCTGGTGGCCACCGGCGGCTGACAGGTTGGACCAACACTCACGACGAGCACTGGCCCTAGGTGGTAAATAAAGATGACCCTCGGGCTCCGGAAACCCAATGGAAAAAGGCTTAGGTGAGGCAAATGTAAAACCAAGGTTGGGCCTTGCTGGAGGAGTTTTATTCAAGGCTAACTGTCAAGGGGGTCCCATAAATCACCCAACCGCGTAAGGAACGCAAAATCAAGGAACATAACACCAGTATGACGGAAACTAGGGCGGCAAGAGTGGAATAAAACACCGGGCATAAGGCCGAGCCTTCCACCCATTACCAAGTATATAGGTTGATTAATTAAATAAGAGATATTGTGATATCCCAACATAATCCTGTCCATCATGGAGCAATCTTTGACTTCACCTACAACTAACTATGCTATAAGAGGGGCTGAGCAAAGCGGTAACATAGCCAAGCAACGATTTGCTAGGAAGGGTGAAAAAGGTTAGAGGCTGACATGGCAATTTGGGAGGCTTGGTAAACAAGTGATAGGTAGCGCAGCATGGCGATAGAACGAAGCAACTAGCATAGCAATGATAGTAGTGAGATCCAAGGTGACAGTCATCTTGCCTGAAATCCCGCTAGGAAGAAGAACGAGTCCATGAAGAAGATGAAGCCACGAAGGCGAACCAAGCGTAGACAAACGAATCCTCACGATCGCAACGAAACAGGAACTAACGAGAAGGAGCACAACTGGAAAGAAGAAAACAACAAGGTAAACATACAACACATAGACATGGCATGATGCACAACCAATTATGATGCGTGACAAGGCTAAATGATGCTACTCATGGCAAGAGATGATGCATACAAGAGCAACACATCAAACCAAGTTTAAATGAGGCCGAAAACAACTTATAACAATTCCGGTAAGTCCTCATATGCAAATTTCGAAATTGGTCCAGATCTGAACAAACATTAAGTTGAATTTGTCAAACAGAAAGTTAAAATGACGAAAGATGATCTACACGAAATTCTAGTCAAGTTACATATAAAGTTCATTTAGTTCGGAGCTACGGCCTAGAAGATATGAGCAAAACAAGTTAACAATGGCATTGATGCAAAATACATCCAAACATCAATCAAACTCACTCAAAACATGGATGCAACATGATAATATGAAACTAATGCAAAAGTAAGCAAGTTTCATATAGAGCACACTCCAAACGGAGCAACGGTATGACATATAGACATGAAACAAGTTTAAAGGACAAGCTGTCCAAAACAGCAACTACGCATCTAGAAAGCATTAAAGTAGTATGCTACAGCACCTCAACATAACAACAAAAGGCATGGTCATGATGTATAGATGAATCATAACAAAACATAAACACTGAGCTATCTCCAGAAAACAATATAACATGCTCAAAACGACATGGCAAGATTGCAAATAATAACAGTTTCACAGACTTGGCAGAAATCACTGTGCATGGTAGAAATAACATCAGGCTGCAATGTTTAGATCTATCAAACAACATGTTACAGCAAGCTATCATGGAAAACTAGAGAATATCATGCTATTACTAAAGACAAAAAACAAAACTCCCTTACTGAACTACTTCCAAAGATCAACAGAAACGATGGTAGCATCCATGCGAACATGGCAAATGATATGACAAATTCAGAATAATAGAACATGGTAGGAACAATGATAAGTAGGCATGTTGGTGAGCTTGTACAACTCACTACAGAGCATTTCATGGCATTAAAAAGGTGACCAAAAGTAACATGAAATATTTTTAATCTAAGCATCACAAGAGCAAGTTCATAGGCTGCATGGATCACTAGCAAAACGCATGGCCAAAACTGAACTTCATGTTAATAGGCTGACAGAAATATTATTTAGCAAATTTGGAGCATGACATGAACAATCTAAATCAAGCTATAAATGCAACCAACGGCATGGATAGATAGATCATGACATTTATAAAAAAACATCCTTAGGGAACATCTCCAGATTATGCATTGAATGACTTGTAGAAGCAGGTTTGTGTAGCATCATGACATAACAGATTCAGCCTAGCAAAACAGTAACAGCAAGTACCCTACATCACGAGCTTGATGCACTCACTACAAGACTCACAAAAACACATGGATTACACCATCGTAAAGATGGTATGATGTAGCTCAAAACTCTTGTAGAGATCAAGCTCATAGGATGCACACACAAAATGCAATGAAAAAGACAAATCACCAAGTTCTGTTAACAGACAGCAGTTAACATCATTTAGCACTCTTGCAACGAAGATAATGGCATCAAGATGTACTCAAGCAAGCATGGCACAGTGGAATCAAATGTAGAGCATCTCCCAATGAACATTTTGATATATTACAAGAAGTTATGGCATGACAAAGTGGGCACCAGAATGCAACAATTTTTCGGACTAAGTGGAAAACCGAAGTAAACCTCGTGGGTCTGGATCTGGGCGCGGAGCGGGTCGGGGTGAGGTGGATCTCGCCGGAGACGAGCGGCGCGGCGGACGGAGTTGGACGGGGGAAGAAGCCGGCGAGGGGCGGGGCAGCGGATCCGGCCGGATCTCGCTGGATCCGGCGCCGACAGAGGCGAGGGCGAGGCCGGGCGGCGACCTGGTGGGCGATGGGAGGAGGCGGCGGCGAAATTCTCCGGAGGTGGCGTTCGATGGCCAGTGGCGGGGTCGGGCAGCGCGGAGGCGGCTCGGAAATGACGGGCGGCTGGCTGGAGGCGTGAGCGCTCGGCGGCGGCAGGCGCGGGGCGGCGCGCGCGGGCCCCGGCAGGCCTGCCCTAAGCTCCGTGGGCCGGCGGCGACGGCTGGCGGCGGAGGGCACGTGGCGCTTCGCGAGTGGAGAGGAGCGGCAGCGGGGTGACATGGCGGGCTGGGATAGGGCGAGGCGACGTGGTTGGCAGACGCGTCCGGTGGCGCGGGGAAGAGGAGGCTAGGGTTTTGGACCCGGATTTGGACGGGGGAAGGTGTTTATATAGGTAGAGGGAGCTAGGAGAGTCCAAATGAGGTGCGGTTTTCGCCCACACGATCGTGATCGAACGGCGGAGAGCATGGAGGGGAGTTTGGTGGGCTAGTGTCACGCCCAAGATGTGACCCTATCCTAAAGGAACTCGAAAGTCCCACCAAGGATAGAAGCGCATCTTGAAGACGCTTTTGTAAGGTGGATATCATTACATCAACATTACATAATAGAAAGGGATACATACATAAGGCATACAAAGCCACACGAATACAACATCATATTACATAAGATCACCATCCGACTACGGATGAAACACAAACAGAAACTCAAACGACATCCACCCTGCTAGCCCAGGCTGCCGACCTAGAACCTATCCCCTGATCGAAGAAGAAGCAGAAGAAGAACTCCAAAAACAAGCAAACATCGCTCTCGCGTCAAGATCATCGCAACCTGTACCTGCAACTGTTGTTGTAGTAATCTGTGAGCCACGAGGACTCAGCAATCCCATAACCATGGGTATCAAGACTAGCAAAGCTTAATGGGAAAGGAAGGGGTAAAGTGGTGAGGTTGCAGCAGCGACTAAGCATGATATGGTGGCTAACATACGCAAATGTGAGCGAGAAGAGAAGCAAAGGAACGGTCGTCAACTAGTAATGATCAAGAGGTGATCCTGAACTCCTACTTACGTCAAACATAACCCAGAAACCGTGTTCACTTCCAGGACTCCGCCGAGAAGAGACCATCACGGCTACACACACGGTTGATGCGTTTTAATTCGGATCTGGTGTCAAGTTATCTACAACCGGACATTAACAAATTTCCATCTGCCACATAACCGCGGGCATGGCTCTCGAAAGTTTATACCCTGCAGGGGTGTCCCAACTTAGCCCATGATAAGCTCTCGCGATCAACGAAGGATATTCCTTCTCCCAGGAAGACCCGATCAGTCTCGGAATCCCGGTTTACAAGACATTTCGACAATGGTAAAACAAGACCAGCAAGACCGCCCGATGCGCCGACATCCCGATAGGAGCTGCACATATCTCGTTCTCAGGGCAACACCGGATAAGCTAAGCGTACAGGTACCGACGTAACCCAAGTTGCCAAGGGATGGTCCCACACGGTGCTCTAGTTTGGACCAATACTTAGACAAGCATTGGCCCGGGGGGGCTGAATAAAGATGACCCTCGAGAGAGCGACTACCAAGGGAAAAGTAGGTGGTGGTGAGGCAAATGGTAAAACCAAGGTTGGGCCTTGCTGGAGGAGTTTTATTCAAAGCGAACTGCCAGGGGGGTCCCATAAATCACCCGACCGCGTTAGGAACGCAAAATCCGGGAACATAATACCGGTATGACAGAAACTAGGGCGGTAAGAGTGGAACAAAACACCAGGCATAAGGCCGAGCCTTCCACCCTTTACCAAATATATAGATGCATTGATAATATAAGAGATATTGTGATATCCCAACATAACCCTGTCCACCATGGAGCAATCTTCAACTTCACCTGCAACTAACAACGCTATAAGAGGGGCTGAGCAAAGCGGTAACATAGCCAAACAACGGTTTGCTAGGAAGGGTGTCAAAGGCTAGAGGTTCATGGCAATTGGGAGGCTTGAAGAGCAAATGATAGGTAGCGCAGCAAAGCGATAGAACGAAGCAACTAGCATAGCAATGATAGTAGTGAGATCCAGGGTGGCGGTCATCTTGCCTGAAATCCCGCTAGGAAGAAGAACGAGTCCATGAAGAAGACGAACGGGAGTAGTCGAACGAATCCTCACGATCACAACATTACCGGAACTAAGAAGCAACACCGGAAAGAAACATACAACATGGTAAACAACCATCACATAAGCATGGCATGATGCACAATCAAGTATGATGCATGTCCGGTTTAAATAGGCATGGCATGGCAAAGTGCAACAAACAATACTACAAGTGAAGTGGAGCTCAATATGCAACGAGTTGCATATTGACGAAACACCACATCCGAGTTATTTAGTTTGCTCTCGATTAGGTACACAACAATGTTAAATGTTGTTAAACATGGCAAGGGGGTGTAACAAAAGTAAACTAAATATTTAGGCAAGTTTAAATGAGGCCGGAACAACAAACAACAATTCCGGAAAATCCCCATGTGCATAAAATGAATTTGGTACTGTTCTGCCCTAGACACAATTTTTAATGTTGTTAAACAGGAAAATAAAGCGCACCATGTTAAACTAGGCATTTTTCCACCACATTTACATATAAAGTTTATTTAAAACCGAGCTACGGTTATTTAGTTATGAATTAAATCATTTTAACATGGCATTTAAGCAAATTTAAACAAACAGCAATTTAAACATTTTTAACAGGGATGAAAGTTGCATATTGTGAAACTAGATGAAATTCTAAGCATTTTACATGTATAAATTATTTAAATATGATGCATGGTTAATTAGTTATTAGATGCATGAACATGGAGGGGTTTTCTGCAAAACTGTAATACACTGGATAATGTTAAATTCGCAGCAGTAAAAAAAACACACATCGGGCTGAATCTTGCTGGGCCAAACATGCACAAGAGAGGGGCTGTTGGGGGCTGCTCACCCATGGGCCAAGCCCGGCTGGTGGAGCAGGAGGCGGACAGGCCAGCTATGCGCGACTGGGCCTGGCTGCTACTGGGCCACGGGAGGATCTGGGGGCGCGCCGGCCCAGGAGTGGTCAACGTGCCTGGTTCCTTCGATGCAGCAAAGCAGGGGATCGAGCTCGTGCTCGACAGAAGACAGCGACGGTGCAGGGGACAGCAACGACGGCGTGGGACTTGAAGGGGAGCGACGGCGGGCTGCAGGGAAGGCCGGCGAGGTGGAGGCGGGGCGGATCCGGCTGGCCGGCGCCGGATCTGGTTAACAACGGCGCGGGCGGAGCTCAAGGGCGACATCGGCTCCCTATGGAAGAAAAACAGGGAGGGAGCACATTCAGAGAGAAGAAGGAGTTGGGGGTGCGCGCGGCGGAGGAGCTCACCGGCGGCTTGGCGTCAGGAGATGCGAGGTAGGCCGGGACGGTCCGATCTGGGAGGACCCAAGGCGGAGGAGCGGTTGCCGACAGTGGCGTGAGCATCGGGCAGCCATGGCGCGAGGTCGAGGCGGATGAGCGAGACGAGCGCTCCGGCTCGTTGCATAAGAGGAAAACCGATAGGTTCAGGGGACGATGCCTTGCAGGTGCAAGTGAGCGTCGAGGGGTTCCAGCAATGCGTGAAGGACGAGGTCGCCGGAGGGTGGCAAGGACGGGGCCTTGGGCGACGACTTGGCGGCGGGGACGAGGTGCTCGGGGAGCCCCTCGGGCGCGAGAGGAGGCTGGCGTCCCGGCGCGCTAAGGGAGATGGACATGGGTGAAGCTCCAAGGCCATGGCCTTCCTGTGAACCAGGGAAGAGGAAGACAGTGCGGTCAGTGGAGAGAAGAACCAGGGGAAGGGAGAGAAAGGAAAAGAAGAGGGCGCGTGGCTCATCTTGAACGAAGCTCGTTGGCGTCGCGGAGACGAGGCGGCGTCAGGCACCGCTCGCTGCTCCACGGGGACGAGAAGGAGCCGCTGGTTGGCTTGGGGCTGAGAACGAGGGGAGGTGGTGGATCGGGAGGGATCCCGATGGAGAGAGTGGCGGCTGGTGGATGGGTAGGCGGGTGAGATCCCGAGGAAGGAGGAGAGAATGGACAGGGGTGGCGGCGGCTAGGAGGAATTTTAGGGAGTTGGTCTAGGGTTTGTCCAAATAGGCATGTGGGTTTACTTTATATATGGAAGGGGGAGAGTTTGGACCTTCCGATCGAAAACCAACGGACGAAAATAAATAGGCTAGGGAGTTCAATAAAGAAAACGGAGATGTTTTAGGGATGATGGGGGATGATCCGGATCCATCGGTGACGACTGCCCGGGTCGGGTTCGGGACAGCTTCCGGATGCGCGCGGGGGCTAGAGTATTGTGCAAAGGGGTTCAAACGGTCGGGCAAAACAGAATGGTGGGTCTGAGAAAGGTCAGCAGAGACGAGGAAGAAGCGGCAACTAACAACGGATGCACGTTTTTATGAAAACATGCAGATGCAATGCGCATGATGCTATGAGATGAAATTGCAAGACATGAACAAAATGCAAAAACAAAAGACCAAAACCCAACCACGGAGGAAAATAATATAACACATCTCCGGAAAAGGCAAGAGTTGGAGTTACGAATATGGAAAGTTGTATCCGGGGTGTTACAACACTCCACCACTACGAGAGGATCTCGTCCCGAGATCTAGGATGGCACCGGAAAGAAAAGGAAGAGGAATATAAGAGGTAAACTAAGTTGCTTCTTCGACAAACGAGTGAAACCATGAACCTTGAGAGGTTGAGAAAAATGAAAGAAAGAAAACCACGAAGATGAACAAAGTTGAAAACACTCTGTTTGAAAAGAGGCACAAGGCATACGATGAGAACCAAGAGGTTTTGTGATAAGATAGATATTGAAACCACTCCGGTTAAAACTAGATAGAGAAGGAAAAAGATTGATATAATTTGGGCAGCACTCCGACTAAAAGAAGAAGGAAAACTTGATAAGATGAAAAGAACATGAAAAGATGACACAACACTCCAGTTAAAAGGATAAGCATGAAAAGAAGACGATCCTCACCAAACGAGGTGATGGGTGAAGAGCACAACATCACAATGCCTCCGTAACGAAAGAATATAAGTCACACCGTTGAGATAAAGGGACGGAGAAGAAAATGACAACTTTAGCCACAAGTGAACTTGGAAAGCATCCTTTCAAAGAAGAATCGAACGGAGTTGTTGGAAAATCAACAACGAGAAGCGCAAGCTTGTTGTGGGCTTATGGAAAACTTCTCAAAATTTGAGGTGAAATTCTGCCACTACTGAAAACAAATGCTTGCTTAAGATCAACGAAGAGATGAAAACTGCTTTTGCCGAGAGGATAGGAGAAAACTTGGATCATTGATGAGCATCACAATACAACATTCCTTAGGGAAAGCTTTAGGTGAAATCTATACCAAGATAACTCCAACGAAGAGATTGACGGATTTAAAATACCTTGTTCTTGACAACATGTGAATCATGAAACATGAAGGAAATTGTCAAGAGTGACATAACACCACCTCAAAAGATAAGGTAGAAAGAATTTCACTTCTGGATGCAAGAAGAAGAATACTTGAACTTCTCAGAACTAAACATGTGTTGGGCACCATGTTTATTTTAGAGTGTAGCTTGGCGGATCATACTTCGAGAGAAAACTTGAAGAACAATTGAAGAATGGAAACAATCCTTGATGAACCACCATGTAGAGCCTCAATGAAGAACTCCGGTAATAAAAGGATGATAGAAAGAAAGAGAGGTTGAAAACACAAGGTGAAGCCTTGCAATGAATTATATGGAGCATCACGACGATATAATCGAGAAAACTTGGAACTCCAGAAAAGGAAAAGATGAAGCACTAGAACGGAGAATTACTTCATCATGAATAATCTCTGGAAGAAAAGAATTGAATCACCTCGAGGAAATAAGAATAAGATTTATTGTATGCTTATCCTTCATCAAATTAAATTGATGGCAATCAATGGATTTTGCATATTACTTATTCTCGTAGAAAGGATTAAGAGAGATATAGCGCAAATTTGAGAAGGTATTGATGGAACCACTGATGGGATTAAAAAGAACGAATGAATTGATATGATAACGAAGGAAGTGAAATCTTGAATGAACCACCATAAGAATTGAAAATGAAAGAAGCAAAGGCACAATTAGCTGGGAAGAATTGGAAAATGAATGAAGATACTTGAAGGGATTTAGATACCTGATAACGAAGAGATCATGAACTGATTAGAGGGTATTTGTATGATGCACTGGTAAGATTTGGAGAATGATAGCTACACGCTGAGAATGAAGAATTATGACATGATGGCCTTCCGAGGAAAGAAATGGAAACAACTCATGAAATGCTCCGGATGGTGAAAAGAATTCTCACAATCGAAAACAATTATGAGAGGATGGCATCAACCTTGAACTACGCATCTTTGGAAGAACGGGTAAGGATTTAAGATGAACTCTTCTTCGGTCTTCAAAACCCGATAATGACGACGAGAAACACCACCATGAATTGTTGAGATACTCCGGGAGAAAGAAAAAAAAAGAGGTTGAGCCAACAATGAAAATAATTTGAAAACAATCTTGGAGAAGGCATGTGACTGATGGAATCCATTCTTACGTCACACTTGAAAAGAATTTAAGAATAACTCCGGAATAATTAGAAGAGTCAGGTAAGATCCTGGGAAAAGACCTGTGGGTTAGGGCCCACTCAAAAGAGAACACCGTTGAACAATTGCTTGAAATAAAGATTGCACTGGTAGAATTAAATGGCTTGAATGAGATAACAATCTTGAGATATCTTAAACGGATTGAGAATGGAAACACAAGTCTTGTGAGATATCTTCAGCACTCCAGAACAAATGAATAGGAAGAGGTGAACGATTAAGAGGTGCATCGGCATGAGAAAGCATTAGAAACGAGGAAAGTAACATGATGAATATCGAAAGCTTGAACTGGATCCACTGGAGAAGAAACAACAACGAAGGATGATGAACTTGAATCTGTTGAGCATCTTCATGGGAAATCACCAGATAAGAACATTGAAAGAAAAGAATGAAGAGACTTCACATGCATAAGATGGATACTTGATTAAGATATCTGAGTCCTTGAAGAAAAGGGTGGGAGGGAGGGAAAACAAAGACAACTTGGGACGGATGAAACAAACACCGTTGAGAAAACTTAGAATTGATCTCGCAAATGTTGAAATGATCGGATCCACTTGAAGAGAAGCACGCCGGTTGGGAAAAGAATTAACATGACGACCTCGATGATCAAGAAGGATTAGTATTCACATAGCAATATGAGAACACCGTTTAGGAAAGGTATGGAATCAACACTTGACATTGAAGCAACTCGAATACCACAAATAAAACAAAACAAAGGATTTGGCTTGCAGAATAAGCCGGAAACAAACATATGATAGAGATTTACCAAATCCCATATCATGCATCTATCGGAAAGATATTCTAGGAGCTACTTGAATTCCCACCTATAAACTCCCGAAACTTTCTGGTTATGCAATCTGGTGTTGGGGATACAAGGGAAGCAATATAACTCACCCAAACTAACAATCCCTACATCCAGCTGTATCCATCCGTCAACACATAACCAAGAAAACTCCGGAAATCGTGTACCTCAACCTTCGAAAAGCATCCGTTATACAACCTATGGCAATACTCCCGAACTCCCTAGTACTGGGTGACGTCGAGGTTATCTCACCAACAACTGCATAAAAGAGATTTTCGATATCGGCAAAACTCATGTATTCCAGAACTGCAACGATAAAATTATGACGACAACACCTCGGAGCTCAACTCCCCGGGACACTGCCACAACCCCTAAATGTCAGGAGGCACCAAGAACAATGTTCTCGTCATAAGAATATCGGAACGATCCCAAGATACCCACGTGATCCTAATTTTTTTTAGTGAAATTTGAGGAGATGAAAGACAAAACATCTACGTCAGGAGTCCTCACCAGTGCGATGAAGGGGGCTGAGGAGTAAAAAGAATCCTACTCTCCCATATATATAATCCTAAGACTCAAAATATTTTTCTTCTAGACTCAACAACGGCCAACAATCAAGGGGGCTCCTATGGTCGGTCGAGGCTCTTATACCAACTTGTCACGCCCAAGATGCGACCCTATCCTAAAGGAACTCGAAGGTCCCACCAAGGATAGAAGCGCATCTTGAAGATGCTTTTGCAAGGTGGATATCCTTACATCAACATTACATAATAGAAAGGGATACATACATAAGGCATACAAAGCCACACGAATACAACATCATATTACATAAGATCACCATCCGACTACGGATGAAACACAAACAAAAACTCAAACGACATCCACCCTGCTAGCCCAGGCTGCCGACCTGGAACCTATCCCCTGATCGAAGAAGAAGCAGAAGAAGAACTTCAAAAACAAGCAAACATCGCTCTCGCGTCAAGATCATCGCAACCTGTACCTGCAACTGTTGTTGCAGTAATCTGTGAGCCACGAGGACTCAGCAATCCCATAACCATGGGTATCAAGACTAGCAAAGCTTAATGGGAAAGGAAGGGGTAAAGTGGTGAGGTTGCAGCAGTGACTAAGCATGATATGGTGGCTAACATACGCAAATGTGAGCGAGAAGAGAAGCAAAGGAACGGTCGTCAACTAGTAATGATCAAGAGGTGATCCTGAACTCCTACTTACGTCAAACATAACCCAGAAACCGTGTTCACTTCCCGGACTCCGCCGAGAAGAGACCATCATGGCTACACACATGGTTGATGCGTTTCAATTTAAATCTGGTGTCAAGTTATCTACAACCAGACATTAACAAATTCCCATCCGCCACATAACCGCGGGCACGGCTCTCGAAAGTTTATACCCTGCAGGGGTGTCCCAACTTAGCCCATGATAAGCTCTCGCGATCAACGAAGGATATTCCTTCTCCTAGGAAGACCCGATCAGTCTCGGAATCCCGGTTTACAAGACATTTTGACAATGGTAAAACAAGACCAGCAAGACCGCCCGATGCGCCGACATCCCGATAGGAGCTGCACATATCTCGTTCTCAGGGCAACACCAGATAAGCTAAGCGTACAGGTACCAACGTAACCCAAGTTGCCAAGGGATGGTCCCGCACGGTGCTCTAGTTTGGACCAACACTTAGACAAGCATTGGCCCGGGGGGGGGGGCTGAATAAAGATGACCCTCGAGAGAGCAACTCCCAAGGGAAAAGTAGGTGGTGGTGAGGCAAATGGTAAAACCAAGGTTGGGCCATGCTGGAGGAGTTTTATTCAAAGCGAACTGTCAGGGGGGTCCCATAAATCACCCGACCGCGTTAGGAACGCAAAATCCGGGAACATAATACCGGTATGACGGAAACTAGGGCGGCAAGAGTGGAACAAAACACCAGGCATAAGGCCGAGCCTTCCACCTTTTACCAAATATATAGATGCATTAATAATATAAGAGATATTGTGATATCCAAACATAACCCTGTCCACCATGGAGAAATCTTCAACTTCACCTGCAACTAACAACGCTATAAGAGGGGCTGAGCAAAGCGGTAACATAGCCAAACAATGGTTTGCTAGGAAGGGTGTCAAAGGTTAGTGGTTCATGGCAATTGGGAGGCTTGAAGAGCAAATGATAGGTAGCGCAGCAAAGCGATAGAACGAAGCAACTAGCATAGCAATGATAGTAGTGAGATCCAGGGTAGCGGTCATCTTGCATGAAATCCCGCTAGGAAGAAGACCGAGTCCATGAAGAAGACGAACGGGAGTAGTCGAACGAATCCTCACGATCGCAACATTACCGGAACTAAGAAGCAACACCGGAAAGAAACAGACAACATGGTAAACAACCATCACATAAGCATGGCATGATGCACAATCAAGTATGATGCATGTCCGGTTGAAATAGGTATGGCATGGCAAAGTGCAACAAACAATACTACAAGTTAAGTGGACCTCAATATGCAACGAGTTGCATATTGACGAAACACCACATCCGAGTTATTTAGTTCGCTCTCGATTAGGTACGCAACAATGTTAAATGTTGATAAACATGGCAAGGGGGTGTAACAAAAGTAAACTAAATATTTAGGCAAGTTTAAATGAGGCCGGAACAAAAAACAACAATTCCAGAAAATCCCCATGTGCATAAAATGAATTTGGTACTGTTCTGCCCTAAACACAATTTTAATGTTGTTAAACAGGAAAATAAAGTGCACCATGTTAAACTAGGCATTTTTCCACCCCATTTACATATAAAGTTTATTTAAAACCGAGCTTCGGTTATTTAGTTATAAATTAAATCATTTTAACATGGCATTTAAGAAAATTTAAACAAACAGCAATTTAAACATTTTTAACAGGGACGAAAGTTGCATATTGTGAAACTAGATGAAATTCTAAGCATTTTACATGTATAAATTATTTAAATATGATGCATGGTTAATTAGTTATTAGATGCATGAATATGGAGGGGTTTTCTGCAAAACTGTAATACACTGGATAATGTTAAATTCGCAGCAGTAAAAAAAACACACATCGGGCCGAATCTTGCTGGGCCAAACATGTACAAGAGAGGGGCTGTTGGGGGCTGCTCACCCATGGGCCAAGCCCGGCTGGTGGAGCAGGAGGCGGACAGGCCGGCTAGGCGCGACTGGGCCTGGCTGCTACTGGGCCACGGGAGGATCTGGAGGCGCGCTGGCCCCGGAGTGGTCAACGTGCCTGGTTCCTTCGATGCAGCGAAGCAGGGGATCGAGCTCGTGCTCGACAGAAGACAGCGATGGTGCAGGGGACAGTAAAGACGGCGTGGGACTTGAAGGGGAGCGACTTCGGGCTGCAGGGAAGGCCGGCGAGGTGGAGGCGGGGTGGAGCTCAAGGGCGACATCGGCTCCCTGTGGAAGAAAAACAGGGAGGGAGCACATTCAGAGAGAAGAAGGAGTTGGGGGTGCGCGCGGCGGAGGAGCTCACCGGCGGCTTGGCATCAGGAGATGCGAGGTAGGCCGGGACGGTCCGATCTGGGAGGAACCAAGGCGGAGGAGCGGTTCCCGATGGTGGCGTGAGCATCGGGCAACCATGGCGCGAGGTCGATGCGGATGAGCGAGACGAGCGCTCCGGCACATTGCATAGGAGGAAAACCGACAGGTTCAGGGAACGACGCCTTGCAGGTGCGAGAGAGCGTCGAGGGGTTCTAGCAACGCATGAAGTACGAGGTCGCCGGAGGGTGGAAAGGACGGGGCCTTGGGCGATGACTTGGCGGCGGGGACGAGGTGCTCGGGGAGCCCCTCGGGCGCGAGGAGGCTGGCGTCCTAGCGCCCTGAGGGAGAAGGACGTGGGTGAAGCTCCAAGGCCATGGCCTTCCTGTGAACCAGGGAAGAGGAAGACAGTGCGGTCAGGGGAGAGAAGAACCAGGGGAAGGGAGAGAAAGGAAAAGAAGAGGGCGCGTGGCTCATCTTGAACGAAGCTCGTCGGCGGCGCGGAGACGAGGCGGGGTCAGGCACTGCTCGCTGCTCCACGGGGACGAGAAGGAGTCGTTGGTTGGCTCGGGGCTGAAAACGAGGGGAGGTGGTGGATCGGGAGGGATCCCGATGGAGAGAGTGGCGGCTGGTGGATGGGTAGGCGGGTGAGATCCCGAGGAAGGAGGAGAGAATGGACAGGGGTGGCGGCGGCTAGGAGGAATTTTAGGGAGTTGGTCTAGGGTTTGTCCAAATAGGCATGTGGGTTTACTTTATATATGGAAGGGGGAGAGTTTGGACCTTCCGATTGAAAACCAACGGACGAGAATAAATAGGCTAGGGAGTTCAATAAAGAAAACGGAGATGTTTTAGGGATGATGGGGGATGATCCGGATCCATCGGTGACGACTGCCCGGGTCGGGTTCGGGACAGCTTCCGGACGCGCGTGGGGGCTAGAGTATTGTGCAAAGGGGTTCAAACGGTCGGGCAAAACAGAATGGTGGGTCTGAGAAAGGTCAGCAGAGACGAGGAAGAAGGGGGAACTAACAACGGATGCACGTTTTTATGAAAACATGCAGATGCAATGCGCATGATGCTATGAGATGAAATTGCAAGACATGAACAAAATGCAAGAACAAAAGACAAAAACCCAACCACGGAGGAAAATAATATAACACATCTCCGGAAAAGGCAAGAGTTGGAGTTACGAATATGGAAAGTTGTATCCGGGGTGTTACAGCTAGGGAGAAGATTTGGAGGGGTGTTGGGCTGCAAGACAAAAGGGCTTTCGGTTAACTCGGTTAACCGTTGGGGCATCAAACGACCTCCAAATGGAACGAAATTTGATGGGCGATCTACCTACTCTATAACAACCCCGCATGGAAACTTCCATCCCATTCCGAGAACATTTAGATTCCACTCATGAAACAATGTGTGAGAGGTGCAACGGGCGCGTGCGAGTGTGTCTGGGCTCAGAATAGACAACGGAGAGAACCGGGGGAACCCGAACGGATGCATGTTTTGAAAAACAAGCAGATGAAATGCAGATGATGACATGGCGAAATGCAACAGCAAGCAAATGACATGGAAACTACAACGAATAACTGGAAGACACCTGGCGCATCGGATCCGGGGCATTACATGGACCCAGCGATGGAGCTGGATGAGCTAGGTCACACCAAACACAGCCCGGAGTAGACGCCCGATCATAGCGATCCCGAGGGCCGAACTCATCAACCTGCCTCCGGAGCAGAGTATAGTCCGGACGATAATGCATTCATCATCCCGGAAAAACATTTGGAACGAGATAACCTCTGCAGAAGGCTTATGGCCACCGTGAGAAGCCTAAAGAAGCAGAAGCAAAGGCTTAAAGCCGCGTAGGAAATGCTCAACCGCAGATGGAATAAAGTGCTAGACACTGAAGAAAAATATGGCGACGATCGCCACACAAAGAGCTACCCAAAGCGCAAGCTGCTGTCAAAATTCAACGATGAGGCCATTCTGCCGAAGAACAGTTCGGCCAATAGGCCGGACCAACCACTTCATGACCGCGACAGAGCAGCTACTGACGCCGCACACGATTTACGTGAGCTCCTGGACAAAAAGGCCGGTGCGACCAGGTTCATGTATGGATCTAGAAGACATGCTCCAGCGCAGGACTACGGTCACCAAAATGGTCAGACTGATCGAATACCAGTTCGAAATCAACACCGGACACAACAATAGTCGACAGCATGCCACAACATGTCCTAATACAGAGGAGCTGCGCACCCTCTGTACTTCACCGAAGAGGTACTGGATCACGAAATTTCCACAGGGATTCAAACCCGTGAACATAGAGGCATATGACGGAACGACAGACCCTGGGGTCTGGATTGAGGATTTTATCCTTCATATCCACATGGCTCGTGGGGATGACCTCCACGCCATCAAATACCTACCCCTCAAGCTGAAGGGGCCAGCTCGGCACTGGTTGAAAAGCCTCCCCGATAATTCAACCGGAAGTTGGGAAGAACTTGTGGTCGCTTTCAGGGCCAATTTTCAAGGGACATATGTCCGACCTCCAGATGCTGTCAATTTAAGTCACATAATACAACAGCCTGGAGAGTATGCACGTAAGCTTTGGAATGGATTTCTCACTAAGAAGAATCAAATTGTCGATTGTCTGGATGCCAAAGCCCTAGCGGACTTCAAGCATAGTATCTGAGACGAGTGGCTCGCCAGACACCTTGGCCAAGAAAAGTAGAGGACAATGGCAGCCTTAACAAGCCTCATGACCCGCTTCTGCGCACGTGAGGATAGCTGGTTGGCCCGTAGTGGCACCACTGACCCGGGCACATCCGAAATTAGGGATGGCAACGGGAAGCCACAGCGCAATAAAAACAAGCGTTGAAACAAGGAAGAAAGTCCGGACAACACGGCGGTTAATGCCGGATTCAGGGGCCCTCGACCCGGTCAACAAAAGAAGCCATTTAAAGGCAGCAAAGAGGGACCGTCCGGCCTGAACAAAGTCCTGGACAAACTGTGCCAAATTCATGGCACCCCCGAAAAACCTGTGAACCACACTCACAGAGAATGCTGGGTCTTTAAGCAGGCCGGCAAGTTAAATGCCGAACACCAGGGAAGGGAAACACCAAGTGAAGACGAGGATGAGCCTCGCCAGCCGAACACTGGGGGACAGAAAAAATTCCCACCAGAGGTAAAAACAGTAAACATGATCTACGCGACTCATATACCAAAGAGAAGGCGCAAACGCGCGCTCAGAAACATATACGCTATAGAACCCATTGACTCAACCCCTAGTCGGCCTGCCCGATCACCTTTGATCACAGGGACCACCCGACTAGTATCCGGCATGGAGGATCGGCTGCCTTGGTGCTCGACCCAATAATCGATGGATACCATCTCACTCGTGTCCTCATGGACAGCGGCAGTAGTCTCAATCTAGTAGACCCATCCAGAATCAGGCAAACTAACACCACCTCTAAAGGGGTGATACCAGGCCTCGAGGCCAGCTGCAGGGGCTCCCTCGTATTAGAGGTGACATTCGGTTCGCCCGACAACTTCAGAAGCGAGGAATTACTCTTCGCCATCGCTTCCCTCCGAAGCGGTTATCATGCATTGCCCCGAAGAACGGCCTTCGCTCGCTTCAACACAGTACCGCACTACGCCTACCTTAAACTCAAGATGCCCGGTCCACGTGGCATCATCACCGTTAGCAGAAACAAAGAGCGTTCCTTACATGCGGAAGAGTATGTGGCGTCTCTGGCAGCTGGACACTAAGCGGCCTCTCCTATTAGAACGTGTGATCGGTCGTTAAGACCACGGACACGTTTAGACGAGTCTAGCACACCACCGTTGGTAACAGCCCAGATAAACCTGAGCCGGGTGCTATACAAGTAATCCCATAGAGGACATCAGGGGCTGCAAACATGTAATAAAGCCCACCTTTTGGCTTGACCTTATTAACAGGCCAATGTCTAACACTTCTTCTATCCATTGATAATAACCAACTCTTCGCACGATCACGCCATACTCTTTTAATTGAGTTTTCCTCTTTAAAGACACCACTCATGCGACACCCTACCAGGACACGGCACAACGGAGACAAAGGCACAGACGTGCAGTAGGGCCCCGCTCAAAGGTTTCTCTTTAGATTAAGCCCCTGTTTAAACCTTCTTTATTGTCTCTTGTTGCTTGACATCCCATGGGTACTCCTTACACCCACAGGGAATACTGCCGTTATTCGCATTTCGCCACGACAGACTAACGCATGTACCTGGAAAAACAGGGTTCATAATTAAGTTCGCTACTCAGCCAGTATATGTTATAAACTCCGTATACCTTCGGGGGAGTTCGGCGTCGCGAGTTTGTCCTTATATGCATCAGCTCCGAATCATGTCTTTGGTCAAATGTTGGGTTTGCCCAGCTCCTGGATTTGCTGCCTTACGTTCCGCTTCTATCAGCTAAGGCGGCCAAAGGAGAACTACTACGATTGTGCCCTGGTTATTCCGGATGAGCACCTCAGTAGAGAAAGCCGAAAACTGAGTGTCATGATATAGCGAGAGACTGGTCAACCACTCGAGGACTCATCGGAATCTTTGGGATTCCTCCGCATTAACGAAGGGACGTTTCTCAGTCATGTACATACGCGCCTGTATCCGGATGCATGCGAAGGTACCAGGGGCTACATAGTAGCCCCACCGTCAAACTCCTATGGCTAAGTGAAAGTGTTACAGCTATATAGTCAGGTTGCCTAGTTCGACGTGTGATCACCTCCTTAATGGACCAGGACGTTGGATCAAGTGTGATTACGCACATTTTTTCGAACACCCCCGCATTGTATGCGTGGGGGCTGAAGCCAACGACTAATAACTTTCAGGTTATATATATATATATATATATGTATATATATATATATATATATCAAACGGCCGCACAAGAGGCACAATAACACCTTCGGGCGAAAGTATAAACACAGACTTTATAATCAAAATAGAATTGTTTTTACAATTGAACGACTTGTCACTCTAACATGACACTCTTCGAGCACTGAGCCTCTATTAAACGAGCACCTTCTGTCACCTGCTCAAAATACTGCTCGCCTGGATCCTGGCTTCCTGCCGGATTCTGGGTTGCAATGATGGTGGCCTCCATATCCGCCCAATATGATTTAACACGGGCAAGATCCATCCGCGCACCCTCTATGCATGTCGACCTCTTCATGGCATCGATTCGTGATACGACGCGAAGGAATTGTTGCACTCAACCAAAATAATTGTCCGGCCTCGGTCCCTTCGGCCATAGATGGTCAATTACAGAACTCATTGCCAGACCGGACAACCTATGGAGCTCGGCCATAGCGGCCATCCTTTCACTCAATGGAAACGGGCGCGTTGTAGCACTGAATTGCGACCAGAACAACCTTTCTACTTCACTATCTTTCTGGTCCTTGAAACAATTGGTCGCATCAGTCGTACTTTTTGCCAGATCTGCATACGCGTCTGCAGCGCTCCAGAGCCGATCCAGAGGAGCTTATTTTGGATCTAAGAACTTCATCCACAACAAATAGGGTTTCCATCCGCGATTTCTCCAGCCTTTCGAATCTCCTCCCACGCATCCCTAATTTCGGAACGCGTCTCTTTGGCCGCATCAAGGGCATTCTTCAGGTCAGCTGACTTCCCTGATTCTCCTTTTCAAGTAGCTCATACCAGCCGGCGGCGTCTCTCAGCTCCACAGCCATCTCGGCTATTTTATCTTCGCTTCAGCGATGAGCAGCCTATTCGGCTCTCAAATCTTCGGCCGCCTTTAGGGCAGCCACATTGCTAGCCCGGGCTTGTTCCTTGGCTAGGGCAAGTTCCGCCCTCAGGGCCTCCATGGCAGCAGCTCCGTCTGCAGCCAAAGCATATCACATTAACATTAAGCTCCTCATAATATTTCCTATAACAAATGAGGAAAACAGAGCACATAGTCTGTGACTCGTCAAGCCGCTCGTTCACAAGCGTGATGTGGGCATCCACAACATCAATCTGTTGCCTCAGTTCGGTGAATTCAGCGGTCCGGTCTACCACTGGACCCTTAGCCACCTACGCATGAATGTAGTGCGATCATTACCTGGGAGTGTGATCCTCCATTTTCCGCCTAGGGCTGGCAACCAGAGTCTTAGGGGCTACTATCTATATGGAACACACCTAGCGCGTGCGGTACAACCAAATAAATTACGTATGTACCTCAAAGCCTCTGAGCAGGCTCGTAAAAGCTTCATTCAACCCGCTTGTGGTGAATGAAATCTTCTCAAGCACCGTGCCCATTAACACACGGTGATCCTCCGAGAGAGCAACTTTCTCCAAAAGGCCCGTCAGCGCGTCCGGCCGGCCGCCGGACTGTACCGAACCCTTCTTATTGCCCCCCGTGGGAGCCAAACGCTCTGGGCTCAGGGCAGCCCGAGGGTTAACTTTTGGCCTCGGCGAATCTGGATTCCTCTGTGACGACACCTCGGGGTCGCCCGCCCCATGGGGCGGAGAGGATGGTGGGTTTTCACTCTCCATCATCTCCGGAAGAAGATCCCCCGAAGACGAACTCTGTCGAGAAAAGCTACTAGCCGGACTACAAAGGATGGATCCTGGTTATTGTTCTCGGAGGAGGAAGCAGTAGCTTTGTACTTACGATTAACTTACAGCTCGGTGGAGGGCCGGCCTGTTTGCGGGCATGGCGCGGCGAGGATGCCGTCCGGGGCGGGGCCCTCTGGTGAAGTTTTCTTCCCTTGTCTAGGCACCTCCGTGCCCAAGTCTTCAGAGGCGGACCTCTTCTTCTCGCGGGGGGAGGAGACCTTAGATTCCCCTCCCCGACTATCCTCCTTTGTGGAGACAGTAATTCCCCCGGTTTGGATGTGCAATGTGTGAAGCTCTGTTTCTCTACTTTTCCCTTCGTATTTCCCCGAGGGCACTTGACTTAGCACACCACTAAGCATCCTGGCTATTGTAGGGCTAGGCGAACCTACGGGAAGTGGCGCCGGACACCTGATTCTCTCCGCCTTGCTGAGCCAATCCTGGCCGCGGAAGGTTTTCAGAATAATGTTGTGATAAATATAAACGAAGTGTTCGATTTCAGGGTTACTTACTTGGGTATCTGGGCGGTTGCAGCTCAGGCCCGCATCCTCGATGGTGTCCGGAGACTTTACTTGTGGTCCGAAGAATAACGTATACATCCCTTCGAGCGTCATGCCGAAGAATTGCTGAATAGTTCGCGGACCTTCTGGGTTGAACTCCCACATCTGGAGAGGCCGACGTTTGCACGGCAAGATCCGTCGGAATAACATTACCTGAATTGTGCTGACAAGATTGATGTCCCTCTAAAGAAGCTCCCGAATGTGGCTCTGCAATGTCGGTACGTCATTAGCCGGCCCCCAGTCCAGTCCCACGTTGGCCCACGATGCCAGTTGAGACGGAGGGCCCAAGCGGAAGTCGTGGGCAGCCGCCCACTTTGTGCCTCTGGGAGCCGTGACGTAGAACTACCTCCGCTGCCATAGATCGGACACCTCCGGGAAGAAGCCCTCTCGCCATGGGGCATCGATGTTTCTGCTTATTATAGTGCCTCTGCACTCTGCGTGTCGCCCCTCGATCGCCTTCGGCTTTACATTGAAGGTCTCGAGCCATGAGCCGAAGTGCGGGGTGATGTGTAGGAAGGCTTCGCACACGACGATAAATGATGAGATGTGAAGGATGGAGTCTGGAGCTAGTTCATGAAAATCAAGCCCGTAATAGAACATGAGCCCTCTCACAAACGAATCAAGGGTGAAGCCTAGGCCACGGAGGAAGTGAGAGACAAATACGATGCTCTCGTTGGGCTCGGGAGTAGGGATGACCTCCCTTGGAGCAGGAAGCCTCTGCTTGATGTCAGCGGTCAGATATCTGGCCTCCCTAAGCTTCGCAATGTCCTCCTCTGTGACAGAGGAGGCCATCCACCGGCCTTGAAGGTTGGATCCGGACATTATTGAAGATCCGAAGTGCCTAAGCTTGAGCGTCGGGTGTTGGAACTCGAGATGCGGAAAGGCGCAAGCGTGGTAAGAGAGAGGGATAGGCCTCGGCCCCTCTGTAAAGGGGGTGAATATCAAGCGTCCTCAGCATAACCGTTTGGGACTTGACTAGAAACACGGGGTTATACCAACAGGGGTAGCGGGGTTGCCCGCATCCGTATTGATGAAAATCCCGCAATAAGGGGAACACGATCTCTGCTTCGACAAGGCATGCCAATAAAACCACCTTGCAGTGCGTGTCGTGGTAGGACGAGAAAAACCGGTTCGTATCAAGCCAGGCCACGGCGTAAGGGCACACCGTGAAAAAATTTTAGCAGATTAGATTTGTAAGGTGTTATGCTCTCTACGGTGGTGTGCGGAAATTATCTTGCAGAGCCAGACACGGTTTAAGTGTTCGAGAATTACTTTGGAGTATTCGGAGATGGAACTCGCCTTGCAATGGCGAAGACAATCTGCGTGCTAGACTCATTGTCATTGAAGCCTGGTTTAGGGGCTACTGAGGGAGTCCTGGATTAGGGGGTATCCGGACAGCCGGACTATATATTTTGGCTGGACTGTTGGACTATGAAGATACAAGACTCAAGACTTCGTCCCGTGTCCGGATGGGACTCTCCTTTGCGTGGAAGACAAGCTTGGCGATTCAGATGTTAGATCTCCTTCTTTGTAACCGACTCTATGTAACCCTAGCCCCCTCCGATGTCTATATAAACCGGAGGGTTTAGTATGTAGGACAACAACAATCAGAATCATAGGCTAGCTCCTAGGGTTTAGCCTGTACGATCTCGTGGTAGATCAACTCTTGTAATACTCATATCATCAAGATCAATCAAGCAGCAAGTAGGGTATTACCTCCATAGAGAGGGCTCGTACCTGGGTAAAACAACATGTCCCCTGCCTCCTGTTACCATTAGCCTTATACGCACAGTTCGGGATCCCCTACCCGAGATCCGCCAGTTTTGACACCAACACACAGTGCCTCCTCAGGACGGGCTCAGAGGCATCCTCCTGGAGAGCCTCTGACATGACTAGTGCGACGAGGGACATATGCGTCGATGCACGCCCCCGCAAGCAAGGCACAAGGCATGAGGCGCCAGCTGCGCAGGAATTCATCACCAAGGCAATCAAGGAGCTTTAAGAGGCACGGGCCATGGTTGGAGAATGTTGGGCCGCGCCACCTAGTGTAGTTGAGAACCCTGACACGGGCACCGAGCTGCGTGTCTGTGTCAGCATACCAGGACTCAACAGGGCTGCGTCGCAGGACCTCTTCTGGTCGTCCTCCGTCGGCAGGCATGCGGGCTACCCCCACAACTACGGCTGCATGTCGTTTGGCCTGTTGAATGTGGGCGCCTCGTACCAACGCTTTGTGCAGCGTGCCATGGCATCTCATGAGGCCAGGCGCCCGGTGGTCCTATCTCAGGAGGTCCCAGATCCGGGCAAGCCCCCCGGACATCGTGAGCCTCCTAGGCCTCAGGAGACATCCGGCTCATGAGGAGCAATCTTCACGACACGTGTCTTCAGCTACCTTGACGCTTCTACAACGCTGGTGCTAGAATAGGGAGCGCGCCCAAGATCAAAATCCTTAAGAACCTTGCCCTCAAGACGAGAGAACCGCCGCAGGCTGCAAGCTAGCTAAGCTAAGTCATCTCATACGTGCCAATGTGAGCCTTGTTATTGATGCTTTATTTGCTCGCGGCCTCCCTTGGGCAAGGAATCCCCCTCTTATTCCTTCAGGAGCCAATTGCACACCAAAGGGGACCTCCTGAGCATCGTGCCTCGAGGGCTCTCACCGGACCTCGGGCCACTCACCTCCTGGCCTTGACCCCGGCATCGCCACTTAGCATACCAGCGATGGCCCAAGCTTTCCTGGGGACTGGGTCCTGTTAGAGCACTAAGCTACAACAAGAGAAAAAAGGAGGCCCGTGCCCAACTGAGAAACCCAAATGTGTTGCAAACCAGGAATATTAACATTAATGTGTAAGCGCCACAGTTCTTACATGCGGTCCCCCGAGTGCCTTCACATTTTTTATGTAGGAAACAAAACAAAAGAAAAGGTCCACCGAGGACCATAGCTTAGGAGGCACTGGCGTCATGGCGCCCAGTCAGCGTCATCCTCCTCTTAGACGCGGGTTTGGCGGCGCGGCAGCTCGTTGTAGTCGTCGTCGCTTGAACTCGACCCAAAGGAGGCATCAGCTACCTCTTGAGCACTGCGTTGGTTTTCCCTTGAAGAAGACAGGGTGATGTAGTAAAGTAGCATAAGTATTTCCCTCAGTTTTTGGGAACCAAGGTATCAATCCAGTAGGAGGCTACACGCAAATCCCTCGTACCTACACAAACAAATAAGAACCTTGCAACCAATGCGATAAAGGGGTTGTCAATCCCATCACGGCCGCTTGCAAAAGTGAGATCTGATAGAGATAATAATAAGATAAATATTTTTGGTATTTTTATGATAAAGATTGAAAAGTAAAGATTGCAAAATAAAGTTGATCGGAAACTTATATGATGGAAAATACACCCGGGGGCCATAGGTTTCACTAGTGGCTTCTCTCAAGATCCTTTTTAGCACGCATCCTAGCGGTTCTTTCTTTGCACCCATCAATGGAAATTCTCTAGGCTTTGAGAGACTCATGATATCATGCTTAGGTGCAATAGATCTAAGTTTCAAAGAATCAACATCAAGAGAAATTCTATCCACGTTCCTAGCCAACTCATCAATCTTAGGCAATTTTTCTTCAAGCAAAGCATTGAAATTGTTTTGGGAAATCATAAATTATTTAACACTAATCTCAAAATCAGAGGGCATCTTATTAAAATTTCCATAAGAGTTGTTGTAGGAATTACCATAATTATTAGAGGAGTTACTAGGAAACGGCCTAGGATTATTCCTCTATGCGCGTTGTTACCAAAATTGTTCCTACCTAGAAAATTCACATCCATAGATGCATTACTATTCTCAATCAAAGTTGACAAAGGCATATCATTAGGATCAATGGGAGCACTCTTATTAGCAAACAATTTCATAAGTTCATCCATCTTTCCACTTAAAACGTTATCTCTTCTATTGCATTAACCTTTTTACTAGTAGATCTTTCGGTGTGCCATTGAGAATAATTAATCATAATATTATCTAGGAGTTTTGTAGCTTCTCCTAAAGTGATTTCCATAGAAGTGCCTCCCGCGGCCGAATCTAAAAGATTTCTAGAAGAAAAATTCAATCCGGCATAACATTTTTGTATGATCATCCATAAATTTAATCCATGTGTAGGGCAATTACGAATCATTAATTTCGTCCTCTCCCAAGATTGTGCAACATGCTCATGATCAAGTTGCTTAAAATTCATTATATCTTTTCTAAGGGAGATGATCTTAGTGGGAGGAAAATACTTAGAGATAAAAGCATCTTTGCACTTATTCCATGAATCAATAATATTTTTAGGCAAAGACGAAAACCAAGTTTTAGCATGATCTCTAAGCAAAAACGGAAATAACTTCAATTTAACAATATCATTATCCATGTCTTTCTTCTTTTGCATATCGCACAAATCAACAAAGTTGTTTAGATGAGTAGTGGCATCTTCCCTAGGAAGGCCAAAGAATTGATCTTTCATGACAAGATTCAAAAAAGGAGCATTAATTTCACAATATTCAGCATCGGTAAGAGGAGCAATCAGCGTGCTAAGAAGATCATTGTTGTTGGTATTGGAGAAATCACACAATTTAGTATTATATTGAGCCATCGTGACAAACAATCCAACACACAAGCACACAAGAGGCAAGCAAAAAAGAGGTGAATGGGAAAAAGAGGGCGAATAAAACGGCAAGGGTGAAGTGGGCGAGAGGAAAATGAGAGGCAAATGGCAAATAATGTAATGCGAGGGATAAGAGTATTTGATGGGTACTTGGTATGTCTTGACTTGTGCATAGACCTCCCCGGCAACGGTGCCAGAAATCCTTCTTGCTACCTCTTGAGCACTGCGTTGGTTTTCACTTGAAGAGGAAAGGGTGATGCAACAAAGTAGCATAAGTATTTCCCTCAGTTTTTGAGAACCAAGGTATTAATCCAGTAGGAGGCTACATGCAAATCCCTCGTACCTACACAAACAAATAGGAACCTTGCGACCAACGCGATAAAGGGGTTGTCAATCCCTTCACGGCAACTTGGAAAAGTGAGATCCGATAGAGATAAAGATAAGATAAATATTTTTGGTATTTTTATGATATAGATTGAAAAGTAAAGATTGCAAAATAAAGTAGATCGGAAACTTATATGATGGAAAATAGACCCAGTGGCCATAGGTTTCGCTAGTGGCTTCTCTCAAGATAGCATAATTATTACGGTGGGTGAGCAAATTGCTGTTGAGCAATTGATAGAAAAGTGCATAGTTATGAGAATATCTTGGCATGATTATGTATATAGGCATCATGTCCGCAACAAGTCGATCGAAATGATTCTGCATCTACTACTATTACTCCACACATCGACCGACATCCAGCATGCATCTAGAGTATTAAGTTCATAATAACAGAGTAACGCATTAGGCAAGTTGACATGATGTAGAGAGATAACTCAAGCAATATGATATAACCCCTTCTTTTTATCCTCGATGGCAACAATACAATATGTGCCTTGCCACCCCCGCTGTCACTAGGAAAGGACACCGCAAGATTGAGCCCAAAGCTAAGCACTTCTCCCATTGCAAGAAAGATCAATCTAGTAGGCCAAACCAAACTGATAATTCGAAGAGACTTGCAAAGATAACCAATCACACATAAAATAATTCAGAGGAGATTCAAATATTGTTCATCGATAATCTTGATCATAAACCCACAATTCATCGGATCTCGATAAACGCACCGCAAAAAGAATTACATCGAATAGATCTCCAAGAAGATCAAGGAGAACATTGTATTGAGATCCAAAGAAAGAGAAGAAGCAATCTAGATAGTAACTATGGACCCGAAGGTCTGTGATAAACTACTCAAACTTCATTGGAGAGGCTATGGTGTTGATGTAAAAGTCCTCCGTGATCAATTCCCCGCCAAGGGCCATGAACGCACCGAGCTAACTTATACTAATCATGCCAGGCGAGAACTTTTTTGATGACTAATAACATAAATGCTGAAATGTAAGAAGGAAACATTCATATAGGGGCACAAATCTCGTGGTCCGTTACACACCCCCGAGGGGTTTTTCCATGATTCTTCATGCAGGAAACAAAAATGAAGACGTGGCCTCCCGATGACTGCTGCTCCTGAGGCTTAGCTCCACCATCCCCTACGCCTAGTCTGAGTCCTCCTCCTACTTGACGCGAGCATGGTGGTGCGGTGACTCGACGTCCTTCTGAGCTAGGGTGTGATGGCGTGGCAGCTTACCACCCTCCTAGGTCCGGGCGCAGCGATGGGGCAGCACGTCATAGTCATCGTCGCTCGAGTTTCCTTCGCAAGAGTGTCCACTGCTGCTGGAAGTGCCGCGGCCAAGGGCAAGTTCACCGCTGAGGACGTCACGGCCGTGCTAGCCATCGTCGTCCGAAGGGTGGTCGCTGTCGTCGCCGTCGAATTCGGGGCAACTCCCCAGGAGACTCTCGTCCTCCCGAAGACCCTGAGAAAGAGCGTCATACTTAAAGTGGAGGTTACGCGTCCCCTTCGGACCACAGGCGCGGGCAAATGACTGCCATCCATGGGTCAGCAACACGTGGCTAATGGAGTTGACCGCAACCTCTGCCCACGAGGACCCATTGTAGTAGCCTTCAGGCTACAGCCGCAGCCTGACGGGTCCCGCCACCGGCAGCTCCTTTGCGAAGGAGCTCGGAAGCAGAAGCCAGGTGACTAGAGGGACCTCCACCTGTACGACGAACTCGCAGGCTGTGTCGCTCGAGCGCACGCGCGGGCGCAGTGTCCGGGTGGCCAGGTCACGTCTTCCCACTCAGTCGCGACTGCCATGGCCTCCGCAACTGCCCCCCCCAGGGAGGCTCCTCTGCCGGCTATTGGAGCTAATGCAGGCTGCCAGAGGCAGACGCCCACGGCCCCGCGATGATGTCATCGGTATGGCCGCAGATTTGCGGGGACGGCCGCGCCCTCTCTTGGGCGGCGGCTCCTCCCGCGCCTCCTTGGGTGCCTTACCCTCCTCTTCAATCGAGAACTGCCTAGCCAGCGCCATGGCTGCTTTGGCGAGGTGGTGGATGTGGTGGAGATTGGAGAACGAAGAAGCAAGAAGATGAAGATGGGCTAGGGGGCTCCGCCCCCACCCTTTTATAGGAAGTCGAAAGCAAACTGGTGCCCCTCCATGTTCCGAGTGATGATCACCCTGCTGCGTGCACCAGGTAGTTGTCAAGTTGGGGCGGTGGCTGAGGCAGCATGGTGAAACGGTGGCGTCCGCGTCCGGTCTGGCGCCACACGTCAAGCCTGGAGCACAGGCGATTGGGGCCCGCGGCGCTTCGACTCTGCCCCTTGGCTTCTCCTGGAAGCCAGTTTCGGGTGTGCCTGGGGCCCGGGGGCTACTTTCTATCGTGGGAAACCACGACCACCTATGGGGCCAAGGGTCCCTTGCTGGTTCGGCAGGGGGGATGTCACATTGCACAAAGAGCAGCCAAGCATGGAGCAGAACGACAGAAATCACACAAACAATTTTACCCAGGTTCGGGCTGCCGCGAGGTATAAAACCCTACTCCTGCTTTGGTGGATTAATGGTGGAAGAATGGTGGTGGAGCATAGTACACTTACCTAGTAGGGGCTATAGTGGTACTCGCATATGAGTGTGTGGGTGTCCGATCATCTCACCTCTTCTACGGTTGCCACAGGCCTCCTTTTATAGATTAAGGGGTCACCACAGTGCCAAATCAGTCATTATGCACTGATAATATAGCAAGCAGTGCTATCATACCTAACTATGCAGGCTGATAGAGGGCATTAAAAGCACCACTCAATGTCACACCGTTGTTCGCGCGGCAAGCCTTGCCGGGCTATTTTGCCAGCTTCGCGCCTGCTTGCCTGACATGTCGCAGGACGGGTGTCATTTGTAGGTATTCCTGTAGAAACAGGCTGCCATGTGGTGAATGACTGCCACTTAATCACTTTGCGACTTGACACCGCACTGATTGATGACGTGGGTCGTGGTGGAGTCGTTGGTGAGGTGGATTTGCCTGCGCGAGCCCCGGCAGGCCCTTCCGGGACGTCTTGGATGTTATGTTTCGGGGGTGGCTCCTCCCTCGCTGAGCTTGCCTGCCCGACAAGGGAGGCTTTTCTCCTGGTGGTATCTCACTTCTCTAGCTTGACCTTGGTCCTCTTGATCTGCATGTTAGCCCCTCGAAGATCTTGGTCTCTTGTACTCTGGCACGGCCCGGTGCCATAGTCTTCTTCCCGTGACTGTGGACGGTCTGGGCAACAGACCCAGGGTTTGTTGCATCGATAGAAGCCCCCGGGCCTACCCTGATCACGTTGTCGAGTGTCATCGGGGTAGGCCCTAATAAGTGCACAGGCAGGGGCGCCGAAGAGGCTGGTCTCTTGATGTCTTCTTTGCTTCTTCATTCATCTTGATCCTGGTCCAGTTTCCAGTTTTCCCATGCGTCATGCGCAATGTTATGAAAAAACTCAAATCGTGGCCCACAGGACGCCAGCATCCCACGATCGCGGGATGGAAACTGCCATCCCACTTGCCTCCATGCTTCCGGCGCACCCGCCATGTGTACTCCATGCATTAGGAGGGGTAGGTGGTGGATGCGGAGAGCATGTGTGTGAGTGCCATGGTAGAAAACTAGGTGTCACTGGTTGGAGCAGCGGGTCAGTCCTGACTCCCTGCGCCACTGGATGGGCAGGGAGAACGTATTGGAGGAGCAGGGTAGCCGCCCCCTGAGCGAGAGGCCAACCCCTGCCTCATCGTTCTATAAAAGGACGTAGGAGCGGGGCGTCTTCATACGCACCTGCTACTTCTTCTTATTCTTCTACTTGTTCTTCTTCTTCTTCTTCTTCTTCTTCTTCTTCTTCTTCCTCCATAGTCTTTCTTCACTCGCCATTGTGAGAGGACGAGGGCGCGGTGGTATTCCAACGGCAGCGGAGAGGGATTCTGCTCAACAACTTATTCCCCTTCCTCTAGACCCCATGGCTCCGGAACCCGCTATGAGAAGCGAAGGGAGGGGGCGTGGTCATGGCCGCTGCGGTGATCAAGGAAGAGGAGGACGGGGTGGCGCTTTGGCCACACCTGCAGTGGTGGCTCCCCTCGGATGGAAGGCCACATCGGAGATCAGCCTCGACAGTTCGTCATCAGGCTGTACAAACCTCTGTTCGGCCACCTCCGTCTCCCTACTCTATTCTCACAGGAAATGGAGCTTGAACTACCATGCGCTCTGAGGCTACACATGAGGGGCTGTGGGAATAGCGGCATGTGGGTTGATGTCGACTTCCCCGCTCCCCATGTCATGTACTTCCGTCACGGTTGGAAGACCTTTGCCCGATCTCATAGCTTGTCGAAGGGGCGTGTTCTCTAGTTTAAATTAATGGAGAGTGACCTAGTCTCCGTTAAGATCTTCGGGCGCTCGGGAATTCGCTTAGGGTGCTGTGCGGAGAGCTCCACCGATGACAAAAGCTCCTCCTCGAGCGAAGGCCACGAGGAGGACAGTGGCAGCGATGATGGCAGCAATGGGGCGGGAAGGCGATGACTCTGACTCTGGTTGACTGCCGCCCGCACCATCTTCATCAGGTGGTAGCACAATCATCTGCATCTCCTCCCCGGCAAGGCAATTTGGCGGGGAGTTGGATGTAGAGGTGGGGGTGGTGGCTCCCACCTTCCTCCAGTGACCTCCCAGCTGGACCCCAACAGGCTTCCTCTCGGGCTACAGCTCCGTTGGCCCTACCGCGCCCTTCTGGTCTTGGTGGTGGCGGTTGTTGGGTCGCCTTCGGCTTGCTCTCCATCGACGCGTTCGCCGACGTCTCCCGCGCCCGTCGGGCTCCCTCTCTTGGGACCCGATGTGGTCAGGCTGGGCTTCCGCCTAGGCGCCTCTTTTGCCCTCTTTGCCTTCACCTGTCATGCCTGGGAGGAGAGGGACAAGCAAGGGGATCACGGGGCACTTATCTTTTTTCAATCTTAAATCTGTAGGCACTTGCCAAATTTTAATTCAAATAATGTAATGTCTCAAGTCCATGTTTGTGTTCTGTAAGGCTTGTACTTGTATGATCAGCATATTAATGAAAAAGATGAGACTTGCCGGGAAATCGTGCATGTATATGTCCATAATAAACGAGTCTTCCGCGGCAAGCTATCCTGTCGGTACCCTTTTTGTTTTGTTGTCGGGGGCCGGAGTCTACCGGACGAAAAAATAAAGGGACCAGCCCCCCGTCAACCCTTTTTCATCAAAGGCTACTGCGACCACCCAGGCCGAAGGAACGTTCAAGCCAAGAGTAGGAGCACCTAAGCTTCGAAGAGTGGCGAGGTTTTCTCATGCACCAGTTTCAGCTTATAGAGCACTTATGGACAGGAGGTAGAACTTATCTGTTTAGCTTGCCGGGGATCCGCAGTGCTGGTCCATCTCCTCAACTCCTTGTAGAAGCCAAGTTCACGGTAGGAACCTGCATCTTCATGTCAATCAGAATGATGCAGGATGTGATCCTATCTATATGCAACTGCAAATGCTTATGCAATGCTCTTGGAATGATCATCCATTCATGCCAGGGCCCCCAAGTGCTTCATTTATTTCTCTGGTGCTCCGGGTCATCGCCCTAGCTTTGTACAAGGGGTTACATGCAACTGAGGCAAGGCCTGTAGAAAAGGATGGCTGCAGGGCAGGGCCCAACAGCCGCGCCAATATTCCATGAGGTTTGAAATTGAATGCCATGTCCCATCTCCAGACGGACTGCGCCAGGTCTGGTGACTCATACTACCCGGTAAGGGCGTTCCCACTTTGGCGTCAACTTTTATGTACCCTTAGCCGACTGAATGCACCTAAGGACAAGGTGGCCTTCCTCAAAACACCAGGCATGAACCCTACGGCTATGATAGCGATGCAGGTCTTGCTGATAGCACGAAACATGCATAGCAGCCCGGAGACGGTTTTCTTTGAGTAGCACATCATCATCATGTAGGTGCTGATCTTGCGGTACTTCAACATAGGCAAGCACTCGAGGCGACACGTAAATGAGTTCCATGGTGATAAGTGCTTCTTCCCCATAGACCAAGGAGAAAGGAGTCTGCCTGGTAGCTCGATTTGGTATCGTTCTGAGGGACCAAAGGACTACCAGTAGCTCATGGATCCACCGTCTGACATGCTTCCGCAGCGTATCAAAGGTTCTTGTGTTGAGTCCCCGCGGCACTCTGGTGTTCGCCCTCTCTGCTTGTCCATTGCTTCTGGGATGTGCGATAGAGGCAAATGAGACCTTGCTTCCAAGTGTACAAACATATTACATGAAGGCGCGGCTCGTGAACTGGGTGCCGTTGTCGGTAATGCACTACAAAAAAAAGACACATCACTGACATTTTGGGCCGAACGAATTTTTTTTCTGTCATACATATGACACTTCTATGACGATAATTGTGAAAAAACCCTGTATCATCATAGATGTGGTGGGCTCCTACTTCTATGACAAAAAATCATGACAGAAAATGGGCTTTTCGTCCTGGGCGGGCCGGAGACGCAGCTGCATGACATTCTTTGGTCCGTCCATGACGGAAAAAACCGCGATGCGCGTTTCTCTCGTACGTACGCACGTGTGTGCGAGGCATTGGCTCTAACTGAAGCCGAGCGAGGCGTTGGGCTCTAACAGAACCCGAGCGATTGCACTGCTGGCTACGCGTTACTGAACCCGAGTGATCGATCGATGGCTGTTAACTGAACCCGATGGAGCGATTCTTTAGCTACTGCTGCTAATTGAAGCGGATCGATTGGATGAACAACGAGCATTGCGGGGGGGGGGGGGGGGTTGGATGAACAGTTAGCGGTGGTGTTGCCTCTCGATGAACAGGAACCCGTGGTGTTGAGGGCTGGATGAACAGTAGCCGGTGGAGGGGTGGCTGTGGAGGGGTGGTTGAACAGGACCCCGTGGTGTGGAGGGCTGGATGAACAGTAGATGGTGGAGGGGTGCCCGTGGAGGGGTGGTTGAACAGTAGCCGGTGGAGTAGCGTGCGGTGGAGGCTAGATGAACAGGAGCCCGTGGAGGCTGGAGGAGGTCAACGGTAGCCCGTGGAGGCTAGAGGAGGTTGACGGTGGAGATGAAGAGTATCCCGTTGAGTCCCATTTTGCGGTACGCCACACCCCCCCCCCCCCCCGTTTCGACCGTAGCGCTCCAACAGAAGTCCGTTTCGTCCGTTTTGCGGTACGCCACACCCCTCCCGATCAACAGTACCCCCGTTTCGACCGTAGGAGGTCCGTTTCCTCTGTTTTGCGCTACGCCACACCCCTCCCGATCAACAGGACCACCATTTCGACCGTAGGAGGTCCGTTTCCTCCGTTTTGCGGTACGCCAGGCCCCTCCCGATCAACAGGACCCTGTTTCGAACGTGGCCGGTCGAACTCAAGGCCGTTTCCTCCGTTGTGCGGTACGCCAGGCCTCGTTTCCATCGCCTGTTCCGTCCAAGCCCTCCCGATGAACACGACCACGCATTCCGTTCCGACCCAGCCGGTTGGCTCCCCATGAACACGACGACGACGCTATTTCTCCGTTCTGACCCAGCATGTACGTATGCGCGAGTAGGCATTCGAGACCCTGCCCGTATGTACGTACGTGGCCGTATTTTCTTTCTAGCACCCTTGCAGATGTACGCACATGTACATTCTACGTGCGTGCCTCTACTACGACGTGTGCGCGCCTCTACTACGACACGTGCGCGCCTCTACATCGACCAATATATATGTACGTACAAGTCCGCGACCAGAATGACAATGCTACGTACGCTTCGACCAGGTGGGTCCCGACTGTCAGGCAGTTCCTTGCCTGCGAAGATGTAGCTAGTGTTCCCTCAAAAAAAAAGATTTAGCTGGTGGGTCCCAGCAGTTAGGGGGCGAATCGTTTTGTTTTGCCCGGACGCACTTCCTTGCGTGCGAAGATGTAGCTGGTGGGTCCCAGCAGTCAGTAGGGCAAATCGTTTTTTTGCGAAATACGGTGGCCTGTCCGGTGGGTCCCTGCTGTCAGGTGGAGGAATCATTATTTTGCGCGTAATAATGAGGTACTTCCTCGCGGCGGCCGTGGACCCAGCTGTCAGCCTCTCCACGTACAGTCAACGTCCAATGGAAGTCATTCCTTGACCATGTTGACCACGCCGCACCGAGAGCACCACGGTGGTGGACGACGACGAGGCTTAGGAAGGGGACGACTCGGAGACGGGGAAGACGCAGCAGTGGATGCCCACGCGAAGAGGAGTACGAGGATTCACTGGTTCGGCTGCGGTGTGAGGCTGGTGTCACCACAGAATAACAGGGGGTGTGAGTGAGTAGAGGGATGGCCTGGACAGCGGTGGGAGTAGTAGGGGGCGGTGAGGCCTCCACGGCATCACAGCCGGCCACAGGAGGCTGGAGCACGCGACACGACCGGCGCTGGTTTGGGCGGCTGGAGCACGAAGACCAGAGGTTGAAGAAGCACTACGGCCGTTGGATGAACATCGTACGGTAACAGGAGCTAGAATCGTTCATATTGACTAAGTTGACAAAGCCCTCCGTCCTCGTCAACTTGGTAGGCCCACAAGTCAGCCTCCCACTATCCTGGGTTCCAGCTGGCAGGGGGAGTATTCATTTTTTTGTGCGTAATAAGGAGGCACTTCCTTGCGTGCGAAGATAGCTGGTGGGTCCAACATGTCAGCTGGGGGCATGTTTTTTTGCAAAATACAGAGGCCCTTCCGGTGGGTCCCAGATGTCAGGTGGAGGAATAATTATTTTGCGCGTAATAAGGAGGCACTTCCTTGCTGCGGCCGTGGATCCAGCTCTCAGCCTCTCCACGTACAGTCCCACGTCCGATGGAAGCCATTCCTTGACCACGTAGACCACGCCGCGCCGAGAGCACTAGGGCGGTGGACGACGGTGAGGCCTAGGAAGGGAACGACACGGAGGCAGGGAAGACTCGGCAGTAGTTTCCCACACGGAGGGGAGTACGAGTGTACGAGGGTTTACTGGTTCGTCTGCCCTCGCCGAGAATAACAACAGGTGTGTCCATGTGTGTGAGTAGAGGGATGGCTAGGCCAGCGATGGGAGTACAGTGGGGCGGTGAGGCCTGCGCGGCAGCACAGCCGGCCACGGGAAGGAGGGAGCAGGCAGTCCCGTCGGCGCTTGTTTGAGCGGCTGGAGCAGGAAGAGCAGAGATTGAAGAAGCACGACGTCCGTTGGATGGACATCGTACGGTCAATGGAGCTAGAATCGTTCATATTGACTAAGTTGACAAAGCCCTCTGTCCCCGTCAACTTGGTAGGCCCACAAGTCAGCCTCCCACCATGGTGGGTCCCAGCTAGCAGGGGGAGTATTCATTTTTTTGTGCATAATAAGGAGGCACTTCCGATGGGTCCGAGCTGATAGCGGGGGGAATGTTTTTTTTGAGAAATACGGTGGTCCGTCCGGTGGGTCCCAGCAGTCAGGGGCAAACGTTTTTTTCGTGAAATATGGTGGCCCGTCCGGTGGGTCACAGCAGTCAGGGGGGAAACGTTTTTTCCGCGAAATACTGGTGGCCCGTTCGGTGGGTCCCTCCTGTCGGGTGGAGGAATAATTATTTTGCGCGTAATAAGGAGGCACTTCCTTGTGGCTGCCGTGGACCCAGCTGTCAGCCTCTCCATGTACAGTACTCTTCCGATAGAAGTCGATCATTGACCACATTGACCACACCGTGCCGAGAGCACCAGGGCAGTGGACGACGGCGAGGCCTAGGAAGGGGACGACGCGGAGCTGGGAAAGACGCGGCAGTGGATGCCCACGCGGAGAGGAGTACGAGGGTTCACTAGTTCGGCTGCGGTGTGAGGCTGCCGTCGTCGCAGAATAACAGGGGGAGTGGGTGAGTGGAGGGATGGCCTGGCCAGCAGTGGGAGTAGTATGGTCGGCGCTGCTTTGGGCGGCTGGGGCAAGAAGATCAGAGGTTGAAGAAGCACTACGGCCGTTGGATGGACACCATTGACCATGCCGCGCCGAGAGGACCAGGGCGGTGGACGACGGCGAGGCCTACGAAGGGAATGACAGGGAGCCGACGAAGAGACGGCAGTGGCTGCCCACACGGTGGAGAGTACGAGGGTTGACTGGTTCGGCTGCCGTCGCCAGAAAATAACAGGAGGTGTGGGTGAGTAGAGGGATATACAGGCCAGGGATGCGAGTATGATGGGGCCGTGAGGCCTGCCCGGCAGCACTGCCGGCCACGGGAGGCGGGAGCAGGCGGTTCTGACGGCGCTAGTTTGGGCGGCTGGGGCAGGAAGATCAGAGACTGAAGAAGCATGATTGCCGTTAGATTGACATCTAACGGTCTGACGCTGGTAGTGTCGATTGTTGACTAACTTTCTTTTTTAAGAAACCTTTTGTATGCATGAACTTAGTAGGCCCACAAGTCAGCCTCCGAATTTGTGGCAGAGAACATAAAGCCCATTTGCTATTTTTTACAATTTGCAGCCCATTTGCTATTTTTTATAATTTGCAGCCCATTTGCTAATTCTTAAGTAATTTATTACAGCCCATTTTCTGCCCAGGACCACGGTCAAAAAGTTCAACCTTATTTTGCATATTTCAGTGGATTCCATACTGTTGTAATCCCGAAATGATAAACATTTTTTTAAGAACTTATTGATTTGCCAAAAAAATCGTTTTGTTTTTGTAAGCGAATAATACGTGGGACAATTGAGTTGGTTTAAGGGAAAACCAGTGGTAAAAAATCAGCGCTGGGTGGGAAAAAACAACAAAAATAAGGATGTAAATATGGAAAGGGAATTTTATGTGTTTTCAATGTAATGATACGTGTATATGAACTAGTAAAACTATAGGTAGAGATTAGAAAACGGATGTAGGTCATGCGTTTCAAGAGGAATATAGAACTGGGCTGTGTGTTTGATTCAGTAACAAAACTGCCTGAATGTTGTAAGACAAAATATAACTAACGCTGGCGGGCCAGAGGCCTGTAGATACCTGCTGGATCTTTGTGCCCCATTGTCGTCATGGGCTAGGCCTGTTAAAAACAAAACCAACCCTGGTCAGTCTACAGCCCAGTTGAAACTTGCTCGACCAGAAAAAACAATATACATGCTCAATAAACGAGAGAATTATGCAAGCATAGACTGATAACTGAGATGCAGCACGGATATTGTTTTTTCATCGTGATAATAAGTGCATGCACTTGTTTCGAAAAAACTGCAGAACTGGGAATTCGAATGGCGGGTGCTTATGCTACCCATCAAATAAAAATCAGGTGCCTGAGAATTCGTTTCAAAACAAATGATTCAGCTTTATATCCACATCGACCCTCGGCATGATGGTTGGAAGCAAATGCAAGTTCATACCAAAAGATCATTAACAACAATACCAACTTGCGGATGACAAGGTAGTACAACTACCAATACCAAACTACTCCTGGCCCTAGTGTTCGTCTGGTAGAAAATCTTGCAAAGGACCTGCTCCCGCTCCTTCTCTTGCTCCAGGTCCCCGATGTGGTACTGGTGCATCACCCAGTTGGTCCTCTGCTGGTCGAAGTTCTTGTTGGTGTGCAGCACCAGAACCTTTTTTGCTGCCCATCTGCTGGCCGTTGACCATCACAGGCAAGGTATTGCGAGTCTTGTGCCACATCGCGTGCATGCCGCACTCCGACTGTATCTTGCGACGCGTCCATGTGCCCCTTTTGAACGCCCTGGAATTGCACTGGAAGAAATGCTTCCTTAGACCACTCAGTGTGATACCTACAGTATTGTGGAATACAGGTTTTAGTGTACCTAGTTGGCATTTTCATAACATCTTTGGCATGTTGTAGTCACTTGTTTCACTTTTTATTAACTGTCAAATTGTAATTGTTTCACCAGGTCTGCGTCTAAAATGAAAAATAGAGCTATAAACAAAGGAATATGTTTGTGCAAGTAGACGGACGATCGGTGTCTTACCTGGATGTTTCTCATGTTGGGTACAGCATATGCCGTGCTCGCTGAGGGAGTCCTGGAGTAGGGGGTGTCCGGATAGACGAACTATCATCTTCGGCCGGACTCCTGGACTATGAAGATACAAGATTGAAGACTTCGTCCCGTGTCTGGATGGGACTTTCCTTGCCGTGGAAGGCAAGCTTGGCGATACGGATATGTAGATCTCCTACCATTGTAACCGACTCTATGTAACCCTAACCCTCTTCGGTGCCTATATAAACCGGAGGGTTTTAGTCTGTAGGACGAAGAACAATCATACCATAGGCTAGCTTCTAGGGTTTAGCCTCTCCGATCTCGGTGTAGACGACTCTTGTACTACCCATATCATCAATATCAATCAAGGAGGAGTAGGGTTTTACCTCCATTGAGAGGGCCCGAACCGGGGTAAAAACATCGTGTCCCTTGTCTCCTGTTACCATCCGCCTAGATGCACAGTTCAGGACCCCCTACCTGAGATCCGCCGGTTTTGACACCAACATTGGTGCTTTCATTGAGAGTTCCTCTGTGTCGTCATCTTTAGGCCCGATGGCTCCTCCGATCATCAACAACGATGCGGTCCAGGGTGAGACTTTTCTCCCTGGATAGATCTTCGTATTCGGCGGCTTTGCATTGCGGGCCAATTCGCTTGGCCATCTGGAGTTGATTGAAAGCTACGCCCCTGGCCATCAGGTCAGATTTGGAAGTTTGAACTACACGGCCGACGTCCGCGGAGACTTGATCTTCGACGGGTTCGAGCCACAGCCAAGCGCGCAGCACTGTCACGATGGGCATGATCTAGCTCTGCCGCCGAACAGTGCCCTGGAGGCCGCACCAGTGTCCACTCCGACCCTTAGCTCGGAGCCGACTGCACCGATCGAGGACGGGTGGCTGGTTGCCGCCTCGGGGGCTGCTACCTCTACGGTGATTGAGCCAAACACCAACCCTATCCTTTGCAAAGCTCGTGACTCCAAGGTGCCGGACTCCTCTCCGGACTCCGAACCTCCCGTGCCCCTGCCAATCGAATCCGATTGGGCGCCCATCATGGAGTTCACCGCCGTGGACATCTTTCAACACTCGCCCTTTGGCGACATCCTGAACTCAGTAAAGTCTCTCTCTTTATCTGGAGAGCCCTGGACGGACTATGGTCAGGAAGGTTGGGATGCGGACGACGAAGAAATTCAAAACCCACCCACCACCCACTTCGTGGCCACTGTCGATGATTTAACCGACATGCTCGACTTCGACTCCGAAGACATCGATGGTATGGATGATGATGCAGGAGATGACCAAGAACCAGCGCCTACAGGGCACTGGAAGGCCACCTCGTCATACGAAATTTACATGGTGGACATCCCAAAAGATGGGAATGGCGATGGAACAACGGAGGATGACCCCTCCACGAAACAGCCTAAGCGCCGGCGTCAGCGGCACCGCTCTAAATCCCGCCACAGCAAAAACGGTGATTCCGGCACGGGAGACAATAACACCCCGGACAGTGCCGAAGACAACTCCCTCTAGGAGGATTCAGTGCGGGAGGATGGAGAAGCCAGCCCTCATGAGAGAGCAGCAGGCAGAGAGGTAGAGGACAATAGTTACATGCCTCCCTCCGAAGACGAGGCAAGCCTCGACGACGACGAAATTGTCGTGCCTGAGGATCCCGTCGAACAAGAATGTTTCAAACACAGGCTTATGGCCACGGCAAGCAGCCTCAAGAAAAAGCAGCAACAGCTTAGAGCTGACCAAGACTTGCTAGCTGACAGATGGACTGAATTCCTTGTGGCCGAAGAGTATGAACTCGAACGCCCCTCCAAGAGCTACCCAAAACGCAGGCTGCTACCCCGATTAGAGGAGGAAGCATCTAAATCTACATCACCAGCGCATAATACGGCCGACCGGCCACCTCGTGGCCGCGACAGAGAGGCCTCTCGGCCCTCCACTCAAGCCGCACCCCGGCGCCACTCAAAAATACCAAGGCGCGGGAAAATGCACCAGACTTGCAAGATATATTGGAGGACAAGGCAAGGCAAACAAGATCGATCTATGGATCGCGTGGGCGCCCCACGATACGTGATGATAACTGTCACGCCGGATATGGCAATTCCGGCCGGGCCGAACACAGTAGACAAAGTTCATTTGAGCTACGTCGTGATATAGCCCAATACAGAGGCGCCGCACACCCACTATGCTTCACAGACGAAGTGATGGATCATCAAATCCCTGAGGGTTTCAAACCCGTAAACATTGAATCATACGATGGCACAACAGATCCTGCGGTCTGGATCGAGGACTATCTCCTTCATATCCACATGGCCCGCAGTGATGATCTACACGCCATCAAATACCTCTAACTCAAGCTTAAAGGACCAGCTCGGCATTGGCTTAACAGCTTGCCAACGAAATCAATTGGTTGTTGGGAAGACCTTGAAGCCACATTCCTCGACAACTTCCAAGGCACCTATGTGCGACCACCAGACGTCGATGACCTAAGCCACATAATTCAGCAGCCAGAGGAATCGGCCAGACAATTCTGGACACGGTTCCTAACCAAGAAAAATCAAATCGTCGACTGTCCGGATGTAGAGGCCCTCGCACTCTTCAAACATAACATCCGTGACGAGTGGCTTGCCCGGCACCTAGGACAGGAAAAGCCGAAATCCATGGCAGCCCTCACAACACTCATGACCTGCTTCTGCACGGGAGAGGATAGCTGGCTAGCTCGTAGTAACAATATGACCAAGAGCCCTGGTAATTCGGATACCAAGGACAATAACGGCAGGTCGCGTCGCAACAAGCACAAGCGCCGTATTAATGGCGATAATACTGAGGATACGACAGTCAATGCCGGATTCAAAGGCTCTAAACCCGGTCAGTGGAAAAATCCATTCAAAAGAAATACTCCGGGCCCGTCCAATTTGGACCGAATACTCGATCGCTCGTGCCAAATACACGGCACCCCCGAAAAGCCAGCCAATCACACCAACAGGGATTGTTGGGTGTTCGAGCAGGCAGGCAAGTTAAATGCCGAAAACAATGACAAGGGGCTGCATAGCGATGACGAGGAGCCCCGGCCGCCGAACAATGGAGGACAGAAGGGCTTCCCCCAACAAGTGCGGACGGTGAACATGAGATACGCAACCCACATACCCAAAAGGGAGTGGAAGCGTGCACTAAGGGACGTATATGCCAGTCGCCCCAAAGTTCAATCCGTGGTCCTCATGCCCGATCACTTTTGATCGAAGGGGCCACCCCACTAGCATCCGCCATGGCTGATTCGCAGCATTGGTTCTAGACCCAATCATTGACGGATTTCACCTCACTAGAGTCCTGATGGACGGCGGCAGCAGCCTGAACCTGCTTTATCAGGATATAGTGAGCAAGATGGGCATAGACCCCACAAGGATTAAACCCACAAAGACGACCTTCAAAGGTGTCATACCAGGTGTAGAGGCCAACTGTACAGGCTCAGTTACACTTGAAGTGGTCTTCGGATCACCAGATAACTTCCGAAGCGAGGAATTAATCTTTGATATAGTCCCGTTCCGCAGCGGCTATCACGCACTGCTCGGACGAACCGCATTTGCAAAGTTCAATGCGATGCCGCACTGCGCATACCTCAAGCTCAAGATGCCAGGCCCCCGAGTAGTCATTACGGTCAACGAAAACACCGAACGCTCCCTCCGAACGGAGGAGCATACGGCGGGCCCTCGCGGTAGAAGTACAAAGCAACCTCTTAAGGCAATTCTTGATTCCAGCTATTAAACGTCCGGACACCGTTAAGCGCGCCCGGAGTAACCTACAACAAGACCGCCTGGCACGTTCCGAGCACGTGTAGCAATGCGGCCCCAACCCCAACCCTCGCGAAATTGCGAAACCAGTAATACGCGTACATAATTACGCTCTAGAAATACCATGGGCACAGGGGGAGGGGCATGACCACTTCAGGCCGAGAATGCGGCTCAACCGCACCAGTGACTCCCAATTGTGTCATCCTTTTTTTTCTCTTACTTTCAGGACTCCTTTCTCAAGAAGCCCTGTCCAGCAATAGAATCACCGAACACACAATGCAAAAGCCAGGGAAGCAGAAAGCTACGTCGAGTGTCCAGGTGGTCTCTATAACGAGCAGTATACTTGTTTTACATATCATCACGCAGCTCGCTCCTGGAGGGAGACATGGCAAATAGTCCCGTCCCTTGCTTATCGCACTATTTGTATCGTTTTGCTTTTACCGCAGCTTTTTTGAATAAACAATGCATAGCTTTTGCCTATTATTGCATTCCTTTTTTTATTTTATCTATACATGTTCACATATGACATGTTGCACCCGTACGGTTTGGTACGGCCAAATACACCAGGGGCTTAAGTACCCCAAAATATGGTGTGATAAGTCCGAACACTTTCACAGGTGCGGCACCCCAAACTTATAGCATTATATGCATCAGCTCCGAATCATGTCTTGGGTCAATAGTTGGGTTTTCCCGGCTCCCATGTTTTGGTACCTTACGTTCCGTTATATCGGCTAAGGTAGCGCTGGCAGAACCACTGCGATTGTGCCCCGGTTGAGCTGGATTAAGCACCTCAGTGGATAAAGCTAAAACTAACCGTCATGATAGGGCAAGAGACGGTCATTGTTCAAGAGGTTTTCCGAGTCCCTAAAGACTTATGCCGCTTAGAGCGAGGAGTCGGCTTTGTCCGGCCCAGGCGTGGATAGCGCCCCGAACTCGGTCTTCCGAATACTAGGGGCTTCGCCGAAATTTAAAATTATAGAATTCTATGGCTAAGTGAGAGTGTTCAAGCATTATAGTCCGGTTGCCTTGTTCATTGCGTTGAGCGCCTCCCTCGAAGACCCAAGAATGGGAAAAAGAGCGCTCAAGTTTATCCTGAACACCCCAGGACTCGTGGCATGGGGGCAGAAGCCGACGACTCGCCATCTCTCAAATTTAATAAATAGCCGCATAGAAGGTAATATTTTAAATTCACAAGCGTTGCTTAGCGCATATGAACAAGTCTTCAAGCGTACAGGATAACAAATGCGAGTTCACTCAAAAATTACATCTTTGGAGCATTCACCCGCTATAAGGCGGGCACCCTTCAGGACGCTCCCATAATACATCTCGGGCTTGCGATACTCCCTGCCTGGCGGTGGAGCGTCCGTCACAAGCTTCTCAGCATCCATCTTGCCCCAATGCACTTTAGCACGGGCAATGGCCCTACGGGCACCTTCGATACAGACGGAGTGCTTGATGACTTCAATCCATGGACAGGCGTCCACCAGCCGCCTCACTGGCCCGAAGTAGCTCCCAGGCATGGCTTCCTTAGGCCACAGCCGAACTATGAGGACCTTCATGGCCTGTTCGGCCACCTTATGTAGCTCGACCAGCTGCTTCAGTTGGTCGCTCAGGGGCACCGGGTGTCCGGCCTCAGCATACTGAGACCAGAACACCTTCTCCGTCAAGCTCCCTTCCTCGGCCCGATAGAATGCGGCAGCGTCGGACACACTGCGGGGCAGATCTGCGAATGCTCCTGCAGAGCTATGGATTCGGGTAAGTAACAAGCAATTCACTTTCACGTGCTTGCTTTGCATGAAGAATGCCTTACCCGCTGCTATCTTCTTTAGTGCCTCAATTTCCTGGAGGGCTTTTTGGGCTTCGGCCTTAGCGTCTTTGGCGCTCTCAAGAGCCGACGCGAGCTCGGACTCTCGAGTCTTTGAGTCACGCTCCAAACTCTCATGTTTTTTCACGAGAGCCTGGAGCTCTTGCCGCACCTCCGCCACCCGCGCCTCCTGCTTCTCTCGCTCGGTGCGTTCCGCGGCCGCATTGCTTTCGGCCTTAGACACTGCCTCCTTCACGGTCACCACCTCATTCGTGGCCCCTGCAATTCTCATGTTATTCCTGTCATTTTTTGCAACCACATCTTTTATATACTTCCATAAGGTATTACTTACCTTCCTTATCCTCGAGCTGTTTTTTGGCAAGGCCGAGCTCGTTCTCGGACCGCTCGAGGCTCTGCTTCAATGCATTGACCTCCGCAGTCAGTGCGGTAGAGGTCAGCAGCGCAGCCTGCATTCCCCATATTGACATACTTATGTTAGACTCCTGCGTACATCTTTTTAGATCCTCAGTTCGGCTTTTCTTTTCGAACACCAAACTGAGCATCAGGGGCTACTGTCTATGCGGTAATATTTTTACATATCTTAAATACATACCTCAAAGCCTGTTAGAAGGCTGGTGCACGCTTCAGTCAGCCCGCTCTTGGCGGACTAAACTTTCTGGATCACCACACTCATAACAGTGTGGTGCTCCTCATTGATGCAGGCGCCGTTAAGCACCTCTAGCAAATTATCTGGTGCCTGCGGTTGGACGGAGGTCACCAGTGTCGCAGTCTCGCCCTTCTTATGAAGGGGCTGCCTGCCGGACTCTGGAACCCCTAAAGGTTCCAGTGCAGAGTCCAGCCCAGGGCCGGACTCAGAACCCTTCGGGGTTTGATCCCCCTTGTGCCCGAAGTCCAGAAGGTTGCCTTGCGGCACCTCCGGGACCTCCTCCTCCTTGTTGGGCCCCTTTTGGGACCCCACCTCAGCGTCGTCCGCAGCGCGAGGAGAGGAGACGGCCGGAAGTGAAGTGCTATTCACGTACGACGAATCCAGGGAGCCGCTCGTTGAAATGTCGTGCCCATCCTTGGGCGGGCTGCAGGGTTATATTCGGCGTTAGGAGATTCTATGCGACAAATGAAACGCCATGAGTTATTCTGGTATCCGAACACTTACGATGTCGCCAGGGGCTTAGTCCTCGGTGGCCACTCCTCTTCGCTGTCGTCGGCGTGGGCGGAGTAGTCCGGAGGGAGGGTCCTTCCCTTCTTGGACCCTTCGGCCTCCCCCGTTGGAGTGGCCTTCCTTTTCTTCTCTCCCCCCGCTGGGGAAGAGTCGTCGGACGATGAGTCCGATAGCACCTGGCGCCGGGAACTCTTTCGAGTTCCCGTGGCCTTCTTATTGGCCTTCTTCTCCGGCACCACGTAAGGTGCTGGAACCAGCAGCCCCGTCAATCGGGCATCCGCTGGGTCTTCTGGCAAGGGAGCCGGACAGTTAACCTGCCCGGACGTCTTTTGCCAGGCCTGTCAAAGGTAAGGCAGTTTAGATCCCGCATAGAGTCAAACTATGGATAACAAGAGTCCCGTAAAGGGTAAAATAGCTTACCTTGCTGGCTTGACGCTGCGAGCTGTACCCGCGATCTTCGGAAGCGGATGCGGGAGCCTCGGCGCCCTTGAACAACACCTTCCAGGCATCTTCGTACGTAGTGTCGAAGAGCCTGCTCAAGGTTTGGTGCTGTGCCGGATCAAACTCCCACAAGCTGAAGGCCCGTTGTTGGCACGGGAGGATCCGGCAGATGAGCATGACCTGGACCATGTTGACAAGCTTGAGCTTCTTGTTCACCAGGCTTTGGACGCAGGATTGAAGTCCGGTCAACTCTTCCGAATTACCCCACGTCAGGCCCGTCTCCTTCAAGGAGGTGAGCCATGTAGGGAAGCCAGATCAGAATTCGGGGGCCGCCACCCATTTAGGGTCACGCGGCTCGATGATGTAGAACCACCCCGATTGCCACCCCTTTATGGTCTGCACAAAAGGGCCCTCGAGCCATAGGACGTTGGGCATCTTGCCCACCATGGTACCTCCGCACTCCGCTTGGCGGCCGCCCACTATCTTCGGCTTGACATTGAAGGTCTTCATCCATAAGCTGAAGTGAGGCTGGATGCAGAGGAAGGCCTCGCACACGACGATGAACGCCGAGATGTTGAGGATGAAATTCGGGGCCAGATCCTGGAAATCCAGGCCGTAGTAGAACATGAGCCCCCGGACAAATGGGTGAAGTGGAAAACCTAGTTCGCGGAGGAAGTGGGTGAGGAACACCACCCTCTCATGGGGCTCGGGGGTGGGGATGAGCTGCCCCTTTTTGGGGAGCCGATGCGCGATGTCGCTGGACAAGTATCCGGCCTTCCGCAGCTTTTTCATGTGCCCCTCCGTGACGGAGGAGACCATCCACTTGCCTCCCCCTCCGGACATGGCTGGGGAAGGTTGAGGCGAGATGTGCGAACTTGGGCACTAGAGCTCGAGTGCGCGGAAATGGATAAGCAAAGGAGGAAGAAGGCGTAGGTAAAAAGGTAGATCCTTATCCCCTTATATGGACGGACAAAACTATGCGTCCCCACCAGCCTGGTAAAACTCGCTTATCTCCCAAGCGCCATAATCAATGGCGCGGTTGGGTTACCCACGCCCGTATTGATGAGAATCTCGGAATAAAGGGACACGATCTCTGCTTTGACAAGACGTGCCAAGGAAACTGCCTCGCTAAACGCGCTGAGGTGGGACAGTAAAAACGATTCCAATAAAGGCTTGGCCGTGGTGTGATGTCATGCCACGAAATACGTCAGCATATTGAATTTGTGTAAATATTATTCTCTCTACGGTGGTATGTGGAACTTATTTTGCAGAGCCGGACACTATCCTTGTGTTCAGAATATTCTATGAAGTATTCGGAGGAGGAACCCGCCTTGCAATGCTGAAGACAATATGCGCACCGGACTTGTCGTCATTGAAGCCTGGTTCAGGGGCTACTGAGGGAGTCCCGGACTAGGGGGTGTCTGGATAGCCGAACTATCATCTTCGGCCGGTGTCGTGGGAAAAGAACACCTATGGGGCAGGGCCCCTTTTCGGTCCGGCAGGGAGCAGAGGGCGCACGAAGAGCGGATCGAGGCGAAGTACGCGAGGGATTTTTACCCAGCTTCAGAGCTCTCCGGAGAGATAAAACTCCTACTGCTGCTTTGTGGTTGTATTGTGTTCTTGCTCGAGAGCATGAGCGTTCTGTAGTTTCGAATGAGGCGAACCCCCTCTACGTTGCGCATGGGCCTCCTTTTATAGGCACAAGGGGTCACCGATAGGTGGCAACGCAGTCAAGGGTACAAATGTAAAAATGGTGGTTGGTACAACTGCTATCTACAGTGCACCCTACCTAACTCTGACGGCAGGGCACAAGGGTATTTAATGCCCGTCCACATCGCCTAAACAGTGCAGAAAAGCGACCGTTAGGGGCGCCACCGCTTGCCACGATGGCCTTCTCGTCATCTCCACTTGCCACCTCGCACCGCTTGATTGCACAGCTTCCCGCCACGTGCGCCTGGAACGGTCCTGCGGCGACACGTCGACGGATGCGCTGGAGGATGGGCGCAGAGTGGTGGCCTCATCGCGGCAAGCGTCTTCCCGCGGTCGTTGTCTTGTCCCACCCGAAAGCTTGTCGCTCGTCGGGTCTTGCCGGGACGCGCGGCGCGTCGCGGCAAGTTCCTTGAAGTGCCTGGGTCGGCCTTCCCAGCAAGCTCCTCTTGCCGGGGCCTTGGCCTTCCCGGCAAGCTCCTCTTGCCGGGGTCTTGTCTTCTCAGTTAAAACACTTTGTTCTTGAATGGCATCAATAGGAACTATGGAGGATCTTGGCGGACACCCGGCAAGCCTTGCCGCGGGACGCTGCGACTGCCCGTGCACAAGTTCGGGATACTAAGGTACCCATAATTTAGTACACCGACAGGAGCCCCCGGGCCTGGGCCACACACGGTGCCGAGCGCTGTTGGGCCTGGCCCAAAACAGGGCACGGGCACACGCGGCCTGGGTCCACACCAAATCTAACTCCGTATCCACCGCGCCCTCCCGTAACGGCACGCGTCAAACGCGGCATCGTGGGAGAGATCGTGGGTGATTCTATAACCGAAAAAGGCGTAACGTTCGCCTGCTCCTCTTTATAAGCAGGGGAAATAGGGCCGTTCCCTCACCTTCGCCACTTGCAGTTGCTTCCTCAGAAATCTCCGCTGCTCCCCTCCGTTTCTCAAAGCCGAAAGAGCGCAGCGCTCCGCCCCCCGTCGCCGCCGTCGTCGCTAACGCCCTCGCCCTCCCCCGCCGCCCCCGCCATGGCTCCGAAGACCGGGAAGGGTGCGAAGTCGGCCGAGGCGCTGCGGCTTTAGGCGCTCGCAAGGAGCAAGCACTTTTCCCCCCCGAGCTCTCCGCGAACGAGCTGCGGGAGTGGTTCTATCTCTTCTGGTCGACAGAGACGCGGGCGCATCCGCGTACGCAGGTAGTCTCCGCCGAAGCTTCTACCTCAAAACGGTGTCCAAAAGGATACCCCTTCTTCCCATTGTTCTTCTATTGCAGGCTCTGCCCGCCTTTTTCCGATTTCTTCTGTGACATCATGAATACCTACGGGTTTCATCTCCTTGACTTCACCCCCAACGCCGTTCTGACCATGGCAGTTTTCGCACATCTCTGCGAGAACTTCGTCGGAATCCACCCAAACGTTGCCCTTTTTCGCCACTACTTCATGCCCCGGGCCGAGAAAGGAGAGTCCTTAGCTGGCGGGATCACCTGGATCTCGAGAGTCGGCATGAAGGAGGTCTATCTGGAGGGGGAGCTCCGTAGCAAATGGGAGGAGTGGAGAGTGGAGTGGTGTTGGATTGTTGATGAGAACCCGCATCCATTCACCAACTTGCGCCAAGCTCGAGTAGTGCGCGGCGGCGATTGGAGCGCCCTGGCGGCGGACGATGCTAGATTGAAGATCGCCACCACCCGTATCTTGCGGCTCAGGCTTGCCGGGCTCACTGTAGGGGCTGTTGGCGCGGATTTTCTTCGCCGCCGCATGGCCCCTCTACAGGAGAGGGGGAGACCCGCCTGGTTGTTTGGAGGTCCGGCGGATATCATGAGGCTGCGCCCAGGCCTCAATTTTAACTTCACTGTTTGGGAGTTGGACGGGACGCTCAAGGAACTGTTCAAGCACGACCCCAACCATCCCGACTGGTTCGGGCTGCCGCAGGGCGTCGTCCCATTGTGCAACAACTCCCAGCACGACCGCATCCGCGCGATGATGCCGGAGTGCGACTCGCATGGGATTATCCCAACTTGGCAGGAGCCCGCTGACGACGTCGTGCAGCAATTCTTCAACGATTTGGTGGAGGTGGCAGTCCGCGCCGACGAGCAGAGGCTCCTCACCCTCGACACCACTGATGACGAGATGCATCGCACTGCCACTAGGGCAGAAGAGGCAGCAGCGGCCGCCGCCGCGGGCGAGTTCGGGTTTACTTTGGAGGAGGCAGAGGCAGCCGAGGCAGCAAGCCTTGACAACCGAGAGGAGCTTGTCGGGGAGGTCGTTGGCAAGGGAGAGACCGAAGCCGAAGCGAGCAAGCCTGCCGGGGGTGCAAGTGGCCAGCCGTCTTCAAGCAACTTGCCACAGACGGAGCCCTCAGTGCAGCCCCCAGCTCAACCAAGAAGGCGCCTCCGCAGGACCGGAGACACAACAGGGCGGCAGACGGGTCAACAGCCGCCGCGCCGCGGAACACGCTCCACCGCGCCAAGCACCATTGCCACGGGAGCATCTCACGCCGCACCGGCAATTGGAGCGGGGTCTTCTCGGGCCGCCGCTTCCGATCCTGCCGCAGCTCCCGCCAAGCGTCCAAGGGAGCCTACTCCTCCGCCTCGTCGCGCTGAAAGGGTACCGAACTTTGATCTCTCCGCGCTCAGCTCCGACGAGGAGGAAGAAGAGGAGGACGAGTAAGTCTTTTCTTTTTGTTGTACTTATGGTTCTTCAATTCTTGCTGTTTCTTGTCTCGTATCTGATCTACTTTCTTCTGAACCTTGTTCCTTTCCAGGACTCTGGCCCAGAGAGCGGCGAAGAGGGCCAAGGTCCCCGTGGTTGTCATCGAGGACGATCCTGCTGTGACAACAGAGGATGCATCTGAGACCACCTTGTCGGACCCGGCAATCTCTCCCCGAAGCAGCCCCCAGCGCAGCCCCCAGCGTAAGTACATAACTTTACTTCCCGCTGTCGTGCGCGCATGGGTGTTCTTTCCTTACTGATATCCTGACTGTTGGTTTGCTTGTGTAGGAGCAGAACAAGTTCACCAGGAGCAACCGGAAGCCATTCCTGAGGTGACATCTGCTTCAACTACACCACCGAGGGCGGATTCCCCGGCAAGGGAGCGCTCTCCGGCAAGGGAGAGGTCCCCGGCAAGGGGCAGTTCTCCGGCAAGGGACGGGACCAGCGATCCCCCGGTGGTGGAGCCCATGATTACAGAGCCCAGCACAGGTAATCCTTCTTGTCAGAAAACTTCCCTTGGGTTCTTCTTCTTCTTCTGGTCTTCTTTTTTTGGATATTTGCTTGACTTTTTCTCCCTCTTCCTTTCTTCAGATCCTCCTTCCACGGAGCCGATGGAGACCGATGCCACCGGCGAGGAGAACGTGTGCGGCAACACTGACGATGCCACTGCTACCGAGGAAGAGGCCGACGCTGATGTTCCTGCCGATGAAGAGGCCGCCAAGGCTGCTGGTGCTGGAGCTGGCGAGGGGTCCGGCGATCGTACTGACGACCCGGGGGCCGCAGGAGCGCAAGGCGCTATGCCGACCGCCGATCCCTCCGCCGCTGACGCAGCGCCAAGCCCCGAAGAGCCCCAGCCCGGTGCCTACTTGAAGGCCGGCGAAGGTGTCTTCATCAAGCTCCCCTGGGCGTCAAGCTCTAGGGAGCCGGTCGAGGGAGAAGCCTTTGACGGGGAAGTGCTCGCCTCCGCTGGGCTGACGGTGGTTGACGCGCCAAGCAGCAGCAGCGGCGAGTCCGCGGAGGAGCAGCTGCTCCGGAAGCTGGTGTCGCTCTACCGCGCCCGACAAGCCAAACTAGAGTCCCGGGAAGCTCTTGTCGCGCAGGCGGGAATGGACATAGAGAAGCATGCGGAGGAGCTCCAGAGCCACAACCAAGAGGCCCTCCGGTCCATTGCAGAGGAGAGGGCGCAGCTTGCCGAGGCGCGGAAGGCCTTTCTCCTCGAGAAGGCCGAAGCCGAAGAGCAGCAACGGCTCGCCGCCGAGGAGATGTCCGTGCGAGAAGGCGAGCTGACGCAGAAGAAGGTTAACTTGGATAGCCATGAGGAGGAGCTTGCCGCGCGCGAGGAGACACTTGGCGGAGCCCTCAAGGAAGCGAAGGATGCTGCTGCAGCTGCCGAGGCCGCCAAGAAGGAGCTGGAGGTGAGGGTGACGGAGCTAGAAGCCACCCTCAAGGCAAAGAAAGAAGAGCTTGCCGCTCTCTAGCGCGAGCGCGAGAAGGACGCCCTTGCCCATGGTGAGCTGCAGGGTCGTCTCTCTGAGAAGGGAAGGGGGCTGAACACCACCAAGGACGCGGCCACGCTGACGGAGACGCTGGACGGCGCCAAGAAGCGGTAGGAGGACTTGAAGGGAGAGATCAAGGCCAATGAGGCGCTGCTGACGAGGGCCGCCGAAACCCAGAACACCTTCAGGGCTACTGTGGAGCTCTGGAGGGAGGGCCTCGTCAACATCGCCACAGTCATCGACGAGGAGCTGGCGCAGCTGGAATTGGAGGGCTTCGGGTACTCTTCTGATGAGAACCTCCAGCCCAGCGCCAAGCTCACTTTGTTCTTCAAGGGTGTGGCGACGGCTCTCCAGCAACTCCGGGAAAGGATCCCAAGGCAGCTGGCTGACGAGTCGCGCGCAATCTGCGCCAGAGTCCTGGAGAAGGTGTTGGTGAAGGTGCTCTTCCGCAATCCGGGCCTCAACCTCTCCAACGTCCTCAAGAAGCTGCCGGCGGGTGCTGATCTTGAAGAGCTCAGGGCCCTTGTCGCGCCCATTGTGGACAAGGTGAATGAAGTCAGGAGGGTCGATGGTGATCGCGTAGACTAGGCCGCCTTTTTCCTCCTTTTTTCTTGCCGCTGCCAGATATGTCACAAGAACAATCTATTAGAGCGCGGCAAGTCATTTTTATAATATAACTTTATCTTGGGCAGTATTTGCTATGTTATTTCCTTTACTGGATCTCTTTCTTTGTATATTTTTACACTATGCTTTTAGGGAACTTGCCGGCGCAGGCACCCTTGCTGCGAGTGCTGAGTGCGGAAAATCAGCAGCCTGCTGGCGGTGCTGCTTCCGGCAAGAAACCTTGTCGCCACTAGTCGCAGCACACTTAAGTTGTTGAGCGGACTCGAAACAAAGTAAGGGCGCAACTAGCTACGAGTTGGTTCCTCCGCGCACAGGTTTTCCATACAAAGCACGGTCGTTCAAGGAAGATAACTTAAGAAATTTTAAAACTGATTGTACTCAAACTTTGGCAACTTAGCTTTTCTGTCGTCTGCGTCCCGGCAAGGCTATACTTCTTTGAACGACGCCTGGTCCACACCATTATCTTCTCCTCCCCCCCCCCGGTGAACTTGTGGGCGAAGGAACCTTCTTTTTGAGAAAAAGAAAGAAGAGAAAATAAAGATATGGAGCCTTAAGGCTCGTTATTGCTTACCGGGGGCAAGTGCTGCACAAAGTGTCAGATAATACATGCAAAAATGAAAAAATCATGAAATTTAACAAGATGTGCGAAGCACATGAGCTTTATTTATGCACGGGATCTGCGCCCGGCTTTGTACAAAGGGTTACATGCGACAGCGCCAAGCTTGTACAAAAGGTGGTTGCCGGAACAGGTTCCGGCAACCGCGCCTTATGGGTAAAACTTACGAAGATGCTCAATGTTCCAGGAGTTGCTCACCGGAAAGCCATCTTCGGTCTCAAGGCGGACAGCGCCAGGCCTAGTGACTCGCTTCACCCGATAAGGGCCCTCCCACTTCAGCGTCAACTTGTTGGAATTCTTGGCGGATTGAACGCGCTGAAGAACACGGTCGCCTTCCTCAAGACTTCTGGCATTGACTTTGCGGCTATGGTAGCGGCGCAAAGCTTGCTGATATCGAGCAGCTCGTATAGCATCCTGAAGACGATCTTCCTAAAGGAGCAGCACGTCATCTTGTCGCAGTTGCTCTTCCTCAAGCTCATCATAAGCGAGCACTCGAGGCAATCCGTATATGAGTTCCGTGGGGAGAACTGCCTCTGCTCCATAGACTAGAGCAAAAGGTGTCTGGCCAGTGGCTCGATTTGGTGTTGTCCTGATCGACCAAAGAACCACTGGCAGCTCCATGATCCAATTCCTTCCGTACTTGTGGAACCTGTCGAAAGTTCTGGTCTTGAGCCCGCGCAGCACTTCAGCGTTTGCCCTCTCCGCTTGACCGTTGCTTCTCGGGTGAGCAACAGAAGCGAAGCAGACCTTGGCGCCAAGATCTTGGACGTACTGCATGAAGGTGCGGCTCGTGAATTGTGTGCCATTGTCGGTGATGATCCTGTTAGGGACTCCGAAACGGCAAACAATCGACCTGAAGAACTTGACTGCTGATTGTGCTGTCACCTTCCTCACTGCTTCCACTTCCGGCCACTTTGTGAACTTGTCGATTGCAACATACAAGTACTCAAAGCCCCCGACTGCTCGGGGAAAGGGGCTGAGGATGTCGAGCCCCTAGACCGAAAATGGCCAGGATAAAGGAATCGTCTGGAGAGCTTGAGCTGGTTGATGTATCTGCTTGGAGTGGAACTGGCACGCTTCACACTTGGTTACTTGTGCAGTTGCATCCTGGAGGGTCGTTGGCCAAAAGAAACCTTGCGGGAAAGCTTTGCCGGCAAGCGCTCTTGCGCCAATGTGGTGACCACATATGCCTCCGTGTATCTCTTCCAACAGCTTCTGTCCATCTTCCCGGGGAATGCACTTCAATTTCACTCCGTTGAATCTCCTTCTATACAGTATGTTGTCGACAAACTGGTACATACTTGATTGCCGGGCTACTCTCTCCGCTTTTTCTTGCTCTTCAGGAAGTTCTCCTGTTTGAAGGAAACGGACAATCTGCTGCGCCCATGCTGGAGCCTGTGGCTCAACAACAAGGACTAAAGGCACAAATGCTGCTGCAGGAACATCTGCTTCTACGGCAAGAACCTGCGGTTCAGCCGGAGCTTGATGTTCCCCGGCAAGCTTGCCGGAGCAAAACTTGTCGGGAGCATCTACTTCAACGGAGCAAACCTTAGGACTTGTCGGAGCAGACTGCTCCTCAGCACTCTTGGTGTTGATCTTGGGGACCTTCCTGGCGGTGGCTCCGGAGAGCTCAACCGGAAAGTAGTCACCGGAAATCAACTTTCTCTTCTTGCTCTGTCCAGTTGATGGTACCACAGATGGTTGAGTCAGCCTGAGCACAAAGATCCCTGGTTCCACAGGTAACTTTAATGCAGCGCATTTTGACAGGCCATCGGCAACATCGTTCTGGGCTCTTGGGACATCTTCCATCTGTAGGCCATCAAAATGCTCTTCCAACTTTCTTACTTCATCAATGTAAGCTTCCATCAATGGACTGTGATAATCTTTGTTCACTTGGCGGACGACAAGCTGCGAGTCACCCCTGACAATAAGCTTCTTGATCCCAAGGTCTGGCGCGATCCTAAGTCCGGCAAGCAAGCCTTCATACTCTGCAGTATTGTTTGTCGCTTGCTCCTTGGGAAAGTGCATTTGGACGACGTACTTGAGGTGCTCTCCGGTGGGTGCGACAAGTAACTTGCCCGCATCGGCACCTTGCAGCGAGAAGGCACCATCAAAGTACATGATCCATTCTTTGCTTGCTTCCTTGACGGGGATGCTCGTCTCTAGAGTTTCTTCGTCAGGTGTTGGCGTCCATTCCGCTATGAATTCTGCTAATGCTCGGCTCTGGATAGTTGAAGTACTCTCAAACTTGAGGCCAAAGCTTGACAATTCCAGTGCCCACTCGACAATCCTGCCTGTTGATTCTGGATTTTGCAATATCCTCTTCAATGGAAAGCGAGTGACAACTGTGATCTCATGTGCTTGAAAGTAATGGCGCAGCTTTCTCGAGTCCATGAGGAGGCCGAAAAGCAACTTCCGCACACCAGAATACCTTGATCTAGCCCCCTGCTTCTCTTCTTGTGGCTGCACAGATCCATCCTTGTCGGGATCAGAGCTTGTCGGGGAAGCCCCCTGCTTGTCGCTGGATGCACTTGCCGTGGCTGCTGGCTCATCATCTGCCTCCCTTTCCGCTACTAACGCAACACTAACCACTTGATTGGTTGCCGTTAGATATAGCAGCAACTTCTCTTGTGGTTTAGGTGCGACAAGTATTGGAGTGGAGGACAGGTATCTCTTCAAGTCCTGCAGCGCAGCCTCCGCTTCTGGAGTCCATTTCATTGGACCTGCCTTTTTCAATATTTTGAAAAATGGCAGGGCGCGCTCAGCAGACTTAGAGATAAACCTGCTGAGAGAAGCCACGCAGCCGGCAAGCCTTCGTACATCCTTGACGCGCTTCGGAGCTTCAATCCCCCGCTGAGACACAAAGAACCCGAGAAGCTTGCCAGAAGGGACTCCAAACACGCACTTCTCGGGGTTGAGTTTGAGATTGATCTTGCGCAGATTTGCAAAGGTCTCGTCCAAATCTTGAATCAGAGTTGCTCTGCCTTTGCTCTTGACCACTATATCATCCATGTAGGCCTCTACATTTCTGTGCAACTGCGGCTCAAAAGCTTCTTGAACTACCCTTGCAAATGTTGAACCAGCATTCTTTAGTCCAAAAGGCATCCGCACAAAGCAGTACGTGCCACATGGAGTAATGAATGCGGTTTTCTCCTCATCTTCTTATGCCATGAAGATCTGATGATATCCTGAATATGCATCAAGAAATGAAAGAAAATCACATCCTGCCGTGGAGTCGACGATCTGGTCAATGCGTGGCAAGGGAAATGAATCCTTGGGACAAGCTTTATTAACATCAATGAAGTCTATACAAAGCCTCCATTTTCCGTTCGCCTTGCGCACGACTACAGGATTGGCCAGCCACGTTGGATGGAGCACTCCTCTGACCAGGCCTGCTGTTTCCAACTTCTTGATCTCTTCTGCAATAAATTCTTGGCGCTCCACTGCTTGTTTTCTGACTTTCTGCTTGACGGGCTGCGTGTGAGGACAGACGGCAAGGTGGTGCTCAATTACTTTCCTGGGAACACCGGGGATGTTAGATGGTTGCCATGCAAATACATCAACATTCGCCCGCAGGAAAGCAACGAGCGCGCTTTCCTATTTAGGATCAAGCGTGGCACTGATGGTGAAGGTACCACCAGTGCCGTCCTCCTTGGCGGCCACTTTCTTGGTCTCTGGCGGAGCTTCCTTCGCCTTCTTACACTTGCCGGTGGAGCTCGATGGTGCGTCCTCGACGGTAGCGCAGCACTCCGAAGAGGTGCGCTTGCCGGAGTGGGCATCAGAGCTCTTGCCGGACTTGGTCCTCTTCTTCCCTCCGGGAGCTTCAGCGGCAAGTGGTTTGCGTTCGGCCGCGGCTGCTGCTTCCCTGTAGATCTTATCGGTACAGATAAGGGTATCCCTCTTGTCGCCAGGGACAGAGATGACACTTATCGGACCAGGCATATTGAGCACGTTGTATGCATAATGAGATGCTGCCATGAACTTCGCGAGCGCTGGACGGCCGAGTATCCCATTGTAGGGCAATGGGAAATCAGCAACGTCAAAAGTAACTTTCTCTGTCCTGAAGTTCAGCTCGCTGCCAAATGTCACTGGCAATGTGATCTTCCCCTTCGGCTTGCTCCTTCCCGGATAGATTCCTTGGAAAGTACCAGTCTCTTCGAGCTCGCTGTCGGGGATCTGGAGCTTCTTGAGTACCGCTGAGGAGATCAGGTTCAAGCCGGCCCCGCCGTCAACTAGCATCTTTGTGACTTTGAGGTTGCGGATAGTTGGTGAAACCAACATCGGCAAGCACCCGACCGCAGTAATGCGATCAGGGTGGTCCTCAATGTCAAAGATGATAGGCGTGCTGGACCATTTCAGGGGCTTGTGTGACTCAACTGATGGTTCTGCTGCATTAACTTCTCGCACCCACTATTTGAGCTGGTGGTGCGAGGTATGCAGAGAAGCACCACCGTCAACGCACAAAACCTCTGTTGCTTGCTGAAACTCCTGCTCGTCGGCCTCGTCATCATCCATGTCCTCATCTTCATCCTCATCTTCATCCTTGTCGCGGCCGCAGGGAGGCCTGTCTCCTTGCCGCAGCTTGGCCTTGCCGCGGCGTCCTCCCCGGCCGGGACGCTTCTTGCCGGACCCTCCAGTACCTTCCTGGGCTTTTTCCTTGTCGCGTCACTCGTACTTAGCCTTTTGCAGCTCAACGAGCTGCTCGACCTTCTTGCAACTTTGGAGATCATGGCCCTTGGTACGATGAATCTTGCAGTACTGCTTGTCGGAACCGCCCTGCTTGTCGGCGGCCGCCACAGGTTCTGCTTCCTTGGCGCCACCTCCGTTGCCGGATTGCTCGACAGCTGCCACATCTTTGCCTTTCCTTCTTCTGTTGTTCCGCCGCCGGTTTTTCTTTGCCGGGGCAGCATCCTCACTGTCAGACCCCCCTGCGCCTGTGTTCTCTCCGGGGAGTTTTCTTCCTTCTTCAACACGTGCGCACTTGTCGGCCAGGCCATATAGCTCACTGACATCTCTAATCTTGCACATCGCCATCTCCTCCCTCATCCTGCGGTTTCGCATGTTCTGATGGAACGCCCTGATAACCGCAGCAGGGTGGACGTCTGGGATGTTGCGCTGCACTTGGCTGAATCTTTGTATGTACTTGCACAGGGGCTCTCCTTCCTTCTGGGCGAGCAGATGCATGTCGCTCTCCTGGCCATGAGGCTTGTGGCCGCCTGTGAAGGCGCCGACAAACTGATGGCACAGATCCGCCCATGAGGAGATGGAGTTGTCCGGCAAGTGCATGAGCCAAGATCTGACATTGGGCTTAAGCACTAGTGGGAAGTAGTTGGCAAGGATCTTCTCGTCGCGCCCCCGGCAGCTTGCACCACGATGGTGTAGATGCTGAGGAACTCCGACGGATGCAACCTGCCATCGTACTTCTCCGGTACATCTGGCTTGAAGTTCTTGGTACTGGGCCACTGGACATGCCGCAGCTCACGAGTAAACGCAGGGCAACCTACCGCGTACGACAAGTCGCCTGGTTCCCCTGGCGCATGCATGTCAACAGCGGGCCCAGCACGCTGGTCTGATTGACACCGCGCTTCTCTCCGATGCTCGATGCGGGTGCGAGCGTCTTCGTGTTGTCGTTCTTGAAGAACTTGGCGTTGATCGCGACGAGCTCGTGGATCTGATGACGCCGTGGAGTCGGTGTCATGGTTGATCCGGCGAGTCGGCGATCTTGGTCTTCGGGGCGGAGAGTGCATGGTGGTTGCACCTCCACCGATCTTGTTGCCATCGGCTCGCGTCTGGGCGTCTTGCCGAGGCTTCGATATGCTCGGTTGCCGAGGAGTGTCGCCGTTGGCGAAGCTGATGAGGCTCTGTATGGTGGCCCTCCAACCGTCGATCTTGTCCGCCGTTGGAGGGTAGTCCAGGAGTAGTTGAGCTCGAGCCAACGCTTCTTCTGGAGTCTTCGGTGGCGGCGGTGAACAGTGCGAGGAGCGGGATATGCTCGGACTTCCAACTGGGTTGGAAGGAGCAGTACCCCGTCAAGGCGACCGTACTTCACTCGTGCCAGCATGCTAGCGTGCATGCTGGTCTTGAACGCCCCGAGATCCACCAGCTTGGCCTTGCTCTAATGCGAGTACGGTGCTGCGAGCACCATGACGCTGTCGATCCCGCGCCTCCTGAGATGGGCGCGGTGCGTGTGCGGACGCCGAAGTTTGCGGGGCCTTGTCCTTGGATCTGGTAATGACGTGAGCTCCCTCGTCGGCGCCCGCTCCTTCGCTGGCGTCTACCCCACCGCCCGTTTGCTCCGGTGGCGGTGGGATCGACGCGGCCGGAGCAGCCACCTCCTAAGCTTTCTTCTTCGGTGGCATGTCGATGAAGATGATGATGAACTGGCTCGCGTGAACGCCGGATCGGGTTCACACAACCTCGACGCCCCCTACCTGGCGCGCCAAAGATGTCGTGGGAAACGAACACCTATGGGGCAGGGCCCCTTTTCGGTCCGGCAGGGAGCAGAGGGCGCACGAAGAGCGGATCGAGGCGAAGCACGCGAGGGATTTTTACCCAGCTTCAGAGCTCTCCGGAGAGATAAAACTCCTACTGCTGCTTTGTGGTAGTATTGTGTTCTTGCTCGAGAGCGTGAGCGTTCTGTAGTTTCGAATGAGTCGAACCCCCTCTACGTTGCGCATGGGCCTCCTTTTATAGGCACAAGGGGTCACCGACAGGTGGCAATGCAGTCAAGGGTACAAATGTAAAAAGGGTGGTTGGTACAACTGCTATCTACAGTGCACCCTACCTAACTCTGACGGCAGGGGACAAGGGCATTTAATGCCCGTTCGCATCGCCTAAACAGTGCAGAAAAGCAACCATTAGGGGCGCCACCGCTTGCCACGATGGCCTTCTTGTCATCTCCACTTGCCACCTCGCACCGCTTGGCTACACAGCTTCCCGCCACGTGCGCCTGGAACGTTCCTGCGGCGACACGTCGACGGATGCCCTGGAGCATGGGCACAGAGTGGTGGCCTCGCCGCGGCAAGCGTCTTGCCGCGGTCATTGTCTTGTCGCACCCGAAAGCTTGTCGCTCGCCGGGTCTTGCCGGGACGCGCGGCGCGTCGCGGCAAGTTCCTTGAAGTGCCTGGGTCGGCCTTCCCGGCAAGCTCCTCTTGCCGGGGCCTTGTCCTTCCCGGCAAGCTCCTCTTGCCGGGGTCTTGTCTTCTCAGTTAAAACACTTTGTTCTTGAATGGCATCAATAGGAACTACGGAGGATCTTGGCGGACACCCGGCAAGCCTTGCCGCGGGACGCTGCGACTGCCCGTGCACAACTTCGGGATACTAAGGTACCCCTACTTTAGTACACCGACAGCCGGACTCCTAGACTATGAAGATACAAGATTGAAGACTTCGTCCCGTGTCCGGATGGGACTTTCCTTGGCGTAGAAGGCAAGCTTGGCGATACAAATATGTAGATCTCCTACCATTGTAACAGACTCTATGTAACCCTAACCCTCTTCGGTGCCTATATAAACCGGATGGTTTTAGTCCGTAGGACGAAGAACAATCATACCATAGGCTAGCTTCTAGGGTTTAGCCTCTCCGATCTCATGGTAGATCTACTCTTGTACTACCCATATCATCAATATCTATCAAGCAGGAGTAGGGTTTTACCTCCATCGAGAGGGCCCGAACCTGGGTAAAAACATTGTGTCCCTTGTCTCCTGTTACCATCCGCCTAGACGCACAGTTTGGGACCCCCTACCCGAGATCCGCCGGTTTTGACACCGACACTCGCTGTCTATGGTTGGTATGAACAAATCGATGAGAGACTGAAATCTCGCGCTGTCAACACTCACTTTGGCCTCAAGGTGCTCGATCAGCTCCTGATCCGTGGGATCGAACTTGACGCCAGCCGGCAGCACTAGCCAATCCTTCTTCAACTTGCATCAGTAATTCCGGTTATATGGTACTCAATGTATGACCAATTGACTGTTTTAAGTGAATGATGAAAGATTTCGACAGAGTAAAAACTCACGCTTCTTCGACAGTTGTACGAGAGTAATTGCCATGCTGTTTTGCAAGGGTGCTCGTAAAAAATCTAAACTCTATTCTCCTCTTATTTAATGGATAAGGCAAATCTTTTGCCTCCGTTTCGAAAAAAAGATTTCGACAGATAAGTGATACTCCAAATCTGAAGTCCGGAATACCCGAACACGCCGCCGGGATTCTTGTGTCACCTCACGTGCAGCGTGTTGTCACGTCAATTCAATGTGTGGACATGATGAATAATTTGACCGACGTATACTAGTACTGCTACTGTACTACTTACTAGTCGTATTTAGTGTCACAATTTATACATAGGTTTAACTAACAAGTACGCACTTGAAGACTAACTGATATATATGTGTATATATGGCTTCTGCATAGCATCTCCATCATCATTATCAGTACATCCTACGCAGGTGAGTTTGGATGCACTTGATCCCAGGAAGGTATCTATCCTTCAAACCAGAGGAGTGCTTCAAACTAACAATAGTACATAATATCCAACAAAAGAGGATTGTGCTACAGCAGCAGAATACATGGCTTAGTCTAGATATCAGCACGAATCAAGTTGTGCATATTTGCTGTTGGCATGAACCACATCGCCGCATGTCGGGTTTGCAAAAGCCATCCATCGCATGGAAGCTTGATGCCTTTCACACACTGAAGATTACCTGGCAACAAGCTATGTCGACGGATCTCTGGATATGGTGATTCATGAAACCCATGGTATAATGTGTAAACACAGCCCCCCCCCCCCCCCTCACGAATGGAAGTTGCATAGCACAGTAATCATCGCCGGTGATATGATCGATGATTGGTTGGATGATAGGATAATTGAGCCTGAGGAACAAGGAGTGGTTGCCGAGGCTGTAAACCCGCCTCTAGTTGAATACGCCTGGCCCAACGGAGCTGGGATCTTTCTCGAACACGAAGCAGCCATAGCCATCAATGTCACGAACGCCCCACGCATTGTACTGCATGTGGTTTGATGTAATGGTTTGGTCAATTTGCTATTTGCGAATGAGCATCAAATGACCGCCGTCAGCTGAACGAGCGATAAACCAGCACCCATCGGCTGGTATGATTCCAGGTCCTGGAATCATGAAGGCCAGCGCATTTGCGTCTGCAGTAACAATTCAAATAGGAGACCAAAAGGACAAAAATAAACAATCATGTTCAGAGTATGTGTGGAATTAAGATTATTATAACAGTGACACAGATCATAGACAGAGAATTGCAATGTTTTGGTCATAATCATACCCCAAGTTAAAAAATAAGCCAATGGCTTTCATATTCTAGCAACATGTCATGGTTCAAACATCATGTAACGATGAGAGGAAAACAACTATGACAACGCCTACTCCTATTCTACCATAGCACTTACTACTACTATTCTCATATCAACTCTAAGCAATAACATGCGTTGTTATAAAAATCTAGTAAATGAGAGTAACATATAGCAATCATGATGTTATGCTCATAATATGTATTCTAACAATCATTAGATGCCAATTGTTCTCAAATCAACTCTAACAATAACATGTGTGGTCTTAAAAATCTAGGAAATGAGAGGAACATATAGCAATGATGTGGTCATAGACATGCTATGCATTCTAAAATTGTAACAAATGAACATGCAGTCGTATTCATAAGGTAAAGATGAGATGAGATAGAACAATTACACGACAATAGATTCCACCAGTATAGGCAGCCAATCTGTGCGTCGACCGCGTAAACGATGCCATCGTGCACTATAGCATCAGACAGAAATGTTGCCTCAACAAGATTGATGATGATCCATAACCATGTATGGTGACCGGATTCTAGATAGACTAATCCCATGTTGAACAAGGCAATGAGCTTGTAATCCATGTAGTCTTCTGATGGTGTGGGCACTTCGCAGATTACAACTTTCTACAAACAGAGGTCGAGCCAAAAGCTTGACGCGTCTCGTGCGTAGTAGGCAGGAATGTCCGGCGGGCCGCGAGGCTCGATGTCGGCTGTATCCAACGATGGAAGGGTGATCTCTCGCTGGGTGTAGATATCCACGAGACGCCACGGACTACCGGTGTGGTGGATGAGGACGATCCAGTTGGCCTTCATGCCCGCCCAGTAGTGGCCGCGCATGAAGGACAGGTGGACGGGTAGTGGTAGCATGTCGAGGGGCACCACGGCAACCTCCGTAGGCTCGTCAAGTCGGTGTCTGGGCCACCTGCGAGGATCGGGCATCAGCAAGCAGGGTGTCTTGAAAAGAGCCGGCCGGTTGCAGACTGTAGACGGTACAAAGACACCGAGCATGTGGCTAGACGGACGGTGCTGAGGAGGTCCATCGACTACAAATCTGTCCAAGAGAACATCGGGGAGGGAATTCCAATCGCGGCTCTGTGTGTCAGTAGGTTCTACCATTGGGGTTTTCGGTGCCTGCGAGCTAGCGGGGAAGTGGATTCAGGTGGGCGAGCGAAGAAGCTTCTCCTTGTGTGGCCGAGCAGTGAGCGGGGGGATATGGTACGCGCGAGTTACCAAGGAAGGTGGCGTGGGCGGGCGAGCAGTGAGCGGGGGTAAATGGTGTGCAGTCGACGATGGGGAAGAGAGGAGGAAGAAGAAGAGAGGAGGAAGAAGAGTGGAAGACGGGGAAGAAAGTGCATTAAATCTCAATTCTACTAGTACTACTACCAGGATATAGGCACCATCCTCCGGAGTGTAAATAGTTACACCGATGACATGTGGGTCTACCACAAGAGGGCCCATATGTCAGTTAATGGAGGACACAGGTGCGTAGGCGTATTTGCGGAAGCATGCTCTACTGTCAAACATGATGGAAGTACTGGGTAAGGCTGATTTAGTAACACCAACACGCTGGTTCAGCTTATTAATTACGTGTCCCATCTGCTGCAGCGTGTATTGTCACTTCACTGCGAAGACTAGTTGAATAGTTCTCTCTGACCGAGATGGGGAATGATGGATCGCGAGGATTTCCTTTCTACAGTATCCCTATGCCTCTATGCTCACTTCACTCATTTTCTCCGTACCTAGTCGCTTGTTGAAATCTGTAGAAAGACAAATACTCCATATTTGGGAACAGAGGGAGGCTTTTACTCCGTACTAGAGTATTTGGGAATAGAGGGAGTATCACATATGGAGGGAATAGAGGAAGTTTGAAATATGAACATGTTAATGGGAGGGAGTAAGCTCCATGCATGCATGCATGCATGCAACATGCAACACTCACACGTACTCCACATGGACGCACGCAACACTCACGCACCCATGCGGCACACAGCACACGACGCAACACACACGCTCACGCTCAAGTGCTCAGCCTACTCCCTACGTCCGTGAAAGACTGTACATTTAGAGATTTACACACTGACCAGGGTATAATTAACGCCCAAAAGTAGCAGACTTATGTGTGCATGCGACCATTGAGATAAGAAGATTAAATGAAGGTCGTTGCATGCTGTAATTAAGGATAGACATGTAGCCTAAACCTACAGCACAAGTTGGTGCATTAGTCAATCAATATCGATTTAGATTAAAGGCTAAATGCATTGGAAGTGTAGATGTGCATCATGTACTACTACACTCTTTGTTTTATAGTCGATGTACACTCTTTGTTGGAAGGCCAAGGGAGGACACGTGCATGCACTCACATACACAGTCAGGGCGGTTCGGGCGCAAGGGTTGGACTCGTGTGGCGCCTGCATAAAGTTTTGTTTAACTGATTTCTTTGCTCCGCCAACTGACAGGTGGGACCCAGAAACCAGGTGACAATTTAACCAGTCAACAAAGTGCCACGTCAACTATGTGGCCGGTCAGTAGGGTGTAGTACGGTGCTCTACGATGAGCTAGTGATGGTATAATCAATGCAAAACTATATATAGTGACCGTAAAGAGCGTATTGTTACATACGTTGACCGCCAGTGTATTTTCTCGTTTCAAATTAAGCCATATTAATTGGAAAGGACACAGTATGGACTACTACTAGTACTAGTACAGCTTTGATGTGTCCCGTCAACTCGTGGAACGAGGAGAAGCTTGCTTACTACGCCTCTCCCTTGCCCACGCGCGCGGTGGTTCGCAGGACGAGGAGAGGGTTTTGACTATAGCGCCCTCTCCCTCTTCCTCTCCCTCGCCCTCGCCCTCGCGGTGGACGTGCAGCAGTTCAATCCGTGTCAGATTGCTAGATGCATATTGTACTGTAGTATCATCATTGTTGGACCTTCCGAAGAGGCGAAGAGGCAAGTGCAAGGTTCACACGAGTACGAACTGTTGAACCTCCTGAAGAGGCAAAGAGCCAAGCGCAAGGTTTTATAGGAGTTGTCGTCCTAGTAGGAATGTACTACAACTATAACGAACGATGCTACTGTATGATGTCGCCACGTCACGTATATCCAAAGTTGTGCCACCTTTTTTTCTCAAAGAGCATGTTGGAGCCCGTGCAACAACCACACAAGTTGCGGGTACACATAACACATTTACTAGTAATAAATTCTAAAGGACAAATGCCAGTATTCCACACAAGTTCATCTCCAATTCATGTGATAAATTTGTGCACGACTAGTCTACATATATTCACAGCGCTACCGTTCATAATTACCGTACTCCACTTACACGTTATAGATGGGCTACATGCATGTCCTCCTCCAGGTTCCAGTCCCAGGTGTTCTTCATGGATGGCACGATCCATAGCGGTGGGCAACGGGAATCATTGTCGCAGCTTTCTAGTCCGGTTCCACAAGATGGAGACTCATCCAAGCTAAAGCGGCATAAATCAGGGATAGCGTGTCCCAGCATGTCGTTCATCCAGCGGTGCGCAATGAAGACACAACCATGCTTCATGAACGGCAGGCCTTCCGTGTCGTGCACGGAAGGTGGCATCCGCTTCACAATGGGGTAGCTGTCCCTGATGAAAAGCGAGTACTCTCCAAGAGTGTTCCTCGGCACCCACGTAGCATCACAGGGGTCGAACTCGGTGCCATTCATCTGGTACAAGCGGCATCCCAGATCTAGACACATGGTGACGTACATTGTCAAGGTCCATGCATAATAATGTTTTGCTCAAATATGGTGGTCAGTAATACTGTGCAGCAAATAGTACTTCTCCGGTATAGAGGAAGTAAAATAACCAGCTTATTATATATAGCCACTCTTGGCTACATGGATGAGATAGTAAGACATGGAAAAACAAAAATGGTGGCAGCTAGTGGGTTCAAGTCTTCAAGGGCCCAACTAGCTATGCGCGTCCTCCAAGGTAAAAAGTACAACAATGAAAGAGAAGGCGAGAGGGTTAAAAAATGGAATACCTGGGTAGATGGTGACGGTCCGATCGTGGTAGATTGTGTGACCATGTTGCACATCAGTTGTACCATGGGTAACGACTGCTAAGATAGTTGATCCCAATATGCCAAAGTCAACTACAAGGTTCCAGGTTAGACCGAATCGCGGATGCAAATGCACATCCAGGATCGGCGATCTAATTTTGATCGGGGGATGACTGGTCCCTGCAAAATAATGGAGTACCGTTAGGGATGCAAATGATGGTTTGTGCATTCCGTTTGTAATCTCCTGTACCGTAGGATGGCAACCAGATGAAACAAGTCCCCTGGCTTGTCACCGCGAAGATGCGGCCTAGATGGCGCACGGTGTCTTTGAATGTGTAGGGGTACAAATCTGCCACCGCCAACATGCGCCAGCCTCTGCCGTTACTGGATCTTGCATTCATGGCAATCCTTATGTCGAACACCGCAATGAGATAGTAATCGTCGTAGCTGCGTCGCTTTGTCGGCGGGTCCGCAATTGCTATTTTCATCAATCTCATGTAGGCATCATCATACGTATTCAAGCCCAGCCAGTCCGGAAGGCCAATACTAATGGTGGAGAAGGGGTCTACAGGAACGGCCGCACTGCTGTGGATGTTGTGCAAAATGATGGTGGTATCTGGCGGAGTTATGCAAGCCAATCTTCGTTGGCACCAACCCAGACCTATATATAAGACGGTGGGCAGCGGAGAAATTATGGGATGGAAATGGAATAACTAAGTACTACATGATCAAACTCCATTACTGACCTGCTCATCGGACAAAATCCGACTACCTCTCAACGTCGGCAACTCTATCGGAGTCAACGTGCAACCATGGCCAGGGAGCGGTGGACTGTTCGAAGGATCGTCCCATAGAAGAACCTTCTCCTCGAGGACGCATGGAAGACCAACAAGCATGGCCTTTTCCCAAACCTGTTTAAGCAGCCTCTTGAAAAAGTTGGTGCAGGAAGCACCGAGTCTTGCGGCTGTGAGGACGTCAGAGCGGCGTGCGATTTCTCCCTGAGGATCATCGTCCAAGGTCTCCCAGCCCCGACGAGGAGGTGAACCGCCTGGCGAATCCATGGGAGCAGCGACGAACTGCCTTCTCTTCGGGGGGAGGGGAACTGGCGAGGAGGAGATAAGAGCGTAGTAACCGCAGGGCCTCGTCCCTTCGAACTGTAGATCGTTCCTCAGCGAAGGGGTGAGGCTATTATTTACTACTAGTACTAGCATTATGGAACGTTATGGGATTGCATTATACTGTAAATAATAGCACTAGTAAGAAATTTTTGGCACTAGGTAGTAGTTTTTGGCGTGGATTAAGAAATTTTGGGTATGTTTTTGCCATTTTTTGTACACGCCAACTAGTGTAAAAAATCGTCTTACATTATGTGACGGAGGAGTACGTACTCGTACTGTAGCAGTACCAGTACTACTTTTCTCAACTACGAGTATTAGTGTGATGTAGTGTACTTCTAGTCTAGTCTAGTATAGTATAGTGCACCAGTTTTGAACTCTTGAATCTCAGGGCCAAGGAGCTACAGTTGGAAGTGGAGGGTACTATTGTTCTCTAGGACCATCATTGTACTATCAATGCAGGGGAAGTACACCTGCGTAGTGGCCTAGTGGGTACTCTCGGTGCTATATTCAGCCGCTCCTCTCACGTAGGAGTAGCTGGCCTACTTAGCCGCTCCTCTCACACACACACTAGCAACCTGTTTATCAGCGATGATTACTGTGGTCTGTGGGGGCAGAACATTTGAGTTATCTGATACAGCAAGACTAGGCTTTTCTCTTCCATTTGTGGAGGTGTAATGGATCTCGTGGAACTTTGTTAGTAGTTCCTTCTTTATGAATGAGATGAAGCAAAGCTTTTGCCTCTGTTTCAAAAAAAACACGTCAAGAGGAATTTCTTTTATAGTAGAGCCGATAATGGAGTGAAGTCCATGCGTGCAACGCCACAAGCTATAGAGTTCTAGTAGTACAACACTTTACATAGAGTACAGAGCCATATTGCACAGTTCCCAATGCCCCGCCAGGCTTTTCTGGCACCTCAGGCTTACTTGGGAGGCGCTAGTTTAAATATGCTACTACTAGCTGATGAGGAAGTTGCAAGCGAGGTGCGGCTAGGGCGAGCACGCGAGCCACGAGATGCTGGGAAGGAAAAGCCGTTCACGTGGCTAGGCTGTCCAGTGCACCCAGATTGTGGGGGCGCACGTCTGTTTGACTTCAAAACTCAAACTACCTGTGTAAAATATTGGCTCGCAGCAAAGTGTAGTAGTACTATTTTTTTTAAAACGCCACCGTGCGTTCGGCCGGGATCGAACCCACAAAACGAGGTATACACTCCCGCGACCACTAGTAGTACTCGCTGGAGTACAACACAACCTAGAATCGCCTTTTGTCTCTAGTAGTATGTACATTGTTCCTTACAAGAAACCCCTAATAATGCAAGAAACCACTAAAATGCCAAGAAACTACTACCACTTGCATACGTGGCAGACTTAAGATAAGACTACCTTATCAACCATTGTACATGCTCTTACCAACCAAAATCCTCGAGTGACCTCCTACCTCCAGCCCGTCCACCTAGTCATCCTCGGCCATGGGACGCAGCTACGGCCACCGGCAGAAGGCGAGGTCAAAACCGCCAGTGGTGCGGAGCCCATGTTGCAGCAGCCCGGAGCCATCTCCGTCCGGCGCTCGTGGCCGCTAGCTAGCCAAGATAGCTCCGTCCAGCTTCTTGTCTGCATGGTTTGCAAGCTAGATTGGCATGGCAGCATGGTGGCTTGCTCGCGCGTGCCGCACTCAGGCCAGCCATCTGGCTAGAGCGAAGGCCAGCGCGGCGGCTTGCTCGCTCGTGAGTCACGCTCCGACCAGCCTGCCAACCCGTGCGGAGGCCAGCGCGGTGTCTGGCCCATCCGGCGGAGCGGCGACCAAGTCGCTCATCACCAGCGCCACCGACGAACACGCATCAGTACTGTTTGAAGTAATGTTCAGGAAAAATAATGATTTGAGGGGGAATAACAGGATAGAAGGTCAGATGCGGGTCCCTCGTGTTAACGGTCAAACAAAATTGTTGGTTTAAGCTGCCTTGTTAGCACAGACGTGTGGGCCAACCCAGTCATAAATGGGTTTAAACGAACCTAATCGGTAGGAGTACTAGGTAGTAGTAGTTTTTGGCGTGGATTAAGAAATTTTGGGTATGTTTTTGCTATTTTTTGTACAATAGATTCTTCCTAGGGCTAGTTGAAAGTGGTATTTTTTTGTTAAATACTCTACATATTGTAAGTAGGAGTGAAAGTTAAGCTTTGGAAGCCAATAAGCAAGGCTAGTTACATAGTGCATATGTGTACATGATTGAAAGTAAATATCAACCATGAGTGACTAATATCTTGATGGAAAACTCGAAACTATGGAATACTAGAAAGAAATACATGGTTGGAAATACTAGCAATGTTCATGTCCGTTGCAACGAGTCATAATTGGAATAATACTTATTCACAAACTTGGTACAAAACACCCTAATTTTGATATACATATGTATATTATGTTTCAATTATAATATATTCCTTGGGCTGTTTTGGTGAGGTCAGGGAGGGATGTGGTTGGTTTTAAGATATTAATTATGGGTTTTTCTTCAAATTGGTAGACAAGTGGGATGTTGGTGAGAAAAGGCAACAACTTACCTCACAATCGTTAGATGTAGATCTAATGGTCAGAAAAGACGGATGGCAGACACACCAGCATCACCAACTTAGTCTTGTGTAGGAGTACTAGCAAGAGCCGTGCATTAACGGAACATCAAGATGCATTTTTTTATAAAAACACTTGTTGTGATTGACCTTGCGGGAGTAATCCCATGTGTAAAACCTAATGATATCTCGAGAAATATGAGATAAGGTGAAGAGGAGTTGGGTGTGGTGGTGGTTGGTGGTCAGAGTGAGCGGAGGCATGGGGATTGACGATGCCGGCAGCGGCCAGTAGGCCAGTTTGTTCCAGAGGCTTCCTTTCTTATTTGCTCAACAATGAGGTTTGTTGGAGATAAGGATGAACGAGGGAAGGCCTTGTCTGCAAATGTGGAGAGTGGTGCGGGTATCTTTTAGTTTAATTTCCATCCGTCAGATATAGAACAGACGGTCTATATTGCAAGATGGCACATGTACCATCATCACCAACTCGGTTTTTTATAAAAGAAGAAATATAAGTATGGAGATACAAACGTATTATCGATACTTGCTTCCGTAAACTAGCATCTACATTCTATTCAACGCCTCGGCATGTGGGGCCTTAGCACAATGACTTCTCGACTGTGTAAAACAAAGATTTTCCCGTCGACGACAAGGAGGGGGTGACGGCGGCGCGCTTTTTGGCTTGCTCTAGTCCTAGTAGTCATACTAGGTGGTCTAAGCACGTGAAGATTTATTCTTTTTCACGTCTCATGTTTGCCGTACTGCCACGACTGTTGATGAGTAGACGGTAAGTTATTCACGGGGAAACCCTTGTTGAGCGTGTTTGTGAGAGAGAGAGAGACAGAGAGAGAGAGAGAGACAGTGTGCATGTGCGATATGTTAGACACTGAGGCAATGATAACAGATTCTTTGTTTCTATGTGTGTGGAGGATAGAGAGAGACATGTACATGGGGCTTTGTGTTGTGTAATGTGGAGACACATATACATAATTAGAGAGTGAGTGTGTGAGATACACATGTGGACATGGGGAGAGATGAGGATCCAGATAAATGGGTGTTTGTGCGTGTCAGTGTGTGTTTGTGCACGCGTTTGTGTGTGACAGGGAGAGAGTGTATGTGGAGTAGAGAGACCACTGATGATGTAAACCTAGTATAAGGGAAGGGGGAATGGTGTGACATGTGTAGTAGCGAGATAGCATGGGTGCGGGCGGGGGGAGCAGACTATTTGGAAGAGACATCGAGTGTGTGTGTGGGAGAGGTGTGTGTGTGTGTGTGTGTGTGTGTGAGAGAGAGAGAGAGAGAGGGAAGAGAGGGGGTGAGAGGGGTCGTTTGTGTCCATAAATGGCGTATAGATAGGGAGACAATGTTGATGTTGTCCGAAATTGGCCTATGAACGGAGACGCGGGGGAAGCGGGTCATCATGTGTGTGATAGGGACTTCATGAGAGACCTAGAATAGAATGTGTAGAGAAATGTGCGAAATCGAGAACGATTATACATTAGGGAGCTATGCAAAGAGTCACGACATATATGTATACAGGGAAGGAGCTGGGGCGGGTCCGCATGTGGGAGTGATAGAAAGAGGAGAGTGGTGCACAAGGAGACAAAGTGTGCTTGTTTGCAGTGGGGTGGTGTGTAAGGTGAGTGCGCGAGAACCACATAACTAGGGAGATAGACGTTTGGGGGCAACGTTTTGTGTGTATGGGAAATATACACTCTACATAGTGCGTGTGCTTGAGTAAGAGAGATAGCAGGAGACCTAGAGAGTGAGGGAAGAGATGTGTGCATGCCCGGGAGACAAAGTGATAGAGACCTATGTTGGGGTCCGGACATTACAAGAGAGAGGGGTGTTAATGTGCTCGTGTGTTGGTGTCTGGGGAGAGAACGACTTCTAATGTGTGTGTGTGTGTGTGTGGTGGTGGGGGGGGGGTTACTTCAGATAAAGAGTGAGGTGTCTATATTTGAGGGACTTTAGCGTAATTGAGATATTGTGCACTCATGGTTGATCAATTTGTTTCACAGTTTGTACTATGAGATAACGATACTTTTGAACATGTGTGATATACCTTGATGTACCAGAATTACAAACCTAAGATTGGAATTTTGGAATTCGACTCCATCATTAGCTTTTGCAATTCATTTAAACGGAGGTACATTTTTTAAGCCGGAATTTCATGATTTAAAATTCATATATCAAACCTAGAGATATACGCATACGGGCATGTTCAAACTTTATAATCATTCACTTTATTCATACACATACACATTTTTGCTTTTGTCATCATATTTAGGATAAACACATTTGGAATTTCATTTGAATTGGACTGTATGATGGTATTTGCTTGTAGTACCTCAATGATCCATATTTGAATTGAATGGACAATCTAAGTTTCGAGTTGGAGACATTGATTTTCAAAACTTGCACATTTTTTTGCGTGCAAAACAAATAAATTGTCGGCCATGATATCATAGTCAGCCGTACGAGAGCAGAATACTTATAATTTTAGGATCGAAAAGCTTTCAAACTTCCCGCTCACATTGAAATATCACGCGCCCGAAAGTTTAGCCCTGCGATATTCCTGTTTTACCCCTGCCACATGAACGGAAAAGGGCTGCTTTGGTAACTCCATTGTTTTCCCCTCTTTGCCCCCAACATTATTCACCAGAGCCCCTCCCCTTCCCCTCCCCGACCCCCCCAACCATGCAAAGCCGCCAAATCTAGTCCTCCGCCGCAGCGGTGGACCTCACACCCCGCCGGATCTACCTTCTGCACCTTGGAACCCCCAACTGCCAACTCACCACTTCACCAGAGCCGCTTCAGCGACTGGCTTGTCCACCGCTCCAGATCTCCTTGACCGCCATCATGGTCCACCGCACCGGATCTGCTTAACCAGCGCCCTCCTCCACCACAGCGTAGGCCCTTCACTGACTCCCTTGTCCGCCCCTTCGCTGGCCCTTCATACAAGCCCTCGTCCTCGGCAACAGAGACGCCTCATCGAAAGCACTGTACAACGCGCCCGCCGAAGCCTTCGTCCACTGCACCGGACCCGCTCCACGGACACCATATTCAACTCCACCGGCCCTGCTTTACCGACGCTGCAGCCTCATCAGGTTATTTCGATTTGTACTCCTTCGGTTTTTCTCTTTATCAAGCAACTGTTCACTTACCACAGGTGAGCTTTCTTGTATGTCGACAGGCGCCGCAACCGTAGCACCGGAGCCGCTTCAACGATGGCGTCAGCCGGCCCAAACTCAACCGCAACACGAGCACCATCGACGATCCTTAGCTATCAAGTATGACAACGATACCCATACGCCACCGAGAATCAGGTACTATCATCCAACGGCCGGCGCCTACGTTCACTTTCCTAGCATAAGCACCGCACCTTTGAATTTCTTCAGGGCATCATTCATTTTTTCATGAGACGCGTTATTCTACTTGCACCTATAGGGCCATACTTCTGGGAGTGAACATGTTACATGTGCTAAATTACATACCAGTGCACATATAGTTAATATGCTTTAGTTTTGTTCTCATGCCACCTGTTGGTTCCATCAGACTGGTTAATGTTCTCTATGCTTAATTACACATCAGCAAACTAGCATGTGGTTCCGCTGCTTTTTGTTTGTTTTACCCTACATTTTCTGATGCTAGCTATTACATCACTGCTCCGAGCCTCTGTTCATTACTCCCTTCGTCCCATAATATAAGAACGTTTTTAACACTAGTGTAGTGTTAAAAACGTTCTTATATTTTGGGATAGAGGGAGTACTTGTTTGTGTGTTCTTGATCTTCCCAAGTTGCATGACTAATTTGATGCTTCTATTAATTATGGAGCTGCCAACACATCAAGCAAAATATTTGTTCTTTTGGGGCAGGCACCTCGAACAAGCATAAAAATAGAGGGAAGCAGATCTATTGTCGTGTATGCACACACCCTTCTTTCATTAGTTTAGATGAACCATTGATGATCAATTCGGACCAGTGCATGCGATTAAAATTAATTTTACCTAAATAGATGGTGCAGAATAAACTAGAACAACTAGATTTGCAACCACGGGATGCTGACGATATTTTCAAAGAACATTGCAACAGCAGCTAGGCTTCACAGCAACATATGGTAAGCCAATGTGTTTTAGTACATGTGAAATGTAATGCAAGTGGGCTGCTTTCTTGGCTTGTGCCCTCAACATGTAATCCTACCGAATTACAAATAGTTCGGTTGTCTGCTTTGCTGTATTGCTTGATTCGAATGCTTGTTTGTTGTTATGCTATACCTGAGTTGGCCAATATGTCAGCAGTGCCTGCTGTACTATCGTAAAGAAATGCATGCCTATTTCATTTGAGTCCTTAACTTTTCCTCTCAACTTCATCACAAGACTGTCTTCGTAGTTTATATGAGGCCATGGTTAAGTGCTTTCTCAGATTATTTCAACTGCTTAGATGCCTTGGCAACTTAAATATAGCGGTTGTCCACTCCCTTTCAACTAGGGATGTCAACTGGGTCCCGTTTAATCCCGATTAAAGTCCACTAGTGGTATGATAGTTCAGAAGAGTTTTTGTTTTTTGAGGAAAATGAACTAGGGAGGTAGCTAAAACTAACTAGATGGGACTGGCGGATGTCATTTATTTGCCACTTACATCCCTAATTTCATCTTATCATTTTAATTTCTTTTCGGCTGATGCTGATTTGAACCATTCAAATATAGTTTGCCATGCTCGGCAATAATTCGTCTGTCATTTACCATGTAAGCTTACTGCCTGGATCATACGATAACTATCTCTTACTTATGTCCAGCGGAAACCTTTCAGGATGCCGTTCACACTAGGACACAATGTACAACCCCAGAATCTATTTTTGGAAGCAGTGCGCCATCCATGTTAGCAGATGTAGTAGTTCAGAGGCAACACCGCCAGAGAGTAGTCTGAGCACATATATTATAGTGCTTGAGGCTCTACTAGAGGCAGAAAGAGATGGTGTGGCTGCCATGAATGAGGTAATCTTTATCTTGAGGCTGGAAATTACGGAATTACCGGCACGCATTATGCAAGCAACCCAAGAATTGGAGGAAGTAAGAATGTTGCATTTGAAGACGGAGGAGGTCCTGATGTTTCTGCTATCTGAAGCCCAAGGTAATCCCGGTTCTTCTTTAGATACCAGTTGAAATTGTCATTAGATTATTGTACTTGCATGTTGTGTCATGTCTCTGAATGGATTGTGTTGCAAGACCCCCTATGTTGTCCGGAATTCCATGTTGTCCATGTGTTGTAACGATCCAAATTTTTTAGGCGATGTAATCCTCAGTACTTGTATGATTGACATAAGGTGAACTGTTTTTCGTGTGAGCATATTGTATTGGATGAAATAACTGTTTGAATCAAAGTGTATCCAACCTACTGAATTCGAAGATCACGGCATTTCTAAATCATAATCATATATAAAGGTGGAACAAATCTTTTTGTGGTGTTGAAGAAATAAATAACAAAAAGTATAATTATATGTGGATATTCGTAATCGAATACAAATTGGATTTGAATTTAGTTTGCCAGGTCCCAGGGCAAACATGAATGCTAATTCTCCCAAGTTTTGAACGAAGCGGCTAAACACCCACTATAAATTGTGGGCTGCCCGAAGCAAGTGTTTGCGAGATGGAAATTACTGTCTACCCCTGACACTGAGTACATCCTTATCGACCAGATTTACACTGCTGTCGATAGGGGTAGACTAGTAACTTCAATCAGTCGTGACACGACGGCCTCTGAGCCCATTCAGACACGGTGGGCACCAAACGTGGGCGGCAAAACACATTTTATTCAAGCTCGTCCGAAAGACATGTGTCTCTTCCTCCATTTCCCCATTCATACACGGTGGGCGGCAAAACAAACTCTCCTTGTCCGAAATCGATGTAGGCTAATATTTTAAATAGGGACAGATGTGTAACTTCCATCAGACGTGACACAACCGCCCTACCTGTCAGCCCCGTTCATACACAGTGGACGCCAACCGTGGGCGGCAAAACACCCTCTCCTCGCCCGAAATAGTTACCGGCAAATATTTGGGAGATGCGAGATTACCGTCCTATCCCCAACCGACGCGATGTCCGAAATTTTAAACGGGGGATAAGTTTGTAACTTTCCCCCATTTCAGAGAAGCGCGTCCCAAAGTTTGAGATCCCCCCCTCCACTCCATTTCCCCATTCATACACCGTCGACAGCACGACAACCTCCGCACTGCGGCCAGCCTCCTCCGTCCGCCACCCCATCCTCCACTCTGTCGGAGCCGCTATCCCTACCCCATCGTCCACTGCAAGAGATGGACATCTCTCATCCACGGCGCTGGACCAGGATTCTTTCATCGCCTCCTCTCACTTCATCGGCACCGTCGTCCACCTTGCCGGTTGCCGCTCCTATGACTGCCTCGTCCACGGCAACAGGATATATGCCCTGACCTGGCCGTCTGCCATCTAAAGTCTTCTTCCCTGCCGCCGACAGCCATCGCACCTGCAGCACCCTCAACGTATCAGCATAGGCCTACACGGCGTCGCAAGAGAGGTGGTACTCTTCCATATGTGCTTAAGTTATTGATCTCACCCAGAAAATAGATAGTAATTTGTTTACTGTACTTTTCTTGTCCATACCAAATCGTAGTGGCTAGTTGAAAGCAAACATTGGTTGCGAAGTAGCTTTGTCCGGTTGGCACCTTCAGATCCGCCATGGCACAGGCACTATACTCGTAAAGCTTATGGTTTCCCCCCTTTATATTCACTACCATCATCGTAGGTGCTTCGTGTCGTGCTAGCACTGCTCCTCAAGACCTCAACCCAAAGCTTACGTGTTGAAATACGAATCTGATATGATGCTCATATCACTAAAACAGAGAACGTTTAATTGGTAACCTAATGTTTGTATATTCGTTTCAAAAAGCATGTGTGCCACCCACTGGTCCAGCTAGTTTCACTTTCCTTATTTTTCTCTTGATGCTTAGGGTTTTCCCCTTTTATCTACTCTACTATGATCTATGTAGGTGCTTTTTGTCGTACTGGCATTACTCCACCCTTCAAGCTAAACAACACAACACTCAGAATTCGAAAGCTTAGTTGTTCAAATATGATTGTGATATGATACTGATATTAGTTAACCAACACATTTAATTTGTTAGCTAAAGGTCCCACTTGAGTTTCCAAATGCATGTCGCGACATATAGAGAGACAGCATAATTGCATTTCTTTGTCACTTGTTGACCGCACTTTCTTGTCCATACCAAATCTTAGTTGTTATTCAAAGCAAACATCGGTTTCTAACTACCCTTTGCGTGGTTTGCAGCTTCAGATCTGCCATCCCACTGCCACGGTCAACACTGTACTCATCATGCTTATGTCTTCCCCATTTTATGATGACCACAATCAGCCTACATCGTTCGTGTCGTAATAGCACTACTCCACCCATCAGGCTAAACAAGCTTAGGTGTACAAATTCATATCTGATATTATTGCTGATATTAGTAAAACTGAGAGATGTTTAATTGGTGAGCTAAATGTTCCTACTTTAGTTTCGAAATGCATGTGAGCCACATATGGAGAGACCGGAAAGAATAGTATTTCTCTGTGCGCTCTGGTTCATCATGGGTGGCCAACCGACATTATATTGAAAGACTTGTAATATCTTCAATCTGCTTGCTCTTCTGCTCTTCTGTAACATGATACTCTTCTCTTGTGGTCGACTGGTCAGGTCGAGTTGTTCTCCCTAAGTATATTTTGAATCTGTCACGTTGGGTCGACTTGTTCTTCTTTACTATATGTTGAAGCTATCATCTGCGAAGTGTCATCACTTTTGGAGCTCTCATATTTTGAGTAGTAGGCCACATTATATTAATGCACACAACAAATTACAGCATGCATGGCATCTTTTAAAAGAATTACAGAGATAGCACAAAGGGGTTTACAGGGAGGCAGTATTGGATTAGAATCACTTCTGCATTACAAAGAAAATCTCACTTGTTTTTATGTTTTCATGCATGTCAGATATTGAACATTATCAAAATGAATATGAGAATGGGTGCACGAGAGGAATATTGCGGACCGATCCACTGGCTAACAAACTAGGCATGGTGGAGGATGGCCTATCTTATTCACCCATCAAGGTGCTTGCTCTAGCTTTGCAAAGTTGTATTGGTCGCACATATTTTGCATCTGACCTCTTGCATTACTTCTACTTTATTACACCGTCTGCTTAGTTTAAGCATCATATATGATTATATGCCATACCTATCCATTTTTTGTACCTATTCCATGTGTCGTCACACTATGTTTTTCCAGTCAAATGTTGTTCTTTCGTAATAGATGTCCAAAAGGAAGAGGGTGAGTGCAGATCCTCAAGGAGTACAAACTAGGTATTTGGAAAAGGTAGTGATACCTGTTAAATCAGATAGATCAGCAGCCACAGAAAACACAGGCCCAACTATACCACACTTTACCCCTACTCCAGTGGCCAAACCCCTATTAGAACTGCTGGGAGCCCAACGTCAGGTACTGTCTATGATATCAATTCAAAATTTGAACTCCTAAATTTCTGCTTGTGCGTTACCTTCTCTCTTGTATGAAAACTAATTTAAGATGAATCTCCTTGCTCAAAGGATCATACAATCTCAAAACAATAATGGGCTCTGCATTGCTCTCGTCAGTACCTCTCTCCCTTTTGCCTTGTGACGCTGTACTTAATTAATTGCTATTTGATTATGTATCATCAGTCTGCACCTGAGCTTCATTATCCTCTGTTTCTTCCAATATTATTTGATCTATATTTACTCTTTGCAAAATGTAGAATAATGGCAACGCTTATAAAGAATTTTCTTTGGGGAATTTATTGAATTATCCTTCCATCAACATGGAGAAGGGCTTTGTCCAGCCCATGTTAACATGTAATGTAAGTTCATCCTTCTCAATCCTTAAAACTTTGTTCTAGTATAGATTTGGATAGGCATCATTTCCTCCATTGTTGTTTGCTTTGTTGTTTACATCTGATTGGATGTTTGCAACAACTACCAGTTTCAAATTGTAGTTGTAAAAACATGTTCCTTATGCAGTACAAATCCATTTATTTGCTTATATAATTGTGAAACCTGTTACGTGTCTCCTTGTTTCTCTTTCAGAGTCGTATCTCTTACGCCAGGTAGAACTTTAGGGAAGATAGTGAGCCAAACCATCTTGTGGATAGCGAGATGACCCCAAGGTCCTGTCTTGATGAAGATAGTGAGTTGAAGCTACTCACCAGCAGGTGTGAGACAACCTCTGTGTAGTCACTGCCTCAATCAGTTCGAATTCTTCAGTCTCAACTTAAAGCGGAAAGGCTTGCTTTAGCTTAGCTCTAACTTGAAGTCAAAGTGGCAATGAAGATGTCAGAGGACTGTCGTGCGCACCATCAAGCCTTAAATCTAGTGTTAATGCATCTATCGTTGACACAACTGAGGTCTACTCAGCTTCTTCAGCTGTTTGGGGGGCCCTTCCTGGCTAGGCATAGTGCCTTCTGAAGTGCTCTCAGTTTTGTATATTCTTTTGTCAGCGCGTTTATTTGCACTGGTGGCAAACTTTGATGCCAAGTGGATGTAATATTTGATATCCGTGATAGCCTAGCGTAAGTTGCTTGCTTATTTATTTCCTTGTTGTCTTGTTTATTTGTTTGCTTGTAGTCATTGCAGTTCTTTTCCGCGGTTTGCTAGTGGCTGCAATAACCTATTTTTTTAAAACTAGGCTACAATAACCATGGGATAATATTTACTGTAGTGACACTGGGCCTCCTATGGGCCGTAGAAACAGTGGGCCTTCTACGGGCCGTAGAAACAATGGGCCTTCTAAGGGCCGTAGAAACAATGGGCTTTCTACGGCCCGTATCATAAATGGGCCTTATACGGGCAGTATGATAACATGGGCCAATAACAGGACGCATTATGGCCGTAAATGGGCTAGAGTTGGAATCGTCTGTTCATGGGCCGACCATAAAGGGCCATCATTAATAGGCCGTATTTCATGACGCTATGAAAACGGCCCAACGTATTAACGGACCACAAACGGGCCGACTGTAACCATGGGCTGAATTTGGCCCACAAGTAGAAAATGATAGTAACGGGCCGTAAGTAAACGAATGCTGGAAACGAGCCCAAGAATAAATGGGCTCCGAGAAGGCCGAAAGATAATATGGGCTGGAAATGGCCCAACGGAATAACGGGCCGTTAATGGGTATAAAGTGATACACTGTTCATTACGGGCCAGTTTCACCACGGGCCATTAATGGGTGTAAAGTGATACACTGTTCATTACGGGCCAGTTTCACCACGGGCCGTTAATAGGCCAAGAGTTACATAGGGCCTCATATGGGCCAAAAGACGTCATGGGCCATACATGGGCTAGAAGTGAAAACGGGCTGGAATCATATTGGATGGCCCAGATGACGCTACTGGGCCTAATTATGATAGGGCGTAACGGGCCTTGGGTTAGCGGGCTGTAAATGGGCTATATGCGAACAAGCCGTTAACAGGCTTTCCATGGGCCGGCCCGCCACATTTTGACCAAGTCAAACGGGCCGGCCTTTTCACAGGAATGGGCCTCTGTTGGGCCGTGCCACGTGTCAACGTATCATAGGCGCCTTCCGTCCAATGAGTGGATGACATCTGTCCCAACGATGAGCAGACACATGTTTCCTCCAGCCAATGATGATTTTACACGTGGAAAATCCCCATTGGTCGGGGCTGTTAACGGGTTATCGGATCCAAAACCCGACCCGATAGCTTAACGGCGTTCCGTTACGGTGGATGCCATGTGTCGGTCACCCTTGACGAAAGCACTTCTGTGACGCGCGATTTACCGTCATGGAAGTGGACACTTCCGTGATTATAATTTTGGTAATGTCATGGAACACTTCTACGACAGCACAGGTATGACTATCTTGATGCTTTCATAAATTTGTCATGGATGTACATGCATGATAAAAAACGCGACCTACTGTGACAAATAGGTATCATCAGAGAAGTGTATTTTTTTGTAGTGATGATCCTTGCCGGGACTCCAAAATGACACACCAGTTCTTTCAAGAACTTCATAGCTGACTCAGCAGTCACCTTTTTCATGGGTGTCACTTCCGAGCAGTTTGTAAACTTGTCGATGACAACGAACAAGAATTCGAAACCCCCGGTTGCTCAGGGGAAAGGGCCGAGGATATCGAGCCCACAGACCGAAAATGGCCATGATAAAGGGATTATCTGAAGAGCTTGGGTAGGTAGGTGGATGTTCTTGGAATGGAACTAGCGGGCTTCACATTTCGTGACTAGCTCAACCGCATCTTGGAGGGCTGTGGCCAATAGAATCCTTGTCGGAATGCTTTCCCAACCAATGCCCTTGATCCAATGTGGGAGCCGCACATGCGTTTATGTATCTCAGCCAGCAGTTCATTTCCTTCTTCTCGGCAGATGCACTTCAATTTCACACTGTCGGGCCTCCTTTTGTACAGAGTGTCATCGACAAATGGATATTACTGGCCCTCCGAGCTACTCTTTCAACCTCATCTTGGTCATTGGGGAGTTTTCCGGTTTGGAGAAAGTGGACTATGTGCCTTGCCCACGTTGGAGCCAGGGGCTCGGAAACGAGGACTAGCGGCACCTACTCAACTGCGGGGGCATAGTCCCCGTCCCAGGGGACTATGGTCCCGGCGGGAGGTTACGGGGCGGCAAGTTGTGAGGAGTTATTTCTGGCAGGGTCCCTTCCACGAGCGGAATGCTCCACCAGGAGAGGCTTACTGGAGTCCATCTTTATCCTTTTTGGGACATTGTTGCTGGGGATACGGAGGGCTGAGTAAGATGGAGAACAAAAGTTCCTAGTTGCAAGGGAAGCTTTTGTGCAGCACACTTGTGAGATGATCAATTATGCTATTTTTGCACGTGGTACGTGCTCTATTTGCAATCTGTCAAAGCGCTCCTTCAATCTCCTCACTTCCTCAATGTATGCCTCCATCAATAGACATTGATAATCCTTGTTGACTTGTCTCGCCACAAGCTGTAAGTCTCCTCGAATGATCAGCTTCTTAATTCCCAACTCTGCGGCAATCCTGAGCCCGGCAAGGAGCCCTTCATACTCTGTTGTATTGTTGGTTGCCTCTTCCTAGTAAAAATGCATCTGGACGGTGTACTTCAAGTGCTCCCCTGAGGGGGTGACGATAAGCACTCCATCCCCTAAACCTTGTTGGGAAAAGGCACCATCGAAATACATAATCCATTCTTGGGGCACCTCCTTCCCGGGGATTATTGTTTCTGTTACTTCCTTGTCAGGGGTTGGCGTCCATTCTGCAATGAACTCTGCCGACACTCTACTCTGGATTATTGATGTGCTCTCAAATTTCAGACAAAAAATGGACAACTCCAAAGCCCACTCCACTATTCTGCTGGTAGCTTCAGGGTTTCGAAGTGTCCTCTACAACGCGCAGCGAGTGACAACCCTAATCTCATCTGGTTGGAAGTAGTGGTGCAGTTTCCTTGAGGCCTTGATGAGACCAAAGATCAACTTTTGCACACCGGAGTACCTCGATCGAGCCCCTTGTAATAAGGAACTGAAGAAGTATACTGGTTGATGCACTTCTTCCTTGTCGTGTCCTTGGGGTTGCTCTCGCTGCCGTGCTCACTTCTGCCCTGATCCTTATCTGACTCTGCCGGTCCTTGCTCACTCTTTGCTTTGTCCACTTCACGCTATGCCACCAGGGCTGCGCTAACCACTTGGTTGGTTGCCGCTAAGAATAGTAGCAATGGCTCTTGTGTCTTGGGAGCAACCAAGGTGGGCACGGAGGACAAGTAGGCCTTCAGTTTTTGGAAGGCCGCATCTGCTTCTGGGGTCCACTCCATGGACCCTGACTTCTTCAGGATTTTAAAGAATGGCAAGGTAGCGCGGCAACGAACCCTGTCAGACACCTCACATCCTTGATTGTCCTTGGTGCTTGGATCTGCTCGATGGCTTTAATCTTGTCGGGGTTGGCTTTGATCCCCCAATGGGACACAAAGAACCCAAGTAGCTTGCCACAGGGAACGCCAAAAACACACTTCTCCAGGTTGAGCTTCAAGTTGATCTTGTGTAGATTCGCAAATGTCTCCTCCAAATCCTGGATAAGAGTTGCTCTTTCCTTTGTCTTGACCACAATGTCATCCATATAAGCTTCAATGTTTCTATGCAGCTGTGGTTCAAAACCAATATGGACTGCCCTTGCAAAAGTAGACCCGGCACTCTTTAATCCGAATGGCATGCGGATAACAATACGTACCACATGGGGTGATGAATGAGGTCTTCTCTTCGTCTTCCTTGGACATGAAGATCTAGTGATACCCAGAATATGCATCCAGGAAGGAAAGCAAATCGCAGCCCAAAGTGGAATCCACGATCTGATCGATGCGTGGAAAGGGCAATGGGTCCTTCGGGCAAGCCTTGTTGAGATGTGTGAAATCTATGCAAAGCCTCCATTTCCCGTTAGCCTTCCGGACCACCATTGGATTTGCTGGCCATGTGGGATGTAGCACTCCTCTGACCAAACCAGCTGCTTCAAGCTTCATGACTTCCTCTCAATAAACAACTACCTCTCCAAGGCTTGCTTCTGGACTTTCTGCTTGACGGGTCTGGCATGTGGGCAGACAAAAGGTGGAGCTCAATTACCTCCCTGGGAACACTAGGGATATTAGATGGTTGCCAGGCAAACACATCGATATTCGCCCACAGAAGGCAACAAGCGCGCTTTCCTATTTGTCATCGAGGGTGGCGCTGATGGTGAAAGTACCATCAACACCAGTTAGCCTTGCTGGGACCTTCTTCACTTCTCGAGAAGTAACCTTGGCATTTTTGCTGCTGGAACTCTCTGCAAGTCATCAATAGGCGCAACGTACTCCGAAGAGGTATGATTCCTGGATTCCTCGCTAGTGTCCTTGCTATCCTTCTTCTTTCCTCTACTCTCCTTGGCGGGAACTACTACTACCGCTGCCTCTGCGGCGACCGCATTATGGTACATCTTGCCCACGCAAATGATTGCGTCCTTCTCATCTGATGGGATGAAATGACTCCAACTGGCCCAGGCATCTTCAAGGTGTTGTAGGCATAGTGGAATGACACCATGAATTTAGCCAGGGCTGGTCGTCCAAGGATCCCGTTTTACGGCAAGGGGAGGTCGACCAAATCAAAAACAATCTTTTCAATCTGATAGTTCAACTCCCCTCCAAATGTCATGGACAACGCGATCTTTCCCTTAGAATGATTTATGCCAGGATTAACTCCTTGAAATGTGTTGGTGACCTTTAACTCCTCTTCTGCTATCTGAATTTTGTTGATAACCTTTGGGGAAATCAGATTCAACCTGGCCCCGCCTTCCACCAACATCTTAGTGACTTTGAGGTGAGAGACTAACAATGGCAAACACCCTACTGTAGTGGTATGGTCAGGATGATCTTCTTTGTCCAAGATGATGGGCGTGCGTGACCATTTGAGTGGTTTCCAGGCCTCTATTGCTGGTTCCACGACATTGACCTCATGCACCCACCGTTTGAGTTGGCGGTGAGACGTGTGCAGGGATGTACCCCCGTCAGTACACAGGGTGTCAGTGGCCTTCTGAAACTCTTGCTCACTGGTATACTCTTCATCCTCTTCATCACTCTCATCATCACAGGCTTCCTTCTCTTGACCTCTGGCGGGTTATCCTTTGTTTGGAAGAGGTTTGCCAGGGCGATTTACTTCACCGCCTCGACCCTTACCGCCAATGACATTCTGACCCTTTTCCTTGTCATGCTTCTCGTATTCTACTCTTTGCCTCTTGACCAGCTGATCAACCTGATAACATCTTGAAGGTTGTGGCCCTTGGTCTCATGAATCTTGCAATATGGCCCATCGCCTTTCCAGGCCTTCTTGGCAGTCGCAGCTTCCCAGCAGTCAGTGCACACGACAACCTCCTTGCCTAGGGCTTCGGTCTTAGCCGTATTTCCCATATTAGGTGTACCCGAACCTTCAACAGTCATCAATGCCTTATCCTTGCGCCTCTTATTGTGCTTCTTGCTATTCTTCTGACTGGTGGATTCATCATCTTCCTCTAAATCGACCCTGATGCAGTCCTCCTCCCCAAGTAACTTCCTTCCCTCCTCCATCCGAGCACACTTATCCACCACGGTGTAAAGCTCCTTCACAGTCTTGGGAAACCGTATATTCATCTTGGAATGAACCCTGTAGTTGTGCACATTGGACTGGATGGCGGCTATAATAGATGCCGGGTGGATGTTTTCGGGAAGTTCCTATGGACTCTACTTATCTCTGCAAATACTTCCGAATAGTTTCTCCTTCTTTCTGTTAGAGGAGCTGCAAATCGCTAGGCCGTCTTGGTTCTTGGTGGCCGCCAGTGAAGGCGCCAATGAACTCATGGAAAAGGTCAACCCATGACAAAATGGACTTCTCCGGCAAGTGTATCAACCATGACCTCACATTGGACTTGAGAGCCAAAGGGATGTAATTAGCGAATACCTTCTCATCTCTTCCCCCGACAGCTTGAACAACGATGGTGTAGATGCTCAGAAACTATACCGGGTTTAGCCTCCTGAGGGAGTCCTGGACTAGGGGGTGTCTGGATAGCCGAACTATCATCGTTGGCCGGACTCCAAGACTATGAAGATACAAGATTGAAGACTCCGTCCTGTGTCCGGATGGGACTTTCCTTGGCGTGGAAGGCAAGCTTGACAATACGGATATGTAGATCTCCTACCATTGTAACTGACTCTGTGTAACCCTAGCCCTCTCCGACGTCTATACAAACCGGAGGGTTTTAGTCCGTAGGACAAACAATAATCATACCATAGGTTAGCTTCTAGGGTTTAGCCTCATTGATGTCGTGGTAGATCTACTCTTGTACTACCCATATCATCAATATTAATCAAGCAGGAGTAGGGTTTTACCTCCACCGAGAGGGCCCGAACCTGGGTAAAAACATCGTGTCCCTTGTCTCCTGTTACCATCCGCCTAGACGCACAGTTCGGGACCCCCTACCCGAGATTCGCCGGTTTTGACACCGACATTGGTGCTTTCATTGAGAGTTCCTCTATGTCGTCGCCTTTAGGCCCGATGGCTCCTTCGATCATCAACAACGACGCGGTCCATGGTGAGACTTTTCTCCTCGGACAGATCGTCGTATTCGGCGGCTTTGCGCTGCGGGCCAACTCGCTTGGCCATCTGGAGCAGATTGAAAGCTACGCCCCTGGCCATCACGTCAGATTTGGAAGTTTGAACTATACGACTGACGTCCGCGGAGACTTGATCTTCGACAGGTTCGAGCCATTGCCAAGCACGCCGCACTGTCACGACGGGCATTGAGGGAGTCCTGGACTAGGGGGTGTCCGGATAGCCGGACTATCATCATCGGCCGGACTCCAAGACTATGAAGATACAAGATTGAAGACTTCGTCCCGTGTCCGGATGGGACTTTCTTTGGCGTGGAAGGCAAGCTTGGCGATATGGATATGTAGATCTCCTACCATTGTAACCGACTCGGTGTAACCCTAGCCCTCTCCGGTGTTTATATAAACCGGAGGGTCTTAGTCCGTAGGAAAAACAACCATTACAACAATCATACCATAGGCTAGCTTCTAGGGTTTAGCCTCCTTGATCTCGTGGTAGATCCACTCTTGTACTACCCATATCATCAATATCAATCAAGCAGGAGTAGGGTTTTACCTCCATCGAGAGGGCCCGAACCTGGGTAAAAACATCGTGTCCCTTGTCTCCTGTTACCATCCGCCTAGACGCACAGTTTGGGACCCCCTACCCGAGATCCGCCGGTTTTGACACCAACATTGGTGCTTTCATTGAGAGTTCCTCTGTGCCGTCACCGATAGGAAGGATGCCTCTTCCCGTCTTTAAAGACGGTATCTTCGCCAAAGCAGCCTTGGCCGCCGGCCAAACTATCCGGCTGGGTGGTTTTCTCATGATCGCCTGTTCGGCCACCGCTTCGACGATGACCTCTCGGGTCATCAAAAGCAATATTCACATCAGCTCAGAATTCGCCGGGCAGCTGGATCCAATAGAGCTCTCGTCCGTAAACAAGCTCTTGGATCGCATCGCCGCCCTGGGAGTCACTACAGACTACAATCAGATTGGGCTTAAGACCGATCTGAGAGAGATTAACTCTCCCCAGGTTACCCACCACGTTGCAGTGGTAGAGGGACAACGCGGTGATTCTTCTTCTGTATTGAAAACTAGTCATGTTCGGACTCCCGAACCCTCCATGCCGGATTCCCGCGAAGGGGCGAACTTCGATCAAGCACTGAACCTAAAGTCAGGCATCGGACCAGACTCGTCGGACAAGGTCCAGCAATCCAAGCTTCCAAATTTGAAAACTTTTCGGCCCTTGAGCCTCGAGATGGGTAGGGTTCCGGACTCAATTACACCCACCCACCCAGACATATGCGATCTATCTCAAATTCGGCAAGAGCCCGCTGAAACAGTACATCATTACTGGGCCAGATTCCTCCTGGTTATGGACAGGATAAAGGACTGCCGAGAGGAAAATGCAATTTCAATTTTCTGCAATAATTGCACGGATGAAGGAATCTTGAGTGCCGTCAGTCGCCGTGAAATTACACGCTTCGCCGATCTGGCGTCCATAGTACGAAAGTACTGTGCGATGGAGAGTTTCCGGAAAACCGAAACTAAGTTTTGGGACAATCCGGCCCCGAATACAACCCTAGTCCGAAACAAAGGGGTGCATCACACTTAGCCACCAGGTACAAAAACCAAAAAGCAAAAAACCCATAAAGGGCACGGAACCGTACTGGAGGGATGGCTCAGCGGACCCTGTAAAATTCATAGTACAGAAGGTGCCACTCCAACACATAGCCTTCGAGCATGTTGGATACTGCGGCAGGTGGCCAAAAGTGGCGAAGAGCTTCTAGCCCCGGAGAACCACTCCAACAGTACCAGTACGGTGTCAACAATCTTTGAGACTTTTGCATCAAATAATATGCGGAAATGAACAATCTGCAGCCTCGCCAAAGTCTACCAAGTATAAACAACAAATCCATGGAGCGACACGGCCATCACCTTCAACGCCAGCGACGAACCTAAATTCCGAACAGCCGGAGCACCAGCCGCATTGGTCCTCAGTCCAATAGTGGACGGCTTTCGTCTTACCAAGGTACTCATGGATGGCGGCAGCGAATTAAACCTCATCTACGAGGAAACTCTTCAAAAAATGGAAATAGACTGGAGCCGCATTGAGCGAAGCAGCACAACCTTTAGAGGAATAATCCTTAGCCGGGAAGCACGCTGCACAAGAAAAATCACACTTGATGTGGTGTTCGGCTCACCGGACAATTACAGGTCTGAAGAGGTCACGTTCCAAGTAGCCCCGTTCAGCAGTGGATATCACGCTATATTAGGACGAGAGGCATTCACAATTTTTCAAGCCATACCCCATTACGGTACATGAAGCTTAAGATGCCCGGGCCCGGCGGAATAATCACTCTCGTTAGTGATCCGGACACAGCACTCCGCGCCGAAAACAAGACAGCCGCATTAGCCCTGGAGGCACTATCCGAAGCCCTAGTGGCAGAGGAACTCACTGCGCTGCGCTCTACGGTGAATAGGGATGATGTGATACTCGATAAGAGATCCAAGTCCACCTCCTTTAAACCAGCTGATGAAATAGTCAAATTCCAGGTCCATCCAACGGACCCAACAAAGACGGCCTCCATCGGGGCACAGTTAAGCCCTGATGTAGACACCGCACTACGAGAATTCCTTCGGGAAAATTGGGACTTCTTTGCCTGGCACCCTTCAGATATGCCAGGAATCCCACGCAGATTGGCAGAACACAGCCTAAACATCCTAAAAGGATTCAAGCCAGTCAAACAGGCTCTTCGGCGATTTTCCGAACCCAAAAGACAGGCAATGGGAGAAGAGCTAGCCAAACTACTGGAAGCCGGATTCATCAGAGACATCAAACATCCGGACTGGCTAGCAAACCTGGTAATGGTAGCAAAGAAGGATAAATCCTGGTGCCTATGTGTCGATTTTAAAGACCTCAACAAGGCCTGCCCAAAGGATCCCTTCCCCCTTTCCCGCATCGACCAAATAATCGATGCTACTGCAGGGCACGATTCATTGTGCTTCCTTGACGCATACTCCGGCTACCATCAAATCAAGATGGCCGAGGCGGACCAAGCCGCAACGGCATTCATTACTCCATATGGACCATTCTGCTTCAACACGATGCCCTTCGGACTCAAAAACGCCAGCGCAACATATCAGCGCATGATTCAGACATGTCTGGCTACCCAGATCGGCAAAACAGTCGAGGCATACATAGACGACGTAGTCGTCAAAACCAAACACGTCGAAACTCTAGTAGACGATTTGAGGCTCACATTCGACAACCTCCGAGCATATGACATCAAGCTGAATCCAGAAAAATGCGTTTTCGGCGTACCAGCCGGAAAGCTCCTGGGCTTCATTGTATCCAGTAGAGGAATTGAAGGAAACCCAGCCAAGATCCGAGCTCTATCACAGCTGGATATTCCAAAAGACCTCAAGCAAATACAAAAATTGACTGGATGCGTGGCGGCTCTAAGCCGCTTCATCTCCCGTTTGGGAGGAAAGGCATTGCCCCTATATCGCCTCCTTAGGCGCACCGAACACTTCGAGTGGACGGATGCTGCCACTGCCGGACTCGAAGAAATAAAAGCCATATTGGCAACAAATCCGGTCCTGGCTGCGCCTAACCTGGGCGAACCAATGTTGTTATATATCGCGGCAACACATCAAGTTGTAAGCGTGGTGCTCGTCGTCGAACGAGAAACAGAAGGGCATAAATTCCCTCTTCAAAAACCAGTGTACTACGTATCCACTATCTTAACTCCCTGCAAGTCCTGGTACCCGCACTATCAAAAAATAGCATACGCGGTGTTCATGGCATCCCGGAAGCTCCGACACTACTTTCAAGAGTGTTCGATAACAGTGGCCTTCAAAGTGCCCCTCAACGACATCAGAAACAACCGCGACGCGATGGGCAGGATTGCAAAATGGGCCATTGAGCTCTTACCATTCGATATAACTTACAAACCTCGGTGAGCTATAAAGTCGCAAGTCTTGGCTGACTTTGTCGCTGAATGGACTGAAGCCGAACTCCCTAAAGAGTACGGCGCATACTCCAATTGGATTATGCATTTCGACGGCTCCAAAATGTTGGCCGGCTTGGGGGCTGGCGTCGTATTGACGTCCCCAACCGGGGACACAGTCCAATATGTACTTCGGATAATGTACACGGACTCCAACAATGCAGCCGAATACTGGGCCCTCTTACATGGCCTCCGGATGGCAATCTCCATGGGCATTCAACGCCTAGAGGTGCACGGGGATTCTAACCTTGCAATATCCCAAGTAAATGGAGACTTTGACGCCAAGGATTCGAAAATGGCAGCCTATCGTAATGCTGTCCTAAAAATGTCAGCTCGGTTCGAAGGACTCGAATTCCACCATGTAGCCCGGGATAATAACCAAGCAGCCGACGTATTGGCACGCATCAGCGCGAAATGCGACGCTGTCCCTCCAAACATCTTCCTGGAACGGATCTTTAAGCCATCCGTACTATGGGAAGAGGACTCCGAAAATAACAACCCGGAAGCAGCCGCACCACCCAACACAGAACAATCTGACATAATCGGCGTCTCAGCCGATGAAATAACACCTTAAGCCCATGAAATAATGGCAGTAATCGCCCCGTGGACAGAGCCATTCCTAGCCTACTTAATTAGGCAGGAACTTCCCGAAGACCAAAATGAGGCCCGCTGCATAGTTCGGCGATCTAAAGCCTACAACGTCCACGAGGGAGAACTTTATAAGAAAATCACAACCGGAGTCCTTCAAAGGTGTATCTCCGAAGAGGAAGGGCGAAACCTTCTGGCTGAAATTCATGCCGAACTAGGCGAACACCACGCCGCAGCCCGGGCCCTTGTAGGAAAGGCATTCCGTACAGGATTTTATTGGCCGACGGCCCGGGCAGATGCTCAGGACTTAGTCCAAAGATGCGTCGGTTGTCAGCTCTTTGCTAATCAGAGCCACATGCCACCCACCGCCCTCAAAACTATACCCATTACCTGGCTGTTCGTGGTATGGGGGCTTGACATGGTTGGACCCCTTAAAGGTGGAACCCACAAGCAAAAATACCTACTGGTCATGGTGGATAAATTCACCAAATGGATAGAGGCTAAGCCAGTTAAGATGGCAGAGTCCGGACCAGTGATAGACTTCATATCCGAGGTAGTACACCATTACGGCATCCCCCACAGCATCATTACCGATAATGGCACGAACTTCACGGCCGACGAGGTCAAACTCTGGTGCAAAAACATGGGCATTAAGCTCGACTACGCTTCGGTTTACCATCCTCAAACCAACGGTCAAGTGGAACGAGCAAATGGTCTAATAATGAGCGGCATCAAACCCAGACTAGTGTGGTACCTTACGGAATCTAACACGCACTAGGTAGAGGATCTCGACTCCGTGCTCTGGGGACTGCGGACCACGCCAAACCGTACTACCGGATTCACACCATTCTTTATGGTATACGGCGCAGAGGCAGTTTTGCCCTGCGACATAATTCATGACTCACCTTGAGTGCGCATGTACGAAGAAAGAGAAGCCGAGCTGGATTGGCAGGACAACTTGGATGCATTGGAGGAGGAACGCGATGTGGCAAAGGCCCATTCCGCATTCTATCAGCAGCAGGCTCGAAGATATCAAAGCAGAGAAGTACGGGCTAAAACTTACAATGTTGGCGAACTAGTTCTACGCCTGCCGGACAAGAAAAAGGACAAACTCAAGCCCAAATGGGAAGGTCTCTTCATCATCGACCAAGTCCTGACCGGCGGAGCATACCGTCTGCGGAATGCATTGGACAACCGACTCGAGCCGAACCCATGGAACGTAGCCCGCCTCCGAAGATTCTACGCCTAGCGCCGGACTAAGAGTTCGTCTCCTCCCTCCACATTTTCACAATTCAGCTGTCTTTTGTTTCTCTCTCTTCTCCTACCTTTTTCATAAAAGCCTTTGGGAGCCTATTTGCGCATTGTTCGCACACACCTAATGTGCTACCCACACTCATTATACCTGGGGGCTTCTCTGACAGAAGCTTAATTATAAGGGCTTCATGCCCAGCACATTTGTCAAACTTCCACATGTACCTTTTATTCACCATTATATGCATCGATATGACTTAAGTTTTGGCCAAGCTATGTTGCCTGGCTCCTGTGCTTACCCCTACGTTCCCGATTGTTCGGCTAGGAGGTAAAGGGAGAACCTCTGCGATTGTTACTGCCGGGTCAGCCGGATGTGTACCTCAGACTGGGTGAAGCCAAAAGCTAGCGTTTTTAAGAGAATATTAGGTCGGTGACTTGAAAGATGATTTTTTACACATTTATCTATCTGCCCCCAGATGTTTTCCTGCTTTTTTCGCAGTCCGGACATGCACTTTAAGGCATGCCTCCCAGGGAAAGGAACCCTTAACGGAACTAGTCTCCCTGGAAGATGTTTCTTACTAACCATGTAATATAACATAACTAGTTGGGCACTTGTCTGATAAAGCACTAATGACCCCTATGCCTAGTCTCCATGCTTGCCCCGGTTTTGTCATAACCGAGAAGGTATTCGGACACACTCCGGAGTCTAGGGTCCCGAGGTCGAAGCGAAAAGGTCGGCAAAGACAAACGATCTACAATCCGGCTAGAAGGCATTTTTACATGTCATTTTAAATACATCGTCAAATTGACTGACTGTACTCCTCCTCAATCCCGTCTAACAGGCTGTCTAATTTACAGTCCCGTTGGGAATACTTAGCGGCCAACTCTACTTGGCCGTACACTAAGCTCACAGGGATCTCCTTCCCATCGGGCCCCACAGGTCCGACCTCGGCCATGTGGTTTGGATACGCCTTCTTGTACCATGTCTTCACCATGGCCCAGGCCTCCCTAGCACCTTGACGGCAGGCTGATATCTTCCATAAACGGAAGCGCTGCCGTGATCCCTGAAGCTTCTCCGCAAGCTCTCCAAGGCCCTCGGGTAGGGAGACGGATGGCCATAGGGCCTGGACGACGCCACTCATCGCCTGCCGAACACGTTCGAGCGGTTGCACCAGCTAGGGAAGTTGGTCACCCGTCGGACCGGGCATTTCTTCCGCAGGGCGACCTGTGAGCACACCTACAGACATATTTCTGTCAATAGGCTTCCTCGCCGAACTCTTCTTTTCAAAAGAATTCGCTCAAGCACTTACCATAGATGCTGCGACGAAGCTGCTGATTCTCCTTCACGGAGCCAGACAGCTCGGCCCGGACATCTTTCAGCTCTTCCCCAAGTTGGGTGTGGGCATCCTGGATTTTGTTCCTCTCCCGCTGCACCTTCATAAGCACCCTCTCAACGGCCTTCAGCTGGCGCAGTAGGTGTTGCTTGTCCGGATCCAGTCCGGCAACATCTGCAATATCATTGTCAGACTTACACGCACGCCGCACACGGCTTATCTTTTTGAAATAATGTGTTACCAGGAGGGGTCTCTGTGTCTCCTCCTGCGGCAGCGAGTGCGGCCTCAAGTTGGGCCTTGCACTCTTGTAGCTCCTGGGACAATTGGGTATTCTTCTCTGTAAGATCCTGCACATTAAAATATCCCTAAATTAGTTATTTTAACTACTTTAAGTCTCAGGGGCTACTGGCATATACCGCTATTATAATCCCTTACCTATATGTCTTTTACATACTGCTCCGTGGCTCGGGTCAAACCATCTTGAGCAGCACGGAGGTGCGCGTCTCCCGCGTTAAAGGCATTGAACGCCTCAGGGGAGAGACACGCGTCACAAAAAACTGTCCGGCGACGCCTATGGTTCATGGCGCTCTCCACCTCAAACCTGGTGGCGGACAGCCTGTCGGCATCCTCCGTTGGAGGAGTATCCGGCTCGCGCCTTGCGCTCGCCTCCCCCTCCGGACCAGGTGGTGGAGCCTGGCTGGCGGAGGCTTGGGTGGCAACCTCACCGGGCACAGTCCGGCGAGCGCTCTTTCTCCTGAAAAAGACATGAGCATTAATACACCCCCTAGGAATCTTTTCCTAAATAACGGTGGCGAGCTGTACCGTTGCAGTGACATTTCGATTTGCATCGCACCCCTCTTCCGCCTGCGGGGTCGGACTGACCCTTGTTGGTCAGCCGCCGCGGGTTCGGCTTCCCGCCGTGAAGGCACCTCCTGCAAGACACCGTTGTATACGATGGTCAGGAATGCGCAAGGATGAAATAATGGTGTCAGGACTTCGGTCATAAGTACCTGGGAAGCCGGTAACAAGCCGGGGTAGTCAGCTGTAATGGCGACTAGAGCGTTGTCCATGCTGAGTTGGTGGAACACCCCGTCGATTAGCTCCACCTTTATGTCCGGATCCTCTTCGGAGGCCGGATCAAGGGATCTTCCTGGATCCTCAGGATGTGGAGCCGGACTATGTATGCCCTCCACATCCCGACGCAGCTCCTGCGTCGAAATCATAAAGTAAGGTACTTAAACTTTGAAGGCATGGGTCGGATAAATAAAATGTCCGCTTACCCAGCGCCGAGGGTTATTCATGGAGAACCCATTCAATGGGCTCGTCTGGAGGAAGTCCTCCTTCTCCCCCTTGTACAGGCCGGACAGAATCTTCACCAGATCTTCGGCCGATTCCGGCCCTTTGCGGCCATGACGGTTGGCATCATTTTCCCCGTTGAAATCCCACATGGGGTGGCCCCTGTATTGCAGCGGCTGCACCCCCGGCATTATGCATGTGGCCATGACTCCAATCATGGTCAATCCGGAATGGGCCAGCAACCTTATCCGGCCCATCAAATAATGGACGCCCTTGTCTTCCTCCAGTTGAGGGCTCCGTGGGAGCCAACTTAGGCGTTTCTTCAGAGGAGCCCTACTGAACTCTGGGAGGCCGATCCAAACTGGGTCCGGCAGTGGAGCGTCTGCTACATAGAACCATTCTGAAGGCCAGTCTTCGGACGCCTTCTTTGGGGTTCCGGATGGATATCCAGTCCCGGCGATGCGCCATATTTCGGCACCGCCCACTTGATATATTGACCCCTCGTGAGAACGGGGTACGAGGCAGAATAGCCTCTTCCACAGTGCAAAATGGGGCTCGATGCCCAGGAATAGCTCGCAAAGAGCTACGAAACCCGCGATGTGCAGAATAGGGGCGGGCGTGAGGTGATGGAGCTGGAGTCCGTAGAACTCCAGAAGCCCGCGGAGGAACGGATGTACGGGAAATACAAGCCCCCTTATCAGATAGGGGACGAAACACACCCGCTCTCCTTTAGAGGGGCTAGGGGTGGCCTCCGCTTGCTTCCCACCTTTGTAGGTGGCCAGCCCGGCTCGAACCGGGACCATAAAGGCCGGAGGAAGATATCCCTCCGCTTGAAGCTTCACCAGCTCGTTGTACGGAACTGAACATCTCCTCCAATCTCCTGGCAGAGGGCTGGGAGCGCGAGAGGAGGAGCCGCATCGACGGTCCATGATGGAATGGGTTTTAGGTCAGAAGCGCTCCGATGAGTACTCGTGGAAGGAGGATGGTGTGATTTGGATCTGGATTCTTATCCCTCTTATAGGCAGATTATTTGCGCAGCTAGGGGGTAAAACATAAAAGATACCCTGGCTTTTCGCATTCGTGCGACGCGTGGAAGAGGGCCATTATTGGGCGTGGAAGACAAGGATCGCAATATTTGTAACGGAGCCGGACACTATTCGGCAAGCACATGGAATTTGGAGGAGAACCCGCCTTGGAACGCCAAAGACTATATATGCGCTGGACTCGTCGTCATTGAAGCCTGGTTCGGGTGCTACTGAGGGAGTCTTGGACTAGGGGGTGTCCGGATAGCCGGACTATCATCATCGGCCGGACTCCAAGACTATGAAGATACAAGATTGAAGACTTCGTCCCGTGTCCGGATGGGACTTTCCTTCGCGTGGAAGGCAAGCTTGGCGATACGGATATGTAGATCTCCTACCATTGTAACCGACTCGGTGTAACCCTAGCCCTCTCCGGTGTCTATATAAACCGGAGGGTCTTAGTCCGTAGGAAAAACAACCATTACAACAATCATACCATAGGCTAGCTTCTAGGGTTTAGCCTCCTTGATCTCGTGGTAGATCCACTCTTGTACTACCCGTATCATCAATATCAATCAAGCATGAGTAGGGTTTTACCTGCATCGAGAGGGCCCGAACCTGGGTAAAAACATCGTGTCCCTTGTCTCCTGTTACCATCCGCCTAGACGCACAGTTCGGGACCCCCTACCCGAGATCCGCCGGTTTTGACACCGACAGGCATGATCTAGCTCTGCTGCCGGACAGTGCCCTGGAGGCCGCACAAGTGTCCGCTCCGACCCTTAGCTCGGAGCCGACTACGCCGATCGAGGATGGGTGGCTGGACACCGCCTCAGGGGCTGCTACGTCTATGGCGATAGAACCGAATACCAACCCTATCCTTTGTGAAGCTCGTGACTCCAAGGTGCCGGACTCCTCTTCGGACTCCGAACCTTCCGCACCCCTACCAATCGAATCCGATTGGGCGCCGATCATGGAGTTCACCACTGCGGACATCTTTCAGCACTCGCCCTTTGGCGACATCCTGAATTCGCTAAAGTGTCTCTCTTTATCAGGAGAGCCCTGGCCGAACTATGGTCATGACGGTTGGGATGCGGACGACGAAAAAATTCAAAGCCCACCCACCACCCACTTCATAGCCACTGTCGATGACTTAATCGACATGCTAGATTTCGACTCCGAAGACATCGACGGTATGGACGATGATGCAGGAGACGACCAAGAACTAGCGCCTACAGGGCACTGGAAGGCCACCTCCTCATACGACATTTACATGGTGGACATCCCAAAGGATGGGAATGGCAATGGAACAATGGAGGACGACCCCTCCAAGAAGTAGCCTAAGCGCCGGCGTCAGCGACGCCGCTCTAAATCCCGCCACAGCAAAAATGGAAATTCCGGCACCGGAGAAAATAACACCCTGGACAGTGCCGAAGACGACCCCCTCCAGCAGGATTCAACGCAGGAGGATGGAGAAGCCAGCCCTCATGAGAGAGCGGCAGACAGAGAGGTAAGCCTCAACGACGATGAATTTGTCATGCCTGAGGATCCCGTCGAACAAGAGCGTTTCAAATGCAGGCTTATGGCCACGGCAAGCAGCCTCAAGAAAAAGCAGCAACAGCTTCGAGCTGACCAAGACTTGCTAGCCGATAGATGGACTGAACTCCTTGCGGTCGAACAGTATGAACTCAAATGCCCCTCCAAGAGCTACCCAAAACACAGGCTGCTACCCCGATTAGAGGAGGAAGCACTTAAACCTACATCACCAGTGCATGATGCGGCCGACCGGCCACCCCGTGGCCGCGACAGAGAGGACTCTAGGCCCTCTGCTAAAGCCGCACCCCGGCGTCTCTCGAAGAGTACAAAACCACGGGGGAGTGCACCAGACTTGCGAGACATATTGGAGGACAAGGCAAGACAAACAAGATCGATCTACGGATCGCGTGGGCGTCCCACGATACGTGATGACAACCATCACGCCGGATACAGCAAATCCGGCTGGGCCGAACACAGTAGACAAAGCTCATTTGAGCTGCGTCGTGATATATCCCAATACAGAGGCGCCTCACACCCACTATGCTTCACAGAAGAAGTAATGGATCATCAAATCCCTGAGGGTTTCAAACCCGTAAACATCGAATCATACGACGGCACAACAGATCCTGCGGTTTGGATCGAGGACTATCTCCTTCACATCCACATGGCCCGCGGTGATGATCTACACGCCATCAAATACCTCCCACTCAAGCTTAAAGGACCAGCGCGACATTGGCTTAATAGCCTGCCAGCAGAGTCAATCAGTTGTTGGGAAGACCTAGAAGCCGCATTCCTTGACAACTTCCAGGGCACTTATGTGCGACCACCAGACGCCGATGACCTAAGCCACATAATATAGCAGCTAGAAGAATCGGCCAGACAATTCTGGACACGGTTCCTAACCAAGAAAAATCAAATTGTCGACTGTCCGGATGCAGAGGCCCTTGCAGCCTTCAAACACAACATCCGCGACGAGTGGCTTGCCCGGCACCTAGGACAAGAAAGGCCGAAATCCATGGCAGCTCTCACAACACTCATGACCCGCTTCTGCGCGGGAGAGGATAGCTGGCTAGCTCGTAGTAACAACATGACCAAGAGCCCCGGTAATTCGGATACCAAGGACACCAATGGCAGGTCACGTCTCAACAAGAACAAGCGCTGCATTAATGGCGACAATATTGAGGATACGACAGTCAATGCTGGATTCAGAGGCTCTAAATCCGGTCAGCAGAAAAAGCCATTCAAACGAAATACTCCGGGCCCGTCCAATTTGGACCGAATACTCGACCGCTCGTGCAAGATACACGGCACCTCCGAAAAGCCAGCCAATCACACCAACAAGGGTTGTTGGGTGTTCAAGCAGGCAGGCAAGTTAATTGCCGAAAACAATGACAAGGGGCTGCATAGCGATGACGAGGAGGAGACCCGGCCGCCGAACAATAGAGGACAGAAGGGTTTTCCCCCACAAGTGCGGACAGTGAACATGATATACGCAACCCACATACCCAAAAGGGAGCGAAAGCGTGCACTCAGGGACGTATATGCGATGGAGCCAGTCGCCCCAAAGTTCAATCCGAGGTCCTCCTGCCTGATCACTTTTGATCAAAGGGACCACCCCACTAGCATCCGCCACGGCGGATTCACCGCATTGGTTCTAGACCCAATCGTCCATGGATTTCACCTCACTAGAGTCCTGATGGACGGCGGCAGCAGCCTGAACATGCTTTTTCAGGATACAGTGCGCAAGATGGGCATAGACCCCTCAAGGATTAATCCACAAAGACGACCTTCAAAGGCGTCATACCAGGTGTACAGGCCAACTACACAGGCGTAGTTACACTTGAAGTGGTCTTCGGATCCCCGGATAACTTCTGAAGTGAGGAGTTAATCTTCGACATAGTCCTGTTCCGCAGCGGCTATCACGCACTACTCGGACGAACCGCATTTGCAAAGTTCAATGAGGTGCCGCACTATGCATACCTCAAGCTCAAGATGCCAGGCCCTCGAGGAGTCATTACGGTCAACGGAAACACCGAACGCTCTCTCCAGACGGAGGAGCATACAGCGGCTCTCGCGGCGGAAGTACAAAGCACCCTCTTAAGGAAATTCTTGAGTTCGGCCGTTAAGCGGCCGGACACCGTCATGTGCGCCCAGAGTAACCCACTACAAGACCGCCTGGCACGTTCCGAGCACGCGTAGCAATGCGGCCCCAACCCCAGCCCTCGCGAAATCGCGAGATCAGTACCACACGTACATAACTATGCTCTGGAGATACCATGGGCATAGGGGTAGGGGCACAACCACGGCACGCCCGAAGAGCGGCTCAACCGCACCAAGGGCTCCCAATTTTGTCATTCTTCTTTTTTTCTTATCCTCAGGACTCCGTTTTCCAGAAGCCCTGTCCGGCAGTAGAATCGCAGAACTCACGATGCAACAGCCAGGGAAGCAGAAAAGCTACGTCGTGCGTCCAGGTGGTCTCTATTACGAGCAACATACCTGTTTCACATACAATACCGCAGCCTACCCCTGGAGGGGGACATGTCAAATAGTCCCATCCCTTGCTTATCGCATTATTTGCATCGTTCTGCTCGTTGCAGTATTTTTTGAATAAACAATGCATCGCTTTTTGCCTATTATTGCATTCCTTTTTTTTATATATGTTCACTTATGACATGTCGCATCCGTACGCTTTGGTACGGACAAATACACCAGGGGCTTAAGTTCCCCAAAATATGGTGTGATAAGTCCGAACACTTTCACAAGTGCGGCACCCCGAACTTATAGCATTATATGCATCGGCTCCGAATCATGTCTTGGGTCAATAGTTGGGTTTGCCCGGCTCCCATGTTTTGGTACCTTACATTCTGTTATATTGGCTAAGGTAGCGCTGGGAGAACCACTGCGATTGTGCCCCAGTTGAGCTGGGTTGAGCACCTCAGTGGAGAAAGCTAAAACTGACCGTCATGATAGGGCGAGAGCCGGTCGCTGTTCGAGAGGTTTTTTTGAGTCCCTAAAGACTTATGCCGCTTAGAGCGAGGAGCCAGCTTTGTCCGGCCCAGGCGTGGATAGCGCCCCGAATTCGGTCTTCCAAACACTAGGGGCTTCGCCGAAATTTAAAATTGTAGAATTCTATGGCTAAGTGGGAGTGTTCAAGCATTATAAGTCCGGTTGCCTCGTTTGCTGTGTTGAGCGCCTCCCTCGAAGTACCCAAAAATGGGAACAAGAGCGCTCAAGTTTATCCTGAACACCCCAGCACTCGTTGCATGGGGGCTGAAGCCAACGACTTGCCATCTCTCAAATTTGATAAAAAGCTGCACAGAAGGTAATATTTTAAATTAACAAGCGTTGCCTAGCGCATATGAACAAAGTCTTCAGCGCACAGGATAACAAATGCGAGCCTACTCAAAAATTACATCTTTGGAGCATTCACCCACTATAAGGCAGGCACCCTTCAGGACACCGTTATAGTACATCTCGGGCGTGCGATACTCCTTGCCCGGCGGTGGCGCGTCCGTCACAAGCTTCTCGGCGTCCATCTTGCCCCAGTGCACTTTAGCACGGGCAAGGGTCTGACGGGCACCTTCAATGCAGACGGAATGCTTGATGACTTCAATCCATGGACAGGCGTCCACCAGCCACCGCACCAGACCGAAGTAGGTCCCAGGCATGGCTTCTTTAGGCCACAACCGAACTATGAGGCCCTTCATGGCCTGTTCGGCCACCTTGTGGAGCTCGACCAGCTGCTTCAGCCGGTCGCTCAGGGGCACCGGATGTTCGGCCTCAGCATATTGAGACCAGAACACCTTTTTTGTCGAGCTCCCCTCCTCGGCCCGGTAGAACGCGGAAGCATCGGACACACTACGGGGCAGATCTGCCAATGCTCCTGGAGAGCTCCAAATTTGGGTAAGTAACAGATAATTCACTTTTACATGCTTGCTTTGCATGAAGAATACCTTACCCGCCGCTATCTTCTTCATCGCCTCAATCTCCTAGAGGTCTCTTTGGGCTTCGGCCTTAGCGGCTTTGGCACTCTCAAGAGACGAGGCAAGCTCGGACTCTCGACTCATCGAGCACGCACCAAACTCTCGTGTTTTTCAACGAGAGCCTAGAGCTCTTGCCGCACCTCCACCACACGCGCCTCCTGCTTCTCTCGCTCGGCGCGCTTCATGGCCACACCTTCTTCGGCCTTGGACACCGCCTCTTTCAGGGTCGCCACCTCGTCTGTGGCCCCTGCAAATACTCACGTTACTCCTGTCATTTCTTGCAACCAAATCCTTTTTATAACGTATTACTTTTTATGAGGTACTACTTACCTTCCTTGTCCTCGAGCTGCTTCTTGGCAAGGCCGAGCTTGTTCTCGAACCGCTCGAGGTCCCGCTTCAATGCATTGACCTCAGCAGTCAGTGCGGCAGAGGTCAGCAGCGCAGCCTGCATTCCCATATTGACATACTTACGTTAGACTCCTGAGTATATCTTTTCAGATCCTCAGTTCGGCTTTTCTTTCCGAACACCAGACTGAGCATCAGGGGCTACTGTCTATGCGGTACTATTTTTACACATCTTAATTACATACCTCAAAGCCTGTTAGAAGGTTGGTACAGGCTTCAGTCAGCCCGCCCTTGGAGGACTAAACTTTCTGGATCACCGCACTCATAACAGTGCGGGGCTCCTCGTTGATGGCAGCGCCGTTAAGCGCCTCCAGCAAATTATCCGGCGCCTCAGGTTGGACGGAGGCCACCGGCGTCGCAGTCTTGCCCTTCTTACGAAGAGCCCGCCCGCCGGACTTCAGAACCACTGTAGGTTTCGGTACGGAGTCCGTCACAGGGCTGGACTGAGAGCCCTTTGGGGTTTCGCCCTCTTTCCGCCCGGAGTCCAGCAGATCGCCTTGCGGCGCCTCCAGGACCACCTCCTTCTGGTCGGGCTCCTTTTGGGATTCCACCGCGGCATCGTCTGCGTCACGGGGGGAGGAGGCGGTCCGAAGTGAAGTGCTGTTCACATCCGATGAATCCAGGGAGCCGCTCGACGAAGCGGGAAGCTCGTCCTTGGGCGGGCTACAAGGGTGTATTCCGCGTTAGAAGACACTACGCGGCAAAGGAAAAATCATGAGTTATTCTGGAAACCGGACACTTACGATCTCGCCAGGGGCTTGGTCCTCGAGGGCCAATCCTCTTCGCCGTCGTCGGTGTTGGTGGAGTAGTCCGAGGAAGGGTCTTTCCCTTCTTGGACCCTCCAGCCTCCCCAATTGGGGAGGCCTTCCTTTTCTTCTCTCCCCTCGCTGGGGGAGAGGCTTCCCTTTTCTCCTCCTCGTTTTCACGGGAGGAGTCCGCCTTAGAGTCATCGGACGATGAGTCCGATAACACCTGATGCCGGGAACTCTTTCGGGTTCCCGTGGCCTTCTTCTGGGCCTTCTTCTCCGGCACCACTTAAGGCGCCGGAGCCAGCAGCCCCGTCAATCGGGCTTCCGCTGGGTCTTCTGTTAAGGGAGTTGGACAGTTAACCTGCACGGACTTCTTCTGCTAGGCCTGTCAAAGGTAAGGGAGTTTAGATTCCGCATAGAGTCAAACTATGAAAAACAAGTGTCCCGTAAAAGGTAAAATATCTTACCTCGCCGGCTTGACGCTGCGAGCTGAATCCGCGATCCTCGGTAGCAGATGCGGGAGCCTCGGCGCCCTTGAATAGCACCTTCCAGGCATCTTCGTACGTAGTGTCGAAGAGCCTGCTCAAGGTCTGGTGCTGGGCCAGATCAAACTCCCACAAGTTGAAAGCCCGTTGTTGGCAGGGAAGGATCCGGCGGACGAGCATGACCTGGACCACGTTGATGAGCTTGGTCTTCTTGTTCACGAGGTCTTGGATGCAGATTTGGAGTTCGGTCAGCTCTTCTAAATCACCACATTTCAGGCCCTTCTCTTTCCAGGAGGTGAGCTGTGTGGGGATGCCAGATCTAAATTCGGGGGCCGCTTCCCATTCAGGGTCACGCGGCTCGGTGATGAAGAACCACCCCGATTTCCACCCTTTGATGGTTTCCACGAAGGCGCCCTCGAGCCATGTGACGTTGGGCATCTTGCCCACCATGGCGCCTCCGCACTCCTCCTGCTGGCCGCCCACTACCTTCGGCTTGACATTGAAGGTCTTCAGCCATAAGCCGAAGTGGGGTTTGATGCGGAGGAAGGCCTCGCACACAACGATAAACGCTGAGATGTTGAGGATGAAATTCGGGGCCAGATCATGGAAATCCAGGCCATAGTAGAACTTGAGCCCCGGACGAATGGGTGGAGTGGGAAGCCTAGTCCGCGGAAGAAATGGGGGAGGAACACCACCCTCTCATGGGGCCTGGGGGTAGGGACGAGCTGCCCCTCGTCTGGAAGCCGATGCGCAATATCGTTGTGTAGGTATCCGGCTTTCCTTAACTTATTGATGTGCCCCTCCGTGACGGAGGAGGCCATCCACTTGCCTCCCGCTCCGAACATGGCTGGGGAAGGTTGAGGCGTGATGTGCAGACTTGGGCGCTGGAGCTCGAGTACACGGAAATGGATAAGCAAAGGAGGAAGAAGGCGTGGGTAAAAAGGTGGATCCTATCCCCTTATATGGGCGGACGAAACTATGCGTCCCCACCAGCCTGGTAAAACTCGCTTATCTCCCAAGCGTCATAATCAATGGCGCGGTTGGGTTACCCACGCCCGTATTGATGAGAATCCCGGAATAAGGGGACACGATCTCTGCTTTGACAAGGCGTTCCAAGGAAACCGCTTCGCTAAACGCGCTGAGGTGGAACTGTAAAAACGAATAAAGGCTTGGGCATGGTGTGATGTCACGCCACGGAATACGTCAGTGGATTGAACTTGTGTAAATATTATTCTCTCTACGGTGGTATGTGGAACTTATTTTGCAGAGCCGGACACTATCCTTGTGTTCAAAATCTTCTATGAACTATTCGGAGGGGGAACCCGCCTTACAATGCCGAAGACAATATGCGCGCCGGACTCATCATCATTGAAGCCTGGTTCAGGGGCTACTGAGGGAGTCCTGGACTAGGGGGTGTCCGGATAGCCGAACTATCATCGTTGGCCGGACTCCAGGACTATGAAGATACAAGATTGAAGACTCCATCCCGTGTCCGGATGGGACTTTCCTTGGCATGGAAGGCAAGCTTCACAATACGGATATGTAGATCTCCTACCATTGTAACCGACTCTATGTAACCCTAGCCCTCTCCGGTGTCTATACAAACCGGCGGGTTTTAGTCCATAGGACGAACAACAATCATACCATAGGTTAGCTTCTAGGGTTTAGCCTCATTGATCTCGTGGTAGATCTACTCTTGTACTACCCATATCATCAATATTAATCAAGCAGGAGTAGGGTTTTACCTCCACCGAGAGGGCCCGAACCTGGGTAAAAACATCATGTCCCTTGTCTCCTATTACCATCCGCCTAGACGCACAGTTCGGGACCCCCTACCCGAGATCCGCCGGTTTTGACACCAACACCTCCCATCATACTTCTCGGCTATCTCTGGCTTGAATGTGCGGACGGACGGCCAACGGACTTGCCGCAGCTCACGAGTAAAGGCAAGGCACCAAACCTCAAAAGGTAGGCACCCGCCAATATCGAGCGCAGGCTCGTCGACGTCAGGACCATCACACCCATTGGTCCGGCGGTGGTCCTCGTGGCGTCACTCAATGACAACGCGCGCGTCTCCCCTCCGCCTGTACTCTGGGGCTTGTCGCCGGTCCGGACGCGCTCAAGGGTTAGAAGAGACCATCGAGACGTCATCAGGTTCTTGATTCTGTTGTGCTCGCACTGGCTGCCGTGGTGGGGACTGTACCGTGGGGGTGGCCCCTTCCATACGACGAGCAACCTGAGCCGTCGTCGTTCCTTGGGGAGGCCATGGTGGGAGAGCTCGCTGCGAGCCCCCAGCCTTGGTGAAATAGAGCAGGCTTTGGATGGTGGCACGCCACTCGTCCATCTGCTCGGCCCCTTGCGGAAACCATAGCAGCATCTGAGCCCACGCCAGGGCCTCCGTACCCGTGCTCGGCATGGGTGATGACGACACAGATCGTACCATCGCTTAGCTCCTAACGGTGCCAGCACCGATAATACCATGTCCCTGCTATTGCGGGGCGGCCACCTTGATGGCTGGTGGCGTGGCGAAGGCGCTTGAGGGCCAGTGGCTCCGTCGAGCCCAAAGACTTGGTTGACTTGCACCGGGGGAGGCACAAATGCCGCGGTCGCTCCCGTGACGGGGGCAGCTGGAGGGCGGCGATTCGTCCTGGACCGAGCGCCTTTGATGCGGCTGTGCCTGTCGGCGAGAGGAAGGCCAGAGTAATCCCTTCATCCGTACCTCGAGGAGCGTGGTCGTCGGGGTGTTTCTAATGTTGCTCTCCTCCGGTTTCTCCCGCTCCTGCTCCAGCCGCAGGGGAAGTGGTGATGGTGATGCCTACTCCAACCACATCCCGAGCAGCATCCACATCCCCGCGCGCATTCGCACCTCCCGTAGAATTGGTGGCTGTGGGTAGTGGAGCCTTTGAGGTGGACGGGTGAGCCGAAGCGCCATAATTCTTCTTGGGCGCCATGGTTGATGGTGCCGTCAAAGACGAAGATGGTGATGAAGATGATGCGCTGCACACGCTTTCAGGTTCGCGCAAGTGATCTTCCTACCTGGCGCACCAAAGAAGTCGTGGAAACCACGGCCACTTATAGGACCAAGGGCCCCTTGTTGGTTCGGCAGGGGGGATGTCATGTTGCACAAAGAGCAAAGGAGCATGGGGCAGCACGACAGAAATCACACGAGAAATTTTACCCAGGTTGGGGCCACCACAAGGCGTAGAACCCTACCCCTGCATTGGTGGATTAATGGTGGAAGAATAGTGGTGGAGCGCAGTACACTTGCTTGGCAGGGGCGACAGTGGCTACGCGCGTGTGTGGGTGTCCAATCTTCTAACCTCTTCTACAGTTGCCACGTGACTCCTTTTATAGATTAAGGGGTCACCACAGTGGAAAATCAGTCATTATGCACTGATATAGCAAACAATGCTATCATACCTAACTCTGCAGGCTGACAGAGAGCATTAAATGCGCCGCTCAACTTCACATCGTTGTTCGCCCGGCAAGCCTTGCCGGGCTATTTTTCCAGCTTCGCACCTGCTTGCTTGACACGTCAGAGGACGGGTGTCGTCTGTAGGTATTTGTAACACCCCAATTTTCAATTTGGATGTTATACATACATCATCATATGCATATCATATTTATTTTGCATTTTGTTGTGATCCCAAAAATCTGAAGCAACTCAAGGACCCAAGGAGAGAGTTGGAGGTTTCACAAAATTCATATTTGAATTTATTTCAAATTTGAAGAGAGGATCAATTTGATTTTATTATTTTTCTCTCCAATTATTTCCAATATTAAAAATAAATAAGGGAAGATAATATGACTTCTTCAACCTAAGTGAAATATTGGAGAAAGAATTTTAAAATCAAATTATTATTTTATTGGTATTTTATTTGCTATTTTATTTGAATTAGAAAAATATTGCATTTTTGAAAATTGAATTTTTAGTCCAGAAAAACATTCATCCTGTCCTAAATAGTAGGATTGGATGGTGAAAATTGTTTCTGGAATTTTTACAATTTTTTTATATTTATTTAGGATTTTTCCTTCGCGACAAAAATGTTTTTTTATAAAAAAAGTTCGGACCGACTGGGCCGAAGCCCAGCCGGCCCACTAGCCCAGTAGGCCGCCGCCTCCTTCGCCGTGCCGCCGCGCACTGTACGGGAGCCGGACTCCGGTGGAGTTCGGGTCGGCCTCGTCGCCCCCTCGCCCAAGGCACACCCCGGCCCCCTTTATGTAGCCCCCGACCCCGCCGCCTCCTCCACCCTACGCCGCCTCGCCTCCCACCAATAGCAGCAGCAGTGTCGCAACCGCCGCCGCACCCCCTCGCCGCCGCAGGAGCCGCCGCCCCGTAGCTCGACGCCGCCGCCGTCCCCCGTAGCCGCCGTCCTGCCGCCTGACGGCGCCGACGTCCCGATCTCACAGCCGTCGCCGATTTTTCTTGTGAATGGTAAGGACCGGCCCACCGTTACGATTTTGTTCGGTTTTAGTTAGATCGGTTTGTTTCTTTAGGTTTATTTCTTTAACGAACGTTCGTTCGTTCGTTTTAACGGACGGTTTTCGTCGGATTAGTCTTGTTAGCGAATGTTCGCGCCGTAGTAGTCTTTTTCTTTTTAGTTTATTTTCGGCGATGGACTTATCCGCGAATAGTTTTCTCGCGATTTAGCCCCTGATCTTAAAACTAGCGTAACTTTTTACTCATTTATCCTAATTAGATGAAAGAAGCGCCAAAATCTTTGTATCGTTCTATTTTTCTAGTTAACTAACTTGAACATGATTTTGGAACTGTAGTTTTGTGTTTAGTCCTGATTAGTAAATGATCTTGTTTCATTCGTATTTTTTAGTTTCGTTTCTTTGTTTGAGTTGTTTCTTTTTCCAAATTGTTGCTAATCACATGTACCTATTGTTAGGATCTAATGCACATGATAATAATGCCATTAGCTTTTACTTTTGTTAGTTTCAGCCGTTTGCTTGTTTTGTGTTTGATATGGTTTTTTTTCTCGATTTTCTCATTCTTTCGTTTGAGTGATTACTGATGTATGCTACTATTTGTCTACGCTAGATTACCCGGAGTGCGAAGCTTGTTACTACGAATCCCTACAGTTCGCAGATCGTCAGCAAGGCAAGTTACAGTTTGATCATACTCTTCTATACCCAGTTTTTACTATGCATTAGTTCTACCCCTCAAATATTTGCATGAGTAGGATTGGGAACATGTGGTTTGGTTGTAGTGCTTGAGGTAGGAATCGAATACCTATTTGATCATACCGGGAATATACATTATGCTTATTATTGCTTAGCCATGCTCGTAGAGGGGGATTGGATCGTGAATTACACATGGAAGTTTGAGAGTTATTTAATCATGTATAACACTAAGGTGGCAACTTTAATATACATCTGGGTGGATTGGTTGAGGCACCTGGGGAACCTAGTGTTGCCTATTTAAGGAAATCCCGGAGTTCCTGGGTGATTTTTCTTTCGGTTTGTCACACAGGCTCAAAGGGATCATAAGATTATTCATGCTAGAAACTTGCGTGTGCAGCCACAAGCCATTATGGGCTCTGGCATAGTTGAGTAAGTTGCGTGAGCTCTTGAAGAGGTGGACTAGCAGATGCAGGGGAAAGTAGGTGTACCGGTCCGCCCGGAGTAGAGACTTAATGCTTGAGAAAGACTATCTCTCAATCATCCGATCATGGATGCGGTCGAGTCTTGTGAGGAAAAGTGCGCAACCTCTACAGAGTGTATAAACTAATCATGGTTAGCCGTGTCCCCGGTTATGGACATCTTGAGTATCTGGTACTTGAATTATTGATGTGATCTCATCACTTTACTTAATTAATTTGTTGGGTTAAAGATGATACTTTTAATTGGGATTTGAGTTGGGGTTACCTTCTCAAATATTGGGCAACTTGGGAGTAGTTAAATAAATTTATTCCTTTGTTGTAGGGAAAAACTAGTTTTATGCAAAATCATAAACTTATAGCCTCCACCAGCCAAATATTGCATGTAGATGTAGTTCTTGCATTTCATTGCGTTATAGTGTAACTCTGCCAGCATATTCATTGTGCTAACCTACATGGCTGCAAAGTCTCATGTTGAAGACTACTCAGACGATGAATACGGTGCGATAGGTCGTTGTTTTGCACTCAGCTATGCCGTTGGAGTTGATGGACTCATTTACCATCGAAGCATCCGTGGTTATTTAGTTTAGATGGCCTCCAGCCATGATATTTTTGTGCAATCATACTCTTTATGAGGACTCGATGTAATAAGTGTGTGATTGAACTCTATTATAATTCCTCGAGTACTGTGCGTGTCAGCATTACTGATCCAGGGATGACATCGATGCATAGAGACTTCGGTCCATTCGGATCGTGGTCGCTCTAGTATTCCTGTAGAAAGAGGCTGCCATGTGGTGAATGGCTGCCACTTAATCACTTTGCGGCTAGACACCACACTGGTTGGAAACCTGGGTCGTGGTGGAGTGGGTGGTGAGGTGGATTTTGCATCCGCGAGCCCCGGCAGGCCCTGCCGAGACGTCTTGGATGTTCTCTTATGGGGGTGGCTCTGCCCTCGCCGAGTTCGCCGCCCGGCAAGGGAGGCTTTTCTCCTGGTGGTATCTAACTTCTCTGGCTTGACCGTGGCCCTCTTGATCTGCATGTTGGTCCCTCGAAGATCTTGGTCTCTTGTACTCTGGCACGGCTCGGTGCCATAGTCTTGTTCCCGTGCCTGTGCACGGTCTGGGTAACAGACCCAGGGTTTGTTGCACCGACATTAGGCATTTTGGGAACTAGGGTACCTAGATCTTCCTCCCTGTAGCCCACGACGTGGCCCCCTTGATGGCCTAGTATGGCCAACAACAAGACCTTCAAGACAAGACCCTCCGAGGGCCCTCGCCTCGCAATGCAGATGACATCAAGACCTCTGTAGGGAGTGACCTCACCAGGTTGCCTCCCGAGGAGCGGAGATTCATATGCAAGTGCCTAGCCTCACGAGGCTACAGTGACGTGAGCCATTACGACCAAGGCGGGTGCCAGCGGGCGCAGAGGAGGCATTTTTGTCTTTGTTGCTAAGGGAGCACAGACAGACGTGGGTTCCCGAGGAATCTCCCAAAGCTTTCCATTTGACTGCTACAAGACCAAGACCACGGGCTCGGCAGGACGGATGTCATCGTCGAGCCCACTACAGCGTCACTTCTTGAAGATTTGCAGGAGAAGACCACCTTTTGTCAGGATTAGATGTACCTCATGTCCCCTTTCAAATTGGCCATTGTAGGATCCCTTCCCTCTTAAGTTTTGGTGAAGAGAACCAGGCCACTATAAATATAGGTTAGCCACCACCATAAATCAGGGAGGGATGGGGGTGGATCAGTCGGCTGAATCATTCTCACCCCCGAGCCCTCGCGAGGCAGCTCATCCTCTGTACTAGTTGATCCTCAAACCTCCTCATGAGGCCAATCCACCACAAAGAAGGAGTAGGGTTTTACACTACAAGGTGGCCCCAACCTGGGTAAACTGTCGTGTTCATCGTATTCCCTGCTCACGCGAATCCGACGAGGCTAGGCCGTAGGGTGGCCAGCTCAAGATTTGAGAGGTTGAGATCTTCGCACACGCCCCAGAGTTCAAACTTCTTGGGTCTGCGGAGCCTTGAATCCGACAATGGCCTAGGTCAAACTGACCAATGGGTCCCACATGTCAGTCTAATAGGGTCAAACTAATTAGGTTTAAACCTCAACTAGGTTATTAGCCAAGAGGGGCCCACATGTCATATACCCAGGGGATGTCAAACCCCTGGTCAACCTTGGCTAACTCACCGGCATTTCACCGCAGGCAACATCGGACGCGGCTGGGCGCTGTGGGAACGGGATGTGGTGCCCTGTTCGTTCAGTGGCTAGGCTCGTTTGGGAGCCCATACCAGTGTGCATCGGGCAGTAGCGCCAGCCGAGCCTGGGGTGGCCGGAGGTGACATCGAGGAGCTCTGCCGCGGTTGCCCGAGCTCAGTTGTAGGCGCGGGTGGTGCTGCGAGGCACGAGCGGGCGAGGTAGCACGCTAGGAGGCCTACTCGATGCGACGAACATGTTAGGCACGACAGACGGGCTATTTGGTGGACGGGGGCACGTCGGCGGCCCGTTCGGGTGAGAGAGCGGCGCGGCAGCTACGGCGTGCGGCAAAGAGAATAGAGACGGGGAGGAAGGTTAGTGGCTCACGGTGGTTGCAGTCGTGCGGACGGCGAGCTCAGAGGAGAGTCAGAGTTGAGAAGGATGGCGAGGGCATCTCCGGCGGCAACAACCAATGAGCACTCGAGGCTCGGTCGGGGCGAAGCGGTGGACGAGGGCGGAGCTTGCAGACAAGGCAGGGAGGCGAGCGAGAGGTGGTGGAGACGTCTATAGCGGCGGCATGCTCATGGGTGCATCGACCACGGCTTCGAAAGGACTAGCGGGAGAGCAGGGGGAGAGTGAGGTGTCCAGGGGCTTAGGGCAGTGCCGAGGAGTTCCTGCGAGGCGTCGCGGTGGCGTGGGCAACGCAGGGAGGCAGGAAGGTGGCGTGGCGCCCTCGAGCGTGCGTGCGTTGTCCCTCCTGTGCCTACTGGAAGAGGTAGGGGGTGACTGGCATGGGCTAGGTGGGCTGGCCTAGCGAGGTAAGTGGCCTGGGGCCCTTTCTCTCTCTCTCTCTGCCGTTTTAGTTTTTGTTTTTTCTCCTGTTGTTTTTGATATAGTAAAAATACTAAACCACTTTGTACAATGCTGGAAATATTTGTGTGCACTTTTGAAATTGTTTCCAACAGCCCTCAAATGCTTTCAAGATTATTTGAACATTTAAAATATTTATAGGATTTAAATGTCCAAATGCAAATACTTTATGATTTAACTCAAAAATCAAAAGTGTCATAGAAAAATGTGCACCATTTTTGGTAGAGGTTCTAGACCAATTCAAAAATGATCAACTTTTGTGAAGGGCCTTTTGGTTTCATTGAAATCATTTTTAATTGAACCTGGTATTTTCAGGGGGTTGTTTGGGTTTGTTGATCCCCATTTCAAGTTTAATGAAAATTTAAACATGATGCATCACTTGTGGCACGCCGGCTCAGAGAAAACCGGAACGCCCCGTATTCCAGCCCAGAGATCGAAATGAAGTCTTCTGGAATACGACACTGCTTAGCATAGAACAAACCAGCTCTTTATTACAATCTATTTGCGTACAAGGGTTACATCGGCACGACGACACTACGCCTGCCACTGTTGCTCTATGCAAGAAGCAGACAAGACGATGCAACGGAAGAACTCTAGCAGCAGAACAACGATGACGGAGGTGAACTCCACTCCGCAGGGACTCTGGCTGGAAGGATTATCCTAGCTCGCACGAACGGAAACCATGACAAGAAGGCAGTCAAATCTGGCATGACCTGCAAACTGGCATGACACGCCAGGTCGGTACATTGAATGTACTTGCAAGCTCACAATAACTAGAAGCATTCAAGACAGACAATAGCATGGCAATTACAGGTTAATCAGGAATTATCATGAGATCATCAGAATAACATGGCATGGCCAACATAAACATGATACAGCTAACACAACATGAACATATTAATCCGACAATACTAGCATGCAACATGATCACTACTTATTCTGCTCGGGTTGCCTCGTAACCAACTCATGCATCACTTACCAACCTCGGACATCACATGATCATCTCAGGATCAAATCAAGCTTGGTATAAACAATACCGTAGCGATCAGTAAAGGACCACAAGGAGCTTGATCTTTACCCACAATTCCCGCACAACAACAAGAATATCCAACAACTCGGTATCCTTGATACCACGGTGATCTTTCTGGCAATCACAACCACGACCAACACTTGGTCACAAACCGTGATCCTTACGGTGATCACAACCACAACCAACACTTGGCCCGTGATCCTTACGGCGATCACAACCAACTTATCTCATCATCGAACCGAGGTTGTCATTAATCAAGTTATTCTTATTACGGTTGACTCATGGTGTACCCTACTTTCAACCTAGGCCATTATCTGCGGGCGCGGCTATCGATAGATTTAATATACACTCTGCAGAGGTAGCGCACTGTACCCACACTACTGAACCCATGGCCTCATACTCCCATTCCGGTGGACCAACGGCGTTCCGACAAAACCGATCTACTACCATGACACTCTCCCGACCACTCCGACTCACTCCCCTCTGGGCTAAGTCATGGGTGGCCCCGTGCCTACCTCAAGACACCTCAAACCACCGTCGTGGCAACGATCCACTCTGGGACCCAAAAACATAACTCAACAATGGGCACACAAGGCTTATGTCCGCCTACCTGATCAAGGTAGCGCGTGCCCATAACCTTCCCTCGTTGGAGGCACCGGCGAGACGCACGACAATAGACCGCATTAGGACCGTACCATACCGGTAAGCGTGGTTGCACTGGTCAGCATTGTTTCAGCAGCACCATGACTCAACCAACAGTTGTTCAAGTTCAATTTAATATGGTTAAGTTGAATGCAAATATGCTGAGCCATGATAAGATGCATGAACATGATATCAACATAATCATGAGGGTATCACATAACTATCCACCATATCAACAATAAATCATATCCACTGAGCATGGCACAGTGACTAGCATGACCATCACCAGCATAAACATCTACTACTAGCAAGCATAAATATTTGAAAGGAAAAACTAGCAGGTAGAACATGATAACAGAGTACAAGACAACATAGCACAAAAGTGAACATGCAATTCTAATCATTACCGGAACAACGATAACCATCTTTTCATCAAGCAAACATTTAACAAAGATTCAAGTTGAAAACCATGGCTACTGCATGACTATCATGCAAGTAGGTATTGTGGCTTGCCTGGGGTGGAAGAAATCATCGGGAGAAAGTGCGAGAAACTCGCGGAATGAATCGCCAGAAAACGTTCTCTCTCAAAGAGGGCTGAATAAGGGCAATGGCATAATGGTCATTTTCACAGTGTGAAACCATAGTGAAAGTGTGACCAATAGAACGGGCTCAACGAAATGAAGAAGTGAGCGTTGGATTCACCTCATTTGGAGTTACGGATAAAAAGATATAAGGGTTTTACTACCAGGGACCTATCTGTAAAACTTTATTTTACAGACTGGGCCAAAATAGAAAAATGGAAAGCGTATTCTGGGGAATACACTTCCACTTAAAGATATGTCAAGGCGGGTCCGGGGCTGGTCAACGGCTGAGGGGCCGTCTGGTGGGCCCCGCAGCGCTTTCTCTCTCCTCCCACGCCTCCTCCTTCTTCCCACGCGCCTGCTCCTCCTCTCCTCAACAGAACGCAGGGCAGGGGAGCTGCCGTCGCCGGGCATGGCGGCTCCGGCCATCTCTGGCCAAGGGGAGGACACCGGTAGCCTCGGGACAGAGTCCCGCACCCATCCAAGGGATGCACCAACGCCGGGGAGCGCTGTAGCGGCGACCACAGGGAGCAACCGCGGGCGTGGGCTTCGGCCAAGATGGGCCACGTGGTGATGAGGGCTCCGGCTACGAACGAAGTAGATGGGGAGGACCGCAAGGAACTAGGTGGTGCTCTGGTGGTGGTAGAAGGAGGGAAGGGGCTCGACTCCGGGCGAATTTAGCTGGAGCACCGCGGCGGTCATGGCGGCGATGGGGACTACAGAGAGCTCCTTGGGCTCGAGGGGATGGCTGGGCGGGCTCCTGGAGGAGTGGTGAGGCGAGAGGTGAGCTCGGGAGGGCTCGGGGTAGCCATTTATAGGCGGGGCGGGAGGGATGGGCTCGGGCGCCGCCGGGCACGTCCGGCCGAGGCTCTGGCGATAGCTAGCGAGCACGGGGGGCACGGGGAAGGCGACGAAGGAGATGCGGATGAGCCGCAGAGCTCACGGGTAGAAGAGGTCGAGGGGAGGGAAGCAGCCAAGCGCCATTAATGCACGTCGGCACTGCTGACCCGTGGGGGCGCGGCGGTTTGCCTCGGTGAGGAAGCCGCCAGAAGGGAAGAGGGGTCTAGGGGGACGGTGATGAGGAGAGGAAGCCACAGGACATGCTCATAAGCGCGATGACGACGAGAGGAGGAGGGGGTCCAGCACAAACGGTGCTCTGGACATGCCACAGCGCACAGAGCGCGCACACAGGCATGCCAGTTGCGCGGTCACCACACAACATGGCACATTCAAAGCTCTACAGCACCCAAAATGTTGTCTAGCTGATAGTCCTTCCTGGGTAGGTTTAAACTGTGGTGGTAACTTGGTGAAAACGTCTGTGGTTAAAAGGTTAGTGAACTCTGAAGTTTACTGCAGTAAACTTTATCAGCTCAATGTGTTCAACAGGGAATTGATTGAAGACAAATAAGTTGTCTGGGGTGTTTAGGCTAGGAAGGACTACAGTCCTGGCAAGTTTGAGGAGAAATGGACCAAGAATGAATATAGTTACTTCACAACTGCATTTTTGGTCCAGAAACAAGATCATTATGGTGCACTCACATGGAGTGTCAAGTTGAGCTCAAATTGGTCAAGGCTGAGTTATTTGATCATCTGAAGATGCTCAAAAAGTCTCATACCAGTTGGCCAAGCCAAAATGGCACTTGCTTCACAAACATCTCTGCTGACCAGAAACTTGGAATAATATTGGTCATAAAATGGCTCATTGCAATAATGCCAAATTGGGTGGAGAGATGTTTTATGGGTAGCATAATGATCTGGTAATTTATCAGGATTTTTGAAGCAATATAAAATGCACTTGCTTCATAACCTGAAAATATTGCCAGAATCAAAGATTTGCTCCTGTGCTCACATAGATGATTGGATGGAGCTGAAAATGGGTGGAGGGGGTTAATATGAGCACATTAAGGAGTGTGCAAAAGTTCAACTCATTTGGGTACTCATAGCTAGTACTTCCTTCACAAAGCTTTCTGTTTGACAGAAACTTTGAAAAATCATTGAGGAATATTGGCTAGGCAAATAAAGTTGAAATTGTGCATGAGGCAATTATTTGGACATATAAACATGACCAAAAAGGTTCGGAGCCACTAGGCAAAATATAAATGACACTTCCTTCACAAAGTGCCATTCAGGGCAGAATGGAAAAAGGAATATTGAGGAATTATTTTTGAACATGGCAATGAAAGGTTTGGCCATATTTGATCAAGATATGACCCAAACAATTTATGAGAATTATTTGGGAATTTTTGGAGTGATGGAAATGTAGGTTGCTCCACAACCTAGGGCAATTTGAGTTATTCCTTTAATAGAAAAGGAATATTCCCAATAAAAAGAATATTAGGATTTGGGCTAGGATGAAAATGACAAGGTCTAGGGAAGGATTTGGGAATGACAAGCCACTCTGGAAGCAAAGAAGAGGGAATCTTCTTCAGTTTCCAGACCACAAAGCCACGGAAAAAGAAAACTTAGGCAAAAACATTGGAAAAACAAAAGAAAAAGAAAGGGCCAAAAATTAGGCTGTCACATCACTCTAGCCAGTCCAAGTGCAAATGCTAACTAGGGTGGTGACATTTTTCATCCTTGCCTTGAAATAGTACTAATTCATGGGATAAGTGTAAGGATGCTTTTATTGCCAAGTATTTACCTCTCGCTAAGATTATCTCTCTTAGAAACCAATTTATGAACTTTAAGCAACTTGAGCATGAACATGTTGCACAATCTTGGGGGAAAATGAAATTAATGATTATAAATTGTCCCACTCATAATTTAAGCTTATGGCTGATTATGCAAAATTTATATGTGAGGCAAAACTTTGTTTATAGAAATCTTATAGACTCTGCTGCAGGTGGTACTTTTATGGAAATCACATTGGGAGAAGCAACAAAACTCCTTGATTATATAATGGCAAATTACTCTCAGTGGCACACCGAACGAGCTCCAACGGGTAAGGTAAACTTTATAGAAGAAATTACTACTTTGAGTGACAAAATGGATGCTCTTATGAAAATGATTGCTAGTAAAAATGCTCATGTTAATCCTAATTATGTGAATTTTGTCTCTAGAAATGATTTCAACAACAATGCTTATAGACGTAATTTTAATCCTAGACCGTATCTCAGAAATTCCTCTAATAACTATGCTAATTCCTATGCAAATTCATTAGTTCTCAAAATATTTCTTAATGCCATGGTAGACAAAAAATTGAATAAGTTTGATGAGATGGCTAGAAACATGGATATAATTGCTCATGATGTGGATACTCAAAATTAAAATTTTGCCACCCAAGCATGACAATAATAAGTCTATTAAATCTATCTATGTCTCCGAAAGTAAAGAAAGAATCGCAAGGTTAAGACCTAAGCAAGAATTCCTAGAAAAGGCTATTCCACCCAGTTATTACCGTAATCATGATGAAGATATTAAAATGATTGGTGTCTCACCTATTCAATCTTTGTTTAGTAATATAAAACTTGATGAAAATGGGACTAGAGATGAGTCAACTTCTGCTAGAAGGCGTCCCAATTGTTTGGAGGGTGATGATCTTATTGATAAAATGATAACAGTGGGTTAGAAGAGGTCAACACTTTAACTAGTGATGTGCCCACTACTTTGGATTACATGGACTTTAATTATGATAGTTGCTATTTAGTTAAATGTATTTCCTTGTTGCAATCCATGATAAATTCACCCAATGTTATGGACAAAATAAAGCTTTCACTAAACATATTGTCACCGGTGCAGCGAGGTGCTATACAAATTGGTTTTTGTTGGGATGTACAGTAGGATGCGTCATCTACAAATTAAATTTTTCCTATGCGCGGAACAACCAAGAACATGCTATGGGAGATGGGTCACAGATCATTACCACTAGAAGTGCAGTGCCGTGTAGCGGAAGTAGAGTTGGGGTAGCGCATCTCCGTAGTCGTCTCCTCCTCGTTGATCTCCCACGTAGCCGATCGGATCCCACGAATAGGTTCGCTGGAGCGGCACAGGTGCATTGTTGTAACACCCACGATGCTGCTATATCTCCCACATGCCAAGGCATGACTTAGAGGCATAACCGCATTGTGGTTTTGTTGCAAGAAGGGTCATCTTCACACAATCTCATGTAAAGAACAAGAAAGGGATAAATAGAGTTGGCTTACAATCGCCACTTCACACAAAGATCATATAATTAATACATCATTTAGAGTACACACATAGTCCGACTATGGACAAATCCAAATGAAAAGAAGATAACCCCAAATGCTAGATCCCTGATCGTCCCAACTGGGCTCCACTACTGATCATCAGGAAACGAAACAGAGTAACGACCAAGGTCCTCGTCGAACTCCCGCTTGAGTTTGGTAGCATCACCTACACTGGTATCATCGGCACCTGCAACTGTTTTGGTAGTATCTATGAGTCACGAGGACTTAGCAATCTCAAAACCTGTGAGATCAAGACTATTAAAGCTTATGGGTAGGATGTGATAATGAGGTGGAGTTGCAACAAGCGCTAAGAAAAAATGGTTGCTAACAAGAGTAAGAAGAGAAACTACGCAACGATCGTAAAGGTAGAAGTGATCAAGAAGTGATCCTGAAACTACTTACGTTCAAACATAACCCAAACCTTGTTAACTTCCCGGACTCCGCCGAAAAGAGACCATCACGGCTACACACACGGTTGATATATTTTAATTAATTCAAGTGTCAAGTTCTCTACAACCGGATATTAACAAATTCCCATCTGCCACATAACCGCGGGTACAACTCTCGAAAGATTATACCCTGCAGGGGTGTCCCAACATAGCCCATTATAAGCTCTCATGACCAACGAAGGATATTCCTTCTCCCGGAAAGACCCGATCAGACTCGGAATCCAGGTTACAAGACATTTCGACAATGGTAAAACAAGACCAGCAAGACCGCCCGATTTTGCCGAAAAGTCCCGATAGGAGCTGCACAAATCTCGTTCTCAGGGCACACTGGATGAGTCAAGCTACGAGTAAAACCAGCCCTCAAGTTTCCCCGAGGTGGCCCCGCAGGCTGCTCGGTTCGGACCAACACTTAGACAACCACTGCCCTGGGGGGGGGGTTAAAATAAAGATAACCCTTGGGTTAACCTGCCCAAGGGAGGGTTATAGGATGTTAGGCAAATGTAAAAACTGAAGTTGGGCCTTGATGGAGGAGTTTTATTCAAAGCGAACTGTCAAGGGGTTCCCATAAACCCAGCCGCGTAAGGAACGCAAAATCAAGTAACATAACAACGTTATGACGGAAACTAGGGGGGTAAGAGTGGAACAAAACACCAGGCAAAAGGCCGAGCCTTCCACCCTTTACCAGGTATATAGATGCATTAATTAAAATAAGAGATATTGTGATATCCCACCATAAACATGTTCCAACATGGAGCAATCTTCAACTTCACCTGCAACTAGCAACGCTATTAGAGGGGGCTGATCAAAAGCGGTAACTTAGCCAAACAATGGTTTGCTAGGAAAGGTGGGTTAGAGGCTTGACCTGGCAATATGGGAGGCAAGGTAAACAAGTGATAGGTAGCGCAATATAGCGATAGAATGAAGCAACTAGCAAGCAAAGGTAGAAGTGATATCGAGGGTAATGGTCATCTTGCCTGAAATCCCGATAGGAAGAAGAACGAGTCCATGAAGAAGACAAACGGACGTAGTTGAACGAATCCTCACAACCGCAACATTACTGGAACTAAGAAGCAACACCGGAAAGAAGCAAACAACAAGGTAAACAACCCTCACATAAGCATGGCATGATGCACAATCAAGTATGATGCATGTCCGGTTTAAAAAGGCATGGCACGGCAAAGTGCACAAACAACACTACAAGTTAGGTGGAGCTCAATATGTAATGAGTTGCATATTGACGAAACACCACATTCGAGTTATTTAGTTTTCTCTCGTTTAGGTACACAAGAATATTAAATGTTGTTAAACATGGACAGAGATGAAACATATGAAAACTACCTATCTAGGCAAGTTCAAATGAGGCCGGAACAACAAACAACAATTCCGGAAAATCCCCATTTGCATATTTGGAATTTGGTACTGTTCTGACCTAAACCATATTTTAATGTTGTTGAACAGTAACACAAAGTGCACCAAGTTAAACTAGGCATTTATTCACGCCACTTACATATAAAGTTTATTTAAAACCAAGCTATGGTTATTTAGTTATGAAATAAATCATTTTAGCATGGCATTTAAGAAAATTTAAACAAACAGCATTTTAAACATTTTAAACATGGATGAAAGTGGCATATTATGAAACTAGATGAAAATCTAAGCATTTTACATATATAGTTTGTTTTCATCCGATGCACGGTTGCGGAGTTTTTATATGCATGAATTGCAAGGGTTTTTCTATAAAATTGTAACTCCTGGATAATAGACAAAATCGCAGAGCCTAAAAAAATAGACTCTAGGCCAAATCTAGACAGGAAGACAAACAAAGGAAAAAGGCCCGGGCTGCTCACCAGGCCAATTGGGCCGACATGGGTGCGTTGGCTGGCGACACTATCAATGGGCACGCGCGAGCGCTCTGCTCGACCACGCAAAGCAGGTAGCAGCGGTTGAAACAGGAGAGCAGCGGCGGCGCGCGAGCCAGCAAGAAACTCTGGCGACGGGTGGCTGACAGCGATGCGAGCACGGGGAACGGGCAGATCCGGGCGAGGGTGTCTCGGATTCGGCTGCGCAAGGGAGCTCCGAGGTGGTGAGGAACTGCAGGTCCATGGCAGGGAAAATTTAGACAAGTGGTAGGGATAGAGGGAGGGCCGGAGTGAGAGTGAGAGGAGGCGAGGTGACCTGGCCGTGGCCGGCCGACGGCGGGCGAGGGAGCCTGAGGAGGTCGTGAGGGACGACGGATGCAGGCGGCGACGTGCCCGGCAAGACCTTGGTGGCGGCAGACCTGTTTGAATAGAGAGAGAGACAGGGAGGTAAGACGATGGAGGCAGAGAAACAACAGGAGGAGGAGAAGGGCAGCGGTGCTTATCTCGTGGTTGCCGGCGGCGGCGCCGTTCGCCGGACGACGAGGCGAGGTGGAGGAGCACGGGGAGGCTCGTTCTGGCCGGATACAAGGCCATGGGGATGCTGTTCGGGACTGTTGCTGCTGCTTGCGAGGTTCTCAGGGCAAGCGCCTCAGGCACGAGCAGGAGGGAGGATCAAGCGGAGCTCGGGGATGAGGGAGTTCGAGCGCTTCTACAGGTTGGTTCGATTTCGGTGGGGATTGGCTGGCGCTGAAAATTAGGAGGGAGGGGACTGGCTGCTGGCGGTAGCGGGAGACATGGAGGCTGGTCTGCTGGCTTGGATTTGAGGGAGAAGGTAGTTGGCTGGTTGGTGAAGACGACCAAATCAGCTGGGTGAGATCCCGATGGGACTAGGAGGTAGCGGTCGGATGGATGTAATGGACGGGACAGCTTAGTGGTCTAGGGTCGGACCATATATATAAGAAAGAGAGGAGTTTTGATCATCCGATCGTAATCTGACGGATGAGAATAAATAGGTAGGGAAGCCCAAATAAGATAACGGAGATGTTTTATAGATGTTTGGGGATGATCCGGACCCATCGGGAACGACTGCCCGGGTCAGGTCCGGGGGAGTTTCGGACGCGCACACGAGGGGGTCTGTGGTAGTGCAGAGAGGTTAGGTGGTTTGACAAGAGGGAAACGAAAACACGGTTGGTCTCGGAACGGTCAACGAACACAACTGAGAGAAGCGAGGAGCGGAAACTACGAGCGGATGCAAGTTTTATGAAAACATGCAGATGCAATGTGCATGATGTGATTAGATGAGATGCATGACATGAACAAAATGCAAAACGGAAGACAAAAGCCCAACCACGGAGAAAATAGTATAACACATAGCCTGAAATGGCAAGAGTTGGAGTTACAAATATGGAAAGTTACATCCGGGGTGTTACAACACTCCACCACTATAAGAGGATCTCGTCCCGAGATCTAGGATGGCCCCGGAGAGAAACAGAAGAGGAAGAGAAGAGGTAAAACTAAGTTGCTTCTTCGACCAATGAGTGAAACCAAAGAACCTTGAGAGTTTGAAAAGTTGAAAGAAAGAACACCAGAGAGTTAAACACAATTGAGAGCACTACGGTAGAAAATAGAAACTAGGAACACCATGTGAACCTTGGATGTTGCAAAGCTATGAATGACGATTACAATGGACATGAAGGAATTGGAACCACTCTGGTTGAAACAAGATAAACAAGGAACAAGGAAGAACAAATTCGGACAGCACTCCGGTTGAAAAGAGATGCAAGACTTGATAAGATGAAAAGAAATGGAAGAGATGACACAACACTCTAGTTAAATGGATAAGCACGAAAAGAACACGATCCTCAGAATTCAAGATCATGAGTGAAAAGACCAACATCACAATACCTCCGGAAGAAAGAATAGAGGATAGATCATTGAAATAACAAAAAGGAGAAGAAAATGCCAACTTCTACAACAAAAGAACGTGGAAAGCACCCTTCCAAGAAGGTTATAACGGAGTTGTTGTAAAACCAACAACGAAACGAATAACTTGTAGTGGTCTTATGGAAAACCTCTCAAAATTGAGGCGAAATTCTGCCACTACAGAAACGAGTAATATAATTGATAACACCGACGAGATGAAAAATTTCCTCCACCAAGATGATAGAGAGATAACTTGGATCATTGATAAACACCACAATAGCAATATTCCTTAGGGAAGGCTTTAGGTGAAATATGACACAAGATAACTCCAATGAAGAGATTAATGGATTTAAAATACCTCATTCTTGACAACATGTGAATCGTGAAACATGAATGGAAATTGTCAAGAATGATATAACGCCATCTCGAAGATAAGGTAGAAGGAATTGCACTTCGGAATGCAAGATGAAGAATACTTGAACTCCTCAAAACAAAGGATGTGTTGAGCACCCTATTAAATTTTGAGTATAGCTTGGCGGATCATAACTTCAAGAGAAATCTTGAAGAACAATTGAAGAATGAAAAGAATCCTTGACGAACCATCATGTAGAGCCTCCATGAAGAACTTTGGTAATAAAAGGATGACAGAAAGAAAGAGAGATTGAAAGAACAAGGTGAAGCCTTGCAATGATTAGATGGAGCTTCGCGATGATATAACCGAGAAAACTTGGACCTCAGAAAAGGAAAAGATGAAACACTAGAACCGAGAATTACTTCATCATGAACAATCTCCGGAAGGAAAGAATGGAATCACCTCGAGGAAATAAGAATAAGATTTATTGTATGCTTATCCTTCATCAAATTAAATTGATGACAAGCAATGGATTTGGCATACTACTTATTCATGTAGAAAGGATTAAGAGATAATAGCGCAAACTTGAGAAGATATTGATGGAACCACCGGTGGGATTTGGAAACAACGAATAAATTGATATGACAACGAATAAAGTGAAATCTTGAACGAACCACCGTAAGAATTGAAAATGAAAGTAGCAAAGGCACAATTCACCGGGAAGAATTGGAAAACGAAGGAAGATACTTGAGGGGATTTAGATATCTGAGAACAAAGAGATCACAAACTGATTAAAGAATACTTGAACGAAGCACCGGAAGAATATGGAGACGAACAAAGAGGCATCAATTTAGAATAATTGGAGAACAAAGCTAAAAACTTAGAATGAAGAAATCTTCTGAAATGATGGCCTCCGAATGATCGAGAGAGAAAGCAACTCCTGAAATGCTTCGGATGGTATTAAAAGAATTATCATAATCAAAAACAATTATGAGGATGGCCTGAAGCTAGAACCATGAATCTTCAAGAGAACAGATATGATTCGGAGGAAAACTCTAGTTCAGTCTTCAAAAGCAGAGAATGATGATGAGAAACACCTTGAAGAATTTTGAGATACTCCGGAAGATTGAAGAATGTAAAGGTTAAACCAACGATGAAAAGAATTTGGAAGATCTTAGAGAAAGACATATGACTGGTGATAATTCATTCTTACATCAAACTTTGAAAAGAATTTGGGAATCGCTCCGGATAATTAGAAGTGTCAGGTAAGATCCTGGGAAAAGACGTGTGGGTTAGGCGCCACTCAAGAGAAACACCGTTGAAATGATTTTAAAGAGAGATTGCACCATTTGAATTAGATGGCTTGAATGAGATAACAACCTCGAAATATCTTGAACCAATTGAGAATTGAAACACAAGTCTTGTGAGATATCTTCAGCACTCCAGAACAGATGAATAGCAAGAAGTGAAAGATTAAGAGGTGCGCCGGCATGAGAAAGCATTTGACACGAGGAATAGAATATGATCAACACTGAAAGCTTGAATTGGATCCACCGGAGAAGAAAAGAGAATGAAGGATGATGAACTTGAAACTCCTAGCCAACTTCATGATAATCACTAGGTAAGAACATTGATTGAAAAAATGAAGAGACTTCACACAATAAAATGGATAGTTGACTTAATATCTCCGAGTCCTTGAAAGAATGGGGTGGGAGGGCGGGAAAACAAAGGCAACTTGGGCAGATGGAATGGATACCTTGAGAAAACTTAGAATTGATATTGCAAATGTTGAAATGATCGGATCCACTTGAAAATAAGCACACCGGTTGAAAAGAATTAACATGACAACCTAAAAGATCAAGAAGGATTAGCACTCCCATAGAAATATGAGAACACCATTTAGGGAAGGTATGGATCAACACTTGACATCGAAGCAACTCAAATACCACAACTCAAAACAAAACAAAGGATTTGGCTTGCAGGATAAGCCGAAAGCCAACATATGATAGATATTCATCCGAAGTTTTCGTGGTGGGGCCCACACAGGCTCGATCGTACAACACAATCATGTACAAGGCAGTGCACATGACATACGAAGCATCCCCGTGCCAACATATCCAAGGACTCATTGAGACACAATGAGACCATTGTAAAAACGACCGTGGATAGGCGGACCACTGGACGTCGAACCCCAATCTCATATCATGCATCTATCGGAAAGAAAAAACTAGAGCTACTTGAATTCCCACCTATAGGCATTCTGGGAATGGGGGTCCCTAGACTTGCCTGCCTGCGGCCCACGGCATGGCTCCACCAGCGGCCCAGTACGGCCCGTCTTCGTCAACCAACACTCAAGACCCTCAAGAGGGGCCAAGCCTCGCGAGGCGGACGGCACAAGGCCTCCTTAGGAGCGGCCTCACTAGGCAATATCGCGAGGGGGCGGAGAGATAAAGGCAAGGGGTACCTCGTGTGGTTCCCATGACGCAAGCCATGACGACCAACGCCAGGTGGGCGCCAGGCAGCCGCCAGCACGCGCAGTGTCCAGGTTACCCCTTTGGTGCTAAGGGGGCAAGCGCAGGCGCGGAGTACCGGGGCATCAGGCAAAGGTTTCTATATCGGTGCAACAATACGAAGACCAGCATGACGGCAGGACGGAGGTCATCGTGGAGCCCAAGACGGCGTCACCACCAGCGCCTTTGACAGGCGAATACCACCTTTAGTCAAGATAGCTTGTACTAGTTGTCCGTTGTTGGATACTTCCAGCTCAATATTTGGGAAGAGGACCAAGGCCTCTATAAATAGGAGTAGCCACCACAGTAGAAGGAGACTGGAACAAACTCAGTTCATCCTTGCTCCCACCAAGCACAAGAACACCTCTCCTAAGGAGGCTGTTCTTCCCTTGTACTGTTCATCATCAGCCCAAGAGGCAATCCACCACCACCACATTGTAGTAGGGTATTACACCACAACGGTGGCCCAAACCAGTATATATCTTGTGTCTCTTGTGTTGTGAGTTCATCGAGCTAAGCTTAGAGATCGCGGCAAGGCTGAGGGTGAGATTCGGTAGGGGGAACTCTTCATGCGCACCCTAGTGTTCGAACCTCAAGGGTTTTGCCGGAACCCTAAATCCGACATTTGGCGCGCCAGGTAGGGGTGCGCCGGAGCTTTCCTTCCGCCAGTTAGCCCGCCGTCGCTCCGCGAGTCCAATGTCCGGCGACCCGATGACAAGCACCGACCGCTGGGCAGCCTGGCCAGCCCGGGCCACGCCGCCTGCCCAAGAAGACCTCAACCCCATGCCCCAGGCAGCCCGTGCACCGCATAACGTTGCAAGGCGCGGGCGGCGCAGTCACACACCGGCCGCCCTAACTCCAAGGTAGGTGCGGGCATCCGCAAGGGCCTCAAGCCATGCCGCGGCCATGGCTCCGCACACCCGATGGGAACAAGCAAACATGAGAGCCATGCTCACTGTGGTTCAGGAGCTGCTACGATGCAAGTTGATGGAGAGCGGTCGGGATGCATTGCTGGAGCGCGTTGCCGGGTTCCTGGATGCCATGGCCTCTGGGGCACTACCCTTCTGCTTCCAGCTTGCACCCTGGGCCTCAGCCAGATCACATGATGGACCTCGCCGCGCCCGCCTGCCCCCAAGCACGTACCAAGGCTTCATCGACACCAGCTCAACCATTGGCGCCGGACGCCAGGTCGCACCCGCACCACCTTTGATGAATGAGGGCATGCGCGTTGCCGCCTACGGCCCGAGCAGGCCGCTGCCCTACCATCCTCAAGACAGCACGCTAGACCGGGCAACATGGAGTGTGGTGCACTACGGTGAAGTCTTCGAGGCGGTGACTTTGGAGGCTTACATGCCCCGCATGGTGGATCGGGTGTACGCGCTGGAAGACGACCCTGGCTCATTCCTCGAGCCAGGCTGGGAAGAAGAGACACCAGAAGCTGAGCCCTCCCAGGAGCCTCACCAACCGCGCCGGCATCAGCAGCTATCAGGTACCACTAATTCCTCAGGAGCAAGCTTATGCTAACCGGGGGTCGCAAGAGGGTCAGGTCACAGCAGCGGATGGCTGCCCCAGCTCGGCAGCCTCCCTTCCACCAGGAGGAGTGCACTGGGGGTTGTAGCAGAGAGGCTGGGAGCAAGGCCGCTCCCCACGGCGCACGGAGCAAGGCGTCGCCTAGAGGTAGGCCCTCTGCTGGGGAGGTGCTGCAAAGCCTACCCCTGGCAGAGGACCCGTGGTCACCGAGGGCACCGTTGGCATCCCTTTTGCACCTTGGCATCGTCATGGTTTCTGGTCGCCGCCAATGGTGGTCGAGGGTGGCGCAAGGCGGGGCCCTCGTCTGGCGATATGAAGTAAGGCTCACGCCTGTGAAGCTCGCCGATCGTGACACTCTCACGTAATAATGAGTGTGGCTGTACATGCCCCGGAGACTCAGGAGTGCCGCCCTTGGGCCTCGGGGGCTCCCTCCCACGCCCAGTGGCAGCACTTAGCTTCGGCTGGTGAGAAGACATGAAGACTAAAGTAGGCGTCGGACAGGCCCATTTGCTTTTTGACTCCCTTTCTGTAGTCGTGCTTCCTTGCTTCAGATTTAAGTTGGAGTTCAATTTTCATTTGTGTGCGCGGGGAGGGTGACTTTTCTCGTTCGTGTGATTTCTTGCTTTCTGGTTCCTGCCTTAATTTGGAGTTCGCATCAGCTGCCTCCCCCTCGTGAGCCCCTCGCGGGCGGGGCTGGGCGAAGCGCACGTACGCTGCACACATGCCATACTACAGCCAACACTTGCTTCATGAGGCCCTTTCGACCGGGTCGGCAGGTCCCTCAGGGGATCCTCAGAACTCACGACCTCACGAGCCGGTTCAGGACTTGTCCTAGCTAAAGGTAAATTACAACAGCAAGCTTGCCGTAGGGCTCGTAGGCTCATAGAAGCATATATTCAGCATTGGCCCTGAAAACATAGAGACGGAAATCTTTTTACATGAGGGGCATCCCCTCCCAAAATGCTCTTACAACCTTTGGGGCCGTGCCCGAGCTTCTGTATGCAGGATAAACAACAGAGAAACACGGGATCAGTCAGACATATCGCTTACCGCGTCCCCCGGGACGCCTCCAGATGCATCACTGGTGTCGCTATCGCTGTCACTAGCATCGCCATCACCATCACCGGCACCGCCATCGCCATCGTCGACCACGTCGCCTTCCTCCGCCGCAACTACCACCCCGTCGTCGTTGGAAGCAAAGGCCCTAACAAGCACATCCACGTTATCCTCCACCCACCATGCCAGGTTGCCCCGGATGGCCTCAGGCACCGGGGCGATGGCGGCGTCAAAGTCGAAGTCGGGGTAGGTGTTCTGAAGGTGGCTAAGACACGAGAAAACATGCGCCCGAGCAGGCTACGGCTCCTGTCCTCAACAAGCTGGTGAGCTCTCTCGGAGTGGTTCTCCAGGCGCGTCACCACGTCAGTGAAGAAGCGGAGATGACTGGCGTAGTCGGTCGCGCGGGGATGCGGGGAGTTCTCGTCACAGATGTTGCCCAGGGCCACGTTGGCCCTGTTCCTGAGGTCCTGGAGCATGGGGGCGTGCACGCACTCCAACATCCATCGTTGAAGCACTTCCTCCCTGTTCTGCTGCGCGATGGACTCGGCATTGGCAACCAGCTGCTAAAGAGGAAGCAGCTCGGCGCGGGCGGAGGCTAGCTCGGCCTGCGCCGAGACCAGGGCGGCTGCGGCAGCCTCCGTGCACCGTTCCGCTTCAGTTAGCCTGGACCTGAGGGAGGCAGTCCTGCCCGCAACCTCGGCTTCAACCAGTTTCAGCTTCAGGTTATGCCTACTCGCAAGATCTGCGCGAGCCTCGGCTACATGGTGGTCGACCTTCTCCAGGACACGGGCCTCGCGCACGCCAACGCCGTCCTCCGCTAGGGCAACCTGGCGCTCCCTCGTCTGCAACCGCTCAAGCTCAAGACTGCACTTTGCGGCCTCCAGCGTCAGCGCTTCCTCACGCTTCAGGACCTCCCCCTCCTCGATAGGTGTCCCCCTCAGCGATGCAAGGGAGGCTTGGTGCGCCTCCACCTGCCGCTCCAAGGAAGCGCTCCAGGCTTGGAGCTCCCACGCGCTCTTCTCTGCAATTTCGCGACGACGATCTGCTTCCCAGGCCTCCTCCAAAGCTCGGGAGCAGGCCTCATGTGAGGTCACAAGGGACTCCTCGGCCTTCGCATTGTCAAGCTCGTGCTGGTGGCGCCTGAGGTTGATGGCCACCTTCAGTTTATTCCTCTCCTCGATCAGCCGTAGGCCCTCGGCTTCAAGGTGCGCGTCTACATCCACAAGTTCTCCACCAAGCTGGCCTAGCGCATCCATCGTGCTTTGGAAGAACTCGTGGCGGATGAATCTTTGTTCACATGCAAACTTCAGCGTGCGGCTGATGTCGTCCCCCGTCGCGGGCGCCGTTAGTGGGATCCGAAGCGGTTCGCCCCCTCTCGGCAGGGGGTTGGGGGCTGGTGCCCCCACGGTCGCAGGCCAGGCCCCGCAAGGGACCCGGACCAGCGCAGGCTCGCCACTTAGAGAGGAGCCCATGATTGACGCCAACCAGCTGCCGTCCACGACCAGAGGAGGAGCCCTGGTTAGGCTGGCCGCGCTCCAGACAAGGTTGTGAAGGAAAGGCAGCAAGGGCATGGGCTCAAGGCACCTTGCAGCCAGACTTGCTCCTCCGGCTGACCCTGCGCTAGGGGCAGCGTGGGGGCTTGGGGCGCTCAAGGTTAACAATGAAGGCAAGGCCAGAGGAGGCTGCTTCTCGGGAGACTCCGCGGGCTTGGAAGGAGGGATCCTGAAGAGCCATAGTCAGGAAGGGAAGCAGCGATTGGGAATTAAAAGGATAAGGTACTTACCCGTCTATGGCAATGTACTTCCTCTGTTTCGACGGCCGGATGGTGCCACCACTTCAGCTCAAAGACTCCTTCCTCTTACGGAGCACAGCGAAGTCCACGTGGAACCAGCCAATGCATTGGACATGGAGGCCAGCGCGGGGCGCGGCTGGAGAGGCACCCAGGCGGTCGACCTCAGGAGCGCCAAGCTGGGAAGAGCAATCAGGCTCTGCCTCATGCTGGCTTGCCAAGGTCTCGGGAGCTTCAGCCTCAGGAGCCACAGACTACATCTCCCCCTCAATGACCGCGACAGGGCGAGCCTCACGGGTTCCTGAGGATGGCGCCTTGGGAACCTTGAGCGGTGTTGGCACCTCGACACCCGCGCCTCCGGCCTCTAGCGATGCTTGCCTCCCTGCATCCACTCTTGGGGCAAGCTCGGTGCTGGCGGCAAGGAGGGGAGCCACGATGACAGGATTCTCATGAGGCCCCACAAGGCCGACCAGATGCAGCGCCCATTCATCGAAGGAAGGCATCTGCCCTGCGAACTCAACCCTGTTCGGGCAGAGATACAAGAGACAACCCCCTTGCGGCATATCGCCTGGCGAGGGGTCGCCAGTCAAGACTTCAAGCACCGTCCTTTACGGTTCGAGCGAGAGCCCCGACTCCTGAAGCCTCATGCGATCCTGGTGACCGTCTAGGGCCCACATTGGCCCGGAATGGCGTTGGAGAGGGGCAATGCGATGCCGGAAGAACTCCATCACCACCTGGGGCGCAGTCATGCCAAGGTGTCTCAACCTCTTCAACCTGAGCCAAACGAAGGAAAGGTGAGAGCTCGCGAGCTTCTCGTGGCCCCAGCCGGAGTTGGGGATGGCAGGCGATGACAGAGGCGAGGGCAGGAGGCTGAGCACTACAACATCCATATACACCCACCGCGTCCGGTACCCACTCGTGGACGATGGGAGATCAAAATCAATCCCCGAGGTGGCCGTCTCTGCCACAGCCTGGAAGCTCAGGCACCCCGAGCACTACGAGGGGTCGGTCAGATGCAGTGAGAAGAAATGGTGCAAGAGGGCAATGGAAGGAGCAATGCCCACCATGGCCTCACAAACTAAGGCGAAGACGGCGAGAAGGGCAACGGATTGGGGATGAAGGTGCTGCATGTGAATCTGGTAATGGGAAAGCACTGCGTTGAAGAAGGCAGAGAAAGGGGGAACAAGGCCAGGCCACAGGGCGTTAACGAAGAACCGAACCCTAGTGGTTGTCTTATCAATGGAGGCTTGGGACATAGTCAAGACACCGTCCCTCCCCACTCGTTGAAGCTGGAAGCGAGCACAGGGAGGACCTTGCCCATGGCCTCCCGATTGAGCACCCGCGATCGGCCGATGGCGGGCTCGATTGTCAGGGACGGATTGGCTAAGGAAAGAGGCTTCTTCCCTTTCTCCGTGCGAGTCGGCGCCATGGTAATAGAGTGTACTGAGCTCGAGTCAGATTGGAAGCAGAGGCAGGGGCTCAAGGAGGATGGAAGGATAGGAAACACGCCGCCTGCAAGGAGGAAATAACTGTGTAGGGTGCCGCGGCTGCCTAGCCAGGCAGATATTAGGGCAGCATGGGGAAGCGGAGACGCCCACGTCCAATCAGTTGTCACATATCGACCAAGGCCGCAGGTTGTTGGGGCCCGCGGCATTCCACACTTGCCCTTTGGCTTCGCCACTAAGCCAAGTCCGAGCACGCCTTGGGCCCAGGGGCTACTTTTGGCGTTCTGGGAATAGGGATCCCCAGACTTGCCTGCCTGCAGCCCACGGCGTGGCTCCACCAGCCGCCTAGTACGGTCCATCTTTGTCAACCAACACTCAAGACACTCGCGAGGGGCCAAGCCTCATGAGGCGAACGGCACAAGGCCTCCTCAGGAGCGGCCTCAGCAGGCAGGCTCACGAGGGGGCAGAGAGATCAAGGCAAGTGGTACCTCATGAGGTTCCCATGACGCAAGCCACGACGACTAAGGCCATGCGGGTGCCAGGCGGGCACCAGCGCACAGTGTCCTCGTTTCCCCTTTGGTGCTAAGGGGGCAAGCGCAGGCGCGGAGTACCGAGGCATCAGGCAAACGTTTCCATATCGGTGCAACAAGGCCAAGACCAGCAGGACGATAGGATGGAGGTCATCGTGGAGCCCAAGATGGTGTCACCACCAGCGCCTTTGACAGGCAAAGACCACCTTTAGTCAGGATAGCTTGTACTAGCTATCCCCTTTCAAATTGGACGTTGTTGGATCCCTTCCCGCTCAATATTTGGGGAGAGGACCAGGGCCTCTATAAATAGGACTAGCCACCACAGTAGAAGGAGACTGGAACGAACTCAGTTCATCCTCGCACCCACCAAGCACAAGAACACCTCTCCTCAGGAGGTTGTTCTTCCCTTGTACTGTTCATCATCAGCCCAAGAGGCAATCCACCACCACCACACTGGAGTAGGGTATTACACCACAACGGTGGCCCGAACTAGTATAAATCTTGTGTCTCTTGTGTTGTGAGTTCATGGATCTAAGCTTAGAGATCGCGACGAGGATGAGGGCGGGATTCAGTAGGGGGAAATCTTCGTGCGCACCCCAGTGTTCAAACCTCAAGGGTTTTGCCAGAACCCAAAATCCGACACCACCTATAAAACTCCCGAAACTTTGTGGTTATGCAATCTGGTGTTGGGGATATAGGGGACGCAATAATTATCTCATCCAAACTAACAATACCTACATCCAAGCTGTATCCATCTGTCAACACATAACCAAGAAGCCTTCGGAAATCGTGTACCTCAACCTTCGAAAAGCATCCGTTATACGAGCTATGGCAGTACTCCCGAACTCCCGCCCCAGTACTGGGTGGCGTCGAGGTTATCTTACCACTATCTGCATAAAAGAGATTTTCGATGTCGGCGAAAACTCAGGTATTCTAGAACAGCAATGATAAAATTGTGACGACAACACCACGGAGCTCAACTCCCCGGGACACTGCCACAACCCGTAATGTCAAGAGGAACCAAGAACAATGTTATCGTCACAAAACTATCGGAACAATTCCAAGATACCCGCGTGATCCTAAAATTTTTTTTTAGTGAAATTTGAGGCGAGGAATGTAAAAACATCTATGTCAGGAGGCCTCACCAGAGCAACGAAGGGACTGAGGAGTAAAAAGAATCCTACTCTCTGATATCTATAATCCTAAGACTCAAAACATTTTTTTCTTGACTCAACAACGTCAGCGATTCGATCAAGCAGGGGGCTCCTAAGTCGGGGATGGCTCTGATTACCAACTTGTAACACCCACGATGCGGCTATATCTCCCACGTGTCGAGGCACGACTTAGAGGCATAACTGCATTGTGGTTTTATCGCAAGAAGAGTCATCTTCACACAATCCCATGTAAAAAACAAGAAAGGGATACATAGAGTTGGCTTACAATCGCCACTTCACACAAAGATCTTATAATTCATACATTATTCAGAGTACACACATAGTCCAATTACGGACAAATCCAAATGAAAAGAAGATAACCCCAAATGCTAGATCCCCGATCGTCCCAACTGGGTTCCACTACTGATCATTAGAAAACGAAACATAGTAACGACCAAGGTCCTCGCCGAACTCCCACTTGAGTTCGGTAGCATCGCCTGCACTGGTATCATAGGGACATGCAATTGTTTTGGTAGTATCTGTGAGTCACGAGGAGTCAGCAATCTCAAAACCCGCGAGATCAAGACTATTTAAGCTTATGGGTAGGATGTGGTATTGAGGTGGAGTTGCAGCAAGCGCTAAGCCAAAATTGTGGCCTACATACGAGTACAAGAGTAAGAAGAGAAACTACGCAACGATCGTAAAGCTAGAAGTGATCAAGAAGTGATCCTGAAACTACTTACGTTCAAACATAATCCAAACCGTGTTCACTTCCCGGACTTCGTCGAAAAGAGACCATCACGGCTACACACACGGTTGATGCATTTTAATTAAGTCAAGTGTCAAGTTCTCTACAACCGGATATTAACAAATTCCCATCTGCCACATAACCGCGGGCATGGCTCTCGAAAGTTTATACCCTGCAGGGGTGTCCGAACTTACCCCATGATAAGCTCTCTCGACCAATGAAGGATATTCCTTCTCCTGGAAAGACCCGATCAGACTCAGAATCCGGGTTACAAGACATTTCGACAATGGTAAAATAAGACCAGCAAGACCGCCCGAATGTGCCAACAAATCATGATAGGAGCTTCACATATCTCATTCTCGGGGCACACTTGATGTGTCAAGCTATGAGTAAAAACAGCCCTCAAGTTTCCCCGAGGCGGCCCCGCAGGCGGCTCGGTTGGGACCAACACTTAGACAAGTACTGGCCCGGAGGGGTTAAAATAAAGATGACCGTTGGCTTGGCCCGGCCAAGGGAGGGTTATAGGATGTTAGGCAAATGTAAAACCAAAGTTGGGCCTTGCTGGAGGAGTTTTATTCAAAGCGAACTGTCAAAGGGTTCCCACAAACCCAGCCGCGTAAGGAACGCAAAATCAAGGAACATAACACTGGTATGACGGAAACTAGGGCGGCAAGAGTGGAACAAAACACCAGGCAAAAGGCCGAGCCTTCCACCCTTTACCAGGTATATAGATGCATTAATTAAGATAAGAGATATTGTGATATCCCAACATAAACATGTACCAGCATGGAGCAATCTTCAACTTCACCTGCAACTAGCAATGCTATAAGAGGGGGCTGAGCAAAAGTGGTAACTTAGCCAAACAACGGTTTGCTAGGAAAGGTGGGTGAGAGGCTTGACATGGCAACATGGGAGGCATGGTAAAAAGTGATAAGTAGCGCAGCATAGCGATAGAACGAAGCAACTAGCAAGCAAAGACAGAAATGATATCGAGGGTAATGGTTATCTTGCCTGAAATCCCGATAGGAAGAAGAATGAGTCCATGAAGAAGACAAGCGAACGTAGTCGAATGAATCCTCACAATCACAACATTACCGGAACTAAGAAGCAACACCAGAAATAAGCAAACAACAAGGTAAACAACCCTCACATAAGCATGGCATGATGCACAATCAAGTATGATGCATGTCCGGTTTAAAAACGCATGGCATGGCAAAGTGCACCAATAACACTACAAGTTAAGTGGAGCTCAATATGTAACGAGTTGCATATTGACGAAACACCACACTCGAGTTATTTAGTTCGCTCTCGTTTAGGTACACAAGAATATTAAATGTTGTTATACATGGCAAGAGGTGAAACATATGAAAACTACCTATCTAGGCAAGTTTAAATGAGGCCAGAACAAGAAAAACAATTCCGGTAAATCCCCATTTGCATATTTCAAATTTGGTACTGTTCTACCCTAAACCATATTTTAATGTTGTTAAATAGTAAAACAAAGTGCACCAAGTTAAACTAGGCATTTATCCACCCCATTTACATATAAAGTTTATTTAAAACCGAGCTACGATTATTTAGATATAAAATAAATCATTTTAGCATGGCATTTAAGCAAATTTAAACAAACAACATTTTAAACATTTTAATCATGGATGAAAGTGGCATATTATGAAACTAGATGAAAATCTAAGCATTTTACATATATAGTTTGTTTTAATCCGATGCACGGTTGTGGAGTTTTTGTATGCATGAAGTGCAAGGGTTTTTTTGTAAAATTGTAATTCCTGGATAATATACAAATTGCAGAGCCTTAAAAAATAGACTCTGGGCTGAATCTAGACAGGAAGCCCAACAGAGGAAAAAGGCCGGGGCTGCTCACCAGGCCACTTGGGCCGGCTCGGGTGCGTTGGCTGGCGACGCGGTCAACGGGCACGAGCGAGCGCTCTCCTCGACCACGCGAAGCAGGCAGCAGCGGTTGAAACAGGGGAGCGGAGGCGGTGCTCGAGCCGGCAAGGAACTCTGGCAACGGGTGGCTGACGGCGGCGCGAGTGCCGGGAATGGGCAGATCCAGGCAAGGGGGTCTCGGATCTGGCTGCGCAAGCGAGCTGCGAGGCGGTGAGGAACTGCAGCGCCATGGCAGGGAAAATTCAGACAAGTGGCAGGGACAGAGAGAGGGCCGGAGTGGGAACGAGAGGAGGCGAGGCGACCTGGCCGTGGCCGGCCGGCGGCGGGCGCGAGCGCCCGAGGAGGTCATGGGGGACGACAGATGCAGGCGGCGGTGCGCCCGGCAAGACCTTGGCGGCGGCGACCTTGTTTGAACAAAGAAAGAGAGAGAGGGAGGTAAGATGATGGAGGAAGAGAAACAATAGGAGGAGGAGAAGAGCAGCGGTGCTTATCTCGTGGTCGCCAGACGATGAGGCAAGGTGGAGGAGCACGGGGAGGCTCGTTCTGGTCGGAGACAAGGCCATGGGCGATGCTGTTTGGGACTGTTGCTGCTGCTTGTGAGGTGCTCGGGGCAAGCCCCTCGGGCACGAGAAGGAGGGAGGATCGAGTGGAGCTCGGGGATGAGGAGATCGAGCACTGCTGCAGGTTGGTTTGATTTCGGTGGGGATTGGCCGGCGCTGAAAATTAGGAGGGAGGGGACTGGCTGCTGGCGGTTGCAGGAGATGTGGAGGCTGGTCTGCTGGCTTGGTTTTGAGGGAGAAGGTAGTTGGCTGGTTGGTGAAGATGAGGAGATCAGCTGGGTGAGATCCCGATGGGACGAGGAGGTAGCGGCGGGATGGATGGAATGGACAGGACAACCTAGTGGTCTAGGGTTGGACTATATATATAAGAAAGTGAGGAGTTTTGATCATCCGACTGAAATCCGACGGATGAGAATAAAAAGGTAGGGAATCCCAAATAAGAAAACGAAGATGTTTTATAGATGTTTGGGGATGATCCGGACCCATCGAAAATGACTGCCCGGGTCGGGTCCGGGGGAGTTTCGTATGCGCACACGAGGGGGTCTGTGGTAGTGCAGAGAGGTTAGGTGGTTTGACAAGAGGGAAACAAAAACACGGTTGGTCTCGGAATGGTCAACGAATGCAATGGAGAGAAGCGAGGAGCGGCAACTACGAGCAGATGCAAGTTTTATGAAAACATGTAGTGCAATGCGCATGATGCGATGAGATGATATGCATGACATGAACAAAATGCAAAACGAAAGGCAAAAACCCAACCACGGAGAAAATAATATAACACATAGCCTGAAATGGCAAGAGTTGGAGTTACAAATATGGAAAGTTACATCCGGGGTGTTACAACTGCCTCTAATGGTATCCGCGCCTGCAGGAGGAACATCATGCGGCAGACTGCTAGTTCCGATCACACAACCATCGGCGAGTGGAGGTGGCTCGTTGCAACACATGCAAAGCCCTAGTGACACCGCCGAAGCGATCAACCAAATGAGTGTTCCACACCCCACTATATATAGGCATCCGTCGCAAGATCAACACTTGGGCCCAGCACAAATCCTAAAGTGCATAGTCTGTTCAACATGGATCCAAGTCCAAGTAGGATTACGTCTCAGTAGTGGAGTCATATCAGACCTCATAGGTTCCTTCCCTTAAGTGCGCGACCCCTCAGGTTCTTGTTCACTTGGTCGCATGTTAGATCACATCTGGCTCGTCTAATCAGTAGCGGCCTCTAGCAAAGCGTGCTGACTCCAAGTGTTCGATGAAGCTGGTTAGGTGAACCTATACAAGGGTCACACTTCTATTCCCTTTGCCACCTGATATATGTTGTTGGGCTCAAGGCGAGTCTGTCATCCTTGTGCTAGCCAGACCTCTTTCTCGTTCTAGTGCTAGCCCAGCAGCGCAGGTTGGACGACAGGCGTTGTTGCTATTTTCTAACCAGGGGGTGTGGTGTGTTACACTTAGAAGTAGCATGGGGCTAGGTAACAAGCGCTGCCGCTAACTGATACCAATAGCGCTCTTCATAGCCAGCGCTACTACTAACTACTAGTAGCGTGGTGTTATAAACAAACGCTACTGGTAAACTTCTATCTATAAGCATTTTCCTAGTAGTGAAGCCAAGCAGCGTTCTCGATCTATCTCTATAGATTTTAATGCCCAATATGTAAACTGCTTCACCGAGGTCCTTCATTGAAAACTTGCCATTCAATGACTCCTTGACCGAGTTCAGCATCGAAACATTATTTCCGATTAGTTGTATGTCATCCACATACAAGATCAAAAACACTATCGAGCTCCCACTCAACTGTTTGTATAAACATGCGTCCTCTTCGCTTTTGATGAAACTGAGACCAACGACGACCTCGACAAAACAAATATTCCAGCTTCGAGATGCTTGCTTCAACCCATAAATGGATCTATTGAGCTTGCATACCTTATTAGCACTAGTTGGATAGACAAAGCCCTCGGGTTGTATCATATACACGTCCTCAGTTAAATTTCTGTGAAAGGAAAGCCGTTTTGACATCCATCTACCATATCTCATAATCAAAATATGCAGCTATAGCTAGTATGATCCTCACAGACTTCCGCATTGCTACCGTCGAGTAAGTCTTATCGTAGTCAATTCCTTGAACTTGTCCATAACATTTAGCGACAAGATGAGCTTTGTGGATCTGAACATTTCCATCCACATCGGTTTCCTTCTTAAAGACCCATTTGCAACCAATTGTTGTTACGCCAGGCGGTGAATTAACCAAGTCCCAGACCTGATTCTCATCCGTGCACTTTAACCTGGATTTCATGGCCTGTAGCCATGCCTCAGAATCTGGGCTCACCATCGCTTCCGCATACGTGGCCGACTCGTCGCTCTCTAGCAACAAAACATTGTGCACTCGATGCAATCTTTCCGACCTTCGTGGTTCCGGTGCTGCTTCCACTACGAGTTCCTTGACAGACTCTGGTATGATCACAGCATCAACCGAGTTCTCCCGAACTTGTTTTCAAATTTCTTTGAGCTGCACCTACCTCCCATTGGCTTCCCAGCCGAGAAACTCTTTCTCATGGAAAACCCCGTTTTGAGCAACAAAAACTTTGTTCTCTTCGCGGTTGTAGAAGCTATATCCCAAGGTTTCCCTCGGATATCCCACGAATATGCACTTATCCGACTTGGGTGTAAACTTGTCCGACATAAGTTGCTCGACAAATGCTTCACAACCCCAAATATTTAGAGAAGACAACTTGGGACTCTTCCCAGCCCACATCTCATGTGATGTTTTATCTATGGATTTAGATGGTACTCTGTTGAGTGTAAAAGTTGCACTTTCTAGAGCGTATCCCTAGAATGAGAAGGGTAAATCCGATTTGCTCATCATAGATTGAACCATGCCTAACAAGGTACGATTCCTCCGTTCTAGCACACCATTTCTGTGCGGTGTACCCGGAGGTGTGAGTTGAGGTACTATACCTCGGCTTTTTAGATGATTATCAAACTCCTGGCTCATGACCTCAACTCCATGATCTGACCATAGAAATTTTGTAGTCTTATCGAGCTGATTCTCAACCTCGTTCTGAATCTCTTTGAACTATTAAAAAGTTTCCAACTTGTGCCTCATCAAATCAATCTATCCATACCTACTCAAGTCGTCGGTAAAAGCCACGAAGTACTGATAGCCACCTCTACCAGTTGTGCTCATTGGAGCACACACATCTTTGTGTATAAGCTCCAACAGCTCGGACGCCCTCTCGCAACTCTTTGCGAAAGGATACTTAGTCATCTTGCCGAGCAAGGATGATTCGCATGTCTCGAACGACCCAAAGTCGGACGAAGTTAGGAGTCCATCATCATGAAGCTTCTTCATGCGTTTTAGACTAATGTGTCCAAGCCGTGAATGCCAGAAGTATGTCGGATTTATCTCATTAGGCTTATGCCTCTTGACATCCATATTATAGATAGGTTCCATTTCTAGATTCAAAATAAATAGCCCATCTACAATGGGTGCATAGCCATGGAACATACCATTCAAAGATATTGAAAAACCATTGTCCTGTAAATTGAATTCATAACCCTAACTCGTCAAACATGTGGCAGAAATAATATTCCGACTAAGTGTAGGAATTTAATAACAATTATTCAATTCGAAAATGAATCCGGAAAGAAGTTGGAGCTGCATCGTGTTGATCTCCAACACAACAACTCTTTGTTTGTTGCCAACACTAATGTCAATCTACCCTTGTACCACATGCCTAGTTCTTACCAGCCTCTACATTGAGTTGCAAATAAGAACAACTGATCCGGCATAAAATACCCAAGAGCTACTAGGTATGCCAGCAAGGTAAATGTCTATAACATATGTAACAAGTGTACCTTTGCCTGAAGAAGCATTTCTGGCCTTCTTGCCATGCTCTGCAAGCCACTTGCTACAGTTCCTCTTCCAGTGACCGTCTCCTTGCAATGATAGCGAACGGTCCCAAAGTCTGGTCTAGACTTTGGTGCAACGGCGGAGATTACCTTATCCATGCCCTTTCCCTACCAACTCTTCTTGAATTTGTCGGAGTTCTGCACCATCAACAATTGATGCATGCCTTTCTTAATATCCTGCTCTTCCACCTTTAGCATCGCAAGCAATTCAGTGAGCTTCTTATACATGTCGTGCATATGATAGTTTGAGGTGAACATCCCATAGCTAGGCAGAAGAGAACCCATAACTGCATCGGTAGCCAGCTCACCTAAGAGTGAGAAGCCTAGCCGATCCAAAGCTTGCATGTATCTGATCATCTTGATCACATGCGGGCTCAGTGGATCACTTTCCTTCAGCTTCAATTCATCAAGGATCACCAGACATTGAACCTTTCGGTCCTAGCCCTTGGAAGTGGATCCTCTAGAACATGTTCCTTCGTATGGTGCTTGAGAACAATTCTCAAATTTCTATACCAGGTGGTAAAGTTTGTTCCATTAAGTTTATCCTTTTCCAAGATTGATTTCAATGCAAAGTTGGGTTGAGCAAGTGGTGCCATTGATCTAACAGGAAACTATGCAATCACTAAGCAATGGGTTTATGTAGACTAATTCAAGCCTTAAATAGAAATATTCCCACTGAAGTCGGCATCCCTCTGCAAACTCTCAGTGATTCAGGATCCTACTAGCGCATGCGACTAGTGAGCTTTAGCATCACTGCTAGCCAACATACCTATCCGGTAAGCAATTCCTTGCTAATTGTATCTCTATATGACTCCTTTCGGTCGGGTAGGTATCTCATACCCTGGCTCCCAACCTTCCTTGCCACAAGGCAAAAAACTGTTTTGATAGCCTTATCAAGTTACCTGATGCAGTGCATGTTCGTGTCCAACACAAACCCTTCAGTTCAAGGACACCTAGAAGCACCCCAATTTTATGAGCCCACCACTAGACGTACTTGACGTGCGAAGGTGTAACATCGGGGATGGAAATTCACTTGATATTAATGAGGGATCATTCTACCATTTTAACATGCATAGAAATAAAGAAGCATAGCAATCACAAATAAACATATATTGTGAAATAGTATGGCTACTTCATGGATGTTCTTCCAAGCCGGCTCCAATTCTGATGACCATCTAGGAACTCCATCTTGTTTGCCACGCCGGGACACCAAGCCACCAACATGATCTCTATTATCTAACTAGTAATGAATTTTACATAGAGTTACAAGCCGACACGTAGGTTGTTATACATCATAATGACAACACTTTGGCTCCTGCCGGCTGACAAGAATGACACGCAGGCCATGTATAATATACACACATGCATCACATACATATGAGCCATACTATTCACATCAAACCTGCAAAACAAATTTATGCATAGAATCTCGTTCTACCGGTTTAAGTGATCGTGTATGAAATACAAGGCGCTACGCACACAGCGGTCCCGCTAGCTGGTTAGCGGGCGGGGTTCGAAGAAGCAGCATCCCTTGCGGGTGCGGGTAGCGCCCGATGTTTTCAGAAATCACAGACCCCATTTGTACTCCGACTATGTCGAATTTTCTGATCTGACCGATCTCATCGATCATCGGGAATCCGATTCGGATTTCGGTTTCACTGTTAACCCCGATAGCGAACACCGACCATTAGGGGTAGGTTGTGTCATGACCTCATTGATCCCGATCATGAGAAAACATAGCCACATCGATCCCCATGTGCATTTGATCTCATCAACCATGTAAATAGCCGATCTATAAATGACAATAGATCTCATCTACCGCCTCCACATATTTAATATGCATATGATCTGAATCCAAATCCTATAGCATAGGCATTTATACCACTTTTGGCATCTACCGTAGGATTGTTGACTGAAATTAAAATTTTCCTACACGCAGAACAACCAAGAACATACTATGGGAGATGGATCAAAGATCGTTACCACTGGACGTGCAGTGCCGTGTAGTGGAAGTAGAGTTGGGGAAGCATGTCTCCGGAGTCGTCTCCTCCTTTTCGATCTCCCATGTAGCTGATCGGATCCCATGAATAGGTTTGCCAGAGCGGCGCAGGTGCACCGCCTCTAATGTTATCCACACATGCAGGAGGAACGTCGTGCGGCGGCGTACTGCTTGGTCCGATCACACAACCGGCAACGAGTGGAGGTGGCTAGTTGCAACACATGCAAAGCCCTAGTGACAGTGCTGAAGCGATCAACCAAATGAGTGTGCCGCACCCCCACTATATATAGGCATCAATTGCAAGATATTGGGCCTCGCACGGATCCTAAAGCCCAAAGTCAGTTCGGCCTGGATTCGAGTCCGAGTAGGATTACATCTGACTCGTGGAGTCGGATGGAGACTCACAGGTTCTTTCCCTTAAGCACGCGACCCCTTAGGTTCTTTTTCACTTGGTCGCGAGTCAGATCACATCCAACATGTTTAGTCAATAGCGGCCTCTAGCAAACTGTGCAAACTCTAAGTGTCTGATGAAGCTGGTTTGAGGACCAGTACAACATGTCACACTTCTATTCCCTTTGCCACACAATATATGTTGGCAGACTCAAAGCGAGTCTTTCATCCTTGTGCTAGCCCAACCAAAAACTAGATTATCTCATAATCCTTGTCCATGGCCAAGCTTATCTTGGTCGGATCACACGAGGGGCCTAGAGTATACCTCTCCTGATCGGAGGGGCAAATCCCATCTTGCTCGATCATGTCTTGCAGCATGGTTCGGGCCAAGCCTGAAACCTACCTTTGTAACTACATAGTCACGGAGTAGTGTTTGGTCGGCCCAATGCAGGTCTGTCACCATCCCGAGTACATGCTCCAGCTCAAGACTTAGGACATAGAACGTAAGTTGTACTAGACATTCACAGATGACATATCGTCGCGTCTCATAGGTGGGTCTGCCCGACTCAGACCATATATCTTGACTCGGATCCGACTGTGTTGAGTCCAACTAGATCCTTCCGAGTCCGTATTATCAAGTTAGTATCCAATGTTCCATGGCTAGTGAGACCGAGCCATCCACCATGTCTTATGCTAGTCTAGTCAGTTGCGCGTCAACACAACCCTTTCGACTAGGGACCTTTTAGGACAGTCATCATACAATGCATAGTCCCACAAACAAGTCACATACTTGTTGATACACATCATTGATAATTTCCAAGACGATCTTTATTCATAGACACATAGAAAATATCATCATACATGATTGCGTGTAGGGCATATCTCCAACATTTCTACCCTTTTCCGCCACGACATTTTAAACCGTTGCCTTGTCAGTGTGTGCGATAGGGGGGGTCCTTCCCACACGAGCCAGAACCCGTCGGGGACAGGGAGTAGCAATGCATACGTTTTGTATAACTAAGCGTATGCAATGTTGGCATCTATCCCAAACACAAGTCTTCAAACAACTGTTTGTGATATCTTGAATATCCCAAACGCTCCATCCTTGCTACTTGCTTGTGCTTGCATTACTATCGCAGTTGGTCTTCTATACATTTATGATGCGTGCCCCATCACAAGAAGTTCATGATTGTAGAACACATGAAGCAGACAATCACATGAATTCACTTCTCCCCAACCATATGTGATACATAATTAAGAAGATTAGCTAATCATCGTACGAGTATCGGATAGGATTACGAAACGTTGAACCGTCACATCAGAAACAGTTCATGATTGTAAAGTGTGTACAATAAGGCGACTATCACAAACATTTTGTTTGCTCACACTATTTGTGATATTGCCTGACATCACACATGCTTTGGAAACGACAACTGCGAGCATGTTAACACACGTTTCCTCTCTGTGAATCATGTCGGGTTATGATGTTATCACACACGTTCTGCTTTACTATAAGTCCATCAAGCGCGATTACTGGTTTTGGAGAATTTAAGAGAAATAGGTTGAGGAACAAATGTGTTTGTGAGTATACACAGGGGGAAGAGTCCCTAAAGATTTGGTTTAAAACATGACCCCCAAAAATGCATTTCTTCAAGTGAAGAATTGGGTGATGAAATTGGTGCGGCCTTTGAACAAATTAATGTGAAGACTCTGAAGCTTGTGGACTTTTGTTTTCGTAGTTTCTTTTCTTCTTCTTTCAGTCATAGGAAAAACCGTACTGTTAAAGGGGACCTAGATGAAACATATTTCACATTTCCATAGTGATGCTCAAACATACTGTAGGATCGAAAGTATGTATAGAGGGGGGGGGGGTGATTAGACTACTTGACATAATAAAAACCTAGCCTTTTCCCAATTTTAATTCTTGGCAGATTTTAGCAACTTAGCACTAGTCAAGCAATCAACCTACACATGCAATTCTAATAGTATAGAAGCCGAATGTAAATCATTAAATATGAAGGTAAAGGGGAGGAGTTTCCAGGGAGCAAACGCAATGTTGACACGGAGATTTTTGGTGTGGTTTCGATAGGTGGTGCTATCGTACATCCACGTTGATGGATACTTCAACCCACAAAGGGTAGCCGTTGCGCGAGTCCACGGAGGGCTTCACCCATGAAGGGTCCACGAAGAAGCAATCTTGTCTATCCCACCATGGCCATGGCCCACGAAGGACTTGCCTCACTTTGGTAGATCTTCACGAAGTAGGAGATCTCCTTGCCCTTACAAACTCCTTGGTTCAACACCACAATTTTGACGGAGGCTCCAAAGTGACCTAACCAATCTAGGAGACACCTCTCTCCAAAGGTAATAGATGGTGTGCTGATGATGAACTCCTTGCTCTTGTGCTTCAAATGATAGTATCCCCAACACTCAACTCTCTCTCACAGATATGGCTACATGATGACCCACAACAATAGGGTATCTATCATAGTCCTTTCGATAAGTAAGAGTGTGGAACCCAACGAGGAGCAGAAGGAAATGACAAGCAGTTTTCAGTAAGGTATTCTCTTCAAGCCCTGAAATTATTGGTAACAGATAGTTTTGTGATAAGGTAATTCGTAACGGGTAACAAGTAAAAGAAGTAAATAAGGTGCATCAAGGTGGCCCAATCCTTTTTGTAGCAAAGGACAAGCCTGGACAAGTTCTTATATGGAGAAAAGCACTCCCGAGGACACATGGGAATTATCGTCAAGCTAGTTTTCATCATGCTCATAAGATTCGCGTTCGTTACTTTGATAATTTCATATGTGGGTGGAGCGGTGCTTGGATACTGCCCTTTCTTGGACAAGCATCCCACTTATGACTAACCCCTATTGCAAGAATCCGCAACTAGAAAAGAAGTATTAAGGTAAACCTAACCATAGCATGAAACATATGGATCTAAATCAGCCTCTTACAAAGCAACGCATAAACTAGGGTTTAAGCTTCTGTCACTCTAGCAACCCATCATCTAGTTATTACTTCCCAATACCTTCCTCTAGGCCCAAACAATGGTGAAGTGTCATGTAGTCTACGTTCACATAACACCACTAGAGGAGAGACAACATAGTTCTCATCAAAATATCGAACGAATACCAAATTCACATGACTACATACACCAAGACTTCTCCCATGTCCTCAGGAACAAATGTAACTACTCACAAAGCATATTCATGTTCATAATCATAGGGGTATTAATATGCATTAAGGATCTGAACATATGATCTTCCATCGAATAAACCAACTAGCATCAACTACAAGGAGTAATCAACACTACTAGCAACCCACAGGTACCAATCTGAAGTTTTGAGACAAAGATTGGATACAAGAGATGAACTAGGGTTTGAGAGGAGATGGTGTTGGCGAAGATGTTGATGGAGATTGACCCCCTCCTGGTGAGAGGATCGATGGTGATGACGATGGTGATGATTTCCCCCTCCCGGAGGGTTGATTCCCCGGCAGAATAGCTCTGCCGGAGCCCTAGATTGGTTCCACCAAGGTTCCGCCTCGTGGCGGCGGAGTTTCGTCCCAAAAGATTGCTTATGATTTTTTCTAGGGTAAAAGACTTCATGTAGCAGAATATGGGCACCGGAGGCCTGACAGGTGGCCCACGAGGCAGGGGCGCGCCCAGGGGGTAGGGCGCGCCCCAACCCTCGTGGATGGTGGGTGGCCCCCCTCTGGTATTTCTTCCGCACAATATTTTATATTAAATCCAAAAATGACTTTCGTAGAGTTTCAGGACTTTTGGAGTTGTGCAGAATAGGTCTCTAATATTTGCTCCTTTTCTAGCCCAGAATCCCAGCTGCCAGCATTCCCCCTCTTCATGTAAACCTTGTAAAACAAGAGAGAATAGGCATAAGTATTGTGACATAACGTGTAATAACAGCCATAATGCAATAAATATCGATATAAAAGCATGATGCAAAATGGACGTATCAACTCCCCCAAGCTTAGACCTCGCTTGTCCTCAAGCGGAAGCCGATATCGAAAAATATGTCCACATGTTTAGAGAAGAGGTGTCGATAACATAAAATACGGACATGAGGGCATCATGATCATTCTTATAACAGCAACATATATTTATTTTGTCATATTATTTCTTATGCTCAACTAACAACCTATTGACAACGTCAAGTATGATCCAGAAGCTTCATTGAGGACTAACAAACAATGATATCAGTCATTGAAGCAATTGCGATTTATCATAACATCGGAAAGAGTCAATATAAGAGCTTTTCAGCAAGTCCACATACTCAACTATCATTAGTCTTTCACAATTGCTAACACTCACGCAATACTTATGGTTATGAAGTTTTAATCGGACAAAGAGAAAGATAGGGGCTTATAGTGTTGCCTCCCAACCTTTTACCTCAAGGGTAATGTCAACAATAATAGTTCATGCTAACTTACATCCAATTGGATATATTTATATATATATATATCATGATCTTTCCAACACAAGGTGCTTGCCAAAGGATAATATATAAAAAGGAAAGGTGAAGATCACCATGACTGTTGCATAAGACAGAAAGTAAAAGATAGGCCCTTCGCAGAGGGAAGCAGAGGTTGTCATGTGCTTTTATGGTTGGATGCACGAAATCTTAATGCAAAAGAACGTCACTTTATATTGCAACTTGTGATATGGACCTTTATTTTGCAGTACATCGATTTTATTACTTCCATATCACAAGATCGTATAAAGCTTATTTTCTCCACACTAATAAGTCATACTCATTTAGAGAGCAATTTTTATTGCATGCAACATGACAACTTACTTGAAGGATTTTACTCAATCCATAGGTAGATATGGTGGACTCTCATGGCAAAACTGGGTTTAAGGATATTTGGAAGCACAAGTAGTATCTCTACTTGGTGCAAGGAATTTGGCTAGCATGAGGGGGAAAGGCAAGCTCAACATGCAAGGAATTTGGAAACCCATTACGTTGTCTTCCTTGTCCAACATCAACTCTTTAGCATGTCATATTTTAATGAGTGCTCACAATCACAAAAGATGCCCAAGATAGTATATTTATATGTGAAAACCTCACTTTCTTTGTAACTTCCTATTAATTGCAACGATGACCAAAACTATGTTTGTCAACTCTCAACATCTTTTAATCATCATACTCTTTATGTGCAGTCATTACTCTCCATAAGATCAATATGATCTCTTCATTTATTTTTATACTTCTTTTATTTTCTCAAGATCTTAGCAAGATAGCAAAGCCCTTGAATCAACCCTAATCTTTATTATATATAGCTCATGGACTGGATTACGTAGAGGGATCATAAGGCTAAACTCAAAACTAGATCATACCAAAACTTTATTCTACTAGATCAAGATATTACTAAAAGGATCGAACTAAGTAAAACGGTAAAGATAGGAGTGTGATGGTGATACGATACTGGGGCACCTCCCCCAAGCTTGGCAGTTGCCAAGGGGAGTGCCCATACCCATGTGTTTATGTCTCCTTCTTTGGAGGTGGTGATGATGGAGTTGTTGATGACGTAGGCTTGTCGTCCATCTTCCAAGGCATAGGCTCACCATCATAGAAGGATGATCGAGTCTCTGGGATCCTCAAATCTGCAGCCAAACTCATCCTCTTGAATCTATATTCATACTCACAATTTTGGTTTTGCAGGTCATAGATCTGAGCTTGGAGGTGCTCGATTTTCTCATGGAGCTTGAAGATGGTCTCCCCAATATTCTTGGCATCCAGCTTCTGGTTGTTGGTGAATTCCGCGATCATCATCTGGTTGGCCTTCAGTCCACGTTCCACCATCCCTTGGCACTTGAAAACTTGTTGTTCCATTCCTTCGAGTCTTGTCTCCACGATTTCGGTCCTCCTTGGTCCCTCAACATCGCGGATGTGCAGCACCCCCTCACGCATCTCAATGGTTTGAGGGTGATGCAGCACCTCCGCGAGGTAGGGGTTGATGATCTGTTAGAAAAACAACTCGAAACTAAGACAAAGGATATTTTGCGTGATACGGTGGTCAAAACCTTCCAGAAATTATATAATGAATTTTTACCGACCAAAAGAAGTAACGTGAAGAAAACGGAGTCTGGAGAGCACACGAGGTACCCACGAGGCAGGGGGGCGTGCCCTCCACCCTCGTGGACGCCTCGTGTCCTTCCCAGACTACCTCTTATTTTCCTATTTTCTTAAATTTTCCAAAAGGGAGAAAAATTGCCATTAGAATTGTTTTGGAGTCGACTTACTTATCATACCACATACCTATTCCTTTTCAGAGTCTGGAACGTTCTGGAAAGTGTCCCTTATGTATTCCTCTAGGGTTAAGGTTTCAATAACATTAGTTTCAACATTTATAGGATTACCTGAGATATAATGTTTGATTCTTTGACCGTTCACCACCTTCAGATTTGTGCCTTCGAAGTTGTTGATTTTTATGGCACTGGAACGATAGACGTCCTCGATAACGTAAGGCCCTTCCCATTTAGAGAGAAGTTTTCCTGAAAAAATCTTAAATGAGAGTTGAAGAGCAACACATAATCACCCACATTAAACTCATGCTTTTGTATCCTTTTGTCATGCCATCTTTTAACTTTTTCTTTAAGCAACTTGGCATTCTCATAGGCCTGGGTTCTCAATTCATCGAGTGAGCTAATGTCAAATAACCTCTTCTCACCGGCAAGTTTGAAATCATAAGTGAGCTCTTTAATGGCCCAATATGCCTTACGTTCTAGTTCGAGAGGCAAGTGACATGCTTTTCCATAAATCATTTTATATGGAGACATACCCATAGGATTTTTATATCCAGTTCTATGAGCCCATAATGCATCATCAAGTTTCTTGGACCAATTCTTTCTACATCTTTTAACAGTCTTTTACAAAATTCATTTGAGCTCTCTCTATTACTCAATTCTACTTGGCCACTAGACTGTCGGTGATATGGAGATATAATTCTATGATTAACATCATACTTAACAAGCATTTTACGAAAAGCACCATGAATAAAAATGTGAACCACCATCAGTCATTAAATATCTAGGGACTCCAAACCTCGGAAAAGTAACTTTTTTAAGCATCTTAATAGAGGTGTTATGATCAGCACTACGAGTTGGAATAGCTTCTACCCACTTAGTAACATAATGAACAACAACTAAAATATGTGTATACCCATTAGAGGAAGGAAACGGTCCCATATAATCAAAGCCCGAAACATCAAATGGTTCAATAACAAGTGAATAATTCATAGGCATTTCTTGACGTCTACTAATATTACCAACTCTTTGACATCCATCACAAGACAAGACAAACTTATGGGCATCTTTGAAGAGAGTAGGCCAATAAAAACCGGATTGCAATACCTTATGTGAAGTTCTATCTCTAGTGTGGTGTCCTCCATATGCCTCAGAGTGACACTTGCACAGAATCTGTTCCTGTTCATGCTCAGGTACACAACGTCTAATAACACCATCTACTCCTTCTTTATAAAGGTGTGGGTCATCCCAGAAGTAATGTCTTAAATCATAGAAAAACTTTTTCTTTTGTTGGTATGTGAAACTAGGTGGTATAAATTTAGCAACAATGTAATTAGCATAATCAGTATACGATGGAGCAGTACGAGAACCATTTATGACAGCTAATTGTTCATCAGGAAATCTATCATCAATAGGTAGTGGGTCATCAAGAACATTCTCTAACCTAGACAAGTTGTCTGCAACGGGGTTCTCAGCTCCCTTACTATCAATAATATGCAAATCAAATTCTTGTAGCAAGAGAACCCATCTAATAAGTCTAGGCTTAGCATTTTTCTTTTCCATAAGATATTTAATAGCAGCATGATTAGTGTGAATAGTTACTTTAGAATCAACAATAGAAGGTCTGAACTTATCACAAGCAAATACAACTGTTAAGAATTCTTTTTCAGTAATAGCATAATTTCTCTGGGCACTGTCTAGAGTCTCACTAGAATATTGAATAACATTTAGTTTCTTATCAACTCTTTGTCCTAGAACAGCACCTATGGCATAATCACTAGCATCACACATAATTTCAAAGAGTAAATTCCAATCAGGTGGTTGAACACTAGGTGCAGAAATCAAAGCTTTCTTAAGTATTTCAAATGCTTCTACACAATCATCATCGAAGACAAAAGGAACATCTTTTTGTAGGAGATTAGTCAGAGGCCTAGAAATTTTGGAGAAGTCTTTAATGAACCTCCTATAAAACCGGCATGACCAAGGAAACTTATTATACCTTTGATGTACTTAGGACACAACATCTTTTCAATAGCATCAACCTTAGCTTTATCAACTTCAATACCTGTTTCAGAAATTTTATGCCCCAAGACAATGCCTTTATTAACCATCAAGTGGCACTTTTCCCAATTCAAGACAAGACTAGTATCTTTGCATCTCTACAAAACTCGATCAATGTTGCTCAAGCAATCATCAAAAGAAGATCCATAAACGGAGAAATCATCCATGAAAACCTCACAAATCTATTCACAAAAGTCAGAGAATATAGCCATCATGCATCTTTGAAAGGTAGCAGGTGCATTACATAAACCAAAAGGCATACATCTATAAGCATAAGTACCGAAAGGGCAAGTAAAAGTGGTCTTTTCTTGATCCTCTGCTGACACAGGGATTTGAGAGAAACCAGAGTAACCATCTAGAAAGCAAAAATGTGTATGTTTAGATAATCTTTCTAGCATTTGATCAATAAAAGGTAGAGGGTAATTATCCTTTTTAGTAGCTTTATTTAACTTACGGAAATCAATTACCATCCTATAACCTGTAACAATTCTTTGTGGGATCAATTCATCTTTATCATTAGGAACGACAGTAATACCTCCCTTCTTAGGGACACAATGGACAGGGCTTACCCACTGACTATCAACAATGGGATAAATTATACCTGCCTCCAGGAGCTTTAGTATTTCCTTTCTTACCACTTCTTTCATCTTAGGATTTAACCTTCGTTGGTGATCAATATCTGGTTTGGCGTCTTTCTCCAATTTTATTTTGTGTTGGCATAGAGTGGGACTAATGCCCTTAAGATCATCAAGAGTATATCCAATAGTAGCACGATGCTTCTTCAGAGTTTTCAATAATCTCTCCTCTTCCTGCTCTGAAAGGTTAGCACTAATAATAACAGGATATATCTCCTTTTCATCAAGATAAGCATATTTAAGAGTATCAGGTAATGGTTTAAGCTCAAACACGGGATCACCCTTGGTTGGTGGAGGATCCCCTAGGATTTCAACAGGCAAGTTGTCTTTCAAAATAGGTCCCTGTTTATAAAAATAGGTCCCCTAGGATCTCCCTTCTTTCATTCATAAAAATATCATTTTCATGATCTAGCAAATATTGTTCTAAAGGATCGTTAGGAGGCACAGCAATAGAAACAAGACCAATAATTTCATCCTTACTAGGCAATTATTTATCATGAGGTTGTCTATGAAATTTAGCAAAATTAAATTCATGAGACATATCCCCTAAACCAATAGTAACAACATCCTTTTCGCATTCTATCTTAGCATTAACAGTGTTCAAGAAGGGCCTACAAAATATAATGGGACAAAAGTCATCTTGTGTGGAACCAAGAACAAGAAAATCAGCAGGATATTTAACTTTCCCACACAAGACTTCAACATCTCTAACAATCCCAATTGGTGAAATAGTATCTCTATTGGCATGCTTAATTGTAACATCAATTTCTTCTATCTCAGCAGGTGCAATATCATGCATAATTTCTTTGTATAAGGAATGGGTTGTTACACTTGCACTAGCACCTATATCACATAAGACATGATAACGATAATCTCCTATTTTAACAGAAATAACAGGCATGCATACAACAGGTATATGTTTCTTAGCATCGGGTCTAGAAATTCTAGCAGCTTCATCACAGAAATAAATAACATGCCCATCAATATTATCAGCCAAGAGATCTTTAACCATAGCAATTCTAGGTTCAACTTCTATTTGCTCAGGTGGTGTTTGTGTTCTAGTATTACTCTTGCGAACCACAGTTGAAGCTTTAGCATGATCCTTCATCCTAACAGGGAAAGGTGGTTTCTCAATATAGGTAGTAGGAACAACATGATCATTATAAGTGATAGTCTTTTCTTTAACTGTAATGGGTGCAACTACTTTTACTTCAGTCGGAGGATTATATTTAAACCACTTCTCCTCAGGGAGGTCAACATAAGTAGCAAATAATTCACAGAAAGAAGCTACAATCTCAGAGTCAAGTCCATATTTAGTGCTAAATCTACGAAAGGCATCGGTATCCATAAAAGATTTAACACAATCAAACTTAGGTGTCATACCTGACTCCTTACCTTCATCGAGATCCCAATCTTCAGAGTTGCGTTTAATACTTTCCAATAAATCCCATCTAAATTCAATAGTCTTCATCATAAAAGAACCAGTACAAGAAGTATCGATCATGGAGTGTATCGAGCATGGAGTGATTATTGAGAGAAAGCCGAGCAGAAAAAGTTTGAATAATCATGTCTCTTGAGAGCTTATGATTGGGGCATGAATATAACATTTACTTAAGCCTCCCCCAAGCTTGAGCGATGCATTCTCCTTCGCGAGGCCAAAAATTATATATATAATTACGATCATGATGAACAAGATGCATAGGATAAAACTTCTGGTGAAATTCCAATTTCAATCATTTGTAGTTCCATGATCCCATGTCATCACATAGCCTATACCATGTCAATGCATCTCCCTTCAAAGATAAATGGAATACCTTCTCCTTGATAACATCATCGGGCATACCTGCAAGCTTAAATAATCCACAAACTTCATCCACATCGATTAGGTGTAAATCGGGATGCAATGTTCCATCTCCTGTAAAGGGATTAGCTAGAAGTTTCTCTATCATACCCGAAGGAATTTCAAAGTAAACATTTTCAGTAGGTTCAGTAGGTTGAGGAGCAACTCTTTGCTCTACCGGTCGGGGTGAAGATACCCCGAACAAGCCCCTCAAGGATAATGTTCCATGGTAACAAGTGACGGTAAATTTCAGCACACTATATAATTTTTTCCTTACCAAAGGCGCTTCACTCCCCGGCAATGGTGCCAGAAAAGAGTCTTGATGACCCAAAAGTGCAGGGGATCTATCATATTCGATAAGTAAGAGTGTCGAACCCAACGAGGAGCGGAAGGAAATGATAAGAGGTTTTCAGCAAGGTATTCTCTGCAAGCACTGAAATTATCGGTAACAGATAGTTTTGTGATAAGATAATTCGTAACAGGTAACAAGTAACAAAAGTAAATAAGGTGCAGCAAGGTGGCCCAATCCTTTTAGTAGCAAAGGACAAACCTGGACAAGTTCTTATATGGAGAAAAGCGCTCCCGAGGACACATGGGAATTATCGTCAAGCTAGTTTTCATCACGCTCATATGACTCGTGTTCGTTACTTTGATAATTTGATATGTGGGTGGACCATTGCTTGGGTACTTCCCTTTCTTGGACAAGAATCCCACTTATGATTAACCCTTATTGCAAGCATCCGCAGCTATAGAAGAAGTATTAAGGTAAACCTAACCATAGCATGAAACATATGGATCCATATCAGCCCCTTACGAAGCAACACATAAACTAGGGTTTAAGCTTCTGTCACTCTAGCAAACCATAATCTACTTATTACTTCCCAATGCCTCCCTCTAGGCCCAAACAATGGTGAAGTGTCATGTAGTCGATGTTCACATAACACCACTAGAGGAGAGACAACATACATCTCACCAAAATATCGAACGGATACCAAATTCACATGACTACTTATAGCAAGACTTCTCCCATGTCCTCAGGAACAAACATAACTACTCACAAAGCATATTCATGTTCATAATCAGAGGTGTATTAATATGCATTAAGGATCTGAACATATGATCTTTCACCGAATAAACCAACTAGCATCAACTACAAGGAGTAATCAACACTACAAGCAACCCACAAGTACCAATCCGAGGTTTTGAGACAAAGATTGGATACAAGAGATGTACTAGGGTTTGAGAGGATATTGTGCTGGTGAAGATGTTGATGGAGATTGACCCCCTCCCGATGAGAGGATCGATGGTGATGACGATGGTGATGATTTCCCCCTACCGGAGGGATGATTCCCCGGCAGAACAGCTCCGCTAGAGCCCTAGATTGGTTCCGCCAAGGTTCCGCCTCGTGGCAGCGGAGTTTCGTCCCGAAAGCTTTTTTATGATTGTTTCCAGGGTAAAAGACTTCATATAGTAGAAGATGGGCATCGAAGGCCTGCCAGGTGACCGCCCAGGGGGTAGGGCGCGCCCGCCACCCTCGTGGATGGTGGGTGGTCCCCCTCTGGTATTTCTTCCGCCCAGTATTTTTTATTAAATCCAAAAATGACTTTCGTGGAGTTTCAGGACTTTTGTAGTTGTGCATAATAGGTCTCTAATATTTGCTCCTTTTCCAGCCCAGAATCCCAGCTGTCGGCATTCTCCCTCTTCATTTAAACCTTGTAAAATAAGAGAGTATATGCATAAGTATTGTGACATAACGTGTAACAACAGCCCATAATGCAATACATATTGATATAAAAGCATGATGCAAAATGGACGTATTACTATGGTGGAAAGATAATTTGAGTGGAAAGCAACTTGGGGAAGGCTAGGGATCAAGATTCTTGTGGTTGGAATGGAATATCTTGGAATCAACACATGAGTAGGTGGTTCTCTCTCAAAAAATGAACGCTGGAAGTGTAGGCATGTTCTGGTTGCTCTCTCCATGAATGAAGAACGGGTGGAGTGGTATATATAGCTTCCACACAAAATCTAATCGTTACAAACAGATTCCCACACTCGGTGAGACTGAATAGTGAAACTTGGTCAGACCAATTCAGTTCAAAATGTGAACGTTAGGCTTTTCGGTGGGATGGATATGATCAACTTGGTGGGACTGATGTGCTAGGGTTAGGGCTTAACTTGATCTCGGTGAGACTGATCACATGAACTCCGTGGGACCAACTTCAGTAATAGGCAAAAAGAGAGTTGGTCAGGGATACTCGCTGGGACTGATTCACTCATTTCTGTGAGACCGAAACATTACGAAAAGGAAACAGGGAGTTTGCATTGCAAACTCGGTGGGACCAATCGCTCATTTCAGTGAGACCAAAACGGTACGAAGGGAAATAGGGAGTTTGCAATTCCTTCTCGGTGAGACTGAGATCCCTATCGGTGAATCTTTGTGGCAGTGGCTATGTCAAATGAACTCGATCGCGCCGGATAGATCAAATTGGTGGAGCCGAGTTTGACTTTTAGGTTTAGGACATATGTAGTAATGAGAAAGTGGCTGAGGGTTTTGGAGCATATCACTAAGCATTTTGAGCAAGTAAGCCATTAAGCAACACCTCATCCCCTTTTAATAGTATTGGCTTTACTATGGACTCAATGTGATCTTGGATCACTAAAATGAAAATGTAGAGTCTTGAGCTTGTTGCCAATATGTGTCCTTAGCATTTTGAGGGGTCGACATCTCTAGTCCATGCCATGCCAATCATTGAACTTTCTGAAATGTCATCTTGAAAGAGTATTAGTTCAATGAGCTACATGTTGTTAAGAATTACCGAAACCACCGAGGGATTAGTTACACTTTCAATCTCCCCCTTTTTGGTAATTGGTGGCAACATATAGATCAAAGCTTCGACAAATGATAATGAGAATGAAATACATCGTTGCTTTGAGAAGTATGTGATAAGCAAGAGCTCCCCCTAAATTTGTGCATTATTTAAGATTTGCTTTCGAATGCAAATGCACAAACGATTAGGATCATGGGTCACTCTTCCATGTCACATACATCATGATGGAGTGCTCAAAATGATAGAAAGAGGAACATGCACTCATCACCAAGGCAAAGTGATTGATCATACATAAGAGATAGAGAATATCATCATCCATGCACAAGCATTAAGTATGATATGGTCAAACACATGACCATACAAGTACCTCACACACATAATCAAAAAGTATCAACCAAGCAAGCAAGAAAATAAGTAGCAAAAGAAACAAAGCTGTCTCTCTCTCTCTCTCTCTCTCAAAGCCTATGATCGATACACTTTGTCCCCCTTTGGCAACAAGTTACCAAAAAGTTTGAAAATGCATTGGGCTATGCGGCTCTCTAAGCTTGATCTTCAAGAGGTGCAGTTCAGAGGACTCCAAGGATGAATGCATCTGTTGAAGTTGATGGAGCCAGTAGAGTTGCCAACGGAGGGGCAACTGAAGTTGTGGCTGCAGGTGCTGGTGTAGTAGCTCTTGTGTCTGCACTGGCACTGCTGCAGATCTCGGTGCCCTTGGCACTCTCGAAAACACTTCTATGGTTGCTTTCCCTTTCCTCTCATCAGCCTCTTCTTGGAGGTGCTCAACAACTATTCGAATTTCTGTCACCTTTAAGTCAAGGTCATAGAACTTTGTTTCAATGATCCTTTCCAGGCTCTCTTGATTCTGAGTCAGGGTGGCCAAACCTTTTTAAATCCTCAAAGTAGCTTTAATAAGATATCCAAGTTGGTCTTGCTTTAACTTGAGGAAAACCTATGAAGCCTCTTCAGCACTTGGCATCTTGGCTGCCTTCTCAGCTGTCGGGGGTTGGGTGCGACATATGCCAAAGGATGGCTTATCATGGTGGGGGCGAGTAGAACGTCGCCGGTGCTTGGAAACGGGATGAGGCAAAGACATGCATGCCGGCGGATCTTACCCAGCTTCAGGGCTCTCCGAGGAGATAGCACCCCTACTGCTGCTCTGCGGGGTCTTCGCATGGTCACTAAGGCAAAGTGAATACAAGGTTGCTCCTAGAGCTGTTTCTGGAGGTAGGAGAAGGCAACGCTAGTTTCTCCTCCCGGTATGATCTGGTCTAGTGCTAATGGATTCGAACCCTTTGCATGGGTGCCCTGGGGGGTTTATATAGGCCTACCCCCTAGGGGTACAATGGTAAAACCGGCTGGGCGCGGGTCCCAGCCGTCTATCTCTCAGGCCGCCATTTTCTCCGCCGACTACTCCGACTGGTGGGTCCCGCCGACTTGCCTGGTATGGGGCCGACAGCCCTTGTCCTCCGCGGGCGGGTCTTGCCGGCTGCAGATTACTGTAGCCGTGCTACTAATGACGCTGGCTCGGTCATGGGGTCATGGCAACAGTGACGCCGCCTGACGGGCAATCACTGTCACCATTCCCCGTCACGTCTGGTTAATGGTGTGTGGGGCCCATGGGAGGGGCCGGCCGACTCCTGGAGGCCGACTCCCAACAGGTCCGTCTCCTGGCGCTCTCGCCGTCTTCAGTACTCTTGCTGACTGGTAGGCCTCGCCGTCTCTGGGTCGTACAGACAGGCCATCATGGGCACAGGGCTCCGCCCCCAAGGGCTGATGTCAGGGCCGGCATGGCAACAGTGCCGCGCCGGACGGAGATCTCTGTGGGTGCGGCGCATTGTGGCCATGCCTGCCCTTAATTAACAGGGTGGTTGGAGTCGCAGGCTGACTCCCTGTAGTTGGCCTCTCCGGAAGTCGCCGGACAGGAGCCGGCTCATCTTGGAGTCGCCTCTAGGACTCGGCTCGTCTTGGAGTCGCTTCTGGGACTCGGCTCATCTTGGAGTAGCCTCTGGGACTCGGCTCGTCTTGGAGTCGCCTCTGGGACTCGAGGGGCGCGGCTTGCCCCGATGTCTTGAAAGGTTCTGGGGCTCGGGTTAGCCTACCCGTGGCCCATTACTCCGACAGTAGTCCCCAAAGCTGGTGAGGCTCCGAGAGTGACATGTCGGGGGCCTCAACAGTTTCATTCTTTGGTGGTGGAGTTTGGGCCTCGCTTGCCGTCTTCCTTCAAGCCGACTATCTGGAGTCGGACTCGTGGCGGGCTGTCTTGCCCCCTGAGGAGTTTGAACGGCACGGCGGGAACCAGGCGGTGTGCCTGACACGCTTCCCCGCGGCCGCTTGCCGTGGACCCGTCGCACGGCGCCACACGGCAGGGGCAGTCTGCTCACCCACGCGCGCGACGGGACAGGCCGTCAGGCGGGGCCCGCCACTACTGCGCCACGGCCCGCGAACGGATCCGTAGCGGCCGTGCGGTCGGTTGGGTTTCCCACGTCGTTATTGCACGCAGTAACTTCGTGGGGTAAATCTAGGGGGGCGTGGGGTCCCGTGCGCAGTTAATCCCACGCCCGCCCCATCGGCTTCTCGGCCTATGTGCTTATAAGTAGGCGGGGGGAGCGGGACGGCGAAACACGCGCGCCCATTCCTCCCTTCTCCCCCGCTTCCTCTTGCCTCTTCTTCTTCTTGCCATCGTCACACCAAACCGCGCCACCGCCGCGATGAGTTCTTCCTCCGCCGCCGCGGCTCTTGCCGTGCGCTCTGGCGTGTGGGACGGCTCTGAGGTGGACGACGACCTCATCGAGCTCCTCCGCAAGACGCGTCAGCTCCCAGGCGCGAACCTGGTGCAAGCCCGTGCCGCGGCGGCGGGGGAAATAAGGCCGGCGCCGGAGGAGGGCGAGCGGGTCATATTCTGCTTGCACCTCATGCGCGGCCTGGGGCTGCCGGCGAGCGGCTTCTTCCGCTCCTTCTTGGAGTTCAACGGGCTCCAGCCGCACCACCTCACTCCTAACACGGTGGTGCTACTGGCCGCCTTCACCACCCTGTGCGAGGGTTTTCTTAGCGTTCTCCCCACCATCGAGCTGTGGGGAGAGTTCTTCCAATCCAAACTCAGCATGCACGTCGCCGGCATACCGGCTCAGTGCGGCGCCTTCATCGCGATGCGAAGATCGACCGCCGACAATCCATTCTCCTCCATTGCACTGATTAAGTCGGTAAAGATGTGGCAACGGTCGTACTTCTACGTGAAGAACGTCGCCCCAGATGGAGACTGGGACAACTTGCCGCCCTACGAAGCCGGCGCGCCGGCTGGGAGGCTTCCCAGCTGGTCCCAACGGGCCAAGACACTGACTCCCGCAGGTGCCGCCGCCGTCGCGCAACTCCGAGTGCTGACGTAGTCGGAAGGCTTGGTTGGGGCTGACTTGCTGGCCGCCTTCGTGGCACGCCGAGTCCTCTCGCGCCAAGGCCGACCTCATCTGATTTGTCAGATGAGCGACCACCGGGACCCGAGTCGGATGTGCACCAGGGACATGCCCCATGCGGAGGTGGCGAACATGGTGAACCACATCGTGAATTGCGAGCTCACGGCGGACTGGCAGTTCGGCAAAGAGCCGTACTCGCGCGCCAACACCCCTCCAGTGGTAAGTCATACTTTTGTTCTTCTGTTTTTCTTTGTAGCCGAATCCGACTTCTGATACTCTTGGTTTCTTTGAGTCAGAACCCCCTCATCCAGCCTGCAGCCGGCGCCACGGGACTGCCCCGCGAGTTCTCTCCAGATCGAGCGGAGAGCGATGTTGACGACCCCGACTTAGGGGCGGCTGCGATGGAGGCCGACGCCGAAGGCGGAGGAGGAGGAGCGGAAGGCGGCTGCAGGCCCTCGGCCACCTTCGCCGACTGGCTAGAAGACGACGTGGAGGGGGAAGTCGCCCCGCACCACCAGTCGAGAGCCGGCCACCCAGGCGCGAGTTCCTCCGCCGGCGTGGCCGGTCAAGTCGGCGCGAAGAAGCGTCGGGCCATGCCGAGTTCGCTCGGCGGTCGGCCGAAGAAGTTCAAGGGGGCGGCCGCCGCGACCAAGCGGGAGGAGGCGGTCGTGAAGGCCAACCGCTTCCGTAAGGAAGTGAAGAAGCCGCCACTAGTCTCTGCGTAAGTATTCTCTACCTTCGTCTTGTATTCTTTGATGAATCTTTTCACAGTCTTTTTCATTCCTTCTTTGTTTCAGGGCCCCTCTTTCTCTTGAGAGGGTCGCCGTCCCCTCTGTCATGGGGTCGGCCAAGACGTCCGCCAACACTCGGCGGATTGACCCCGCCGCCGATCTCCGGGAGGCGACGGAGCGAAACGCGCGGGAGAAGCGCGACGAGGAGGAGGCCGACCGCCTGGAGAAGGCGGAGGCCGAGAAAGCGGTGGCCTCCTGCCAGAAGAAGCTGGAGGAGGCCGAAGCCGCCGTCGCAGCAAGACAACGGGCTGAGGAGACCGTGCATCGCCAATCGGCGTTGCTTGTCATCCCGCTGAACTCTGCGCCGCCGCCCCCGGAGTTCACGGGGCAGACTGGAGAAGTTGGCGGGGAGCACCCCGTCCTGGAGAAGGACGGTGGCGAGGCCTCCGCGTCGGGCACGTCCAAGCCGCCACCGCCGCCTCCACCACCGTCGGGAAGTGCGCATGGTAAGCAGCCGGCAGGCCCGCCAGTGCCGCTGACTGAAGACGAGGCGGTGGCGAGGCTGCTCCTTCAAGTCGCCTCACCAGCGCGCCGCCGCCTTGAGAAGGCGATTTCGGCGCCACGCCCCTTGGAGGCCGGCGCCGCCAGCTTGGCCATCCTAGATGCCGAGGCGACAAGTGCCGCACCTACAGGGTGGGTGCGAGGAGGCGGCGATGGTCCACTGAACTAGGTGCTCCTGGACGTCCAGGCGAAGCTACGAGCCGAGGGCGAGGCCATCCAAGGCTGTACCAAGGCGCATCTGGCGTTGTGAGCCGCTATCCGGGTATGTTTTTCTTCTTTGCCTTTGTTTTTTGTCGTGCCTCTCTGTGGGGGCGCGCCAGCGCACCCACTAGGTGTAGTCCCCAAGTTTCGGGCCAGCTGCTGAGCAGGCGGCCCGGAACTCAATCTGGCGAGTTCCGGATATTCACCTTTGTCTGATTGTTTATCACAGGAGTATCACAACCTCCGCGTCACTGCCTTCAACTGCAACGTTGAGCAGCTGGGGAAGCGGACTGCTGACTTGTCGGAGAGCCGGAGTTAGTTCTTTTTCGCGGGGGCGCGCTGCCGCACCCGCGAGCTGTAGTCCCCGAGATTCGGGCCGACTGCTGAGCAGTCGGGCCGGATCTTACCGGCGACCTTTTTTGTTGATGACTTAACGTCCTTTTCCCTTTTGTTCTTCAGAGGCCAATGCCGCTCTTCAGGAACGGTTGGGCGAAGCCAACACCGCCCTACGCGCCAAGGAGGAGGAGTGCGGCAAGCTCGCCACAGAGCGCGACCTGCTGGTCGCACAGCAAGCGGAGCAGAAGGAGCTGCTTAAGGCGGCACAGGATGAGGCGGAGAAGAGAGAGACCGCTCTCCTGGCCGAGTTCGAAAGCGAGTGCTCCTCCTGGACCGACAAGGAGGCGACGCTGACCTCTGGCTTCCATGAGATCGAAGACATCGTCGACGGTGAGTTTCTCCGCTTTCTTTCTTTGAGCCGCCGACTGTAAGTCAAGCCGACTCCTGACTCTTTCTCTTGCTTCTTTTTGCTTTGGCAGACTTCTTCCCCGGCCACTCGCAGGCGGTCACTCGAGCCATCGAGGCTGATCGCGAGGCACAGAGGGCAAATGGCGAGGTGATCGCTGCCAACGCCCCCTAACCATCGATGAGCAGCTCCTGAGCATCGAGACTCGTCTGCGGCCGGCCCATCAGCTGCTGCGCCGGCTTCAACGCGTCGGTGCTCAGGCGATTGCCGCCCTGTGGCCGGGCATGCCGGTTCTGCGCACTCCCAGTCGGACTGCCGACTGGCTGGAGGTCGCAGCTGGCCGTCTTGAGGCTTGGAAGGGTTCCTCGGCCTAGGCTGGAGCGCGCCGAGCCTTGGAATTCATCAAGGCTTCGTATCCAGGGCTGGACCTGGACCGGCTGGCCGCGTTCCTGTCAGAAGCCCTGGCAGAGCTGGTGGCTATGGAAGGCGCCCTCATCGAGCATGCGGCGGCGATTGCCGACTACACCGACACCAGCGTCTTCGTTCCTGAGCAGGCCACGAATGACGAGGAGGTGCCGCCGGAGTGGTTCGGGATGAACCCGGACTACGACGAGGACTCGGCGGAGGTGATCGGCTCCAGTGCTGAGGAGGAAGACGAGGCAGGGGACGGAGGCGCCAGAAGACGGAGCGGACGACCAGCCTCAGCTCGACCGTGCCTCCAGCAACGAGCCGTGTCCGACTGAGCCGACCGCCGCCGGAGACGATCAAACCAAGACTGCCCAGCCGGCCGCTCTGGCGCCTGACACCGCCGTCTCCGCCGACCCTCCGAATCCGTCTGCCGCTTCTTAGGCTGCCGTTTTGCCTTTATTTTACCTGCTTTAGTAGTCCTTGAAAGAACTTGTTAATTTGCACAATTCCACCTGCGGGGTGTATTTTGAACTTGGCCAGAGGCCTATGTTATGTAAATATCTATCCAATTTCTATCTTTCCTTGCTCGTTGCTCTTTTGGCTTTTTCCTTTGCCGCCTTCCCACAGTCGCCGATTTGCCAAACGGACAACCGCTCTGCGGACTGCCGCTGGGTCAAATGCTTGGCTACTTTAGGGAAGGCAAGTACTTGGCCTTTTTTAGAGTCTTTTAACAAGTTGGATAGAAGGCGGCAAGCCGACTATTCAAGAGTCGGTTCTGCGAAGAGAGGCTGGAAGCCGGCTTGGGCTATGCTTATGCTTTGAGTCCTTAGCCATTTTTTTGTGTGGGCGCTCATTCTTCCTTACTCTCTGCCCACCAACAGTCGCTCTGCGAGCTGCGTCTTCTGACAGGAGATGGCTTAAGCGCCGCACACTACTTGTCCGACTGCAGGAAGCATTTCATAGCGCAAGACAGCGAGTCCCCGGGCTGGCTAGTCGATCCCGGTGCCAAGCAGCATAATAAAGAGTAGCATACTCGAAGGCATAATTCTTATCATACAGATAACAAAAAGGGCAGTCCCCGAGCTCGTCTCAGGGGGCCCAAAGTCTCGGTACTCTAATACAAAGGATAGCATGGTACATACTGCATCAACTATAAAATCTTCGGAGAAGATTTGCGTTCCATGGCCGTTCCAGCTCTTTGCCGGAGTCTTCCCTCTTTCGTGCTCGGGGCTTCTGGGCGTTGATTAGGTAGTAGGAGTCGTTGCCCAGCACTTTACTGATGATGAAGGGGCCTTCCCAAGGTGCCGACAGCTTGTGCTGGCCGGCTGTTCGCTGGATCAGTCGGAGCACAAGGTCGCCCTCTTGGAACGATCTCGGCCTGACCTTCCTGTTGTAGTATCGGTGCAGACTCTGCTGGTAGATGCTGGACTGGCTGAGTGCCAACAGCAAGCCCTCTTCCAGCAGATCGACGCCGTCTTGACGTGCTTCTTCTGCTTCCTCTTTGGTGTACATGGTGACTCGTGGAGAGTCGAATTCTATGTCCGTCGGGATGACGGCTTCGGCACCGTAGACGAGGAAGAAAGCCGTGAAGCCGGTTGACTTGTTTGGAGTCGTGCGCAGACTCCAGAGGATGGCTGGCAGCTCCTCAAGCCAACAGCCGGCCGAACGCTTGAGTGGTTCGACCAGTCGAGGCTTGACGCGAGATAGGATGAGGCCGTTTGCTCGCTCCACTTGGCCGTTTGACTGCGGATGGACAACGGACGCTAAGTCCAGTCGAATGCCCTACGTCGTGCAGAAACGGGCCAAGGCGCCTTTGGCGAAAATTGTGCCATTGTCGGTGATGATGCTGTGCGGTATGCCGTACCGAACCGTGATGTCGGCGATGAAAGTTACTACAGTCGGACCATTCAACTTGTTGATGGTCTTTGCTTCTATCCACTTGGTGAACTTGTCCACTGCGACGAGTAAGTGAGTTAGGCCGCCTCGGGCCGTCTTGAATGGTCCCACCATGTCCAGGCCCCAAACTGCAAAGGGCCAGTCAATGGGGATTGTCTTCAGTGCAGAAGCCAGCTGAAGCGGCTTGGAGCGGAACTTCTGGCACCCCTTGCACTTTTGGACTAATTCCTTGGCCTCTTCCAGGGCAGTTGGCCAGAAGAAACCGTGCCGAAAGGCTTTGGCGACGAGTGCTCTTGAGGCCGCGTGGTGGCCGCACTCACCTTGATGGATATCTCTGAGAATTGCTTGGCCTTGCTCTGGCTCAACGCAGCGCTGGTAGACACCAGTGACGTTGCACTTTCCGAGCCAAAATTTCATCCGTTGGCAGCTCTTTGTTCACTAGAAACTTGAGGATGGGCTGCGCCCATGAGGGTGCTGCTATTTCTTCAACCGCCACCACTACGACTTGGACAAGGGCGGCTGGACTGGGAGGCGGCGAGCTGGAGTCTGCAGCCGCTTTCTGGATTAGCAAAGTCCCCGGGCCGACTGACACAGTCCCCGGGCCGAGTTCTGAAGTCTTTGGGTCGGTTGCCGCAGTCCCCGGGCCGGGTTCCGAAGTCCACGGGCCGACTTCGACTGCGATTTTCTTGGAGCCGTCTGCTGGGGCTCTTGAGTCGGATCCGACTTCTTCAGGTGGAGCCGGCACAAAGATGGAGTCTGACTCTGGAGAAGGCTTGATGGACGGCTTAAGGAGGCACTGAAGAGCGACGTCGGATGGTATCGCTTGGCGTGTGGAGCTGACTCGTGCCAAGGCGTCTGCTTGGTCATTGTTGTTTCTTGGCACATGAAGGAACTCGCACCCCTCGAAGTATCCACTGAGTTGCTGCACCAGGAAGTGGTAGCTCGCCATGTTTGCATCTTTGGCGTCCCAGTCGCCAGATGACTGCTGGACCACCAAATCGGAGTCGCCATAGCACAGGATCCGGCGAGTGCCGAGCTCTTTGGCAAGCCGGAGCCCGTGAATGAGCGCCTCGTATTCGGCGACGTTGTTGGAGGTGGCGAAGTGGATCTGTAGCGCATATTTGAGCTGGCTGCCTTTAGGGGAGGTGAGGACGACGCCGGCTCCCAAGCCGGTGCGCATCTTGGAGCCATTGAAATGCATCCGCCAATGGGTGGAGTCGGGCGCTGGCGGCACGTACTGGGTCTCGGCCCAGTCGACGAGGAAGTCGGCCAGCCCTTGCGACTTGATGGCGGTGCGGGGCTGGTAGTAGATGGTGTAGGGAGCCACCTCTATGGCCCATTTGGCCACTCGGCAAGAAGCATCTCGGCTCCCAATGATCTCGGCCAGCGGGGCTGTGCAAACCACCGTAATTGGATGCTCTTGAAAGTAGGGCTTCAACTTCTTGGTGGCAAAGTGCACGCCGTAGCTCAGGTAGGGGGTAGTTCTGCTTGGACGTCAACAGTACCTCGCTCAGGTAATATACCGGTCTCTGGATAGGGAGCGCCTTGCCTTCCTCCTTGCACTCGACTACGATGACTGTGCTGACTACCCGACTGGTGGCGGCAATGTATATGATCATGGGCTCTTTAGGAGTCGGAACAGCCAGCACAAGGGGAGTAGTCAACATCTTCTTCAGTTGGAGAAATGCTTCATTCGCCTTGTGGTTCCACTCGAAAAAGGTGGTCTTCTTCATCAGTTGGTACAAAGGGAGAGCTTTCTCGCCTAGCCGACTGATGAATCAGCTGATGGACACCAAACAGCCGATGAACTTCTGCACATCTAACAGTCGGCTGGGTACCTCCATCCTCTCGATGGCCTTGATCTTCACAGGTTTGCACTCTATGCCGCGTTCAGAGACCAGGAAACGAAGGAGTTGGCCGGCTGGTACTCCGAAGACGCACTTCTCAGGGTTGAGCTTGATCTGGAATCGGCGCAGGTTCTCGAAGGTTTCTTTGAGGTCTTCCATCAGTGTCCCACGCTTTTCCGTCTTCACCACTACATCATCCACGTAGACGTGGGCGTTTCTGCTGAGTTGCTTGAGGAGGCACTTCTGCATGCAACGCTGAAAGGTGGCGCCGGCATTCGTTAAGCCGAACGTCATGGTCAGGTAGCAGAAGGCTCCAAACGGCGTGATGAAGGCGGTCTTCAGTCTGTCTATCGGGCTCAGTTTGATCTGGTGATACCCTAAATATGCATCTAAGAAGCTCAACAGCTCGCATCCGGCTGTGGAGTCTATCACCTGATCAATTCTCGGCAGAGCAAATGGGTCCTTTGGGCAGGCTTTGTAGAGGCTTGTGTAGTCAATACACATCCTCCACTGCTTGTTCTTCTTCAACACCAGGACCGGGTTTGCCAACCATTCTGGAAAAAATACTTCCATAATGAAGCCGGCTGCTAGGAGCTGGGCTATCTCTTCTTCCACAACTCTTCTCTTCTCTTCAGACAGGCGGCGCAAGCGTTGCCTGACGGGCTTCACATCGGGTCGGACGTGTAACTTGTGCTCGGTGAATTCCGTCAGTACACCTGGCATGTCTTTATGGGACCATGCAAAGATGTCCCGATTCTCACGGAGGAAATTGACGAGCTCGCCTTCCTATTTGTTGTCAAGGTTTGCACCTATGACAGCGTACCTCTCTAGGTGTTCCGGGTCCAAGGGTATCTTCTTGGTCTCTTTGGCAGGCTTGAACGAGCCCTCAGCTTCCGACTCCTTGGGGTCGGGCGACATCTCTGGCTGCTTGTCGGCCATCACCACGACTCGGTCAAGGAGCCGCTTCTCAGCTGCGATTACCAAGGACTCGGCCAGCCGGCTGCTCTCAGCTGCACAAGCGGACGACTTTCTGTAGTCGCCAGCGATGGCCAGAATCCCCTTGGAACTCGGCATCTTCATCTTGAGGTAGGCATAGTGGGGAACCGCCATGAACTTGGCCCAAGCAGGTCAGCCAAGTAACGCATGGTATGGGCTTTCGAGGTCCACTACTTCAAACCAAACTGGCTCTCGGCGGAAATGATCTTTGTCTCCAAAGATGACGTCAATCAGGATCTTGCCGATTGGTGAGGAGGAAAGGCCAGGTACAATGCCGTGGAACACTGTGCGGCTGCTCTGGAGCTGTCTTTGCTTGATTCCTAACTTCTCCAGGGTATCCTTGTACAGGATGCTGATGCTACTGCCTCCATCTATCAACACTCGCAAGAAGCGAGCGGCCCGCCTATCCATGGCTAGAGTAGCGCTCAAAACCAAGGCGTAGGAGCCTAGATTCGGCATCACCTCTGGGTGATCAGCTCTGCTCCAACTGATAGGCTTCTCGGACCAATGCATAAACTTTGGGGCATCTGATGCTACTGCATTTACTTCTTGCTGCTGCTGCCACCTGCTGCGTCGATCATCAGCCACACTGGTGAACACCACATAGGCTTCGTGCTCTTCTGGGTACTCATCTCGTACTGCACCGACTGGCCTGGCAGCCGGCTGCTGGGGCGGCGGTGGAGGCGGTGGCCCAGCAGGCGGGGGAGGAAGGAGGCCGTCTCCCTTGGCGATTCTAGTAAGCCAGTGGCACTTTCGGGTGGTATGGTTCGACGGCTTCGCGCCGCTGTGGAACTTGCAGGGACCATATAGAGTCTGCTCGTAAGAGAAAGCCGGCAACCAGTTGGACTTGCCGCCCTTCTGTCGCTTGGTCGGAGGCTGCCCCTCCGGCTGTTGATCTTCGACTGTCGCCACCTGCCGACTGCTGGAAGTCGGCTGTGAGGCCTTACGCTTGTTATCGCTCTGTTGTTGTCACCGACTGGCGTCTCCAGCTGGAGTTCTGGGAGCCTGAGGGGCCACTTTGCCAGTCGCGTTAACTCGAATTTCCGTCTTCATGGAGGAGTCGGCTGTGGCATACTTGTCTGCTATGATCAGCAGCTTGTCGAGGGTTTCAAGCTCGTCACAGAGGAGCTTGTGCTTGACGAGGGTGCCTTCTCGGCACCCGGCGGTGAAGTACTCGATAGCCTGCACCTCGTGCACGCCCTCGCAGGAGTTCCGAAGCTCGCCCACACACGTGAGGTAGTCGCGTGTTGACTCGTCAGGGCCTTGCACACACAAGGAAAGCTGGCGCGGCTTGGGAGTTCGCTTGTACGTGCCCGTGAAGTTGCGGATGAAGGCCTGGGTGAAGTCGACCCAGATGTTGATGCTGCGGGGCTTCAGGCTGTTCAACCATGTCCGGGCCGTGCCCTAGAGCATGAGTGGAACATACTTCACGGCAGCTCGCTTGTTGCCGTTTGCTATGTTGACGGCCGTGGAGTAGTCAACTAGCCAGTATTCCGGCTTCACGGAGCCGGTATACTTCGGTGTGTCTCGGGGGAGCGTGAACCCTTTTCGGAAGGGCTCGTCTCAGATGCGAGGTCCGAAGCAGGGCGGACCCAACTCATCTTCTTCTTCCAGCGCCAGGGATCGGTGGAGTCGGTCGATCCGGTGGTGGGCGTCGTTCTCTCCGACTCCCTCTTGGCGGCCAAGGCGGCCACCGAGAATCGGATGCTCAACGGGCGGTGGGGAAACTCGCCTTTCTCTTCTCGGTGGGGGAGGCAGATAGTCGCCCTGCCGTTCCACTTCTCTCGGCCAGCCGTCTTGGTCGCGCTGGATGGTGATGCGAGTCCGACTGTGGCTGACAGCCGACTCTTTGTCTTTTCTTCCGCGGACTCCACCCGTCGGCGTCCGAGACGTCGCGCCTTGATCTCGGTGGGGAGGCAAGTCGTCGTCTGTCCATCGCGGCGCCTCTATGCGGCCGCCGGCTGCATTCTGCACGGCAACCGCGTCATGGAGCTGCTGGACTCGCTCCGTCATCATGCGGCGCCTGGGCAGCACGGATGTTCTCCGCAGGCATGGCGTATACGGGGCGATTGGCCCCGAACAGGTTGGCATGGTCGCGCCGCGCTGCCAGACCGCGCCTAGGCGGCTAGGCCTAGTCGGAGCCGGGGAGCCGCCCACAGCACGATCCATCTCACGCTAGTAGGCTTCTGACAAGCGCCTCATTCTTGCCAGCTTCTTGGCGCCTTTGATGATCTGAAGGCGGCGTGTCTCTAGTGTCTCGGCGTCTGCGTCTTCTGGAATAGGCGCAGTCAGGTCTTGTAGAGCCGCGTCGAGTGGGTCATGAGCCCCCTCACCGGAACGCTCATCGTGACTGATGACGAGCACCTCCGTGACGGCGCTTCCGCCGCTCTCCTCATGAGGGAGCGGCACGTCGTAGACCACCACATTGGTGGGGAATGCGTCGAGCGACGCGGCGTCGGAGTCGACCAACATCGGGTCGGTGGATCCTACGGACTCCAGGTCCACGGCAGGCTCGCACGTGACGTGGAGTTGGTCGAGGAGGCCTGTAAGGAGGTTCTCGAGGCCGCCCGTCCCTGCGTCGGATGCAGGCTCGTCGGACAGGCAAACCTCGCCGATAAGTTCGGCGAGGCAGCTAGCTGCGCAGGCGGCCTTAGCGCCGTGTAGCGCATCGATGCAGACTCCGTCTGGTGAGCCTGGCTGGCTGCGCTCGCGAGGGAGGAAAAGGGTTCCCGTCCAGAACAGATCTCCGGATGACGATGCACCAGGCCCCATGGTGGGCGCCAAATGTCGGGGGTTGGGTGCGACATATGCCAAAGGATGGCTTATCATGGTGGGGGCGAGTAGAATGTCGCCGGTGCCTGGAAACGGGATGAGGCGAAGACATGCACGTCGGCGGATCTTACCCAGCTTCAGGGCTCTCCGAGGAGATAACACCCCTACTGCTGCTCTGCGGGGTCTCCGCATGGTCACTAAGGCAAAGTGAATACAAGGTTGCTCCTAGAGCTGTTTCTGGAGGTAGGAGAAGGCAAGGCTAGCTTTCTCCTCCCGGTATGATCTGGTCTAGTGCTAATGGATTTGAACCCTTTGCATGGGTGCCATGGGGGGTTTATATAGGCCTACCCCCCAGGGGTACAATGGTAAAACCGGCTGGGCGCGGGTCCCAGCCGTCTGTCTCTCAGGCCGCCGTCTTCTTCGCCGACTACTGGGACCCGCCGACTGGTGGGTCCCGCCGACTTGCCTGGTACGGGGCCGACAGCCCTTGTCCGCCGCGGGAGGGTCTTCCCGGCTGCAGATTACTATAGCCGTGCTTCTAATGATGCTGGCTCGGTCATCGGGTCATGGCAACAGTGACGCCGCCTGATGGGCGATCACTGTCGCCTTTCCCCGTCGCGTCTGGTTAATGGTGTGTGGGGCCCGTGGGAGGGGCCGGCCGACTCCCAACAGGTCCCTCTCCTGGCGCTCTCACCGTCTTCAGTACTCCTGCTGACTGGTAGGCCCCGCCGTCTCTGGGCCGTACAAACAGGCCGTCGTGGGCACAGGGCTCCGCCCCCAAGGGCTGATGTCAGGGCCGGCATGGCAACAGTGTCACGCCGGACGGAGATCTCCGTGGGTACGGTGCACTATGGCCATGCATGCCCTTAATTAACAGGGTGGTTGGAGTCGCAGGCTGACTCCCTGTAGTCGGCCACTCCGGAAGTCGCTGGACAGGAGTCGGCTCATCCTGGAGTCACCTCTGGAACTCGGCTCGTCTTGGAGTCGCTTCTGGGACTCGGCTCGTCTTGGAGTCGCCTCAGGGACTCGGCTCGTCTTGGAGTCGCCTCTGGGACTCGAGGGGCATGGCTTGCCCCGATGTCTTGAAAGGTTCTGGGGCTCGGGTTAGCCTACCCGTGGCCCATTACTCCGACATCAGCTTTTGCTTTCTGCCTCTTCTCTTGAGCCTCTACTGATGTGGGATCTTCAGCATTCATGACAACTGTGTTGTTCTCAAATTCAGGCCTCAAGGGAAGGTGCTCTTTGTCCAACAAATACACACCTTTGCTCATCTTGGAATTAATCAGCATCTGGATGTGTGGAGCATACCCACATGATCTTTTCTGGTCAGTAGTTGTTCTCTTGATGGTCTCAACAATCAAACTCATCATTTTGAACTTCTGGGCATATTAAAGAGATGAAGAAAGTTGATGCAGTGGCCTCTGATCATCCTGTGATCTCCTGATTTGGGCAACAAGGTGTGCCTCAGAATGGTGTTCATGGTGTCCATTCCTGACATCAGATAGTACACTGAGCCTACCTTATGTGTCTCCAAGGCCTTTTCAGGTATTTCCTTGTACATGTTGGCCATGGAGTTGTGGTCCTTCTTGCACTCAACATAGACATCAGTGTCTTCCTCAGCTTATTTAGGGGCATTAATGAGCTTGGCCTACTCAGCAACAGAAGACTGGTACCTAGTACCTTCAGACATCCAAACAATCTTGCCATCAGGGTAGAAGTGAGGTGTTGAATAGAACTGCATGATAAGCTCATTATTCCACTTGGTCAACTTCTGACCCACAAATGTGTCAACTCCATTGAGTCTAAAGCTCTCATGCACTCCTAGAAAATGATCTTCATTGGCATCAATGTATTTCCAGTACACCCACTTCATGTCACACACAATGGGCTTCTTATCTAGGAGCACACTCTCATAGAAGTCATGTTGTTCCTTGGTGTGAAACCTATAGTCCACAGCAGTTCTTCTCCTCACAGCATACGGATCTGCTTGTCTCCACAATTTGAGACATGCATCCTTTCTCTCCTTCATATTCTCAGCTACTGGATGATTGTCATCATGATCTGGTATCTTTGGCTTCAATTTTTTTAGCACTTGGGCTTCCTCTTCTTCTTCTTCAATCTGAGGATCTGGGGCCTTGTACTTCTTTGCAGTAGGAATGTTTCTAGTGCTTCTCTTTGTTGCAGACTTGGAAGCTTGCGCTGGAGCTTTGGGGGCAGTCTTGGGCTTTAAAGGAGCAGCCCCAGACTTGATGGCATCGCCCATCAGCTTTTGAGACATGGCAAGAGGTGCATCTTGGTCTTCCTCCTCTTCTTCTGTAGAATCTCTCATCATTGATGGCTTTCCAATCACTCTAGGAATGGTTTCCCTGACCCCTTCTTTTCTTTTCTTTCCATCTCCATCTTCTCTAGTCTCAAGAGTAAATTCCATAGTCTCATGTGTTGATGCTCTGGCTTTTGACATTGGCACTCTTCTGGCAGGAGCCTTCTTGTTCTGGCCTAGCTTTGTAGAAGAAGTTGTGCCAAATTCTTTCTTGATAACCTTCTTCTAAGAGGTTACCTCCTCAACTTCAAAATCCTCATCCTCTGAATCTGAGGTTTTCTTCTTCTTTTGCCTTGTTGTTGCCTTAGGCAGGATGTTGGGAGTGCTCCTGCTGCCTTCATTGTAGCTTTCAGAGGGACTAGTACCCTCACTCAGATTCATTTGCTCCTTAGACTTATTCTGGCTGTCACTCTGATAGGACATTCTGCCACTGCAAACTGTGAGCTGACCCTGTGAATAGTTATAGATGAGATACAGTGGATGAGCATCACAAGGTCTAGAGTTTTTGCAAAACAAATGTGTCAAAAACTTAGTTTTAGTTTTCCACAGACAGCATTTTGGAGCTACCGATTTGTTAAACTGGGTGACACCGAAGCTACTTTGAAGCCTAAACTAGTGTAATTGGTCAGACCGAGACATAGTTCGGTGAATCCGAGATTGCTAAGGTTTCACTGAGAGTCAAACTCGGTCACACCGATTTGCATGTTTCGGTTAGACCAAAAATTACAAGTGCAATGGCCTAAGCCAAATCTTTGAGACCGATTTCCACAACTCGGTCAGTCCGAGATGAGTTCGGCGGAAACCTAACCCTAAATTTTTGAACCAAAACTTGGTAAGAAACATGGCATTGTCTTTGTGCTAAGAATCAGAGGTAAAAGATTGCACAAAGAGTCGAAATCATACCATAACTCGGTGTTGAGCTCGCTACGGCGGCAACATCAATGAAGATTTCCGTTGACGGCGACGGAGACTAGTGGTAGGACATTGCTAGCAACAAGAGGACGATCCAAAGACCCGACTTGGCAGAGCAGGACAGGAGCGGGAGAATAGGTTTCGGAGAAATTTCCAAAATTTCACCCGTCGGTATATATATCCTGGCCCTGTCGGTGTGACCAAGTGGAACAACTCGGCGGCACCGAGATGCATAATCGCAAGTGGTTACTATGTCACATGCCTAGATTATTGCTAGTATTAGTTGCATCATATAGCACTCATGCATCATGTATAAATTTCTAAAACTTGGAATCGAGGAAGGTGGAAGCCTAAAAAGATTAACTAAAAGAAGGGCAAAGAACCCTGGAAATATCTATCTTTGTTTCCAAGATGTCCTTTTGCAATGTTTGAGAATTTTGGAAAGAGCTATATATCAAACCAAAATTTAGGAACATTTTTAAGGAATTATTTTTGCGACATTGAATTTAAATCAATAGCTATTTGTATTTGAGTTATATTCATATAACTTGAATATAATCTCAAATATCTTGAAACATTTTATCTGCATTTGGAAATGTCCATTCTGCAACATAAAATTATTCAGAAGATGTTGGCACTGTTCTGAAATTGTTTTTAATTTTGCAACAGTGGCAAGATTCAAATCAAAAAAAGAGAAATAGAAAAGAACACAAAGAAAGACTTACCAGAGCTCACCTGGCACAGCCCAGCTGGCCAGCCCACCAAGGGCAGCCTCGCCTTCTACCTCTTGCCAATAGGCAGAGGAGAAGATGGGCACGGCACGCGCCGACCACCTCCTGCTAGTCTGCTTCCCTCCCTGACCCCCTGGACGTCGCCACGACACCACCCCAGACCCCCTCGACCTTTCCCCTCGCTCTCTAGCTCACCCCACCTCTCGGGCTATCCCTTCCGCAACTGCCAGAGCACACCGCAGCTTGCAGCTCACCGCCGACGTGGCCAATGGCCTCCCGTCGCCTCCCCACCTTGTGTGAGAGCTCCGCCATGCCGTACTCTTTGTACACACCGAGCCAAACCACCAGGGACCATTGCATCGCCGACGCTGCCGTCGTCTTCAACCTTGGATCGGACGGACTCCTACGATCGATTCGGCCGCAGCAGCACGTCCCCGAGCCACTCGAGCTTCCATTCAGTATCACCGTGAGCTCTGACACCTCCTCCCATGCTCGCCCCCTCTGTTCCCGTTCGCTGACCGCAGCCCTGTCATGGCCGAGCACTCGCAGCCGCCGCCGCCAAGCTCGCCATTGCTAGTCACCCCTGCTGACCAAGCCAAGAACTTGGACGAGCTCCTAACATCCCGTAGATATTTTCCGAGTGCTCCAGTTCGCTCGCTCAGAAGCCGCAACACCTCGCCCGAGCATAGCCGAGCTCCGGCCGCCACCGAGGTCGACGTCGTGCCCAAGTCCGGCCACCTTGCGCCCTCTGCCTGCCACCGTTGGATGCGCACGAGCCCCAGCTCCTCATAGATGGGCTCGGCCATCGATTTGATCGCCGGAGCCGCCGTCCCGATCATCACCGCCGCATTTGTGTGCTCGCTGGTGTTGAACTCCGATGAGATGACGTGGCCCGTCATTAGCAGCTAACAACCCAGCTAATTAACCACCAAAGTCAATGACAGTGGGCCCCACCAAGCTAATTAATTTTTTAGTTAGGGTTTAATTAGCCACATATTTAGCACCGTTACACTGACAGGTAGGCCCCACCAGTCAGATTTCACTTTGGTCAATGCTGACATCTCCCTGACATAGTGCTGACGCAGTCAATCCTTTTCTGGATTTATTCTAATTCGAAATAACCAGGAAATTCTAGAAATTGATACTAACTTCAAAAATTCATAGAAATTCAACCGTAACTCCAAATGAAATAAACTATGTATGAAAATGATCAGAAAAATTCAAGGATTCTGTTTATGGCATTATCTTGCATGTTTGAACAACTTAAAGCTGCTATATACAACAATTTGAATTAATGCCATTTGAAATGCCTTATGTGGAGTTTGAATTTGAATCTTGTGTTCAAACCAACTCCATTTAAATCGTTGCTAGGTGCATTAGGACAAATCACATCATATTGCCATGTCATGATCATGCATCATATTGTTGCATTGCATTGATTGTGTCTCCTCTCCGTTGCCGGTATTTGTCCCCTCTCGGTAGACGTGTTCCAGCGATGAGTTCGATGATACCGATGAAGAACTATACTATCTTCAGAGGTGCTAGGCAAGCAAAACCCCCTTGTTCATTCCGATACAATCCCATTCTCTCGCTCCTTCTCTCTTTTACTGCATTAGGACAACAGCATTTCAACTGTTACATGCTGCGGTAGCTGAACCCTTTTCCTCTGCATAACCTTTCATTGCCATAGTAAATAGATGAAACCCACTAGCATGAGTAGGAGTTGTTTGAGCCCTGATGTGCCTACTCATTCATTATTGTTTGTCATGCCTGCTACTACTTAGAGTTGAGTCAGGTCTGATTCATCGGGGATGAATTGCAAAGTTGTGAACATGTCCTACTATTGAGAGCTAAGTGTGTGAATACGACTTGGTACAGGTAGCGGTGAGAGGCCATGTAGGAGTACATGGTGGGTTGTCTCATTGAAACCGTCCTCGGGAACTGAGTTATGTGTTGGTGATCCATGAACAACTACTACATTGGAATGCTTAAGTACCCCTCTCAACTTATTAATCAACTCGATCTCTATCCAGGAGTTGCATCTAGTTTCTGGTGTTTGTAGGTTTTGTTAGTAGTCTACCAAGTGGCACCCGGTACAAGTTTGCTTGGGTCAGACTAGGCACCGTGGCCGGGTATGCCAAGCATCGCCCGTTTGGTGGGCTTGGAACCCTGTAAACATCGTTTGGAGCCGTGAGCGACACCCCGACCGGATCTCCTTGTGGATGGAACCTGAATAGGTGATAAACCTGGACTATAGACTTGTGTGGTTAGTCAGGTCATGGCCTACACCCTCGCCAGGCTTCCGCTTGATGGTTGCCGAGATACATGACGTGTACATGGCGGTATGTGGCGAGAGCGTGTGTGAAGAAGTACACCCCTGCAGGGTTTATATGATCTATTCGAATGGCCGCGTCCGCGGTAAAGGACCTCTGGGTTGCCTATACAGTTCATAGACAAGTGAAAGTGGATACTCTAAAATATGCAAGATAACCGTGAGTGCTATGGATGGCGTTCTAGTAGGGAGACGGGGGCAGATCCATAGTGGTGTATTGATATGGTGAATATGTGGACTCGTGTGTGCCACCTCAAAAGAGTTACATGTTGTTGTAATTCAGGATAGCCACAGAGTCAAAGCTGGTTTGTTGCAGTTAAAACCCACCCTCCCCTTTGATATTGATGCATATGTAGTTAGTTCTGATGTAAGTCTTGTTGGGTACATTTGTACTCACGTTTTCTTAATTTACGTTTTTGCAGAGAGAGTCCTGTCTGACCAGTAATTCCGCGTGGACTTTGACATTTAGCTTGTTACCTCAGCTACGATCTTGTGCCCTTGGCAGGATTTGGTAGATAGTTAGGCTTCTCAGCCTTTTTCATTTATAGATGTCTGTATTCAGACACGTTAAGCTTCCGCATGTGCCTTGACTTGTATGCTCTGAATGCTGGGTCTTCATACCCATGTTTGTAATATCTCGCTCCTCGGAGCCTAATGAATAAATATTTGTGTTGTAGAGTCATGTTGTGATGCCATGGTGTATTTGCACATATCGAGCATATTGTGTGTATGATTATTGAAATGCTTGGTATGTGTGGGATCCGACAACCTAGTTGTTTATTCTTGGTAGCCTCTCTTACCAGGAAATGTCTCCTAGTGCTTCCTACTGCTCCAGAACACTTAGGCTGACCGGCATGTGTCCTTCTTCGTTCATGTGTCTATCCCTTTAGGGAAATGTCATGCGTTGTTCCTTTAAGTCCCTGTAGCTTGCTACAACTTGGGTTCATACATTGTTGATCGACACTTTCGTTGTTGGGTCATGTATGCCTGTCCCTGTAAGCTACTGCCACCTTGGGTTTACGACTAGTCATGTCGGCCCGAGTTCTTTGTCATATGGATGCTAGCTGCACTATCATATAAATGAGCCAAAAGGCACAAACGGTCCTGGGCCAGGTAAGGTGGCACCCGTGGGAATACCGTGCGTGAGGCTGCAAAGTTATATGATGTGTTACATGCTAGATCAGTGTGACTTAGGATCGGGGTCTTGACATACTGCAACTCGGTGTGACCGAATAGTTCTAATCGGTTGGACCGAGATTGAAAACCTAGATCAACTCAGTGAACTCGGTATGACTGAAAAGGATGAATTAGTCAGACCAAAATGCACAGAGAGGTTTTGGAAGTTTAAGTCTATGACGGATCGATGACTCCGAGTGCTCCTCACCCAAAGGGTTCGAATCTGACTTGATCAAACTTTGTGATGTAGCATGAAGAGAATTTGAGATAAGAAAAGCATAGATAGCTAGAGGAAGTTCTTAGGCACTCTTGTCCATCCATTTGGCAAAAGAAAAAGAGCCAAACAATCAAAGCAACAAATGGATTTCCTCGAATGAGAAAAGTATGCAATCAACATGCTCACACAATAAAATGGCAAATGAAATATGTGGCAAAGAATGCACAATCACTCTAGCATCTGTCAAGCAATTTGCGATGACTAGGTCATCTATATACGAGTATATTGACATAGGAGTCAAATAAGAACATTTGATCATAGGTCATACTCATAGTTTAAGCACAAGTGGAGTTACCACTTTTACATAAAGCATTGTTGTGTTCACACCATTACAGTTTCTTTAGCTCAATTCTTAGAGTAAAGCTCCCCCTAGATGTGATATCCCCCCCTAAGAGGGATGAACTAACCTTGGGTTTTGTCGATGATGACTTCATGTAGGTGTTGAAGATGTGGATACTCATTGTTGATGTAGATCATTTGGAGCAATCCATTTGAGTGAGTTGCACATTCAATACCTACATGGGTTAGTCACACAAGGAACAAACAAGGATATCCATAGACATAGAGTAAAGCACACACACGATGATGTCCATGAAAGCATTAGATTACCTTGTCCCTCATCTTACCAATAAGAGGGTTTGTGACTCCTTGAACTAGTGCAAGATGTGGGAGTTGTTTGCACTTGTCCTTGCCAAAAATGAATATGAGTGCAGTATGTTGGTGGAGTCACCCTCAAGAACTATCTAGTTCTTCTTCTTTGGGATCCACATCATCTTGATGGGAATCCTTGGGGTTGTAGATGTACTTGATGAAGTAGAACTTGATATAGACTTAGGAACCCACTTGACCAAGGCCTTTGGAGCATCTTCAAATGCATCAATCTTCTATTGAAGCTTGTCCTTGCCTTTTAGCATATGGTCATGTGGTGGAAGATCATCTTGATCTTGTGTTCCCCTGAAAAGTGTAGGATCATACTTCTCTTGGTGAGGAACAAACTTCATCTTGGGTTATTGATCTTCTTCCCACTCAACTCCATTGGCATTGAACTTTCATTCAAAACCAACACCTTGATTCTTCCGGTGCTTCCTTCCTTGCATACAATTTCCTCAAACTGTTTACTTCTGGCAAGGCTCTTGTAAACCCTTTCTTATAATTCCCTTCAATAAGCTATTTTTTTGCTCAAGTGTAACTTGGCTAAGAGAATCATTAGTGGAATCAAGAGAACTACTTGAAGCAACAATATTGGATTTAGCATGATTATTATTACTACTAGAAGAAGAATCTTTCTTACTCTTGTTGCAAGATTTTACTTGTAGCATGTAAGTAGACAAGAGTAAACGCTTGGCAATGTAAGAAGAACTTTTCTTCCGAAGATCATCATTGATGGCTTTTAAGAACTCATGTTCTCGCTCAAGATTGAGCTTCTCGAAGCGTAGCGTCTCATGAGTTTTTAAAAGTTCTCGATGATCTTCCAAAGTAGTTTCATGAGCTAACTTAAGAGTGTTTAGTTCTTTAGTTAGACGCTCAATCTCCTTCTTATCATTGTCATTCGTTTCATCTTGATTAGGATGATTGATAGCATTTTCATCATAGTATTCATCAGTAGAGTTGTCAACAAGTAAATCATCATCACCTAGCAAATCATCTTCATCACTATTGAAATCAACATACTCGGGGATACCTTGGGGACTTTAGCCATGAAGCATCTTCCAATTCCTTCATTTGGTGACTCAAATATGTCATAGGAGTTGGTTGACACAAGTGCTAGACCGGCAACACCTTCTTCTTGAGTATATTCGGAGTTGGACTGATAACTTCTCTCGGAGTGGTGGTCGGAGTCAGAACCGGATACCTATTCACCAACATGATCTTGATGTCTTCGTTTTGTGTAGCTCCTTGATGACTTGTCCTTCCTTTCTGAATCCTTGCTTCTTCGAGAGGTTCTTCATTCATAGCGATCATCTCTACTCCTTCTCTCTCTTGGAGGTGATTCTTTCCTTTTGCTTCTCCTTCTAGGTGAGTCTTCTATTCTTTTGTATGGAGCTGTACACACATTGGAGTAGTATCCGGGTCTTCCACAATTGTAGTAATTTACCTCACGACTAGAAGATTTTTGTCATTGTAGGACCTTGACTTGGAACTTCTTTCCTTGCTTTTACTCTTGTAGAATTTGTTGAAGTTCTTCACCGTTAAGATCAATTCTTCATTGAAGGCTTGTTTCTCACTTGATGATCTAGGAGCATCACATGAGGCTTTGTAAGCACCACTAGACTTGTTTGAAGCTCTTCTTTATCTTTGAGTGACATCTCATGAGCAACAATTCTTCCAATGACTTCGGTTGGCTTGAGATCTTTGTAATTTGGCATCATTTGGATCAAAGTGCACACGGTATCATATTTTCCATCCAAGGCTCTTAGGATCTTCTTGATTATGAATTTCTCGGTCATCTCTTCACTTCCTAAGCCGGCATTCTCATTTGTGATGAGATCAAGCCTAGAATACATTTCAACCACACCTTCACCATCCTTCATTTTGAACTTGTCAAGTTGACTTTGAAGCACAACCAACTTGGATTCCTTGACAGAGTCGGTACCTTCGTGCATATCAATCAAACTATCCCAAATTTCCTGTGCATTCTCAAGATAACTGATTTTGTTGAATTCTTCGTGGCACAATCCATTGAAGAGGATATCGCAAGCTTGAGCATTGTATTGCAACATCTTCAATTCTTCCGAGGTAGCTTCATGATTCAGTTCTCTCCCATCAAAGAATTCACCTTGCAAACCAATACACACAATAGCCCAAACGGCGGGGTTATGTCCAATAATATGCATTTTCATCGTATGTTCCAACTAGCAAAATTAGTACCATCAAATTAAGGAGCTCTACGGTGGTAATTTCCCTTGCTAGACACCATACTCTCCTAGGTTGTGAAACCGAGGCTATGATCACCAAAGCTATGGAAATCAAGGCAAACGGAGACCAAAGCTCTGATACCAATTGTAGGATCGAAAGTATGTCTAGAGGGGGGTGATTAGACTACCTGACTTAATAAAAACCTAGCATTTTCCCAATTTTAATTCTTGATAGATTTTAGCAACTTAGCACTAGTCAAGCAATCAACCTACACATGCAATTCTAAGAGTATAGCAGTGGAATGTAAATCATTGCATATGAAGATAAAGGGGGGGTTGGGGGGAGCAAACGGACACGGAGATTTTGGCATGGTTCCGATAGGTGGTGCTATCGTACATCCACATTGATGGAGCCTTCAACCCACGAAGGGTAACGCCTGCGTGAGTCCACGCACGGCTCCACCCATGAAGGGTCCACGAAGAAGCAATCTTGTCTATCCCACCATGGCCATCGCCCACGAAGGACTTGCCTCACTTGGGTAGATCTTCACGAAGTAGGCGATCCCCTTGCCCTTACAAACTCCTTGGTTCAACTCCACAATTTTGATGGAGGATCCCAAGTGACACCTAACCAATCTAGGAGACACCACTCTCCAAAAGGTAATAGATGGAGTGTTGATGATGAACTCCTTGCTCTAGTGCTTCAAATGATACTCTCCCCAACACCCAACTCTCTCTCACAGATTTGGCTATGGTGGAAAGATGATTTGAGTGCAAAGCAATTTGGGGAAGGCTAGAGATCAAGATTCTTATTGTTGGAATGGAATGTCTTGGTCTCAACACATGAGTAGGTGGTTCTCTCTCTCCAAAACTGAATGCTGGAAGTGTAGGCATGTTCTGGTTGCTCTCTCCACAAATGAAGAGTGGGTGGAGGGGTATATATAGCCTCCACACAAAATCTAACCGTTACAAACAGATTCCCAAACTCGGTGAGACCGAATAGTGAAACTCGGCCGGACAGATTCAGATCAAAATGTGAATGTTAGGCTTTTCGGTGGGACCGATATGATCAACTTGGTGGGACCGATGTGCTAGGGTTACGGCATAACTTGATCTCGGTGAGACCAATTCCCTCATTTCGATGAGACCGAAACATTACGAAAAGGAAACAGGGAGTTTGCATTGCAAACTCGGTGGGACCGATCGCTCATTTCGGTGAGACCGAAACGTTACGAAGGGAAATATGGAGTTTGCAATCCCATCTCGGTGAGACTGAGAGCCCTATCGGTGAAACCGAACTGATTAGAGTTTGTGGCAGTGGCTATGTCAAATGAACTCGGTGGTGCCAGATAGATCAAATCGGTGGAGCCGAGTTTGACTTTTAGGTTTATGTAGAAATGAGAAAGTGGCTGAGGGTTTTGGAGCATGACTGAGCATTTTGAGAAAGTAAGCCATTAAGCAGCACCTCATCCCCTTTTAATAGTACTGGCTTTCCTATGGACTCAATGTGATATTGGATCACTAGAATGAAAATGTAGAATCTTGAGCTTGTTGCCAATATGTGTCTTAGCATTTTGAGGGGTCCAAATATATAGTCCATGCCATTCCAATCAATGAACTTTCTGAAATGATCATCCTGAAAGAGTATTCGTTAAATGAGCTATATGTTGTTAAGAATGGCCAAAACCACCCAGGGATTAGTTGCACTTTCACTTACTCAAACCTACTCACACACATGCCGCTTCGAGTGAAGCCTTTGGAAATCTCTGGAACAGCTGATGCATTTGCTAGCAACAGTGATGAAGTTCATCTGACTACTGATGAATTTTGTTAGCCTGAGGAGTTCGGAGTTTGCCACTGCGATCTACCTACCATGAGGAAATTGAGTGCCCCAATGAATTTGAGAGTTCAAAGTCCGACTGTTGCTATGCCGCGGTCCAACTGTCGAGTGGACCCTTATCCGGACAACAGTCAAATCAGAGAAGGGCATTTATGACAATTCATGTCGGGTTGCCCCCGGCTATAAATAGCCGCCCCACAACCACTTGTTTGTTGGCTGCTCCGAGAGAACTTGACACTTGTCATTTAAGAGCAACCCATCCTCTAATGACTTTGACAGAATCCTAAGTGAGGAAAAACCCAAAGCCAAAGTGATTGAGCACCACTGAACAGATTGATATGTGTGATCTGACACTTGTTACATTTGAAGAATGTCATTCTTCTAGATGGTTAGGCTTCAAGTTCTAAGTACACCAAGAGTCATTGTGGTGTGCATGTGAACAAGTCTGTGAAGGTTTTGGAAGTTTATCTTGAAGACTTACCACAAGTGATTGGGCGAGGACTAAGTCACCTTAGATCAAGAGGAATATGATGAGGACTGTGTGTCCTCTGACTTGCGACTCAACAGCGCGCCTCAACGATATGTACAGTTGATACATCAACTGGAACTGGTCTACGAAATTGTGTTGTCTTCACCGAGCCAACCTGGTTTCAAATTGCTCACCCTCTCTTACATTATTCTACTACTGAAGAATTTGTTATCTGTCTTCCGATGAATTTGAAATGAAGTATTTCATCATGCTATCTTTCATTTCCTCGGTTCATTTTCTTCATGCGTGTATGCGTGTGTATGCGTATCTGATTGCAAGTTCTTCACTATTATGTATAATGATTGCATGTACTCTGGTTCTATGACGACTTAGTTTCCCTCATGTTTCTATTTCTTCACTCTGATCTTCATCAAATTCTTCAGAGTTTGACGAATTTCTAAAAAGATCTATCCAACCCCTCTAGGAGTAAACCTGCGCTTTCAATTGGTATAAGAGCAAGGTACTCCCTTGTTCAGTGTGATTTTGGTTTAACCACCTGAAGTTTTAGTTATGTCAACTACAGGTATGATCAAGGTTTCTCCTGCACGCCCCATCTTCGATGGCATAGACTATCCCAAGTGGAAGGTCATGATGAGTAAGCGTCTCCTATCGACGAACAGTGAGCTTTGGACCGTCACTAAGATTGTTCCTACCGAACTATGCAAGATGGCACATGCAGATGACATCCGCAAGTATACTCGGCTAGATACTTGGGAGAGGGATATCATCGCCTCCAGCCTATCTAGAGATCAGTTCAGGCGGATCGTGCACCTAGCCAACGCGAAGCTCATTTGGGACAGGATCTCTGACGTCTATCAAGGACACCACACTCGTCAGGATCCATGGTTCCTCTAGTCCAAGGAATCCCTCAAAACTAGGACCTATGATCCAGACTCATCATCCTTAGCAACATGCCTCATGGCCAAAGGCGTCAAGGTACTCAAACATTCATCATATTCTTCAACTAAAGGTGAAACTGATGAAAACATGACTCCTAGATACTCCAAACTTGCTAAAATTGTTGCAAAGCAACAAACTGCGATGGAAAGGATTCAACATCTATAGATAAAAGTGATGATCTGTTGAACGATGAAATGGAACCGTCTCAAATTCTGATTGAGCGTCTCCAGTCGAAATATGATGAACTTGAAAGTCATTATGTGGCCCTCTTAGCCACACACGAGAAGTTGTACTATGAATTTGTTCAAAGGAAGAAAGAACTCGAGAAGCTAAGAGTGTCTCATGATGATATTCAGAAAGACAACGCTTCATTACTCGCTCAACAGATCAACACCGCTCAGGAATAATTTGTTGCTCCATGCTTAAAATGCCTTGAAAGTGATAATGCAAATTATTCAGCTGAATGTTCAAATGCTTCAACTGTTGCTATATCTTCAAATGCCACTGTGGTTTCAGTCCCCTCATGTGAGGAGACCACAAGTGTTACTAATGAAAATGCAGGTCTGAAGGAATTATACATCACAGGCATGTACAAAAGCCTCAAAGGGCACCAAACCCTTTGTGATATGCTCAAGAAGTAGATTCTGAACATGAACCCTAGGAAAGAGTGTATTGCTTTTGAGAGAAAGTTGAACGCAGATGGATCCTATTGGAAACCTGAGCGGTATCCCAAAACCACATGGGTTGCTACAAAAGGACCTCCAGTTGATCCATCCCCTCTATCTGGCTACAAATGTGTCGGTGGGAAACGACACCTATAGGATCACTGGAATCCCTACTACGGTTGCGGGGCGCGGGGATCGTGAGAAGAGCGGGACTAGTAGACAGCACCAAGGGAATTTACCTAGGTTCGGGCCGCAAAGATGCGTAAAACCCTACGATCTTGCTTTGGTGGATATATTTAGTGTTCTGGAGCTCTTGAACTAGCTCTGGGTGCTGCTAGGTTCGAAAGAGCCAAATCCTTCTCCAGTGCACGATGGGCCTCCTTTTATAGACGAAAGAGGCTGCCATAGTGGCACACAGGAGGTGGAAAGTGCTACAGTGCCGTGAGCTTATCGCTGGTATTACAGGACAAAGTGCATTTAATGCTAGGCTTAGGTGTCTCTTCACTTTATCGGGGATGGGAGCGAGGCCCGTCCCATCCTCGCCGCTCCTTCTTGCTTCGACGCGCGCCCTGGCCAGTGATGCATGCGGTGCCATGTAGGCAGGCAAGCAGCTGAGGTGGCGTGGTGGTGGAGCCTCCATGAAGGGCTGCATGTTGCCACACAGGTGCCTGCCCAGTTGGTTGGGTCGGCAGCTACATGCGAACGGCGGCAGAGACTTGGCTGGCGCGTGCCTAGCAGTGGCCTTGCTGGTGCTCTTGGCGAGGGCCTTGCCGGGTGGCCCAGCAAGGGTCTTGCCGTGGCGCGCTGGCGTCCTCGGCAAGGATCTTGCCGGGGGTCTTGTGGGTTCCTTCGGTGAGGATCTCGGTGAGGATTGTTGCCTTCCTATCCTCATTTGATCTTGACTATTCTATGTCTTCACAAATATGTGCATGCCACCACGGAGGTGCCTCCCGAGACTTGTTCCAATGCATTTATCCAGCGTTGGGGGGGCTCAAAGGTGGCTCGCTTAGCTGGTGTGGGCAAGCTGCCCCGGCAAGGGTCTTGCCGGGGTAGCTGAGTCTACCCCGGCAAGGGTCCTTGCCGGGGGAACCTGCTTCGTTTTGTTTGTTTTGAGCCTTCGGCTTCTCTCCGGCTGCCCTTTCCTGCCCTGTTATGCGTGGCCGTGGCGGGTGGCTCTGACCGCCCGTGCACAAGTAAAGGGGTCAAAAGGAGAGCCCCTACTTTTGTATACCGACAGGAGCCCCCGGGCCTGGGCCGTACATAAGCGCAGCACGTTGTTGGGCCAGGCCCAGAACGGTGCGCGGGCAGTTGGGGCGGATTTTTATGGCGGTAACTGTTCCGTCCGCTGCGCTTCCCCACGACCCGCGTTGAACGCGCGACATGGGGGTCGTGTGTGCGCGCGTGACGTGGGAGGCATGTGTGGGACAGCATCTGCACACATGCGTCGTATCGTAGTTAATGGGAAAGGAGGCGGCCCGCGCCTTCCCCATAAAAAGGAGTAACCGCGGGCGCGCTGCTCACTTTACCCCTCCCCCCCCCCCCCAAGCGCCTTTCTCCAATCTTAGAACCGCCGCCCCCTTTCTTCCTTCTTCTCGAGCCTCTCTATCTTCGTCCATCGCCGCCATGCTTCTGCCATCCCCTTCTCTTTCGCTTTCCGCAGTCGCCATGGCGCCCAAGTCCACAAAAAGCAAGGGAGCGGCAAAGGACACCGGGGTGACGGAGCAGCCGGAGAGCAAGCTGGTGGCGCGACGGGCGCAGTCCGCTTACTTCCCCTCGACAGTCGGCGTGCCCGAGCTCCAGGAGATGTTCAAGGATCTATGGGGAGTGAAGACGGGGGGAGAGAAGACGAGGCATCCAACCACGCACGTCGTCCCTGCCAGCGCCGATCCCTCCCCAAATCGGTACCCCTTCTTCGTCGACTATTTCTCCTGCGGGCTCTGTCCCCCTTTTTCTGATTTCTTCAAGGATATCATGCACACCTACGGCTTAGGCCTCCTGGATTTTACCCCGAATGTCGTGGCGTGCATGGCCCTCTTAGCGCACCTTTGCGAGGGCTTCGTCAGGGTGCACCCCAGCACGGCGCTCTTCCGCCATTATTTCTCCCCTCGGATCCAAGAAGGGGGCGCCATTGCTGGCTGCGTCGCTTGGATCCCGAGGGCCAAGGGGGCGTACCCGGACGACGCCGTGAAGGAGAGGTGGGAAGAATGGCGGGGACGGTGGTGCTGGATTGAGGAGGAGGACCCGCCAGCATTCTGCGAGGTTCACCAGAAGCCGCCAGTCCATGGGGGCGATTGGGGCGACGTCGACGTGAAGCTTACGGTCGCCACCACCAGGATTCTCCGGCTCACCCAGGCCGGGCTAACCCTCGAAATGATTGGGGCGGACTCCATCCGCCGCCGAATTTCCCCTCTGCACGACAAGGGGAGGCCGGCCTGGCTCTTTGTGATTGCCGCCGACATCATGAGGCTCTGCCCTGGCCTCGACAACAACCTGACGGTGCTAAGGCACGCCCATCTCTGCCAACGGATCTTCCAGCTCGAGGTTGATGACGAGGGCGAGGTCGAGCAGTCCGGCAAGCTTGCCAGGGCCGCCGCGAAGGCCGGCAAGGTCGACAAGGTGCCCGTCTTCAACCTGCCGGCAGGAGTGGTCCCGCTGAGCAACAACTCTCGCCGGAACAAGATCACTGCCATGATGCCGCTCTTCAACGCGCATGGCCTTGACCCGAACTGGGTTGAGCTAGACGAGCTCGTGGTGCAGGAGTTCTTTGACACCTTGCAAGAGGTGTATGTCACCGCCGAGCCGCGGCTTATCCAGGACACTTCTCCGATGGAGCTGGACTATATTGCCGCCAGGGTGGAGGAGGCGAGGCTTGCCGAGGAGGAGGCAAAGTTCGTCAAGGAGGCCGGCAGCGCCGGAGGCGTGGTGGACAAGGCCGCGGCGGAGGCGGAGGAGGGGGAGCTCGCCCGTTGGGCAGCAGCCACTAGGGAGGCCAGCGGCGCCAACACCGGGGCTCCCCTCGTTGAAGACGCAGCCGACGGGTCGTCGTCGGAGGAGGGCGAGGGGGCGAAGACCGCGACCATCGATCCTCCGATTGCTGCAAAACGGGTCCTGCGGCGGGCTATATCTGGCGAGACAGTCCGCCTCGACCAGGCCGCGCAGCTATGGCAAGCCCAAGAAGCGCCTGTGCGCCAGACGAGGGCGGTGGCGCTGAAGAAAACTGCGAAAGCCTTGGCATCAAAGAAGAAGACATCTGCTTCTTCGTCGTCCAAGTGCGGCCGGACACCATCGCCTCCCCCCTCGCAGGCAAACATCGGCGTGAGGATTACGCTTGACTTCGGGCCTCTCACCTCGGAGAGAGACCTCGGGCCTCTCAGCCAGGAGAGAAAAAGGAAAGCAACAGAGGAGGAGGAAGAGAACTAAGAGCAAGCTTCTTCTTTCCTCCCTCATTCCTTACACTTCCCCTGACGATGTTGCTCACTCGTCTTCATTTCGCAGGGATGTGGAGACGCTGGCCCAGAGGATAAAGAGGGCCAGGATCGCGGCGAGTGGCCAGCCCCCGTCAGGCAGCTCCAGTACGCCACTGGTGGTGTCGAGCAGCCCGGACAGCAGCCCCCACCCTAGCCCCCAGCATTAATCCATCACCCACCCTCTATCAATGTGCGTCATGCGCGATGCTTCAGTGTTAACCGTGTCGTGGATGCAGGAGGGGAGCAGCACCAAAGGGAGCCACAGAGGGCTTCTCCGATTGTGCCGCCTCCGTCAACTACACCGCCCCAAGGGGCGCCCCCAGCAAGGGCACCAAGCACCAAGGCCGTGCACACGGAGGAGGAGGAGGAGAACGCAGGCGCCGGTGGCTTTGCCTTGATGCCATACCTTGGCGGAGAAGGGGCTTCCGCCTCTCGACGGCACGGGTAAGCCACTCACTCTTCACTTCTGCTTATGTTCTTTCTTTCCTTTTTTCCTTACTGGCTTTCGATCTTGGCTCCGCCCTGTCTCCTTCTTGGCATCCAGACCCCTCCTCGGTAGGCTCAGAGGATGTCAACACCGCCATCATGGACATCGCCACGGATGCCGTGGCGGAGGCGGATAATATTGCTGCCGAGGAAAGTGCCGAGGGCGCCGCTGAGGACGCCGCCAAGGGGTCCGCCGAAGAGCCCGACAAGGAGCCCGCCGGGGAGGCTGGCAAGGCTGCTGCCGAGGAGGTGGCGTTTGACGACCTGCCCTCCTCCTTCGCCGCCTCTGGCTCCGGCAGGTACCTGAGGGTAAGTGACGACCTCTTCGTCCATCTCCTTGGCGTGTCAAGCACCAGGGCTCCCTTTGAGGGGGAGGTGTTCGACAAGGAGGCGCTCGCCGCCGCTGGGCACGAGGTTGTCGATGAGCTGGGCGTCGGTGGCGCCGGCTCCCAGGAAGAGCGGCTGCTCCAGGCCATGGGTGCCAGCTTCCGGAAGCTTCAGGCGCTCCACCGTGTTCGCCTGGACAAGGCCAAGTCTAGGGCAGCGGTGGTGGAGAAGGCAGAGGAGAACTTTGGTGGGCGCGTCGCCGAGGCGCAAGACTGGTTCTGCCAGCCCAGGATGAGCTGAAGGCCGCCCAGGGCGAGCTGGCCAACCGTGAGATGGAGCTAACCCTGAAGCTGGCCGACGTCGAGAAGGCCAACGAAGAAATTGGCCGACGAAGCCGAAGCCGGCCGGACCCAGCACGAGGCTACACTGAAAACCCAGGAAGAGGACCTTGCCATGCGCGAGGAGGAGCTTGCCACCACGCTCCATGGCAAGGACGAAGAGGTGGGCAAGCTCGTCCTGCAGTGGACCTGCTGGAGCGGACGCATCAGGAAGCACTCAACGCCCAGGCTCAGGCCTATGCCGACAAGGTGAAGAAGCTGGAGTGGCAAGCTCTGGATCTGGCCCAGGAAAGGGACACGCTCAACGGCGCCCTGACGGAGGCGCAGGGCACGGTCATCAGCAAGGCCGAGAACTCTTCGTGGCCAACAACTCCATCAGCAACCTTAAGCTGAAGCTGGGAAATCTCGAGAAGACGCTGTCGGAGGCCAAAACTCGGGAGGGGATCCTAACCAAGGAGCTGGCGACAAAGAAGCAGCGGCGGATGAACGAGACTGCCAACCTCGAGGACCACGTGGCGGGCGAGAAACGTTGCCTCGAACGCCTTGCCATTGTTGCAAACTCGGCCGCCGATCAGCTGGCCATTATGGGGATGCCAGAGATGAAGTACGCCCTAGAGGCGAACCTGAGCCCCAATGACAACCTGATCATATACTTTGAGAAGGTCATCGGTGCCCTGAGGCGGCTTCATTCCAACTGGGCGACCTCCCTGGCCGAGGAATCCCGGATACTCTGCCGGGGACCATGACCAGGGTGCTCACCAAGACTGCGCACTGGCACCCAGACCTCGACTTCAGAGCTGTGCTGAAGAGCTTGTCGGAGGATGCCTACATCGTGGCGCTCAATGAGCTTATCCAGCCCATCCTCACCTGCATCGACAAGATCAAGAGGTTGGAGGGCCAGCACAGGGACTAGGCACCCCGTTCTCCATCGCTGCTGCGGGTTCATGACCAAGACAATGCTATCTTTAGTTAGAACCGCGGCGACAATTTGTGTAATATAACTCTGCAGTGCTCCAGAAACTATGGATGTTATTTTCCCGTTCGATTTTCCTTTGTATATCCACCGCACGTCGATCGGGTAAGATTGCCGGCACGTAAACCTAGAGCGGTGCTTTGAGGATGGATCCTCATTAGCCTGCCGGGTGTGCTTGTTGCCGGGCAAACACCTTACCGCCCTTGGCGCGGCCGCTCGATCTGTCGAGCTTGACTCGAGTCAGAACCGAGAGCGTTGCCGAGGGCGAAAGGCTAACCTACCGCTCTCAACGCGACCGCTTGGACTATTGAGCGGACTCGAAACAGAACAAGGGCGTTGGTGATGACAAGAGGGCCCCTCTGCGTACAGGCTCTCCATACATAGGCCGAACCGTCGAGGATAATAACCTCATATCTAAGGAGAAAAACTTAAAATTTAGGATGACTTAGCTCTCTCGTCGCCGCCTTGGCGTCCTTCGCGCCAACGGGCAGTGCTGCTTTCTCCGCGGGAGCTGTGACGATGATGAACTGCTAGGCCTTCCACTTGACCCGATTCTCACAATTGCACCCCCTACCTAGCGCGCCAAAGATGTCGGTGGGAAACGACACCCATGGGATCACTGGAATCCCTACTACGGTTGCGGGGCGCGGGGATCGTGAGAAGAGCGGGACTAGTAGATAGCACCAAGGGGATTTACCCAGGTTTGGGCCGCAAATATGTGTAAAACCCTATGATCCTCCTTTGGTGGATATATTTAGTGTTCTGGAGCTCTTGAACTAGCTCTGGGTGCTGCTAGGTTCGAAAGAGATGAATCCTTCTCCAGTGCGCCATTGGCCTCCTTTTATAGATGAAAGGGGTTGCCACAGTGGCACACAGGAGGTGGAAAATGCTACATTGCTATGGGCTTATCGCTGGTACTACAGGACAAAGTCCATTTAACGAGAGGCTTAGGTGTCCCTTCACTTTATCGGGGACGGGAGCAAGGCCCGTCCCATCCGTCACCGCTCCTCCTTGCTTCGACACGCGCCCTGGCCAGCGATGCATGCGGTGCCATGTAGGCAGGCAAGCAGTTGAGGTGGCGCAGTGGTGGAGCCTCCATGAAGGGTTGCATGTTGCCACGCAGGTGCCTGCCCAGTTGGTTGGGTCGGCAGCTGCATGTGAATGGCGGCGGAGACTTGGCTGGCGCGGGTCTGGCAGTGGCCCTGCTGGCGCGCTTGGCGAGGGCCTTGCCGGGTGGCCCAGCAAGGGTCTTGCCGAGTGGCCCGGCAAGGGTCTTGCCGTGGCGCGCTGGCGTCCCCGGCAAGGATCTTGCCGGGGGTCTTGTGGGTTCCTTCGGTGAGGATCTCGGTGAGGATTGTTGCCTTCCTATCCTCATTTGATCTTGACTATTCTATGTATTCACAAAGATGTGCATGCCACCATGGAGGTGCCTCCCGAGCCTTGTCCCAATGCGTTTGTCTAGCGTTGGGGGGCTCAAAGGTGGCTCGCTCAGCTGGTGTGGGTGAGCTGCCCCGGCAAGGGTCCTTGCCAGGGGAACCTGCTTCATCCATCTGATCTTTGTGGCCTTGGTCCCTTTCGTTGTCTTGTTTGTCTTGAGCCTTCGGCTTCTCTTCGTCTTCCCTTTCCTGCCCTATTATGTGTGGCCGTGGTGGGTGGCTCTGACTGCCGTGCACAAGTAAAGGGGTCAAAAGGAGAGCCCCTACTTTTGTACACAGACAAACCGTTATACACTACATTCTTCAAATGATTTATTTGACTCCAACTATAACCTATTCAAGAATCAGAATTGTGAAGTATTTGCTAGATTTGTTGGTACTAACTATATGATTGGTCCTCCAGTGAAGAAAATCTGGGTGCCTAAAAGTGTTTATCTTCAGGTGAATGTCCTCATGACACCACTGATGAAAAGGAACAACCCCTGGGCAAATTCTTCACCTAGATCAAAGTCATCAAATGGATGCAGACCAACTCATGCTCGTACTAACACTTTGTTGTAGGGAAACAAACAACGTTCTGATGAATATGTGCATTATTCCTCAAATGACTATTTGCACAAAACTGCTAAGAATTTCTGTGCATATTCTTATGAGTACTATACTCCTCCTGTGAAGCGAAATACATATTCTTCAACGCCTAAGTTCTCTAGCAATGCTTTGCGCTACATTTCTCTAACCACCCATTCAGATGTGGGTGGTCAAGAAGAAGACCTAGTCTCTTCTGCAGGGTCAGGTCTTTAGACACAATGAATGTATGATGAATTTGCTAAAGACCTGACATAATGCTTGTTGGGATGCAAGATAATCATGATGAAATGAATTCTTCATTTCACACATCCCTATGCCGCTTGTTATATGCTTATTGATGAAATTCATTGACGAAATTGATCATCATATTCTTCAACTGAAGTGTATGAATTTGTAAGGGAAACTAATTCTTCTATAGGATGATTCTCCAAAAGCTACTGAATGGGTTCTGGACAGTGGTTGCGCCCATCACATGACTGGTGACACCAATGCTCCCCTTACTCTGTCTTAGATATTATCACCTACACTAACAAAGGAAAAAAGCAAGTTATTGGGTCTAGGTAAGGTCGCTATCTCAAAGGATTGACACATGGAAAAGGTGATGCTTGTCGAGCACCTAGGATACAACCTCATGTGTGTGTCAATGCTTTGTGATCTTGATATGATTGTCATCTTTTGCAAATATAGATGCATTGTTCTAATGGAATCTGACAAGTCCAAAGTCTTCGAAGGCTTTTGGAGAGGTGATTTATATATTGTAGATTTCTCTCTAGGTCCTCAACCGGCCACGTGTCTATTGGAAAAAGCTTCAGAGTGCTGGCTATGGCATCGATGACTTGGACATGCGGGCATGAGGTATTTGATCACACTCACAAGAAGAAGCATATCATTGGTGTCGAGGGCATCAAATTCATCAAAGATCACCTTTGCAGTACTTGTGAGGCTGGAAAGGTAACCAGATCCAAGCACTCCGCAAAAGACAATCATGACCACTACTCATCCCTTTGAATTACTTTATATGGATCTCTTTGGTCCGACTCATTATACCACGCTAACCAATGCAGCATCACTCTACAGATTCGTCATAGTTAATGATTATTCTCGTTACACCAGGGTGCATATCATTACCTTCAAGACTGAAGTGCAGGGTGTCTTCAATCGGTTCACAAATTGAGCCATGACGAATGATGATCTCAAGATCAAGCACATCATAAGCGACACTGGCACCAAGTTCAAGAACACAGGCCTTGATGACTATCTTGACAAACTTGGTATCACTCATGAGCTATCTTCTCCATGTACTCCTCAGCGGAATGGAATTGTTGAGCGCAAGAACATGTCAGTCATTGAGATGGCTCTCACTATGGTTGATGAATACAAGACTTCTCATTGATGGTGGCCTGAAGCAATTTACACTACTTGTCATATCACCAATCAGGTATATCTTCACAAATTCCTCAAGAAGACTTCATATGAGCTCGTCACTGATAAGAAACCCAATGTAAGTTATTTCAAATTCTTCGATGCTAAATGCTGGATTAGATATCCACATCACAACTCCAAATTTGCACCAAAAGCACATGATGGTTTTATGCTTGGTTACGCAAAGGACTCGCACGCCTACAGAGTCTTCAACACCTATCACAACAAGGTTGTTGAAACTTTAGATGTGCGGTTCGATGAAACTAATGGCTCACAAAGAGAGCACCTGCCTCCCGTGATAGATGAAATGCTTCCCGGGGAATCCATCAAGATGGTGGGCACTAATGAAATTGTGCCAAGTGAGGAAATAGCTGAAGAAGAAGTGATCATCTCCTCTCATGAAGAAACTGTTGATCCAGAAGAAAATGACTCTTTAGGAAAATGCTCAACCTCAACAAGTCCCTCGTCCAGCTCATCCACGAGTAGTGAATAAAGTGTATATTGAGAAGATCATCGACAACATCAATGCACCTGGTCCGCTTACTCACTCAAGAGCTTCACATTTAGCTAACTTTTGTGGGCATTTTGCATTTGTCGCTATCACAGAGCCCACCAAAGTTGACGAACCATTTCTGGAGCCTGAATGGATTCAAGTCATGTAAGAAGAATTGCAACAATTCGAGATCGACAATGTGTAGGAGCCTGTGAATCATCCTGATCCACGCAAGCACAATGTCATCTGCACTAAGTGGATCTATCACAACAAGCAAGACGAAAATGGCCAAGTCATAATGTCACGCCCAAGATGCGACCCTATCCTAAAGGAACTCGAAGGTCCCACCAAGGATAGAAGCGCATCTTCAAGACGCTTTTGCAAGGTGGATATCATTACATCAACATTAAATAATAGATGGGGATAAATACATAAGGCAAACAATGCCACATGAATACAACAATACATCATCCATAAGAGCACCATCCGACTATGGATGAAAACACAAACAGAAACTCAAACGACATCCATCCTGCTAGCCCAGTCTGCCGACCTGGAACCTATCCCCTAATCAAAGAAGAAGTAGAAGAAGAACTCAACGCAAGCAAGCATCGCTCTCGTGCCATGATCATCGCATAACCTGCACCTGCAACTGTTATTGTAGTAATCCGTGAGCCACGAGGACTCGGCAATCTCATTACCACAGGTATCAAGACTAGGCATGATATGGTGGCTAACATACGCAAATGAGAGCGAGAAGAGAACAACAGAACGGTCGTGAAGCTAGCAATGATCAAGAGGTGATCCTGAACTCCTACTTACGTCAATCATAACCCAAAACCGTGTCCACTTCCCGGATTCCGCCGAGAAGAGACCATCATGGCTACACACGCGGTTGATGCGTTTTAATTCGGATCTGGTGCCAAGTTATCTACAACCGCACATTAACAAATTCCCATCTGCCACATAACCGCGGGCACGGCTCTCGAAAGTTTATACCCTCCAGGGGTGTCCCAACTTAGCCCATCACAAGCTCTCACGGTTAACAAAGGATATACCTTCTCCCAGGAAGACTCGATCAGTCTCGGAATCCTGGTTTACAAGACATTTCGACAATGGTAAAACAAGTCCAACAAAACCGCTCGATGCGCCGACATCCCGATAGGAGCTGCACATATCTCGTTCTCAGGGCAACACCGGATGAACACTACGTACAACTAAAACCAGACCTCAAGTTTCCACGAGGTGGCGCTGCAAGAGGCTCTAGTTAGGACCAACACATAGATAAGCATTGGCCCCGGGGGGGGGGGGGGGAGGGGCTGAACAAATGTAACCCTCGAGAGAGCGACTCCCAAGGGAAAAGTAGGTGGTTGTGAGGCAAATGGTAAAACCAAGGTTGGGCCTTGCTGGAGGAGTTTTATGCAAAGCGAACTGTCAAGGGGGTTCCATAAATCACCCAACCGTGTAAGGAACGCAAAATCAAGGAACATATTGTCGGTATGATGGAAACTAGGGCGGCAAGAGTGGAACAAAACACCAAGCATAGCGATAGAACGAAGCAACTAGCATAGTAATGATAGTAGTGAGATCCAAGGGGACGGTCATCTTGCCTGAAATCCCACAAGGAAGAAGAACGAGTTCATGAAGAAGATGAAGCCACGAAGACGAACCAAGCGTAGACGAACGAGTCCTCACGATCGCAACGAAACGGGAACTATCGAGAAGAAGCACACAACATGGTAAACACACCACACATATACATGACATGATGCACACTCAAGCATGATGCATGACAAGGCTATAGAAAGCTACTCATGGCAAGAGATGATGCATACAAGAGCAACACGTCCAGGCAAGTTTAAATGAGGCCGGAAACAACATATAACAATTCCGGTAAGTCCTCATATGAAAATTTAGAAATTGGTCCAGAACTGAATAAACCTTATGTTCAAGTTGTTAAACAGCAAGTTAAGATGCACCAAGATTATCTACACGATATTCTAGTCAAGTTACATATAAAGTTCATTTAATTCGGAGCTACGACCTAGAAGATATGAGCAAAACAAGTTAAACATGGCATTGATGCAAAATGCATACAAACATCAAGCAAACACTCTCAAAACAAGGATGCAACATGATAATATGAAACTTCATGCAAAATCAAGAAAGTTGCATATAGAGCACACTCAAAATGGAGCAACGGTTCAACACATACACTCTATACAAGTTTAAAGGACAAGCTGTCCAAAACAGCAACTAGGCATCAATCAAGCATCAAAAGGATAAGCTACAGAATCTCAACGTAAGAACAAAAGGCATGGGCATGAAGTACAGGTAAAGCATGACAAAACATGAACACTGAGCTACCTCCAGAAATTACTAGAACATGCTCAAAAGGACATGGCAAGATTGCGAATAATAACAGTTTCAGACATAGCAGAAATAACATCAGGTTGCAATGTTTAGAGCTATAAAACAACATCTGACAGGAACTTAACATGGAAAACAAAGGCAGGGCATGCTAGTACAAAAGACAACGAACAAAATACCCTTACTAAACTAATTCTAAAGATCAACAGAAAAGATGGTATCATCCATGCAAACATGGCAAATGATGTGACAGATTCATACATGGCAAGAACAACAATAAGTAGGCATGTTGGTGAGCTTGTACCACTCACCACAGAGCATTACATGGCATGGAAAGGTGACCAACAGTAAGATGGCATATTTCTGAAGCTAAACATGGCAAGAGAAAGTTCATAGCATGCTTGGATCACTAACAACAATCATGGCAACATTGTACTTAATGTTAACAGGCTGACAGCAACATTATTTAGCAAGTTTGGAGCAAGATAACAACAAGTCACAGCAGGCTATAAATGCAACCAGGGGGCCATGAATGGATAGAGCATGACATGAATAACAAAACATCCTTAGTGAATTTCTCCATATTACGTATAGAATGACTTGTAGCAGCAGGTTTACAGAGCATCATGATATAACAGAATCAACCTAGCAAAACAGTAACAGCAAGTACCCTACTTCACGAGATCGAAGCACTCACTACAACACTCACAAAAATACATGGATTGCTCCCCTGTAAATATGGCATGATGTATCTCAAAACTCCTTTATACATCAAGCTCATAGGATGTACACACAAAATGCAACGAAAAAGACAAAACAGAAAGTTATAACAGTTTCAGCAGGTTAACAGCAAATAGCACTCTTGCAACAATGATTAGGGCATCAAGATCGATTGAAACAAGCATGGCACAATGGAAGGAAATGAAGAGCATCTCACAGTGAATAATTTGACATATCTTGCATGCAAAACGGATCTATGGATGATGAGCTGTGGCATGTAGAACAGGGCACCAGAATGTAAGAAACTGGGGACTTTGTTAAATTTAACAAGCGCGAAAATGAGATCCATGTCGCTGGAGGAAGAAGCAGGCCATGGCAGCGGCTATTCTGGAGACATGGGGGAAAGGGGACGGCCCAATCCGGCGGGGCCCGGCGGGATTCCGACGGAGTTGGCCACCGCGGATCCATTTTGGGCAGAGAGGAGGCTTGGGGCGGCACGAGCGCAGAGATCGGGGCAGCCATGGTGCTCCTGCGAGATACGAGGGAGAGAGAGAGCTCGTGGGTGAGAGGAAGAATGGGGCAAAGGGAGGAGGAGAAGAGGAGGCAGCGGGGACGTCACCTAGCGGGACGCAGGTCCGGTGACGAGCTTGCCAGCGCGGTTGCCGGAGGTCGCCAGCGGGAGGAGCCGCGGCGGCGGAGGCCAGGGCGACGAGCTCAGATGCGAGGAGCGAGCGCTCGTCGGTTGCGGGCTGCGGCGAGATCCGGGCCCGCCCAGGCCCCGGATTGGCTCCGCGGGCCGCAGTGCGGAGGGATCTGGCGGGGACGCGGGGGAGAGGAGCTGGGGCGATGTGTCGCCTCCTGGTTGGGCGTGGGAGGTGTCGGTGCTGAGGTGGCGGCTTCGGATTGGCCGGACGACGTGGAGGCTGGACATGTCCGGCGCGGATGGACATGTCCGGCGGCGCGAGGAGGAAGATGACTAGGGTTTCATCCGCGAAATTTTGGGGAGGGGCACATATAAATAGGTAGAGGGAGCTAGCAGTGTCCAAAAGAGGAGCGGTTTTCGGCCACGCGATCGTGATCGAACGACCGAGAGCATGGAGGGGGTTTGGATAGGCTCATGGGCTGTTATGAAGGGGTGTTGGGCTGCAACAAAAAGGCTTTTACGGTACCCCGGTTAACCGTTGGAGTATCAAACGGACTCCAAATGGTACGAAACTTGACAGGCGGTCTACCGGTGCTATACGAAGGCCGCTTGGCAAACCTCGGGCCATTCCGAGAAATTTTAATACCCGCTCACAACAGGAGACAAAAGGGGAACTCCGGAGGGCATAGGACTGACGGATTGCAAAATGGACAATGGGGAAAATGCTCGGATGCATGAGACAAACACGTATGCAAAATGAGATGCACATGATGACATGAAAAAATGCAACACGCAAGCAAACGACATGGCAACAACAGCGAATAACTGGGAGATACCAAATTAAATTGATGACAAGCAACGGATTTTGCATACTACTTATTCCTCTTGGAAAAGATTAAGGGGGGGAATATAGCATGAAATCATGGAAAATCTTCATGATCCACCAGTATGATTGGGAATAAGAATTAATAGGTATGATTAGAGCGGAAAAGGAATCTCTCAACGAACCACCGTAAGAATTCAAAATTAAATGATGAAGGAGAATGAATCACCGGGAAGAATTTGAAAAGAACGAAGATGCTTAAGGTAGTTAGAGACAAAAGAACGAAGAGATCGCGAACCAATTGAAGAATACTAGAATGAAGCATCAGAAGAATATTGAGACGAACGAAGGGGCACGGATATAGAATAATTGGAGAACGAATTGAAAACTTAGAACGAAGAAATATTCCGAAAAGATGGCCTCCGGACGATCGAGACGGAAAACAACTTCTGACATACTCCGAATAGGTAAGAAAAAGGAATATCTGACAAAAGGAATAATTCGAGAAGGTAACATGAAGCTAGAACATGAAACTTTGAGAGAACAGACAAGATTTAGAGGAAAAACTCTTCTTCGGTCTTCAAATGACGACAAGAAACACCAACCAAATTGTTAAGGCACTCCAGGGGAAAGAAAAGCGAAGAGGTTGAGGCAGCAATGAAATGATTTGACATCGATCTTGGAGAATGCGTGTGACTGATGTACATCACACTTGAAAAGAATTGAGAATAACTCCGGGGAAATTAGAAGAGTCAGGTAAGAACCTGGAAAAAAACCTGTGGGTTAGGGCCTACTAAAGAGAAAAACACGGTTGAGAAGGATTGTTGAAGAGATAGATGATGCACCGGAACAATTGAAATATTTGAATGAGGTGACAACCTCGAATTAATTCGAACACAGGCGAATCTCCTAAGATGTCTTGCACACTCCGGAAGGATAAACTTGTGAGAGGTGAACGAGCAAGGAAAACACTTGAGCCGAGGGAAAGAATATAATCACTACCGAAAAACTTGAATTGAGTGCACCGGAAAAAGAAAGGGATGAAGAATGATGAACGAGACGAGAATTCACCGGTTGCAATAATTGAGGGAAGACTGAAGAGGCTCCGTACAAATTAAATTGATGCTCGAAATAGACTCATGCTCCGGGAAGAAGAGGGTGGGAGGGCGGGAAAACAAAGGCAACTTCGAAGGGGGAACCGACGAATACCTTGAAGAGAAAACACTGGTTGAAATCATTGAAGAAAGAAAGAAAAGACTTCACACGAGTAGGATGGATACTCGATTACGGACTCCGACCCTGAGATGAAAAGGGGTGGGAGGGTGGGAAAAAGAAAAACAACTGAGGATTGAACTCAAAGATGAAGAGGCTCGAGTCAACTTGACGAGAAATGCACTAGATAAAAAGAGCTGATTACCAATGATCGGAAAACCAACTACATGATCCTAAAGAAAGTTTGAAAGGGAAGTGGAGTAATTCAAATCACCTACGTCAAGATTCCTCACCAGAGCGACGAAGAGGCTGAGGAGTAAAAAGAATTCCTACTCTCCGATATAACTAGACTCCAAAAACAGTTTTCTTCAAGACTCAACAACGGCCAAGCTACACGATCAATCAAGGGGGCTCCAATGGTTGGTCAAGGCTGTGATACCAACTTGTCACGCCCAAGATGCGACCCTATCCTAAAGGAACTCGAAGGTCACACCAAGGATAGAAGCACATCTTGAAGATGCTTTTGCAAGGTGGATATCATTACATCAACATTACATAATAGATGGGGATACAAACATAAGGAAAACAATGCCACGTGATTACAACAATACATCATCCATAAGAGCACCATCCGACTACGGATGAAAACACAAACAGAAACTCAAACAACATCCACCCTGCTAGCCCAGTCTGCCGACCTGGAACCTATCCCCTGATCGAAGAAGAAGAAGAAGAAGAACTCAACGCAAGCAAGCATCGCTCTCGCACCATGATCATCGCATAACCTGCACCTACAACTGTTGTTGTAGTAATCTGTGAGCCACGAGGACTCAGCAATCCCATTACCATGGGTATCAAGACTAGCAAAGCTTGATGGGAAAGGAAGGGGTAAAGTGGTGAGGTTGCAGCAGCGACTAAGCATGATATGGTGGCTAACATACGCAAATGAGAGCGAGAAGAGAAGCAACGGAATGGTCGTGAAGCTAGCAATGATCAAGAGGTGATCCTGAACTCCTACTTACGTCAATCATAACCCAAAACCGTGTTCACTTCCCGGACTCCACCGAGAAGAGACCATCACGGCTACACACACGGTCGATGCGTTTTAATTCGGATCTGGTGCCAAGTTATCTACAACCGAACATTAACAAATTCCCATCTGCCACATAACCACGGGCACGGCTCTCGAAAGTTTATACCCTGCAGGGGTGTCCCAACTTAGCCCATCACAAGCTCTCACGGTCAACGAAGGATATACCTTCTCCCGGGAAGACCCGATCAGTCTCGGAATCCCGGTTTACAAGACATTTCGACAATGGTAAAACAAGTCCAGCAAAACCGCCCGATGCGCTGACATCCCAATAGGAGCTGCACATATCTCGTTCTCAGGGCAACACCGGATGAACACTACGTACAACTAAAACCAGACCTCAAGTTTCCCCGAGGTGGCGTTGCAAGTGGCTCTAGCTCGGACCAACACTTAGAGAAGCATTGGCCCGGGGGGGCTGAATAAAGATGACCCTCGAGAGAGCGACTCCCAAGGGAAAAGTAGGTGGTGGTGAGGCAAATGGTAAAACCAAGGTTGGGCCTTGCTGGAGGAGTTTTATTCAAAGAAAACTGTCAAGGGGGTCCCATAAATCACCCAACCGTGTAAGGAACACAAAGTCAAGGAACATAACACCGATATGACGGAAACAAGGGCGGCGAGAGTGGAACAAAACACCAGGCATAAGGCCGAGTCTTCCACCCCTTACCAAATATATAGATGCATTAATTAAATAAGAGATATTGTGATATCCCAACATAATCTTGTCCACCATGGGGCAATCTTCAACTTCACCTGCAACTAACGACGCTACAAGAGGGGCTGAGCAAAAGCGATAACATAGCCAAGCAACGGTTTGCTAGGAAAGGTGAAAAATGTTAGAGGCTGACATGGCAATTTGGGAGGGTTGAAGAGCAAAAGATAGGTAGTGCAGCATAGCGATAGAACGAAGCAACTAGCATAGTAATGATAGTAGTGAGATCCAAGGTGACGGTCATCTTGCCTGAAATCCCGCAAGGAAGAGGAACGAGTCCATGAAGAAGATGAAGCCAGGAAGACGAACCAAGCGTAGACGAACGAATCCTCAAGATCGCAACGAAACGGGAACTATCGAGAAGAAGCACACAACATGGTAAACACACCACACATATACATGACATGATGCACACTCAAGCATGATGCATGACAAGGCTACATAAAGCTACTCATGGCAAGAGATGATACATACAAGAGCAACACATCCAAGCAAGTTTAAATGAGGTCGGAAACAACATATAACAATTCCGGTAAGTCCTCATATGAAAATTTAGAAATTGGTCCGGAACTGAATAAACCTTATGTTCAAGTTGTTAAACAGCAAGTTAAGATGCACCAAGATGATCTACATGAGAATCTAGTCAATTTACATATAAAGTTCATTTAATTCGGAGCTACGACCTAGATGATATGAGCAAAACAAGTTAAACATGGCATTGATGCAAAATGCATACAAACATCAAGCAAACACTCTCAAAACAAGGATGCAACATGATAATATGAAACTTCATGCAAAATCAAGCAAGTTTCATATAGAGCACACTCAAAACGGAGCAACGGTTCAACACATACACTCTATACAAGTTTAAAGGACAAGCTGTCCAAAACAGCAACTAGGCATCAAGCACGCATCAAAACGATAAGCTACAGCATCTCAATGTCAGAACAAAAGGCATGGGCATGAAGTACAGGTAAAGCATGACAAAACATGAACACTGAGCTACCTCCATAAATCAATAGAACATGCTCAAAAGCACATGGCAAGATTGCAAATAATAACAGTTTCAGACTTAGCAGAAATAACATCAGGTTGCAATGTTTAGAGGTATCAAACAAGATGTTACAGGAACTTAACATGGCAAACAAAGGCATGGCATGCTAGTACTGAAGACAAAGAACAAAACTCCCTTACTGAACTAATTCTAAAGATCAACAGAAAAGATGGTATCATCCATGGAAACATGGCAAATGATGTGACAGATTCATACATGGCAGGAACAACAATAAGTAGGCATGTTGGTGAGCTTGTACCACTCACCACAGAGCAATACATGGCATGGAAAGATGACCAACCGTAAGAAGGCATATTTATTAAGCTAAACATGGTAAGAGCGAGTTCATAGCATGCTTGGATCACTAACAACAATCATGGCAACATTGTACTTAATGTTAACAGGCTGACAGCAACATTATTTAGCATGTTTGGAGCAAGATAACAACAAGTTACAGCAGGTTATAAATGCAACCAGGGGCGTGAATAAATAGATCATGACATGAGTAACAAAACATCCTTACTGAACGTCTCCAGATTATGCATAGAATGACTTGTAACAGCAGGTTTACAGAGCATCATGATATAACAGAATCAGCCTAGCAAAACAGTAACAGCAAGTACCCTACTTCACGAGCTCGATGCACTCACTACAAGACTCAAAAAAATACATGGATTGCACCACTAGAAATATGGCATGATATAGCTTAAAACTCATGTAGACATCATGCTCATAGGATGCACTCACAAAATGCAAAGAAAAAGACAAAACAGCAAGTTATAACATTTTTAGCAGATTAACATCATATAGCACTTTTGCAATGATGATTAGGGCATCAAGATGGATTCAAACAAGCATGGCACAATGGAATGAAATGAAGAGCATCTCACAATGAACATTTGAAATATCATGCATGCAAAACGGATCTACGGATGATGAGTTATGGCATGTAGAACAGGGCACCAGAATGTAAGAAACTGGGGACTGTGTGAAATTTACCCAGCGCGAAAACGAGATCCATGTCGCTAGAGGAAGAAGCAGGCCATGGCAGCGACAGTTCTGGCGACATGAGGGCAAGTGGGCGGCCCGATCCGGTGGGGCCCAGCCGGATTCCGACGGAGTTGGCCACCGGGGATCCATTTTAGGCAGAGAGGAGGCTTGGGGCGGCACGAGAACGAAGATTGGGGCAGCCATGGTGCTCCTGCGAGATACGTGGGAGAGAGAGAGCTCGTGGGTGAGAGGAAGAACGGGGCAAAGGGAGGAGGAGAAGAGGAGGCAGGGGGACATGACCTGGCGGGACGCAGGTCCGTCGACGAGCTCGCCGGCGCGGCTGCCGGAGGTCGCCGGCGGGAGGAGTCGCGGCGGCGGAGGCCGGGGTGACGAGCTCAGATGCGAGGAGCGAGCGCTCGTTGGTTGCGGGCGGCGGGCCAGGCGGTGCGGAGGGATCTGGCGGGGACGCGGGGGAGAGGAGCTGGGGCGACGTGTCACCTCATGGTTGGGCGCGGGAGGCGGCGATGCTGAGGTGGCAACTTCGGATTGGCCGGACGACGTGGAGGCTGGACGTGTCCGGCGCGGATGGACATGTCCGGCGGCGCGAGGAGGAAGAGGACTAGGGTTTCATCCGCAAAATTTCGGGGAGGGGCACATATAAATAGGTAGAGGGAGCTAGGAGTGTCCAAAAGAGGAGCGGTTTTCAGCCACGCGATCGCGATCGAACGACCGAGAGTATGGAGGGGGTTTGGATGGGCTCATGGGCTGTTATGAAGGGGTGTTGGGCTGCAACAAAAGAGGCTTTTACGGTACCCCGGTTAACCGTTGGAGTATCAAACGGACTCCAAATGGTACGAAACTTGACAGGCGGTCTACCGATGCTATACCAAGGCCGCTTGGCAAACCTCGGGACATTTTGAGAAAGTTTAACACCTGCTCACAACAGGAGACAAAAGGGGAAGGCCAGAGGGCATAGGAGTGCCGGATTGCAAAACGGTGTCGGTGTACTAAAGTAGGGGTACCTTAGTATCCGAACTTGTGCACGGGCAGTTGCAGCACCCAGCGGCAAGGCTTGCCGAGCGTCCGCCAAGATCCTCCGTAGACCCTGTTGGTGCCATTCAAGAACAAAGTGTTTAACTGAGAAGACAGAGCCCCGGCAAGAGGAGCTTGCCGGGAAAGACAAGACCCCGGCAAGAGGAGCTTGCCGGGAAGCCCAACCAAGGCATTTCAAGAGACTTGCCGCGACGCACCGCGCGTCCCGGCAAGACCCGGCGAGCAGCAAGCTCGCGGGTGCGACGAGACAGCGACCACGGCAAGGCGCTTTCCGCGGCGAAGCCACCACTCTGCGCCCACACTCCAGCGCGTCCGACGACGTGTCGCCACAGGATCGTTCCTGGTGCACGTGGCGAGTAGCTGTGCAGCCAAGCGGCGCGAGGTGGCGAGCGGAGATGACGAGAAGGCCATCGTGGCGATCGGTGGCGCCCCTAACGGTCGTTTCTTGCACTGTTTGGGCGACCGGACGGGCATTGAATGCCCTTGTCCCCTGCCGTCAGAGTTAGGTTTGGGACACTGTAGATAGCGGTTGTACCAACCCCTCTTTTTACTTTTTTACCCCTCTCTCTGCATTGCCACCTGTCGGTGACCCCTTTAGCCTATAAAAAGGAGGCCCATGCGCACGTAGGAGGGGTTCGACTCATTCGAAACTACAACACGTCCACGCTCTCGAGCAAGAACAGAATATAAACACAAAGCAGCATTAGGAGTTTTATCTCTCCGGAGAGCTCCGAAGCTGGGTAAAATCCCTCGCGTGCTTCGCCTCGATCTGCTCTTCGTGCGCTCTCCGCTCCCTTGCCGGACCAAAAGGGGCCTTGCCCCATAGGTGCTCGTTTCCCACGACATCTTTGGCGTGCCCGGTAGGGGAGCGTCGAGATTGTGCGAACCTGATCCGGCGTTCGTGCGCGCTACATCAACATCTTCATCGACATGCCACCGAAGAAGAAGGCTTCGGAGGTGGCCGCTCCGTCCACATCGATCCTACCGTCACTAGAGCAAACGGGCGGTGGGGTGGACGCCGGCAGAGGAGCGGGCGCCGACGGGGGGACTCACGTCGTCACCAGGTCCAAGGACAAGGCCCCGCAAGCTTCGGCGTCTGTACATACACCGCACCCCTCCCAGGAGGTGCAGGATCGACAACGCCATGGTGCTCCTAGCACCGTACTCGCGTTGGAGCAAGGCCGAGCTGGTGGATCGCGGGACGCTCAAGGCCAACATGCACGTCAACACGTTGGCACGAGCGCGGGACGGTCGCCTAGACGACATGTTGCTCCTTCTAACACTGTTAGAAGTCTGAGCATATCTCGCTCCTCGCGTCGTTCGCCGCCACCGCCCAAGACTCCAGAGGAAGCGCTGGCCCGAGCCTAGCTGCTTCTAGACTACCCTCCAGCTCCAGACAAGATCGATGACTGGTGGGCCACTATTCAGAGCCTCATCGGCTTCGCCAACGGTGACAAGCCCCGGCAACTAAGCACATCGAAGCCCCGGCAAGACGCCCAGGCGCAAGCCGACGCCGACAAGACCGCTGGGGGTGCCACCACCGTGCACAACCCGCCCCGAAGGCCAAGATCGCCAACTCGCCGGGCTAACCTCGACACCGACTCCACCGCGTCGTCGGACCCGCGAGCTCGTCGCGATCAGCGCCAAGTTCTCGAAGAACAATGACAAGAAGACGCTCGTACTCGCATCGAACATCGAAGAGAAGCGCGGCGTCAGTCAGGCCAGCACACTGGGCCCACTGTTGATATGCATGCGCCAGGGGAACCAGGCGACTTGCCGTATGCGGTAGGTTGCCCTGCGTTCACCCGTGAGCTGCGGCAGGTCCAGTGGCCCAGTACCAAGAACTTCAAGCCAGATGTACCCGAGAAGTACGATGGCAGGATACATCCGTCGGAGTTCCTCAGCGTCTACACCATCGCGGTGCAGGCTGCCGGGGGGCGCGACGAGAAGATCCTCGCCAACTACTTCCCGCTGGTGCTCAAGCCCAACGTTAGATCTTGGCTCATGCACTTGCTGGACAACTCCATCTCTTCGTGGGCGGACCTGTGTCATCAGTTTGTCGGCGCCTTCACAGGCGGCCACAAACCCCATGGCCAGGAGAGCGATCTTCATCTGCTCGCCCAGAAGGAAGGAGAACCCCTGCGCAAATATATACAGAGATTCAGCCAAGTGCAGCGCAACATCCCAGATGTCCACCCTGCCGCGGTTATCAGCGCGTTCCATCAGAACGTGCGTAACCGCAGGATGAGGGAGGAGATGGAGATGTGCAAAATCAGAGATGTCAGCGAGCTGTATGCTCTGGCCGACAAACTCCCCGGAGAGAACGCAGGAGCAGAAGGGTCTGACAGTAAGGATGCCGCCCCGGCAAAGAAAAACCGGAGGCGGAATAACAGAAAGAGGAAAGCCAAAGATGTGCTAGTTGTCGAGCAGTCCGGCAACAGAGGTGGCGCCGAGAAGGCCAAAGCTGGTGACTCCGGCGAGGCTGTGGTGGCCGCCGACAAGCACGACGGCTCCGGCAAGCAGTACTGCAAGATCCACCGCACCAAGGGCCATGACCTCCAGGCCTGCAAGAAGGTTGAGCAGCTTGTTGAGCTACAAAAAGCTGAATACGAGCGCCGCGACAAGGAGAAGGCCCAGGAAGGTGGCGGAGGATCCGGCAAGAAGCGTCCCGGCCGGGGAGGACACCGCGGAAAGGCCAAGCAGCGGCAAGGAGACAGGCCTCCCCGCGGCCGCGACAAGGATGAAGACGAAGACGAAGATGAAGAGATGGATGAGGATGAGGCCGACGAGCAGGAGTTTCAGAAGGCGACGGAGGTTTTGTGCGTCGACGGTGGTGCTTCACTGCATACCTCACACCGCCAACTCAAACAGTGGGTGCGGGAAGTAAATGCAGCAGAACCGTTCGTTGAGTCGCGCAAGCCCCTGAAGTGGTCCAGCACGCCCATCATCTTTGATGTCGAGGATCACCCTGATCGCATAACTGCGGTCGGGTGCTTGCCGATGTTGGTTTCACCAACTAGCCGCAACCTCAAGGTCACAAAGATGCTGGTTGACGGCGGGGCCGGCCTGAATCTGATCTCCTCAGCGGTACTCAAGAAGCTCCAGATCCCCGACAGCGAGCTCGAAGAGACCGACACTTTTCAAGGAATCAACTCGGGAAGGAGAAAGCCGAAGGGGAAGATCACACTGCCGGTAACGTTTGGCAGCGAGCTGAACTTCAGGACAGAGAGAGTCACATTTGACGTTGCTGATTTCCCATTGCCCTACAATGGGATACTTGGCCGTCCAGCGCTCGCCAAGTTCATGGCAGCCTCTCATTACGCTTACAACGTGCTCAAGATGCCCGGTCCGATAAGTGTCATTTCTGTCCATGGCGACAAGAAAGATGCCCTTATCTGTACCAACAAGATCTACCGAGAAGCAGCTTCACCAGAGACCAAGTGCAAGAAGACAAAGACAGCTTCACCAGAGACCAAGAAAGTGGCCGCCAAGGAGGACGGCACTGGTGGTACCTTCACCATCAGTGCCACGCTTGACCCTAAATAGGAAAGCGCGCTCGTTGCTTTCCTGCGGGCGAATGTCGATGTGTTTGCATGGCAACCATATGACATCCCCGGTGTTCCCAGGAAAGTAATTGAGCACCAGCTCGCCGTCTGCCCTCACGCGCGGCCCGTCAAGCAGAGAGTTAGGAAGCAAGCAGTGGAGCGACAAGAATTCATTGCTGAAGAGATCAAGAAATTGGAAGCAGCAGGCCTGGTCCGAGGAGTACTCCATCCAACGTGGTTAGCCAATCCAGTAGTCGTGCGCAAAGCGAACGGGAAGTGGAGGCTTTGTATTGACTTCACTGATGTTAATAAAGCTTGTCCCAAGGATCCATTTCCCTTGCCGCACATTGACCAGATTGTCGACTCCATGGCAGGATGTGATCTGCTTTCATTCCTTGATGCATATTCAGGATATCATCAGATCTTCATGGCAGAAGAGGATGAAGAGAAAACCACATTCATTACTCCATGTGGCACGTACTGCTTTGTACGGATGCTTTTCAGACTGAAGAATGCTGGTTCAACATTTGCAAGAGTAGTTAGTCATGCTTTTGAGCCACAGTTGCATAGGAATGTGGAAGCTTACATGGATGACATAGTGGTCAAGACAAGGACAGAGAAACGTTGATCCAAGATTTGGACGAAACCTTCACAAATCTGCGCAAGATCAATCTCAAGTTGAACCCCGAGAAGTGCGTGTTTGGAGTTCCTTCCGGCAAGCTTCTCGGGTTCTTTGTGTCCCAGAGGGGGATTGAAGCCAATCCCAACAAGATCAAGGCCATTGAGCAGATCGAAGCACCGAAGCGAGTCAAGGACATACGAAGGCTTGCCGGCTGCGTTGCTGCTCTCAGTAGGTTCATCTCTAAGTCTGCTGAGCGTGCCCTGCCATTTTTCAAAATTTTGAAAAAGGCAGGTCCAATGAAATGGACTCTGAAAGCGGAGGCTGCGCTGCAGGACTTGAAGAGATACATGTCCTCCACTCCAATACTTGTCGCACCTAAGCCACAAGAAAAGTTGCTGCTATATCTAGCGGCAACCAATCAAGTGGTTAGTGCTGCACTAGTGGCGGAGAGAGAGGCAGATGATGAGCCAGCGGCCACGGCAAGTGAGTCCAGCGACAAGCACGGGGCTTCCCCGACAAGCTCTGGTCCCGACAAGGATAGATCTATGCAGCCGCAGGAAGAAAAACAAAAGAAGATGGTGCAGCGCCCAGTGTATTTTGTCAGTTCCCTTCTGCAGGGGGCTAGATCAAGGTACTCTGGAGTGCAGAAGTTGCTTTTCGGCCTTCTCATGGCCTCGAGGAAGCTGCACCATTACTTTCAAGCACATGAGATTACAGTTGTCACTCACTTTCCGTTGAAGAGGATATTGCAGAATCCAGAAGCAACAGGCAGGATCGTCGAGTGGGCACTGGAATTGTCAAGCTTTGGCCTCAAGTTTGAGAGTACCTCAACTATCCAGAGCCGAGAATTGGCAGAATTCATAGCGGAATGGACGCCAACACCTGATGAAGAAACTCCAGAGACGAGCATCCCCGTCAAGGAAGCAAGCAAAGTATGGATCATGTACTTTGATGGTGCCTTCTCGCTGCAAGGCGCCGGTGCGGGCGTACTACTTGTCGCACCCACCGGAGAGCACCTCAAGTACATGGTCCAGATGCACTTTCCCAAGGAGCAAGCAACAAACAATACTGCAAAGTATGAAGGCTTGCTTGCCAGACTTAGAATCGCCGCAGACCTTGGGATCAAGAAGCTTATTGTCAGGGGTGACTCGCAGCTTGTCGTCCGTCAAGTAAACAAAGATTATCAGAGTCCGTTGATGGAAGCCTACATTGATGAAGTGAGGAAGCTAGAAGAACATTTTGATAGCCTGCAGAAGGAACACGTTCCAAGAGCTCAGAACGACATTGCAAATGGCCTGTCAAAGTGCACCGCACTCAAGTTACCTGTGGAACCAGGAATTTTTGTGCTCAAGCTGACTCAACCATCTGTAACACCATCAACTGGACAGAGCAAGAAGAGGGAGTTGGTTACTGGCGACTACTTTCCGGCAGAGCTCCCCGAAGCCGCCGTCAAGAAGGTCCCCAAGATCAACACAAAGAGTGCTGAGGAGCAGTCTGCTCCGACAAGCCCTAGGGTTTGTTTCGTTGAAGCAAACGCTCCCGACAAGCTGTGTCCCGACACGCTTGCCGGGGAGCATCACGCTCCGGCTGAATCACAGATTCTTGCCGTGGAAGCAGATGTTCCCGCAGCAGCATTTGCGCCTTTAGTCCTTGTCGTTGAGCCACCAGCTCCGGCATGGGCACAACAGATCGTCCATTTCCTTCAAACAGGAGAACTTCCCGAAGAGCAAGAAGAAGCGGAGAGAGTAGCCAGGCAATCAAGTATGTACCAGTTTGTCGATGACATACTGTACAGAAGAAGATTCAATGGAGTGAAATTGAAGTGCATTTCCCTGGAAGATGGACAGGAGCTGTTGGCGGAGATACATGGAGGCATATGTGGTCACCACATTGGCGCAAGAGAACTTGCCGGCAAAGCCTTCCGGCAAGGTTTCTTCTGGCCGACAGCCCTCCAGGATGCAACTGCACAAGTAACCAAGTGTGAAGCGTGCCAGTTCCACTCCAAGCAGATACATCAACCAACTCAAGCTCTCCAAACAATCCATATCCTGGCCATTTTCGGTCTGGGGGCTCGACATCCTCGGCCCCTTTCCCCGAGCTGTCAGGGGCTTTGAGTACTTGTACGTTGCAATCGACAAGTTCACAAAGTGGCCTGAAGTGGAAGCAGTGAGGAAGGTGACAGCACAGTCAGCAGTCAAGTTCTTCTGGTCAATTGTTTGCCGTTTCGGAGTCCCTAACACGGTCATCACCGACAATGGTACACAATTCACGAGCCGCACCTTCATGCAGTATGTCCAAGATCTTGGCGCCAAGATCTGCTTCACTTCTGTTTCTCACCCGAGAAGCAACAGTCAAGCGGAGAGGGCAAACGCTGAAGTGCTGCGCGGGCTCAAGACCAGAACTTTCGACAGGCTGTGCAAGTGCGGAAGAAATTGGATCGAGGAGCTGCCGGTGGTTCTTTGGTCGATCAGGACGATGCCAAATCGAGCCACTGGCCAGACACCTTTTGCTCTAGTCTATGGAGCAGAAGCAGTTCTCCCCACGGAACTCGTATACGGATCGCCTCGAGTGCTCGCTTATGATGAGCTTGAGCAAGAGCAGCTGCGGCAAGATGACGCGCTACTCCTCGAGGAAGATCATCTTCAGGCTGCTGTACGAGCTGCTCGCTACCAGCAAGCTTTGCGTCGCTACCATAGCCGCAAAGTTAATGCCAGAAGCTTCGAGGAAGGCGACCTTGTTCTTCGGCGCGTTCAATCCGCCAAGAATTCCAACAAGTTGACGCCGAAGTGTGAAGGCCCTTATCGGGTGAAACGAGTCACTGGGCCTGGCGCTATCCGCCTTGAGACCGAAGATGGCTTTCCGGTGAGCAACTCCTGGAACATAGAGCATCTTCGTAAGTTTTACCCATAAGGCGCGGTTGTCTGAACCTGTTCTGGCAACCACCTTTTGTACAAGCCTTGCCGCTGTTGCATGTAACCCTTTGTACAAAGCCGAGCGCAGATCCCGTGCATAAATAAAGTTTATCTGCTCCGCACATCTTGTCAAATTTCATGCAATCTTTCTTTTTTGCATGTATTATCTGACACTTTGTGCAGCACTTGCCCCCGGTAAGCAATAACGAGCCTTAAGGCCCCATATCATTATTTTCTATTCTTTTTTCTCAAAATGAAGGTTCCTTCGCCCACAAGTTCACGGGGGGGGGGGGGGAGGAGAGGATAAAGGTGTGGACCGGGCGTCGTTCAAAGAAGTATAGCCTTGCCGGGACACAGACGACAAAAAAGCTAAGTTGCTAAAGTTTGAGCATGATCAATTTTTGAAATTTTAAGTTATCTTCCTTGAACGACCGTTCTTTGTATGGAAAACCTGTGCGCGGAGGAACCTCCTCGTAGCTAGTTGCGCCCTTACTTTGTTTCGAGTCCGCTCAACAACTTAAGTGTGCTGCAACTAGTTGCGGCAAGGTTTCTTGCCGGAGGCGGTACTGCCAGCGGGCTGCTGATGTCCCGCACTCAGCGCTCGCGGCAAGCGTGCCTGCGCCGGCAAGTCCCCTAAAAGCGTAGGGTAAAAACATACAAAGAAAAGAATCAAGTAAAGGAGATAACGTAGTAAGCATTGCCCAGAATAAAGTTATATTACAAAAGTAACTTGTTACGGCACTGACTAAATTGTTCTCATAAATAACAGCGACAAGGAAAGGAGAAGAAGAGTGGCCTAATCCACGCGCTCGCCGTCGATCCTCCTGACTTCGTTCACCTTGTCCACAATGGGTGCGACAATGGCTTTGATCTCTTCAAGATCAGCATCCGCCGGCAGCTTCTTGAGGACGCGGGTGAGGTCGAGGCCTGGATTGCGGAAGAGTATCTTCACCAACACCTTCTCCAAGACCTTGGCGCAGATCGCGCGCGACTCATCAGCCAGCTTCTTTGGGATCCTTTCCCGGAGCTGCTAGAGAGCCGTCACCACACCCTTGAAGAAAAGAGTAAGCTTGGCGCTGGGCTGGAGATTCTCGTTGGAAGAGTACCCGAAGCCCGCCAAGTCCAGTTCCGCCAGCTCTTCGTCAATGGCTGCAGCGATGTTGACGAGGCCCTCCGTCCAGAGCTCCACCGTAGCCTTGAAGGTGTTTTGGGTCTCGGCGGCCCTCGTCAGCAGCTCCTCGTTGCCCTTGATCTCTTTCTTCAAGTCATCCTCTCGCCTCTTGGCGCCGTTCAGCGTCTCCATTAGTGTGGCCAGCTTCAGCTCCAGATCAGCACTTGAGTCCTTGGCGGCGTTCAGTTCCTTGACCTTGTCGGCAAGTTGAACTTGCAGATCTCCATGGGCAAGGGCATCCTTCTCACGTTCGCGCTGGAGTGCGGCAAGCTCCTCATTCTTCCCTTTTATGTCAGCCTCCAGCTGCGTCACCTTCGCTTCCAATTCCCTCTTGGTGGCCTCGGCAGCTGCGGCAGCATCCTTCGCTTCCTTGAGCGCCCCGCCAAGTGATTGTTCCCGGGTAGCGAGATCCTCCTCGTGGCTGTCCAAGTTTACCTTTTTCTGCGTCAGCTCACCTTCCCGCCTGGACAGCTCCTCGGCGGCGAGCCTCTGCTGCTCTTCGGCTTCAGCCTTTTCAAGGATGAACGCCTTCTTCACCTCGACGAGCTGCGCCCTCTCCTCAGCAATGGACCGGAGGGCCTCTTGGTTGCGGCTCTGGAGCTCTTCCGCATGCTTCTCTATGTCAACTCCTGCCCGCGCGACAAGCGCTTCCCAGGACTCTAGCTTTGCTTGCCGGGCGCGGTAGAGTGACACCAACTTCTGGAGCAGCTGCTCCTCCTCGGACTCGCCGCTGCTGCTGCTTGGCGCGTCAACCACTGCCAGCCCAGCAAAGACGAGTACTTCCCCGTCAAACTCCTTTCCTTCGACCGGCGCCCTGGAGCTCGACGCCCAGGGAAGCTTGATGTAGACACCCTCGTCGGCCTTCAAGTAGGCGCCTGGCTGGTGCTCCTCGGAGCCCAGCGCTGCATCAGCGGCGGAGGGGTCGCGGTCGGTGTAGCGCCTTGCGCTCCTGCACCCTCGGGGTTGTTAGTACGATTGCCGAACCCCTCACTAGCTCCTGCGTCAGCAGCCTTGGCGGCTTCTTCGTCTGCGGGTTCATCAGCGCCGGCCTCTTCCTCGTCAGCGGCGACATCTTCAGTGTTGCTGCATGCGTCCTCCTTGCCGGTGGCCTCAGTCTCCATTGGGTCTGTGAGAGGGGGATCTAAGGACAGGAAGAGGAAGGAAAAGTCAAGCAAATATCCAAAAAAGAAGATCAGAAGAAGAAAACCCAAGGGAAAATTTCCGACAAGGAGGGTTACCTGTGCTGGGCTCCGTGACCATGGGTTCTACCACCGGAGGATCACTGGTCCCGTCCCTCACCGGGGAACTGCCCCTTGCCGGGGACCGCTCCCTTGCCGGAGAGCGCTCCCTTGTCGGAGAATCGCCCCTTGGCGGCGTAGTTGAAGCAGACTGCACCTCTGGAGTGACTTCTGGTTGCTCCTGATGGGCCTGCTCTGCTCCTACACAAGCAAGTAAACAATCAAGATATCAGCAAAGAAAAGAGCACCCATGCGCGCCCCACAACAAGAAATGAACAAATACTTACGCTGGGGGCTGCGCTGGGGGCTGCTTCGAGGAGAGGGTGCCGGGTCCGTCAAGGTAGTCTTAGACGTGTCCTCTGCCATCGTAGCAGGATCGTCCTTGATGACGACCACGGGGACCTTGGCCCTCTTCGCCGCTCTCTCGGCCAGAGTCCTGAAATGGAACAAGGTTCAGAGGGAAGTAGATCAGATACAAGACAAGAAACTACAAGAATCGAAGAAACACAAGTACAACAAGAAGAAAGTCTTACTCCTCCTCTTCTTCTTCCTCCTCATCGGAGCTCAGCGCGGAGAGGTCGAAATCTGGCACCGTCTCAGCGCGACGAGGCGGAGGAGTAGCCTCCCTTGGACGCTTGGCGGGAGCTGCGGCAGGATCAGGAGTAGCGGCCCGAGAAGACCCTGCTCCGGTTGCCGGCGTGGCATGAGGCGCTCCCGCGGCGACGGTGCTTGTCACGGTAGAGCGCGTCCCGCGGTGCTGCGGCTGTTGGCCTGCCCGCCGCCCTGCTGTGTCTCCAGTCTTGCGGAGGCGCCTTCTTGGTTGGGCTGGGGGCTGCACTGAGGGCCCCGTCTGCGGCAAGCTGCTTGAAGACGGCTGGCCACTTGCGCTCCCGGCAAGCTCGCTTGCCTCGGCTTCGGGCTCCCCCTCGCCAGCGACCTCCCCGCGAAGGTCCTCTCGGTCAGCAAGGCTTGCCGCCTCGGCTGCCTCTGCCTCCTCCAACGTGAACCCAAACTCGCCCGCGGAGGCGGCTGCCGCCGCCTCCTCGGCCCTGGTAGCGATGTACAGCATTTCGTCGTTGGTGGTGTCGCGGGTGAGGAGCCTCTGCTCGTCGGCATGGACTGCTACCTCCGCCAAGCTGTCAGAGAATTGCCGCACGACGTCGTCGGCGGGCTCCATCCAAGTTGGGACAATCCCGTGCGACTCGCACTCCGGCATCATTGCACGGATGCGATCACGCTGGGAGTTGTTGCACAGTGGGATGACGCCCTGCGGCAGCCTGAACCACTCCGGATGGTTGGCGTCATGCTTGAACAGCTCCTTGAGAATCCTGTCAAGCTCCAGAACTGTGAAGTTGAAGTTGAGGCCTGGACGCAGCCTCATGATATCCGCCGGGCCGCCAAACAGCCAGGCGGGCCTCCTCCTCTCCTGCAGAGGGGCGATGCGACGGCGAAGGAAATCCGTGCCAACGGCCCCTACTGTGAGCCCGGCAAGCCTGAGCCGCAGGATTCGGGTGGTGGCGATCTTTAGCTTGGCATCGTCTGGCGACAGAGCGCTCCAGTCGCCGCCACGCACTACTCGAGTCTGGCGCAAACTGGTGAAGGGCTGCGGATCTGCGTCAACGATCCAACACCATTCAGCCCTCCACTCGTCCCATTTTATACGGAGCTCCCCCTCCAGATACACCTCCTTCTTGCCGACCCTTGAGATCCAGGAGACCCCGCCAGACAAGGGTTCTCATTTCTCGACCCGGGGAATGAAATAGTGGCGGAAAAGAGCAACGTTGGGATGGACTCCGACGAAGTTCTCGCAAAGATGCGCGAAAACCGCCATTGTCAGAACGGCGTTGGGGGCGAAGTCAAGAAGGTGGAGCCCGTATGTGTTTATAATATCGTAGAAGAAATTGGAAAAGTGCGGGCAGAGCCTACAATAGAAGAACAGGGGGAAGAAATAGTATCCCCTGGGACACTTTTTCGAAGTAGAAGCTTCGGCGGAGAGTACCTGCGTGCGCGGGTGCGCCCGCGTCTCCGTCGACAAGAAGAGATAGAACTCCTCCCGCAGCGCCTTTGAGGTGAGCTCGGGGGGGAAAAGCGCTCGTTCCTTGCGCAGCACCTCGGCCGACTTCACGCTCTTCCCGGTCTTCGGAGCCATGGCGGAAGCGGTGGAGAAGGTTGGCGGCGACGGTGGCGACGGCGGCGACGGGCGGCAGAGCGCTGCTCTCTTTCGGCTTGGGAAGCGGAGGGGAGCGGCGGAGCTTTCTGAGGAAGAAACCGCAAGTGGCGAAGGTGGGGGAACGGCCCCTGTTTCCTCTGCTTATGAAGGGGAGAGGCGAACGTTACGCCTTTCCTGATTAAAGAATTGCCCACGATCTCTCCCACGACGCCGCGCTTGACGCGTGCCGTTACGGGAGGGCGCGGTGGATACGTAGTCATATTTGGTATGGACCCAGGCCGCGAATGCCCGTGCCCTGTTTTGGGCCTGGCCCGACAACGCTCTGCACCGTGTACGGCCCAGGCCCGGGGGCTCCTATCGGTGTACTAAAGTAGGGGTACCTTAGTATCCCGAACTTGTGCACGGGCAGTTGCAGCACCCAACGGCAAGGCTTGCCAGGCGTCCGCCAAGATCCTCCGTAGACCCTGTTGATGCCATTCAAGAACAAAGTGTTTAACTGAGAAGACAGAGCCCCGGCAAGGGGAGCTTGCCGGGAAAGACAAGACCCCGGCAAGAGGAGCTTGCCGGGAAGGCCAACCAAGGCATTTCAAGAGACTTGCCGCGACGCACCGCGCGTCCCGGCAAGACCCGGAGAGCGGCAAGCTCGCGGGTGCGACGAGACAGCGACCACGGTGTGGCGCTTGCCACGGCGAAGCCACCACTCTGCGCCCACACTCCAGCGCGTCCGACGACATGTCGCCATAGGATTGTTCCTGGTGCACGTGGCGAGTAGTTGTGCAGCCAAGCGGCGCGAGGTGGCGAGCGGAGATGACGAGAAGGCCATCGTGGCGATCGGTGGCGCCCCTAACGGTCATTTCTTGCACTGTTTGGGCGACCGGACGGGCATTGAATGCCCTTGTCCCCTGCCGTCAGAGTTCGGTATGGGACACTGTAGATAGCGGTTGTACCAACCCCTCTTTTTACTTTTTTACCCCTCTCTCTGCATTGCCACCTGTCGGTGACCCCTTTAGCCTATAAAAAGGAGGCCTATGCGCACGTAGGAGGGGTTCGACTCATTCAAAACTACAACACGTCCACGCTCTCGAGCAAGAACAGAATATAAACACAAAGCAGCAGTAGGAGTTTTATCTCTCCGGAGAGCTCTGAAGCTGGGTAAAATCCCTCGCGTGCTTCGCCTCGATCTGCTCTTCGTGCGCTCTCCGCTCCCTTGCCGGACCAAAAGGGGCCCTGCCCCATAGGTGCTCGTTTCCCATGACCAACGGACAACGAGGAAAATGCTCGGATGCATGAGACGAACACGTATGCAAAATGAGATGCACATGATGACATGGAAAAATGCAACACAGAAGCAAACGACATGGCAACAATGGCGAATAACTGGGAGACACCTGGTGCATCGAATCTGGGGCGTTACACGTAAGGAATAAGGCCCATCTTTTAGCACAAGGCTACACACACGTTGATGGTATTGATTTCGATGAAACATTTGCACCTATTGCTAGGTTTGAAGCTATTCGTATATTGCTTGCATATGCTAAGCACCACAATATTCTCTTATATCAAACGGATGTGAAAAGTGCATTCCTTAATGGTAAGCTTGAGGAAGAAGTATATGTTGCTCAACCACCAGGTTTTGAGGATCCAAAGCATCCTGTCATAGTCTTCAGTGTGTACAAGGCTCTCTATGGCCTCAAGCAAGCCCCATGGTCTTGGTATGATACTCTAAAGGAATTCCTGAAGAAAAAGATTTCAAACCCGGTTTACTTGACCCTACTCTTTTCACAAAGTCTTATGATGGTGAACTGTTCATATGCCAAATATATGTTGAAGATATTATCTTTGGTTGCACTACCAAGTGTTTGGGTGACAAATTTTCATATATGGCCGTGAAGAATATCAGATGACTATGATGGGAGAATTGAAATTCTTCCCTGGTCGTGAAATATGTCAACAACCCAATGGCATCTTTATTTCTCAAGATAAATTCCTCAGATATTGCCTGGAGAAATTTGGCATGCAAGATTGCAAAGGCCTCAAAAAACCAATGTATACTAATGGTCAACTTTGCACTGACAGAAATGATGAAGATTTCGATCAGAAGCTATATCGCTCCATCATTGGTTCACTTATTTAACTATGTGTATCTAGGCCAGATATTATGCTCAACTTTTGCATGTGTGCCCGATTTGAAGCGACACCGAAGGAATCACACCACCAGGTTATGAAATGAATTCTTTGATATTTACCTCACACACCAACGCTTGAATTATGGTATCCCAAGGGCTCATCTTTTGATCTATCTGGATTTTCTAATCCTGATTACGCCGAAGATCATGTGGATTGCAAGTCTACACCAGGCACATGCCATTTCCTCGGACGATCTCTTGTCTGTTGGTCCTCAAAGAAGCGGACCAGTGTTGCTCTTTCCATAGCCAAGGCTAAGTACATTGCTGCTGGCGCCCGCTGCTCACAGTTGCTATGGATGAAGCAAACCCTCTAGGATTATGGTGTCAACATGAAGAAAGTCCTTCTCTTCTGTGATTGTGTGAGTGCTATCAAGATCGCCGACAACCTAGTGGAACATTGCAAGATGAAGCATATTCAGATTTGTCATCACTTTCTTCATGATCATGTGCTGAAGGGAGACACTGTCATCGACCACATGAAGACTAAAGACCTGCTTGCCAATATCTTCTTTAAGCCTTGGATGCGAAAATACTCTGCAAGTTGCGATTTGAGCTAAACATCCTAGAATTTTCAAATGTCCTCTGAAGTGGACACACATCCTAACGCTTATGCATGTTTGATGAATTTGATGCGCAACACATGAAGTAACATTTTTCTTCAGTCAATGAAGACTAACCATCTAAGTGTGAAGAAATTAATGAAGAACTTGACTCTCAGAACCCTATGACAATTATACACGGTGTTTGTAGTCATCATAGTTCTTATATGGTGGGTAACGCCACCACCTCTTTATGACATTCTTCAAATTTGAGTTTTTCGTCATTGGCTATTTCATCAAACTTTTCAAATTCGTCATTTGAGGTTATTCTTTACTACCGTTTATTTGTGTTTCGGTTTGAACTTTTCAAGTCCTCAACAACATCCACATATTGCTAATTCTTCAATTTGATTTCTTAATCTATGTGGATGTGATCGGACCCTCTCCCCTCTATGTTAAGCTCAACCCACTTTGTTCACAAATTCTTCACTATGTCCTTGACAGCTGAAGAAAGTTTTTTGGCGGTTGCCATGGTAACTTCATCCCGTGCTTCACACGCGTAGATAAGTGTGCGAAAATACATGTGTGATTCATGTCACTGAGATGTGATAGTCAGGGGCTTATCCATCCAAATTCTAAACCTTCGGACCACTCAGTTTTCACCGCGGCCATAAATACCTATGACCTCATCAACACTACTTCCCTTCACCTCTCAGCTCTCATCACTCTAGAACCTCAAACCCTAGCGCCACCGCTGGATCTCATTGCTACCGGAGAAGAAGAGCTTCACTTCCTCGATTTCTTTGTTGCCGTACTCACACCGGACGCGGATTTCTTCACCTCTATCGCCGCCGTAGACGTCTTTCGTCTCCAAGTTAGGGCACAGAAGATCTGAACTAATGATTTCCTTTGTCTCGTCGTCCAATTCAACGAGTTCATCACTAGGGTAATTAAATCCTAATTTTACCGCCCCATTTGTTCTTCACTCTACTCAAAAATCTTCAAGTGCTATTTTCTTACCAGTCTATCAATTCTTCAGCATTTTCCATTTGGCTAGTCTTGTGTATTTCTACTAAGTTATCACTACTAGAAAAAAGGCTATTAGTGGCGCACCTATTTTTGCTATTAATGGCGCACCCATGGCGCGCCACTATTATCATGCCACTAGAAACAAATAGTAATGGCGCACCTTTGGTGCGCCATTAGTAATCCAGATAGTAGTGGCGCACCACCGGGTGCGCCATTACTAACCATACATGTGCACCACTGGTATGATGAACAGGTGCGCTACTGGTAAGATGAATAGGTGTGCCACTGGTAAGATGAACAGGTGCGCCACTACTAAAATTTTGAAATCTGGATCTGGATTTGGGCTGATTTTTTTTGCAATGTTTTTTGAATTTTGTTCTGGATCTGGTACGTTCTTTGTGCCGGGGAGCTCCACATGTGGCTGGATGTAGAGGAGGGAGGAGAGATGATAGGAGGAAAGGAGGAAGGAGGAGGGAGGAGAGAGGAGAGAGGGAGGAGGAGGAGGAGGGAGGAGGGAGGAGGGAGGAGGAGGAGGTCGCCAGAGAGGAGGAGGAGGAGGTCGCCGGAGAGCCACGAGGAGGAGGAGGAGGTCACCGGAGAGGAGGAGGAGGAGGAGGTCGCCGGAGAGCCGTGAGGAGGAGGGAGGAGGAGGTCGTCGGAGAGCTGTGAGGAGGAGGGAGGGGTATGGAGGAGGGCAGGAGGAATAAGAGGTAGATAGAAAAGGGAAGAAGTGATGGAGGGGAGGAGGAAGAGGAAGAAGAGGTAATATATATAGTGGTTGTGGCGTTACAGACTTAGTAGTGGCGCATCATGGGTGTAGTGCGCCATTACTAGTTTTGAAATTTCAAAACTATAATGGCGCACCACACCCATGGTGCGCCACTACTAACTTTGTTTATTTTTTGAATTTGGAAGGCAGGAAAATTACTAATGGCGCACCACACCCATGGTGTGCCACTACTATTTTTTTCCATTTTTTTTGCCGCCAGATCTTAAAAGCATCGCAACTTTTTTTCTGTTAGGTTTTTGAGGATTCTAGAAAATCGATAACGAGCCGAGCCTATCAAATTCGGATGTAACTTTTTGAGTAGACGATTTTTCATATAAAAAACTTTTTCATCGGATGTCGTATGCAAAAGTTACGCCCATTTTACCGAAACATGGCGGCCTTTTGCAAAAAAAAATTGAAATTCATGTTTGTTAATTTTCCTAACAACTAGAACACATAACACATGGGCATCTATTTTTTTTGAATTTTTTTGGAATCTTTTATCATTTTCTTTTATTTTTTTCAAAACCTAAAAGGCGATCCACAAGGGGGGGGGGGTTGTGTTTGTTTGTGTCAGACGTTAGTAATGGCACACCCTTCCTGGTGCGCCATTACTAACCTCACACACACACACAGGCACACCCCCACAAGACATAGCAATGGCGCACCACACCTAGGTGTGCCACTCCTATGTAGCATAGCAGTGGCACACCTAGGTGTGGTGCGCCATTGCTATGTCTGGTGGGGGGGATGGACCCAAAAAAACTAGCAATGGCGCACTGCTCATGTGGTGCGCCATTGGCAAAAACATAGCAATGGTGCACCTGATTTTGGTCAAGAACACATAGTGAATTGCATCAAGACGATAGGGTCAATTTCCTCAACTGGTATATTTTGGAAAGTACCTGAGAACGCACGTGAATCTTCCCTATTTCCTCGCAACTATACTCTATTCACAGGTACATGCCGACAAATCTCTAGGTTCTCATCAAATTAATTCATTTGTGGCACTGCTTGAGAAAAACCTTCAAACATCATCAGAGTCCTTACGTGTTCAAAACCCTTAGTTCAAGAAAATGGTTGAAGGAAAGGGGCCTCAGAAAGGAGGCAAGATGAAAGAGGAACACAATGCTTTCTAGATTCCTGATGAGTTATATGCAGGGTACTGCATACCAGATGAAAATATTCATGGCCCTGAGACTAAGAAGCAGCGCAAAACAGGAACACAAAAAATCAAGAGATACTGGATGTATGAGTGTAGAGATTACAGATATGTCAGTCCCAAATATATGAAGGTTATTGCTATGAAACCTCCATGCAAGAGGCCACCGCTTGCTGAAGGACAGGTTGCTGATCGCACAAGTGTGTGAAGGGGTGAAGAATTCCCCCAGGAATGGGCCAAGTATCAAGCTAAACTGGCTAAGCAGGCCTAGAAAGACGTTGAAGAATTCAACAAAGCTATAAAGGCTTCAAATGAAGCTGCTACTAGTAGTAGTGGCAGTGCAAGCGCTCCCAAGCAGACTATGCAAAAGAAGCGTGCTACAAAGCACAAGCCATCTGTTCCAAAGCCTCGGTGGCCTAGCTGACAGCCACAAAGGTCTCACAACCCAAGATTGCAAAATCTTCAGTGCCTCCTCCTGCTTCAAGTTCCCCAATGGCAACAACAAGAGATTCAACATCGGTAGTGCTCACATGTTGCTAGTGCACTGAGGGCTTTTCAACAACCTCAATTGCTGCATCAAGTGCCTCAGCTAGTGGGTAACCATCTTCCTGAATGCCCAGGATGAAGCAAAAGTTCACTGCTTGCCGTGGAACTAGGACAAGCCCCAAAATCAAGGCCGTTGTGCCTCAGGTTGACAAACTAGGGCTGGCTGACAAAGATGAGCTCGTGGAGTTCCTTAGAAGGAAACAAGAGCAAGCTGCAGTGACATCTGGTGCACCAAGCCAGATAATCCACTTGATGATTTTAATTTGCCTTCGGGCCCAAGCCATGTGCTTTCTCCATTTGTCCTTGATGAGAAGCACGAAATTGCACAAGCAAAGCTAGTGAGGAAACAACAAATCTAAAAAGAGAAGTAGTTGTGGAAGAATATGCTCTCTATAACTCCTCAACAGCTTGTGACTTCATAGTCCGAGATTCAGCAGCTTTCTGAAGAGTTTCAATGACAGTCAAATCACTTCTGTGGTGTGCGTGACAGGTTCATCACTTCAACCAACAAGGTTGTTGAAGAGCACAATCAGTGTGAGGTAGCCAAGTTTGGCATGCTACCACCCTTGAGTTCTTCAGCTCATCGTCCCTCTACTACACATGCCAGTGAGATTGCACCTTCATCTCCTCCACAAGAGACTGCCAGGCCAACTAAAGAAGTTGTGCCTGAAGAAACTGCCAGGGCGACTGCATCAGTCGTTCCTGAAGAAATTGAACCATCAAGTTCCACAGCAGCAATGCCACCGATGACTTCATCTTTGAAGATAACCACCCTTCCTTCTACATCAATCGAACCCAAATGACTGATAGCCTCATTGGAAAGCAACATCTCATTGACATCCCCTCCTAGTCTACTTCTATCAGAAGGAACCCTGATCAAGTTGAAATCACCCATAATAACCTAGTCTATATCTACATGCATGTGAATGTTGTAAAAACCAATTGATGAACTCCAGTTTATCTTCATGCACAGAAGGACCATATATGTTGGAAAGAATCGAAGATTGATTAGACTGTAAGCTAGTGAACTGTAGTGAAAGTGAGAATCTGTTTTGGGAGATCACTTCCCCCTCACAAAGGAAACCATTTCGAGCCACAAGTAATCAACCAGAGGAAAGAAAATTTATTTATTCTAGGAGGACCAAACTTTATGATATAAGCAATATCAAATATGTGTCTTTTTTTCTCTTGCAAACATAAAATCGAACATGCACTCTCCTCAATTTTCTGTCCTAGTGCAAGCCATTTATCTTCAGAATTGATTCCTCTATTACTCTAGTTCAGTATATTCCATTTTTATTTGTGTTATTCATAGAAAAACATGAGCAAAAACAACTCCTGGCTAGGTTCCATCACCTGACTCCCATGTATGTGACATAACAAGTAGCATAAGTAAGACTCATCATTATCCAACATGGTCCAGTAACAGACAGACATCATATAAAGTGCTTACAAAATATAGAGTACCAAGCATTACAGAGCAGACCATTACAAGCAGAATATTTGTAGCATGGGTTACACTTAGAAGTGCTCCTCCCGAAAACATGAAGATGGCATGCACTACAAAAAAACCACTTATGTGATAATATGTGTTTGTCGTAGTAGGTCATGTTTTCTGTCATGCATGTACATCCATGACGATTTTACGATAGAATCAAGATAGTCATACATGTGCTGTCGTAGAAGTGTTCAATGACAGTACCAAAATTATCATCACGAAAGTGTCCACTTCCATGACGATAAATGGCACGTCATGGAAGTGCTTTCGTCAAGGGTAACCGACACGTGGCATCCATCGTAACGGGTCACAAGCTATCAGGTTCCAGTTTGGATCCGATAACCCGTTAACAGCTCAGACCAATGGGGATTTTCCACATGTAAAATTCCCAATAGCCAGAGGAACCACTCATTGGACGGGAGGCGCCTATGATACGTCAACAGGTTGCACGGCCCAACAGAGGCCCATTCAAGCAAAAAGGCTGGGCCGTTTGACTTGGTCAAAAGGTAGTGGTCGGCCCACAGAAAGCGTGTTAACGGTCTATTCGCATATAGCCCATTTACAGCCCGGTATGACTTATCCGAATTAGGCCCAGTAGCATTACCTGGGCCGTCTAATATGATTCGAGCCCATTGTAACTTCCGGCCCATGTATCGCCCATGACGTCTTTCGGCCCATACGAGCCCCTTTGTAACTCTGGTCCCATTAAAGGCCAGTGGTGAAACTGGCCCATAATGAATATTGTATCGCTTTTATACCCATTAACGGCCCATTATTCCGTTTGGGCCATTTCTAGCCCGTGTTACCCACTACTGCAAGATGCTACTAACGTGACACTACGATTAGAGACCCTTCGAGAAACTGTGTGCGATGCAATAATCACAAACGATGGTGTAAGAGAACCGTCTAAAATGTGCAAAATGTTTGTGATGACGGATGCATCAAACACGATTCAGATTTTAGTTGTGTGTACGATGAAGGGCATACGGTTGATCCAGCAGAACTGTTTGCGATGAGGAAGAACAACAGAGATGGGCAGCCATATCAATGTGTGTGCAATATACGGCATATAGTTCCCTCCGATGAACTGTGTGCTATTAGGGAATGCAACAGAAACGGTCAGCCAGATCAAGGTCTATGTGATATATGGCATACGGTTCACTCGGAAAAACTGTTTTCGATTAGGCAAGAGAACGGAAACAGTTCTTCTTAACAAGAACTGTGTGATATGCGACATTTGCAATCAGCCAAAAGAACACAAACGATTCGTGTGAACTAGATGTGTGTGATACGCATCAAACAGCCCACTCGGATGAACTGATTGGGATGAGAAATTATAACACAGACGGTTATTGTAGTACGTTCGTGTGTGATTCTGTTCGTACAAAAAACTTTGAATAATGCAAACTATTTGCTTGCGGTGGCTAGGAGTATCGCACACGATGCGTCTGCGAGTACTCGTGTGCGATGATTAGTAAGTTACACATAATGAACGGCCGCAAGGGTGATATTCTGATCATGGAGTCCGAGAAGACCGTCATCGGAAGGCCGCCGGCTCAACCTTTTAACATATATTTTATTATAATTGTATGCAAAAGTAGGCCGTGAGTGGTTTGTGCCTTGCTGCATGCGGCATTTTAAATTATCCTGAACATGTAAGACAATTATTAACCGTTGCAATTGTAAATTTGCCTCAACGGTGAGCAGAGCGCACGTAGGGATGCCACGGACCCGCAAAAAAAGAAAAAAAAAGCAGGGACGCCACGGCGAGCAACCACGTGGTTAACCTTGTGGCACCCCGTGGGAGACGCGATGGCGCATCCATAGGACACGATGGTGATATCATTACCGTGTGTGATAGTGGGAAGACACGTACACGTACATCCTAGAACAAGGGCTCAAGTTTCAGGCTTCCGATGCATGGCATATGGTTGATCAGAAAGAACTGTTTGCGATGAGACAGAACAACAAAAACGGGGCTTTGTGGGCCCAGAACCATCAATAAATTTTGACTTTGTTTCTCCTAATATTGCAACTTACAACGCAATAAGTAATTGCAAATCTGTTCACACAGATCCAACTAATATGTGTTCACACCTATCAAACAAATATGTGTTCACATTTAGTACTGGGCTACAAAACTACCCACTCGAAAATTACTTCACAGTTCCTCTCCTCATCACCTACAAAACTGGTCTTTCCTGTCAAGTCGTGCCGCCATGACCAGTAGGAGGAGTTTTGGGTGGGCATATAACTAGGCAGCAAAGACCAAGGCTGTGGAAGCACTAGAGAGGTCACGCCGCGAAGTGGCAACCGCAGCAGAGATGTCCCGGCATGCCGCGGAGCCCTCGAATGAGCTCTCACGGGCACGCGAGGGCTCTCACAAGCGCACTCGCGCATCAGCGATCGCGATAAGCTGGCGTTGCTAAAGTCCTTGGCCGGCGACGATGACATTCTCGCTAGGCTCATTAAGTAGCAGGAGCTAGTCGACGGCTTGATGAAGCTGCTGGAGATCAGCAATGTCTCGGTTGACAAGGCGACCGGCCCCGTCGAGCAACTCATGGGTGACAATGTGAAGCTCCTCAAGGCGCTCACCGAGAAGGAGGAGGAGGCCGCTGACTAGAAGATGCTGCATGACCAGAGCAGTGCCTCGGGGATGACGCTGATAGCGGTCGTCGAGGAACTGATGGGTGACTTGAGGAAGATCCGGACCGAGCGCGATCTAGAGGTGGAGGAATCCATGGCTTCTTTCAAGCAAAGCCGTGAGGAACTGAGGAAGGAGCTGGAGGATGTCATCGCTCGACGATCCATCGAAGAGTAGATACAGTAGTGATCTAGATTGTTGTCTATGATTTCCTTCTTCTCTTGCCCCCGTGTCTTCCGAACTTTGCCGCATGTGGCATTTAAAATTAACCGGAATATGTAAGAAAATTATTATCTGCGCCATTGTAAATTTGTCGTCGTACTATCTATTTCCATTTTACTTGTCGTCGTATTATCCGTTGCCCTGTGTGGAAATTTAAATTAGGCCGGAATACGGGTTGAAAACACGAACAACGCAAATGTTGCCATGGGATCACAACCAAACACCCTCCGTCCACCCCTAAAAAAACCTCCGTCCAGGCGCTTTAATTAACCCATTAATGGCAAAGTTTTGAGCAAGGCAGGCTACGGCTGTTGCATGGAGGTCAAAGAGCTCGCTTCCTGGTGAGCATGGGTGGCTTTGCTGGTCGCACGTGTCCTGTCGAGCCTGCGAAGTGGACAGGATGCACGCGTCCTGTCGAGCTTGCACGGCGGACTGCTCGCACGCGTCCCGTCGAGGCTGCACGGCGGACTTCGCGCGCTCATCCCGTCTAATCAAACAGCGGCACGCACGCCATTGAGTATGGTTAAAAATTGACATGGTTCATATGATACAACCGTTCGTGATATTAGCGTGTCAGCTTATTGTTTGAAAAAGGACTTCGTTGGCTACTAATATGCGCACCTCTTCTCAAACTAGACGATTTTTTTACCACGGCATATATGTGCCATGTCATGAAACCATGCCAAGTTTCATGTTTTTAGGGTGAGTTTTTGATTTACTAGGATTTAAAAACCGAGATTCTCAATGTTTCAGGACGACAACAAGTTTGTAATTCATTCCCATTCCTAAAATGAGACCTAAGCAAGCAACCAATGACACATGTACGATTTCCCACCCATTTTGTGCTTGTAGTTCAAATTTGAATTATGGACTACATTTAATGCGTAGAAATCTTAATTAGTAAAATATACAATGGCCAAACGAACCCTAAACATGCACCCCAAGGACACATGTACGTGTTTTCTAGCCATTTTGGTGCACTCGAGCATGTATTTGTAGTTCAGGTTTGAATTATGGATATTAAATGCCTAGAAAACACAATTAATGAATTAAAAGGGTAAAACGAACCTCGAATAATTTCAAAGTTTAGCGTGAATCTCCCGTTGTTCAATACGTGTTGCGTGTAGAAAAAAATACGAGGCTAGAAGAGGGAGCGATTATCGTTCGGCCGACAAGGGGACACGTTTCCCTATCCAAACCACAAGGGTTCTTGCGACAGGCTCCGGTTTGTAAGAGGTTTGTAATAAAGCTTGGCCCCAATTGGCAATGTTTTTACCACGACATATATGTGCCATGACGTTACACCATGCCACCTTTATTGACTTTTTGGTGAGTTTTGGATTTATGGGGATTTATAAACCAAGATTCCAAATGTTTGAGGATGATCCAAGACGTTGGTCAGGTTGTAATTCGTTCGCATTCCTTGCATGGGACCTAAACATGCACCCAAGGACACATGCATGTATAATTTTCTAGCCATTTTGGTGAACTGGAGCATGTATTTGTACTTTAGATTTGATTATGGACCTTAAATGCCTAGGAAGCTCAATTAGTGTATAAACAGGACAAATGAAACCTGAATAAGTTTAAATTTCAGCATGGATATCATGTCGTTCCATGTTGCCCATAAAAGAAAATACAGGGCGAAAAGAGGGAGCAACTACGTTTCACCACAAGGGGAAAAAATTTCCCTATCGGAACCACCAGGCTTCCTTGAGAAGCTCCGGTTTGTAAGAGGTTTGTAATAAAGCTTGGCCCAAATTGGCAATGTTTTTACCATGACATATATGTGCCATGACGTGACACCATGCCACCTTTGATGACTTTTTGGTGAGTTTTGGATTTTATGGGGATTTAAAACCCGATATTCCAAATGTTTGAGGACGAGCCAGGACGCCGATATGGATGTAATTCGTTCCCTTTCCTGGCATGGGACCTAATTAAACATGCACCCAAGGACACATGCATGTACAATTTTCTAGCCATTTTGGTAGACTTGAGCATGTATTTGTAGTTCAGATTTGAATTATGGACATTAAATGCCTACGAAACTCAATTAGTGTATAAAAAGGCCAAATGAACTCTGAATAAGTTTAAATTTCAGCATGGATATCATGTAGTTCCATGTTGCCCGTAGAAGAAAATACAAGGCGAAAGGAGGCCATGATTACGTTTTGACAAGAAGGGGAACACATTTCCCTATCAGAACCACAAGGCTTGTTGTTGAGAGAAGCTCCGGTTTGTAAGAGGTTTGTAATAAACCTTGGCCCAAATTGGCAATGTTTATACCACGACATATATATGCCATGACGTGACACCATGCCACCTTTGATGACTTTCTGGTGAGTTTTGGATTTTATGGGGATTTAAAACCTGAGAATCCAAATGTTTGAGGATGAGCCAAGATGCTGGCATGGTTGTAAATCGTTCCCATTCCTTGCATGAGACCTATTTTTCTAGCCATTTTGGTGAACTTGAGCATGTATTTGTAGTTCAGATTTAAATTATGGACATTAAATGCCTAGGAAACCCAATTAGTGTATAAGAAGGCCAAATGAACCATGAATAAGTTTAAATTTTGGCATGGATATCATGTAGTTCCATGTTACCCGTTGAAGAAAATACAAGGCGAAAAGAGGTCGTGATTACGTTTCGAAAACAAGGGGAACACGTTTCCCTATCGGAACCACAAGGCTTCTTGTTGAGAGAAGCTCCAATTTTTAAGAGGTTTGTAATAAACCTTGGCCCAAACTGACAATGTTTTTACCACGACATATATGTGGCATGACGTGACACCATGCCACCTTTGATGACTTTCTGCTGAGTTTTGGATTTTATGGGGATTTAAAACACGAGATTTCAAATGTTTGAGGACTAGCCAGGAGGCTAGTACGGTTGTAATTCGTTCCCATTCCAAGCATGGGACCTATTTTTCTAGACATTTTTGTGAACTTGAGCATGTATTTGTAGTTCAGATTTGAATTATGGACATTAAATGCCTATGAAACTCAAATAGTGTATAAAAAGGCCAAACAAACCATGAATAAGTTTAAATTTCTGCATGGATATCATGTAGTTCCATGTTTCCCGTAGAAGAAAATACAAGGTGAAAGGAGGCCGTGATTACATTTCGACAACAAGGGGAACACGTTTCCCTATCGGAACCTCAAGGCCTCTTGTTGGGAGAAGCTCCGGTTTGTAAGAGGTTTGTAATAAAGGTTGGCCCAAATTGGCAATGTTTTTACCATGACATATATGTGCCATTACGTGACACCATGCCACCTTTGATGACTTTCTGGTGAGTTTTGTATTTTATGGGGATTTAAAACCTGAGATTGCAAATGTTTGAGGACGAGCCAGGACACCGATATAGTTGTAATTCGTTCCCATTGTTGGCATGGGACCTAATTAAACATGCACCCAAGGACACATGCATGTACAATTTTTCTAGCCATTTTGGTGAACTTGAGCATGTATTTGTAGTTCAGATTTGGTTTATGGACATTAAATGCCTAGGAAAAAAAATTAGTGTATAAAAAGGCCAAACAAACACTGAATAAGTTTAAATTTCAGCATGGATACAATGTAGTTCCACGTTGCCCGTAGAAGAAAATACAAGGCGAAAAGAGGCCATGATTATGTTTCGACAACAAGGGGAACACGTTTCCCTATCGGAACCACAAGGCTTCTTGTTGAGAGAAGCTCCGATTTGTAAGAGGTTCATAATAAAGCTTGGCCCAAATTGGACAAGTTTTTACAACGACATATATGTGCCATGACGTGACACCATGCCTTCGAAAGAGATTGTCCATTTTGCACAGAAGTGCATCCGGTTTTTGCCTTAACCCTCTCAACTTTTTAGAACATGCTATGCGGGTGAAATGATGATACCATGCCAACTTTCAACCTTTTTAGAGTTCATTTGAAATGTTTTTCAATTTCTGGGTCATTTAGCTCAAAAAATCAATAAATGCATGAAAAATACCAAATGAAGTCAGAAAGGGTTGAAAATTGATGATGTGGCTGTGAATGGTGGATTTTGAACACACAAAAAGTCTGGAGTTCTAATAAGTTCAAAAAAGTGAAATCCCTTTATAATAGATGAGTTTTTGTTCGAAAACCTAATACTTCGAAAGAGATTGTCCATTTTGCACACGAAGTGCATCTAGTTTTTGCCGTAACCCTCTCAACTTTTTAGAACATGCTATGTGGGTGAAATAATGATACCATGCCAACTTTCTATCTTTTCAGAGTTCATTTGAGGTCTATAATAAAGCTTGGCCCAAATTGGACAATGTTTTACCACGACATATATGCGCCATGACGTGACACCATGCCAACTTTCATGACGTGACACCATGCCAACTTTCATGTATAATTTTTCTAGCCATTTTGGTGAACGGGAGCATGTATTTTAAGTTCAGACTTGAATTATGGACATTAAATGCCTAGGAAACTCAATTAGTGTATAAAAAGGCCAAATGAAAGTTGTGTGCCTACCAAACCGTGGCCAATGCCGCCCGCGGTCTGAGTCGTGCATTCTGATTGGCCAGAACCCAAACCCCACGGATCATACATCTACACCGTTGGATGCACCCAGATCGAACGGCAACCTTCAACCCTTTCGACAGCACAGGTAGTACATGGGTAAGCACTGTGCGCATGTGTCGTCTAGCTCACGCTTCCTTCTCTTGTACGTTTTCTAAATAGGCTACCATTTCCCGCCACACCTCTCATCGGTTTCCCGCCACTTCTCCCATCGGTTTCCCGCTACCAGTGTCAGTGCTCATTGAAGGCTAGGCGACGACACACCAGCCATCGTGGACAGTTTCTAAAAGAACAAATGTGCATGATAGGAGGGAGTAGGTCCCATAGGGTGACCAACGTGAGCAAAATGGTGCAGGTACGGGCTTAACAATGTGCGATGCAAGTGCACTATAAAATCAGCACCACCGTGCAAGCGCGAGCAAATGGTGGAGGTACTGGTATAACCGTGTGCGATGCAAGTGCACTGTGAAATCACCACAACTGCGCAAGCATGAGCAAAATGGTGCAGTTGCTGGCTTAACTGTGTGGGATGCAAGTGCGCTGTAAAATCACCACGGCTGTGCAAGCGCGAGCAAAATGGTGCAGGTACTGGCTTAACCGTGTGCGATGCAAGTGCGCTGTAAAATAACCACGACTGCGCAAGTGCGAGAAAATGGTGGAGGTACTGGTTTAGCCGTGTGCGATGCAGGTGCGGTGTGAAATCACCACGACTGTGTGACCGCGAGAAAAATGGTGCAGGTACTGTCTTAACAGTGTGCGATGCAAGTGCGCTGTAAAATCACCACAACTGCGCAAGCTAAAGGAGGGTGAGTTTATTTAGAAATTACGACGAACCGTGTGCGATAGACCAGCTAGCTAGACATATAAAAACAAATTACCCGCCTTGAGTGTTGCAAAAAAGGCGGTTCCGCCACTTTTTGTTATTATCATACACGCATATTCTTATTGGACTATGCGTGATCTTGGCCACTCCCGCCCCGCATCAATTCCTTTACCCAAATTTTAGTAGCCGCCTTACATCAATCGTCGCCCACACTCCTCCAGCACCGACCTTATAGTAAAATTGTAGTAGTCGAGGCATTTGAACCATCACCCTCCCTCGTCCACCACCATCTCCGCCCACCTTTACTAAAAAAATTAGTAGCCATGGAGTATCCTCAAACACCACAACCCCCCCCCCACCACCACAGTCCCCCACCCGCCCCCTCCCCATGAAACCCTAGCTTGCGGCCACCGCCGGCGCCGCCTCCAACCCATGTCGATCTGCCATTCCTCCTAGCTTAGATAATAAAGTTCAGGTTACCTAGCGATTCCCATACCGCGGCCCCACTCCCCGGAGTTTTTAGATGAGGCTTGCGGTGTCCCTTCCCGCCAGATCCACATCCCCTACTCAAGAATGTGATAGCCTAAGCTCGACCACGTATCCTGGGGAGCCCAATGAGTGTTCGGCCAAGAAGTGGTTTATCATGGACTCTCTGGCGGACGTTGGCGAGGTGGCCGTCGTTCGCCCCGACCTGTCGATCTCGGAGCAACACATCATCGCGAAAGCCAGCAAAGACATTGACTACATTGCTATTTCAAAGGCTTCATGTCAGCGGGCTTGCCTATTACTGTATCTCGGGAAAGCTGGCGACGACATCAAGCTCGTCGACAGCGACAGCTTCACGCGGGCCATGTCACAGGTTACGCGGTCCATCCCAAACCCCTCTGGTTCAACTGCAGTCGATCCCTTCGACGGCCCTACCACTGATCTCCTCCGCCAAGAGGTCAAGGATTTGCGATCCCTATACGCCATCGAGCCCATTTTGTCATTTCTGAAGGACACGTTCTACAGCGGCGGCTTGGAATCCTCAATTTCCAAGTTAGATCTCATCGACCATGACCACGACCATGAGGAGGGCACCCACAAAGCTTCTTCCACCATGGGTCTGTGCTCTTTCAACTAGAAGGATCCCATCCATGAAATCTCAGTCAACATCCTATCAGGAAATCTTACGTTTTCTAGCTTGCCAACCTGTACCCTTTGTTGTAGTAGCCCTTGCGGTGCTATAACTGTGTCGTGTTTAATTATTTTAGTTATGCAAAACTGTATTGTTCAATAGGGCTATGTGATGTTTAAGTATGAATTGTCCACTTTAGTTTCACGAATGGCTATATTTGGTTCTTTATAGTGAGTAGATGCCTTGTTTATCTGTGTTAGGTTGTTAGGTTGGTTGCAGTGAGCATTTTTCCAGTTATCGAGCCGATGCCTTGTTTAAATGTATTTTGTCTTAGTTTGGTGCAGTGAGCATTTGTCCAGTTATCAAGCAAATGCCTTGTATATTGGTTGTTAGGTTGGTTTTTTAGCATTTGTCCAGTTTTCAAGAAGATGCATTGTTTATGTGTGTTTGCTTGTTAGGTTAGTTGCAGTGAGCATTTGTCCAGTTTTCAAGCATATGCCCTGTTTATCTATATTTGCTTGTTAGGTTGGTTCTAGTGAGACTCTGTCCAGTTTTCAATGGCTATATTTGGTTGTTATACTGATCATTTATGCCTTGTTTATTTCAGTCATTCACAATGTGTTGTTCATTATGTGCAAGTCGGAACTGTCCCGCTGGACTGCATAAAAAATAGTTTGAATGGCTATATTTGGTTCCAGTTATGCCTGGTGTAGTTAACACATACCCTGTCTTTCAATTTTACACATTTATCCAGTGATGTTTAAGCATTACCTACGTTCTATTCATTTTCAACAATACCAATTTAATTGCAATATTTGATGGTTGTTAAGCCTGCTGTCGGTAACATTGCCTTCCATTTTATATATGCTTTAATAGCATGCTGAAACCAACACATTCAAGCTATCATTTGGAGATGATATTGTTTACCTTTGCTATATTTGTTTGATGTTAAGGTTGACGTACTTATCATGCCTTTCCACTACTTATGCAGGACAACAACGGGAGTGGCCTCCATTTTTGACCGAGGTTAGCTTCATCCATCGCTTGTAATCCCCTGTCGTTCCATCATGTAGTGCATATAGATCCAGGCCTGGACACTTGTTAGCTTCTGATATAGACTTGTTGCTTGTAGGTACATATGCCCTTGGCAAGGATCTACGCATCGACCCTTTTTGTGTATGGGGCAATGAGTTATTCATGAACAAGCATCAAGTGAGGAAATTGATAAGGATTATTAGCAAAAAGATACGAATGGTGGCAAGCAAATTATTTGTTTATGCTCTATCCAACACAACAGTCAGCTATAGGATCGTAACCAGAAACTCTGCAACCTTCTCTTTTTACTACACATAATAGTTGTTAGACAACAATGTCTGAATCTTTTTCATTCGCAGTGGTTCCTGAAGCAGTTCACTCAAGATTACCTCGCAAAGTACATGATTGGTGGACACACAATGAAGGTTAAAGTATTTCATCTAGACTACAATGAGCGTCGAGAAGTCGTAATGAACACAGTGAAGGATGGACGGGCAGCCATGACAAGGGGTTGGCCTAGAGTCATGCGCACATTACGCATGGAGGAGGGAACAATATGGGCATTCTTCTTTTGCTTCGCCAGCAACCAGAATGTCTTTCACCTCTCTCTTTATAGTCTTTAATACAACCGTGGTTCATCATTCTTTACTTGGTGCTTCTGTAGTTCTTCAGTATATGTACCTGTGCATCGAATTATGCATTCGTGGTTGAACCAATATTTGTAATAAACCTGGTTGGATATGAAATAAGTGATTGCCTACTTTCAAATTCAAAAGGTGATTTTTAAATTAGGTATTGACTAGGGATTAATTATGGATTACACTGCACATGATTTGCAAAAGCGAAACGTCTGCGATAGACGTGGAGATCAGACACGTTTCTAGGATCCACTACATGTGCACTCAGTCTCCACCGCACACACGATCAGCCAGGAAAAAACATGTGCGATCAATCTGCACTACACACACGATCCGCCAAGAAAAAATGTGTGCAATTAACAACAACATCCCACATAGTTCTTTCTTATTAAATGTTTGCGATAGTCACCTTATCACACACTCTTCGAAATTATTGACTGTTTGTGATGTTGTGCGCATCGCAAACGTTTGGTACTTCTTGGATTAACTGTGTGGGTTGTACATACTAACAGAAACGTATTCCTTGGATGGACTGTGTGGAATGTACATAAGAACGGAAACGTTAGCGGGGGCTGACTGTGTGGGATGAACTTACGACCGGAAAGATTTCGCCTGTATAATTGTATTTTTTTAGCACTACTGTATGTATAACCGTATTTGCTCGCCCGCCACACGCACACGACCTCATTTTGTCGAGCGTGTGTGCCAGGAGGGCATATCCCTGACGGTTTTTGGGTCGTGTGGGAAGGGCCCCCCTATCGCCCACACTCACTTGGCGACCGTTCCAAATGCCATCATGGAAAGAGGTTTAAAACCGTTTGTATAGCACCGACGCGTACTAGTGACCTTTCGGCCTTATGAGGGCCCATTTATTCTTGGGCCCATTTCCAGCATTTTATTACTGATGGTCCGTTACTAGCCTATTCCGCTTGTGGGCCAAAATCAGCCCGTAGTTACAGTCGGCTATTTGTGGCCCGTTAATCTTTCGGGATGTTTGCATAGCGTCGTCAAATACGGCCCATTAACGACCCGTGATGCCTATCAATAAAATTAAGCCCGTTATACATTTCAGCCTGTTAACGACATGTTATGATCGGAACATAAACAAACAATTTCCACTCTAGCCCGTTTACGACCCATTTTGCGGACCGTTATTGGTCTACGAATAGTACGCCCATGTTTGGCCAATCGCTCATACGGTCTGTAGAAGGCCCATTGACTATACGACCCGTAGAAGGCCCATTGATTATACAACCCATAGAAGGCCCATGGATCCTACGGCCCATAGGAGGCCCATGGGCACTACAGCAGGTAGCAGGACCATGGTTTGCCCATGGTTATTGTGGCCTAGTCATAAAAAATAGGTTATAATGGCCAATAGAAATGCGGAAAAAGAACTACAATGACTACAAGCAAACAACTAAACAAGACAATAAGGAAATAAATAAGCAAGCAACTAACGCTAGGCTATTATGGCTATTACATGTATTACATCCACTAGTCATCAAAGTTCACTACCAGTGCAAATATAGGGAACAAAGCAGCATATTACATACACTGGCCGTCTGAATTGGCCACCAGTGCAAATAAACGCTGCAATAAGACAATTCCATAACTGAAACAACTTCATAGGAGCTCAAGAAACGTTATCCTAGTTATCCACCATGCTAGCAATAAGCTTAGCAAGCTTATTAGCTTTCTCCTGTTTGGCGCTAAAATCTTCCAACGCTTGCTGTTGCACCCGAAAGTATGGATCTGAATTCTCTAGGGACTTCCGCAGTCCTTCGACTTCTTGTCGCAGCACAACTGATCGATGTCTTTCAGCTTGTAGTCGAGACTCAAGAAACCAAACTAATTCAGACAATGAGTTCTAAGAGCTTGTGCCAAAAGTATGGCCGGTAACTCGAACACTACACCAAGACAGGACTTTGGGGTTGTCTCACTATCTTCAAGATAGTTTTCCTTAGCTGTTTTATCAATTATGTTGGAGACCAACAAGGATGTCTCACTATCTTGAACCTTATCTGCATTACTTCCTTTACCATTGCTTGATAAGGTACTCTTCCGCAATATTCTGCCAGCATTCTAAAAGAAGAAACAAGCAGACACATAACATGTTTAGCATGTAGTATATGAAACTCATTTTGGTGAACTAGTTCAGTAGTAAGGTGGACATAATTAAACTACCAAGTCTTCTATTGCCAAGTAGTACATAATAAAATCATCAAATAAACATATATCTATGTCCTATGGTCACTGCATTGTCTTGCCAAAAAAATAGAGACACGGTTCAAATCATATCAGTTCAAGAAAAAGCAACATTGAAAGAATACAAAGTGTGGGAAACAATACGGCACAACAAGATTTTAGATGGGTACCACGGGTATACATGTCAACAACACTATTGGCTCTGTTGTGATGCCCGTAATGTGCATGATATGAGCAGTCAACTGTATACACAATTGAAATTAAAGTCACCATAGCTATTTAGAAGAGCAAACCTGTTAAAGAAACATGCTTAAATATACCTATTGTGCCATTGGAGTTTTGATTGGATCCTTCAATTTAACAATAAGTCAGTATGAGTAAATACAGTGATACAAGAGCAAAGTAGTATGCACCATAGCAACGGAATCTTAAATGAGAATAGTTGTTCTTCAGGTTTAAGCACTTGTTCTACATGAATAGAGTACATTAAGACGTAGGCATATAATACTTAAAAATAAAAAATGAGCTCATAGACCTTACAACATTCTTCGTTCGGGACCAGTACAGAACAAGGCTTTCCCAGTCATCATCAGTAAATGTGTCTTAGGAGAATGTAAAGGAATTTGATGAGTTTCTTTGCCAGTGAAGTATGTTTCTTTAGGTAAATTCGATACTTCCACCAAGCATTCCTGAAGATAGCAGAGGTATTAGCACAGGTTACCTCATCCTCAGTCCCCAAATCGGCCCTTCTCTATAGAGAAAAATGGGAACATTTGATGTATTATAACCAGCATGGAGGTAGAATGTATGGGACAAAGCAAAGTAATTTCTGTGAATAACATTACTTACACATAACTCTTGGATGAGCACCTGCAACTGGCATTTTCCTTCATCTTCAGTATAATATTTCCATGATGGGAAGATATGCACATAGGATTTAACATCAAATGCTATAGATGCTAAACTACGAATGGCTGGTCGTGCTTCATCCACAGGAATAGGTGTACTAATTGCTGGAGTTGGGGTTCGCCGTGGTAGTACTGACGCTTTGGGCACTGGAGCTGCCTTACTAACTGCTCTTGTTTGGGAGCTCTGTGGTGGAAATGGTGCTGTGTCAACTGGAACTGGGTTACTATCTGCTAGGTTTGGGGTTAGATTGGGTGAAGCTGGTTCTTTGTCCATCACAGTAGGGGTACAATTTGTAGGAGTCTGGGTTATGTGTGGTAGGGCTGGTTCTCGCGCATGTACAACCATGGTGCTATCTCCACCAAGAGGTAGCACTGTTTTATTTGAAGACCGTGTTTTTCCTATGCTAGATACTGCCATCACCCGCTCCAGTTTGAATGGCCGATAAACAAGAAACATAGTTGAATGTACAAACCTTGTATGAGGGACAGATGCAATGTGGAAAAAAGAGGGCATGAAATGGTTCACATGTATATTGTTTAACTAAAAAGGATAACATGACATAATTTCACATATATGATGTCTATCTAAACTGGATATCATAGCATGACATAATTCAAAGATATGATGACTAACTGAACAGGATGGCATGAGATAATTATATAATATATTTAGTAAACATGTTTGCATGACATAATTCACATACATGTTACCTAAGTAATCAGAACACATGATTTAATTCACATATGTGATTTATATACTAAGTAGAGGGCATTCGCATATATGATGTCTGAACTAAGAATATGGTGTTGGATATTGTGTATATGATGTCTAAACTATGCAATGCAAGACACGATATGCATGATATGAGCAGTATAACCATGCCAAGTTAGAGCATACACCTTGCTGGGGAATAGGACTGGTGATCTGTCTCTGAATCCATCTCTAAGGAGCTATCAGGACCCAGCAAGAGATCTGCTTCGACAGGTAGCACTATTTGCTCTAAAGACCTTGTTTTCACTCCAGATTTGTCAATCACCCACTCAAATGGCTGATTCACAGGAAGAGTAGTTAAATTTACAAATATTGTTGGCAAATGAAAATGTAATGAAGAAAAAGATTGGCAATATATCATTCAAATATATGATGCCTGGTTAAATAGGATTGGCATTGCATATTTCACATATATTATGGCTGGCTAAAAGAGATGAGATTGCGTAATTCACATATATGATATAGAAACTAAACAGGTGGCACTACAAAACATGTCTAAACTAAGCAGATGACATATATGATGTCGTAAGTAGGCACTGCATGGCAACATATGCATGATATGACCAACATCATCATGTCAAGTTACTGTTCTTGCACACACACACACCCTCAACACCCAAGCCCTTCCTGTACCTACCCATGGAAAACCTCATCTACAAGGCTGCAGTGCATGTCCCCTCTCCCACCAGTGCCTACATGCCCAGCACGAAGCCGAAGCCGCCATGGCTGAAAGCTCCCGAGCTACCGGGCCTTGCTCATGCCGCCGTTGCTGCACGCACGCGCGCAAGAACCCAGCCAGTTTCCACACCCCGCTGCATCTTTGCATCCACAAGGTCGCTGCCTTACTGATCACACATCAATGGCGGCGAGTAGCACCATTCGTTCATTGAAAACAAGGCTTTGTCATTCATTCTGTTCAAATCGAGCAGACCCGCTACTTTGTCACAGACACTACATCTTCAATCCGTAAACTAATGAATTCATCCTGGTGTATCTCGATGATATCCTGGTTTTCTCCAAGAATAGAAAGGATCATGCTAAACATTTGCGATTGGTGCTCGACAAGCTCACAGAGCATCAATTCTACGCAAAATTCTCTAAGTTTGAATTCTGGCTTGATGAAGTTCTTTACATTGGATCACAATCATGCCATCTAACTACTAATTTTATATCCATGCCATGATTTGTTTTGTAGTGAGTGAAACAAGCTTGCAAACATGCCTACTCAAATATGTGTTGCCATGCCTTGTTATTTCACCAAGTCTGAAACTGCTTATATGACTTTCCATTTTTCTTTGATGCTATCAACTTATCTCTATGTTTCTAGAACATGTTAAGTGAGGGAGTTTGTCAAGTGCATCTAGTACAAGCCTGCCATGCTCATATTTGCCATGAAAAGTTCCTGTTTCATGTAGTTTGCTAGATCTAAACATTGCATCATGAATCTGTTTTGATGATGATCTAGTGAGTTTTAGAAATAGATCAATAATCATGTTTTGTAGTCCATGTTATGTACTCTTATTCCATGTCATTTGTTTGCATGTTTAAGTTCTGCATCATAACTAAGTGTTGCATCTAAAGTACCATGTTGCTGTTATGGTCAGTTTTGCATTGCATATTGTTTTGCTCACTGTGTGAGTTCCGTGCATCCGTTTTCGATGATCTTTATATAGATTTAAACCGAAATCTTCCAATATTTCCAGTGGAATGTTTGGTTTACCAAGATTCTACCCATATCCCTTTTTCTTCACTGCTTCCTTCCCGTTGACATATCCCTTGTTCCGGTAGGACCGTAGCTCAGTGCATAACGATCCTCATATGCATTCATGATAGAGTTGCATGAAGTATATGTTTTTGCCATGCCTTGTTTGTTTATTGTAAGCTTGTGCTTCTTTTGGGTAGTTTCAAGAGACGAGTTCGGGTCCGAGGCCCATGTCGAGTACGTTCACGAGGACCAAGGTTTCGATACCTTTGAGGACAATCCAGGCAAGATGACCATTATCCCCGATATCACCACTATCTTTTCTTGCTAGTTGTTCGTTGCTATCGCTATCTCGCGCTACCCGCCACTTGCTTATCAAGCCCCCCATGTTGCCATGAAAAACCTCTAACCCACCTTCATGGATTTCTTTGCCTCTTGCATATTTTCTGGACTGAGAAATAGAACACCCCTTTTCTTTGGAGTTGGTTTAGGAGTTGGCTCAGGAAGTGTCCAATTGTTCTCATTAGTCAACATATTATTCAATAGCAATTTAGCTTTATTGACTGTTCTTTCCCTGAAAACACAAACAACACAACTATCCAAGTGGTCCTTGGAAGCATCGGTTAGTCCATTATAAAAGATATCAAGTATTTCATTTTTCTTAAGAGGATGATCAGGCAAAGCATTAAGTAATCGGAGAAGCCTCCCCCAAGCTTGTGGGAGACTCCCTTCTTCAATTTGCACAAAATTATATATTTTCCTCAAGGTAGCTTGTTTCTTATGAGCAGGGAAATATTTAGCAGAGAAGTAATAAGTCATATCCTAGGGACTACGCACACAACCAGGATCAAGAGAATTAAACCAAGTTTTAGCATCACCCTTTAGCGAGAACGGAAATATCTTAAGGATATATTAGTAGCGAGATTTCTCATCATTGGTGAACAGGGTGGCTATATCATTTAACTTAGTGAGATGTGCCAACACAGTTTCAGATTCATAGCCATAAAAAGGATCAGATTCAACCAAAGTAATTATCTCAGGATCGACAGAGAAAATCACAATCCTTATCAGTAACAAAGATAGGTGAAGTAGCAAAAGCACGCTCATATTTCATTCTAGCATTCAGAGATTTCTATTTTAGTTTAGCTAATAACTTCTTAAGATCAGATCTATCATTGCAAGTAAGAAAATCTATAGCAGTTTCTTCATCCACAACATAACCCTCAGGAACAACAGACAATTCATATTTAGGGGGTGAACCTTCATCATCACTATTTTCAATAATATCAGTTTCAAGAATTTCATTCTCTCTAACCCTAGTCAGTTGTTCATCAAAATATTCACCTAATGGCACAGTAATATCAAGCATAGAAGTAGTTTCATCATAAGTATCATGCATAGTAGAATTGGCATCATCAATAACAGGCGACCTATCAGAATTAATGGCAGAAGCAGGTTGAGGTGTCGCAAGTTTACTCATAACAGAAGGAGAATCAAGTCCAGAGCTAGATGGCAGTTCCTTACCTCCCCCTCATAGTTGAGGGATAAATCTTAGTTATTTCATCTTTCAAGTTCTTCATAGTGACCAACAAATATAAATCCCAAGTGACTCAACGAATAGAGCTATGCTCCCCGGCAACGGCGCCACAAAATAGTCTTGATAACCCACAAGTATAGAGGATCACAACAGTTTTCAAGGGTAGAGTATTCAACCCAAATTTATTGATTCGACACAAGGGGAGCCAAAGAATATTCTCAAGTATTAGCAGTTGAGTTGTCAATTCAACCACACCTAGATAACTTAGTATCTGCAGCAAATTATTTAGTAGCAAAGTAATATGGAAGTAACAATAACAGTAGCAAAAGTAATAGTAGCAGTTTTGTAGTAATTGTAACAGCAGCAACGGTAAAGTAACTAAGCAAAGATCAATATGTGAAAAGCTCATAGGCATTGGATCAGTGATGGATAATTATGTCGGATGCGATTCCTCGTGTTATAGTTATAACATAGGGTGACACAGAACTAGCTCCAGTTCATCAATGTAATGTAGGCATGTATTCCGAATATAGTCAAACGTGCTTATGGAAAAGAACTTGCATGACATCTTTTGTCCTACCCTCCCGTGGCAGCGGGGTCCTAATGGAAACTAAGGGATATTATGGCCTCCTTTTAATAGAGTACCAGACCAAAGCATTAACACTTAGTGAATACATGAACTCCTCAAACTATAGTCATCACCGAGAAGTATCCCGATTATTGTCACTTCGGGCTTGTCTGATCATAACACATAATAGGCGACTATACACTTGCAAGATAGGATCAAGAACTCACATATATTCATGAAAACATAATAGGTTCAGATATGAAATCATGGCACTGGGGCCCTAGTGACAAGCATTAAGCATAGCAAAGTCATAGCAACATCAATCTCAGAACATAGTGGATACTAGGGATCAAACCCTAACAAAACTAACTTGATTACATGGTAAATCTCATCCAACCCATCACTGTCCAGCAAGCCTACGATGGAATTACTCACGCATGGAGGTGAGGATCATGAAATTGGTGATGGAGGATGGTTATTGATGACGACGGCAGCGAATCCCCCTCTCCGGAGCCCTGAACGGACTCCAGATCAGCCCTACCAAGAGAGTTTAGGGCTTGGCGGCAGCTTTGTATCGTAAAACACGATGAATCTTTCTCTCTGATTTTTTTTTCCGCGAACGTGAATATATGGAGTTGGAGTTGAGGTCGGTGGAGGTCTAGGGGGCCCTCGAGGCAGGGGCACGCCCCCCACCATCGTGGATAGGGTGTGGGCCCCCCTGGTGCTGATTCTTTCGCCAGTATTTTTTATTAATTCCAAAAAGTTGCTCCGTGGGTTTTCAGGTCATTCCAAGAACTTTTATTTCTGCACAAAAATAACACCATGGTAGTTCTACTGAAAACAGCGTCAATCCGGGTTAGTTCCATTTAAATCATGCAAGTTAGAGTGCAAAACAAGGGCAAAAGTGTTTGGAAAAGTACATACGACGGAGACGTATCAACTCCCCCAAGCTTAAACCTTTGCTTGTCCTCAAGCAATTGAGTTGACAAACTGAAAGTGATAAAGAAAAACTTTTACAAACTCTGTTTTCTCTTGTTGTTGTATGTGTAAAGCCAGCATTCAAGTTTTTACCAAAGATTATGAACTAACCATATTCACAATAACACTTAGGTCTCATGTTTACTCATATCAATGGCATAATCAACTAGCGAGCAATAATAATAGAACTCGGATGACAACACTTTCTCAAAGCAATCATAATATGATACAACAAAATGGTATCTCACCAGCCCTTTCCAAGACCGCAAAACATAAATGCAGAGCACCTTTAAAGATCAAGGACTAACTAAACATTGTAATTCATGGTAAAAGAGATCCAGTCATAGTGATACCCAATATAAATTAATAGTAATGCATGCAAATGACAACGGTGCACTCCAGCGGGTGATTTTTAATAAGAGGGTGATGACTCAACATAAAAGTAAATAGATAGGCCCTTCACAGAGGGAAGCAGGGATTTGTAGAGGTGCTAGAGCTTGATTTTGAAATAGAGATAAATAACATTTTGAGCGGTATACTTTCACTGTCAACAGAACAACTAAGAGATCTCCATATCTTCCATGCTACACACATTATATGCGGTTCCCAAACAGAATGGTAAAGTATATACTCCCCCACCACCAACAAACATCAATCCATGGCTTGCCCGAAACAACGGGTGCCTCCAACTAACAACAATCCTGGGGGAGTTTTGTTTGCAATTGTTTTGATTTGATTTGAGCATGGGACTGGGCATCTCGGTGACCAACCATTTTCTCTTGAATGAGGAGCGAAGTCCACTCCTCTTGAGAATAACCCTCCTAACATGGAAGATATAGACATCCCTAGTTGATACATGAGTTGTTCGAGAATATAAAACAGAATTTCATTTGAAGGTTTAGAGTTTGGCACATACAAATTTACTTGGAACGGCAGGTAGATACCGCATATAGGAAGGTATGTTGGACTCATATGAAATAACTTTGGGGTTTATGGAGTTTGGATGCACTAGCAATATTCCCGCTTAGTACAGGTTAAGGCTAGTAAGAGACTGGGAAGAAACCAACTAGAGAGCGACACCAGTCATGAACATGCATTAAAATTGATCAACACTAAGTGCAAGCATGAGTAGGATATAATCCACCATGAACATAAATATCGTGAAGGCTATGTTGATTTTGTTTCAACTACATGCGTGAACATGTGCCAAGTCAAGTCACTCGAATCATTCAAAGGAGGATACCACCCTATCATACCACATCACAACCATTTTAATGGCATGTTGGCACACAAGGTAAACCATTATAAGCTCCTAGCTAATTAAGCATGGCATAAGAAACTATAATCTCTAATTTTCATTGCAAACATGTTCATTCATAATAGGCTGAATCTGGAACAATGAACTAATCATATTTACAAAAACAAGAGTGGTCGAGTTCATACCAGCTTATCTCATCTCAATCAGTCCATCATATATCGTCATTATTGCCTTTCACTTGCATGACCGAACAGTGTGGATCATAATAATAGTGCATGTGCATTGGACTAAGCTAGAATCTGCAAGCATTCAATTCAAGGGAGAAGGCAAGCTAATATGGGCTCTTGGTTAAATTAACAATAATGCATATAAGAGCCACTCAACATTTTCATCATGGTCTTCTCCTCTCGACCGCCAAAGGAAAGAAAAGAAATAAAATTATTTACACGGGAAAGCTCCCAACAAGCAAAAGAAAAACGAGAAATCTTTTTTGGTTTTCTTTTAATTACAACTACTACAAGCATGAAAAGTAAACAAGCTAAAAGCTACAACTATTTTTTTTGTGTTTTCTTAAGGTTATTAAAACACACAAGAAGAAAGCTAGAAAAAATAAAATAAACTAGCATTGATAGTACAATGAAAAAGTATGAGCACCGACAACTAGAATGAGTGTGTGAACATGAATGTAATGTCGGTGAGAAATACGTACTCCCCCACCCTTAGGATTTTTGCCTAAGTTGGTCTATGCCCATGGACGTCCTGGTGGATATCCGAAGTTCTAACTGGGGTCGTACTGAGATGCAGCAGCCATTGCATCATGAACTGCAGCTTGGAGGCGAGTTGCCTCCGTCCTCCTCTCATACTCGTTCGCCTCCTCGCTGGTTATAATTGTTGGGGAACGTAGTAATTTCAAAACAATTCCTATGCACATGCAAGATCATGGTGATGCATAGCAACGAGAGGGGAGAGTGTTGTCCACGTACCCTCGTAGACCAAAAGTGGAAGCGTTAGAACAACACGGTTGATGTAGTCGTACGTCTTCACAGCCCTACTGATCAAGCACCGAAACTACGGCACCTCCGGGTTCTAGCACATGTTCAGCTTGATGATGATCCCCGGACTCCGATCCAGCAGAATGTCGGGGAAGAGTTCCGTCAGCACGACGGCGTGGTGACGATCTTGATGTTCTACCGTCGCAGGGCTTCGCCTAAGCACCGCTACAATATTATCGAGGACTATGGTGGAGGGGGGCACCGCACATGGCTAAGAGATCAAGAGATCAATTGTCGTGTCTATGGGGTGCCCCCCTGCCCCCGTATATAAAGGAGCAAGGGGGAGGCGGCCGGCCAAGGTGGAGGGCATGCCAAGGGGGAGTCCTACTCCCACCAGGAGTAGGACTCCTCCTTTCCTTGTTGGAGTAGGAGATAAGGAAAGAGGGGGAGAGGGAGAAGGAAAAGGGGGCTGCACCCCTTGTCCAATTCGGACCAGAGGGGGGGGCGCAAGCCTCCATCCTTTTGGCCTCTCTCCTCTATTCCCGTATGGCCCAATAAGCCCATATACTCCCCGGCGAATTCCTGTAACTCTCCGATACTCTGAAAAATACCCGAATCACTCGGAACCTTTCCGAAGTCCGAATATAGTCGTCCAATATATCGATCTTTACGTCTCGACCATTTCGAGACTCCTCGTCATGTCCCCGATCTCAACCGGGACTCCGAACTCCTTCGGTACATCAAAACTCATAAACTCATAATATAACTGTCATCGAAACCTTAAGCGTGCGGACCCTACGGGTTCGAGAACTACGTAGACATGACCAAGACACGTTTCCGGTCAATAACCAATAGCGAAACCTGGATGCTCATATTAGCTCCTACATATTCTACGAAGATCTTTATCGGTCAAACCGCATAACAACATACGTTGTTCCCTTTGTCATTGGTATGTTACTGCCCGAGTTTCGATAGTCGGTATCTCAATACCTAGTTCAATCGCGTTACTGGCAAGTCTCTTTACTCATTACGTAATGCATCATTCCATAACTAACTCATTAGCTACATTGCTTGCAAGGCTTATAGTGATGTTCATTACCGAGAGGGCCCAGAGATACCTCTCCGACAATCGGAGTGACAAAACCTAATCTCTAAATATGCCAACTCAACATGTACCTTTGGAGACACCTGTAGAGCTCCTTTATAATCACCCAGTTACGTTGTGACGTTTGGTAGCACACAAAGTGTTCCTCCGATAAACGGGAGTTGCATAATCTCATAGTTATAGGAACTTGTATAAGTCATGAAGAAACCAATAGCAGCATACTAAATGATCAAGTGCTAAGCTAATGGAATGGGTCAAGTCAATCACATCATTCTCCTAATGATGTGATCCCGTTAATCAAATGTCAACTCATGTCTATGGTTAGGAAACTTAACCATTTTTGATTCACGAGCTAGTCAAGTAGAGGCATACTAGTGACACTATGTTTGTCTATGTATTCACACATGTATTATGTTTCCGGTTAATACAATTCTAGCATGAATAATAAACATTTATCATGAAATAAGGAAATAAAAAATAACTTTATTATTGCCTCTAGGGCATATTTCCTTCAGTCTCCCACTTGCACTAGAGTCAATAATCTAGTTCACATCGCCATGTGATTTAACACCAATATTCATATCTGTATATGATTAACACCCATAGTTCACATCATCATGTGACCAACACCCAAAGGGTTTACTAGAGTCAATAATCTAGTTCACATCGCTATGTGATTAACACCCAAAGAGTACTAAGGTGTGATCATGTTTTGTTCGTGAGAGAAGCTTAGTCAATGGGTCTATCACATTCAGAGCCATATGTATTTTGCAAATATTCTATGTCTACAATGCTCTGCATGGAGCTACTCTAGCTAATTGCTCCCACTTTCAATATGTATGCAGATTGAGACCTAGAGTCATCTAGATCGGTGTGAAAGCTTGCACCGATGTAACTCTTTACGATGGGCTCTTTTATCACCTCCATAATCGAGAAATATTTCCTTAGTCATCACTAAGGATATTCTTGACTAATGTCCAGTGATCTACTCCTAGATCACTATTGTACTCCCTTGCCAAATTTAGAGCAAGGTATACAATAGGTCTGATACACAGCATATCATACTTTATAGAACCTATGACTGAGGCATAGGGAATGACTTTCATTCTCTTTTCTATTTTCTGCCGTGGTCGGGATTTGAGTCTTACTCAATTTCACACCTTTGTAACACAGGCAAGAACTCTTTCTTTGACTGTTCCATTTTGAACTATTTCAAAATATTGACAAGGAATGTAATTATTGAAAAACTTATCAAGCTTCTTGATCTATCTCAATAGATCTTGATTCTCAATATGTAAGTAGCTTTACTGAGGTCTTTCTTTTAAAGAACTCCTTTCAAATACTCCTTTATGCTTTCCAGAAAAATTCTACATCATTTTTGATCAACAATATGTTACTCACATATATTTATCAGAAAGGCGGTAGTGCTCCCACTCACTTTATTGTAAATATAGGCTTCACCGCAAGTCTATATAAAACTATATGCTTTGATCAACTTATCAAAGCATATATTCCAACTCTGAGATGCTTGCACCAGTCCATAGATGCATCGCTGGAGTTTGCACATTTTGTTAGCACCTTTAGGATTAACAAAACCTTCTGGTTGCATCATATACAACTCTTCTTTAAGAAAACCATTAAGGAATTCCGTTTTGACATCCATTTGCCAGATTACATAAAATGTGGCAATTGATAACATGATTCGAACAGACTTAAGCATCGCTACAGTTGAGAAAATCTCATTGTTGTCAACTCCTTGTACTTGTCGAAAAACTTTTTGCGACAAGTCGAGCTTTTTAGATAGTAACACTACTATCAATGTATGTCTTCCTGTTGAAGATCCATTTATACAATATGGCTTGCCGATCATCGGGCAACTCCACCAAAGTCCACACTTTGTTCTCATACATGGATCCCATCTCAGATTTCATGGCCTCAAGCCATTTCGCGGAATCTGGGCTAATCATCACTTCCTCATAGTTCGTAGGTTCATCATGGTCTAGTAACACGACTTCCAGAACAGGATTACCGTATCACTCTGGTGTGGACTGTACTTTAGAAGACCTACAAGGTTTTGTAGTAACTTAATCTGAAGTTTCATGATCATCATCATTAGCTTCCTCACTAATTGGTGTAGGAATCACTGGAACTTATTTCTGTGATGAACTAGTTTCCAATTCAGGACAAGGTACAAATTACCTTATCAAGCTCTACTTTCCTCCCACTCACTTCTTACGAGAGAAACTCCTTCTCTATAAAGGATCCATTCTTAGCAATGAATATTTTGCCTTCGGATCTGTGATAGAAGGTGTACCCAACAGTTTCCTTTGGGTATTCTTTGAAGACGCACTTCTCCGATTTGGGTTCGAGCTTATCAGGTTGAAACCTTTTTCACATAAGCATCGCAACTCCAAACTTTAAGAAACGACAGCTTAGGTTTACTGCTAAACCATAGTTCATATGGTGTCATCTCAACGGATTTAGATGGTGCCCTATTAAAGTGAATGCAGCTATCTCTAATGCATAACACCAAAACGATAGTGGTAAATCGGTAAGATACATCATAGATCGCACCATATCCAATAAAGTGCGGTTACGATGTTCGGACACACCATTACGCTGTGGTGTTCCATGTGGCGTGAATTGTGAAACTATTCCACATTGTTTAAAATGAAGGCCAAACTCGTAACTCAAATATTCTTCTCTACGATTATATTGTAGAAACTTTATTTTCTTGTTACGCCACTCTGAAATTCTTTGAACTTTTCAAATGTTTTAGACTTGTGCTTCATCAAGTAGATATACGCATATCTGCTCAAATCTTTTGTGAAGGTCAGAAAATAACGATACCCGCCACGAGCATCAACACTCATTGGACCGCATACATCGGTATGTATTATTTCCAACAAGTTAGTAGCTCATTCCATTGTTCCGAAGAACGGAGTTTTTAGTCATCTTGCCAAAAAAGCACGGTTCGCAAGCATCAAATGATTCATAACCAAGTGATTCCGAAAATCCATCTTTATGGAGTTTCTTCATGCGCTTTACACCGATATGACCCAAACGGCAGCGCCACAAATAAGTTGCACTATCATTATTAACTTTGCATCTTTTGGCATCAACATTATGAATATGTGTATCACTATGATCAAGATTCAATAAACCATCACCATTGGGTGTATGACCATAGAAGGTTTTATTCATGTAAACAGAATAACAATTTATTCTCTATCTTAGATGAATAATCGTATCGCAATAAACATTATCTTATCATATTTATGCTCAACGCAAACACCAAATAACATTTATTTGGTTTTAACTCTAATCTTGAAAATATAGGGAGTGTGTGATGATGATCATATCAATCTTGGAACTACTTCCAACACTCACCGTCACTTCCCCCTCAACTAGTCTCTGTTTATTTTGTAACTCCTATTTCGAGTTACTAATCTCAGCAACCGAACAAGTATCAAATACTCAGGGGTTACTATAAACACTAGTAAGGCATACATCAATAACCTATATATCAAATATACCCTTGTTCAATTTGCCATCCTTCTTATCCACCAAATATTCAGGGAATTTCCGCTTCCAGTGACCATTTCCTTTGAAGTGTAAGCACTCAGTTTCAGGCTTTGGTCTAGCTTTGGGCTTCTTCGCAGTAGTGACAACTTTCTTGTCATTCTACTTGAAGTTCCCTTTCTTTCCCTTTGCCCTTCCCTTGAAACTAGTGGTCTTGTGAATCATCAACACTTGATGCTCTTTCTTGATTTCTACCTTCGTCGATTTCAACATCACGAAGAGCTCGAGAATCGTTTTCATCGTCCCTTGCATACTATAGTTCATCGCGAAGTTCTAGTAACTTGGTGATGGTGACTAGAGAACTCTGTCAATCACTATCTTATTTGGAAGATTAACTCCCACTTGATTCTCCTCCATCTTTTAGCTATAGAACTTGTTGGAGATTTCATATCTCTCAACTCGGGTATTTGCTTGAAATATTAACATCAATTCCTGGAACATCTCATATGCTCCATGACGTTCAAAATGTTGTTGAAGTCCCGATTCTAAGCCGTTAAGCATGGTCCACTAAACTACCAAGTAGTCATCATACTGAGCTAGCCAAACGTTCATAATGTCTGCATCTACTCCTGCAATAGGTCTGTCACCTAGCGGTGCACTAAAGACATAATTCTTCTGTGCAGCAATGATGATAAACCTCAGATCACGGATCCAATCCGCATCATTGCTACTAACAGCTTTCAACACAATTTTTTCTAGGAACATATCAAAATAAACATATGAAAGAAACAACGCAAGCTATTGATCTACAACATATTTTACAAAATACTACCAGGACTAAGTTCATGATAAATTTAAGTTCAATTAATCATATTACTTAAGAACTCCCACTTAGACAGACATCTCTCTAGTCATCCAAGTGATAACGTGATCCAAATCAACTAAACCATGTCCGATCATCACGTGAGATGGAGTATTTTTCAATGGTGAACATCACTATGTTGATCATATCTACTATATGATTCACGCGCGACCTTTCGGTCTCCGTGTTCCAAGGCCATATCTGTATATGCTAGGCTCGTCAAGTTTAACCTGAATATTCCGCGTGTGCAACTGTTTTGCACCCGTTGTATTTGAACGTAGAGCCTATCACACCTGATCATCACGTGGTGTCTCAGCAAGAAGAACTTTCGCAACGGTGGATACTCAAGGAGAACACTTCTTGATAATTAGTGAGAAATCATCTTTAAATGCTACCGTCAAACTAAGCAAAATAAGATGTATAGAAGATAAACATCATATGCAATCAAAATATGTGACATGATATGGCCATGATCATCTTGCGCCTTTGATCTCCATCTCCAAAGTACTGTCATGATCTCTTTTGTCACCGGCACGACACCATGATCTCCATCATCTTAATCTATATCAATGTGTCGTCACATGGTCGTCTTGCCAACTATGGCTCTTGCAACTATTGCTATCACATAGCGATAAAGTAAAGCAATTATCTGGCGCTTGCATCTTATGCAATAAAGAGACAACCATAAGGCTTCTGCCAGTTGCCGATAACTTCAACAAAAACATGATGATCTCATACAACAATTTATATCTCATCACATCTTGACCATATCAAATCACAACAAGCCCTGCAAAAACAAGTTACACGTCCTCTACTTTGTTGTTGCAAGTTTTACGTGGCTGCTACGGGCTGAGCAAGAACCGTTCTTACCTACGCATCAAAACCACAACGATAGTTTGTCAAGTTAGTGCTGTTTTAACCTTCGCAAGGACCGGGCGTAGCCACACTCGGTTGAACTAAAGTTGGAGAAACTGACACCCGCTAGTCACCTATGTGCAAAGCACGGCGGTAAAACCAGTCTCGCGTAAGCGTATGCGTAATGTCGGTCGGGCCGCATCATCCAACAATACCGCTGAACCAATGTATGACATGCTGGTAAGCAGTATACTTGTGTCGGAGTAATGGGCCACGGGTAGGCTGACCCGGGTCCCAAGATCTTTCAAGACATCGGGGCAGGCCGTGCCCCTCAGCCGAGTCCCAGACGGCGACCTTCGAAGAAGGCCGAGTCCCGGCTGGCGACCTTCAAAGAAGGCCGAGTCCCAGCTGGCGACTCTGAAGCAAGCCGACTCCGGGCTTGCGACCTTTCAAGGGGCCGACTATGAGAGTCGGCCCACGACCTTTTCACGAAGACCGACGCAGGGTACGGTCCCGACGTGGCCGTCCCCTCAAACCTACAGGAGGTAGGCATGGCTACAGTGAGCTGTACCACCAGGAGATCTCCGGTAAGGCGCGGCACTGTTGCCATGCCTCCCCTGACTTCAGCCACAGTACGCAAGGCACTGTGCCCACGACGGCGGCCTGTACGGACCGAAGACCGCCGGGCCCCCCGTCAGTGAGGGAGAAGAAGATGGCCAGAGAGTCCGAAGACGGCCCTGCGGGAGTCGGCCTTCTCAGTCAGGGCCCCACGAACCATAAACCAGATAGGACGGGGAGTGGCGACAGTGATCGCCCGACAGACGGCAGCACTGTTCCCACGACCCCATGACCGAGCCTGCATCATCAGGAGTGTTGCACAGTGCCCGGCCTGTCCGCGGGGCCCGCCAGTCGGCGGGCCCCAGAAGCTGGAAGGGGGGGGGGGGGCGGCGGCATGAGAGACAGACAGCCGGGGGCCACACCCAGTCAGTTTACCATTGTACCCTCGGGGGGTAGGCCTATATAAACCCCCCGGGGCACCCATGCAAAGGGTTCAGCCCTGGATAGGTTTTTAGACACATAGCAAGCAAAGGAAGGAGCCAGCCTTGCTCCCTCCCGCCACCCGAAACAGCTCAAGGAGCACCTTTGTATTATCGTCCCATAGTGATCATGCGGAGACCCCGCAGAGCAGCAGTAGGGGTGTTATCTCCCCGGAGAGCCCCGAAGCTGGGTAAGATTCGTCGGCGTGCATGTCTGCGCCTCATCTCGTTTCCAGGCACCGGCAACGTTCTACTCGCCCCACCATGATAAGCCACCCGTTGGCATATGTCGCATCCAACCCCCGACAACTTGTATCGCCCACAACTCACTTGTGTTCTACTCGTGCATATAACATCTACGCATAAAACCAGGCTCTGATGCCACTGTTGGGGAACGTAGTAATTTCAAAAAAATTCCAACGCACACGCAAGATCATGGTGATGCATAGCAACAAGAGGGGAGAGTGTTGTCCACGTACCCTCGTAGACCGAAAGCGTAAGCGTTAGAACAACGCGGTTGATTTAGTCGTACGTCTTCACAGCCCGACCGATCAAGCACCGAAACTATGGCACCTCTGAGTTCTAGCACACGTTCATCTTGATGATGATCCCCAGACTCTGATCCAGCAGAATGTTGGGGAAGAGTTCCGTCAGCACGACGGCGTGGTGACGATCTTGATGTTCTACCATCGCAGGGCTTCGCCTAAGCACCGCTACAATATTATCGAGGACTATGGTGGAGGGGGCCACCGCACATGGCTAAGAGATCAAGAGATCAATTGTCGTGTCTATGGGGTGCCCCCCTGCCCCTGTATATAAAGGAGCAAGGGGGGAGGCGGACTTCCAAGGAGGAGGGCGCGCCAAGGGGGGAGTCCTACTCCCACCGGGAGTAGGACTCCTCCTTTCCTTGTTGAAGTAGGAGAGAAGGAAAGAGGGGGAGAGGGAGAAGGAAAAGGGGGCTGCACCCCTTGTCCAATTCAGACTAGAGGAGGGGCACAGGCCTCCTTCCTTTTGGCCTCTCTCCTCTATTCCCGTATGGCCCAATAAGGCCGATATACTCCCTGGCGAATTCCCGTAACTCTCCGGTACTCTGAAAAATACCCCAATCACTTGGAACCTTTCCGAAGTCCGAATATAGTCGTCCAATATATCGATCTTTACGTCTCGAGCATTTCGAGACTCCTCGTCATGTCCCTGATCTCATCCGGGACTCCAAACTCCTTCGGTACATCAAAACTCATAAACTCATAATATAACTGTCATCGAAACCTTAAGCGTGCGGACCCTACGGGTTCGAGAACTATGTAGACATGACCGAGACACGTTTCCGCTCAATAACCAATAGCGAAACCTGGATGCTCGTATTGGCTCATACATATTCTACGAAAATCTTTATCGGTTAAACCGCATAACAACATACGTTGTTCCCTTTGTCATCGGTATGTTACTTGCCCGAGATTCGATCGTCGGTATCTCAATACCTAGTTCAATCTCGTTACCGGCAAGTCTCTTTACTCGTTACGTAATGCGTGATTCTATAACTAACTCATTAGTTACATTGCTTGCAAGGCTTATACTGATGTGCATTACCGAGAGGGCCCAGAGATACCTCTCCGACAATCGGAGTGACAAAACCTAATCTCAAAATACGCCAACTCAATATGTTCCTTGGGAGATACCTGTAGAGCTCCTTTATAATCACCCAGTTACGTTGTGACGTTTGGTAGCACACAAAGTGTTCCTCTGATAAATGGGAGTTGCATAATCTCATAGTTACAGGAACTTGTATAAGTCATGAAGAAAGCAATAGCAACATACTAAACGATCAAGTGCTAAGCTAACGGAATGGGTCAAGTCAATCACATCATTCTCCTAATGATGTGATCCCCTTAATCAAATGACAACTCATGTCTATGGTTAGGAAACTTAACCATCTTCGATTCACGAGCTAGTCAAGTAGAGGCATACTAGTGACACTATGTTTGTCTATGTATTCACACATGTATTATGTTTCCGGTTAATACAATTCTAGCATGAATAGTAAACATTTATCATGAACTGAGGAAATAAATAATAACTTTATTATTGCCTCTAGGGCATATTTTGTTCAATAATGTATCTTATTTTTGCCTGATAGTGAAAGAAAGTAGGAGCAGGGAGAGTGATATGGACAGCGCGACGTCTGTCAAAGATTAGTCGATACTGGAGGATTTGTTCATTCCTCTCAAGAAAATGATGATTAACCATGGCATTGTCATCTAAATAAGCGGGAGGCAACTCCCTATCATTTTCATGTGCGGGTATACCAAGATAGTTAGCCACACGGGTCGCATAAATCCCTCCAAACAAGTCTCCATCTAAACCATTATTATACAACCTACGTGCAACAATTGCCCCCAAGTTATATTGTATATCACCTAATACAACACTCTTGAGAATACAAAGATCCGGAACACACATGTGACAAGCTTCATCTTTACCGTTAATGCATCTACCTATGAAGAGAGAAAAATAAAGTATAGCAGGAAAATGAATGCTCCCTATGGGAGGTTGTGCTATTTCTCTAGATTCTCCCACAGTGATACTAGCAAGAAAGTCTTTATATTCTGATTTACGAGGTTCATTAACACTGCCCCACTGCGGGAGTTTACAAGCGGTAGTAAAATCTTCTAGGTCCATGGTATATGATTTATCATATAGATCAAACATGACATTTTGAGAATTGCGTGAAGATGTAAATTTAAAACTTCTCACAAAGGAATTAGTTAAATGGTAGTATTGAGGGAACTTATCTTGCATGAAGTCCTCAAGATCGGCATTACGCACATATGCATCAAATTCATCCTTGATGCCTGCTCTGACCATAAACTCCTATGACGGCCATTCACAAGGCCGCACGTGAGCTTCCCTCGGTGGTTCATCGTCCTGCTCACGTATTGCGAGCCTGGGTGCTTGCTTCCTTGAAGAACAACCTTGGTAAATTTTCCTAGACATATTTCTTCCTCTGAAAAATTTCTGAAATTTTTAGTAACTCAAAATAAAAGTGAACCAAACTCAACAAAATTGATACTAACTACTCCTACAAGTGCCTAGAGACTATATCATGCATCAGAACAAATTGGGACCATATAAATTTGACATGCAAGCTCAAGAACAGGGTCACCTAGGCAGCAAAAATTTGCAATGAATAAAGAACTAGAAGTCCACTGGATAGTAATGGACCATTGGAGGAGTCACATACCGAAGAACAATCCCCCAAAATAGTTTTGTGAATGGATCTTTGAGCAAGGAGATCAAAAATGGCAGCAAAATGAGCTAGAACTTGTGCTTGAGCTGGATAGTGATTTTTTCGGAGGAAGAAGAAGTGCATGGGCGCAGGAATAAGTGGAGGGGGCCCACCGTGGGCCCATGAGGCAGGGGGTGCGCCCAGGGGTGTAGGGCGCGTGCCTGACCCTCGTGGCAAAGTGCCAGCTCCCCCTGATGTGTTCTCAGTGCCAGATATTCTCAAATATTTCAAAAAACATACTAAATTTTCAGGGCATTTGGAGAACTTTTATTTTCGGGGTATTTTTTTATTGCATGGGTAATTCATTAAACAAACATAAAATACTATTTTTACTTTATTTAATATAAATAACACAAAGTAAAAGGAGGTTACAGAAGGTTGTGTCTTCTAACTTCATCCATTTGATGCTCATCAAAAGGAAACCACTAACAAGGTTGATCAAGTCTTGTTAACAAACTCATTCCAAATAACATGGAACCGGAGAAATTTCGAATAACACTATGTTACCTCACCAGGGATATGCACATCCCCAATAATAAGAATATCATATCTCTTCTTGACAGTAGGAAGAGGAAATTCAAAACCTCCAATGATAATCGATGGAATTTTTCCTATAGAATTGATACTATGAACTTGAGGTTGTTTCCTCAGAAAGTGTATCGTATACTCATTTCCATTAACATGAAAAGTGACATTGCCTTTGTTGCAATCAATAACAGCCCCTACATTATTCAAAAAGGGTCTACCTGTCAGGACCCCGATCCTATGCCACACTGATCTAGCATGTAACACCTCATATCACTTTGCGGCCTCACGCACGGTATTCCACGGGTGTCGCCTTACCAGGCCCGGGACCGTTTGCGCCTTTTGGCTCACGTATATGATAGTGTCGCTAGCATCCATATGACAAAGAACCCGGGCTGACATGGCTAGTCGTAAACCCAAGGTGGCACTAACTTACAGGGACAGGCATACATGACCCAGCAACGAATGTGTCGGTCATCAGCGAGTGAATCCGGGCTGTAGCAACTGGGCTAGCAGGACTCCGGTAAACCGGGCTGTAGCAGGCTAACCGGACTCCGGTAGACACCGCGTGACATTTCCCCGAAGGAACCGACACAGGAACGAAGAAGGACACATGTCGGCCAGCCTATGTGTTCCGGAGCAGTAGCAAGCTACCAAGGCTCAATGGAAGCACTAGGGGACATTTCCCGGTAAGAGAGGCTACCAAGGATAAACAACTAGATAGTTAGATCCCACACATACCAAGCATTTCAATAACATACACACAATATGCTCGATATGTGCAAATACAACATGGCATCACAACATGACTCTACAACTCAAGTATTTTATTCAATAGGCTCCGAGGAGCGAGAAATTACAAACATGGGTCTCATGACCCAACATTCAGAGCATACAAGTCAAATCACAAACGGAAGCTCAACATGTCTGAGTACAGACATCTTCAAATTAAAAAGGCTGAGAAGCCTGACTATCTACCGGATCCTGCCGAGGGCACAAGATCGTAGCTGAGGTAACAAGCTAAACTTGGAAGTCCACGTGGAACTACTAGTGAGACTGAAGTCTCTCTACAAAAACATAAAATAGGCAAACATGTGTACAAATGTACCCGGCAAGACTTACATCAGAACTAACTAAATATGCATCATTATCAACAAACGGGGTGGTGGAGTTTGACTGCAGCAAACCAGCTTTGACTCGGTGGCTATCCTGAACTATGACTGCATGTAACTCTTTTGAGGTGGCGCACACGAGTCCACATATTCACCATAGCAATACACCACTATGGACCCGCTCCCGTCTTCCTATGAGAATGCCATCCATAGGACTCACGCATATCTTGCGTATTTTAGAGTATCCACTTTCACTTGTCTATGAACTGTATAGGCAACCCAGAGGTCCTTTACTGTGGACGCGACTATTCGAATAGATTATTTATAACCCTACAGGGGTGTACTACTTGACACACGCTCTCACCACTTACCGTTGTTTACACGACATGTACTCGGCAACCTTCAAGCGGAAGCCCAACGAGGGTGTCGTCCACGGCCTACCTAAACACTCAAGTCTCTAGTCCAGGTTTATCACCTATTCAGGTTCCATCCGTAGGGAGTCCGGCCGAGGTTTCCACATACGGCCCCGAACGATGTGTGCAGGGTTCCCGAGACACCAAACGGGCGCCCGGTACACCATGCCAAGTGCCTATCGCATCACACCCACCCCTCGGTTCAGTGCTGCGCACGACCTCCAGCATACTACAGACCCCAGAAACTACTTGCAACTCCTGGACAGAGGACAAGGGTGGTTAAGAGGCCGAGATGGTCAATTAAGGATCCTAATGAGTGGTAGTAGTTGTTCATGGATCACAAAAATAGAACTCAGTTCCTGAGGACGACCTCAACGAGACAACCCACCATGTACTCCTACATGGCCTCTCACCGCTACCTTTACCAAATCGTATTCACACACTTAGCTCACACAGTAGGACATGTTCATCACTGTTCCAATTCATTCCCGATAAATCAGACCTGACTCAAATCTAAGCAGTAGCACGCATGACAACAAGCATGAATGAGTAGGCACATCAGTGTTCAAACAACTACTACTCATGCTAGTGGGTTTCATCTATTTACTGTGGCAATGACAGGTCATGCAGAGGAAAAGGGTTTCATCTACCGCAACAAGTAATACATGAGTTGTTGTTGTCCTAATGCAGTAAAAGAGAGCAGGAGTGAGAGAGCGGATTGTATCGGAATGAACAAGGGGGTTTTGCTTGCCTGGCACTTCTGAAGATAGTATAGTTCTTCATCGGTGTCATTGATCACATCGTCGAAACATACGTGTACTGAGGGGGAACAACCACTGGCAAACAAGAGAGAACATAATGAATGCAATGCGACAATATGATGCATGGTCATGACATGGAAATATGCTATGATTTGAGCTAATGCAACTAAAACCAGAAGGGTTAGAGTTATTTTGAACCCAAGGTTCAAGTTGAAAATCAAATGATGAACTTATAAAGTGTATTATCATGTTTTGACCTAAACAACAAGGTTAAATTGCTTTATCATGCACGGAACAAGTATAGATGGATAGATTGGACTTTTCTGATCATTTTTCATATACAAATTATTTCATTTTTAGTTATAGATTAATTTCTATGAATTTTTGAAGTTTTGGGCATTTTCTGGAATTTCCTGAGTTAAATTAAATCCAGAAAATGACTTACTGCGTCAGCACTGCGTCATCCTTGCATCAGCAGGTCAACAGGGCTGCCCGGGTCAAACCTGACCAGTGGGGTCCACACGTCAGTGACTGATACCCCACAAGTGTAGGGGATAATTGTAGCCTCTTTCGATAAGTAAGAGTCTCAAACCCAACGAGGAGGTAAAGGTAGAACAAATATTCTCTCAAGTCCTATCTGCCACTGTTACGACTCTACGCATGCTTAGTGTTCGCTTTACCTAGATTTTTAAACAAGTATGAAACTAGAAGTACTTTGTAGGTGTTGTTGGATAGGTTTGCAAGATAATAAAGAGCACGTAAATAAAAAGTAGGAGCTGTTTAGATAAAGAAGCAATAAGGTAAATATAGCAAGTGCGGAAAAGTGGTGGTAGGAGTTGTGAAATTGTCCCTAAGCAATTGACTACGTTACTAGACCGGTAATCACTATTGCAAATCTATTTGAGAGAGAGGCATAAGCTAACATAGTTTCTCTTCTTGGATCATATGCACCTATGATTGGAACTCTAGCAAGCATCCACAACTACTAAGGATCATTACGGTAAAACCCAACCATAGCATTAAAGTATCAGGTCTCCTTTATCCCATACGCAAACAACCTACTTACTCGGGTCTGTGCTTCTGTCACTCACGCCACCCACCATAAGCAAATCCTGAACATATTGCAAACCCTACAAAGGGAATCCCTCATGCTTGTGCGACACGGAGGGCAAAATAGGACAGCACCAATAATAAAACATGCAATTCAAACCAATCATAGCAATTCATCAATCACCAGTAGGACAACGAAAATCTACTCAGACATCATAGGATGGCAACACATCATTCGATAATAATATGAAGCATAAAGCACCATGTTCAATTAGTGGGTACAGCGGGTTGCGGGAGAGTGGACGGCTGAATATAGATGGGGGGAAGGTCATGGAGATGTTGGTGAAGATGGCGGAGATCTTGGTGTAGATCGTGGTGATGATGATGGCCCCCGGCGGCGTTCCGGCGCCACCGGAAGCAAGGGGAGAGAGCCCCCCTTCTTTTTCTTCTTCCTTGACCTTCTCCCTAGATGGGAGAAGGTTTTCCCCTCTGGTCCTTGGCTCCCATGGCATGGGAGGGGCGAGAGCCCCTCCGAGATTTGATCTATCTCTCTGTCCCTCTTTGTTTCTGCGTTCTCAGATTCTGCCCTGGCACCGTTTCTTTTATATCTGGAGATCCGTAACTCCGATCGGGGTGAATCTTTCGCCCAGATTTTTCTCATAAAATTAGCTTTCTTGCGGAAAAATAAGAGCATCAACTGCCTTACAGGGTGCCCACGAGGGTCCAGGGAGCGCTCCCCTACCTCGTGGCCCCCTCGGGCAGCGTCTCGCGTTGATTCTTCCACCCAAAAATCACAAATATTCCAAAGTAATTCTCCGTCCGCTTTTATCCCATTTGGACTCCATTTGATATTGGGTTTCTGCAAAACATAAAACATGCAACAAACAGGAATTGGCACCTGGCACTGCATCAATATGTTAGTCCCAAAAATAATATAAAAAGTTGCCAAAAGTATATGAAACTTGAAGAATATTGGCATAGAACAATCAAAAATTATAGATACGATGGAGACGTATCAGCATCCCGAAGCTTAATTCCTGCTCGTCCTCGAGTAGGTAAATGATAAAAAAAGATAATTTTTGATGTGGAAGGCTACCTGGCATAATCTTGATCATATGTCTAATCATGGCATGAATATTATGACACGAGTGATTCAAAACAATAGTCTATCATTTGACATAAAAACAATAATACTTCGAGCATACTAATAAAGCAATCATGTCTTTTCAAAACAACATGGCCAAAGAAAGTTATCCCTACAAAATCATATAGTCTGGCTGTTGCTCTTGTTGGGGAACGTAGTAATTTCAAAAAATTTCCTACGCACACACAAGATCATGGTGATGATATAGCAATGAGAGGGGAGAGTGTTCGTCCACGTACCCTCGTAGACCGTAAGCGGAAGCGTTAGCACAATGCGGTTGATGTAGTCGTATGTCTTCACGATCCGACCGATCCAAGCATCGAACGTACGGAGCCTCCGAGTTCAGCACACGTTCAACTCGATGACGATCTCCGGCCTCCGATCCAGCCGAGCTCCGGAGATGAGTTCCGTCAGCATGACGGCATGGTGACGATGATGATGTTCTACCGGCGCAGGGCTTTGCCTAACCTCCGCGACGATATGACCGAGGTGGAATATGGTGGAAGGGGGCACCGCACACGGCTAAGGAACGATCCGTAGATCAACTTGTGTGTCTATGGGGTGCCCCCCGCCCCCGTATATAAAGGAGCCAGGGGGAGGAGGCCGCCGGCCAAGGAGGGCGCGCCAAGGGGGGAGTCCTACTCCCACCGGGAGTAGGACTCCCTCTTTCCAAGTAGGAGTAGGAGAAGGGGGGAAAGAGGAGGAAGAGGGGAAGGAAAGGGGGGGCGCCGCCCCCCCTTCCCTTGTCCTATTCGGACTAGGAAGGGGAGGGGCGCGCGGCCCCCTCCTGCCTCCTTCCCTCTTCTCCCTCGAGGCCCATGTAGGCCCAATAACCCCCCGGGGGGTTCCGGTAACCTCCCAGTACTCCGGTAAAATGTTGATTTCACCCGGAACTATTCCAATGTCCAAACATAGGCTGCCAATATATCAATCTTTATGTCTCGACCATTTCGAGACTCCTCGTCATGTCCGTGATCACATCCGGGACTCTGAACAAACTTCGGTACATCAAAACTTATAAACTCATAATAAAACTGTCGTTGAAACGTTAAGCGTGCAGACCCTACGGGTTCGAGAACTATGTAGACATGACCTAGAACCATTCTCGGTCAATAACCAATAGCGGAACCTGGATGCCCATATTGGTTCCTACATATTCTACGAAGATCTTTATCGGTCAAACCGCATAACAACATACGTTGTTCCCTTTGTCATCGGTATGTTACTTGCCCGAGATTCGATCGTCGGTATCCAATACCTAGTTCAATCTCGTTACCGGCAAGTCTCTTTACTCGTTACGTAATACATCATTCCGTAACTAACTCATTAGCTACATTGCTTGCAAGGCTTATAGTGATGTGCATTACCGAGAGGGCCTAGAGATACCTCTCCGACAATCGGAGTGACAAAACCTAATCTCGAAATACGCCAACACAACATGTACCTTCGGAGATACCTGTAGTACTCCTTTATAATCACCCAGTTACATTGTGACGTTTGGTAGTACCCAAAGTGTTCCTCCGGTAAACGGGAGTTGCATAATTCTCATAGTTACAGGAACATGTATAAGTCATGAAGAAAGCAATAGCAGTATACTAAACGATCAAGTGCTAGGCTAACGGGATGGGTCATGTCAATCACATCATTCTTCTAATGATGTGATCCCACTAATCAAATGACAACACATGTCTATGGTTAGGAAACATAACCATCTTTGATTAATGAGCTAGTCAAGTAGAGGCATACTAGTGACTATAGTTTTGTCTATGTATTCACACATGTATCATGTTACCGGTTTAATACAATTCTAGCATGAATAATAAACATTTATCATGATATGAGGAAATAAATAATAACTTTATTATTGCCTCTAGGGCATATTTCCTTCAGCTCTATCTGCATCACACAAAGTATTTAATCATGCACAACCTCGATGACAAGCCAAGTAATTGTTTAATACTTTAGTAATCTCAAACGTTTTCAACTTTCACGAAATACATGAGCGTGAGCTATGGATATAGCACTATAGGTGGAATAGAATATGATGGTGGAGGTTATGTGGAGAACACAAAAAGGGGGAAAGTATCACATCGACGCGGCTAATCAACGGGCTATGGAGATGCACATCAATTGATGTCAATGCGAGGAGTAGGGATTGCCATGCAACGGATGCACTAAGAGCTATAAGTGTATGAAAGCTCAAACTGAAAACTAAGTGGGTGTGCATCCAACTTGCTTGCTTATGAAGACCTCAGGCATTTGAGGAAGCCCATCATCGGAATATACAAGCCAAGTTCTATAACAAAAATTCCCACTAGTATATGAAAGTGAACGCATAGGAGACTCTCTGTATGAAGAAGATTGTGCTATTCTAAAGCACAAGTGTGGTAAAAGGATAGTAACATTACCCCTTCTCTCTTTTTCTCTCTTTTTCCTTTTTTCCTTTTTCTGAATAGGCTTCTTTGGCCTCTCTTTTTTTTAGACTTTGTTGGCCTCTTTTTTTAATGGGGCAATGTTCTATAATGATGATCATCACACTTTATTTACTTACAACTCAATATTACAACTCGATACTAGAACAAAGATATGACTCTATATGAATGCCTCCGGCGGTGTATCGGGATGAGCAATGATCTAGCGTAGCAATGACATCAAAAAATGGACAAGCCATGAAAACATCATGCTAGCTATCTTTTGATCATGCAAAGCAATATGACAATGAATGCTCAAGTCATGTATATGATGATGATGGAAGTTGCATGGCAATATATCTCGGAAGGGCTATGGACATGCCATGATAGGTAGGTATGGTGGCTGTTTTGAGGAAGATATAAGGAGGCTTATGTGTGATAGAGTGTATCGTATCACGGGGTTTGGATGCACCGACGAAGTTTGCACCAACTCTCAAGGTGAGAAAGGGCAATGCACGGTACCGAAGAGGCTAGCAATGATGGAAAGGTAAAACTGCGTATAATCCATGGACTCACATTAATCATAAAGAACTCATATACTTATTGCAAAAGTTTATTAGCCCTCGAAGCAAAGTACTACTACGCATGCCCCTAGGGGGATAGATTGGTAGGAAAAGACCATCGCTCATCCCCGACCGCCACTCATAAGGAAGACAATCAAAGAAACACCCCATGCTTCAAATTTGTCACACAACGGTTACCATACGTGCATGCTATGGGACTTGCAAACCTCAACACAAGTGTTTCTACAATACACAACTACCCACTAGCATGACTCTAATATCACCATCTTTATATTGCAAAACTATTGCAAGGAATCGAACATATCATATTCAGCGATCTACAAGTTTATGTAGGATTTTATGACTAACCATGTGAATGACCAATTCATGTCATCTCTCTAAATAGATATAAGTGAAGCAAGAGAGTTTAATTCTTTCTACAAGAGATATGCCCATGCTCTAATAAGTTTAAGTGAAGCAAAAGAGCATTCTACAAATGGCGGTTTTCTATGTGAAGAGAAACAGGCTATCCAAACTTCAAATGATATAAGTGAAGCACATGAAGCATTCTATAAAGCCATACTCAAAAAATTTAAGTGAAGTGAAATGAGAATTCAATAAATCAACGAAGAACTATCTCATACCAGCATGGTGCATAAAAGAAAAGTGAAAACTAAATGCAAAAGATGCTCCAAGATTCGCACATATCACATGAACGAAGCGAATCCGAAAACATACCGATATTTGTTGAAGAAAGAGGGGATGCCTTCCGGGGCATCCCCAAGCTTAGACGCTTGAGTCTTCTTGAATATTTACTTGGTGTGCCTAGGTTATGCCCAAGCTTGAGCTCTTGCCTCTCCTCCTTTTCCCCATATCGAGACCTCCTCGATCAAACACTTCATCCACACAAAACTTCAACACAATACTTGGTAAGATCCGTTAGTATAATAAAGCAAATCACTACTCTAAGTACTGTTGCAAACCAATTCATATTTCGTTTTTGCATTTTGTCTACTGTAATATAGCTTTTACATGGCTTAATCCACTGATAGAAATTGATAGTTTCATCAAAACAAGCAAACTATGCATCAAAAACAGAATCTGTCAAAAACAGAATAGTCTGTAGCAATCTGAACATTCACAATACTTCTGGTAACCCAACAATTCTACAAAAATTAGGAAAAATAAAAAATTTGTACAGCAAGACAGCAAGATAGGGGCTTATCCATCCAAAATCTAAATCTTCGGACCACTCAGTTGTCACTGTAGCCATAAATAACTGTGACCCCGTCAACACTACTTCCCTTCACCTCTCAGCTATGGTCACTCTCGAACCTCAAACCCTAGCGCCACCGCTGGATCTCATTGCTACCGGAGAAGAAGAGCTTCACTGCCTCGATTTCTTTGTTGCCGTACTCACACCGGACGCGGATTTCTTCACCTCTATCGCCGCCGTAGACGTCTTTCATCTCCAAGTTAGGGCACAAGAGATCTGAACTAATGATTTCCTTCGTCTCGTCGTCCAATTCAACGAGTTCATCACTAGGGTAATTAGATGCTAATTTTACCGCCCCATTTGTTCTTCACTCTACTCAAAAATCTTCAAGTGCTATTTTCTTACCAGTCTTTCAATTCTTCAGCATTTTCCATTTGGCCAGTCTTGTGTATTTCTACTAAGTTATCACTACTAGAAAAAAGCCTATTAGTGGCGCACCTATTTTTGCTATTAATGGCGCACCCATGGTGCGCCACTATTATCATGCCACTAGAAACAAATAGTAATGGCGCACCTTTGGTGTGGCATTAGTAATCCAGATAGTAGTGGCGCACCACCTGGTGCGCCATTACTAACCATACATGTGCGCCACTGGTATGATGAATAGGTGCACTACTGGTAAGATGAATAGGTGCGCCACTGGTAAGATGAACAGGTGCGCCACTACTAAAAATTTGAAATCTGGATCTAGATTTGGGCTGATTTTTTTTTGCAATGTTTTTCGAATTTTGTTCTGGATCTGGTACGTTCTTTGTGTCGGGGAGCTCCACATGTGGCTGGATGTAGAGGAGGGAGGAGAGAGGATAGGAGGAAAGGAGGAAGGAGGAGGGAGGAGAGAGGAGAGAGGGAGGAGGAGGAGGAGGGAGAAGAGACCGTGAGGAGGAGGAAGGAGGGAGGAGGGAGGAGGAGGTCGCCAGAGAGGAGGAGGAGGAGGTCGCCGGAGAGCCATGAGGAGGAGGAGGAGGTCATCGGAGAGGAGGAGGAGGTCACCGGAGAGGAGGAGGAGGAGGTCGCCTGAGAGCCGTGAGGAGGAGGGAGGAGGAGGTCGTCGGAGAGCTGTGAGGAGGAGGGAGGGGTATGGAGGAGGGGAGGAGGTATAAGAGGTAGATAGAAAAGGGAAGAAGTGATGGAGGGTAGGAGGAAGAGGAAGAAGAGGTAATATATGTAGTGGTTGTGGCGTTACAGACTTAGTAGTGGCGCACCATGGGTGTGGTGCGCCATTACTAGTTTTGAAATTTCAAAACTAGTAATGGCGCACCACACCCATGGTGCGCCACTACTAACTTTGTTTATTTTTTTTGAATTTGGAAGGCATGAAAATTACTAATGGCGCACCACACCCACGGTGCGCCACTACTAATTTTTTTTTCTATTTTTTTTGCCGCCAGATCTTAAAAGCATCGCAACTTTTTTTCTGTTAGGTTTTTGAGGATTCTAGAAAATCGATAACGAGCCGAGCCAGTCAAATTCAGACGTAACTTTTCGAGTAGACGATTTTTCATATAAAAAACTTTTTCATCGGAGGTCGTATGCAAAAGTTACGGCCATTTTACCAAAACACGGCGGCCTTTTGCAAAAAAAATCAAAATTCATGTTTGTTAATTTTCCTCACAACTAGAACACATAACACATGGGCATCTATTTTTTTTGAATTTTTTGGAATCTTTTATCATTTTCTTTTTTTTCAAAACCTAAAAGGCGATCGACAAGGGGGGGTTGTGTTTGTGTGTGTCAGACGTTAGTAATGGCACACCCTTCCTGGTGCGCCATTACTAACCTCACACACACACATGCAGGCAGACCCCCACCAGACATAGCAATGGCGCACCACACCTAGGTGCGCCACTCTTATGTAGCATAGCAGTGGCACACCTAGGTGTGGTGCGCCATTGCTATGTCTGGTGGGGGGGGGGGATGGACCCAAAAAAAAATAGCAATGGCGCACTGGTCATGTGGTGCGCCATTAGTAAAAACATAGCAATAATGCACCTGATTCTAGTGCACCACTGCTATATAGCAGTGGGGCACCACCATCATGGTGCGCCATTAATGTCGATATTAGCTATAGCCATTTTTCCGGTAGTGTGTGCTCAACTACTAGATTCCTCAATTGTGCAATTGCTTCAATCTGTACAACTCTGAAACATAGGTCAAGAACACTTCGTGAATTGCATCAAGACGATAGGGTCAATTTCCTCAACTGGTATATTTTTGAAAGTACCTGAGAACGCATGTGACTCTTCCCTATTTCCTCGCAACTATACTCTATTCATAGGTACATGCTGACAAATCTCTAGGTTCTCATAAAATTAATTCATTTGTAGCATTGCTTGAGAAAAACCTTCAAACATCTTCAGAGTCCTTACGTGTTCAAAACCCTAAGTTCAAGAAAATGGTTGAAGGAAAGGGGCCTCAGAAAGGAGGCAAGATGAAAGAGGAACACAATGCTTTCGAGATTCCTGATGAGTTATATGCAGGGTACTACATACCAGATGAAAATATTCATGGCCTTGAGACTAAGAAGCAGCGCAAAACAGGAACACAAAAAATCAGGAGATACTGGATGTACGAGTGGAGAGATTACAGATATGTCAGTCCCAAATACATAAAGGTTATTGCTATGAAACCTCCATGCAAGAAGCAACCGCTTGCTGAAGGACAGGTTGCTGATCGCACAAGTGTGTGAAGGGGTGAAGAATTCCCCCAGGAATGGGCCAAGTATCAAGCTAAACTGGCTAAGCAGGCCTAGAAAGACGTTCAAGAATTCAACAAAGCTATAAAGGCTTCAAATGAAGCTGCTGCTAGTAGTAGTGGCAGTGCAAGCGCTCCGAAGCAGACTATGCAAAAGAAGCCTGCTACAAAGCACGAGCCATCTGTTCCAAAGCCTCAGTGGCCTAGTTGACAGCCACAAAGGTCTCACCACCCTAGATTGCAAAATCTTCAGTGCCTCCTCCTGCTTCAAGTTCCCCAATGGCAGCAGCAAGAGATTCAAGTTCCCCAGTGTGCAATGCAAGTGCGTTGTACAATCACCACGACTGCGCAAGCTAAAGGAGGGTGAGTTTATTTAGAAATTAGGATGAACCGTGTGCGATAGATCAGCTAGCTAGACATATAAAAACAAATTACCCGCCTTGAGTGTTGCAAAAAACGGCAGTTCCGCCACTTTTTGTTATTATCATACACGCATATTCTTATTGGACTATGTGTGATCTTGGCCACTCCCGCCCCGCATCAATTCCTTTACCCAAATTTTAGTAGCCGCCGTACATCAACCGTCGCCCACACTCCTCCAGCACCTACCTTATAGTAAAATTGCAGTAGTCGAGGCATTTGAACGGTCACCCTCCCTCGTCAACCACCATCTCCGCCCACCTTTACTAAAAAAAATTAGTAGCCACGGCATATCCTGAAACACCATAACCCCCCCACCACCACAGTCCCCCACCCGCCCCCCTCCCCATGAAACCCTAGCTTGCGGCCACCGCCGGCACCGCCTCCAACCCATGCCGATCTGCCGTTCCTCCTAGCTTAGATAATAAAGTTCAGGTTACCTAGCAATTCCCATACCGCCACCCCACTCCCCGGAGTTTTTAGATGAGTCCTGCGATGTCCCTTCCCGCCAGATCGACATCCCCTGCTCAAGAATGTGATAGCCTAAGCTCGACCACGTATCCTAGGGAGCCCAACGAGCGTTCGGCCAAGAAGTGGTTTATCATGGACTCTCTGGCGGACGTTGGTGAGGTGGCCGTCGTTCGCCCCGACCTGTCGATCCCAGAGCAACACATCACCGCGGAAGCCAGCAAAGACATTGACTACATTGTTATTTCAAAGGCTTCATGTCAGCGGGCTTGCCTATTACTATATCTCGGGAAAGCTAGCTACGACATCAAGCTCGTCGACAGCGATGGCTTCACGCGGGCCATGTCACAGGTTACGCGGTCCATCCCAAACCCCTCTGGTTCAATTGCAGTCGATCTCTTCGACGGCCCTGCCGCTGATATCCTCCGCCAAGCGGTCAAGGATTTGCGATCCCTATACGCCATCGAGCCCATTTTGTCATTTCTGAAGGACACGTTCTACGGCGGCGGCTTGGAATCCTCAATTGCCAAGTTAGATCTCATCGACCACGACCACGACCATGAGGAGGGCACCCACAAAGCTTCTTCCACCATGGGTCTGTGCTCTTTCAACTGGAAGGATCCCATCCATGAAATGTCAGTCAACATCCTATCAGGAAATCTTACGTTTTCTAGCTTGCCAACATGTACCCTTTGTTGTAGTAGCATTTGCCGTGCGGTGCTATAACTGTGTCGTGTTTAATTATTTTAGCTATGCAAAAATGTATTGTTCAATAGGGCTATGTGATGTTTAAGTATGAATTGTCCACTTTAGTTTCACGAATGGCTATATTTGGCTCTTTATAGTGAGTATATGCTTTGTTTATCTGTGTTAGGTTGTTAGGTTGGTTGCAGTGAGCATTTTTCCAGTTATCGAGCCGATGCCTTGTTTATATGTATTTTGTCTTAGTTTGGTTGCAGTGAGCATTTGTCCAGTTATCAAGCAAATGCCTTGTATATTGGTTGTTAGGTTGGTTTTTTAGCATTTGTCCAGTTTTCAAGAAGATGCATTGTTTATGTGTGTTTGCTTGTTAGGTTAGTTGCAGTGAGCATTTGTCCAGTTTTCAAGCATATGCCCTGTTTATCTATATTTGCTTGTTAGGTTGGTTCCAGTGACACTCTGTCCCGTTTTCAATGGCTATATTTGGTTGTTATACTGATCATTTATGCCTTGTTTATTTCAGTCATTCACAATGTGTTGTTCATTATGTGCAAGTCGGAACTGTGCCGCTCGACTGCATAAAAAACAGTTTGAATGGCTATATTTGGTTCCAGTTATGCCTGGTGTATTTAACACATGCCCTGTCTTTCAATTTTACACATTTTTCTAGTGATGTTTAAGCATTACCTACGTTCTATTCATTTTCAACAATACCAATTTAATTGCAATATTTGATGGTTGTTAAGCCTACTGTCGGTAACATTGCCTTCCATTTTATATATGCTTTAATAGCATGCTGAAACCAACACATTCAAGATATCATTTGGAGATGATATTGTTTACCTTTGCTATATTTGTTTGATGTTAAGGTTGACGTACTTATCATGCCTTTCCACTACTTATGCAGGACAACAACGGGAGTGGCCTCCATTTTCGGCCGAGGTTAGCTTCATCCATCGCTTGTACTCCCCTGTCGTTCCATCATGTAGTGCATATAGATCCAGGCCTGGACACTTGTTAGCTTCTGATATTGACTTGTTGCTTGTAGGTACATATGCCCTTGGCAAGGATCCACGCATCGACCCTTTTTGCGTATGGGGCAATGAGATATTCATGAACAAGCATCAAGTGAGGAAATTGATAAGGATTAGTAGCAAAAAGATACGAATGGTGGCAAGCAAATTATTTGTTTATGCTCTATCCAACACAACAGTGAGCTATAGGATCGTAACCAGAAACTCTGCAACCTTCTCTCTTTACTACACATAATAGTTGTTAGACAACAATGTCTGAATCTTTTTCGTTCGCAGTGGTTCTCGAAGCTGTTCACTCAAGATTACCTCGCAAAGTAAATGATTGGTGGACACACAATGAAGGTTAAAGTATTTCATCTAGACTACAATGAGCGTTGAGAAGTCGTAATGAACACAGTGAAGGATGGACGGGCAGCCATGACAAGGGGTTGGCCTAGAGTCGTGTGTGCATTACGCATGGAGGAGGGAACAATATGGGCATTCTGCTTTTGCTTCTCCAGCAACCAGAATGTCTTTCGACTCTCTCTTTATAGTCTTTAATACAACCGTGGTTCATCATTCTTTACTTGGTGCTTCTGTAGTTCTTCAGTATATGTACCTGTGCATCGAATTATGCATTCGTGGTTGAACCAATATTTGTAATAAACCTGGTTGGATATGAAATAAGTGATTGCCTACTTTCAAATTCAAAAGGTGATTTCTAAATTAGGTATTGACTAGGGATTAATTACGCATTACACTGCACACGATTTGCAAAAGCGAAATGTCTGTGATAGACGTGGAGATCAGACACATTTCTAGGATCCACTACATGTGCACTCAGTCTCCACCGCACACACGATCAGCCAGGAAAAAACATGTGCGATCAATCTCCACTACACACACGATCAGCCAAGAAAAAATGTGTGCAATTAACAACAGCATCGCACACAGTTCTTTCTTATTAAATGTTTGCGATAGTCACCTTATCACACACTCTTCGAAATTACTGACTGTTTGTGATGTTGTGCGCATCGCAAACGTTTGGTACTTCTTGGATTAACTGTTTGGGTTGTACATACTAACAGAAACGTATTCCTTGGATGGACTGTGTGGAATGTACATAAGAACGGAAACGTTAGCGGGGGCTGACTGTGTGGGATGTACTTACGACCGGAAATATTTCGCCTGTATAATTGTATTTTTTAGCACTACTATTTGTATAACCGCATTTGCTCGCTCGCCAGACGCACACGACCTCATTTTGCTGAGTGTGTGCCGGGAGGGCATATCCCCGACGGTTTTTGGGTCGTGTGGAAAGGGCCCCCCTATCGCCCACACTCATTTGGCGACCGTTTCAAATGCCACCATGGAAAGAGGTTTAAAACCGTTTGTATAGCACCGACGCGTACGAGTGACCTTTCGGCCTTATGAGGGCCCATTTATTCTTGGGCCCATTTCCAGCATTTGATTACATATGGTCCGTTACTAGCCTATTCCTCTTGTGGGCCAAAATCAAGCCGTAGTTACAGTCGGATGTTTGTGGCCCGTTAACCTTTCGGGATGTTTGCATAGCGTCGTCAAATACAGCCCATTAACGACCCGTGATGCCTATCGATATATTTAAGCCTGTTATACATTTCAGCCTGTTAATGACATGTTATGGTCTGAACATAAATAGACAATTTCCACTCTAGCCCGTTTACGACCCATTTTGCGGACCGTTATTGGTCTACGAATAGTACGCCCATGTTTGGCCAATCGCTCATACGGTCCGTAGAAGGCCCATTGACTATACGACCCATAGAAGGCCCATTGATTATACAACCCGTAGAAGGCCCATGGATCCTACGACCCGTAGGAGGCTCGTGGTCACTACAGCAGGTAGCAGGACCATGGTTTGCCCATGGTTATTGTGGCCTAGTCATAAAAAATAGGTTATAATGGCCACTAGAAACGCGGAAAAAGAACTACAGTGGCTACAAGCAAACAACTAAACAAGACAATAAGGAAATAAATAAGCAAGCAACTAACGCTAGGCTATTATGGCTATTACACGTATTACATCCACTAGGCATCAAAGTTCACCACCAGTGCAAATATAGGGAACAAAGCAGCATATTACATACACTGGCCGTCTGAATTGGCCACCAGTGCAAATAAACGCTGCAACAAGACAATTCCATAACTGAAACAACTTCAGAAGAGCTCAAGAAATGTTATCTTGGTTATCCACCATGCTAGCAATAAGCTTAGCAAGCTTATTAGCTTTCTCCTGTTTGGCGCTAAAATCTTCTAACGCTTGCTGTTGCACCCGAAAGTATGGATCTGAATTCTCTAGGGACTTCCGTAGTCCTTTGATTTCTTGTCGCAGCACAACTGATCGATGTCTTTCAGCTTGTAGTTGGGACTCAAGAAACCGAACTGATTCAGACAGTGAGTTCTAAGAGCTTGTGCCAAAATTATGGCCGGTAACTCGAACACTACACCAAGACAGGACTTTGGGGTTGTCTCACTGTCTTCAAGATAGTTTTCCTTAGCTGTTTTATCAGTTATGTTGGAGACCAACAAGGATGTCTCACTATCTTGAACCTTATCTGCATTACTTCCTTTACCATTGCTTGATAAGGTACTCTTCCCCAATATTCTGCCAGCATTCTAAAAGAGGAAACAAGCAGACACATAACAGGTTTAGCATGTAGTATATGAAACTCATTTTGGTGAACTAGTTCAGTAGTAAGGTGGATATAATTAAACTACCAAGTCTTCTATTACCAAGTAGTACATAATAAAATCATCAAACAAACATATATCTATGTCCTATGGTCACTGCATTGTCTTGCCAAATAAAAATAGAGACACAGTTCAAATCATATCAGTTCAAGAAAAAGCAACATTGAAAGAATACAAAGTGTGGGAAACAATACGGCACAACAAGATTTTAGATGGGTACCACGGGTATACATGTCAACAACACTATTGGCTCTATTGTGATGCCCGTAATGTGCATGATATGAGCAGTAACTGTATACCCAATTGAAATTAAAGTCAACATAGCTATTTAGAAGAGCAAACCTGTTAAAGAAACATGCTTAAACATACATATTGTGCCACTAGAGTTTTGATTGGATCCTTCAATTTAACAATAAGTCTGTATGAGTAAATACAGTGATACAAGAGCAAAGTAGTATGCACCATAGCAACGGAATCTTAAATGAGCATAGTTGTTTTTCAGGTTTAAGCACTTGTTCTACATGAACAGAGTACATTAAGATGTAGGCATATAATACTTAAAAATAAAAAATGAGCTCATAGACCTTACAGCATTCTTCGTTCGGGACCAGTACGGAACAAGGCTTTCCCAGTCATCATCAGTAAATGTGTCTCAGGAGAACGTAAAGGAATTTGTTGAGTTTCTTTGCCAGTGAAGTATGTTTTCTTTAGGTAATTTCGATACTTCCACCAAGCATTCCTGAAGATAGCAGAGGTATTAGCACAGGTTACCTCATCCTCAGTCCCCAAATCGGCCCTTCTCTATAGAGAAAAATGGGAACATTTGATGTATTATAACCAGCATGGAGGTAGAATGTATGGGACAAAGCAAAGTAATTTCCATGAATAACATTACTTACACATAACTCCTAAATGAACACCTGCAACTGGCATTTTCCTTCATCTTCAGTATAATATTTCCATGATGGGAAGATATGCACATAGGATTTAACATCAAATGCTATAGATGCTAAACTATGAATGGCTGGTCGTGCTTCGTCCACAGGAATAGGTGTACTAATTGCTAGAGTTGGGGTTCGCCATGGTAGTACTGATGCTTTGGGCACTGGAGCTGCCTTACTAACTGCTCTTGTTTGGGAGCTCTATGGTGGAAATGGTGCTGTGTCAACTGGAACTGGGTTACTATCTACTGGGTTTGGGGTTAGATTGGGTGAAGCTGGTTCTTTGTCTATCACAGTAGGGGTACAATTTGTAGGAGTCTGGGTTATGTGTGGTAGGGATGGTTCTCGCGCATGTACAACCAGGGTGCTATCTCCACCAAGAGGTAGCACTGTTTTATTTGAAGACCGTGTTTTTTTGAGGGGGTTAGACAGTAGGAAAGGCTCCTACTGCATTTGTATTGCTATTTCACATCCAGCCAAAGTTACAAGTGTTACATTGTGTATGTACAAGTGTGGGAGTAGTGGAATGCTGGGGAAAGAGAGAGAAGGTGGGTCATAGTTGATTTGAATGTACAGTACCACTAAGCTACAGAGCTAAGTATGTCAGCGACCATATTTCTTTTGTTGTGGGGCATCCTGTAGGCAATGTTGGCAAAATCTCTCCTGAATCTAGCCTCCCAGGATGGGATTGAGGGGTCAGTCTTGCGGAAGTATTTGTTGTTCCTATCCTTCCAAAGGCTCCATGCTGCCACTAAGAAGACTTCCATGGCCATCTTTCTGGGATTTAATGTCTTGAAGTGTGTCATGAGGTCGAGTCTGTCACCTTGCAATGGACAGAGGATGTTGAGCTTGTTCCAGCATGTGGCACTAAAGGTGCAATGGAAAAAGAGATGTTCAACCATTTCTTCTACATCTTGTCCACAGAGAAGGCAATTCAGATTTGTGCGAATGTTGTAATGCCTTCTTTTAAGCATGTTTCTTGTATTAAGGCGATCAGAGAGGAGAAACCAACCGAAGACCTTAATCTTAGGGATGCACTTTGTCTTCCACAGCCAATGATAGGCATCATGAGCAATTATCTCTCTGAAGTAGAAGGTGTAGTAGGCCGTGGTTTTAAAGGCTGCCGATCCCCAAGTGCAAAGCTAGGCATCTTTGGAGTCAGTTATTGTGGCGGCGCTGACATTGGTTTGGAGGGCTCGCAATTCATCAAACGCTTGTACCGATAGGGGCAAGAGAAAGGCCTGGTTAAGATGGGTGATTGATAGAAATTCCCGCGTGGAGGCATCTTCACTGCTCGAGAAGGAGAAAGCACGCGGGTATGTGTCTGCCAAGATGGAGTTGTTCCAATCGTCCTTCCAGAATAAAACGGTGTCCCCCGCACCAATTTTAACATTAGTGATCCCTCGGTAAGTGGGCATGAGCTGAATGAGTTTTCCCCACCAGAACGAGCCACAAGGGGCAGCTGCATGGGGGACAGTGGAGGCATAGTACGTGTCCCAGATGAGGTGCACCCAAGGTGTGTCGAACTTGTTGTAGAACTTGTGTAGGAGCTTCAGAAGCATTGCATCATTTTGAATCTTTAGGTTGAGAACTCCGAGGCCACCATTTTGTTTTGGTCAACACACCATATCCCAGGCTGCGAGCGAGTTACTTTTCTCACCATCTTCTGTTTTTTTGGTCCAAAGGCCATGTCTTCGAATCTTGTCAAATTGCTCAATGATCTTAGGTGGTAGTTTGAGGACTCCCATTGGGTAAATCGCCAACGAGGTGACGAGAGAGTTCGTGAGAGCCAGTTTGCCCGCATACGACATAAGTGACAATGCTGCGGTGATTCTTCTTTCAGCCTTGCAGATCCAGGGAGTTAAGTCAGGGACTGTGGGTTTGGACGTTCCCAGAGGTAAACCCAGATACATGAATGGTAGCTGCGCACAGGCACAACCGAAGATGTCCGCAATTTCCTTGTATGTTTCCTCCGGAGTGTTTAAAGGAATAAGTGTTGACTTGTGGAAGTTAATATGCAGCCCCACTGAATCCGCGTAGTCCGTGAGAATCTGTTTCATGCAATTCGCCTGGAGGCGACAGGCCGGCATTACAATGATTGTGTCGTCCGCGTATTGAATGACCGAGAATTGATTGTCACGGCCAGAGGGAATCGGCAGACGTAGAATGTTATTATGCATGGCGTCATTAATGGCAGTTTGGAGCAAATCCGCGGCGAGTACAAAGAGCAAGGGAGATAGCGGGTCACCCTGACGAACGCCACACTTGCACCAGAAATGTTTGCCTGGGACCCCATTAAGTAGCACGAAGGATTTACCTGAAGAGGTTATGCATTTAAACCAGGAAATCCATTTGTCATTGAATCCCATACCCTTCATAATCTGTGTTATCGCTGAGTGTTGCACCGTGTCAAAAGCTTTGGCGAAGTCAAGTTTAAGCAAAACAATCTCTCGCTTGGATGCTTGGCATTGATGTATGTACTCAAAGGCCCAGGCTAAGCAATCATGGATGGTGCGGCCTTAAGGAAACCATATTGATTCTGATGTACGATTTTCAGGATGATTTTCTGTAAGCGATTAGCGAGAAGTTTTGTGATCAACTTAAGGCAGCAGTTGAGTAGCGTAATAGGCCGGTAATCATTGACTGTTTCTGGAGATCTGGTCTTAGGGATGAGGGTAATATGTCCATAATTGAGGCTTTCCAGATTAAGATTGCCCTCATGAAATTCCATACAGAGGCGGTAGAAGTCATCTTTTATCACCGGCCAACAAGCTTTGAGAAATGCACCGTTGAAGCCGTCGGGGCCAGGAGCCCGGTCAGGAGGCATTTCATTAACTACAGCATCAATCTCTTGCGTAGTGAAGGGAGTGGTGAGGCTGTCAAAATCCACATTTTCATGTAGCATCTGGGAAAGGTTGAATTTCATATGTGGTGGCTTCGTTGTCCCCAAACGAGCTTTGAAGGCCTCAAACAAAATAGACTCTTTTCTAGCGTGGTCCTCAACCACTATGTCATCAGTGATTTTCAAGCAGGAAATGAAGTTTTTGCGGTATCATTCTGTGGCCACTGCTTGGAAGAATTTAGAATTCTCATCACCAAATTTGATCCAGCGAGTAGTGCATCGTTTCTTCCAATAATCTTTTTGATGCTGAAGGAGTCTGATTAGATGTTTTTTGAGAATGGATTGAAAGTTATGCTCTTGCCTTGTCAACATTCGGCAATTAGCAATGTGGTCAATCTCAAGGAGAGCTTTATTAGTATTAGCAATGGCAGTCTTAAGCCTTGAAATTTTCTTGCTCCACTGACTGAGGGCATGTCTCAAATTTTTAAACTTTTGGCAGAGGTTTGTAGCAGCATTAGCAGATTTACCAAATTTGAGTGTTTTACTCCAAGCATTGGAAACCACCTCCATGAAACCAGGGTGTGCAATCCAAAAGGTTTCAAACCTGAAGATTTTGCTTTTAGGAATGTTGGTTTGAATGACTACCGAGCAAGGCGAATGGTCTGATACTGGATGCCCGAGGGGATTGACTATGGTATTCGAAAAAGAGGAGGTCCAATTGAGGGTGGTGAAAAACCAGTCAAGTTGTTCTAATAATGGATTCTGTTGCATATTAGACCAAGTGTAGTGTCTCCCTTTGATTGGTAGTTCAGTGAGGTTTTGCTCTCTGATGAAGTCATTAAAAGTGAACATATCATGAACATTGCCACCAGGCTTGTTCCTGTTATCAGGTGAGCGAATGTAGTTGAAGTCGCCAAGAATGAGCCAGTCCTCTGTTGGTGGTATATCAATATTGAAAAGCCATTGGGTAAATCTATCACGCATTTCTCCCTGGCAAGGACCATATATGTTCACCAATTTCCAAGTGTGCGAAGACATTGTGGAAGTGAAGGTTACGCCCAACGCAAATTGTTCTTGGATAAAGATGTGACCCAAGAATAAAGAACTACACCAGATCGTTATAATCCCTCCCGAAGCGCCAATTGATGGAATAAACGCAAATGAATCAAAACACGGTGGACAGATAGTCTTAAGGACACTGGCATTAAAGTCTTGCATATTCGATTCTTGCAAACAAATGATAGAGCAGCCCGAAGAGCTGATCGCATTAGACAATGCTAATAGCTTTTTAGGGGAGTTCAAGCCGCGAACATTCCAACACAGTACATTCCAGTTATGCAAAAGAGACATAAAAACCGCGAAGATAAGGTGCAAATCTTAGGTAGAGGGTGTAGCCGGCTCCGCGACGGTCCCATTGAGCGCATCTTCAGTGAGCTCCTCAGCTGGAACTGCACAAAGTTGCACTCCAATTTGCTGCATTGTGGCGATTGCAGTGGGAGGAGGGATTTCAGCAGCATCATTATCAGACAAGGAGGTGCCGTGAGGCACAGCAGAGGGAGTAACCCGTGGCTTCACCTTGGACTTAGAAGGGCGAGAATCCTGATTGTGATTGACACAGAAACCATCATATTTATTCTGCCTGGTGCTTCGACGAAGAGGAGCAGTGCTGAGGGGGGCAACAGATTTCCCCTTGCGGCCAAGTACTCTGGTTTCATCAGTAGAGGAAGAAGGCGCTAGGTTCTCCTGCATAATTATCACAGACTGAAGGCCAAGGGGCATGGTATTAGTGCCCTCAGACACGGGCATGACTTCCACTGGGACCATCGAGACCTCAGGAGCAGATTGGTTGCTAGCTATGAATTCAGTAATATCAGATACCTGACGCGTTTTAGAAACTGCCACCAGTTGGAGCTGTTCAGAAATTTCAGACACTTGCAGTGGATCCGGTGTAAGAGCACCAACAGAAAGTGCAGATGGACTTGGGGCAGGGATCACCTGTTCTGCAAGCTGTGGTGAGGTAGCATCTAGATGTTCCACCTGGGAGGCCGGCTCGGGAAGTAGCAGAGGGCCTTCCGTAGTATCAGCATCCTCATCGATGGCAGAAAGCCTTGCAGAGTTGGTGTTGACTGAAATCATAGATCCCTCAACCTGGGTGAACTGCAGTGTGTTGTTGTGTGCAGTGATTTGAATCTCCACACGCACCGAGTCAGTCCGAACACCATAAGCATTACGCCACGAAACCATAGAGGCCAAGTAGGGGCGGAGAGCATTGTATATTGAGAGGTTAAGCTGCTGGCGGGGGACTGGTTCAGACAGCAGGAGAGACAGCAGCTGGTTACCTTGGTTGGACAGGGCAAAGCGAATACCTTGGTTGTGCAATTCCCCAAAGACCGTCAGAAGGTCCTGGTTGAGTTCAGGATTGACATTCAGACCAGCATTTTCCATTATAATCAGGGCGTCGCCCGAGCTTGCCGCACTTGAGCTGTCAGACAGAGTGATTGAATCATTCCAGGCATCGGCAGCATTATCAGTGATTTGTGTTCTGGGACTACGCCATCCATGACAGAGAGGCCCTGGGCAGCTAGCCAGGATTGGTAGTTCATCAAATGAGCAGGCATGGCAATAGGCTGCACAGGTGGGGAAGGGGGCCAAGCACCCCAACGCTCATGAGGAGGAGCTTGATCATGTCCTGCCGGGGCGTCATTGTTGGGAGCTGCATTTTGGACAAGCCAGTTGTGCACCTGCTATTGATAGAGCTGCTCCGCTGTCAGGTCAGGTCCAAACTGTGGGTGGGGGTTGCCATGTGGGGGCGGTGGTTCTTCTCCTGCCGGAGGAACTTCAGCCAACATAGCGTTCCAGTCCCTGCTGCGGAGAATTGTCACTTGCACAGTCCAGCAATCTCGAGCCCCACCAAGCTGCCATACCAATAAGCTCTTGGGAGTCAATCTGAGATGGATTACTTGAGCTTTAATGAGCATGAACCTCCTATCTTGCCTCGGATTGTACCAATTAATCAGCGATCCATAACCCCCTAATGCTTTGGTGATATAGTAATCAGTTTGGTAGTCATAGGGAAACCAAAGAACATAATCCAGATAGCAGGACCAAAAGTAGTGATTCTCCTATTGAGTGCTTCATTATGTGGAACAAAGGTAATGAGTAAATCCTCATCCTCAAGCTCAAGAGGGGTTGCAACCGCAGAATCACGAAGAAAAGAGTTGGCAAATCCAAAGATCCCAATGCCAAAGGGGTGGTCACTTTCTTCAGTGGTAAAGAGGTGGGCCTCATGAAGCAAACCTTGCACGGCGGCGCGGACAGTAGCACGTTGGTGAAGAGGAACATAGGCGCTGGTCTCGGCAATCGCCAAGAAGTCGTGGTTCAGAGGCAGAATGGGTCCAACCACCATCGCACTGCGCACCAGGCGATCAGCAGGTCCGGGCTCGACGGCGAAGCCCGGCGGCAAGAAAGGCACCGGATTGAGGGGGTAGTTGGCCATGGCGGCGAGGTGGAGCGGTGGTCGAGTAGTCAATGTCGATGGAAGTGATGTGTGGGGGGGGAAGGTGGTGGCAGGGGGGCGATGCTGGTATTGGGCGGGGACGTTTGGAAACTCGAGGCAGAATGGCGACCGTCCGGGGTATTTTTGGAATGGATGGTATTTTTGGGACCCATTTCCATTGTTGATGCCACCGTCTAACGTGGCAATTAGAAGCCACGTGTCTGTAAGCCCCACAAAAGGTGCATCTATTTTTTGAGCAAGAAATCAGACCCTGTGCGGAAGAATGGCTAGTCGATGAGAAGATTACAGAGTGATTAATCATCTTGCCATGCTGCAGAAATTAATTGTCAGTATTTTGGGCTGGCGGAGGGTGCTGAGCGGAGCGGTTAGGGCAATTGAAAGCCTTATGGTCCGGGGCTGAGCAATTAATGCAAATTAACCTGGCGGTGCAGCAAGATCGGTTGTGTCCCCATTGCAAACAACGAGCACAAAGTGCGGCCCAACAATCCGCTAGCGTGGATATCTCTTTTTCCAAGTAATCAGCTTGGGCCAAATCAGCCTTATGCTGGGCTGATAGAATTGGGGGGCAATACTTATGCGGAGGGGCATATTTGAAGGCCGAGGATAAAAAACTCTGTGGCAGTGGTGGATAGGCAAGCCATAATGGGCATTTAAAGGCCCCAAGCATAAAAAATGATCGTGGTTGATTGTCCTCAAATTTTGCCTGGGCGAGATAAATGTCCCTAAGCCGTAAACGGTCCTCCCAGGGCGCTGTTACCGCGTCAGCATTGGATACCTGAGAAAAAGAACCAAATCTAATAGGTGGAGGCTCACAATGATGAACATGTTTATGGGTATGATCCGAAGGAATATGATGAACAAACGTCGACGTGGATGCTTCCTTCGAATGTTTATTGGAAAATACCATCTGCTTGATCGGCAACAATTCAAATTTGCTTAATTCTTTCACCAAATCATGACTGAAAACCGCAGCAGTAGTGTGACTAGAGAGACAGGGTGAAATGGCCATCGGTTTACAGGCCAAAATGCAAGTGAGCTCTTCATCCGCATGCCAACCAAAATTGCCAAGGTGGCTACGGTTGAATTTACCATTGAACAAGTGAAAATGGCATATGAAGTCCGGCCAGATACGATCTTTGAGTCCATAGATAAAATGACCAACCTTGTTGTTGGCCACCGAAAACCGAAAACTCCGAGAGTTCAAATGAGTGACCTTGAAACCCGCAGCAATTCCACCAATGCAACATTGAAGAGCGATGCCCACCGATTCCACCGAAAGAGGAAAGGAGGCGGGCGAAAAAGAGACCACCAAGAAGAACTCTTTGGAATCCCGGGAAGGAGAGAAATGTACCGTAGAACCAAATTTTCTCCACACCTGATCGGCCAGGGCTAGGCCAGGAGCAAAATCCCAATGTAGCAAGCCTTCCATCATGGAAATCCCTAGTGGAAATCGCCATTGGAGAGTGTGGAGCAGGTGGGGGAGGGGGGAGGTGGGGGGAGGTGGAGGGAGCCATCAAACTTTGTGCCTACAAACTTTGTGGGTATCTTGAAGACCGTGTTTTTACTATGCTAGATACTGCCATCACCCGCTCCAGTTTGAATGGCCGATAAACAAGAAACGTAGTTGAATGTACAGACCTTGTATGAGGGACAGATGCAATGTGGAAAAAAGAGGGCATGAAATGGTTCTCATGTATATTGTTTAACTAAAAAGGATAACATGACATAATTTCACATATATGATGTCTATCTAAACTGGATATCATAGCATGACATAATTCAAAGATATGATGACTAACTAAACAGGATGGCATGAGATAATTATATAATATATTTAGTAAACATGTTTGCATGACATAATTCACATACATGTTATCTAAGTAATCAGGAACACATGATTTAATTCACATATGTGATTTATATACTAAGCAGAGGGCATTCGCATATATGATGTCTGAACTAAGAATATGGTGTTGAATATTGTGTATATGATGTCTAAACTATGCAATGCAAGACACGATATGCATGATATGAGCAGTATAACCATGCCAAGTTAGAGCATACACCTTGCTGGGGGAATAGGACTGGTGATCTGTCTCAGAATCCATCTCTAAGGAGCTATCAGGACCCAGCAAGAGATCTACTTCGACAGGTAGCACTATTTGCTCTGAAGACCTTGTTTTCACTCCAGATTTGTGAATCACCCACTCAAATGGCTGATTCACAGGAAGAGTAGTTAAATGTACAAACATAGTTGACAAATGGAAATGTAATGAAGAAAAAGATTGGCAATATATCATTCAAATATATGATGCCTGGTTAAACAGGATTGGCATTGCACATTTCAGATACATTATGGCTGGCTAAAAGAGATGAGATTGCATAATTCACATATATGATATAGAATCTAAACAGGTGGCACTACAAAACATGTCTAAACTAAGCAGATGACATATATGATGTCGTAAGTAGGCACTGCAAGGCAACATATGCATGATATGACCAACATCATCATGCCAAGTTACTGTTCTTGCACACACACACACACACCCTCAACACCCAAGCCCTTCCTGTACCTACCCATGGAACACCTCATCTACAAGGCTGCAGCGCATGTCCCCTCTCCCACCAGTGCCTACATGCCCAGCACGAAGCCGAAGCCGCCATGGCCGAAAGCTCCCGAGCTACCGGGCCTTGCTCATGCCGCCGTTGCTGCACCCACACGCGCAAGCACCCAGCCAGTTTCCACACCCCGCTGCATCTTTGCATCCACAAGGTCGCTGCCTTACTGATCACACATCAACGGCGGCGAGTAGCACCATTCGTTCATTGAAAACAAGGCTTTGCCGTTCATTCTGTTCAAATCGAGCAGACCCGCTACTTTGTCACAGACACTACATATTCAATCCCTACACCAATGAATTCATCGTCGTGTATCTCAATGATATCCTGGTTTTCTCCAAGAATAGAGAGGATCATGCTAAACATTTGCGATTGCTGCTCGACAAGCTCACAGAGCATCAATTCTATGCAAAATTCTCTAAGTTTGAATTCTTGCTTGATGAAGTTCTTTACATTGGATCACAATCATGCCATCTAACTGCTAATTTTATATCCATGCCATGATATGTTTTGTAGTGAGTGAAACAAGCTTGCAAACATGCCTACTCAAATATGTGTTGCCATGCCTTGTTATTTCGCCAAGTTTGAAACTGCTTATATAACTTTCCATTTTTCTTTGATGCTATCAACTTATCTCTGTGTTTCTAGAACATGTTAAGTGAGGGAGTTTTGTCAAGTGCATCTAGTACAAGCCTGCCATGCTCATATTGGCCATGAAAAGTTCCTGTTTCATGTAGTTTGCTAGCTCTAACATTGCATCATGAATCTGTTTTGATGATGATCTAGTGAGTTTTAGAAATAGATCAATAATCATGTTTTGTAGTCCATGTTATGTACTCTTATTCCATGTCATTTGTTTGCATGTTTAAGTTCTGCATCATAACTAAGTGTTGCATCTAAAGTACCATGTTGCTGTTATGGTTAGTTTTGCATTGCATATTGTTTTGCTCACTGTGTGAGTTCCGTGCATCCGTTTTCGATGATCTTTATATAGATTTAAACCGAAATCTTCCAATCTTTCCAGTGGAATGTTTGGTTTACCAAGATTCTACCCATATCCCTTTTGTCTTCACCGCTTCCTTCCCGTTGACGTATCCCTTGTTCCGGTAGGACCGTAGCTGTGTGCATAACGATCCTCATATGCATTCATGATAGAGTTGCATGAAGTATATGTTCTTGCCATGCCTTGTTTGTTTATTGTAAGCTTGTGCTTCTTTTGGGTAGTTTCGAGAGACGAGTTCGGGTCCAAGGCCCCTGTCGAGTACGTTCATGAGGACCAAGGTTTCGATACCTTTGAGGACAATCCAGGCAAGATGACCATTACCCCCGATAGCACTACTATCTTTTCTTGCTAGTTGTTCGTTGCTATCGCTATGTCGCGCTACCCGCCACTTGCTTATCAAGCCCCCCATGTTGCCATGAAAAACCTCTAACCCACCTTCATGGATTTCTTTGCCTCTTGCATATTTTTTGGACTAAGAAATAGAACACACCTTTTCTTTGGAGTTGGTTTAGGAGTTGGTTCAGGAAGTGTCCAATTGTTCTCATTAGTCAACATATTATTCAATAGCAATTTAGCTTGATCGATTGTTCTTTCCCTGAATACACAAATAGCACAACTATCCAAGTGGTCCTTGGAAGCATCGGTTAGTCCATTATAAAAGATATCAAGTATTTCATTTTTCTTAAGAGGATGATCAGCCAAATCATTAAGTAATCGGAGAAGCCTCCCCCAAGCTTGTGGGAGACTCTCTTCTTCAATTTGCACAAAATTATATATTTCCCTCAAGGTAGCTTGTTTCTTATGAGCAGGGAAATATTTAGCAGAGAAGTAATAAGTCATATCCTGGGGACTACGCACACAACCAGGATCAAGAGAATTAAACCAAGTTTTAGCATCACCCTTTAACGAGAACGGAAATATCTTAAGGATATATTAGTAACGAGATTTCTCATCATTGGTGAACATGGTAGCTATATCATTTAACTTAGTAAGATGTGCCAACACAGTTTCAGATTCATAGCCATAAAAAAGATCAGATTCAACCAAAGTAATTATCTCAGGATCGACAGAGAAAATCATAATCCTTATCAGTAACAAAGATAGGTGAAGTAGCAAAAGCAGGGTCATATTTCATTCTAGCATTCAGAGATTTCTGTTTTAATTTAGCTAAAAACTTCTTTAGATCAGATCTATCATTGCAAGTAAGAAAATCTATAGCAGTTTCTTCATCCATAACATAACCCTCAGGAACAACAGGCATTTCATATTTAGGGGGAGAACCTTCATCATCACTATTTTCAATAATATCAGTTTCAACAATTTCATTCTCTCTAACCCTATCAAGTTGTTCATCAAGATATTCACCTAATGGCACAGTAATATCAAGCATAGAAGTAGTTTCATCATAAGTATCATGCATAGTAGAATTGGCATCATCAATAACATGTGACCTATCAGAATTAATGGCAGAAGCAGGTTTAGGTGTCGCAAGTTTACTCATAACAGAAGGAGAATCAATTGCAGAGCTAGATGGCAGTTCCTTACCTCCCCCTCATAGTTGAGGGATAAATCTTAGTTATTTCATCTTTCAAGTTCTTCATAGTGGCCAACAAATATAAATCCCAAGTGACTCATCGAATAGATCTATGCTCCCCGGCAACGGCGCCACAAAATAGTCTTGATAACCCACAATATAGAGGATCGCAACAGTTTTCAAGGGTAGAGTATTCAACCCAAATTTATTGATTCGACACAAGGGGAGCCAAAGAATATTCTCAAGTATTAGCAGTTGAGTTGTCAATTCAACCAAACCTGGATAACTTAGTATCTGCAGCAAAGTATTTAGTAGCAAAGTAATATGGAAGTAACGATAATAGTAGCAAAAGTAATAGTAGCAGTTTGTAGTAATTGTAACATCAACAATGGTAAAGTAACTCAGCAAAGATCAATATGTGAAAAGCTCGTAGGCATTGGATCAGTGATGGATAATTACGTCGGATGCGATTCCTCGTGTTATAGTTATAACATAGGGTGACACAGAACTAGCTCCAGTTCATCAATGTAATGTAGGCATGTATTCCGAATATAGTCAAACGTGCTTATGGAAAAGAACTTGCATGACATCTTTTGTCCTACCCTCCCGTGGTAGCGGGGTCCTAATGGAAACTAAAGGATATTATGGCCTCCTTTTAATAGAGTACCAGACCAAAGCATTAACACTTAGTGAATACATGAACTCCTCAAAATACGGTCATCACCGAGAAGTATCCCGATTATTGTCACTTCGGGGTTGTCTGATCATAACACATAATAGGCGACTATACACTTGCAAGATAGGATCAAGAACTTACATATATTCATGAAAACATAATAGGTTCAAATATGAAATCATGGCACTCGGGCCCTAGTGACAAGCATTAAGCATAGCAAAGTCATAGAAACATCAATCTCAGAACATAGTGGATACTAGGGATCAAACCCTAACAAAACTAACTTGATTACATGGTAAATCTCATCCAACCCATCACCGTCCAGCAAGCCTACGATGGAATTACTCATGCACGGAGGTGAACATCATGAAATTGGTGATGGAGGATGGTTAATGATGACGACGGCAGCGAATCCCCCTCTCCGGAGCCCTGAACGGACTCCAGATCAGCCCTGCCGAGAGAGTTTAGGGCTTAGCGGCAGCTTCGTATCGTAAAACACGATGAATCTTTCTCTCTGATTTTTTTTCTCCGCGAACGTGAATATATGGATGGGACGCCCGGTTATTTAAGCTACAGTAAACCTCTGCTAATGATGCCACGTCACCTCGATTACTGTTGCTAATCTCGCGTTAGTTCGAAACCGGTTCGAATTCAAAATTTAATTAAAGGCAAACAACAAAAGTTTTCAAATATTAAAACTAAAATGTTCGGAGTGAGCCAAATAATTCATAAGTATGGTGGAGAAACCACACTTTTATAAAAGTGTAAAATACTCTAAAATGTTTTAAACAGTAGCAAAAACAATTAGTTGAATGCCTTTTACAATAAATAAAATATTAAACTATTTTATTTTGTTGCCCAAACTTATGTGGCAGTAGCTAATTACTAACGCTAAATTAGGGACTACTTTTATAGTTTATAAAGCTAAAATAAATGAGGAACTAAAATAAAATAGAAAACAAAAAAGGAATAATAAACAAAATAGAACAAAAGAAATAAAAACAGAAAAGGCCTCCCCCCATTGGGCCTCGGCCCACCCACATGCCCGGCCGGCCCCCCCACTCCCTTATCTCCACTTCCCCATCCCGAAACCCTAGCCGCCTCCCCCACTCGCCCGCGTTCCCCCCCCCACTCGCTCTCTCCCCCCCCCCCGATCCAGTTCTGGATCGAGATCGGGAGAAGCCCGAAGCCGCCCGACGCCGCCCAGGTGCACGTCCCCGTCGCCCCCGACGCCCCTGGCGCCGCCACCCGTCGCCCGACGCCGTCCCCGGCGCCACCGTCCTCCTCCCCGACGCCGTCGCCCGTTGCTGCCTGGAGACCACGCCGCCCCGGACCGCGTCGCCGGACTGCCTCCTCGACGCAGTTGTCTCCGCCCTCCTCCTCAACACCCGCTGCCCTAGACCCTACTTCTCGATGTGAGCACGCGCGCACCCCTCCACTCCTTCCCCTGTCACCGCGTCGCGCCCGACCGCCCCGACGAGCTCCTTGACGCGCCCCCGTGCCTGTCGCCGCGCCCGGCTGCGCACACCCGCGCCTCGATGCGCCCGGACCGCGCCCCACCTTCGCCGACAACCCCGCATGGACGCGCCACTCGCGCGTGCCTCGCTCCTCTGCACCGTGCCCCGCCTCCGCCCGTTGCTGGCGCTGCTGATGCCGTGCTGCGCCCACCTCCCCACGCGCCTCTACTCGCGGCTCCACCGGCGTCCGTCACCGCTGCCCCTAGCCGCGCCCCTGCTCCCCAGCGCGCCCTGGCTTTGCCGGCCCACGCGCCCGCGGCCCCTCCCTCTCGCTCGGGGCGTTGCGCTCCCCCAGCGCTCTCGCGCACGCGCGCAGCCTTCAGCCGATGCTGCGCCGGCGTTCCCCCCCCCCCCCCCTCGCCGTGGCGCCGACTGGTTGCATCCTGTTCGGGCGCCCGCACCCGCATAGCCCAGCGCCCGCGCCTGTTGACCCGCTAAGGCCTGTGGGCCTATGACACGGGGGCCCCACGGCCCCAAAACGTTAAAAAAAGAATATAAAAATAAATAAATAAAATAAATAAATAATATAATATAATTAATTAATTAATTAACTAATTAATTAACTTAATTAATTCCGATTAAATTACCAATTAAGATTAATTAACCTAAGGATTAATTAATTTAATTAACTACTGTTAATCGGCTAATTAGTTAGTATGACAGTGGGGCCCACCCCCCATTAATTAATTATGATTAGTTTAACTAATCTGTTAATTAAAATGTGTCACTGACCAGTGGGACCCACTGGTCAGGTTGACCAGTCAACTCCGTTGACTGCTGACGTCAGCATGACATCATGCTGATGTCATTAATTCATTTTCGAATTAAATTAAATAATTAATTAAATTCCAGAAATTAATAAAATCTTTAGAAAATCATATCTTTTAATCCGTAACTCGGATTAAATTATTTTCAACATGAAAGTTGCTTAGAACGACGAGACGAATCCGGATACGCAGCCTGTTTGTCCGCCACACATCCCTAGCATAGCGAACACGCAACTTTCCCCCTCCGGTCCGTCTGTCCGAAAATGCAGAACACCGGGGATACTTTCCCGGTTGTTGCCCCCCTTTGTCGGTATTGCCTACTACTGCGTTAGGTCACCCCTAGCACCGCGTATTGCCATGTTATGCTTTATGTCGCTTTGATTGCTCTATTATTTATTTGTGTTCCCCCTCCATTACTTCTTTCCGGTAGACCCCGAGACCGCTGCCGGTACCCCTGTGATCGACTACGGTGTTGACGACCCCTCCTTGCCAGAGCAACCAGGCAAGCCCCCCCCCCTTGATCACCAGATATTGCCTATTCTCCTCTATACTGCTTGCATTAGAGTAGTGTAGCATGTTACTGCTTTCCGTTAATCCTATTCTGATGCATAGCCTGACATTGTTGCTACATCTGTTGATACCTTACCTGCAATCCTAAATGCTTAGTATAGGATGCTAGTTTATCATCATTGGCCCTACACTCTTGTCAGTCTGCCTTGCTATACTATCGGGCCGTGATCACTTGGGAGGTGATCACGGGTATATACTATACATACATACATACTATACAGATGGTGACTAAAGTCGGGTCAGCTCGTTGAGTACCCGCAAGTGATTCCGATGTGGGGGCTGAAAGGACAGGTGGCTCCATCCCGGTAGAGGTGGGCCTGGGTTCCCGACGGCCCCCGACTGTTACTTTGTGGCGGAGCGACAGGGCACGTTGAGACAACCTAAGAGACAGGTGGGCCTGGCCCTGTTCGGCGTTCGCGGATACTTAACACGCTTAACGAGATCTTGGTATTTGATCTGAGTCTGGCCATTTGGTCTATACGCACTAACCATCTACGCGGGAGTAGTTATGGGTATCCCGGCATTTTGGTATCAGCCGAAGCCTTCTTGACGTCAGCGACGGAGCGGCGTGCGCCGGATTGGACTGCGTTAACGCAACTTCCTTTGTAATGGAGGTTGCTAGGTCTGCTTCCGGCCGCCCTCACAACGTGCAGGTGTGCAATGGGCGATGGGCCCAGACACCTGCACGCATAGGATTTAGACCGGCGTGTTGACCTCTCTATTGTGCCTAGGTGGGGCTGCGACGTGTTGATCTTCCGAGGCCGGGCCTGACCTAGGAAAGTGTGTCCGGCCAAATGGGATCGAGCGTGTTGGGTTATGTGGTGCACCCCTGCAGGGAAGTTTATCTATTCGAATAGCCGTGTCCCTCGGTAAAAGGACGACCCGGAGTTGTACCTTGACCTTATGACAACTAGAACCGGATACTTAATAAAACACACCCTTCCAAGTTCCACAGACAACCCGGTGATCGCTTTTCCACAGGGCGACGAGGGAAGGATCGCCGGGTAGGATTAGGCTATGCGATGCTACTGGAGATGCTACTTGGAGATGCTACTTGGAGGACTTTAATCTACTCTCTGCTACACGCTGCAAGACGGAGGCTGCCAGAAGCGTAGTCTTCGACAGGATTAGCTATCCCCCTCTTATTCTGGCATTCTGCAGTTCAGTCCACCGATATGGCCCTTTACACATATACCCATGCATATGTAGTGTAGATCCTTGCTTGCGAGTACTTTGGATGAGTACTCACGGTTGCTTTCTCCCCCCTTTTTCCCCCTTTCCTTTCTTTCTGATTGTCGCAACCAGATGCTGGAGCCCAGGAGCCAGACGCCACCGTCGACGACGACTACTACACTGGAGGTGCCTACTACTACGTGCAGGCTGCTGACGACGACCAGGAGTAGTTTAGGAGGATCCCAGGCAGGAGGCCTGCGCCTCTTTCGATCTGTATCCCAGTTTGTGCTAGCCATCTTATGGCAACTTGTTTAACTTATGTCTGTACTCAGATATTGTTGCTTCCGCTGACTCGTCTATGATCGAGCACTTGTATTCGAGTCCTCGAGGCCCCTGGCTTGTATTATGATGCTTGTATGACTTATTTATGTTTTTAGAGTTGTGTTGTGATATCTTCCCGTGAGTCCCTGATCTTGATCATACACGTTTGCGTGCATGATTAGTGTAGGATTGAATCGGGGGCGTCACAATGGAGTTAGAGTTGAGGTCGGTGGAGGTCTAGGTGGTCCTCGACGCAAGGGGCGCGCCCCCCACCATCGTGGATAGGGTGTGGGCCCCCCTAGTGCTGATTCTTTCTCCAGTATTTTTTATTAATTCCAAAAAGTTGCTCCGTGGATTTTCAGGTCATTCCGAGAACTTTTATTTCTGCACAAAAATAACACCATGGTAGTTCTGCTGAAAACAGCGTCAGTCCGGGTTAGTTCCATTTAAATCATGCAAGTTAGAGTGCAAAACAAGGGCAAAAGTGTTTGGAAAAGTAGATACGACGAGACGTATCAACTCCCCCAAGCTTAAACCTTTGCTTGTCCTCAAGCAATTCAGTTGACAAACTGAAAGTGATAAAGAAAAACTTTTACAAACTCTGTTTTCTCTTGTTGTTGTATGTGTAAAGCCAGCATTCAAGTTTTTAGCAAAGATTATGAACTAACCATATTCACAATAACACTTAGGTCTCATGTTTACTCATATCAATGGCATAATCAACTAGCGAGCAATAATAATAGAACCCGGATGACAACACTTTCTCAAAGCAATCATAATATGATACAACAAAATGGTATCTCACCAGCCCTTTCCAAGACCGCAAAACATAAATGCAGAGCACCTTTAAAGATCAAGGACTAACTAAACATTGTAATTCATGGTAAAAGAGATCCAGTCATAGTGATACCCGATATAAATTAATAGTAATGCATGCAAATGACAACGGTGCTCTCCAGCGGGTGCTTTTTAATAAGAGGGTGATGACTCAACATAAAAGTAAATAGATAGGCCCTTCGCAGAGGGAAGCAGGGATTTGTAGAGGTGCTAGAGCTTGATTTTGAATAGAGATAAATAACATTTTGAGCGGTATACTTTCACTGTCAACAGAACAACTAAGAGATCTCCATATCTTCCATGCTACACACATTATATGCGGTTCCCAAACAGAATGGTAAAGTATATACTCCCCCACCACCAACAAACATCAATCCATGGCTTGCCCGAAACAATGGGTGCCTCCAACTAACAACAATCCTGGGGGAGTTTTGTTTGCAATTGTTTTGATTTGATTTGAGCATGGGACTGGGCATCTCGGTGACCAACCATTTTCTCTTGAATGAGGAGCGGAGTCCATTCCTCTTGAGAATAACCCGCCTAACATGGAAGATATAGACATCCCTAGTTGATACATGAGTTGTTCGAGAATATAAAACAAAATTTCATTTGAAGGTTTAGAGTTTGGCACATAAAAATTTACTTGGAACGGCAGGTAGATACCGCATATAGGAAGGTATGGTGGACTCATATGAAATAACTTTGGGGTTTATGGAGTTTGGATGCACTAGCAATATTCCCGCTTAGTACAGGTGAAGGCTAGTAAGAGACTGGGAAGCAACCAACTAGAGAGCGACACCAGTCATGAACATGCATTAAAATTGATCAACACTGAGTGCAAGCATGAGTAGGATATAATCCACCATGAACATAAATATCGTGAAGGCTATGTTGATTTTGTTTCAACTACATGCGTGAGCATGTGCCAAGTCAAGTCACTCGAATCATTCGAAGGAGGATACCACCCTATCATACCACATCACAACCATTTTAATGGCATGTTGGAACACAAGGTAAACCATTATAAGCTCCTAGATAATTAAGCATGGCATACGCAACTATAATCTCTAATTGTCATTGCAAACATGTTCATTCATAATAGGCTGAATCTGGAACGATGAACTAATCATATTTACAAAAACAAGAGAGGTCGAGTTCATACCAGCTTATTGCATCTCAATCAGTCCATCATATATCGTCATTATTGCCTTTCACTTGCATGACCGAACAGTGTGGATAATAATAATAGTGCATTTGCATTGGACTAAGCTAGAATCTGCAAGCATTCAATTCAAGGGAGAAGACAAGCTAATATGGGCTCTTGGTTAAATTAACAATAATGCATATAAGAGCCACTCAACATTTTCATCATGGTCTTCTTCCTCTCGACCCCCAAAGGAAAGAAAAGAAATAAAACTATTTACACGGGAAAGCTCCCAACAAGCAAAAGAAAAACGAGAAATCTTTTTTGGTTTTCTTTTAATTACAACTACTACAGGCATGAAAAGTAAACTAGCTAAAAGCTACAACTATTTTTTTGTTTTTTCTTAAGGTTATTCAAACACACAAGAAGAAAGCTAGAAAAAGAAAATAAACTAGCATAGATAGTATAATGAAAAAGTATGAGCACCGACAACTAGAATGAGTGTGTGAACATGAATGTAATGTCGGTGAGAAATACGTACTCCCCCACCCTTAGGCTTTTGGCCTAAGTTGGTCTATGCCCATGGACGGCCTGGCGGATATCCGAAGTTGTAACTGGGGTCGTACTGAGATGCCGCAGCCATTGCATCATGAACTGCAGCTTGGAGGCGAGCTGCCTCTGTCCTCCTCTCGTACTCGTTCGCCTCCTCCCTGGTTATAATTGTTGGGGAACGTAGTAATTTCAAAAAAAATCCTATGCACACGCAAGATCATGGTGATGCATAGCAACGAGAGGGGAGAGTGTTATCCACGTACCCTCGTAGACCGAAAGCGGAAGCGTTAGAACAACACGGTTGATGTAGTCGTATGTCTTCAGAGCCCTACCGATCAAGCACAAAAACTACGGCACCTCCGAGTTCTAGCACACGTTCAGCTTGATGATGATCCCCGGACTCCGATCCAGCAGAATGTCGGGGAAGAGTTCCGTCAGCACGACGGCGATGATCTTGATGTTCTACCATCGCAGGGCTTCACCTAAGCACCGCTACAATATTATCGAGGACTATGGTGGAGGGGGGCACCGCACATGGCTAAGAGATCAAGAGATCAATTGTTGTGTCTATGGGGTGCCCCCTGCCCCCGTATATAAAGGAGCAAGGGGGAGGCGGCCGGCCAAGGAGGAGGGCGCGCCAAGGGGGGAGTCCTACTCCCACTGGGAGTAGGACTCCTCCTTTCCTTGTTGGAGTAGGAGAGAAGGAAAGAGGGGGAGACGGAGAAGGAAAAGGGAGCTGCACCCCTTGTCCGATTCGGACCAAAGGGGGGGCGCAGGCCTCCTTCCTTTTGTCCTCTCTCCTCTATTCCCGTATGGCCCAATAAGCCTATATACTCCCCGGCGAATTCCTGTAACTCTCTGGTACTCTGAAAAATACCCAAATCACTCGGAACCTTTCCGAAGTCCGAATATAGTCGTCCAATATATCGATCTTTATGTCTCGACCATTTCAAGACTCTCGTCATGTCCCCGATCTCATCCGGGACTGCGAACTCCTTTGGTACATCAAAACTCATAAACTCATAATATAACTGTCATCGAAACCTTAAGCGTGCGGACCCTACGGGTTCAAGAACTATGTATACATGACCGAGACACGTTTTCCGGTCAATAACCAATAGCGGAACCTGGATGCTCATATTGGCTCCTACATATTCTATGAAGATCTTTATTGGTCAAACCGCATAACAACATACGTTGTTCCCTTTGCCATCGGTATGTTACTGCCCGAGATTCGATAGTCGGTATCTCAATACCTAGTTCAATCTCGTTACCGGCAAGTCTCTTTACTCGTTACGTAATGCATCATTCCGTAACTAACTCATTAGCTACATCACTTGCAAGGCTTATAGTGATGTACATTACCGAGAGGGCCCAGAGATACCTCCCCGCCAATCGGAGTGACAAAACCTAATCTCTAAATACGCCAACTCAACATGTACCTTTGGAGACACCTGTAGAGCTCCTTTATAATCACCCAGTTACGTTGTGACGTTTGGTAGCACACAAAGTGTTCCTCCGATAAACGGGAGTTGCATAATCTCTTTGTTATAGGAACTTGTATAAGTCATGAAGAAACCAATAGCAACATACTGAATGATCAAGTGCTAAGCTAACGGAATGGGTCAAGTCAATCACATCATTCTCCTAATGATGTGATCCTGTTAATCAAATGACAACTCATGTCTATGGTTAGGAAACTTAACCATCTTTGATTCATGAGCTAGTCAAGTAGAGGCATACTAGTGACACTATGTTTGTCTATGTATTCACACATGTATTATGTTTCCGGTTAATACAATTCTAGCATGAATAATAAACATTTATCATGAAATAAGGAAATAAAAAATAACTTTATTTTTGCCTCTAGGGCATATTTCCTTCAGTCTCCCACTTGCACTAGAGTCAATAATCTAGTTCACATCGCCATGTGATTTAACACCAATAGTCATATCTGTATATGATTAACACACATAGTTCACATCGTCATGTGACCAACACCCAAAGGGTTTACAAGAGTCAATAATCTAGTTCACATCGCTATGTGATTAACACCCAAGGAGTACTAAGGTGTGATCATGTTTTGCTCGTGAGAGAAGCTTAGTCAACGGGTCTGTCACATTCAGAGCCATATGTATTTTGCAAATATTCTATGTCTACAATGCTCTGCATGGAGCTACTCTAGCTAATTGCTCCCACTTTCAATATGTATGCAGATTGAGACTTAGAGTCATCTGGATCAGTGTGAAAGCTTGCACCGATGTAAGTCTTTACGACGGGCTCTTTTATCACCTCCATAATCGAGAAATATTTCCTTAGTCCTCACTAAGGATATTCTTGACCAATGTCCAGTGATCTACTCCTAGATCACTATTGTACTCCCTTGCCAAATTCAAAGCAAGGTATACAATAGGTCTGATACATAGCATAGCATACTTTATAGAACCTATGACTGAGGCATAGGGAATGACTTTCATTCTCTTTTCTATTTTCTACCGTGGTCGGGATTTGAGTCTTACTCAATTTCACACCTTTGCAACACAGGCAAGAACTCTTTCTTTGACTGTTCCATTTTGAACTATTTCAAAATCTTGACAAGGAATGTACTTATTGAAAAACTTATCAAGCTTCTTGATCTATCTCAATAGATCTTGATTCTCAATATGTAAGTAGCTTTACCGAGGTCTTTCTTTTAAAGAACTCCTTTCAAATACTCCTTCATGCTTTCCAGAAAAATTCTACATCATTTCTGATCAACAATATGTTACTCACATATATTTATCAGAAAGGCGGTAGTGCTCCCACTCACTTTATTGTAAATACAGGCTTCACTGCAAGTCTGTATAAAACTACATGCTTTGATCAACTTATCAAAGCGTATATTCCAACTTTGAGATGCTTGCACCAGTCCATAGATGGATCACTGGAGTTTGCACATTTTGTTAGCACCTTTAGGATTGACAAAACCTTTTGGTTGCATCATATACAACTCTTCTTTAAGAAAACCATTAAGGAATGCCATTTTGACATCCATTTGCCAGGTTTCATAAAATGTGGCAATTGCTAACATGATTCGGACAGACTTAAGCATCTCTATAGTTGAGAAAATCTCATTGTAGTCAACACCTTGTACTTGTCGAAAACCTTTTTGCGACAAGTCGAGCTTTGTAGATAGTAACACTACTATCAACGTCTGTCTTCCTCTTGAAGATCCATTTATACATTATGGCTTGCCGATCATCGGGCAACTTCACCAAAGTCCACACTTTGTTCTCATACATGGATCCCATCTCAGATTTCATGGCCTCAAGCCATTTCGCGGAATCTGGACTCATCATCGCTTCCTCATAGTTCGTAGGTTCATCATGGTCAAGTAACACGACTTCCAGAACAGGATTACCGTACCACTCTGGTGTGGACTGTACTTTGGAAGACCTACAAGGTTTTGTAGTAACTTAATCTGAAGTTTCATGATCATCATCATTAGCTTCCTCACTAATTGGTGTAGGAATCACTAGAACTTATTTCTGTGATGAACTACTTTCCAATTTAGGAGAACGTACAAATTACCTTATCAAGCTTAACTTTCCTCCCACTCACTTCTTACGAGAGAAACTCCTTCTCTATAAAGGATCCATTCTTAGCAATGAATATTTTGCCTTCAGATCTATGATAGAAGGTGTACCCAACAATTTCCTTTGGGTATTCTATGAATACGCACTTCTCCGATTTGGGTTCGAGCTTATCAGGTTGAAACCTTTTTCACATAAGCATCGCAACTCCAAACTTTAAGAAACGACAGCTTAGGTTTACTGCTAAACCATAGTTCATATGGTGTCATCTCGACGGATTTAGATGGTGCCCTATTAAAGTGAATGCAGCTATCTTTAATGCATAACCCCAAAATGATAGTGGTTAATTGGTAAGATACATCATAGATCGCACCATATCCAATAAAGTGTGGTTACGATGTTCGGACACACCATTACGATGTGGTGTTCCATGTGGCGTGAACTGTGAAACTATTCCACATTGTTTAAAATGAAGGCCAAACTCGTAACTAAAATATTCTTCTCTACGATCAGATTGTAGAAACTTTATTTTCTTGTTACGCCACTCTGAAATTCTTTGAACTTTTCAAATGTTTTAGACTTGTGCTTCATCAAGTAGATATACACATATCTGCTCAAATCATTTGTGAAGGTTAGAAAATAATGATACCTGCAACGAGCATCAACCCTCATTGGACCGCATACATCGGTATGTATTATTTCCAACAAGTTAGTAGCTCATTCCATTGTTCCGGAGAACGGAGTTTTTAGTCATCTTGCCCAAAAGGCACGGTTCGCAAGCATCAAATGATTCATAACCAAGTGATTCCAAAAATCCATCTTTATGGAGTTTCTTCATGCACTTTACACCGATATGACCCAAACGGCAGCGCCACAAATAAGTTGCACTATCATTATTAACTTTGCATCTTTTGGCATCAACATTATGAATATGTGTATCACTATGATCAAGATTCAATAAACCATCACCATTGGGTGTATGACCATAGAAGGTTTTATTCATGTAAACAGAATAACAATTTATTCTCTATCTTAGATGAATAATCGTATTGCAATAAACATGATCTTATCATATTTATGCTCAACGCAAACACCAAATAACATTTATTTAGTTTTAACACTAATCTTGAAAATATAGGAAGTGTGTGATGATGATCATTTCAATCTTGGAACTACTTCCAATACTCATCGTCACTTCCCCCGCAACTAGTCTCTGTTTATTTTGTAACTCCTGTTTCGAGTTACTAATCTCAGCAACCGAACAAGTATCAAATACTCAGGGGTTACTATAAACACTAGTAGGGCATACATCAATAACTTGTATATCAAATATACCCTTGTTCAATTTGCCATCCTTCTTATCCACCAAATATTCAGGGCATTTCCGCTTCCAGTGACCATTTCCTTTGAAGTGTAAGCACTCACTTTCAGGCTTTGGTCTAGCTTTGGGCTTCTTCGTAGGAGTGACAACTTGCTTGTCATTCTACTTGAAGTTCCCTTTCTTTCCCTTTGCCCTTCTCTTGAAACTAGTGGTCTTGTCAATCATCAACACTTGATGCTCTTTCTTGATTTCTACCTTCGTCGATTTCAACATCACGAAGAGCTCGGGAATCATTTTCGTCATCCCTTGCATACTATAGTTCATCACTAAGTTCTAGTAACTTGGTGATGGTGACTAGAGAACTCTGTCAATCACTATCTTATCTGGAAGACTAACTCCCACTTGATTCTCCTCCATCTTTTAGCTATAGAACTTGTTGGAGATTTCATATCTCTCAACTCGGGCATTTGCTTGAAATATTAACTTCAATTCCTGGAACATCTCATATGCTCCATGACGTTCAAAACGTTGTTGAAGCCCGATTCTAAGCCGTTAAGCATGGTGCACTAAACTACCAAGTAGTCATCATACTGAGCTATCCAAATGTTCATAATGTCTGCATCTGCTCCTGCAATAGGTCTGTCACCTAGCGGTGCATTAAAGACATAATTCTTCTATGCAGCAATGATGATAAACCTCAGATCATGGATCCAATCCGCATCATTGCTACTAACAGCTTTCAACACAATTTTCTCTAGGAACATATCAAAATAAACATATGAAAGCAACAACGCGAGATATTGATCTACAACATAATTTGCAAAATACTACCAGGACTAAGTTCGTGATAAATTGAAGTTCAATTAATCATATTACTTAAGAACTCCCACTTAGATAGACATCTCTCTAGTCATCTAAGTGATAACGTGATCCAAATCAACTAAACCATGTCCGATCATCACGTGAGATGGAGTAGTTTTCAATGGTGAACATCACTATGTTGATCATATCTACTATATGATTCACGCGCGACCTTTCGGTCTCCGTGTTCCGAGGCCATATCTGTATATGCTAGGCTCGTCAAGTTTAAACTGAATAATCTGCGTGTGCAACTGTTTTGCACCCGTTGTATTTGAACGTAGAGCCTATCACACCCGATCATCACATGGTGTCTCAGCAAGAAGAACTTTAGCAACAGTGCATACTCAGGGAGAACACTTCTTGATAATTAGTGAGAGATCATCTTAAAATGCGACCGTCAAACTAAGCAAAAGAAGATGTATAAAAGATAAACATCATATGCAATCAAAATATGGTGACATGATATGGCCATGATCATCTTGCGCCTTTGATCTCCATCTCCAAAGTACTGTCATGATCTCTATCGTCACCGGCACGACACCATGATCTCCATCATCTTGATCTATATCAATGTGTCGTCACATGGTTGTCTCGCCAACTATTGCTCTTGCAACTATTGCTATCGCATCGCGATAAAGTAAAGCAATTATTTGGCGCTTGCATCTTATGCAATAAAGAGACAACCATAAGGCTTCTGCCAGTTGCCGATAACTTCAACAAAAACATGATCATCTCATACAACAATTTATACCTACGCATCAAAACCACAACGATAGTTTGTCAAGTTAGTGCTGTTTTAACCTTCGCAAGGACTAAAGTTGGAGAAAGTGACACCCGCTAGTCACCTGTGTGCAAAGCACGACGGTAAAACCAGTCTCGCATAAGCGTACGCGTAATGTCGGTCCGGGCCGCTTCATCCAACAATACCGCTGAACCAATGTATGACATGTTGGTAAGCAGTATACTTGTATCGCCCACAACTCACTTGTGTTCTACTTGTGCATATAACATCTACGCATAAAACCAGGCTCTGATGCCACTGTTGGGGAATGTAGTAATTTCAAAAAATTCCAACGCACACGCTAGATCATGGTGATGCATAGCAACGAGAGGGGAGAGTGTTGTCCACGTACCCTCATAGACCGAAAGCGGAAGCGTTAGAACAACGCGGTTGATGTAGTCGTACGTCTTCACAGCCCGACCGATCAAGCACCAAAACTACGGCACCTCCGAGTTCTAGCACACGTTTAGCTTGATGACGGTCCCCGGACTCTTATCCAGCAGAATGTCAGGGAAGAGTTCCATCAGCATGACGGCGTGGTGACGATCTTGATGTTCTACCGTCGCAGGGCTTCGTCTAAGCACCGTTACAATATTATCGAGGACTATGGTGGAGGAGGGCACCGCACACGGCTAAGAGATCAAGAGATCAATTGTTGTGTCTATGGGGTGGCCCCCTGCCCCCGTATATAAAGGAGCAAGTGGGGAGGCGGCTTGCCAAGGAGGAGGGCGCGCCAAGGGGGGAGTCCTACTCCCACCTGGAGTAGGACTCCTCCTTTCCTTGTTGGAGTTGGAGAGAAGGAAAGAGGGGGAGAGGGAGAAGGAAAAGGGGGCTGCACCCCTTGTCCAATTCAGACTAGAGGGGGGGCGCAGGCCTCCTTCCTTTTGGCCTCTCTCCTCTATTCCCGTATGGCCCAATAAGGCCCGTATACTCCCCGGCGAATTCCCGTAACTCTCCAGTACTCCAAAAAATACCTGAATCAATCGGAACCTTTCCGAAGTCCGAATATAGTAGTACAATATATCGATCTTTACGTCTCGACCATTTCGAGACTCCTCGTCATGTCCCCGATCTCATCCGGGACTCCAAACTCCTTCGGTACATCAAAACTCATAAACTCATAATATAACTGTCATCGAAACCTTAAGCGTGCGGACCCTACGGGTTCGAGAACTATGTAGACATGACCGAGACACGTTTCCGGTCAATAACCAATAGCGGAACCTGGATGCTCATATTGGCTCCTACATGTTCTACGAAAATCTTTATCGGTTAAACTGCATAACAACATACGCTGTTCCCTTTGTCATCGGTATGTTACTTGCCCGAGATTCGATCGTCGGTATCTCAATACCTAGTTCAATCTCGTTACTGGCAAGTCTCTTTACTTGTTATGTAATGCATGATTCCGTAACTAACTCATTAGCTACATTCCTTGCAAGGCTTATAGTGATGTGCATTACCGAGAGGGCCGAGAGATACCTCTCCAACAATCGGAGTGACGAAACCTAATCTCGAAATACGCCAACTCAAAATATACCTTGGGAGATACATGTAGAGCTCCTTTATAATCACCTAGTTACTTTGTGACGTTTGGTAGCACACAAAGTGTTCCTCCGATAAACGGGAGTTGCATAATCTCATAGTTATAGGAACTTGTATAAGTCATGAAGAAAGCAATAGCAACATACTAAATGATCAAGTGCTAAGCTAACGAAATGGGTCAAGTCAATCACATCATTCTCCTAATGATGTGATCCCGTTAATCAAATGACAACTCATGTCTATGGTTAGGAAACTTAACCATCTTTGATTCACGAGCTAGTCAAGTAGAGGCATACTAGTGACACTATGTTTGTCTATGTATTCACACATGTATTATGTTTCCGGTTAATACAACTCTAGCGTGAACAATAAACATTTATCATGAAATGAGGAAATAAATAATAACTTTATTATTCCCTCTAGGGCATATTTCGTTCAATAATGTATCTTCTTTTTGCCTGATAGTAAAAGAAAGTAGGAGCAGGGAGAGTGATATGGACAGCGCGACGTCTGTCAAAGATTAGTCGATACTGGAGGATTTGTTCATTCCTCTCAAGAAAATCATGATTAACCATGGCATTGTAATCTAAATAAGAGGGAGGCAACTCCCTATCATTTTCAGGTGCGGGTATACCAAGATAATTAGCCACACGGGTCGCATAAATCCCTCCAAACAAGTCTCCATCTAAACCATTATTATACAACCTACGTGCAACAATTGCCCACAAGTTATATTGTATATCACCTAATACAACACTCTTGAGAATACAAAGATCTGGAACACACATGTGACAAGCTTCATCTTTACCGTTAATGCATCTACCTATGAAGAGAGAAAAATAATAGCAGGAAAATGAATGCTCCCTATGGGAGGTTGTGCTATTTCTCTAGATTCTCCCACAGTGATACTAGCAAGAAAGTCTTTATATTCAGATTTACGAGGTTCATTAACACTGCCCCACTGCGGGAGTTTACAAGCGGTAGTAAAATCTTCTAGGTCCATGGTATATGATTTATCATACAGATCAAACATGACATTTTGAGAATTGTGTGAAGATGTAAATTTAAACCTTCTCACAAAGGAATTAGTTAAATGGTAGTGTTGAGGGCACTTATCTTGCATGAAGTCCTCAAGATCGGCATTACGCACATATGCATCAAATTCATCCTTGATGCCTGCTCTGACCATAAACTCCTATGACGGCCATTGACAAGGCCGCACGTGAGCTTTCCTCGGTGGTTCATCGTCCTGCTCACGTATTGCGAGCCTGGGTGCTTGCTTCCTTGAAGAAACACCTTGGTAATTTTTCCTAGACATATTTCTTCCTCTGAAAAATTTCTGAAATTTTTAGTAACTCAAAATAAAAGTGAACCAAACTCAACAAAATTGATACTAACTACTCCTACAAGTGCCTAGAGATTATATCATGCATCAGAACTACTTGGGACCATATAAATTTGACATGCAAGCTCAAGAACAGGGTCACCTAGGCGGCAAAAATTTGTAATGAATAAAGAACTAGAAGTCCACTGGATAGTAATGCACCATTGGAGGAGTCACATACCAAATAACAATCCCCCAAAATAGTTTTGTGAATGGAGCTTTGAGCAAGGAGATCAAAAATGGTCGCAAAATGAGCTAGAACTTGTGCTTGAGCTGGATAGTGATTTTTTTGGGAGGAAGAAGAAGTGCATGGGAGCAGAATAAGTGGAGGGGGGCCACCGTGGGCCCATGAGGCAGGGGGGCGCGCCCAGGGGTGTAGGGCGCGCGCCTGAACCTCGTGGCCAGGTGCCAGCTCCCCCTGATGTGTTCTCAGTGCCTGATATTCTCAAATATTTCAAAAAAACATACTAAATTTTCAGGGCATTTGGAGAACTTTTATTTTTGGGGTATTTTTTTATTACATTGATAATTTAGTAAACAAACATAAAATACTATTTTTACTTTATTTAATATAAATAACACAAAGTAAAAGGAGGTTACATAAGGTTGTGTCTTCTAACTTCATCCATCTCATGCTCATCAAAAGGAAACCACTAACAAGGTTGATCAAGTCTTGTTAACAAACTCATTCCAAATAACATGGAACCGAAGAAATTTCGAATAACACTATGATACCTCACCGGGGATATGCACATCCCTAATAATAAGAATATCATATCTTTTCTTGATAGTAGGAAGAGGAAATTCAAAACCTCCAATGATAATCGATGGAATTTTTCCAATAGAATTGATACTATGAACTTGAGGTTGTTTCCTCAGAAAGTGTATCGTATACTCATTTCCATTAACATGAAAAGTGACATTGCCTTTGTTGCAATCAATAACAGCCCCTACAGTATTCAAAAAGGGTCTACCTGTCAGGACCCCGATCCTATGCCACACTGATCTAGCATGTAACACCTCATATCACTTTGCGGCCTCACGCACGGTATTCCACGGGTGTCGCCTTACCAGGCCTGGGACCGTTTGCGCCTTTTGGCTCACGTATATGATAGTGTCGCTAGCATCCATATGAAAAAGAACCCGGGCTAACATGGCTAGTCATAAACCCAAGGTGGCGCTAACTTACAGGGACAGGCATACATGACCCAGCAACGAACGTGTCGGTCATCAGCGAGTGAATCCGGGGCTGTGGCAACTGGGCTAGCAAGACTTTGGTAAACCGGGCTGTAGCAGGCTAACCAGACTTTGGTAGACACCGCGTGACATTTCCCCGAAGGAACAGACATAGGAACGAAGAAGGACACATGTCGGCCAGCCTATGTGTTCCGGAGCAGTAGCAAGCTACCAAGGCTCAATGGAAGCACTAGGAGACATTTCCCGGTAAGAGAGGCTACCAAGGATAAACAACTAGATAGTCAGATCACATACCAAGCATTTCAATAACATACACACAATATGCTCGATATGTGCAAATACAACATGGCATCACAACATGACTCTACAACTCAAGTATTTTATTCAATAGGCTCCGAGGAGCGAGATATTACAAACATGGGTCTCATGACCCAATATTCAAAGCATACAAGTCAAAGCACAAACGGAAGCTCAACATGTCTGAGTATAGACATCTTCAAATGAAAAAGGCTGAGAAGCCTGACTATCTACCGGATCCTGCCGAGGGCACAAGATCATAGCTGAGGTAACAAGCTAAACGTCGAAGTCTACGTGGAACTACTAGTGAGACTGAAGTCTCTCTACAAAAACATAAAATAGGCAAACATGAGTACAAATGTACCCGGCAAGACTTACATCAGAACTAACTACATATGCATCATTATCAACAAACGGGGTGGTGGAGTTTAACTGCAGCAAGCCAGCTTTGACTCGGTGGCTATCCTGAACTATGATTGCATGTAACTCTTTTGAGGTGGCGCACACGAGTCCACATATGGACCCGCTCCCGTCTCCCTATGAGAACGCCATCCATAGGACTCACGCTTATCTTGCGTATTTTAGAGTATCCACTTTCACTTGTCTATGAACTGTATAGGCAACCCAGAGGTCCTTTACCGCGGACGCGACTATTCGAATAGATTATTTATAACCCTACAGGGGTGTACTTCACACACGCTCTCACCACTTACCGTTGTTTACACGACATGTACTCGGCAACCTTCAAGCAGAAGCCCAATGAGGGTGTCGGCCACGGCCTACCTAAACACTCAATTCTCTAGTCCAGGTTTATCGCCTATTCAGGTTCCATCCGCAGGGAGTCCGGCCGAGGTTTCCACATACGGCCCCGAACGATGTGTGCAGGGTTCCCGAGACACCAAACGGGCGCCCGGTACACCATGCCAAGTGCCTACCGCATCACACCCACCCCTCGGGTCAGCACTGCGCACGACCTCCAGCATACTACAGACACCAGAAACTACTTGCAACTCCTGGACAGAGGACAAGGGTGGTTAAGAAGCCGAGAGGGTCAATTAAGGATCCTAATGAGTGGTAATAGTTGTTCATGGATCACAAAAGCAGAAATCAGTTCCTGAGGACGGCTTCAATGAGACAACCCACCATGTACTCCTACATGGCCTCTCACCGCTACCTTTACCAAATCGTGTTCACACACTTAGCTCACACAGTAGGACATGTTCATCACTGTTCCAATTCATTCTCGATAAATCAGACCTGACTCAACTCTAAGCAGTAGCAGGCATGACAACAATCATGAATGAGTAGGCACATCAGGGTTCAAACAACTCCTACTCATGCTAGTGGGTTTCATCTATTTACTGTGGCAATGACAGGTCATGCAGAGGAAAAGGGGTTCATCTACTGCAACAATTAATATATGAGTCGTTGTTGTCCTAATGTAGTAAAAGAGAGCAGGAGCGAGAGAGTGGATTGCATCGGAATGAACAAGGGGGTTTTGCTTTCCTGGCACTTCTGAAGATAGTATAGTTCTTCATCGGTGTCATTGATCACATCGTCGAAACATACGTCCACTGAGGGGGAACAACCACCGGCAAACAAGAGAGAACATAATGAATGCAATGCGACAATATGATGCATGATCATGACATGGAAATATGCTATGATTTGAGCTAATGCAACTAAAACTAGAAGGGTTAGAGTTATTTTGAACCCAAGGTTCAAGTTCAAAATCAAATGATGAACTTATAAAGTTTATTATCATGTTTTTACCTAAACAACAAGGTTAAATTGCTTTATCATGCATGAAACAAGTATAGATGGATAGGTTGGACTTTTCTGATCATTTTTCATATACAAATTATTTCATTTTGAGTTATAGATTAATTTCTATGAATTTTTGAAGTTTTGGGCATTTTCTGGAATTTCCTGAGTTAAATTAAATCCATAAAATGACTTACTGCGTCAGCACTGCGTCATCCTTGCATCAGCAGGTCAACAGGGCTGCCCGGGTCAAACCTGACCAGTGGGGTCCACACGTCAGTGACTGATACCCCACAAGTGTAGGGGATAATTGTAGCCTCTTTCGATAAGTAAGAGTCTCGAACCCAACGAGGAGCTAAAGGTAGAACAAATATTCTCTCAAGTCCTATCTGCCACTGATACGACTCTACGCATGCTTAGTGTTCGCTTTACGTAGATTTTTAAACAAGTATGAAACTAGAAGTACTTTGTAGGTGTTGTTGGATAGATTTCAAGATAATAAAGAGCACGTAAATAAAAAGTAGGGGCTGTTTAGATAAAGAAGCAATAAGGTAAATATAGCGAGTGAGGAAAAGTGGTGGTAGGAGTTGTGAAATTGTCCCTAAGCAATTGACTACGTTACTAGACCGGTAATCACTATTGCAATTCTATTTGAGAGAGAGGCATAAGCTAACATACTTTCTCTTCTTGGATCATATGCACCTATGATTGGAACTCTAGCAAGCATCCACAACTACTAAAGATCATTAAGGTAAAACCCAACCATAGCATTAAAGTATCAGGTCTCCTTTATCCCATACGCAAACAACCTACTTACTCAGGTCTGTGCTTCTGTCACTCACGCCACCCACCAAATCATGAAAATATTGCAAACCCTACAGAGGGAATCCCTCACGCTTGCGCGACAAGGAGGGCACAATAGGACAGCACCAATAATAAAACATGCAATTCAAACAAATCATAGCAATTCATCAATCACCGGTAGGACAATGAAAATCTACTCAAACATCATAGGATGGCAACACATCATTCGATAATAATATGAAGCATAAAGCACCATGTTCAATTAGTGGGTACAACGGGCTGCGGGAGAGTGGACCGCTGAATATAGATGGGGGGAAGGTCATGGAGATGTTGCTGAAGATGGCGGAGATATTGGTGTAAATCGCGGTGATGATGATGGCCCCCGGCGGCGTTCCGGCGCCACCGGAATCAAGGGGAGAGAGCGCCCCTTCTTTTTCTTATTCCTTGACCTTCTCCCTAGATGGGAGAAGGTTTTCCCCTCTGGTCCTTGGCTCCCATGGCATGGGAGGGGCGAGAGCCCCTCCGAGATTGGATCTATCTCTCTGTCTCTCTCTGTTTCTGCGTTCTCAGATTCTGCCCTGGCACCGTTTCTTTTATATCTAGAGATCCGTAACACCAATTGGGGTGAATCTTTCGCCCAGATTTTTCTCATAAAATTAGCTTTCTTGTGGCAAAATAAGAGCGTCAACTGCCTTACAGGGTGCCCAAGATGGTCCAGGGAGCGCCACCCTACCTCGTGCCCCCCTCGGGCACCGTCTCGCATTGATTCTTCCTCCCAAAAATCACAAATATTCCAAAATAATTCTCCGTCCGTTTTTATCCCGTTTGGACTCCGTTTGGTATTGGGTTTCTGCGAAACATAAAACATGCAACAAACAGGAACTGGCACTAGGCATTGCATCAATATGTTAGTCCCAAAAATAATATAAAAAGTTGCCAAAAGTATATGAAAGTTGAAGAATATTGGCATGGAACAATAAAAAATTATAGATACGACGGAGACGTATCAGCACCCCGAAGCTTAATTCCTGCTCATCCTCGAGTAGGTAAATGATAATAAAGATAATTTTGATGTGGAAGGCTACCTAGCATAATCTTGATCATATGTCTAATCATGGCATGAATATTATGACACGAGTGATTCAAAAGAATAGTCTATCATTTGACATAAAAACAATAATACTTCGAGCGTACTAATAAAGCAATCATGTCTTTTCCAAACAACATGGCCTAAGAAAGTTATCCCTACAAAATCATATAGTCTGGCTATTGCTATATCTTCATCACACAAAGTATTTAATCATGCACAACCCCGATGACAAGCCAAGCAATTGTTTCATACATTAGTAATCTCAAACGTTTTCAACTTTCACGCAATACATGAGCGTGAGCTATGGATATAGCACTATAGGTAGAATAGAATATGATGGTGGAGGTTATGTGGAGAACACAAAAAGGGAGAAAGTCTCACAGTGACGCGGCTAATCAACGGGCTATGGAGATGCACATCAATTGATGTCAATGCGAGGAGTAGGGACTGCCATGGAACGGATGCACTAAGAGCTATAAGTGTATGAAAGCTCAAACTGAAAATTAAGTGGGTGTGCATCCAACTTGCTTGCTTATGAAGACCTCAGGCATTTGAGGAAGCCCATCATCGGAATATACAAGCCAAGTTCTATAATGAAAATTCCCACTAGTATATGAAAGTGAACTCATAGGAGACTCTCTCTATGAAGAAGATTGTGCTATTCTGAAGCACAAGTGTGGTAAAAGGATAGTAACATTACCCCTTCTCTCTTTTTCTCTCTTTTTCCTTTTTCCCTTTTTTTTTGAATAGGCTTCTTTGGCCTCTTTTTTTTTAATGGGGCAATGTTCTATAATGATGATCATCACACTTTATTTACTTACAACTCAATATTACAACTCGATACTAGAACAAAGATATGACTCTATATGAATGCCTCCGGTAGTGTACTGGGATGTGCGATGATCTAGCGTAGCAATGACATCAAAAAATGGACAAGCCATGAAAACATCATGCTAGCTATCTTACGATCATGCAAAGCAATATGACAATGAATGCTCAAGTCATGTATATGATGATGATGGAAGTTGCATGGCAATATATCTCGGAATGGCTATGGACATGCCATGATAGGTAGGTATGGTGGCTGTTTTGAGGAAGATATAAGGAGGCTTATGTTTGATAGAGTGTATCGTATCACGGGGTTTGGATGCACCAGCAAAGTTTGCACCAACTCTCAAGGTGAGAAAGGGCAATGCATGGTATTGAAGAGGCTAGCAATGATGGAAAGGTAAAAGTGCGTATAATCCATGGACTCACATTAATCATAAAGAACTCATATACTTATTGCAAAAGTTTATTAGCCCTCGAAGCAAAGTACTACTACGCATGCCCCTAGGGGGATAGATTGGTAGGAAAAGACCATCGCTCGTCCCCGACCGCCACTCATAAGGAAGACAATCAAAGAAACACCCCATGCTTCAAATTTGTCACACAACAGTTACCATACGTGCATACTATGGGACTTGCAAACCTCAACACAAGTGTTTCTACAATACACAACTACCCACTAGCATGACTCTAATATCACCATATTTATATTGCAAAACTATTGCATGGAATCGAACATATCATATTCAGCGATCTAAAAGCTTATGTAGTATTTTATGACTAACCATGTGAATGACAAATTCCTGTCATCTCTGTAAATAGATATAAGTGAAGCAAGAGAGTTTAATTCTTTCTACAAAAGATATGCCCATGCTCTAATAAGTTTAAGTGAAGCAAAAGAGCATTCTACAAATGGCGGTTTTCTATGTGAAGAGAAACAGGCAATCCAAACTTCAAACGATAGAAGTGAAGCACATGAAGCATTCTATAAAGCCATACTCAAAAAATTTAAGTGAAGTGAAATGAGAATTCAATAAATCAACAAAGAACTATCTCATACCAGCATGGTGCATAAAATAAAAGTGAAAACTAAATGCAAAAGATGCTCCAAGATTCGCACATATCACATGAACGAAGCGAATCCGAAAACATACCGATATTTGTTGAAGAAAGAGGGGATGCCTTCCGGGGCATCCCCAAGCTTAGACGCTTGAGTCTCCTTGAATATTTACTTGGGGTGCCTAGGTTATGCCCAAGCTTGAGCTCTTGCCTCTCATCCTTTTCCTCATATCGAGACCTCCTCGATCAAAACACTTCATCCACACAAAACTTCAACACAATACTCAGTAAGATCCGTTAGTATAATAAAGCAAATCACTACTCTAAGTACTGTTGCAAACCAATTCATATTTCGTTTTTGCATTTTGTCTACTGTAATATAGCTTTTACATGGCTTAATCCACTGATAGAAATTGATAGTTTCATCAAAACAAGCAAACTATGCATCAAAAACAGAATCTGTCAAAAACAGAACAGTCTGTAGCAATCTGAACATTCACAATACTTCTGTTAACCCAACAATTCTACAAAAATTAGGAAAAATAAAAAATTTGTACAGCAAGACAGTGCCAAAAGAATCAGAACCGTTTGACTTTCCAGTAAAAAATGTAAAATCGGGCACTACCGCCAAAGTTTCTGTCTTGCACCGTACAAACCAACAAGCATTGTTAACATTCTAAAGGCAAACCTTGGCACATTATTTTTTATAATACAATGGAATTGTACAAGGTTATAATTATTTTTGATGAAAATTTTCTGTAATCAAGATTCACAAAGTTTCCGTGATGATGAACAAAGTTCAAGGAGCTCTCCCACTTCAACAATGCTTGTCTCTCTCACTTTCACTTTCCTTTTTGAAAAGTTTTGGGTTCCGCTCTTTATTTTTTTGTTTTCAGACTACATAAAAGCAGTCAACAGAAATAAGTGACTCCCTAAAACTTCTGGCTTGTCTCCCTAGCAGCGCTTTATTTAAAGCCATTAAGTTAGGCATATAGTGCTCAAGTAATGAATCCACCAAGATCCCAAGGTATATCAAAGCCAATTTTAATTAACAATGATTTGTAATTTAGTAGTGAGCAAAAAGTAACATATATCATGCAACAAAGAAGTCTAACTCTCTTCCTATGCATCGGCATGTCATAAAAGAACAATTCATGCACACAAAGTAAAGGCCAATGCATAGTATAAACAATTTCTTGCAATTTCATAGTGTGGGAAACATAGAGGGGTGGAGATGTAGTTCCTCTCACATAATAATTGCATGTAGGAGCAGCAAGCACATGCATATTATATTAATCAAAATTATCATGTGCAACAGTAAAAGGCAACCCATCAATATAATCCTTAATAAGCACAAACTTCTCTGATATAGCATAGTTGGGAGAATTCAAAAAGATAATAGGACTATCATGCGTGGGTGCAATAGCAACAATTTCATGTTTAACATAAGGAACTATAGCAAGTTCATCTCCATAAGCATAATTCATATTGGCATCTTGGCCACAAGCATAGCAATCATCATCAAAAAGGGATATTTCAAGAAAATCAACGGGATCATAGCAATCATCCTTTGGTAAGTATGAAGGGAAATTAAACAATGTATGACTTGAACAGTTACTCTCATTATAAGGTGGGCACGGGTAGCAAATCCGCTCTTCCTCCTTTTGTTCTTCACTCTCCTCATCATGTTTTTCATCCAATGAGCTCACAGTTTCATCACTTTCTTCTTCCATAGCTTCCTGCAAAATATTAGTCTCTTCTTGGACAGCGGAGACTTTCTCAATAAATGCATCAATATTGGAATTGTATTCATAATTCTCATAACAATATTTAAGTATAGCAAAATTTTCAGGTCTATAAACTGAATCATCAAAATCGTCAAACTCTTCAAACACAGATTCAATCTCATAAGCACCCATAAAAGCAACAAATTCTTCTATTTGTTCCACATCATAGTAATCATATATACCATTAGCATAAGAATCCAAGGTTTTATCATCATTAAATTTGCATGGAAAGGGAAGGTGTGGAGCTTTCATCCTAGAGCAACAAGTATAATCATATCTCAAGAATAGTTGCCTAGCATCCCAACATAACATATAAATTTGATCCCATAATAGTTTCCCTTTCTGTGTCAACCGATAATCCCTAAAGTATTTACGTTGATCCAACGTGTCTCCATAACATAATTGAATGGGGTTTTCTCAGGATTATCAAAGTAGTACATAATTTCTTTCACATAACGAGCATCGAGGGTTTTAGGAGGTTCCCCATCTCCATGAGTAGCAAGTACACCTAATTTTTTTGGTATTTCGTGTTCCATATCCATAGCTAAAGATAGAGAACAACTTAGAACACAAATAAAAATTACATAGTGATAAAGCAAACAAGCACACATGAGAATAATCACCCCACGCTATGATTCCCCGGCAACGGCGCCTGAAAAAGGTCTTGATAACCCACAAGTGTAGGGGATAATTATAGCCTCTTTAGATAAGTAAGAGTGTCGAACCCAACGAGGAGCTAAAGGTAGAACAAATATTCTCTCATGTCCTATCTGCCACTGATACGATTCTACGCACGCTTAGTGTTCGCTTTACCTAGAACAAGTATGAAGCTAGAAGTACTTTGTAGATGTTGTTGGATAGGTTTGGAAGATAATAAAGAGAACATAAATAAAAAATAGGGGCTGTTTAGATAAAGAAGCAATAAAGTAAATATAGCGAGTGTGGAAAAGTGGTGGTAGGAGTTGTGAGATTACTCGACCTGTAATCACTATTGCAATTCTATTTGAGGGAGAGGCATAAGCTAACATACTTTCTCTTCTTGGATCATATGCACTAAAGATAATTAAGGTAAAACCCAAGCATAGCATTAAAGTATCAAGTCCCCTTCATCCCATACCCAAACAACCTACTTACTCGGGCCTGTGCTTCTGTCACTCACGCCACCCACCATAAGCAAATCATGAACATATTGCAAACCCTACAGCGGGACCAATAGGACAACACCAATAATAGGACAGCACCAATAATAAAACATGCAATTCAAACCAATCATAGAAATTCATCAATCACCCGTAGGACAACGAAAATCTACTCAGACATCATAGGATGGCAACACATCATTGGATAATAATATGAAGCATAAAGCACAATGTTCAAGTAGAGGGTACATCGGGTTGCGGGAGAGTGGACCGCTGAACATCGATGGGGGGAAGGTGATGGAGATGTTGGTAAGATGGCGGAGATGTTGGTGTAGATCGCGGTGATGATGATGGCCCCCGACGGAGTTCCGGCGCCATCGGAAGCAAGGGGGAGAGAGGCCCCCTTCTTCTTCTTCTTCCTTGACCTTCTCCCTAGATGGGAGAAGGGTTTCCCCTCTGGTCCTTTGCTCCCATGGCGTGGGAGGGGCGAGAGCCCCTCCAAGATTGGATCTATCTCTCTGTCTCTCTCTGTTTCTGCATTCTCAGATTCTGCCCTGGCACCGTTTCTTTTATATCTGGAGATTCGTAACTCCGATTGGGGTGAATCTTTCGCCCAGATTTTTCTCATAAAATTAGCTTTCTTGCAGAAAAAGAAGAGCGTCAACCTCCTTATAGGGTGCCCACAGGGGTCCAGGGCGCGCCCCTCTGCCTCGTGGCCCCCTCGGGCTCCGTCCGTTTTTATCCCGTTTGGACTCCGTTTGATATTGGGTTTCTGCGAAACATAAAACATGCAACAAATAGGAACTGGCACTGGGCACTGCATCAATATGTTAGTCCCAAAAATAATATAAAAAGTTGCCAAAATTATATGAAAGTTGAAGAATATTGGCATGGAACAATCAAAAATTATAGATACGACGGAGACGTATAGGCATCCCCAAGCTTAATTCCTGCTCATCCTCGAGTAGGCAAATGATAAAAAATGATAATTTTTTATGTGGAATGCTACCTAGCATAATCTTGATCATATGTCTAATCATGGCATGAATATTATGACACGAGTGATTCAAAGCAATAGTCTATCATTTTACATAAAAACAATAATACTTCAAGCGTACTAATAAAGCAATCATGTCTTTTCAAAACAACATGGCCAAAGAAAGTTATCCCTACAAAATCATATAGTCTGGCTGTTGCTCTATCTTCATCACACAAAGTATTTAATCATGCACAACCCCGATGACAAGCCAAGCAATTGTTTCATACTTTAGTAATCTCAAACGTTTTCAACTTTCACGCAATACATGAGCGTGAGCCATGGATATAGCACTATAGGTGGAATAGAATATGATGGTGGAGGTTATGTGGAGAATACAAAAAGGGAGAAAGTCTCACATCGACGCGGCTAATCAACGGGCTATGGAGATGCACATCAATTGATGTTAATGCGAGGAGTAGTGATTGCCATGCAACGGATGCACTAAGAGCTATAAGTGTATGAAATCTCAAACTGAAAACTAAGTGGGTGTGCATCCAACTTGCTTGCTCATGAAGACCTGGGGCATTTGAGGAAGCCCATCATCAGAATATACAAGCCAAGTTCTATAATGAAAATTCCCACTAGTATATGAAAGTGAAAGCATAGGAGACTCTCTCTATGAAGAACATGGTGTTATTCTGAAGCACAAGTGTGGTAAAAGGATAGTAACATCGCCCTTCTCTCTTTTTCTCTCATTTTCTTTTTTTTTCTTTTTTTAATACGCTTCTTGGGCCTCTCTTTTTTTTAGGCTTCGTTGGCCTCTTTTTTTTATGGCTCAATGTTCTATAATGATGATCATCACACTTTATTTTCTTACCACTTAATATTACAACTCGATACTAGAACAAAGATATGACTCTATATGAATGCCTCCGGCGGTGTACCGGGATGTGCAATGATCTAACGTAGCAATGACATCAAAAAACGGCCAAGCCATGAAAACATCATGCTAGCTACCTTACGATCATGCAAAGCAATATGACAATGAATGCTCAAGTCATGTATATGATGATGATGGAAGTTGCATGGCAATATATCTCGGAATGGCTATGGAAATGCCATGATAGGTAGGTATGGTGGCTATTTTGAGGAAGATATAAGGAGGCTTATGTGTGATAGAGTGTATCGTATCACGGGGTTTGGATGCACCAGCGAAGTTTGCACGAACTCTCAAGGTGAGAAAGGGCAATGCACGGTACCGAAGAGGCTAGCAATGATGGAAAGATAAAAGTGCGTATAATCCATGGACTCAGATTAGTCATAAAGAACTCATACACTTATTGCAAAACTTTATTAGCCCTCGAAGCAAAGTACTACTAAGCATGCCCCTAGGGGGATTGATTGGTAGGAAAAGACCATCGCTCGTCCCCGACCGCCACTCATAAGGAAGACAATGAACGAAACACCCCATGCTTCAAATTAGTCACACAATGGTTACCGTACGTGCATGCTACGGGACTAGCAAACCTCAACACAAGTGTTTCTACAATCCATGCTATGACTCCCGGGCAACGGCGCCAGAAAAAGGTCTTGATAACCCACAAGTGTAGGGGATAATTGTAGCCTCTTTCGATAAGTAAGAGTGTCGAACCCAACGAGGAGATAAAGGTAGAACAAATATTCTCTCATGTCCTATCTGCCACTGATACGATTCTACGCACGCTTAGTGTTCGCTTTACCTAGAACAAGTATGAAGCTAGAAGTACTTTGTAGATGTTGTTGGATAGGTTTGGAAGATAATAAAGAGAACATAAATAAAAAATAGGGGTTGTTTAGATAAAGAAGCAATAAAGTAAATATAGCGAGTGTGGAAAAGTGGTGGTAGGAGTTGTGAGATTACTCGACCTGTAATCACTATTGCAATTCTATTTGAGGGAGAGGCATAAGCTAACATACTTTCTCTTCTTGGATCATATGCACTTATGATTTGAACTCTAGCAAGCATCCGCAACTACTAAAGATCATTAAGGTAAAACCCAACCATAGCATTAAAGTATCAAGTCCCCTTTATCACATACGCAAACAACCTACTTACTCGGATCTGTGCTTCTGTCACTCACGCCACCCACCATAAGCAAATCACGAACATATTGCAAACCATACAGTGGGAATAACTCACGCTTGCGCGACACAAAGGGCACAATAGGACAGCATCAATAATAAAACATGCAATTCAAACCAATCATATCAATTCATCAATCACCGGTAGGACAATGAAAATCTACTCAGACATCCTAGGATGGCAACACATCATCGGATAATAATATGAAGAATAAAGCACCATGTTCAAGTAGAGGGTACAGCGGGTTGCGGGAGACTGGACCTCTAAATATAGATCGGGGGAAGGTGATGGATATGTTGGTGAAGATGGTGGAGATGTTGGTGTAGATCGCGGTGATGATGATGGGCCTCAACGGCGTTTCGGCGCCACCAGAAGCAAGGGGGAGGGAGCCCCCCTTCTTCTTCTTCTTCCTTGACCTTCTCCCTAGATGGGAGAAGGGTTTCCCCTCTGGTCCTTGGCTCCCATGGCGTGGGAGGGGCGAGAGCCCCTCCGAGATTTGATCTATCTCTCTGTCTCTCTCTGTTTCGGCGTTCTCAGATTCTACCCTGGCATTGTTTCTTTTATATCTGGAGATCCGTAACTCCGATTGGGGTGAATATTTTGCCCAGATTTTTATCATAAATTAGCTTTCTTGCGGTAAAAGAAGAGTGTCAACCACCTTACGGGGTGTTCACGAGGGTCCAAGGCGCGCCTGCCCCCTGGGGCGCACCCCCCTGCCTCGTGGCCCCCTCGGGCATCGTCTCGCGTTGATTCTTCCTCCCAAAAATCACAAATATTCCAAAATAATTCTCTGTCTGTTTTTATCCCGTTTGGACTCTGTTTGATATTGGGCTTCTGCGAAACATAAAACATGCAACAAACAAGAACTGGCACTAGGCACTGGATCAATATGTTAGTCCCAAAAATAATATAAGAAGTTGCCAAAAGTATATGAAAGTTTAAGAATATTGGCATGGAACAATCAAAAATTATAGATACGACGGAGACGTATCAGTGACACAGGGCTGGTTAGTGTCGCTGACAGGTGGGTCCGGTCAACGTCCACGCCAGCAAAGTCAATGCTGACGTGTTGGTCCCACTAGGTTATATACTAATCCAGACAGAAATTAAATTAACCTAAACAGGCACAGGGGCCCACATGGAAGTGGCTCTAGGGGTGTTTAGGAGGGTCATTAGCGGTAATTAAATCAGCATCACATCAGAACTTAACGCCGGCGACCACAGCAACGGTGGGGACTCGCCCGAGTTGCTCGGGACGGCGCTTTAGAGAACTGCTTCACGCGTGGTTTGCGGCTTCGGCGAGATGGCGGTGCGGCGCATCTGATGGAGCAAGCACAGGGGGCTACAGTGGTCTGTGGTGACAGCAGCAGCGAGCTAGGCGGCGGCTGGAGTTTGGGCAAGTGGGAAAACAGCGCTACAGTGCATTATCAGGGAAGACAAGTAGTTCTACGGCCTCCTAGAGGTGCGGGGAGCACAACTAGCTCAAGAATTCGGGCGGAGAGGCACGGCAGAGCCATGGCCGATGCCCATGGCGGACGTCGGTGCTCAGTCGAAGGGGGCCACAGTTAGAGGACAAAAACGAGATGGAAAACAATGGGAGATGATGCGGAGGCTCACGGTGATCTCGTAGAGACGCTTAGAGTGCTCGGGGAGGTCCTGTACGCGGCGAAATCGACGGCGGCGATCCATGGCGTCGAGGAAGGAGACGGTGTTGAAGGCCGCTCTACGGGGCGTCTGGTCTTGCGTGAGCCATCGAGGAGGAAGAGGCGGTCGTGGCGGTCCTTTGGAACACGGAGAGAGGTCGAGGGGGAGGCTGTGGCTACATAAGCGATGAGCGGCGACGGTGAGCTCTGCTCGGTGGTGCTCGGGAGAGAGGGAAGACGAGGGAGAGACTCGGAAGAGAGGGGGGAAGTGACCAGGGGTTGCATGGCGTGTTCAGGGGCATCGGGGGAGTGAAGCAGGCAGGGTGGAGGTGGCCTGCGCGTGGCCAGTAGGCGGCGAGCACGCGCCCCTGTCCTTCTGTCCAAGGAGGAAGACGATAGGGGGCAGCGGTGGTGGGCTGGGCCGCCAGCTATAGTACTGGGCCTGTTGGTGGGCACCAGGTAAGCTTCTGCCAGGTAAGTCCTTCTCTCTCTCTTTTATTTGTTTTAGTTTTCTATTTCTTCTGTAGCTTTAGGGCTTTATTTAAAATACTAGAACAAACCCAAAAATCATGAAACTGCTCAGTGCCACTATTTGGAATATAACCAATAGCAAACATTTTAGTTTATGATTATTTGAGCATTTAAAATACTTTATAGCATTTAAATGCCCAACTGCAAAATAGAATAAGATTTAATTCAGAGCCCAAATATGTCATGGAAAAATGTGCATCACCTCTGGTTACTGTTTACAACATTTTCCATAAATGATGAACATTTTTGAAAGCCATTTGGATTTACTGAAAATATTTTAGGTGAACCTAGTGAATTCCTTTGATGCTAGGGTTTAAACAATCCCCATTTCAAGTTCATTTGAAACTTAAACATGATGACACTCATGAGGCTAGCCTAGTGCATTTTTAGAGGCTAGGGGTGTGACAACTCACCCCCACTAAACAAGAATCTCGTCCCGAGATTCAAGCGTAGGGCAAGATGGAAGGGGGAACGCATACTATCACAAACTTCATGAACTAGGTTGCACTTCATAAGAACGTTGATTCAATCACCATCTTTATCTCGATGTCTTGCTCTGAAAACTCCAACCAACATGACAACAAGAGGAGAGGGAAAACTCTAGAAGGATCGATCTTCTCGAAGATCGAACAACTCAGGATCAACTCATGGAGTGAGACATTGAAACATCTCTCGAGCTGGGACATGAGGCATACATCTGAAGGAATGGAGTGAGACAGATGACGAAGGTGCACTAGGTAGGCAATAATTTCACACTTAAGAAGGTGGTGAACGGTTGTCAGTGTAGCGAGAAGTTGAGTTGCCATGATACCATAACGGGGTACCTAAGGGAAAATGACTCGTAGAATTATTACCTTAAGTGGCATAAAGAATTACTTTTGACTCGGAGATCAATAGAATTCCCTATACCAGCCTGAGGTAATTCCCATATGATCATTTGACGGAGTTCTAAGGAATGGCATACCCATACTAGTATGGATAATGTGGATTACCTTGTTGAAGATAACGCAATGGATGATTTTGCTTATCATCGAAGATGGATGGAACCCATGGTAGGACCACTTTGAAAATGATCCTAATCAGTAAATACTGAGAAGGGTAATCTAGAGAAGGGTGGCATGATGGCGGAATATTGGGAATGATTCCAGTAACTGGGGAGAAACTCAACAGTAGAGAGTGAGTCCACTATTGAAAATTTATAGCATAACCGAGGAAACTGGGAGCAATCCCAGATAGTGCCGGTGATAACACCTAGTGCTTGTGCGTGCTCTCAAGAACTTGAGCATTTCCATATTCATCAAGGTTGTACCAATATCCATGTCAAGTATCCTGGCAACACAACATACTACCATGATGAATACCGGTGGAGGATGCAGATGCAAAGGAAGATAACACTTTCTCAGATTTCACCATAGCGAAGCTAAGGAAACAAAATCTGGATGATCGACCGAGAAGCATTTAACACCCCGCTTCTAATGCTCTCCTTGATGTGCTAGTGTAGCCCATTTATAGACATGGTTTGGTATCTAGAACACCAAGTAAAGGTCGGACTTCGGGAGCTCAAGAATCCACAAGGGATAACTACGGAGGCATAACCTGTGAGATCCTTATGGGGAGGTGGCAAACTTTCTCAATCAGGATACTACAGTAATAGGTCTTCCGGCTGGGTGTGTTGGCCACGACATCCACTTTACCGCGTTACAGAGAGACCGATACTATAGTTCTTGGGAAACATTCCAACCATCATAACTGCCTGAGATTCAGATCTGGTTGGTGGTAGGATATTCTAGACTCGTCAAGTCTAGAAAGAAAAATGAAAGTTTGCAACACAAATCGACGGGATGACGTTGCGAGATTCTCGGGAAATGAACTACGATAGCAAGCTCCAAAACATGAGCTAGTTCTGCTACACATATGTGAACACGCTGTCTCAGACAAGCATGACCATGTAGTAGTGTTATAATAAAACACTAACAAGTTCAAGTGGGGAACCATCATCGAGGATATCAAACTCCTTGCATAAAGTATACTCTTAAGAAGGAGCTTCTTCTCCTTGATCAAGTCAACCAGTGGATTGGTGTGCTAGGGAACACATATAGAATGGAGGCGGCCAACCTTTCAAACAATAGAGCACTTCGCACATGTGTGACTATCTTGGGATGATTCCAAGGAAGCAACATTGACTTTATCGAATTCATGGCGGCAACTTGCATCAAATGCACGTGAATTAATGGAAGTCACTTCTTCCATCCAGGCATATGCTTCATGAGCTAGCATGAAGAAATGCTTTCAAAAGTTTCCAATTATAGCTTAATGTTCAACAAGATTATGGAGAAGATAAGGATGTTGTCGATGGGCTAAACAACAATTCATCCTGGTTTCCATATAAATGGAATTCCACAATTATCTGAACATGGTGATAGCATTGGTTAGACCAAAAGATATAATGGAGTATGCTCGAGGAGGAACCACGAGTAAGACAACATTACGAACATCGTTGGTTCTAATTTGACTTGAGAGTAGCCCACAAACAAACCAATGTTTTGATAAGATAATAGGTCCAACAACTGATCACAGGGATCAATCGATGAAGATATCATCTTTCTTCAACATACATACAAGATATCCCTTAACATGAACTAAGTCAGACAAGCTTTTAGCTTCTAGCTCTCCAAGTTGTTGTTTAGCTTAACCAACTAGTTGAGGGGTATCCAACACGGATTCTTGGAGAAAGGGTGGTTTACAGGAATAAACCAACTTGATCACGAACTCAACATAAGGGTCAGGGGACAACCAGGTAATACTTCCGAGAAGATATTCGGAAAATTATGAACCACCAATATGCTACTAAGCTCGAGAATAATCTTGCTTTTCAGCGCAAGACGATATGATCAAAGGAGCGAGGGATTGACACAATCCTAACTCATTGATCGAAGAGTGCACTGGAGATAAGGACTAGGTAGCACGTTCGGTCCTAGAATGGTGATTCAATAACCAACATGCTAAGAATGAAATTATTGTCCATTTAACTACCAAGCAACAAAGTTGCCAGGAGTATTGATTTCACACACCACGATTCACTTGTCGGCATTCCGATTACAATAACACGGAAACCGAGGGATGAACAATGATGGCAAGAAGTATCACTTCAGGGTAGAACGGAGATAGTGCAATTCTCATGACAATCCTGACTTAAAGAGGGTAACACTTCAGGGTAGAACGGACCAAAATCTTGATTGCATTTTGATCTGCGGACAACTACTTTGACCCAATCCTGGATATGGATGAGGTACTGGAGTTTGTTTCTCCTAGTCATTCCGGAGTAGAATTGATTGACGGACCACAAGGGTAATAAGCATCGATGAACGAACTCACGCATACTCTTGACTATCAATTAATAGATGAAGGTCAGAAGACAACTAAAGAGGGACAACTCGAAAGAACATACGATTTACTGACTTGTGTATGCATGGATTAGCATGTCGAACGAGTTCAACATATTTCTTCCGGATAACCCATGCATAAGGGTAGAACTGGCTGAGTAACAGCATAGAATCAAGAACTCGTCGAGATCACTCTGGTTGTGATCTTTTGGTTTAGCAAAGAACTTCTACCATAAGTAGTACATGGTATTTGGAAGAAGGAAATACCACAGACATCGAGGACTATCGCAAAGGTTACTAATAACCTAAAGGAACGAGCAAACACTAACAACATGAAGTAGGATGAATCTTGGGCTCAAAAACCCATGAGTGGAATACCTGCTAACTAAATCGCATCACGGGATGCTTTCGAGAATAATGGCTAGAATCATCACACTGGGAATGCAAAACATGGTTAGATTACTAGGTGGCACCCTAAGACATCTATGGTCATAATAATAACTCCAACATATATGTCAAGGCAACAGAGTACCTCAACTCACCGATTAGTATGGTTAATCTGGCCCAAAGGGACATCGAAATGGGTGGAAGGGATTTTGCAAATGCTTCAGACTATTTAGAAAGCTGGGATGACTCGGACAACATATGTAAATGCTCAAAAGAATTTGGCATATCCTGCAAAATGGTGGCATAACCACTCGACCATCACAATATCGAGGTTCCAAGATCAACTATGCACACACAGAGGTAGTAGAAACTGAACTGGGGCTTAAATCCAACAATCTTATAAGTCTACGGATTAGTAACACGTGATCCTGATAGAAAGAAGAGAGAGCCTAGTTCCTTAACCCCGTAGGAAGGATAAGATGACTCGGATCAGAAGGGCATAAGGTAAAGGGGTAAAAAGAGCCTTACGTTCCATCCCACAATCAATGCCCTTATATAACTAGAGAATTTCTAGACTCAACTTCGACCAGTTTGGCTTGGCAATCCTACAGGTAGTCAGGCTCTGATACCAAAGCTATCAGGACCCCGATCCTATGCCACACCGATCTAGCATGTAACACCTCATATCACTTTGCGGCCTCACGCACAGTATTCCCACGGGTGTCGCCTTACCAGGCCCGGGACCGTTTGTGCCTTTTGGCTCACGTATATGATAGTGTCGCTAGCATCCATATGACAAAGAACCCGGGCTGACGTGGCTAGTTGTAAACCCAAGGTGGCACTAACTTACAGGGACATGCCTACATGGCCCAGCAACGAGCGTGTCGGTCATCAGCGAGTGAATCCGGGCTGTAGCAACTGGGCTAGCAAGACTCCGGTAAACCGGGCTGTAGCAGGCTAACAGGACTACGGTAGACACCGCGTGACATTTCCCCAGGGAACAGACACGGGAACGAAGAAGGACACATGCCGGCCAGCCTAAGTGTTCCGGAGCAGTAGCAAGCAAACAAGGATCAGTGGAAGCACTAGGAGTCATTCCCGGTAAGAGAGGCTACCAAGGCTAAACAAGTAGATAGCCAGATCCCACACATACCAAGCATTTCAATAACATGCAAACAATATTCTCGATATGTGCAAATACCACATGGCATCACAACATGATTCTACAACTCAAGTATTTTATTCAATAGGCTCCGAGGAGCAAGATATTACAAACATGGGTTTCATGACCCAACATTCAGAGCATATAAGTCAAAGCACAAACGGAAGCTCAACATGTCTGAGTATAGACATTTTGCAAATGAAAAAGACTAAGAAGCCTGCCTATCTATCGGATCCTGCCAAGGGCACAAGATCGTAGCTGAGGTAACAAGCTAAACGTTGAAGTTCACGTGGAACTACTAGTGAGACTGAAGTCTCTCTGCAAAAACATAAAATAGGCAAACGTGAGTACAAATGTACCCAACAAGACTTACATTAGAATTAACTACATATGCATCATTATCAACAAACGGGGTGGTGGTGTTTAACTGCAGCAAGCTAGCTTTGACTCGGTGGCTATCCTGAACTACGACTGCATGTAACTCTTTTGAGGTGGTGCACACGAGTCCACATATTAACAATAGCAATAAACTACTATGGACCTGCTCCCGTCTCCCTACGAGAACGCCATCCATAGCACTCATGCTTATCTTGCATATTTTGGAGTATCCACTTTCACTTGTCTATGAACTATATAGGCAACCCAGAGGTCCTTTACCGTGGACGCGGCTATTCGAATAGATTATTTATAACCCTACAGGGGTGTACTTCTTCATACACGCTCTCACCACTTACCGTCGTTTACACGACATGTACTCGGCAACCTTCAAGCGGAAGCCCAACGAGGGTGTCGGCCACGGCCTACCTAAACACTCAAGTCTCTGTCCAGGTTTATTGCCAATTCAGGTTCCATCCGCAGGGAGTCCGGCCAAGGTTTCCACATACGGCCCCGAATGATGTGTGCAGGGTTCCCGAGACACCAAACGGGCGACCGGTACACCGTGCCACTTGCCTACCGCATCACAGCCCACCCCTCGGGTCAGCGCTGTGCACGACCTCCAGCATACTACAAACACCAGAAACTACTTGCAACTCCTGGACAGAGGACAGGGGTGGTTAAGAAGCCGAGACGTTCAATTAAGGATCCCAATGAGTGGTGGTAGTTGTTCATGGATCACAAACACACAACTCAGTTCCCGCGGACGGCTTCAATGAGACAACCCACCATGTACTCCTACATGGCCTCACACCGCTACCTTTACCAAATCGTGTTCACACACTTAGCTCACACACAGCAGGACATGTTCATCACTGTTCCAATTCATTCCCGATGAATCAGACCTGACTCAACTCTAAGCTGTAGCATGCATGACAGCAAGCATGAATGAGTACGCACATCAGGACTCAAACAACTCCAACTCATACTAGTGGGTATCATCTATTTACTGTGGCAATGGCAAGTAATACATGAGTTGTTGTTGTCCTAATGCAGTAAAAGTGAGCAGGAGCGAGAGAGTGGGATTGTATCGGAATGAACAAGGGGGTTTTGCTTGTCTGGACTTCTGAAGATAGTATAGTTCTTCATCGGTGTCATTGATCACATCGTCGAAACATACGTCTACTAAGGGGGAACAACCACCGGCAAACAAGAGAGAACACAATCAATGCAATGGAACAATATGATGCATGATCATGACATGGCAATATGCTATGATTTGAGCTAATGCAACTAAAACCAGAAGGTTTGAGTTATTTTGAACCCAAGGTTCAAGTGCAAAATCAATCGATGAACTTATAAAGTGTATTATCATGTTTTGACCTAAACTGCAAGGTTAAGTTGCTTTATCATGCATGAAACTAGTGTAGATGGATAGATTGGATTTTTCTAATCATTTTTCATATATAAGTTATTTCATTCTGAGTCATAGATTAATTTCTATGACTTTTTAAGTTTTGGGCATTTTCTGGAACTTCCTCAGTTAAATTAAATCCAGAAAATGACTTACTGCATCAGCACTGCGTCATCCTTGCGTCAGGAGGTCAACAGGGCTGCCCGGGTCAAACCTCACCAGTGGAGTCCACATGTCAATGACACAGGGCTAGTTAGTGTCGCTGACAGGTGGATCAGGTCAACGTCCACGTCAGCAAAGTCAATGCTGACGTGTTGGTCCCGCTAATTTATATACTATCTAGACAGAAATTAAATTAACCTAAACAGGCATAGGGGCCCACATGGAACTGGCTCTAGGGGTGTTTAGGAGGGTCATTAGAGCTAATTAAACCGGCGCCACATCAGCAGTTGACGCCGGTGACCACAGCAACGGCGGGGACTCGTCGGAGTTTCTTAGGACAGCGCTACAGAGCACCGCTTCACGCGTGGTTTGCAGCTACGGCGAGCTAGCGATGTGGCGCATCTGATGGAACAAGCAGAGGGGGCTGCGGTGGTCTGTGGTGATGGCAGCCGCGAGCAAGGCGGTGGCCAGAGTTCGGGTAAGTGGCAAAACAATGCTACGGTGCATTATAGGGGAAGATAAGTAGTTCTATCGCCTCCTGGAGGTGCGGGGTGCAGAACTAGCTCAAGCATTCGGGCGGAGAGGCATGGCAGAGCCATGGCCAATTCCCATGGCGGACGGCGGCGCTTAGTCGAAGAGGTCCACGGTTAGAGGACGAAAACGAGAGGGAAAATGGTGGGAGATGATGCGGGGGCTCATGGTGATCTCGCAGAGACGCTCAGAGTGCTCGGGGAGGTCCTATACGCGGCGAAATCGATGGCCGCGATCCACGGCATCGAGGAAGGAGACGGCGTTGAAGGCCGCTCTATAGGGCGTCCGGGCTTGCATGAGCCATCGAGGAGGAAGAGGCGGTCGTGGTGGTCCTTCGGAACACGGAGAGAGGTCGAGGGGGAGGCTATGGCTACGTAGGCGATGAGCGGCAGTGACGAGCTCCGCTCGGTGGTGCTCGGGAGAGAGGACAGATGAGGGAGAGACTCGGGAGAGAGGGGGGAAGTGACCAAGGGTTGCGTGGCGTATTCAGGGCGTCGGGGGAGTGAAGCAGGCAAGGTGGAGGTGGCCTGCGCGTGGCCAGTAGGCGGCGAGCACGCGCCCCTGTCCTTCTGTCCAAGGAGGAAGACGACAGGGGGCAGCGGTGGTGGGCTGGGCCGCCAGCTACAGTACTGGGCTTGTTGGTGGGCACCAGGTAAGCTTCTGCCAGGTAAGTCCTTCTCTCTCTCTTTTATTTGTTTTAGTTTTCTATTTCTTCTGTAGCTTTAGGGCTTTATTTAAAATACCAGAAGAAACCCAAAAATCATGAAACTGCTCAATGCCACTGTTTGGAATATAACCAACAGCAAATATTTTAGTTTATGATTATTTGAGTATTTAAAATACTTTATAGCATTTAAATGCCCAACTACAAAATAGAATAAGATTTAATTCAGAGCCCAAATATGTCATGGAAAAATGTGCATCACCTCTGGTTACTGTTTACAGCATTTTCCATAAATGATGAACATTTTTGAAAACCATTTGGATTTACTGAAAATATTTTAGGTGAACCTAGTGAATTCCTATGATGCTAGGGTTTAGGCAATCCCCATTTCAAGTTCATTTGAAACTTAAACATGATGACACTCATGAGGCTAGCCTAGTGCATTGCCAGAGGCTAGGAGTGTGACTCTACCAAGGATAATCGACATACTATCGTCCTCGGGAATATCAAGAATAACAAAGTCCGTTAAGATAGTAACGTTTGCAACCACAATAGGCACATCCTCACAAATACCGACAGGTATAGCAGTTGATTTATCAGCCATTTGCAAAGATATTTCAATAGGTGTCAACTTATTCAATTCAAGTCTACGATATAAAGAGAGAGGCATAACACTAACACCGGCTCCAAGATCACATAAGGAAGTTTTAACATAGCTCTTTTAATGGAGCATGGTATAGTTTGTACTCCTGGATCTCCTAGTTTCTTAGGTATTCCACCCTTAAAAGTATAATTAGCAAGCATGGTGGAAATTTCATCTTCTGTTATCTTTATTTTATTTGTAATAATATCTTTCATGTACTTAGCATAAGCATTCACTTTAAGAATATCGGTCAAATGCATACGCAAAAACATAGGTCTAATCATTTCAGCAAAGCGCTCAAAATCCTCATCATCCTTTTTCTTGGATGGCTTAGGAGGAAAAGGCACGGGTTTCAGAACCCATGGTTCTCTTTCTTTACCGTGCTTCCTAGCAACAAAGTCTCTCTTATCATAACATTGATTCTTTGATTGTGGGTTATCAAGATCAATAGCAGGTTCAACCTCTACATCATTGTTATTGCTAGGTTGAGCATCAACATGAACATTATCATTAACATTATCACTAGGTTCATGTTCATCACCAGATTGTGTTTCAGCATCAGAAATAGAAATATCATTGGGATTCTCAGGTGTGTCTACAACAGGTTCACTAGAAGCATGCAAAGACTTATCATTTTTGTTTTTCTTCCTTTTAGAAGGACTAGGTGCATCAACATTATTTCTCTAAGAATCTTGCTCAATTCTCTTAGGGTGGCCCTCAGGATACAAAGATTCCTGAGTAATTTTACCCGTTCTAGTAGCTACTCTAACAGCAAAGTCATGTTTGTTATTTAATTCATCAAGCAAATCACTTTGAGCTTTAAGTACTTGTTCTGCTTTAGTGGTAACCATAGAAGCATGTTTACTAATGAGTTTAGGTTCACCTTTAACTCTAGCCATATAATCACTTAAGTGTCCAATCATGTAAGCATTACTCTTTAATTGTCTACCAACATAAGCATTGAAATTTTATTGTCTAGCCATAAAGTCATCAAATTCATCCAAACATTGGCTAGCAAACTTAGTAGACGGGATTTCAACTTTATCATATCTATAGAGAGAATTTACCTTTACTACCTGTGTCGGGTTATCAATACCATGTATTTCTTCAATAGGTGGTATATTAAGACCATGAATTTCTTCAATAGGAGGTAAATTCTTAACATCTTCAGCTTTAATACCTTTTTCTTTCATCGATTTCTTTGCCTCTTGCATATCTTCTGGACTGAGAAATAGAACACCGCTTTTCTTTGGAGTTGGTTTAAGAGTTGCCTCAGGAAGTGTCCAATTGTTCTCATTAGTCAACATATTATTCAGTAGCAAATAAGCTTGATCGACTGTTCTTTCCTTGAAAACACAACCAAGACAACTATCCAAGTGGTCCTTGGAAGCATCGGTTAGTCCATTATAAAAGATATCAAGTATTTCATTTTTCTTAAGAGGATGATAAGGCAAAGCATTAAGTAATCAGAAAAGCCTCCCCCAAGCTTGTGGGAGACTCTCTTCTTCAATTTGCACAAAATTATATATTTCCCTCAAGGCAGCTTGTTTCTTATGAGCAGGGAAATATTTAGCAGAGAAGTAATAAATCATATCCTGGGGACTACGCACACAACCAGGATCAAGAGAATTAAACCAAGTTTTAGCATCACCCTTTAGCGAGAACGAAAATATCTTAAGGATATAGTAGTAGAGAGATTTCTCATCATTGGTGAATAGGGTGGCTATATCATTTAAATTAGTAAGATGTGCAACAACAGTTTCATATTCATAGCCATAAAAAGGATCAGATTCAACCAAAGTAATTATCTCAGGATTGATAGAGAAATCATAATCCTTATCAGTAACAAAGATAGGTGAAGTAGCAAAAGAAGGGTCATATTTCATTCTAGCATTCTGAGATTTCTGTTTTAGTTTAGCTAATAACTTCTTAAGATCAGATCTATCATTGCAAGCAAGAAAATCTATAGTGGTTTCTTCATCCATAACATAACCCTCAGGAACAACAGGCAATTCATATTTAGGGGAGAACCTTCATCATCACTATCTTCAATAATATCAGTTTCAAGAATTTCATTCTCTCTAACCCTAGCAAGTTGTTCATCAAGATATTCACCTAATGGCACAGTAGTATCAAGCATAGAAGTAGTTTTATCATAAGTATCATGCATAGTAGAAGTGGCATCATCCATAACATGCGACATATCAGAATTAATGGCAGAAGCAGGTTTAGGTGTCGCAAGTTTACTCAAAACAGAAGGACAATCAAGTGCAGAGCTAGATGGCAGTTCCTTACCTCCCCTCGTAGTTGAGGGATAAATCTTAGTTCTTTCATCTTTCATGTTCTTCATAGTGACCAGCAGATATAAATCCCAATTGACTCAAAGAATAGAGCTATGCTCCCCGCAACGGCGCCAGAAAATAGTCTTGACAACCCACAAGTATAGGGGATCGCAACAGTTTTCGAGGGTAGAGTATTCAACCCAAATTTATCGATTCGACACAAGGGGAGACAAAGAATATTCTCATGTATTAGCAGTTGAGTTGTCAATTCAACCATACATGGACAACTTAGTATCTGTAGCAAAGTATTTAGTAGCAAAGTAGTATGTAAGTAACGGTAACAGTAGCAAAAGTAATAGTAGCAGTTTTGTACTAATTGTAACAGCAGCAACGGTAAAGTAACTAAGCAAAGATCAATATGTGAAAAGCTCGTAGGCATTGGATCGGTGATGGATAATTATGTCGGATGCGATTCCTCATGTAATAGTTATAACATAGGGTGACACAGAACTTGCTCCAGTTCATAAATGTAATGTAGGCATGTATTCCGAGTATAGTCATACGTGCTTATGGAAAAGAACTTGCATGATATCTTTTGCCCTACCCTCTCGTGGCAGCGGGGTCCTAATGGAAACTAAGGGGTATTAAGGCCTCCTTTTAATAGAGTACCGGACCACAGCATTAACACTTAGTGAATACATGAACTCCTCAAACTACGGTCATCATCAAGAAGTATCCCGATTATTGTCACTTCAGGGTTGTCGGATCATAACACATAATAGGTGACAATAGACTTGCAAGATAGGATCAAGAACTCACATATATTCATGAAAACATAATAGGTTCAGATCTGAAACCATGGCACTCGGGCCCTAGTGACAAGCATTAAGCATAGCAAAGTCATAGCAACATCAATCTAAAAACATAGTGGATACTAGGGATCAAACCCTAACAAAACTAACTTGATTACATTTTTTTGTGAAAAGGAGGATGACCCCAGCCTCTGCATCTGGGTGATGCATACGACCACTCTATTAATTCTTCTCACAAGACCTTACAAAGTCATACAATAGTAAGACTAAAGCCGCCGTCTAAGCAACAAACTACCGCTACACCTATCTAGTTGATGAAGGGGCACAGATAGCCTATGCCTAATACCAAATAGACATTGCAGCCAAGCCTAACATCTAAGACCTGAGACCCCAACCTAGCCACTTGCCGGGTCTAGGGCACACACTAGTCTGGCATGCTCTCAGAGGCCCCCGCCGCCAACTGCCACCGCTCCATCTTCAGAACTGTACTGATGCATCAACCTTGCTCGGTCCAGCTACCATCGACGCCACCATGGCGCCTGAGGGAGTGCCGGACTAGGGGGTGTCCGGATAGCCGAACTATCATCTTCGGCCGGACTACTGGACTATGAAGATACAAGATTGAAGACTTCGTCCCGTGTCCGGATGGGACTTTCCTTGGCGTGGAAGGCAAGCTTGGCGATACGGATATGTAGATCTCGTACCATTGTAACCGACTCTGTGTAACCCTAACCCTCTCCGGTGCCTATATAAACCTGAGGGTTTTAGTCCATAGGACGAACAAGAAATCATACCATAGGCTAGCTTCTAGGGTTTAGCCTCTCTGATCTCGTGGTAGATCTACTCTTGTACTACCCATATCATCAGTATCAATCAAGCAGGAGTAGGGTTTTACCTCCACCGAGAGGGCCCGAACCTGGGTAAAAACATCGTGTCCCTTGTCTCCCGTTACCATCCGCCTAGACGCACAGTTCGGGACCCCCTACCCGAGATCCGCCGGTTTTGACGCCGACATTGGTGCTTTCATTAAGAGTTGGTCTGTGTCGTCGCCGTCAGGAAGGATGCCTCATCCCGTCTTTAAAGACGGCACTGTTGCTAAAGGAGATTTGGCAATCGGCCAAACTCTCCGGCTAGGTGGCTTCCTTGTGACCGCCTGTCCGGCCGCCACGCCGACGATGACTTCTCGGGTCATCGAAAGCAATCTTCACGTTAGCTCGGAATTCGCCGAGCAGTTGGATCCGATGGAGCTCTATTCCTTAAACGAGCTCTTGGATCGCATCGCCGCCCTGGGAGTCGCTACAGACTATGATCAGATTGGGCCTAAACCCGATCTGAGAGAGATTAACTCTCCCCAAGTTACCCACCACGTTGCTGTGGTAGAGGAACAACACGGCAACCCTTCTTCTATCTTAAGGACTAGCTATGATCAGATTCCCGATCCATCCATGCCGGATTCCCGCGGAGGGGAGGATGTTACTCAAGGCCTGAACCTAGAGTCAGGCAGCGAGCTTGATTCATTGGATAACATCCAAGAACCCAAGCTTCCGAGTTCGGAAGCTACTTGGCCCCTGAGTTTTAAAGTGGACGGGGTTCCGAATTTAATTCCACCCAAACATAAGCGATCTATCCCAAATCCGGCAAGAGCCCGCCGAAACAGTACACCATTACTGGGCTAGATTCCTCCTGGTTATGAACAGGGTAAAGGACTGCCGCGAGGAGGACGCAATTTCGTTCTTCTGTAATAATTGCACGGACAAGGGAATCCTCAATGTCGTAAGTCATCGTGAAATTACACGCTTCACTGACTTAGCGTCCATAGTACAAAAGTATTGTGCGATGGAAAGCGCCTGGAAAACCGAAATCAATTTTTGGGACAATCCGGCCCTGAATACAACCCCACTCTGAAATAAAAGGGTACATTATCGCCAAGCACGTGGGTTAAACACAAAAAAGCAAAAACCCTCTATAGGGCATGGAACCGCACTGGAAGGATGGCTCAATGGACCCTGCAAAATTCATAGTACGAAGGGTGCCACTCCAACTCATAGCCTTAGAGCATGTTGGATACTACGGCAGGTGGCCAAAAGTGGCAAAGAGCTTCTAACTCCAGAATACCAGTCCAAGGATACCAGTGCGGTATTAACAGTCTTCGAGACTTCTGCATCAAATAATATGCGGAAATGAACACTCCGCAGCCTTGCTGAAGTCTACCAAGTAGCAACTATAAACCCATGGAGTGACACGGCTATTACCTTTAATGCCAGTGACGAACCTAAATTCCGAACAGCCTGAGCACCAGCCGCATTGGTCCTCAGTCCAATAGTGGAGGGCATTCGCCTTACCAAGGTACTCATTGATGGTGGCAGCGGACTGAACCTCATTTACGAGGAAACCCTCCGAAAAATGGAAATAGACTGGAGCCGCATTGAGTGAAGCAGCACAACCTTTAGAGGAATAATCCCCAGTCGGGAGGCATGCTATACAGGAAAAATCACACTAGATGTGGTGTTCGGCACATCGGATAATTACAGGTCCGAGGAGGTCACGTTCCAAGTGGCCCCGTTCAGCAGCGGATATCACGCTCTATTAGGGCGAGAGGCATTCACAATTTTTCAAGCTATACCCCATTACGGGTACATGAAGCTCAAAATGCCTGTGCCCAACGGAATCATCACTCTTGCTAGTGAACCGGACATAGCACTCCGCGCCGAAAACAAGACAGCCGCACTGGCCCTGGAGGCACTATCCGAAGCCTTAGCGGCCGAGGAACTCACTACGCTGTGCTCCACGGTGAATAGGCACGATGTGATACTCGATAAGAGATCCAAGTCCACCTCCTTTAAACCAGTGGACGAAATAGTCAAATTCCAAGTCCATCCAACGGACCCTACAAAAACGGCCTCCATTGGGGCACAATTAAACCCTGATGTAGACGCCGCACTACGAGAATTCCTACGCGAAAATTGGGACATCTTTGCCTGGCACCCTTCAGACATGCCAGGAATCACACACCGGCTGGCCGAGCACAACTTAAACATCATAAAAGGATTCAAGCCAGTTAAACAGGCTCTTCGGCGTTTCTCCGAGCCCAAGAGACAGGCCATGGGAGAAGAACTAGCCAAATTATTGGAGGCCGGATTCATCAGAGATATAAAACATCCGGACTGGCTAGCAAGCCTGGTGATGGTACCAAAGAAGGACAAATCCTGGCGCCTATGCGTCGATTTCAAAGACCTCAACGAGGCTTGCCCAAAGGATCCCTTCCCCCTACCCCGCATCGATCAAATTATCAACGCTACCGCAGGACACGATTCATTGTGTTTCCTCGACGCATACTCCGGCTACCACCAAATCAAGATGGCAGAGCCCGACCAAGCCGTAATGGCATTCATCACCCCATACGGCCCATTCTGCTTCAACACAATGCCCTTTGGGCTCAAAAATGCCGGCGCAACATATCAGCGCATGATTCAGACATGTTTGCCAAACTAGATCGGCAAAACAGTGGAGGCATACACAGACGATGTGATCGACAAAACCAAGCACGTCAAAACTCTAGTAGACGACTTGAGGCTCACGTTCGATAATCTCCGAACATATGATATTAAGCTTAACCCGGAAAAATGTGTTTTTCGGCGTACCAGCCCGAAAGCTCTTGGGCTTCATTGTATCCTATAGAGGAACTGAAGCAAACCCAGCCAAGATCCGAGCTCTGTCACAATTGGACACCCAAAGGACCTCAAACAAATACAAAAATTGACGGGATGCGTGGCGGCTTTAAGCCGCTTTATCTCCCGTTTAGGAGAAAAGGCATTACCCCTTTATCGCCTCCTCCGACACACCAAACACTTCGAGTGGACGGATGCCGCCACGGCCGGACTCGAAGAAATAAAAGCCATACTGGCAACAAACCCGCTCCTGGCCGCGCCCAACATAGGCGAACCAATGCTATTATATATCACGGCAACTCATCAAGTGGTGAGCGCGGTGCTCGTTGTCGAACGAGAAACGGACGGACACAAGTTTCCCCTTCAAAAACCAGTTTACTACGTGTCCACTGTCCGAACTCCATGCAAGTCACGGTACCCGCATTATCAGAAGATAGCGTACACGGTGTTCATGGCATCCCGGAAGCTGCGACACTACTTTCAAGAGTGTTCGATAACAGTAGCCTCCGAAGTACCTCTTAATGACATTATAAACAACCGCGACGCGATGGGCCGGATTGCCAAATGGGCCATTGAGCTCCTCCCGTTCGACATAACCTATAAGCCATGGCGAGCTATTAAGTCGCAAGTTTTGGCCGATTTCATCGCCGAATGGACTGAAGCCGAACTCCCTAAAGAGTACGGCGCATATTCCAACTGGAACATGCACTTTGACGGCTCCAAAATGTTGGCTGGTCTGGGGGCTGGCGTCGTCCTGACGTCCCCAACCGGAGATACGGTTCAATACGTACTCCAGATAATGTATACGGACTCTAACAACGCAGCCGAATACGAGGCCCTTCTACATGGCCTCTGGATGGCAGTCGCCATGGGCATTCAACGCCTAGAGGTGCGTGGGGATTCGAACCTCGCGATATCCCAAATAAATGGAGACTTTGATGCCAAGGATCCGAAAATGGCAGCTTATCGCAACGCCATCCTAAAAATGTCAGCTCGGTTTGACGGGCTCGAATTTCACCATATAGCCCGGGATAACAACCAGGCAGCAGACGTATTGGCACGCATTGGCGCAAAGCGCGATGCCGCCCCCCCCAACATCTTCCTAGAGAGGTTGTTCAAGCCATCCATACTATGGGAGGGGGAATCCAGATATAATAATCCGGACCCAACCGCACTGCCCGACTCCGAACATTCTGACACAATCGGCGGTTCTGCCAACAAAGTAACATCCATAGCCCACGTAATAATGGCAGTCATTGCCCCATGGATGGAACCATTCCTAGCCTACCTAACCAGGCAGGAACTTCCCGAGAACCAAAACGAGGCCCGCTGCATAGTGCGGCGATCTAAAGCCTATAAGGTACATGAGGGAGAGCTTTACAAGAAAAGCACAACCGGAGTCCTTCAAAGGTGCATCTCCGAAGAGGTAGGGCGGAACCTTCTGGCTGAAATTCATGCTGGACTCGGCGGGCACCACGCCGCAGCCCGGGCCCTTGTAAGCAAGGCCTTCCGTACAGGATTTTATTGGCCGACGACCCGGGCAGATGCTCAGGACTTAGTCCAACGATGCGTCGGTTGCCAGCTCTTTCCTAATCAAAGCCACATGCCACCCACCGCCCTCAAAACTATACCCATAACCTGGCCCTTCGCGGTTTGGGCACTTGACATGGTTGGACCCTGAGGGAGTCCTGGACTAGGGGGTGTCCGGACAGCCGGACTATCAATGTCCGCCGGACTCCAAGACTACGAAATACAAGATTGAAGACTCCGGCTCGTGTCTGGATGGTACCTTACTTGGCCTGGAAGGCAAGCTTGGCAATACGGAAATGTGGATCTCCTACCATTGTAACCGACTCTGTGTAACCCTAGCCCTCTCCGGTATCTATATAAACCGGAGGGCTTTAGTCCATAGGACAACATACATTACAACAATCATACCATAGGCTAGCTTCTAGGGTTTAGCCTCCTTGATCTCGTGGTAGATCTACTCTTGTACTACCCATATCATCAATATTAATCAAGCAGGACGTAGGGTTTTACCTCCATCGAGAGGGCCCGAACCTGGGTAAAAACATCATGTCCCTCGTCTCCTGTTACCATCTGCCTAGACGCACAGTTCGGGACCCCCTACCCGAGATCCGCTGGTTTTGACACCGACATTGGTGCTTTCATTGAGAGTTCCTCTGTGTCGTCACCGATAGGCTTGATGGCATCTTCAACCTGCAGCGCTGTCCAGGGTGAGACTTTTCTCCCCGGACAGATCTTCGTATTCGGCGTCTTCGCCCTGCGGGCCAATTCACTTGGCCATCTGGAGCAGATCGAAAGCTACGCCCCTGGCCGTTAGGTCAGATTTGGAAGCTTAAACTTCACGGCCGATGTCCGCGGAGACTTGATCCTCGACGGACTCGAGCCACAGCCAAGCGCGCCGCACTGTGACGATGGGCATGATCTAGCTCTGCCGCCGAACAGTGCCTTGGTGGCCGCACACGGATCTGCTTCGGCCATTAGCCCGGAGCCGATCGCCCAGATCGAGGGCCGGTGGATAGACGCCGCCCTGGGGGCTTCAACATCCACGGCGATGGAGCCGAACACTAATCTTGTCCCCTGCGAAACTCGTGATTCCGAGGCGCCGGACTCCTCACCGGACTCCGAACCTCCCGCGCCCCTACCAATCGATCCGGATTGGGCGCCGGTTATGGAATTCACCGCCGCGGACATCTTCCAATGCTCGCCTTTCGGCGATATCTTAAATTCACGAGAGCATCTCTCGTTATTAGGAGAGTCCTAGCCGGATTATGGCCAGGATGGTTGGGATGCGGACGACGAAGAAATTCAGAGCCCACCCACCACCCACTTTGTAGCCACTGTCGACGATCTAACCGACATGCTAGACTACGACTCCGAAGACATCGACACTATGGACGACGATGCCGGAGACGAACAGGAACCAGCGCCCACAGGGCACTGGAAGGCCACCTCGTCATATGACATATACATGGTGGATACCCCAAAAGATGGGGACAGCGAAGAAACAGCGGAGGCAGATCCCTTAAAGAAACAGCCCAAGCGCCAGCGTCAGCGGCGCCGCTCTAAATCTCGCCACAGCAAGAATGGAAATTCCGGCACAGGAGATAATAATACTCCAGAGAGTGCCGAAGACAATCCCCTCCAGCAAGACTCAGCGCAGGAGCATGCAGAAGCAAGCCCTCATGAGGGGGCGGCAGATGAAGAGGTTGAGGATCATAATTATATGCCTCCCTCCGAAGACGAAGCAAGCCTCAACGATGACGAATTCGTCGTACCCGAGGATCCCGTCAAACAAGAGCGCTTCAAGCGCAGGATTATTGCCACAGCAAAAAGCCTGAAGAAGGAAAAACGGAGGCTCAAAATAGCGGAAGACACACTCAGAATGAGATGGAGCAAAGTGCTCAAAACCGCAGATAAGTACGGCAATGGCCACCAATCAAAGAGCTACCCGAAGTGCAAGCTGCTACCAGAATTCGACGAGGAGGCCATAGAGCCCCCACCGTCCAAAAATAAAGAGGCTGCCTGGCTGGATAGACGGCCAGATGATAGGCCAAATTCTGACAGCGGCGCCCTACATAAACCAACCAACGAACTTGGAAGGATAGAAGGCCCAGCCAGATCCATCTACGGGCCAAAGGAGAAGGCCCCAGGAAGCAAGGCAACACGTCAAGTGTCCGATGATAGCGGCACACACAAATACAGGGGCGCCGCACACCCACTATGTTTCACTGACGAGGTGCTGGACCATGAATTTCCAGCAGGATTTAAACCCATAAGAAGCCTACGATGGAACAACAGACCATGGAGTCTGGATAGAAGATTATATACTACATATACATATGGCCAGAGGAGATGATCTCCACGCCATAAAATACCTACCTCTCAAGCTCAAAGGGCCAGCCTGTCATTGGCTTAAAAGCCTCCCAGAAAATACTGTTGGAAGTTGGGAAGAGCTCGGGGACGCGTTCAGAGCAAATTTTCAAGGGACTTATGTCCGCCCTCCGGATGCAGATGACCTAATTCATATAACTCAACAGCCCGGAGAGTCAGCGCAGAAATTCTGGAACAGGTTCCTTACAAAAAAGAACCAAATAGTCGATTGTCCGGACGCTGAAGCCTTAGCAGCTTTCAAGCACAATGTCCGAGACGAATGGCTCGCCAGGCACCTCGGTCAAGAGAAACCGAGGACAATGTCCGCACTGACAAGCCTCATGACCCGCTTCTGTGCGGGCGAGGATAGCTGGTTAGCACGATGCAGCACCAGCGACCCAAGTACATCAGAGATAAGAGATGGAAACGGAAAATCACGGCGCAGAAAAGAGCAGCGCCGGAATAAAGAGAAAAGCCCAAAGAGCGCGGCAGTCAACGCCGGATTCAAAAGCTCGCGGCCCAATAATAAAACACATCCTCTTAAGGATGACAGTGACGAATTGTCCAACTTAAACAAAATTTTGGGTCGGATATGTCAAATCCACAGTACCCCCGGAAGGCCTGCAAATCACACCCACAGGGATTGTTGGGTTTTTAAACAGTCCGGCCGACTAAATGCCGAACACAAGGGGCTCGATGCGTCAAGCGAAGAAGATAAACCCCACCAGCAGAGCACCGGAAAACAAAAGACTTTCCCACAAGGGGTCAAAACAGTAAACTCACTTCATGTGATACTACGGAAAAATAGTGCGGCACTTTCTAAAAAGAGCTTCGCACGGTCCAACCCAGCAGATCGTAGAGATTGGATATCAAAACCAATCACTTTCGACCACCTGGACTATTCTAGAAGCATTCGAAATGCGGGACGGACTCCCCTGATATCGAATCCCATAATAGACGGATTGCAATTTACTAACGTCCTAATGGACGGAGGCAGTGACTTAAACCTGCTATATTCACACACAATCCGTAGGATGGGGATAGACCCTACCAAAATTCGACACAGCCGCACTTCCTTCAAAGGAGTGACGCCAGGCCATTACGCCAAGTGCACAGGCTCCATATTACTAGATGTCCTGTTCGGATCGCCGAACAATTCTCGACGCGAAAAATTAATTTTTCATATCGTCCCATTTGAAAGTGAATATCAAGCACTCTTGGGACGAACGGCTTTTGTCCGCTTCAACGCCATACCGCATTACACATCTCTTACACTCAAGATGCCCGGACCGCGTGGCGTAATTTTAGTGCGAGGGTCACTTAAAGACCCCGGACTTGGATAGACAAATCCGGCGTCAGTGGGCTAGGGGCTCCCTAGCCGCATACCCCTTCACAGGGGGCTGCGCGCACAAATAACCGCGGGTTCATACAAACCCCGCTTTAATTATTTATATTTCTAATATTTTACGCACTAATTGTTTTTACAACTAAACGTTCCTCGCTTTTTACAGATGAACAACGTGCATACCCGTCCAGGATAATGGCGCAACGGAGACACAGGCGCAGACGTGCAGTAGGGACCCGTTGTGAGGATTCTTTTTAGATTAAGACCCTGTGTAAACCTTTTTTACTGTCTCTTGTTGTTACTCTCCCCTGGTTTCTTCCTATAGCCAAAGTGGAGCCTGACATTTTGGCATCGGCCGCGTCAGAAGACAATGCCCATACCTGGACACTAGGGGCTTAGGGCATCGTTCTTCCCATTATTATAAAAAGACCGAACACCTTAGGGAGTGTTCAGCGTCCCGAGTTAGGCATTATATGCATCAGCTCTGAATCATGTCTTTGGTCAAATGTTGGGTTTGCCCGGCTCCTGTGTTTTGTTGCCTTACGTTCCGTATCATCGGCTAACGCGGCACCAGGAGAACTACTGCGATTGTGCCCCAGTTCGGCTGGGCGAGCACCTCAGTAGAGAAAGCCGAAAACTGACTGTCATGGTACAGCGAGAGACTGGTCACCCCTCGATCGACTATCGGAATGTTTAGAATTCCCCGCTTTGACGAAGGGCCGTTTCCCGGTCAGGCACACGCGCTCCGACTTCGGAGAAGGGCGATGCCACCAGGGGCTATATCGTAGCCCCACCCTCGAGCTCCACTGGCTAAGTGAAAGTGATAAAGCATTATAGTCCGGATTGCCTCGTTCGCTACGCTACCACCTCCTTATAATAGGACCGAGACGTCGGATTAAGTGTGAAAACACGCTATTTTTGCGAACACCCCAGCACCTTGTGCGTGGGGGCTGAAGCCGAAGACTGCCATCTTTCAGGTTATACACAAGTATACGTAAACGGCCGAAAAGGAGAAGTTTTACTACTTGGACGCACAAGTATAAAAAGCAGTTATAACATAATCATCGATTTATAAGCTAATGCGTTCATTTGAACATTACATTCTTCGAGCACTGCGACTCTATTACATGAGCGCCACGCATAACTTCCCCGAAATAGTGCTCGGCAGGGAGCCGGTTTTCATCCAAACCCTGGGCAGCAACAGCGGTGGCGTCCATCTCTGGACAATGCGCCTTTACACGGGCAAGAGCCATCCGCGCGCCCTCTATACAGGCCGACCGCTTCATCTCCTTTATATGCGGCACCGCTCCAAGGAATTGCTGTAATAAGCCAAAGTAGCTCGTCGCCTTGGACCTCTCTGGCCAGACATGAGCCACGATGTCAGTCATGGCAAGTCCGGACAATGTATTTAGCTCGGCCCATTCGGCCAACCGGTCTGTCAATGGAAGTGGGTGATCCGGACTGTGGAATTGAGACCAATATAGCTCTTCCATCTTGTGACCCTTCTGGCTCCGGAAGTGCTTAACGGCATCGGCCGCACTTGCAGCTAAGTCCATATACGGATCCTCCAGACTCCACAGCCGCTCAAATTGAGCATACTTTCCATCCATAAATCGGCGACGCAGCAGAAAAGGCTTGCCAGCCACGATCTCTCCGGCCTGGCGCAGCTCCTCATTCATAGCCCGCATTGCAGAGCGGGCATCCTTGGCTTCGGCGGTGGCCTTCTTCTGGTCTTCCCGCTCCGATAAGCGCTCCTTTTCAAGAGCCTCATTGCAGTCGGCAGCATCCTTTACTTTCATGGCCAATTCGGCCACCTCGGCCCTGCTTAGGTAGTGCGTAGCCTTTTCGGCTTTCAACTCCTCGGCCGCCCTGGAGGCAGCCGCTTCACTCCTTCGGGCTTGCTCCTTAGCTCGAGCAAGTTCGGCCCGAAGGCCCTCCACAGCAGCAGCACCGTCTGTACAAACAACATATAATTTATCAAAGGAGGGCTTCGACTCCCTTAATAAAGCGACTGCGGAGAACTATTTTACCTTGCGACTCGTCAAGTCGCCTGCTGACAAGTGCGATGTCCGCATCTGCCAAGTCCAATTGCCGATTTAACTCGGCAAACTCACTAGTCCGGCTAGCCCCCGGATTATCCGCCACCTGCATAGGAACGACGGAATTCATTTCTTTAGATTTCGATCCTCGGTACGCTGTCGTTTTCGACAACCTACCGAGTCTCAGGGGCTACTATCTATACAGGGGCATTTTTTATATGCAAAACTGTTAAAAGACAAAGGGGTGCGTCATTCTCGCATACCTCAAATCCCGCCAGCAAACTCATGGCGGCATTACGCAATTCGCTCTCAGCGGACGAAATCCTTCCAATCACCATACGCATTAACGCGCGGTGATCTTCTGAAATGGACGCCCTCTCAAGCAGATTCTTCAGTTCTCCCGGCCGGACACTCTCTGGCCCCTCCATGATGACACTTCGGGTTCGCCTGCCTCATCTGGCGGCGCTGCGGACGGAGGCGTATCGCTCTCCATCATCTCCGGAAGGAGGTCCCCCGGAGATGAACTCATCTGAGAAGGCTGCAGATCCGAACTGTAATATAAACATTTCGGTTATTTACAGAAGCACAAATGAAGGTATTTCCTTACTAATTAACTCCCTCTTTCATACTCACGGCTCGCTAGAGGGCCGATCCTTTGATGATGATTGTGCGTCCGGATTCTTTCCGGGCGCCGGACCCCCCGGGGAAGATCTCTTCCCACGCTTAGGGGCTTTGGCCTCCGGATCTTCGGAGGCGGTCCTCTTCTCCCCCTGAAGGGAGGGGTTCTTGCTTCCTCCCTCTTTAGTCGCCCCTTTGGGCGAAATATTAGCTCCTCTATTTTCCCCGTCGCCCCCTTCTGTGGGCGCAGCCTCCAACATTCTGACCAGCACGGGCTCCAGTGCGGTCTCTGGGAGGGGGGCCGGACACCTTATCAGCCTTGATCGCGCCAACCATTCCTGTAAAGAACAAAGGGTCAGGAGGCGAACTCTAGAAAGGCACTTAAACAGAATGTCCAGACTCTGAGCTACTTACCTGAGTATCCGGGCGATCGCGGCTTAGACCTGCATCCTCGGCTAAATCCGGACACGCCACCTGCGGTCCGAGGAACAACTTGTACATCTCCACGGGTGTCGCACCCATGAAGTGTTGGAGAATCCGAGGTCCCTCCGGGTTGAACTCCCATAGACGGAGAGGACGGCGTTTGCAGGGCAGAAGATGCCTGATTAGCATGACCTGCATCACCTTGATCAGGTCGATCTCCCTCGCTTGGAGATCTCGAATCCGGCCCTGCAGTGAAGGCACGTCTTCGGACGGCCCCCAATTGAGCCCTTGGTTGACCCACGGCATCAGTTGGCGTGGAGGTCCCGGGCGGAATAAGGGCGGCGGCTTTTGCCTGCCGCCCCTTGGAGCGGTGATATAGAACCACTCCTCCTGCCACAAATCCAAGTTCCTCTTGGAAGGAACCCTCGAGCCACAGGGCATCGACCTTTTTGCTTATGGTCGCCCCGCCGCACTCCGCTTGGTGCCCCCCGATCATCTTCGGCTCCACCTTGAAGGTCTTCAGCCATAGGCCGAAGTGGGGAATGACGCGGAGGAAGGCTTCGCAGACGATAATGAATGCGGAGATATGGAGGATGGACTTCGGAGCCAAGTCATGAAAGTCCAGCCCGTAGTAGAACAGGAGCCCTCTCATGAAGGGATCCGTCAGGAAGCCTAAACCCCGACGGAGGTGGGATACGAAAATGACGTATTCACCGGGCTCGGGGGCTGGCACCGCCTGCCCTTGGGCAGGCAACCTATGCGAAACCTCGTAGGCCAGGTACTTGGCCTCACGCAACTTCAATATGTCCTCCTCCGTGACGGAGGAGGGCATCCACCGGCCCTGGAGGCCGGAGCTGGACATGATTAAGGATCCGAAGCACTCGAATCTGAGGCTCTGGGTGTTGGAACCGGGAGCGGGGAAGAGATTCGATGCGAGATTGAAGAACAATGGCGAGCCTTGGTCCTCTTATAAAGGGGAAAAAATACCAAGGGCCGTCTCCGTGACCGTTTGGGATTCCCCTTCGATAGAGGAGGCGTGGCGACGGGAGCGGTTGGGTTACCCACGCACGTATTGATGAGAATCCCGGAATAAGGGGAACACGATCTCTGCTTCGACAAGACGTGCCAAGGAAACCACTTCGCTAAACATGCTGAGGTGGTATAGTAATTCAAATGAAGGCCTTGTGGTGGTGTGATGCCACGCCGCATAATACGTCAGCAGATTGAACTAAGTGTACATTTTATTCTCTCTACGGTGGAATGTGGAATTTATTTTGCAGAGCCGGACACTATCCTGGTGTTTATGATCTTCTCTGGATTATTCAAGGGAGGAACCCGCCTTGCAATGCCGAACATTATGCACGCCGGACTTATCGTCATTGAAGACTGGTTCAGGGGCTACTGAGGGAGTCCTGGATTAGGGGGTGTCCGGACAGCCGGACTATCAATGTCCGGCGGACTCCAAGACTACGAAGATACAAGATTGAAGACTCCGGCTCGTGTCCGGATGGTACCTTACTTGGCGTGGAAGGCAAGCTTGGCAATACGGATATGTGGATCTCCTACCATTATAACTGACTCTGTGTAACCCTAGCCCTCTCCGGTATCTATATAAACTGGAGGGCTTTAGTCCGTAGGACAATATACATTACAACAATCATACCATAGGCTAGCTTCTAGGGTTTAGCCTCCTTGATCTCGTGGTAGATCTACTCTTGTACTACGCATATCATCAATATTAATCAAGCAGGACGTAGGGTTTTACCACCATCGAGAGGGCCCGAACCTGGGTAAAAACATCGTGTCCCTCGTCTCCTGTTACCATCCGCCTAAACGCACAGTTCGGGACCCCTACCCGAGATCCGCCGGTTTTGACACCGACAGACCCCTTAAAGGAGGAACCCACAAGCAAAGATACCTACTGGTCATGGTGGATAAGTTCACCAAATGGATAGAGGTCAAGCCTGTCAAGACGGCCGAATCTGGACCAGTGATAGACTTCATATTAGGGGTCGTACACCGTTACGACATCCCCCATAGCATCATCACTGACAATGGCATGAACTTTACGGCCGACGAGGTTAAACTCTGGTGCAAAAACATGGGCATCAAACTCGACTATGATTCAGTCTATCACCCTCAAACTAACGGTCAAGTCGAGCGAGCAAATGGTCTAATCATGAGCAGCATCAAACCCCGATTAGTGCGGTCCCTTAAGGAATCTAACACGCACTGGGTAGAGGAGCTCGACTCCGTACTCTGGGGGCTGCGGACCACTCCAAATCGCACGACCAGATTTACACCATTCTTTATGGTATACGGCGCAGAGGCAGTTCTGCCCTGTGACATAAATAATGACTCACCTTGCGTGCGCATGTATGAAGAAAGAGAAGCCAAGCTCGATCGGCAGGACAGTTTGGACGCATTGTAGGAGGAGCATGACGTGGCAAAAGCCCGTTCCGCATTCTATCAACAGCAAGCTCGAAGATATCAAAGCAGAGAAGTACGGGCCAAAACTTTCAACATTGGCGAGTTAGTTCTACGCTTGTCAGACAAGAAAAATGACAAACTCAAGCCCAAATGGGAAGGTCCCTTTATCATTGACCAAGTCCTGACCGGTGGAGCGTACCGTCTGCGAGATGCATCGGATAACCGACTCGAGCCGAACCCATGGAACACAGCCCGTCTCAGAAGATTCTACGCCTAGCGCCGGATTCTGAGTTTGTCTCCTTCCTCTGTCTATATTTTACATATTAGCTGTCTTTTGTTTCTCTCATTCTTCCCCCTTTCCTATTACTGCCTTTGAAAGCTTGTTTGCGCATTGTTCGCACACACTTGATGCACTATCCGCGCTCATTATACCTAGGGGCTTCTTTAACAGAAGCTTATTTGTACGAGCTTCATGCCCAACACATGCGTCAAACTCCCGCATGTACCTTTTATTCACCATTATATGCATCGATATGACTTAAGTTTTGGCCAAGCTGGGTTGCCTGGCTCCTGTGCTTACCCCTACGTTCCCGATTGTTCGGCTAGGCAGTAAAGGGAGCACCTCTGCGATTGTTACTGCCGGGTCAGCCGGATGTGTACCTCAGACTGGGTGAGGCCGAAAGCTAGCGTTCTTGAGGGAATATTCGGTCGGTGAACTAAAAGACGATTTCTTACCTATTTATTCATCTGCCCCCAGATGTTTTTCTACTTTTTTCGCAGTCCAGACATGCACTTTAGGGCACCTCCCAGGGAAAGGAACCCCTAACGGAACTATTCTCCCTGGAAGATGTTTCTTACTAACCATGTAATATCACATAACTAGTTGGGCACTTGTCTGATACAGCACTAATGACCCCTACGCCTGGTCTCCACGCATGCCCCGGTTCTTATATAACCGCGAGGGTATTCGGACATACTCCGGACTATTGGGTCCCGAGGTTGAAGAGAAAAGGTCCGCTATGACAAACGATCTACAATCCGGCTAGAAGGCATTTTACATGTCATCTTAAAATTATATAGTCAACTTGACTGGGCATATTCCTCTTCAATGCCATCCAGCGGGCTGTCTACTTTACAGTCCTATTGGGAATACTTCGCGGCCAATTCTACTTGGCCGTACACTAAGCTCACAGGGATCTCCTTCCCATCGGGCCCCGCAGGTCCGACCTCGGCCATGTGGTTTGGGTCAGCCTTCGTGTACCGCGTCTTCACCATGGCCCAGGCCTCGCTGGCGCCTTGACGGCAGGCCGATATCTTCCATAAGCGGAAGCGCTGCCGTGCTCCCTGAAGCCTCTCTGCAAGCACTCCAAGGCTTTCGGGCAGGGAGACAGATGGCCACAAGGCCTGGGCGACACCTTTCATCACCTGCCGAACTCGTTCATGCAGTTGCAAGAGCTCGTGAAGCTGGTCACCCGTAGAACCGGGCATCTCCTCTGCAGGACGGCCTGTGAGCATACCTACAGACATAACTCGTTAGACGACTTCCTCACCGAACTCTTTTTCAAAGTTCCTTCAAGCACTTACTAAAAATGCCGTGTCGAAGTCGCTGATTCTCCGTAACGGAGTCAGATAGCTGGGCACAAACATCCTTTAGTTCCACACCCAGCTGGGTGTTGGCAGCTTGGAGATTATTTTTCTCCTGCCTCACCCTTGTAAGCACACTCTCGCCGGCCTTTAACCGGCGCATGAGCTATGGCTTGTCCGGATCTATCCCGGCGCCATCTGCAATATTATTGTGAGACTTATACACACATCGCACTCCACAAATTACATGTCTTTTGAAGCATATATTACCAGAGGGGGTCTCTTTGGCTTCCCCCGCTGCGGCTAGTGCGGCCTCAAGTTGGGCTTTGCACTCCTCCAGCTCCTGGGACAGTTGGGTATTCTTTTCGGTAAGACCCTGCACAACAAATGATCCTTAAATCAGTTATTCTAACTATTTCAAGTCTCGGGGGCTACTAGCATATATAACTGTCAAATCTTCTCACTTGTATGTCTTTTACATACTGCTCCGTGGCTCTGGCTAGACCATTTTGAGCGGCACAGAGGTGCGCATCTCCAGAAAAGGTATCCAATGCCTCTGGGGAGAAACACGTGCCACAAAGAGCTGTCCGGCGGCGCCTGTGATTCATGGCACTCTCCACCTCGAAATTGGTGGTAGATAACCTATCGGCGTCCTCTGTTGGAGGAACATCCGACGCACGCCCCGTGTTCGCCTCCGCTTCTGGACCTGGCTCTGGAGCCTGGTGAGCGGAGGACTGATTGGCAACCTCTCCGGATACAGTCCGGCGAGCACTCTTCTTCCTGAAAAGGCACGAGCGTTAGTATGCCTCCCGGGAATAAAGCCAGGAAATAATGTGGCGCGCCATGCCATTGGACCGGAGCTTCGATCCGGACCGCACTTCTTTTTAGCCTGCTGGGCCGTGCTGCCCCTTGTCGGCCAGCCGCCGTGGGCTCGGCCTTCCGCCTCAAGGGCGCCCCCTGCGAAACACCATCAGTATACAGTGATCGAAAACACGCATGGAGGGGTCATTTTCAAAGTATTGGGACTTCGGTCTCAATTACTGCGAGGCAGGAAGTATTCCGGGGTAATCGGTCGTAATGGCAACCAAGGCATTATCGATGCTCGATTGATGGAAAACCCCGTCGATCAGCTCCACCGATATGTCCGGATCCTCTTTGGAGTTTGGATCGAGGAACCGTTCCGGATCCTCGGGTTGTGGAGGCGGGCTGTTTATATCCTTTACGGCCCGGCGCAGTTCCTGCTCCAAAATCGTGAGATGAGATACTTGACTATGGGAGTACGGACCGGATACGCAAAAATGAATGTCCGCTTACCCAGCTTGGAGGATTGTTCATAGAGAATCCACCCTGCGGATTGATGCGGAGGAACTCCTCCTCTTCTCCCTTGTACAATGCAGACAAGATCTTCGTCAGATCAGCGACCGATCCCGGCCCCTTACGGCCGCAGCGGGTGGCATCATCCTCCCCGTTGAAATCCCACATGGGGTGGCCTCTATACTGGAGCGGCTGCACCCCCCGCATAAGGCATATGGCCATGACTCCCATCATGGTCAGTCCGGAATGAGCTAACAACCTTATCCGGCTCATCAGGTAAATGACGTCCCTTTCGTTCTCCCTCTGAGGGCTCCGTGGACGCTAGCTTAGGCGTTTCTTCAAAGGAGCATTATTAAACTCGGGGAGGCCGACCCGAACAGGGTCCGGCAGGGGGACATCTTCTATATAAAACCATGTTGAAGGCCAGTCTTCGGACGCCTTCTTCGGGGTTCCGGACAGATATCCGGTCCCGGTGATGCGCCATAGTTCGGCTCCGCCCACTTGATATATCGACCCCTCTTGAGAACGGGGCACAAGACAGAACAGCTCTTCCACAGCGCAAAATGAGGCTCGATGCCCAAAAACAGCTCGCAAAGAGCCACGAAGCCTGCGATATGCAGAATGGAGGCAGGCGTAAGGTTGTGCAATTGGAGGCTATAGAACTCCAGGAGCCCCCGGACAAACGGATGGATTGGAAATCCGAGCCCTCTTATCAAATAAGAGACAAGGCATACCCGCTCTCCTTTGGAGGGGCTGGGGACGTTCTCCGCTTGCTTTCCGCCCTTATAGGTGGCAAGTCCGGCTCGAACCTTGACCATGAAAGCTGGGGGAAGAAATCCCTTGGTTTGGAGCACCACTAGCTCACTGTGCGGGACGGAGCATCTCTCCCAATCTCCAGGCTGAGGGCTGGGAGGGCGAGAGGAGGAGCCGCGTCGACTATCCATGATGGAATGGGTTTCTGTCAGATGCACTCTGATGAATGCTCGCGAAGGGAGGGTGGTGTGATTCGGATCTAGATCCTCGTCTCTTTTATAGACAGCTCATTTGCGCGGCTAGGAGGGTAAATGTAAAAATACCCTAACTTTTCACATTCCTTCAACACGTGGAAGACGGTCATTATTGGGCGTGGAAGCCGAGGAGCGCAGTATTCACAGGATGTCGGACACTATTCAACAGGTACACAGGATTTGGAGAAGTACCCGCCTTGCAATATCGAAGACAATCTACGCGCCGGACTCATCGCCATTGAAGCCTAGTTCGGGGCTACTGAGGGAGTCCCAGAGTAGGGGGTGTCCGGATAGCCGAACTATCATCTTCGGCCAGACTCCTGGACTAAGAAGATACAAGATTGAAGACTTCGTCCCATGTCCGGATGGGACTTTCCTTGGCGTGGAAGGCAAGCTTGGCGATACGGATATGTAGATCTCCAACCATTGTAAACCGACTCTGTGTAACCCTAACCCTCTTCGGTACCTATATAAACCAGAGGGTTTTAGTCCGTAGGACGAACAACAAATCATACGATAGGCTAGCTTCTAGGGTTTAGCCTCTCTGATCTAGTGGTAGATCTACTCTTGTACTACCCATATCATCAATATCAATCAAGCAGGAGTAGGGTTTTACCTCCACCGAGAGGGCCCAAACCTTGGTAAAAACATCGTGTCCCTTGTCTCCTGTTACCATTCGCCTAGACGCACAGTTTGGGACCCCTACCGAGATCGGCCGGTTTTGACACCGACAGCGCCCGACGGCACCTCCTCCCTACGCGCAAATAGCTGAACACGTCGCGGTTGCCACTGATACACCTCAGCACCATGCTGCCAAGTACGACCAGCCGACACAGCTTGAAGCCCTTGGTGGATCTATCGTGCGTAACACCTGTCGACTAGGCATGACCAAGCGTAGCACCTGTCGGTCAGGCATGACTTGACATGTCCACCGAAGCTCCGTGCAAGACGAAGCCGCTCCACCTCCTACCTCTGACTTCCAGCGTTGCTCCACAAAAAGATGCTCCCAAGAGAGAAACGACACCGCAGTGCTGCCATCGTCCGGTCTGGAACACCAGATCCTAGGGTTTCCCCCGGAGCAATACGAGTACGTCGACGGTAGTCACATGATGATGCTTTCATCAAGGTAACAACGTGGAACGCAACCATTGCCCGCCGTCGGCTCGGTTTTTCACCGGCAACTACGTCTCCCCGACTCGCAGCTGGTGCGAGATGACAGATCCCGAGATCCAAACACCCATCCTCAGGCCGACCAACTCTGACGGAAGAGATGACCACCAACGCTGGCTGCATTGGTCAGAACAGATCAGATCGGAGGTGCCGCCGACGAGACCACAAGGCCCTCCATGCTGCTGTCGCCGATCTAAAGGCAGTATGCACGCCACCGCAGCCAAGAACGCCGCCGCCGCCGCCGCCCGAAGGGCCATCCGCAGCGCCCGCAGCCCTGGCCTCTGCTGCGCCAAGCCGTCGCCAACCCATCACCGTCCAGCAAGCCTACGATGGAATTACTCACACACGGCGGTGAGCATCATGAAATTGGTGATGGAGGATGGTTGATGATGACCACGGCGGCGAATCCCCCTCTCCGGAGCCCCGAACGGACTCCAGATCAGCCCTCCCGAGAGTGTTTGGGCTTGGTGGCGGCTCCATTGAAAGTGCGTTATATCGACTAGAGGGGGGTGAATAGGCGATTTTTATGAATTCTTTACTGAGTAATTTGCTGGCGAGGAAATTCCTAAATGAAGAACTACTTGCAGCAGAATAAGTACTCAAAAGTAAACACAACAGAATACAAACACAGTCATCATGATGAAATGAAGACAAGCACAGAGTACAGAAAGTGTAAGCACAGGATAACATAGAAAGAAGATGGACAGACTGAAGAAATTGAACTGAGGAAATTGAGAAAGTCTTCAGTCAAAGTCTTCAAATAGAAATGAACAAGCACACAAAACCAGAATTGAGGAAATGAAAGAGTTGAGGAAATAGAACCAGTAAGCTTGGTGAAGACAATGATTTGGTAGACCAGTTCCAACTGCTGTCTCAGTTTTACGTCTGGTTGGAGCAGTTGAGTATTTAAACTCGAGGACACACAGTCCCGGACACACAGTCCTCAGCGTATTCTCCTTGAGCTAAGTTCACAAAGACCTCCCCCAATCACTCGTGGTAAGTCTTCAAGTGACTTCCAAACCTTCACAGACTAGGTCACTCGGCGATCCACAATTCCTCTTGGATGCTCTAGACCATGACGCCTAACCGTCTGGAAGAAGCACGGCCTTCAAAGGTAATAAGCGTCGGATCCATGCAGGATCAATCTCTTCAGTGATGCTCAATCACTTTGGGTTGTAGCTGTGTTGGGTTTGGGTTTTCCTCACTTCATGATTTTTGCTCAAAGTCCTCGGAGGATGGGATGCTCTCAAATGACAAGTGTCAGTTTCTCTCAGAGCAGCCAACCAGCTAGTGGTTGTAGGGGGCGGCTATTTATAGCCTAGGGAGCAGCCCGACATGATAAGACATAAATGCCCTTCAATGATATGACCGTTAGGTGGGTAGATATTTTGGGACAGCTGGCGCATAGCACAACAACTGTTGGAATTTTGACTCTCAAATTCCTCAGGGCTATCATGTTCCACACTGTGTAGGCAATCCACACTAGCGAATTCCTAACTCCTCAGTCAGAACAAAGACCAGAAGAACTTCGTCTCTGACACTGAAGAATATGACTAAACTGTATGAGATTTTCAATGGTTTCACTCGAAGGGATTGGTAGGTGTAGGATTTTTCCTTAGTATTTCCTCTACCCCCCCTTAACAGTGCGGTGTTTCCTATGACTCAAGAAAGAGAAAATGAAACTATAAAAACAAGAGTCTTCATGCTTTATGTTCCTCGAATGATTGTCAAGTCTTCAAGGTCACACCAATTTCTTCACTTTCAACATCTTCAGAAAGTCTTCAGAAATCCAAAGTCCTCAGTTGAAGAAATTCATTTTTAGGGGTCGACTTTCTCTGTAAATATCAAACTACTCATAGATTTATAGGTCTGTGTACACTCACAAACGCATCATTCCCTTAACCTATAAGTCTTCAATATACCAAAATCACTAAGGGGCACTAGATGCACTTACAATCTCCCCCTTTTTGGTGATTGATGACAATATAGGTTAAGTTTTCAACGGGGATAAATATATGAAGTGTAAGTACTGATGTTGAGGAATTTGATTGCAAGATATAGAAGAACTCCGCCTCAAGATGTGCATAGTGAGGAATTTGCTTTTGAAGCAATGCACACTTGAAGAGTATAATCATGGAGATCTCCCCCTATATCTTGTAATTCATACACGCATTTGACATATAATATGAAGAATTTGAAATGCATGATGAAATATGGTGACTGATGTAATTCAGCATGTGTGCATTGACATTAATGACGAATAAGCATGCAGAAGAACTCAGCAAAAGTATCAGGCCACCATAGAGTTTAAGATTACAACTCGATCCAGCAAAGTCATCAAAAGAACGAGAGTTGTAACTTAGAAAAAAACACTCATATAAGATAGACCCGCTTGAAGACTAACTCAAATTTCTCCCCCTTTGTCATCGAATGACCAAAAGGATTGAAAAATGAGGACTAATGCCCCTGAAGAATATCATGATGATGGAGGAGCGCTAGCGTTGTTGGGGTCTTGAGTCGTTGTAGGGCCTGCCGCAGTGTCGTCCAAGTCTTCGAACTCGTCCGTGTCGCGTGATGAGGAATATGAACTGGCGACCAGGAAGGAACCTTGACCTTCTTGAATCTCTTCGGTGGAGGAGCAGACCAGTCAAAATCTTCCTTGAAGCCCATTTGCTTCAGATCTTCTTCACCCACTACAGGAATCAGCTACTTTGCCGTCTGCCACGGTGTACGGCAAAGGCATGAATGGCGGACGGCAAAGGTCTTTGCCATCCGCCGCCGACGGCAAAAGTGGACGACAAAGTAAGGTCTGGCAAACAGCTACTTTGCCGTCTGCTTTACGTGGCCAACGGCAAAGGGGCCTTTGCCATCAGCAGCGGATGGCAAAGAAAGCAGACGGCAAAAATTGCGCTGTTAGTCCGTTAGGTGGCTAACGGCAGCCCTTTGCCGTCCGCCGCTGACGGCAAAATTTGTCCTGTCTTTGCCGTCCGTCGTATGTTGTCAGCTAGACGTCACTACTCTTCGTGGTCTGCCACTGTAGGCATACTGGCCAAATGGGTCAGCTCCCAGGAAGCACAGTTGGCTGCCACGTGTCTTCTTTGCCGTCTGCGGTGTCACGACCGGTTTTCCGGGTATTAATTTCCAGAAAATGGCCGTTGTGCTCACCAGCCCCAGGGTTACTGTTAGCTGATGAGGCACCAAATTGATACAGAAATTCCAAGCAAAATACAAAATATGTAGTACAAGACCATTCTGGCCTATGAGTACAACAGGTGATTTCTAGAGGTTGATGGAAGAAGCGGTTTGTGGATCATTGGTGTCTATGGGACTCCATTTCCCAACAGGAACAGCTGACTAGGTTAACTCCTATCTTCACGAGGCTGCTATCACCCTTGCTTAGGTTCCGTGGTTGTCATCGCGTCGCTCCTCTCCAAGCAAGAAATCTGACCAAGACAATAGCCAGGGACAAGCCAGTGAGTACTTTGAATGTACTCGCAAACATTATGAACACGGGTATAATATAAATGATAATTGTGCGCTGAAATATTCTATGATCACATCATTAGTCATAAAATAAAATTCTCTGATGCATGCGTGCAGGTTATTTATATGCAACACCAATAAGCAATAATGAAGTGGAAATAAAATGCCGTAGTCGGGCGTCTATGCGACACCACATAAAGGGCTTATATACAAGAGTAAATGACATGCGTGCCACAGTCGGACGTCGGAGCGACATCGCAGAAAGGGCTTATATCAAAATAAATAACAAGCGTGCCACAGTCGGACGTCTGAGCGACATCGCAGAAAGGGCTTATATCAAAATTAATGACAAGCGTGCCACATTCGGACGTCTGAGCGACATCGCAGAAAGGGCTTATATCAAAATAAATAACAAGCGTGCCACAGTCGGACGTCTGAGCGACATCGCATAAAGGGCTTATATCAAAAGTAAATAACAAGCAATGCCATAGTCGGGCGTCTCAGCGACACCACATAAAGGGCTTATAAAATAAATAATCACATTGAATATCCAGGACGTAGAACCGTCCCAGGGATACTCAATAATTCAAATAATATAATGGGTTAGTCCATAATAAACATAACATAATTATCACAAGTCATCAGTCATGATCCACGTTCTGGTTTAGTGGTTTCTCCTCCGAAGACCGACACTTGACCCAACCCAGACTGTAGTCCTTAACCATGGACACGGCTATTCGAATAGGTTTGATCTCTGCAGAGGGTGTACTCTTTACCCACGAGTAATGGATTCCCTTAGTCCATCAAGACTAATTCCGTCTACGGTCTTTTAAATGAAAACACACCTGACTTGCACACACCAGCTTAACTTACCGGTGTCTGGAATCACCCACGTCACTGTTAAGCAAAACTCTAAGTGGGGAGGCTACATCCTCGATTAGCATGGGATCACAAAATTTATACCGCGCGGAAAACTGGGGAAGCTACCCCCTCGGCTACAACCGAAACACCCATGCCCCCTGACCGGATGACTGGCTTTAATCCATGGCCTTGGTACCCTCATCCCGGCCCCTCTGTACGGTGTGTGCTAGAAAGGGGTTGACAAATTACTGAACTGTACCCTACCTGTGGCAGGGACAAGTGGTAGCACGAAACAAGTGTGGGGGTTACTGGAACAAGACTCGATCTACGGTCGACTCAGGAGGTTTATAATTTCCCTGCATGACATGTATAACAAAAATATTTCAACCAACAGAATCACCGCTCATTATACCTTACTATGCCATACCGGACATAACCGTCCCGACGGAGACCCGCGACAAGTTCACGCCTACCCAAGGCAGAAGCTTTCCCGGATTCCTTTTCGGCATGCATGCAAGGCACATGAGGATGATAACCACCACAAGTATATTCATTTCCAACAGCAAGGAAATCACTAATATATATGCATCCATGCAAATGATCATATCACATGAAATAACAAGTTCTCCGAGTAAGGTGGTATTATAAACGTGTCAACTAACACACCAAAAATATTATGCCAGGGTTCAGAATGCTTGCCTTCAAGGTGTGGAGAGTCAGGGTGGATTCCAAAACTTTGAAAGTTTTCTCCTCTCTCCAACAAATCCTATTTTTTGAAATATTTAAATTAACACATAGTTTGAAAACAGTACAAAAAAGTTGCTTGGGAAATTTTGAAATAAATATGAAAATAAACTAGACAATATTTGAGAGATGTAGGAAAAAGAATCAATTCATTTGGAGTTTTATTTAAAAAAGTTATAGCCAGTCAAAGTTTAGTCAAATTCTAATTTTAAATAAAAAAGAAAAAAGAAAAGAAAAACGCTTCGAACCGGTACACGTCGAAGACGTACTTCGAGATTTACGTCTCCACTTAACCCACGTGGACTGGAGCGGGGTCACTGACAGTGGGTCCAAGGGCCCACTGGTCAGGTTTGACCGGCCTCCCCCCGCCTCCCTCCTCCTCTGGCCGAACAAAGGCGGGGGCTCCGGCGACCAATGCCGGTGAGCGGCAGCTCCTCGCGGCCTCTAGAGGGCGGGGATGGATCCGCCAAACTGCAGCAGTCCTCCCGGTGGTCGAGGGAGTGATGGCGATGGAGGGAGTCATCGGCGACGAGCCTCGCGGCGGATGGCGGCCTCGGTTGGATTTGGGGGTCGGGGCTATGGTGGTTCCCGACCAAAATTGAGCGTGGGGGTGCACTCACGAGAGGGAGGGAGAGTTCCTGGTGAAGAGAGTGGAGGGGGGGGAGGTCCTGGTGGCGCCGGAGTGGCCGGGGCAGTGGCGGCGGCAGGAGTTGTCGGAGAGGAAGAACACGGCTCCCCTGGTATTCCTACTACTATGGGTGGGTCGGTGAGGGAGTGAGAGAGGCTGCACGAGGCCTGGACGAGCTCGGGTGCTTCTTATATAGCATGGTGATGGCGGTTCCGCGGTCGAGGATAAGGTCGCCGGCGAACCGACGTTTTGTAGCTTGCAGGGCGACGTGGAGGCGACGAGAGCTAGCCGACGAGCGAGGGGATAATCTTGCGCGGCTCCCAGGGGCAGGTGACGAGCCGGGGTGGCTCGGGCGGCGCTGACCGTGGCAGAGGCACACTGCGGATGCCGGCGTGCCGCCAAGAGTGCCATGACGGCGGCGCTGTAGGGTGCCAGGGGTGGTCGGGGTTGTTGGAAATATGCCCTAGAGGCAATAATAAAAGGATTATTATATTTCAATGTTCATGATAATTGTCTTTTGTTCATGCTATAACTGTATTATCCGGAAATCGTAATACACGTGTGAACACTTAGACCCAATGAGTCCCTAGTGAGCCTCTAGTTGACTAGCTCGTTATGATCAATAGATAGTCATGGTTTCCTGACTATGGACATAGGATGTCATTGATAACGGGATCACATCATTAGGAGAATGATGTGATGGACAAGACCCAATCATAAGCATAGCATAAAAGATCGTATAGTTCGTTTGCTAGAAGCTTTGCCAATGTCAAGTATCTATTCCTTCGACCATGAGATCGTGTAACTCCCGGTTACCGTAGGAGTGCCTTGGGTGTATCAAACGTCACAACGTAACTGGGTGACTATAAAGGTGCATTACAGGTATCTCCGAAAGTATCTGTTGGGTTGACACGGATCGAGACTGGGATTTGTCACTCCGTATAACGGAGAGGTATCTCTGGGCCCACTCGGTAATGCATCATCATAATGAGCTCAATGTGACCAAGGTGTTGGCCACGGGATCATGCATTACGGTACGAGTAAAGTGACTTGCCGGGTAACGAGACTGAACAAGGTATTGGGATACCGACGATCGAGTCTCGGGCAAGTAACGTACCGATTGACAAAGGGAATTGTATACAGGGTTTGATCGAATCCTCGACATCGTGGTTCAACCGATGAAATCATCGAGGAGCATGTGGGAGCCAACATGGATATCCAGACCCCACTGTTGGTTATTGCCCGAGAGTCGTCTCGGTCATGTCTGCGTGTCTCCCGAACCCGTAGGGTCTACACACTTAAGGTTCGGTGACGCTAGGGTTAGTAGGAAGTCAAGTATGTGACTACCGAATGATGTTCGGAGTCCCGGATGAGATCCCGGACGTCACGAGGAGTTCCGGAATGGTCCGGAGGTAAAGATTTATATATGGGAAGTCCTGTTTCGGGCATCGGGACAAGTTTCGGGGTTATCGGTATTGTACCGGGACCACCGGAGGGGTCCCGGGGGCCCACCGGGTGGGGCCACCTGCCCCGGGGGGCCACATGGGCTGTAGGGGGTGCGCCTTGGCCTGCATGGGCCAAGGGCACCAGCCCCACATAGGCCCATGCGCCTAGGGTTCAAGGGGGCAAGAGTCCTAGGAGGGGAAGGCACCTCCTAGGTGCCTTGGGGGGGAGGAAAACCCCCCTTGGCCGCCGCCCCCCTAGGAGATTGGATCTCCTAGGGCCGGCCACCCCCCCCTTGGCCCTCCTATATATAGTGGGGGAGAGGAGGGACTTCATACCCTGAGTCCTTGGCCTTTGGTTGCCTCCTTCTCCCTCCCCAACACCTCTCCTCCTCCGTTGTGTGCTCGGCGAAGCCCTGTCGGAGTACTGCTTCTCCACCATCACCACGCCGTCGTGCTGCCGGTGGAGCTGTCTTCCTCAACCTCTCCTTCTCCCTTGCTGGATCAAGAAGGAGGAGACGTCGCTCGTCCCGTACGTGTGTTGAACACGGAGGTGCTGTCCGTTCAGCACTTGGCATCGGTGATCTGAATCACGTTCGTGTACGACTCCATCATCACCTTGCAAGCTTCCGCACGCGATCTACAAGTGGTATGTAGATGCAAGCTCTCTCCCATGACTCGTTGCTTAGATGAACTCATAGATGGATCTTGGTGAAGCCGTAGGAAAAATTTTAATTTTCTGCAACGTTCCCCAACAGTGGCATCATGAGCTAGGTCTATGCGTAGTTCTCTAATGCACGAGTAGAACACAATTTGTTGTGGGCGTTGATCTTGTCATCTTACTTGCCTCTACTAGTCTTTTCTTGCTCAACGGTATTGTGGGATGAAGCGGCCCGGACCAACCTTACACGTACGCTTACGTGAGACCGGTTCCACCGACTGACATGCACTAGTTGCATAAGGTGGCTGGCGGGTGTCTGTCTCTCCCACTTTAGTTGGAGCGGAATCGATGAACAGGGCCCTTATGAAGGGTAAATAGAAGTTGACAAAATCACGTTGTGGTGATTCGTAGGTAAGAAAACGTTCTTGCTAGAACCCAATCGCAGCCACGTAAAAGATGCAACAACAACTAGAGGACGTCTAACTTGTTTTTGCAGCGATTGATCATGTGATGTGATATGGCCAGAAGTTGTGATGAATGTTGAATTGTGATGTATGAGATCATGTTCTTGTAATAGGATTCACGACTTGCATGTCGATGAGTATGACAACCGGCAGGAGCCATAGGAGTTGTCTTTATTTTTTGTATGACCTGCGTGTCATTGAAGAACGCCATGTAAACTACTTTACTTCATTACTAAACGCGTTAGTCATAGAAGAAGAAGTAGTCGTTGGCGTGACAACTTCATGAAGACACGATGATGGAGATCATGATGATGGAGATCATGGTGTCAAGCCGGTGACAAGATGATCATGGAGCCCCGAAGATGGAGATCAATGGAGCTTGATGATATTGGCCATATCATGTCACAACCATATAATTGCATGTGATGTTTATTATGTTTATGCATCTTGTTTACTTAGGACGACGGTAGTAAATAAGATGATCCCTTACAAAATTTCAAGAAGTGTTCTCCCCTAACTGTGCACCGTTGCTACAGTTCGTCGTTTCTAAGCACCACGTGATGATCGGGTGTGATGGATCCTTACGTTCACATACAACGGGTGTAAGACAGTTTTACACAGCGAAAACACTTAGGGTTAACTTGACGAGCCTAGCATGTGCAGACATGGCCTCGGAACACGGAGACCCAAAGGTCGAACACGAGTCGTATGGAAGATACGATCAACATAAAGATGTTCACCGACGATGACTAGTCCGTCTCACGTGATGATCGGACACGGGCTAGTCGACTCGGATCGTGTAACACTTAGATGACTAGAGGGATGTCTAATCTAAGTGGGAGTTCATAATTTTGATTAAGAACTTTATTATCATGAACTTAGTCTAAAACCTTTGCAAATATGTATTGTAGATCAATGGCCAACGCTCATGTCAACATGAACTTCAACGCGTTCCTAGAGAAAACCAAGCTGAAAGATGATGGCAGCAACTATACGGACTGGGTCCGAAACCTGAGGATCATCCTCATAGCTGCCAGGAAGCAATATGTCCTAGAAGGACCGCTAGGTGCCGCTCCCGTCCCAGAGAACCAAGACGTTATGAACGCTTGGCAAACTCGTGCTGATGATTACTCCCTCGTTCAGTGCGGCATGCTTTACAGCTTAGAACCGGGGCTCCAAAAGCGTTTTGAGCATCACGGAGCATATGAGATGTTCGAAGAGCTGAAACTAGTTTTCCAAGCTCATGCCCGGGTCGAGAGATATGATGTCTCCGACAAGTTCTACAGTTGTAAGATGGAGGAGAACAGTTCTGTCAGTGAACACATCCTGAAGATGTCTGGGTTGCACGCACGTATGACCCAGTTGAACATTAACCTCCCAGATGAGGCGGTCATTGACAGAATCCTCCAGTCGCTCCCACCAAGCTACAAGAGCTTTGTGATGAACTACAACATGCAGGGGATGGTAAAGACCATTCCTGAAGTGTTCTCGATGCTGAAGTCAGCAGAGGCTGAAATCAAGAAAGAACATCAAGTGTTGATGGTCAATAAGACCACTAAGTTCAAGAAGGGCAAGGGTAAGAAGAACTTCAAGAAGGACGGCAAAGATGTTGCCGCGCCCGGTAAGCCTGTTGCCGGGAAGAAGTCAAAGAATGGACCCAAGCCTGAGACTGAGTGCTTTTATTGCAAGGGGAAGGGGCACTGGAAGCGGAACTGCCCCAAATACTTAGCGGATAAGAAGGCCGGCAACACCAAAGGTATATTTGATATACATGTAATTGATGTGTACCTTACCAGTACTCGAAGTAACTCCTGGGTATTTGATACCGGTGCCGTTGCTCACATATGTAACTCACAGCAGGAGCTGCGGAATAAACGGAGACTGGCGAAGGACGAGGTGACGATGCGCGTCGGGAATGGCTCCAGGGTCGATGTGATCGCCGTCGGCACGCTGCCTCTACATTTACCTACGGGATTAGTTTTAAACCTCAATAATTGTTATTTAGTGCCAAGTTTGAGCATGAACATTGTATCTGGATCTCGTTTAATACGAGATGGCTACTCATTTAAGTCTGAGAATAATGGTTGTTCGATTTATATGAGAGATATGTTTTATGGTCATGCTCCGATGGTCAATGGTTTATTCTTGATGAATCTCGAGCGTAATATTACACATGTTCATAGTGTGGATGCCAAAAGATGTAAAGTTGATAACGATAGTCCCACATACTTGTGGCACTGCCGCCTTGGTCACATTGGTGTCAAGCGCATGAAGAAGCTCCATGCTGATGGACTTTTAGAGTCTCTTGATTATGAATCATTTGACACATGCGAACCTTGCCTCTTAGGCAAAATGACCAAGACTCCGTTCTCCGGAACAATGGAGCGAGCAACCAACTTGTTGGAAATCATACATACCGATGTGTGCGGTCCAATGAGCGTTGAGGCTCGCGGAGGATATCGTTATGTTCTCACTCTCACTGACGACTTGAGTAGATATGGGTATGTCTACTTAATGAAACACAAGTCTGAGACCTTTGAAAAGTTCAAGGAATTTCAGAGTGAGGTAGAGAATCAACATGACCGTAAGATAAAGTTCCTACGATCAGATCGTGGGGGCGAATACTTAAGTCACGAATTTGGTACACACTTAAGAAAATGTGGAATCGTTTCACAACTCACGCCGCCTGGAACACCTCAGCGAAACGGTGTGTCCGAACGTCGTAATCGCACTCTATTGGATATGGTGCGGTCTATGATGTCTCTTACCGATTTACCGCCATCATTTTGGGGATACGCTCTAGAGACAGCTACATTCACTTTAAATAGGGCACCGTCTAAATCCGTTGAGACGACACCGTATGAATTATGGTTTGGGAAGAAACCTAAGCTGTCGTTTCTAAAAGTTTGGGGATGCGATGCTTATGTCAAGAAACTTCAACCTGAAAAGCTCGAACCCAAGTCGGAAAAATGCGTATTCATAGGATACCCTAAGGAAACTGTCGGGTATACCTTCTACTTAAGATCCGAAGGCAAGATCTTTGTTGCCAAGAACGGATGCTTTCTGGAGAAAGAGTTTCTCTCGAAAGAAGTAAGTGGGAGGAAAGTAGAACTCGATGAAGTACTACCTCTCGAACGGGAAAGTGGTGCAGCGCAGGAAACCATTCCTGTAATGCCCACACCAACTGAAGAGGAAAATGTTGATGATGATCAAGGTACTTCAGATCTAGTTGCTACTGAATTTCGAAGGTCCACAAGGACACGTTCTGCACCAGAGTGGTACGGCAACCCTGTCATGGAAATCATGTTGCTGGACAACAATGAACCTTCGAACTATGAAGAAGCAATGGCGGGCCCGGATTCCAACAAATGGCTTGAGGCCATGAAATCCGAGATAGGATCCATGTATGAAAACAAAGTATGGACTTTGACAGACTTGCCCGATGATCGGCGAGCGATAGAAAATAAATGGATTTTTAAGAAGAAGACGGACGCGGATGGTAATGTTACCATCTATAAAGCTCGACTTGTCGCTAAGGGTTATCGACAAGTTCAAGGGATTGACTACGACGAGACATTCTCTCCCGTGGCGAAGCTTAAGTCCGTCCGAATCATGTTAGCAATTGCCGCATACTATGATTATGAGATATGGCAGATGGACGTCAAAACGGCATTCCTTAATGGACATCTTAAGGAAGAGCTGTATATGATGCAGCCGGAAGGTTTTGTCGTTCCTCAGAACGCTAACAAAGTATGCAAGCTCCAGCGATCCATTTATGGACTGGTGCAAGCATCTCGGAGTTGGAACATTCGCTTTGATGAGATGATCAAAGCGTTTGGGTTTACGCAGACTTATGGAGAAGCCTGCGTTTACAAGAAAGTGAGTGGGAGCTCTGTAGCATTTCTCCTATTATATGTAGATGACATACTCTTGATGGGAAATGATACGAAACTCCTGGACAGCATTAAGGCCTACTTGAACAAGTGTTTTTCAATGAAGGACCTTGGAGAAGCTGCTTATATATTAGGCATCAAGATCTATAGAGATAGATCGAGACGCCTCATAGGTCTTTCACAAAGCACATACCTTGATAAGATTTTGAAGAGGTTCAAAATGGATCAGTCCAAGAAGGGGTTCTTGCCTATGTTACAAGGTGTGAGATTGAGCTTGGCTCAGTCACCGACCACGGCAAAAGATAAAGAAGAGATGAGTGTCATCCCCTATGCTTCAGCCATAGGATCTATTATGTATGCCATGCTGTGTACCAGACCCGATGTAAACCTTGCCGTAAGTTTGGTTGCAAGATACCAAAGTAACCCCGGCAAGGAACACTGGACAGCGGTCAAGAATATCCTGAAGTACCTGAAAAGGACAAAGGACATGTTTCTCGTTTATGGAGGAGATGAAGAGCTCGTCGTAAAGGGTTACGTCGACGCTAGCTTCGACTCAGATCTGGATGACTCTAAGTCACAAACCGGATACGTGTATATGTTGAATGGTGGAGCAGTAAGCTGGTGCAGCTGCAAGCAGAGCGTCGTGGCGGGATCTACATGTGAAGCGGAGTACATGGCAGCCTCGGAGGCAGCGCATGAAGCGATTTGGATGAAGGAGTTCATCACCGACCTAGGAGTCATACCCAATGCGTCGGGGCCGATCAAACTCTTCTGTGACAACACTGGAGCTATTGCCCTTGCCAAGGAGCCCAGGTTTCACAAGAAGACCAGGCACATCAAGCGTCGTTTCAACTCCATCCGTGAAAATGTTCAAGATGGAGACATAGAGATTTGCAAAGTGCACACGGATCTGAATGTCGCAGATCCGTTGACTAAACCTCTCTCGCGTGCAAAACATGATCAACACCAGAACTCTATGGGTGTTCGATTCATCACAATGTAACTAGATTGGTGACTCTAGTGCAAGTGGGAGACTGTTGGAAATATGCCCTAGAGGCAATAATAAAAGGATTATTATATTTCAATGTTCATGATAATTGTCTTTTGTTCATGCTATAACTGTATTATCCGGAAATCGTAATACACGTGTGAACACTTAGACCCAATGAGTCCCTAGTGAGCCTCTAGTTGACTAGCTCGTTATGATCAATAGATAGTCATGGTTTCCTGACTATGGACATAGGATGTCGTTGATAACGGGATCACATCATTAGGAGAATGATGTGATGGACAAGACCCAATCATAAGCATAGCATAAAAGATCGTATAGTTCGTTTGCTAGAAGCTTTGCCAATGTCAAGTATCTATTCCTTCGACCATGAGATCGTGTAACTCCCGGTTACCGTAGGAGTGCCTTGGGTGTATCAAACGTCACAACGTAACTGGGTGACTATAAAGGTGCATTACAGGTATCTCCGAAAGTATCTGTTGGGTTGACACGGATCGAGACTGGGATTTGTCACTCCGTATAACGGAGAGGTATCTCTGGGCCCACTCGGTAATGCATCATCATAATGAGCTCAATGTGACCAAGGTGTTGGCCACGGGATCATGCATTACGGTACGAGTAAAGTGACTTGCCGGGTAACGAGACTGAACAAGGTATTGGGATACCGACGATCGAGTCTCGGGCAAGTAACGTACCGATTGACAAAGGGAATTGTATACAGGGTTTGATCGAATCCTCGACATCGTGGTTCAACCGATGAAATCATCGAGGAGCATGTGGGAGCCAACATGGATATCCAGACCCCGCTGTTGGTTATTGCCCGAGAGTCGTCTCGGTCATGTCTGCGTGTCTCCCGAACCCGTAGGGTCTACACACTTAAGGTTCGGTGACGCTAGGGTTAGTAGGAAGTCAAGTATGTGACTACCGAATGATGTTCGGAGTCCCGGATGAGATCCCGGACGTCACGAGGAGTTCCGGAATGGTCCGGAGGTAAAGATTTATATATGGGAAGTCCTGTTTCGGGCATCGGGACAAGTTTCGGGGTTATCGGTATTGTACCGGGACCACCGGAGGGGTCCCGGGGGCCCACCGGGTGGGGCCACCTGCCCCGGGGGGCCACATGGGCTGTAGGGGGTGCGCCTTGGCCTGCATGGGCCAAGGGCACCAGCCCCACATAGGCCCATGCGCCTAGGGTTCAAGGGGGCAAGAGTCCTAGGAGGGGAAGGCACCTCCTAGGTGCCTTGGGGGGGAGGAAAACCCCCCTTGGCCGCCGCCCCCCTAGGAGATTGGATCTCCTAGGGCCGGCCACCCCCCCCCCCTTGGCCCTCCTATATATAGTGGGGGAGAGGAGGGACTTCATACCCTGAGTCCTTGGCCTTTGGTTGCCTCCTTCTCCCTCCCCAACACCTCTCCTCCTCCGTTGTGTGCTCGGCGAAGCCCTGTCGGAGTACTGCTTCTCCACCATCACCACGCCGTCGTGCTGCCGGTGGAGCTGTCTTCCTCAACCTCTCCTTCTCCCTTGCTGGATCAAGAAGGAGGAGACGTCGCTCGTCCCGTACGTGTGTTGAACACGGAGGTGCTGTCCGTTCAGCACTTGGCATCGGTGATCTGAATCACGTTCGTGTACGACTCCATCATCACCTTGCAAGCTTCCGCACGCGATCTACAAGTGGTATGTAGATGCAAGCTCTCTCCCATGACTCGTTGCTTAGATGAACTCATAGATGGATCTTGGTGAAGCCGTAGGAAAAATTTTAATTTTCTGCAACGTTCCCCAACAGGGGTGGCGTGGCAGTGAAGGAGGATACGTGGCGTGCTGGCTGCAGTTGGCCGAGGCCAGAACGGGTGCGAGGCGAGATGCGGCGGCTCGGGCACACGTGCGTGCCAAACGCACGCTCTGGGCGCGCCCAGAGCACGCCCACCAGCTGCTCGGCGAAATGCCATGGCACTCCAGAGCGCTCGGGCAAGGTTGGAAAGCAACATGACTAGGTTATTGATAGAGGGGAGATCAAGGGACAAGGTGGTTAGGTCAGGAGGCCAAGTTCACAATGCAAACAAACACTCATGCCAATTCTGTCCATGCACTCCAGGTGTTTGACAGGGTGGCCAAATGCCACATGCACCTAGGCTTTTCTTGGAGTGGCCAAATTCTCCAGGCTAGTGTCTCTTCGGATGTATGAGAGGGTGGTGAAGTTAGTTTGTACAAAGCAAAAACTTGTTAGTGCAAGTTTTGCAAAACTTCAGTTTTTGACAGAAAGAAGAGGGCATGATTGCAAGCATTAGAATCATCCAATGGGTCCACTCTCCTGGACTTAAGGGTTTGGAAAAGTGCACTACAAGCAGGAGAAAGCTCAAGGGTAAAGGAGCAAGTTAGAAGGTGGTTGCAGTACAAATCACCAAGTTGCACCAGAATGAAGATGAGGATGATCCACTCAAATTTTTCAAAGAACCACTGGATTTTTGCATAAAGTTGAATCATAAGCTACTACCAGCATCCCATAAATTTGGTGCAGGCTAGAAAGAAGTATTTAAATGAATTGTAGTGCAAAATTTGCCCACTGGACCAGAGAAGAAAAAATGGGTGTAGAGCTCAAAATATTTCATGAATAAAAGATATTTTTGCATAAAAGTGATTTAAAAACATCACCTGACATCTCCAAATTTTGGTTGGAATTTTAAGTGAATTTATCACATAGTTGTAGTTCAAATATGGCCATATAACCTTGGAAAACCATTTTTCAAGAAAATAAAGATCAAGCCAATTAATTATGTAATTAGTTCTACTAATAAAAGAAAAGTTTTTCTTGAGAGGTTAAACAAGTCCAATAACATATTTGAAAAGTTTTAACTTTGGGGAACACTCCATAATAGCAAGGGAGAAAAAGGTTCAAAAATCAAAAGGGAGCCCAGAAAATAAAAGTTTTAATTTCCTGGCAAAATTTTAATTAATAAAACAAGGTCAAAATTTTGGGGTGTCACACGCGGCAGACGGCAAAGAGCATGTATATTGGCTTTTTTGTTTTTTTTAATCCAACAATTTTCACAGCAAATATATATGACATATATAGATATATTTCATAGGGCTATTTAACAGCAAACATATCACATATCCAACATATAATTAAGTTTCATCCACTCATACATAAGCAAGTTCCATCCATACACATTGTTCCATCCATATACATATTACAATGCAAAGTTTCATCAAGATAGCAAGTTCCATCATAGCAAGCTAGATACAATGAATAATAATATGTATATCACTTATTTTCTTTTCTTCTTTTCTTTTCTTCTTTTCTTTTATTCTTTTCTTCTTCTTCTACTTCTTCTGCTTCTTTTCTTCTTCTTCTTTTTCATCTTCTTTCTACTTGGTTTCTTTTTTTCTTTTCTTCTTCTTCTTCTTCTTCTACTTCTTTTCTTCTTCTTCTTCTTTTCTTCTACATATATATTCTTTTTTCTAACACTAACACTAAATCTTCTTCTTTTCTAACACTAAATCTAACACTAACACTAACACTAACAATTAAACAGCAATTAAACAGCAAAAAGAAAGAAAAATATGTATATCACTTCTTTTCTTTTCTTCTTTTCTTCTTCTTCTACTTCTTCTACTTCTTTTCTTCTTCTTCTTTTTCATCTTTTTTCTACTTCTTTTACTTCTTTTCTTTTCTTCTTTTCTTCCTCTTCTACTTCTACTTCTTTTCTAACACTAAATCTAACACTAACACTAACACTAACAATTAAACAGCAAAAAAATAAAAATATGTATATCACATCTTTTCTTTTCTTCTTTTCTTCTTCTTCTACTTCTTCTACTTCTTTTCTTCTTCTTCATCATCATCTTTTTTCTACTTCTTTTACTTCTTTTCTTTTCTTCTTTTCTTCTTCTTCTACTTCTACTTCTTTTCTTCTTCTTCTTCTTCTTGTTTTCTTCTACATATTCTTTTTTTTAACACTAACACTAAATGTTCTTCTGTTCTAACACTAAATCTAACACTGACACTAACACTAACAATTAAACAGCAATTAAACAGAAAAAAACAGAAAAAAATTACTCACCGGAGCCGGGGGCGACGCTGGCGCTGGGGTGGTGGGCGGGTGGGGGACGGCAGGGCTCCGGGGCAGTGAGACGGCCGGGCGGCAGGGGCGGGGCGGGGGCGGTGGCGGGGGCGGCGCTGGGCGGCGGGGACGGGGGCGGCACCGGGCGGCGGGATGGTGGGGCATCGGCGTGTGGGGGAGGGGGCGGTGGCGTGGGCGGCGCCGGGTGGCGGGTGCGGGGGCGGGGGTGGCGCCGGGCGGCAGTGGCGGGGGCGATGGCGGGGGTGGCGCCGGGCGGCAGTGGCGGGGGCGATGGCGGGGGTGGCGCCGAGCGGCGAGGCGCCGGGGCGGCTGGATGGTGGGGCGTTGGCGGGTGGGGGAGGGGCGGTGGCGGGGGCGGCGCCGGGCGGCGGGGGTGGGGGCAGTGGCGGGGGCGGCGCAGGGTGGCGGGGGTGGGGGCGGCGCGGTGGGTGGATGTGGTCGTCGGGGAGGAGAGAGGGAGAACAGAGAGAGTAACGGGCGGGGGGGGGGGCTCGGCTAGTTAGGTTAGTTAGGTCCAGTTTTTGCCGTCCGCTTTTTTGTATCTTTGCCGTCCGCTGCGGATTGCAAAGAGGGAGGACGTTAAGTGTTTTCGTTAGTGTGTGCCACCTCCCTCTTTGCCGTCAGCCAGCGGATGGTAAAGATTATTTGCCGTCAGCCAGCGGACGACAAAGAAATGGCCGATGGCGAAGGACTCTTTTGCCGTCTGCCGTTTTGTTGCCGTCTGCTTTTCGGTAGCTGATGGCAAAGAGCTTCTTTGCCGTCCTCTAGCAGACGGCAAAGAGCTGGCAGATGACAAAGTAGCTGATTCCAGTAGTGGCTATAGAGATGTGACAAAATAGCTCAGGTGCGATAAAAAATTTCATGGAGGTAGTAATGATTTTTCTTCACTGCATTATGTGAAGAAGTCATGTTGTGAAGAATAGAGCCAAACTGACGCTTAACCCATTTATGGTTTTGATCCACCTTCTGTTGAAGACTAAGAACAACTCACGGCCAGTCATCACATGAGGAGAAGTGGCTTGAGGATTTGGCTTGGATGCATTGGCAGCAGAGTCATGAGTGGCAGAGTCATCATTGGTGGAATAAGATGCAGCTTTGCGGAACTGACCATCCAATGGATGAATACCTTCATCGATAACAGCTGGTGCCTTGTCCTTCTCATCAGCTGAGGAATATGTCCACTTGAGGACTTCAATCGGGGGCAAGTAGCTGAGGTGATTCTGAAAGTCAGCTTTGTAGTTGAGTGAAGACCTTCTTCTGAGGAATCTCATAATCCAAGGAGCATAAGGCTTCAACTCAAACGGTGAAAGTGCAACATTTGCCAGAGTCCTCATGAAGAAATCATGATAATTGATAGGGATGCCATGCATGATGTTGAATAACATATTCTTCATCATCCCAATAATTTCCTCATCGGATGAGTCATCGCCTTTGATGGGACTCATAGTCTTCATCGGAATGCGATAGATGGTTCTTGACACATACAACAATTCCTTCACGAGGAATTTTCTCCTTGGGGCTTAACCAGGCTTCAGAGGCTTCATGAGAACTTGCATGTAATGAGTAGTGAGTTCAGGCTCATCGCACAGACAACGAGCACCTTCAGGTGGAGGACTAATTGGCAGGGCATGAAGCAATTCAGAGGCCGGTGCCTTGTAGTGAGTGTTTTTGGTCATCCAGTCCAGCACCCAAGAGTTGATGTCATCAGCATTACCTGTGATATGCAGCATTGTGTAGAACTGAAGAATGAGCTCTTCATTCCAGTCAACTATGTCTGAGCAAAAGTTGAGCAAGCCTACATCATGAAGCATACTGAGGACTTGAGAGAAGCAAGGCATTGATTCCATGTCCACGTGAGGAATATGCTCGTGGTCGAAGACTTTGTCCTTATTGAACAGCAGTGATGAATAGAAGTGGCATGGCTGGCAGTCCAGAAATGCTTCCTTCTAAGACGAGCATTTTCATAAGGGTTGAAATCAGTGAAGAACACATGCCCTCCGAAGAAATCATTAGCCTTGAATTTTTGCTTCTTTGAGAAGGGATCCTTAGGTTTGGGGTGAGGAGTGTCAGTCAATTGCATCACCACCTCAGGAATCACAATCTCAGGATCCATAGACTGAGGAATTTTAGGCTGTTCTTCAGCTACTGCCTAGGTCTTCAATTCTTCATTTACAATTTCTTCAGCACTAGTGGTTGGAATTTCATCATGAACTGACGGGGTTGCATTAGGTTCTTCAGATCCCATTTGTACTTCAGTAGCACCTGGGGACTGAGGAATTTCTTGAAGTGGAGTGAACATTGGAGAGTTGGGGTGCTGACTTTCCCAAAAGTCATCATTTAGCACAGGTGTGGTACAGCCAATGTCCACATCCTCATCTTCCATTTCTTCAACGCCGGCCTCTTCAGCAGTGAACTGAGGCATAGGCGAGGAGATAACTGGTGTTGAAGGGATTTCATCCACTTCAATTTCTTCATCCAACTGCTCTGACGAAGCAGCAGAAGGATTCTCTTCATCAGATTCGCTTGGAATCACATAATCTTCACCGAAAGGAACAAGGTCCTTTGATGGCATGTATGAGACAGGAACGACATCAATTGGGTTGTGAAATGAGCTTGTCAAAGGCTTCATCTTCTTCGGAGCTGAAGAATTTGTGAAATTGATGCCTTCCTTTTCTTCACAGCTGCACGCTCTGTAGCCTTGGTCTTCTTTGCGTCTGATGCAGATGGAAGGATCGGAGTTGGTGTAGGCGCAGGAGGTGTAGAGGACTTTGGTTCAGTTTCTTCAGGCACAACTGATGCAGTTGCCCTGACTACTTCATTTTCTTCAGGCGCACCACTAGTGGATGCCCTGGCAATTTCTTCTGTGGCTGGAATAGAGTCATCAGCCCTAGTACTTTCATTTTCTTCAGCAGCCTGAATGTCATCAGCGGTGTTGGCATGCTCTTCAGTTGGCTGAGTAGATGCTTCAGCCGGAGTAACTTCAATGTGCACAGGAGAAGCAGCACTTGAAGTGAATTTCTTTGTCAGATTGACGAACCGAACCTTGGCGCCCTTCCAATCAGCATAGTATCAATTGAATTCATCACTCAGTTGCTTGATGTCATCTTGCAAGGCAACGAGTTGATCAGGGGTAAGATTGAGGACATTGTCCTTGTGGTAGCGCTGCTTCTTGTACTGTGCTTTCTTCAGTCTTCTGCCTTCTTCAAATTTCCACTTCTCTTCCTCAATGAAGGCAGTCAGAACATGAGTTTGACCGGGAGTGAGGTTGATCTCTGGCAAAGGCATGTTAGGGTCCTTGTGCCATAGGTCAATGAAGTCGAGGATCAATTTTGGATCCAATAGCTATGGCACATTGCTGCCTTTGGCTCTAGCGGCTGTGGCCTGCCTGTCTCCGATGATTTCGTCAAGTTCTTCATCATCAGCCTCATTGTCATTAGAGGGCACTTGGAAGGCGACCTGCTTCTTGTGAGGACTTGGTCGAAGGCCTCGTCCAGCAGTGGCCTTTTTCTTCAGCAGAGAGGTGCCAGCTGAGGAACTTGTAGATGCTCCTGAGGCAATTGAGATGCCTGTAGGCCTTTGGCACATGGCGAGATGCACAGGTGAGAGGATTTGGTCGGAGCAGCTGAAGACTTTGTTGGAAGAGCTGAGGACTTTGAAGGAGGAGGAGCGATCTGAGGAAATGGCCGTGAGGGATTTGAAGAATCACTACTAGGGAAAACCTTATACACAGAATGTTACCAGTAGCACTTGTTAAAATGAGGCGCTACTGCTACTTTGCAGTAGCGCGTTTGGCAGAACCGCGCTACAGTTAGCAGATTAGCAGTAGCGTTGTCCCTACAGAAAGCGCTACTACTATAATTGCCACACCGTTCCCGGCGTGCTAGGTATAGTAGTAGCGCCCTTCTACGGACAGCGCTACTACTATGGATTTTAGCAGCAGCGCGTTTTTCCTTCCCACGCTACAGTTAAAGCTATTTTCACCTAACCCCCCGCGCGGCCTGATTCCCTCTCCTCTGCTTCCTCCCCCAATTCCTGACCCCGCCTCGCCACCACCGTCTCCCCCGACCCCGCCTCGCCGCCGTCTCCCCCGACCCCACCTCGCCGCGCCTCGGTGCCGCCGTCTCCCCCGACCCCGCCTCGCCGCCGTCTCCCTTGACCCCGCCTCGCCGCCGTCTCCCCCGACCCCGCCTCGCCGCCGTCTCCCCCGATCCCGCCTCGCCGCCGTCTCCCCCGACCCGGCCGCCTCGCCGCGCCTCGGTGCCGCCGTCTCCACCGACCCCATCTCTCTCCCCGCCCTCTGTAAGCACTCTCCCCTTCCGATCCCTCTCTCCCCTTCTGATCCCTCTTCTCTGCTTAGTATGAACCCTAGGTATTTAGTGCTAGTTAGTATGAACCCTAGGCTATTTTTAGTGCTAGTTAGTTAATTACTTAGATGGTAATTAGGGCAGTAGTTCCTAGGTACTAATTAGTTAGTAAGAATTAGGTACTAATTAGGCACTAGAATATTTTTATTTATAGTATTATTTTTAGTAAGAACTAGTTGAATTAATAGAACTAGTTAGTAAGAACTTGTTTCTATTTTTTAGTTAAAGCAATTTTTCCCGCCTCGACGTGGACGATGCCTATCCCTCATCCTCATCGTCGAGTCGGCGGAGGACGACACCTGCTTGACCAGATCGGCCATGTCCGGGACTGGGCTCCGCCGGGGTGGTACTGGGAGGCGCTACCTACCGGGGGGCGCAGGTTGGTGAGGAGCCAGCCTGTCGTTGACCCGAACCTTGTTTGGTGGCGGTCGCGTGGGCCAGTGATGATCCAGAGGCTCGAGGACTCCGCAGAGGTGGTGCGTCACCGTGTCAGTGAGGAGGACGCGCACGTCCGTCGCTACTTGTTTGCGTTGGAGCACAGGCCGTTCTCCAATACCTGGCAGGTTCTCCGGGGATCTCACTGGAGCTATGATCCCGTGATGGTGCCTTCTCTGTGGGTGTCCACCGCCCGCGCCGATACCCGTCGTGTGCTAGAGTTTTAGTTGTATTAGTGATGTTATATGTATGACACTATTCGTGATGTATTAGTGATAATATTCGACGATGTACTGACGCATGAGATGATCTACTTTTGCTTATTGAATGCATGCTAATTTGAGTCCTATAAGATATTTTGAAATGTATATCTTGTGTTGCTCAATATCCAAGTGGCCGGTCATGTTTGCAGGTTATACCTTCGAGTGGCCTATGTTTTGCCGGAGTGTTGATTCATTTCCGTTCCGGCAAATTTCAGGCGCTCGATACGTCCTATTTTAGCAAAGGTCATGCCGGATTTTTCCGTGAATTTTGGCATGACTTGTGCTAGAATATGTAGGAAATATCGAGTGCCCCGGATTTATGTGTTGAGTATCTTGGTAGTTGTCTTCGATCGATTTTCAATTAATGTCTGACGACGAGAAGGATTTCGGTATTTGCAAATACTGCGAAGACGAGCGCGGCCTGTGCGACGGAATCTTCCTAGATGATGATAGGCGCTTCAGCATCAAGCTGGACGAGAACTTCGAAGTGGATACAATAAGTCACAACGACAAGTCTTTTTTAGTAATTAAGCATGACATCTGCTTCATTTGCTTCAACTTATATTTTTTACTTTTCTACTAGCGTATCCCCTGTCATGCAAGAGTTTTTGTATTGGATAATATAGGTTTCAGTCATAGTATGGAGGAAAAGAAAGTTTACTTGAAGACCGAGCATGGTTATATTTTCCATGCGAAGTTATACAATTCAGACGACTACACCTATTTTGGATGCAAAACATGGCGAGCACTATGCAAGACTTATGCATTTGAGCCTGATATGGTTATCACCTTTGATATTCGTCCGGAAGATGATATTGAAGGTAATACCGACATCTGGGTCAATGTGCAAATGCCTCCAGTTATACCATTATGTAAGTTTCTCAACCATATTTATGTCTTTGATATTGTTTATTCAAAAATAGTTGACAACTAATTTGTATTGTCAGCTTATTTCCGTGCAAGCAAACATGTCCAGCGCTTGGTAGACAGGACCGTATACTGTCCTGGGACTGAACTCAACTGCGAGGAGCTCAGTCATTATGTTTCATGGCTTGAGGATCTTGATACTGTCAAGACAAATTTTCTTCCTTCATTTAGAAATCTTAGTACTGAAAATGTGCGACCAATAGTGTTCGTAATGAACTACGGTCACATCCATTTAGGAAGGATGGTAAGATTTTTACTTTTTATCCTCATTGCATCTTTTCCATACATTATTTTTGAAGCTAAACTTCATTGCTAAGTATGTTACCATACGATGTTCTTCAACAGGGACTCCCGATGAATGTTGTGCCTTATGGGATTGAGACTAAAGGTATCATGAGTATTATCAACTTACGGCCAAGATATCCTACAACTTACTTTAGTGCATTCAAGATTAGCGACGGATGCTTAATAGTGCAAGACTGGACCAAATATGTGTTGGGGGAGCGCAGAGAAGTACTAGGGAGCAGCAACCAGAGGCGCCTTCCACGATTAGGAGACAGGTTCATCTGCATGCTCCAACTTGATCAAGGAGGAGAGCTACACATGTTTTATGTTCTTTTACCTAAGAGAGAGCAGCAGGAGTGAGTAGCAGGAGTGAGTAGCTGGCTAGAAATGAGTTTCAGGATGATGATGTGCTACACTATTACTATGATGATAAAATAGCTAGTGTTGGTGGTAATGACTATGATGATTATTATTAGCTAGTGTTAGTGGTGATTAAATAAATAATGTTGGTGGTAATGACCATGATGATGATTAAATATCTTGTGCTGGCGGATTAGATTCAAGTGGAGGCAACATGTGGTGCACATCGAAAGTACTACTAATCCAAAGTAGATCAAGTTTGGATTAGTAGTATACTTTTGACATGCACCACATATTGCCTCCACTTGAACCTAATCCACCTTCATTTAATACACTGTTATGGACATAATGATGTAAACCTCATAACAGCTGGTATTGTACCAATATTTGTATGATGGCGCATAAATACACTAAAAATAAAAAAAATATTAAAAAATACTAGTAGCGATGGAAAGGAAACACGCTGCAAGTAGATAACTTAGCAGTAGCGCGGTACTGAACAAGCGCTGCAGCTATTTGTACTAGCAGTAGCGTGTGATGGCACGCGTTACTGCTAAGCAATAGCTGTAGCGCCTTATTAGTAGCGCGGCATCCCGCGCTACTAGTAGGCACAAAACACGCGCTACTACTAGGGTTTTCCCTAGTAGTGAATCTGGCCTTGAGGGCATTGCTGAGGAACTTGGCCGTGAGGGCATTGAGGGAGAAGCACTTGACTTGTGCGCAGGCTTCTTAGGCATCGCCTTCCTCGGCTTACTAGCAGAGGCCTCAGCAGCGGTAGCAGCAGAGTAGAGTCTTCATTGAATTTCCTCACTGCTTCTTTTGCTTGCTTGGCCAGTTTGGCCTGGCGCTTTGCCCATTCATCAGCATAGTCCTCACCGCGCTTGAGGCTGGTGGGATCTGCCAATTGTCCTGGTGCTAATGGAGGTCTTGAGCATGGAGGGTTGAGTGCGAATTTCTTCATATACTTGGGAGTAACATACCTGTACTCCCTCCATCCCCGTGCCCATCTCCTCTCTATCCTTTGTATGCGCACCTTGCGCTGATTTTTGTCCTCCTTGCCAAATTTGGCCTCATCAGGAGTGCAGTATCCAGCATAAATGTCCTCAGGGATTTCGAAAGCAATATTGACCTCAGGCCTCTTCCCACCCTTCTGTGGCTTCTTACCTTCAGCCATTTTCTTCAGCTGAGGAATATGAACAACTGAAGTTTCTGAAGAGGTGTGCAACTTTTCTTCGAGGAACGCTGTAAATGAGTTAAGTTGATGAGAACCTAGTAATTGAGCAACAGACATTTGTACCTGTGAATAGAGTATGGTTGCGAGGAATTTGGAGAGGTCATATGCATTCTCAGAAGGTTTTTCAAAAATAATAGGTTTGAGGAATTTAACCAGATGAGTCTTGAGGAATTTCACTAAGCGTTCTTTGTCTTAGGTTCCAGAGTTGTATAGATTGAAAATCCACACAATTGAGGAATCTTGAAGAAAATCATTGCTTAGAGAAACGAATCAAGAGCAGATGACATGTGAGGTTTTCATGCGTGCGAATATTTGAGGAATAAACACCATTGAAGATTTTCAAGAAAACATATGAATCAAAGAGGGCAGTAAAAGTAACTTTTAATTACCCGAGTTGAAGAACACGACGAACTGGGAAGTATAGATGTGAAGTTCGTTAGTTCAGATCTTCCACGCCCTAACTCGGCAGAGGAAGATAGCTACGGCAGCGGCGGAGTGAAGAAATCCGCAACCGACACGAGTACGACGGCGACGAGGTCGAGGCAGTGAAGCTCTTCCTCACCGGCGACGATGAAGTAGCGGAGGCGCTAGTGTAGGACCTTGAAGTATGTCTAGAGGGGGGGTGATTAGACTACTTGACCAATTAAAAACCTAACCTTTTCCCAATTTTAGACTACGGCAGATTTTAGCTATCTTTGGACAAGTCAAGCAATCTTCACACAATTCAAGCAAGCATGCAAAGAGTATATGAGCAGCGGAAATTAAGGCATGCAACTTGCAAGAATGTAAGGGGAAGGGTTTGGAGGATTCAAACGCAATTGGAGACACGGATGTTTTGGTCGTGGTTCCGATAGGTGGTGCTATCGTACATCCACGTTGATGGAGACTTCAACCCAACAAAGGGCAACGGTTGCGCGAGTCCACGGAGGGCTCCACCCATGAAGGGTCCATGAAGAAGCAACCTTGTCTATCCCACCATGGTCGTCGCCCACGAAGGACTTGCCACACTAGCGGTAGATCTTCATGAAGTAGGCGATCTCCTTGCCCTTACAAACTCCTTGGTTCAACTCCACAATCTTGACGGAGGCTCCCAAGTGACACCTAGCCAATCTAGGAGACACCACTCTCCAAGAAGTAACAAATGGTGCATTGATGATGAACTCCTTGCTCTTGTGCTTCAAATGATAGTCTCCCCAACACTCAACTCTCTCTCATAGTATTTGGATCTAGTGGAAAGAAGATTTGAGTGGAAAGCAACTTGGGGAAGGCTAGAGATCAAGATTAATATGGTAGGAATGGAATATCTTGGCCTCAACACATGAGTAGGTAGTTCTCTCTCAGAAATGGTAAGTTGGAAGTGTAGGTTTGTTCTGATGGCTCTCTCCACGAATGAAGAGGAGGTGGAGGGGTATATATAGCCTCCACACAAAATCTAACCGTTACACACAATTTACCAAACTCGGTGGGACCGAATCGAGAAACTCGGTCGGACCGATTTTGCAAATCTAGTGACTGTTAGGATTTTCAGTGGGACCGACATGCAACTCGGTAGGGCCGATATGATTAGGGTTAGGGCACGTAATCTTGGTGAGACCGATTACACAAACTCGGTGAGACCGATTTTGGTAATTAGCTAACCAGAGAGTTGGTCAGGTAAACTCGGTGAGACCGAAATGTTACGAAAGGGAAACAGAGAGTTTACATTGCAATCTCGGTGGGACCAATCGCTCACTTCGGTTAGACTGAAACATTACAAAGGGAAACAGAGAAATTACAATCCCATCTCGGTGAGACCGAGATCCCTATCGGTGAGACCGATTTGCCTAGGGTTTGTGGCAGTGGCTATGACATTTGAACTCGGTGGCGCCGGATAGAAAGAATCGGTGGGACCGATTTTGACATTGGGTTTAGGTCATATGTGGATGTGAGAAAGTAGTTGAGGGTTTTTGGAGCATATCACTAAGCACTTGAAGCAAGAGGCTCATTAAGCAACACCTCATCCCTCCTTGATAGTATTGGCTTTTCCTATAGACTCAATGTGATCTTGGATCACTAAAATGTAAAATGTAGAGTCTTGAACTTTTGAGCTTGAGCCAATCCTTTGTCCTTAGTATTTTGAGGGATCAACTTTCATCATCCATGCCATGCCATTCATTGAGCTTTCCTCAAATATTTGTCTTGGAATAGCATTATCTCAATGAGCTATATGTTGTTATGAATAGGGATAGTTGCACTTTCAATCCCCCCCTTTTTGGTAATTGATGAAAACATATAGATCAAAGCTTCGACAAATGATAATAAGATTGAAAAAACATCGTCGCTTTGAGAAGTATGTGATAAGCAAGAGCTCCCCCTAAATTTGTGCATAGTTTAAGATTTGCTTTGGACTGCATATGCACAAGGAATTAGGCTCATGGGTTACTCTTCAATGTCACATACATCTTGGTGGAGCGCTCAAAATAATAAAGATTGAATACATGCACTCATCACCAAGCAAAGTGAATGATCATATAAGGATAAGTAAGATAATATCATCTAACAAGCATAACTGTAGCTTATGATCAAACACATGATCATCAATGTCTCACAGATAATAGCATAGTATCTCAAGCAATCAAAAGTTTAACCACCAAAGCAAGAGAGAACAAAAAGCAAACTCTCTCTCTCGAAGCCTATGATCTATACATTTTTCTCCCCCTTTGGCAACAAGTTACCAAAAAGTTCCTAGAAAATGCATAGTACTATATCGTCTCTCAGGCTTGGTCTTCTGGTGGTGGTGTAGAGATGGCTCCTTGGACGAAGACTTCAGTTGATGTGGATGGAGCTGGAGGTGTGGGTGCTGAAGCTGGTTGCACTGGAACTGTAGGAGCTGTAGCTAGTGCAGATGAAGTGGCTCTGGTGTCTGTCACTGGCACTGCAGCTGATCTCTGAGCTCTAGGCACTCTGGCAAATGCATCTGTGGTTGTCTTGCCTTTTCTCTCCTCCATGTCATCCTGAAGCTGCTCAACAACAGAATGGATCTCAGTCATCTTCACATCTAGATTGTATAACTTCTTCTCCATGATCCTCTCCAGGCTCTCCTGGTTTTGAGTCTAGGTAGCCAGCCCCTTCTCAATCCTCATAGTGGATGCTATCAAGTAGCCTAGTTGATCCTGTTTGCTTTTCATAAAGTACTGAGATGCCTCTTTCATTGTTGGCATCATGGTAGCCTTCTCTGTCCTTGCCTTCTCCTTTTTGGCTTGAGCATGCACAGGAGATGGTTCATTCTCATTCATGACAACTTGATTGTCCTCAAAGTCTGGATAGAGAACAAAGTGTTCCTTATCCAACAGATATGTTCCTGTGCCCATCTTTGAGTTAATCAACTACTGAATTTGTTGGGCATATCCACAACTTCTCTTCTGGTCTGCTGCTGTCCTCTTGATAGTCTCAACCATGAGGCTCATGACCTTGAATTTCTGTGGCACATCAAACAAGTGTAGTAAGTTAATTGCATGCCCTCTGATCATGTTGTGGTCACCTGACTTGGGCAATAGAGTGTGCCTTAGGATCCAGTTGATCGTTGGCAGCCCTGACAGAAGATAATGCACAGATCCAAATTTATGTGTCTCAACTGTAGCATCTGGGATCTCCTTTTACATATGAGACATGGAATTGTGATCCATCTTCTTATTGGCATAGACATCCAAGTCATCTTCACTCTCCTTTGGGGCATTGATCAGATTTTCCCATTCCTCAATAGTTGAATGGTATCTCGTACCTTCAGACATCCACACTATCCTGCCATCTGGGTAGAAGTGTGATGTGGAGTAGAATTGCATGATGAGCTCATAATTCCACTTTGTGAGCTTCTGCCCAACAAAGTCTGCAACTCCACAAGCAATGAAACTGTCTTGCACTCCAGGATAGTGTTCCTCATTCTCCTTCATGTAGGTCCAGTCGACCCATCTCATGTCACAAACTATTGGCTTCTTGTCCAACAATACTGTCTCATAGAAATCCTGATGTTCCTTTGAGTGGAACCTGTAATCAACAGCAGTCCTTCTCCTGATAGCATAGGGATCAGACAACCTCCACTGTCCGAGTCCTGCATCCTTCCTTATCTTCATGTTCTTAGCCACTGGCTGAGCATCATTGTGGTCTGGAATCTTGGGTTTAAGCTTTCTCAACACATGCTCTTCATCATCTTCTTCAGCAGCAACTTCAGGCACTGGGGCCTTGTTCTTCTCACTAGCAGGTATACTCCTGGTATTCCTTTTTGGTGCATTCTTGGGCCTGGGGCAGCTTTGGGTGCTTCTTTGGGCTTTGATGATGCAACCCCTGACCTTATAGCATCACCCATCAGCATTTGTGCCTTGGGTGCTGGTGCAGTAACCTCTCCTTCCTCTTCCTCTGAGTCTCTCCTCATAGAGGGATTGCCAAGAACTTTGGCAGTGGTGGTTCTGATTCTCTTCTTCTTCTTGTCTTGACCAGCAGCTTCATCTTCTGACTCAATAGTAAACTTCATGGTTTCTCCAGTGGCAACCTTCCTGGGTTAGGAAGTGGGAATCCTTCTTGCAGGTGCCTTCTTCTGCACAACTGGCTTAGTGGCTGCAGCTGAACCATATTCTTTCTTGACCACCTTCTTCTTGTAAGTGGCCTCATCTTCAACTGCCACATAATCCTCATCCTCAGATTCTGAGGTTCTTTTCTTCCTTGTCCTGGTGGCAGCTTTAGGCAAATTGCTTGGGGTGCTCCTGCTGCCATCATCTGAAGTGCTAGAGGGACTAGTGACCTCACTCATGTGATTGTGCTCTTCTGACTTGTTCTGACTGTCACCTTGGTCTGACATGCTGCAAACACTGACTGCTGACCCTGTGAATAGTTATAGATGAGATAGAGTGGATGAGCATCACAAAATGCAGAGATTTTTGCAATAGAATGATTCAAAAACTTAGTGTTAGTTTTCCATAGAAAGCATTTCGGATCAACCGATTTTCAAACTCGGTGATACCGAAACAGTTTTGGAACCTAAACTAGTGAACTCGGTCAGACCGAGTCACAGTTCGGTGGAACCGAGACTGCTAGGGTTTCACAAAGTTCTAAAATCGGTCACACCGATTAGCAATTCTCGGTCAGACCGAGAGTTACTAGTGCAATGACGTTAGCCGAATCGGTGGGACCGAGTTTTTCAACTCGGTGGGTCCGAGATGGTTTCGGCGGAAACCTAAGCCTAAATTTTCAAACGCATCTATTCTAAGGATTGTTTTGACTGGATAGAGGTGTTTCAATCGTGGCAAGAATCATAATGAACACAATGTGCTGAGAATCAGATGAGGATAGCACTGTGATCGAGTTCATACCCTTGTTCGGCGATGAACTCGCTACGGTAGCAACGGCGGAGACGAAATTCGTTGACGGTGGCGGAGACAAGCGACAGGAGGCGGCTGGCGACGAAGTCGACGATCTGGAGACCAAGAAGGCAGAGAGAGCTATGCGCGGGCGAAGAGGTTTGGAGAAAGTTTTCCAAATTTTTGCCCGTGAGAATATATAGCCCGACCTGTCGGTGTGACCGAGTGGAATGACTCGGTGGCACCGAGATGCATAACTGTTAACAGTTATAGCAACTCGGTGTGACCGAAAAGTTCAAATCGGTTGCACCGAGATGGAAAACCTAGATCGACTTAGTGATCTCGGTATGACCGAAATGGAGGAATCGGTCAGACCGAAATGCACAAGGAAGTTTTGGAAGTTTAAGTCTATGATGAATCGGGGACTCCGAGTGCTCCTCACACAGAGTGGTTCGAATCTGACTTGATCAAATTTTGTGATGTAGCATGAATAGAGTTTGAGACGAGAAAAGCATAGATAGCTAGAGAAGGTTCTTAGGCATTCTTGTCCATCCACTTGGCCAAAGAAAAAGAGACCAATCAATCAAAACAACAAGTGGATGTCCTCGAATGAGTAAAATATGCAACCAACATGCTCACACAATAAAGTGGCAAATGAAATATGTGGCAAAGCATGCACAACCAATTCTAGCATCTATCAAACAATTGGCGATGACTAGGTCATCTATATATGAGTATATTGACTTAGGAGTCAAATGAGAACATTTGATCATAGGTCATACTCATCGTTTAAGCTCAAGTGGGGTTACCACTTTTACATAATTCATTGATGTGTTCACATCATTAGAGTTGCTTTGACTCAATTCTTAGAGTTAAGCTCCCCCTAGATGTGAGATCCCCCCTTAGAGGGATGAACTAACCTTGGGTTTTGTCGATGATGACTTCATATAGGTGTTGAATATGTGGATGCTCAAAGTTGATGTAGATCATTTGGAGCAATCCTTTGGAGTGAGTTGCACTTTCAATACCTACATGGGTTAGTCCCACAAGGAACAAACAAGAATATCCATAGACATAGAGTGATGCACACACAAATGATGTCCATGAAAACATTAGGTTACCTTGTCTCTTGTCTTACCAACATGAGGGTTTGTGACTCCTTGAACTAGTGCAAGATATGGAAGTTGATTGCACTTGTCCTTGCCATAATGATATGAGTGAAGAATGTTGGCGGAGTCACCCTCAAGAACACTCTAGTTCTTCTTCTTCGGGATCCACATCATCTTGATGGGAATCCTTGGAGTTGTAGTTGTACTTGATGAAGTAGAACTTGACGTAGTCTTGTGAACCCACTTGACCAAGGCCTTAGGCGCTTCTTCAAATGCATCAATCTCCTCTTGAAGCTTGTCCTTGCCTTTGTTCTTGTGGTCTTGTGGTGGAAGATCATCTTGTGCTTGTGTTACCTTGAAGGAAGTAGGATCATACTTCTCTTGTTGAGGAACAAACTTCGTCTTGGGGTATTGATCTTCTTCCCACTCAACTCCATTGGCATTGCACTTTCGTTCAAAACCAATACCTTGATTCTTCCGGTGCCTTCCTTGCTTGCATACAATTTCCTCGAATTTCTTACTTCCGGCAAGGCTCTTGTATACACCTTTCTCTATAATTCCCTTCAATAAGCTATTTTCTTGCTCAAGTGTAACTTGGCTAAGAGAATCATTAGTGGAATCAAGAGAACTACTAGAAGCAACAATATTGGATTTAGCATTATTATTGTTACTGCTAGAGGAGAAATCTTTCTTCTTCTTGTTACTAGACTTGACTTGAGGCATGTAAGTAGATAAGAGTAAACGCTTGGCAATGTAAGAAGAACTTTTCTTACGGAGATCATCATTGATTGCCTTTAAGAACTCATGCTCTTGCTCAAGATTGAGCTTTTCAAAGCGTAACTTCTCTTGAGCCCTTAAAAGTTCTCGATGATCTTCGAAGATAGTTTCGTGAGCTAACTTAAGAGTGTTTAGTTCTTTAGTTAGAAGCTCAATCTTCTCCTTATCATTGTCATTCGTTTTATCTTGATTAGCATGATTAATTGATGTTTCATCATAGTATTCATTACTAGAGTTGTCAATAAGTAAATCATCATCACCTAACAAGTCATCTTCATCACTATTAAAATCAACATACTCGGGGTGTGTTACCTTAGGACCTTTGGCCATGAGGCATCTTCCAATTCCTTAATTTGGTGAATCAAATATGTCATAGGAGTTGGTTGACACAAGTGCTAGACTGGCAACACCTTCATGTTGAGTATATTCGGAGTCGGAGTGATAGCTTCTCTCGGAGTGATTGTCGAAGTCGGAGCCGGATACCCATTCACCAACATGAGCTTGATGTCTTCGTTTTGTGTAGCTCTTTGATGACTTGTCCTTCCTTTCCGAATGCTTGCTTCTCCGTGAGGGTCTTCGTTCATAACGATCATCTCTACTCCTTCTCTCTCTTGGAGGTGATTCTTCTCTTCTACTTCTTCTTTTTGGAGAATCTTCTCTTCTTTTTTAGGGTGTCGTACACTCATTGGAATAGTGTCCAGGTCTCCCACAATTGTAGCAGTTGCGCTCTCAACTAGAAGATCTTTTGTCATTGTAGGACCTTGACTTAGAGCTTCTTTCCTTGCTTCTACTCTTGTAGAATTTGTTGAAGTTCTTCACCATTAAGCTCAATTCTTCATTGAAGGTTTGTTTCTCACTTGATGATGTGGGGGCTTCACATGAGGCTTTGTAAGCACCACTTGACTTGTTGTGAAGTTCCTCCTTATCCTTGAGTGACATCTCATGAGCAACAATTCTTCCAATGACTTTCGTTGGCTTGAGATCTTTGTAATTTGGCATCATTTGGATCAATGTGCACACGGTATCATACTTTCCATCCAATGCTCTTAGGATCTTCTTGATGATGAATCTGTCGGTCATCTCTTCACTTCCTAAGCCGACATTCTCATTTGTGATAAGAGCAAGCCTAGAGTACATTTCAGTGACACCTTCACCATCCTTCATTTTGAACTTGTCAACCTGACTTTGGAGCACATCCAACTTGGATTCCTTGACGGAGTCGGTACCTTCATGCATATCAATCAAAGTATCCCAAATTTCCTTTGCATTCTCAAGACGGCCGATTTTGTTGAATTCTTCGGGGCACAATCCGTTGAAGAGGATATCACAAGCTTGAGCGTTGTATTGCAGCATCTTCAACTCTTCCGCGCTAGCTTCACGGTTCGGCTCTCTCGCATCAAAGAATTCACCTTGCAAGCCAATACACACAATAGCCCAAACGGCGGGGTTATGTTCGAGAATATGCATTTTCATCTTATGCTTCCAACTAGCAAAATGAGTACCATCAAAGTAAGGACCTCTACGGTGATAATTTCCCTCGCTAGACGCCATACTCTCCTAGGTTGTGAGACCACGGCTATGACCACCGAAAGCTATGGAAATCAAAGCAAATGGAGACCAAGGCTCTAATACCACTTGTAGGACCTTGAAGTATGTCGAGAGGGGGGTGATTAGACTACTTGACCAATTAAAAACCTAACCTTTTTCCCAATTTTAGACTTCGGCAGATTTTAGCTATCTTTGGACAAGTCAAGCAATCTTCACACAATTCAAGCAAGCATGCAAAGAGTATGTGAGCAGCGGAAATTAAAGCATGCAACTTGCAACAATGTAAAGGGGAAGGGTTTGGAGGATTCAAACGCAACTGGAGACACGGTTGTTTTTGTCGTGGTTCCGATAGGTGGTGCTATCGTACATCCACGTTGATGGAGACTTCAACCCACGAAGGGTAACGGTTGCGCGAGTCCACGGAGGGCTCCACCCACGAAGGGCCATGAAGAAGCAACCTTGTCTATCCCACCATGGCTGTCGCCCACGAAGGACTTGCCTCACTAGCGGTAGATCTTCATGAAGTAGGCGATCTCCTTGCCCCTACAAACTAAATGGTTCAACTCCACAATTTTATCAGAGGCTCCCAAGTGACACCTAGCCAATCTAGGAGACACCACTCTCCAAGAAGTAACAAATGGTGCATTGATGATGAACTCCTTGCTCTTGTGCTTCAAATGATAGTCTCCCCAACACTCAGCTCTCTCTCATAGGATTTGGATCTGGTGGAGAGAAGATTTGACTGGAAAGCAACTTTGGGAAGGCTCGAGATCAAGATTCATATGGTAGGAATGGAATATCTTGGCCTCAACACATGAGTAGGTTGTTCTCTCTCAGAAATGGTAAGTTGGAAGTGTAGGTTTGTTCTGATGGCTCTCTCCACGAATGAAGAGGAGGTGGAGGGGTATATATAGCCTCCACACAAAATCTAACCGTTAGACACAGTTTACCAAACTCGGTGGGACCGAATCTAGAAACTCGGTCGAACTGATTTAGCAAATCTAGTGACCTTTAGGATTTTCGGTGGGACCGACATGCAACTCCGTAGGACCGATATGATTAGGGTTAGGGCATAACGTAATCTCGGTTAGACCGACTACACAAACTCGGTGAGACCGATTTTGGTAATTAGCTAACCAGAGAGTTGGTCAGGTAAACTCGGTGGGACCGATTCGCTCTTTTCGGTGAGACCGAAATGTTACGAATGGGAAACAGAGAGTTTACATTGCAATCTCAGTGGGACCGATCGCTCACTTCGGTTAGACCAAAATGTTATGAAGGTAAACAGAGAGATTACAATCCCATCTCGGTGAGACCGAGACCCCCTATTGGTGAGACCGATTTGCCTAGGGTTTGTGGCAGTGGCTATGACATTTGAACTCGGTGGCGCCGGATAGAAAGAATCGGTGGGACCGATTTTGACTTTGGGTTTAGGTCTTATGTGTATGTGAGAAAGTAGTTGAGGGTTTTTGGAGCATATCACTAAGCACTTGAAACAAGAGGCTCATTAAGCAACACCTCATCCCTCCTTGATAGTATTGGCTTTTCCTATAGACTCAATGTGATCTTGGATCACTAAAATGTAAAATGTAGAGTCTTGAACTTTTGAGCTTGAGCCAATCCTTTGTCCTTAGTATTTTGAGGGATCCACTTTCATCATCCATGCCATGCCATTCATTGAGCTTTCCTGAAATACTTGTCTTGGAATAGCATTAGCTCATTGAGCAATATGTTGTTATGAATTACCAAAACCACCTAGGGATAGTTGCCCTTTCAGCTAGGGTTTGGGCAGCTCGAGCTAGAGTGAGAGCGAGTGGAGTAAAAAAAAGTGAGGAAGAGGCAGGGGTATTTATAGTGGGAGTGAAAAAACTGTACGTCCGAGGAAATCGGACGAACGTGCCCCTGGCCCTTCTCATTCGCTTGACATGTGTCATCCATGTACTGAGAGGTGGCGATCGTGTAGGATCAGGGGTGAATAGATAAGTATTGTCGTGGGATGCGGAACGGTTTGAGCGGCAAAGCCGAAAATTCAGATAAGATAAGGTTAAATTTCCGTTCGCAATTTCTTCAGCTATCAAGGACACAGTGAAGATTTGAACGAGTTTCAAATAGAGGGGGAAGGTTCCGATCACATTCACTTAGCAGAAGAAATCAACTTGAAGAAATAGTAATAAGTGAATGTTGTAGAGGACATAAACTCATAAATATATATATATATATATATATATATATATATATATATATTCAAATGAAGAACAACCACGGAAAGAGTGAAGACAAAGCAAAGTGAAGAATTTGAAAAACTAAGGAATTTCAAAAACGAAGAAAAAACGCAAATTGAAGATTTTCAACTTTGGTTGGTGTCGTAACCCACTGTATAAGAAAGCTGATTTCAGACACCGGGTACAACTATTGTAGGGCTCTGAGAATCAATTTGTTCATTAATTTCTTCACACTTAGAGGGTTAGTCTTCATTGATTGAAGTTACTTCGTGTGTTGCGCATCTAAGTCATCAAGTCAGCATAAGTGTTAGGATGTGTGTCCATTTCAGAGAACATTCAAAGATTGTAGGATATTTAGCTCACACCGCAACTTGCTAAATCTCTTCTCATCCAAGGGCTTAGTGAAGATATCGGCCAGCTGGTCTTCAGTGCTAACGTGTTCGATGGAGATGTCGCCCTTCAACACATGATCACGAAGAAAATGATGATGAATCTGGATGTGCTTGGTCTTCGAGTATTGAACTAGGTTATGAGCAATCTTGATAGCACTCTCATTCTCGCAGTAGAGAGGCACATTCTTCATGTCGACGCCATAGTCCTTGAGTGTTTGCTTCATCCACAGTAGTTCAGCACAGCACGATCCAGGAGCAATGTACTCATCTTCTGCAGTGGAGAATTATACGCAATTCTGTTTATTCGAGGACCAACAGACCAAAGATCGTCCGAGGAAATGGCATGTGCCTGACGTTGACTTGCGGTCCACACGATCGCCAGCATAGTCAGAGTCTGAATATCCAATGAGATCAAACGAAGAGCCCTTGGGATACCATAATCCAAGTGTTGGTGTGTGAGCTAGATATCGAAGAATATGCTTCACAGCCTTATGGTGTGATTCCTTTGGTGTAGCTTGAAATCGGGCACACATGCAAACACTAAGCATAATATCCGGCCTAGATGCACATAGGTACAATAAAGAGCCAATCATGGAGCGGTATACCTTTTGATCGAAGTCTTTACCATTTTCATCAGTGCATAGATGGCCATTTGTGGGCATTGGAATTTTGGCTCCTTTGCAATCTTGCATGCCGAATTTCCTCAATACGTCCTTGAGGTATTTCTCCTGAGACATGAATATGACATTGTGCTGTTGAAGAATTTGAAGACCTAAAAAGAATTTCAATTCTCCCATCATACACATTTGATATTCTTCACTCATCATATAGGCAAATTCATCACTGTATCGTTGGTCAGTACAGCCAAAAATGATATCATCAACATAAATTTGGTACACAAACAATTCACCATCACAAGATTTAGTGAAAAGAGTTGGGTCGAGTGAACCGGGTTTGAAGCCTTTCTTCATGAGGAATTCCTTCAAAGTATCATACCACGCTCGAGGGGCCAACTTGAGGCCATACAGGGCCTTATTGAGTTTGAAGACTTTGTCAAGATGCTTTGTATCTTCAACACCTGGGGGTTGAGCAACATATACTTCTTCCTCAAGATTACCATTGAGGAATGCACTTTTCACATCCATTTGTTGTAAGATAATATCATGATGGTTAGCATAAGCAAGCAATATGCGAATAGCCTCAAGACTAGCAACAGGTGCAAAAGTTTCATCGAAGTCAATTCCTTCAACCTGTGTGTAGCCTTGAGCTACAAGCCGTGCCTTATTCCTCACCACAAGGCCATTTTCATCTTGCTTGTTGCGGTAGATCCACTTTGTGCCAGTAATGTTGTGCTTGCGAGGATCTGGACATTTGACCAGTTCCCAGATGCTGTTGAGCTCAAACTGATGTAATTCTTCTTGCATAGCTTGAATCCACTCCGGCTCCAGAAATGCTTCATTTACCTTAGTGGGATCAGTAATAGAGAAAAAGGCAAAGTGCCCACAAAAGTTAGATAAATGTGAAGATTTTGAGCGTGTGAGAGGACCTGGTGCTTCAATGTCATCGATGATCTTCTCGATTTGCACTTCGTTTGCAATGCGAGGATGAGTGGGTTGTCTTCGAGGAATTTGATCCGCATTTTCTTCAGGAGCATTTTCCTCAGCACCATTTTCTTCAGGTGCGCCAGCTCGATGTTCATCATGTTCTGGAATGAATTCTTCAGCAGATTCATCGGTGGGAATGACATCCTCAGTAGCCTTGAACTTGATAGATTTCTCAGGTGCTGGTTCATCTAACACAGAAGGTAGGTGCTCTCTTTGCGAGCCATTAGTTTCAACGAACCGCACATCTACATTTTCAACAACCTTGTGAAGAACGTTGTTGAAGACTTTGTAGGTGTGCGAGTCCTTTCTGTAACCAAGCATAAAACCCTCATGTGCTTTTGGTGCAAATTTAGAATTCTGATGAGGATCTCTAATCCAACATTTAGCACCGAAGACTTTGAAGTAACTCACATTGGGTTTCTTGTCAGTGAGGAGTTCATAAGCAGTCTTCTTGAAGAATTTGTGAAGATATACTCTGTTGATGATGTGGCACGCAGTATCAATAGCCTCAATCCAGAAACGACGAGGTGTCTTGTATTCATCAAGCATAGTGCGAGCCATCTCAACAAGAGTTCTATTCTTGCGCTCCACGACACCATTCTGCTGAGGAGTATAAGGAGCAGATAACTCATGAGTAATACCAAGTTCATCAAGATAGTCATCAAGACTAGACTTCTTGAACTCAGTCCCATTGTCACTTCTGATGTGCTTGATCTTCGCACCAAGGTTGGTTGAAGCCCTCGAGGAAAATCATTTGAAGACTTCCTGCACCTCGTGTTTGTAAGTGATAATGTGCACCCATGTGTAACAAGAATAATCATCAATAGTATCTAAGCCATATAGAGATGCATCATTTGTAACAGCAGAACAATGATTAGGACCAAAGAGATCCATGTGAAGCAATTCAAATGGTTGAGTGGTAGTCATGATAGTCTTTGCTAGGTGCTTGGCCTTTGTCATCTTTCCAGCTTCACAGGCTCCGCACAAGCGATCCTTGAGGAATTTGACATTCTCAATGCCAATGACATGCTTCTTCTTCGCAAGCATGTGCAAATTCCTCATGCCAGCATGACCAAGTTGTCAATGCCATAGCCAGCCTTCTGAAGCTTTTGCAAGTAGGTATACGGCCGGTTGTGGTCCTGTAGAGAAATCAACAATGTACAAGTCTCCTCTCCTAAAGCCTTCGAAGACTTTGGAATTGTCAGCTTCCAAGATCACAACGCAACAATATTTGCCAAAGACAACAACCATATCAAGATCATAAATCATTGAGACAGACATGAGATTGTATCCTAGGTATTCGACAAGCATGACTTTGTCCATGTGTCGATCCTTAGAGATCGCAACCTTACCTAGACCCAATACCTGACTTTTGCCTTTGTCAGTGAAGATGATATGCTTCAAATGCAATGGTGATGAAGGAGCATCCATCAATAGTTTCTTGTCACCAGTCATGTGATTCGTACATCCACTATCGAGGATCCACTCATTTGCTTTGGGTTGATCATCCTGCAGATGAATTAGTGCAACTTACGAACTCATATACTTCATCAGTGAAGAATATGCCATCAATATCATCAGATCAATTTTATCAAACAATAGAACAGATAAACAGTATGAGGATGTGTGAAATGAAAGTTCATTTCCTCATGATTAGCCTGTGTCCTTTCAGGCACTGTTTAGGTCTCCAGCAAATTCTTCAGACGTTTTAAGCATGTCTGGAGACCTGACCCTGCATAAGAGATTAGTTCTTTTTCTTCACCACCCACATCTGAAGGGGTGGCAAAGAAGTCATCACTCTGTGTGCACCATATGAGAAAGGTGGCATAGAAGCCAGTCCACTTCGTTTCACATAAGAGGGGACAGGGTAAGCATATGAATAAGCAGAGAAATTCTTCAAGGACTTATGAACATAATGATTAGAAGAATAATGCTCATATCCATAGCCCTTCGCTCTACCCTGCAAAACAGAGGGGTTAGCACGATGATGATCATATGAGGACTTTGATCCTTTAGAGGAGTTTGATCCACGTGAAGAATTTGGTCCATATGAGGACTTGGATCCATATGAAGAATTTAGTCCATATGAAGAATTTGATCTGGAGTTCCTGTTCTTCACAGGTGGTGTCACGAGGACATTCACCTGAAGAATTTCAAGGCAAATTTTGGGAACCTAGATTTTCTTCATTGGGGAACCGTTCCTGCAGTTAGCACCAACATATCTAGCAAATACTTCACCATTCTGATTTTTGAACAGTTTATAGTTGGAGTCAAATGACTCATCAGTAGAATGAGGAGATTCACATGAAAAGCCAGATAAATTGGATGGATCATCTGGAGGTCCCTTTGCAGCAACCCATGAGGTTTTGGGGTACTGCTCAGGCTTCCAATATGTTCCATCAGCATTGAGTTTCCTCTCAAAGGCAATACCCTCTTTCCTAGGGTTCCTATTGAGGATCTGCTTTTTGAGCACCTCACAAAGAGTCTGATGCCCTTTGAGGCTTTTGTACATGCCTGTCATGTACAATTCCTTCAGCCCTGCATCATCAGTGATACTAACATTGTCCTCAGATGAGGAATTAGTGATAGCAGAGACAGATGAAGAATTTGTAGCATTAGAAATATTTGAACATTCAAGTGAAGAATTAACAGTTTCACGTTCAATGCACTTCAGACATGGAGGAACAAATTCTTCCTGAGTAGCGCTGATTTGTTAAGAAAGTAATGAATCGTGCTCCTTCTGAAGATCTTCATAATCCAATCTTAGCTTTTCAAGATCTTGCTTTCTTTGAAGAAATTCATAAGAAAGCTTCTCGTGATCAGATAAGAGAGTGTTATGATGACCTTTAAGGTTGTCAAACTTGGACTGAAGTCTCTGAAGATTTTCAGTCAAGGTTTTAGTGCGATCCATTTCTTCACCCAACATATCATTACTTTTATATAGCATGTTTTGAACCTTTTCAAAAGCCTTTTGTTGTTTCACAGCAATCTTAGCAAGTTTAGAGTTGCTTGGCTTGAGGTTTTCATCAGATTTATCACACTAGATTCAGAGGAGGCGTATTTAGTTACCTTGGCACCCTTTGCCATGAAGCAATAGGTGGGAGCGTAGTCATCATTGCCTTCCTCAGCCTTGTTGGTGAAGCCATTTTTTCGGAGTTGAAGATAGGCTTGCTGACGAATGCAATAGCGAGAGCTAGGCTTGCCAAACCAGACTCGGACTCCTCAGATGCCTCCTTGTCCTCATGTTCCCCAGATTCAGCCTCAGAGTCCATTTCCTTGCCAATGAATGCCCGAGCCTTCTTGGAGCTGCTCTTCTTGTGAGATGAAGACTTCGAGGATTTTGATGATGAAGACTTTGAAGATTTCGTCTTCTTCTTTGCGTCATCAGAACTGTAGTCCTTGTATTTCTTCTTCTTTGATTCCTTATCCCACTGAGGACAATCTTGGATGTAGTGACTAGGTTTCTTGCATTTGTGGCAAAGCCTCTTCTTGTAGTCACTAGATGAGGAATCATTGCTCCTTGAGGATTTTCCGAAGCGACCACGTATTGAGAACTTCTGAAATTTCTTCACGAGTAGTGCTAGTTCCTGGCTCAGTTCTTCAGGATCACCAAGGGTGCTAGCAGAGTCCTCATCTTCAGACTCAGAGACTGCCTTGGCCCTCAGAGCAAGTGATCTGCCACAGCTCGAACAATAGAGATCTCGCTTCTCAGCAAGCTGGAACTCATGAGTATTTAGCCTCTCGAGGATATCAGCGGGATCAAGTGACTTGTAATCAGCACGTTCTTGAATCATCAGTGCAAGAGTATCAAATGAAGAATCGAGCGATCTCAGCAATTTCTTCACCACCTCATGGTCGGTGATGTCAGTGGCGCCAAGCGCTTGAAGCTCATTTGAGATGTCAATGAGGCGATCGAAGGTTTGCTGAACATTTTCATTATCGAGTCTTTTGAAGCGGTTGAAGAGATTGCAAAGAATGTCAACACGAGAGTCACGTTGAGTTGAGACTCCTTCATTCACTTTGGGCAGCCTATCCCAGATAAGCTTAGCAGTTTCCAAAGCACTCACTCTTCCATACAGCCCTTTGCTCAGATGGCCACATATGATATTCTTCGCTTTAGAATCGAGTTGCTTGAATCTCTTCACATCAGTAGCGTTCAGAGAAGGTGTGACTGAGGGAACACCATTTTCCACAACATACCAGAGATCGTTATCAATTAGCTCAAGATGCATTTGCATCTTATTCTTCTAGTAGGGGTAGTCTGTTCCATCGAAGGTAGGACACCCAGTAGAGACCTTGATCATACCTGCGGTCGGCATAACTAAAACTCCAGGCGTATAACCAAAATCACACAGAACAAGGGAGTACCTTGCTCTGATACCAATTGAAAGTGCGTTATATCCACTAGAGGGGTTGAATAGACGATTTTTATGAATTCTTCACTGAGGAACTTGCTGGTGAGGAAATTCCTAAATGACAAACTACTTGCAGCGGAATAAGTACTCAAAAGTAAACACAACAGAATACAAACATAGTCATCATGCTGAAATGAAGACAAGCACAGAGTACAGAAAGCGTCAGCACAGGATAACACAGAAAGAAGACGGACAGACTGAAGAAATTGAACTGAGGAAATTGAGAAAGTCTTCAGTCAAAGTCTTCAAACAGATATAAATAAGCACACAACAATAGAACTGAGGAAATGAAAGAGTTGAGGAAATAGAACCAGTAAGCTTGGTGAAAACAATGATTTGGTAGAACAGTTCCAACTGTTGTCTCAATTGTACGTCTAGTTGGAGCGGCTGAGTATTTAAACTCGAGGAAACACAGTCCCGGACACATAGTCCTCACCGTATTCTCCTTGAGCTAAGGTCACACAGACCTCGCCCAATCACTCATGGTAAGTCTTCAGGTGACTTCCAAACCTTCACAGACTAGGTCACTCGGTGATCCACAATTCCTCTTGGATGCTCTAGACCATGACGCCTAACCGTCTGGAAGAAGCACAGTCTTCAAAGGTAATAAGCGGCGGATCCACGCAGGATCAAACTCTTCAGTGATGCCCAATCACTTTGGGTTGTAGCTGTGTTGGGTTTGGGTTTTCCTCACTTGATGATTTTCGCTCAAAGTCCTCGGAGGATGGGATGCTCTCAAATGACAAGTGTCAGTTTCTCTTAGAGCAGCCAACCAGCTAGTGGTTGTAGGGGGCGACTATTTATAGCCTAGGGAGCAGCCCGACATGATAAGTCATAAATGCCCTTCGATGATATGACCATTAGGTGGGTAGATATTTTGGGACAGCTGGCACATAGCACAGCAATGGTCGGAATTTTGACTCTCAAATTCCTCAGGGCTATCATGTTCCTCATTGTGTAGGCAATCCGCACTAGCGAATTCCTAACTCCTCAGTCAGAACAAATCCCTCAGAGACCAGAAGAACTTCGTCTCTGTCACTGAAGAATATGACTGAACTGTATGAGATTTCCAATGGCTTCACTCGAAGGGATTGGTAGGTGTAGGATTTTGAGTTGAGCATCACTTGGAAATTTTTCCTTAGTATTTCCTCAACCCCCTTTAACAGTACGGTGTTTCCTATGACTCAGGAAAGAGAAAATGAAACTATAAAAACAAGATTCTTCACGCTTCATGTTCCTCGAATGATTGCCAAGTCTTCAAGGTCACACCAATTTCTTCACTTTCAACGTCTTCAGAAAGTCTTCAGAAATCCAAAGTCTTCAGTTGAAGAACTTCATTTTTAGGGGTTGACTTTCTCTGTAAATATCAAACTCCTCATAGACTTATAGATCTGTGTACACTCACAAATGCATCAGTCCCTTAACCTATAAGTCTTCAATACACAAAAATCACTAAGGGGCACTAGATGCACTTACATCCATATCGTAAAACGCGATGAATCTTTCTCTCTTATTTTTTTCTCTGCGAACGTGAATATATGGAGTTGGAGTTGTGGTCGGTGGAGGTCCAGGGGGGCCACGAGGCAGGGGCGCGCCCTTGGGGGGCGCGCCCCCCCACCCTCGTGGACAGGGTGTGGGCCCCCTGGTGCTGATTCTTTTGCCAGTATTATTATTAATTCCAAAAAGTTGCTTCGTGGATTTTCAGGTCATTCCGAGAACTTTTATTTCTGCACAAAAATAACACCATGGCAGTTCTTCTGAAAACAGCGTTAGTCCGGGTTAGTTCCATTCAAATCATGCAAGTAAAGTCCAAAACAAGGGCAAAAGTGTTTGGAAAAGTAGATACGACGGAGACGTATCAGCTACCCAGAGCAACTCGAGGATTCGTTTGACTTGTAGCCTAAACTATCTGATTGTAGCCTGAGACGAGATCCACGCAACTCCTATCACGGTATCGGCATGTCGGGAGGTCTTATTGGTTTTGTTTTACCATTTCGAAATGTCTTGTGCACCGGATCCCAATCTTGATCAGGTTGTTCCGAGTAATGGGCTAAGTTGGGACACACCTGTAGGGTTTGAACTTTTGAGAGCCATGCCCGCGGTTATGTGGCAGATCAGAGATTTTAATATCCGGTTGTAGTGAACTTGACACTAAACTCATTTAAAATGCACCAACCACGTGTGTAATCGTGATCGTCTCTTTTCGGGGAAGTTCGAGGAGAGAACATAGTTGGGTTATGTTTGAACGTAAGTAGTTCAGGATCACTTCTTGATCATTACTAGTTTGCGACTGTCTGCATAGTTTCACATCTTATTACTGTATTCATAAGTTAGCCACCATACATATGCTTAGAGCTTGCTGCAACTTCACCACTTAACCATGCCATACCTATTTTAAGCTTTGATAGTCTTGACACCATGGGTATTAAGATTGTTGAGTCCCCGTGGCTCAGAGTATACCACAAACACAGCTGCATGTACCTTTGAGTCAAATACTGGAGATGCCACTGAGCTTCACTAGGAGTTTGACGAGGATCGTGGACATTTTTACGTTTTGTTTCCAGACGATCAATAGAGGTCCTAGTCAGAGTATCCGGGGATAGTAGCAGGGTGGTGTTTTCTTGTTTATCTTGTCTGTAGCCAGACTCTATTTATTTACTATGGATGATTGTATGATGATTGTCATATCTGTACTATTCTGGGGCAATTGTATGTCGGTGTCCTGGACTTGGGGGTATCCAGTCTTGCCTTCCTGCGGCCCACCACGTGGCTCCATCGACGGCCAGGTATGGCCCAGCTTCAACACCAACACAGCAAGACCCTCGCGAGGGGCCAAGCCTCGCGAGGCGGGTGACGCCAAGACCCCGAAGGAATTGGCCTCCTCGGGAGGGCTCCTGAGGGGCGGAGAGTTCTATGTAGCTACCTCACGAGGCTCAGCTGACGTGAGCCATGACGACCAAGGCCAGGCAGGCGCCAGGTGGGCCCCAGGCGTGTCCAGAGCGCAGGTTTCCTCTTCGGTGCAAGGGGGCAAGCCATAGGCGCGGAGTCTCGAGGAATCAGCCAAAGGTTTCCATTCTGGTGCAACGAGACCAAGACCGCCAGGACTACAAGACGGAGGTCATCACTGAGCCCACCGCAGCGTCACGGCCAGAGGCTTTTCCCAGGCGAAGACTACTTTTTTCAGGATAGCCTGTACTACTTGTCCCCTTTCAAATCCCGCCGTTGTCGAATCCCTTCCCGCTCATATTTGGGAGGAGGACCAAGGCACTATATATAGGACTTAGCCACCACCATAGAAAGGGACCGAAACCAGAACAAGTAGAGCACCACACCAGCTCAAGAACACCTCACCTCCTGAGGCTTGTTCATCCTTTGTAACCAGTTCATCCATAGCCCCTCGAGGCAATGCACCACACCACACTAGAGTAGGGTATTACACCACAATGGTGGCCCGAACTAGTATAAATCTCTGTGTCTTTGTGTCTCTGTGGGCTCTTCGCGCTAGGCTAGGGAGGATCGCGAGTAGACAGGCTGGGCAGGTTGAGATGTCCACACGCACCCAAGTGTTCGAACCTCTCACTGGTTGCCGGATCCCAAAATCCGATAGTGTATGTCTGGATCTCGTATTCTGTGTATTCATTCGGTTGTATGTATTGTATGCCATATTGCTATGCAATCCAAAATGGGATTCTGCGTGATCTCGAATTCATCACGAGATCGTGATAGAGTTTCATCTTGGGTGTTAAAAGTTCGAATCTGCGCCATACCAACTCTAGGATCCTTTGCTTGATCGATTCGCTGACGAGTCTAAAAGAAAACTATTTTGAGTCTTAGTTATATCGGAGAGTACTCCCCTTCATCGCTCTGGTGAGGATTCGTGACTTAGGTGTTTTTTCCACTCTTCTATCCTTTTTTACTCAAATTTTTTTAGGATCACGCGGGTATTGTAGAATCGTCTGATATCGTTGTGATGGGAATTCTATCTTGGTGCCTCCTAACATTTAGGGGGTCTGGTAGTGTCCCAGGAGTTCAGGTCCAAGGTGTTTTTGTCATAGTGTTTATCGTTTCAGTTCCGGAATACCAGAGGACGCCGACATCGAAAGCGCTTCTATGCTTCTAGTGGTGAGATTAGTTTGGCGACACCCAGTACTGGGGAGAGCGACCAGATGTATTGCCACAGCTAGTATACTGTATGTTTTTCGAAGGTCTGAGGTACATAATTTCCGAGGTTTTCTTTGTTATGTGTAGACAGATGGATACAAATGGACTATAGGATTTGTTAGTTGTGTGAGATATTTGTGCCTCCCTGTATCCCCAACACCAGATTGCGTAACCAAAAATGTTGGGAGTTCATAGGTGAGAATTCAAGTAGTTAACTGAAATTATTCTTTCAACAAATGCATGAGTGGTTATGTATTTTTTTCCAGCTTATTCCACAAGCCAATCCTTTGTTTGGTTTTGAGTTGTGGTATTCGAGTTGCTTCGATGTCAAGCGTTGATTACATACCTTTCCTAAGCGGTGTTTTCATATTTCTATGTGAATGCTGATCCTTCTTGATTATTGAGGTTGTCATGTCAGTTCTTTTCCAACCGGTGCATTTCCCTTCAAGTATCCCATACGGGCGCCATTGAGAAGCCGGAGGATGTCCTGTTTCATCCATCCCCAAGTTGCCTTTGTTTTCCCGCCCTCCCACCCTTTTCTTCAAGGACTAAGATTTCTTAACAAGTATCCATCTTATTGATGGGAAGTTTCTTCAATCTTTCCTTCAATGTTCTTAGCCGGCGATTTCTCATAAAGATGCTAAGGAAGCTTTAAGTTTATCATTCTTCATTTTCTTTTTCTCCGGTGGACTAAATTCAAGCTTCTATATTGATCATATCTCTTCCTATTGTTTCACATGCTTCCCCATGTTGGATGTTCTTATCCAAGAATCTCTTGATCATTAACCTTGCGATATTCTTATCCGGAGTGCCGAAGATACCTCAGAAGTCTGGTGTTTCAATTCTTGTTTAGTTCAAGCTATCTCGAGGATGTTATCTGATTCAAGACATTTAATTCAACCAGTGCAATCTCTCTTCGAAAATCATTCAACGGTGTTTCCTTTTGAGTGCGCCCTAACCCACAGGTCTTTTTCTAGGATTTTACCTGGCTATTCTATTTTTTCTGGTGCTACTCTCAAATTCTTTCAAAGTTTGACACAAGAATGAATTCTCATCAGTCACATGCCTTCTCCAAGATTGTTTCAATTGTTTTCATCTTTGGCTCAAGCTTTCCTCTTTTCATTCGTCCGAGTTTCTCAACAATTTTGGAGGTGTTCCGCGTCTTCATTTTCAACATGAAGAACTTAAGAAGAGTTGCTCTTAAATATTGGTCTGTTCTCTTGATGATTCGTGTTTCTACCTTCATGCCATCCTCATAATTGTTTTGGTTGTGAGCATTCTTCTCGTAACCATCCAGAGCTTTTCATTAGTTCGTTCCACTTTATTCCTCTGAAAGCCATCGTTTTAGAATTCTTCATTCTCTACTTTCAGCACTCATTCTCCAATTATTCCAGTGCTTTGTTCAACTATTATTTAGTCAGCTCATGATCCCTTTGTTCACTTGTATCTAAATTTCCTCAAGTATCATTATTCATTTTCTAACTCTTCCTCGTGATTCGGGCTCTTTTCTTTGTTCGTTTTCAAATCCTTACGGTGGTTCATTCAAGATTAAGCTTCCTTTGTTGTCATACCAATTCATTTCTTCTTTCCCAAAATCCTACTGGTGGTTCATTGAAGACCTTCCCTAGTTTGCGCCATATCTCTCCTCAATCCTTTTCAAGAGGAATAAGTTGCACGCCAAATACGTTTATCATCAATTAAATTTGTTGAGGATAAGCATGACGTAATTCTTATTCTTATTTCATCGTGGTGAAGTAATTCCTTCCTTCGGAGGTTGTTCATGATGAATAATCTCTTGGTTCTAGGTTGTTCATCTTTTCTTTTCCTGAGTTCCAGGTTTTCTCGGTTGTCTCATGGTGAAGCTCCATATAAATCAACGCAAGGCTTCATTTTTTTTCTTTTCATCCTTTGTCTCTTTTTCCTTTTGTTTACCGGAGATCTTAACGGTGGTGCATAAATGATTTAACTCATTCTCATCAAGGAATTAATTCATTCTTCAAGTCTGTCAAGTTTCTTGTCGGATCTCAAGTCTCCCTCTTCTCGCATATGGAAGTGCAACTAATTATTCCTTGCCTTTCAGATATGTTGTTTTGCATCTTTTCTTTTGTCTCAAGCAAACAATCATTTCCGTCTGTGGTCGGTTATCACCTAAAGTTTTGAGATGTTTTCCATAATCCCACAACAAGCTTATTATTTTTTTGTTGATTTTTCAACAACTCCATTCAAGCCTTTCTCCTCGGGGTTCTCTTTCAAATTCATTTGCGGTAGAAGATTTTGTTGTCTTCTCCATTTTTTCATTCCATTCTATCTTTCATCCTGGAGACTTTGCGTTGTTGCTCTCGTCAAGTATCATCCCATCTTGTCAAGTTCATGTCCAAATCCTTCCATTTTCAACCGAAGTGCTGTCCAAACTCTTCATCCCTTATTTATCCTGTTTCAACAGGAGTGGTTCCTAAATCTAGTGCGACCCCTCTTTTGGACCCGTGTACTTCTCAGGTTCATCTACTGAGTCGATGATGGTGATGCAATTGTGGTGGGTGCTGGCGGCAGGGAAGGAGATCTAAGGCGTCGTAAGATGATCAGGAGTCGTGATGTCTAGTATGGTGGATGCTGTTGTCGATGAAGTAGCTCAAATGAGGTGGACGACGTCGGGACAAGAGCAGGAAAAACCACACAAAGTTTTGTTTGAAACCTATCTCTAACTGAAGTAATTCTGTAAGGGCTCCTTTGGCTTCCAGGATTCTAAAAACAGAGGGATAGGAAAAACACCGAAATAGGATAGGAATGCATGTGGGAAACGAAGCATTTGTAAACAAGAGATTTCTGTCAACTTGGGTGTTTGGTTCACAGGAATTGGAAGAGCAGAGGAATGCAAAGAAAGATGGCCATAGTAAAGTGAAGCCATACTAAAGTGTGTATAGTTAGAATGTTATTCTACCACTAATGCACTTAGTCTTGTTTTCATGCATAGGATTTTGAAAAGTAGGTCCAGGTGGATGTTTTGCTCCATTCGTTTGAACGAAATGCAGGTATACTTGAATAGTTGAGTGCCATAGGAAAATTTCCTATTGCTATGTTTTTCCTTCGCTTTTTCCTTTGAACCAAAGTAGCTCTAATGGATCGACATTAATGTAGAGTAATAAGTTATGCGACAAGTGTACAATCTATTTGGCATAGCCGTGTCAACCTCAGCATCATTGGGTTGGTCACTGAAGAAGTTGTGGCAGAGGTGGCTGTCGAAGGTGTGGAGGAAGATCTGAGGCATCCGTAGATGGTGTCTAGTGTACTGCATTGTTGTGATGGATGGTCCCGTCCTTGGAGCAGCTCCGGCGATCCGTAAGACATCGAGGTTGAAGCAGTACAAGACAGACATCGTTAATCTCAAGTGGGATTCTAATAGCATCTCCAATAGATGATGTAAAATACATTATCAAAAAGTTATAGATGTAAAATTTGCATCACCAAAAAACACATAACTACAACAGATGTGGTAAAAACTATTGACTCTAAACATAGCTGTCGAAACTGAAATGTACTATGGAATCTGAATATTACTGTTAGGACCCCGACTCAATGCCACATCGATCTAGCATGTAACACCTCATATCACTTTGCGGCCTCACGCACGGTATTCCCACGGGTGTCGCCTTACCTTTGCCCGGGACCGTTTGCGCCTTTTGGCACACATATATGATAGTGTCGCTAGCATCCATATGATAAGGAGCTTGGGCTGACATGGCTAGTCGTAAACCCAAAGTGGCACAAACTTACAGGGACAGGCATCCATGACCCAGCATCGAACGTGTCGGTCATCAGTGAGTGAATCCAGGCTGTAGCACTGGGCTAGCAGGACTCCGGTGAACCGGGCTGTAGCGGGCTAATAGGACTCCGGTATTCATCGCGTGACATTTCCCCGAAGGGACAGACACAGGAACGAAGAAGGACACATGCCGGCCAGCCTAAGTGTTCCGGAGTAGTAGCAAGCTACCATGGCTCAGTGGAAGCACTAGGAGACATTTCCCGGTAAGAGAGGCTACTAAGTATAAACAACTAGATAGTAAGATCCCACACATACCAAGCATTTCAACAACATACACACAATATGCTTGATATGTGCAAATACAACATGGCATCACAACATGACTCTACAACTCAAGTATTTTATTCAATAGGCTCCAAGGAGCGAGATATTACAAACATGGGTCTCTCGACCCAGCATTCAGAGCATACAAGTCAAAGCACAAGCGGAAACTTAACATGTCTAAGTACAGACAACTATAAATGAAAAAGGCTGAGAAGCCCGATTAACTACTAGATCCTGTCGAGGGCTCAAGATCATAGTTGAGGTAACAAGCTAAATGTCGAAGTCCACGTGGAACTACTAGCGAGACTGAAGTCTCTCTGCAAAAACATAAAATAGGTAAACGTGAGTACAAATGTACCCAGCAAGACTTACATCAGAACTAACTACATATGCATCATTATCAACAAAGGGTGTGGTGGGGTTTAACTGTAGCAAGCCAGCTTTGACTCAGTGGCTATCCTGAACTACGACTGCAAGTAACTCTTTTGAGGTGGCGCACACGAGTCCACATATTCACCATATCATACACCACTATGGATCTGCTCTCGTCTACCTACGAGAACGCCATCCAGAAGTCCTTTACCGCGGACACGGCTATTCGAATAGATCATATTAACCCTCCAGAAGTCCTTCTCGCCACTTACCGCCATGTACACCTCGTGTATCTCAGCAACCTTCAAGCGGAAGCCTGGCGAGGGAGTCGGCCATGACCTGACTAACCACACAAGTCTCTCGTCCAAGTTTATCACCTATTCGGGTTCCATCCGCAAGGAGATCCAGACGGGGTGTCGCTCACGGCCCCAAACGATGTGAGCAGGGTTCCCAAGCCCACCATCCGGGTGCCACTTGGTACACCGTGCCACTGTGCCTAGTCTGTCCCAAGCCCACCTGTACCGGGTGCCACTTGGTAGACTACTAACACTACCTACAAACACCAGAAACTAGTTGCAACTCCTGGACAGAGATCAAGTTGATTAATAAGTCGAGAGAGCTTGGAGTGCCCGGAGCCCAATGTGTGGTAGTAACTGTTCATGGATCACAAACACAGAACTCAGTTCCTAAGGACGGCTTCAATGAGACAACCCACCATGTACTCCTACATGGCCTCTCACCGCTACCTTTACCAAATTGTGTTCACACACTTAGCTCTCAACAATAGGACATGTTCACACACCTCCAATTCATCCCCGATGAATCAGACCTGACTCAACTCTAAGCATTAGCAGGCATGACAAAAAAGCATGAATGAGTAGGCACATCAGGGCTCAAACAACTCCTACTCATGCTAGTGGGTTTCATCTATTTACTGTGGCAATGACAGGTCATGCAGAGGAAAGGGGTTCAACTACCGCAGCATGTAACAGGTGAATCATTGTTGTCCTAATGCAGTAAAAGAGAGCAGGAGCGAGAGAGTGGGATTGTATTGGAATGAACAAGGGGGTTTTGCTTGCCTGGCACTTCTGAAGATAATATAGCTCTTCATCGGTGTTATCGATCACGTCGTCGAAGCAACGTCTACCGAGAGGGGACAACCACCGGCAACAGAGAAAGAACACAATCAATGCAATGCAACAATATGATGCATGAGTGTGGCATGGCAATATGCTGTAGTTTGAGCTAATGCAACTAGCGGCAAGTTAAATGAAGTTGGTTTGAACCCTAGGTTCAAATTCAAACTCCATATGTGGATATTTAAATGCCATTAATATGATTTGTGCTAAACAACAGCTATAAGTTGTTCTATCATGAATGAAAATGGTACAGATGGATAGATTGGATTTTTTTGATCATTTTTCATATATAATTTATTTCATTTGGAGTTATGGTTGAATTTCTATGATTTTTAGAAGTTTATACTATTTTCTGGAATTTTCTGAATAAGAATAAATCCAGGAAAAAGCATTACTGCGTTAGCATGACGTCAGTGTGACATCAGCAGGGTCAACAGAGCTGCCCCGGGTCAAATCTGACCAGTGGGGTCCACTGGTCAGTGACCAAGTGTTGTTTAGTGTCACTGGCAGGTGGGGTCAGGTCAACGGTGACGTGGCCAGGTCAAACTGACCTGTGGGACCAGTGGGGTTAGTTTAATCTAAACAAAAACTAAACCATGTTTAGTTAGACAGTGGGGCCCGGCTGTCAGTGTCACAGGAGGGGTTAGTTAGTGGGTCATTAGCCACTAATGATGCCCACGTCGGCGGCTAATCGTCGGTGGTACACAGTCGCGGCGGCGTCGCTCGTCCCGGCGATTACGGCGACGAGAAGAGGCGGGGTTGGGCTCGCTGGAACGCCCGCGAGGCGGCGCGTCCAACGGTGGTGGTGGCAGGTGCTGGGGTAGCCGGAGACGGCCACGGCGAGGTCATCCGCGGCAGCCGGAGTTCGGACACGCGCGGGTTCGGTGTTTCGGTGCGCGGCAAGACCAGCTGGTGGTCGGGGTCGTCTCCTAGGAGCAACCCGAGCATGATGACGCGCCCAAGCGCAATCTACGGCGTCTGTAGCCACGACGGCGACATGGCCGGCGGGCGGGAGCTCTCGGTTCCGGTGGTTAGCACGGCTACAGTGGCCGTATAGGGAAAATGAGAGGGGGAATCATTTCAGGGGCTCACGAGGATCATGCAGGGAAGGTCAGCGAGCTCGAGGAAGCACGAACGGCGGCGAATCGACGATGAGGTTGCCGGCGGCCGGAGGTTGAAGATGAGCTTGAGGACGATGCTGCAGGGCTTCCGGAGGGGCGTGGCTCGGTGTGGAGGAAGAGGGGGTCGAGGCGGAGCTTCTTGGCGCGTCAGGGAGGCGTGTGGAGGCCGGTGGCCATGATGGAGCTCGTCGGCTGCGGCGGGTGTGTTCGGTGGTGCCGCGCGGAGAGAGCAGAGGAGGGGAAGAGGTCCAGGGGGGAGAGAGAAGAGGTGCTGGGGGTTGGGCGTCTCCAGGCGAGCAGCTAGACTCGCGGGGGCGCTGCCAGCGCGAAGCAGGAGGTGGAGGCCTCCCAGCGCGCGCGTGCGCCTTCGCCTCTGCCTACTGGCAGAGGAAGATGACAAGCGAGGGAGTAAGTGGGCTGCTGGGCTGGGCTGCTGGGCTGGCTCTGGTGGGCCGCACAGGTAAGTCCAGGTGAGCTCTTTCTCTCTCTCTCTCTCTATTTTTGTTTCTGTTATCTAGTTTTGCAGTTTGTTTTTGACCCAGTTTAAAAACCAAATCAATCTTATAAATCTTGAAAATATTCATGAGAACTTTCTGAATTATTTCAGTGTCCCACAAATAGTTCCAACATTATTTGAGCATTTAAATTATTTATAGTGTTTAAATGCCCAAAGTCAAATACAATATGATTTAATTCAAAAATCCAAAAATGATCTAAGAATATATTCATCATTTTTGGCAGAGGTTTCCACCTTAAGCAGAAGTCATGAGCTTTTCTTAGGAACTTTTTGGGTTTATTGAAAAAGATTTTAATCCACCCTAGTTGAGTTGATTTAATGCTAGGGTTTGAACAATCCCCATTTCAACTTTAACTGAAACTTAAACATGATGCAACACAAGATGATAGCACTAGGCAGCACCAGAAGCTAGGGATGTGACAGTTACTGTGGAAACTGAATGCACTGGTAGCAGAGAGGCACTTCACATGTAATTTAGGCCGCTCGAGCAATAGTAGTAGAGAAATAGTGAACTAAATCAGTAGGCGATCAACAGGGAACACAGTAGAAAGCAGCGCCTAGAGGAGCATCGCGAACTAGAGCCAGAGCAGCAACTCGTGTAGCTGTAGCAGCCCGTGTACCAGCATCCGCAGTGTGAGCGAGAGCAAGAGCAGAGCAGCAGTGCGACTGAGCGAGAGATGGAGCAGCAACAGTAAGCAGCGCGAGCGAGCAAGCAAGAGCCAGAGCAGCAGCAGCAGCAGATGCATCTGGTATGGACGCTGCTGTCGAAGGAGCCTTGCAATGGGGGAGAGCCACAGTGGAGATGTTGTCGGCGGCGCCGACTTCAAGGTAGCTGCCCCATGGGGGTGCGGGATCGAGCACCGTTGGCGCTGGGAGGCTGAGTTAAGGAGAAGATGTGATACAATGAGTGTACATCCTCTTTGGTGGCGCCAAGTAGGCCTCGGCTTCGTCCGAAGAGTCGGTGAGGATGATGTGGTTCCGGTGGAGCAGGTTAAGGCGGCTCTGTGGGGACGGATTAGTTGCGATGGACGAGGCAATCGTCGGAGCAGCTCCTTGGAGGTGGAGGACTGTGCGGTTGAACCGGCGGAACGACGAGATCGATGATGGATACTCAACCGGGGAGGTGGATGAGGGACTTCAAGCTGTTGCGGTGGACGACATCGTTGGGGAACATGCTCCGGTTGGGCAGCGGTGGGGTGGCGGATGGAGGAGGGTGGGGTTTTGATGCTGGAGCAGAGAGGTTATGGAGGCCTGGGATTTAGAATGGCGAAAAGGAGGTGATGGGAGGGGGAACCATGACTTAGGGACACGCTTGTCCAAAATGTAGGGCCTGTTACAGAAGTACCCCCACCGACTTGAACTAGCGGCCCTTTCGGCTCAGGGTTAGAAGGGGATTTGTCGTGTCGGGATTTGGCAGCTGGAGGGAGTTTTCACGCGCGTTGTAATTTTGGGATAGCAAGGCGCGGGTTGTGAAGGCACGAGTTTTGGGAGAAGAATATCTGAATTTTTAGGTTAACAAGGCATGGGTTGAAATTTAGGGAGAAGCCTAATGTGTAACAATGTGCGTACCAAATCAATTCGCACTTCCCTCAATGAAAAAATGAAAAAACAAATACTATTCACACCACACAAAGAGAGAGTCTTGTCCCGTTTTACTTTACAAATGCTATTCAAAGTTATGAATCCATGTTAAGTCCAATTGATTTTTTTTGCTGGCTATATAATTCATGTAACCTACTCATACGAACATTTTAGTGCATTCCAAATGACCATACTGCCGCTGCAATTCGAAATAAATTTGAATTCATTTCTCTATTTCAATAAGAATCTACAATCATGATTATTTCCAAGTTAAATAAGTATTCGTGTATTTTCTTACCAAGACACCACATGATTACTATAGAGGTAGATATGAACTATGTGTACTATACGAAATTGAATTCAAAATTTTGAATACACTTGATGTTGATTCCAAATAATAGTATATATGATGTACTAACTAGATCTTCATAATCTAAACCATGTTTCATACATACACTATGTTTATCACACAAACTATAGTGCCTCGCCCCCTACATTATGACAAGTATTTAGCCCTGAGATGCAAAAGCCACACATTATCACAAATTCAAATAAATGTTCTATATATTATATGTAGTATAACATGTTCATAACCACACCATGCGTATCACCATTATATATATTCATGCATGCGTTGGTTTAAAACACTGTGATGTCTTGTTCAAATATCTGAATCCACTTTATATAATGAATTATGATCTCTATTCATCATTTACACCCACACAATCCTCTTCTCTTTGTAGCTAGCGCTAACTTTCTCTCGTGCATGCGCACGCCCGCCCCCCTCTCACCCTCCCTCAGCATCCCCTCAATCACGCACATTCGTTATTTCTCTTTAGTCGTTCAACCACGATGTGTGTAGGCCCCCGGCTCCTTTTTTCCAGCACACACCGGTCGATATACCTCTCTAGCCAAGTGTGCCTACCACAAACTAATGCTTTCCTTCTTCTCTTCTCACCGTCCATGCCCACCTATGTCCAATATGGTTCCACACACGTGCACACCCCGCCCCTCTTTTCATAGATCTCATACTCGCACACTCCTCACCCTCGATATAGTAGGACTCTCACACCACCTCCTAGCTGCATCCCTCTCTCTTTGTCTGTCTCTCCCAGCCTTATTTGCTTCTAACACATGCATGCATGTATACGTACCGATCTCCCTACAAATAGCTAGGTCGACTAGTCTTTTTCCCCACACACCGATCGACGTACCTCACTAGTTATGTCTCCCCATTTCTTAGAGATACGATGATTGATCTTCCTATGTAGTTACATCTGCTTACCACAACCATATTGTCCCCCTCATCATCCTTGCATGCCTCCCAACCAGTCTCTCACACACACATGCACAGACATGCAGACATCCCCTCTCTTATTGATATTGCAGTCGTACCCTCCGTTTGTCTAGCAGACCTCTCCCACCATTTGTGAGAAGCAACTCCACCACCAACCCTCTGACACTCTACCTTTGCCTCTCTCCCAACCTTATTCCTCTGTGACACATATGCATAGATGCCGATCGATCTCCCTCAATACATAGCTAGGTCTATCTCCTTCTCCACACATATACGAGTCGATCTACCCTCTATAGTTAGGTCTCTGCCCCCCCCCCCCCACACACACACAACAATAGTCGAACGCTGTAGGTAGGTATACATGCCACAGAGACAAATTGCAGCTCTACCCTCTCACATTCCAGTAGGACAGCTGCCCTGTATCTTTGATGGAGGATTACACAAATGCGACAACACTCTTTATCGATAGCACACCCACACATTTCATCCCTATTTTTGATTCTATCGATATCTCAAGCCGATGATCCCTCCACTCTCTTCTCGTGGACCTCTCCCTCTATATATGATATATCCAGGCCTCTATTTCACACATATTGCATATGTTACATTTTTTTGTTTGAGATATCATCGACACATTGCCTCTGTTTTGCACAAACCATCTCTCTCACACACACCCACGTACGTACCTGCACGTAAAGAAGAGGTGTATGCACAATGTACGTACTCACGTCTCGTTCCTAACCACACCCCCATGGGTACACGTTGGAGCTCATTTCTATACGAAGAGGCAGCCCACGTGATAGTTTAATGCAAGTAGCGGTTGTTTACTTCAAGCAGGGTTGTGTACCACGCATACATGGAACAAAGTTCGACTTGAAGCATTAGTATTGAATAAATATATATTCCTCAATGGCACATACAGAATATAAAACGATTGTCATTGAGAAAAAAGAAATTCGCTCCACTATATAGAATAAAGCCTGCCTGCCGGGGTATGTGTCTCGTCACACTATCTCACACAAGGCGGCGGTGGCCTCTCTCTCTCTCTCTCACCGTCGATCATTCGGCTGCATCCCATCCGTTGGCGGAAAGGGAGGATGTGCATCATTTGTCCGTTTGATGTCGTCAAGGCAGCACGTCCCGATCTGCGATACCCGCCGTTCTCTTTGTCCAAGCTCCAATGCGGTAGGGCCTTCACAATTGCTCTCTGCCACAGTATGGGCAGATCCCGCCCGCCGCCGCCCTCCTAGTTACATCCCAACGACGCCCAGGACAGCTTCCTCCCCTCTGGCTTGCTCCACTGCCCATCTTCCTACGTCGTTGCATGTGGAAAATCTGGCATGTGGATCTTCCCTTGTTCTTTGCCACAAACATAGCTCGTCCGACGTACTTTCCATATTGCAATCTCATCCTGACACCATTTAAGATAAACAACCCTGCTATTATCTTCCCTTAGGACAAGGAACATGCTTCTTTTTTGCAGTCGTATGTGTCATCAACTGTTATTGGCCAGTAATTGATTCCTTTCTACCTATTTTTTGCAAACAGGGCTATCCATTTCACCTCATTGCTATTGCAAACTTTTGGTGAACTACACAAATCACATTTTTCTTAAGAGTGTTTTGTGCAGTCCTACTAAAATATCACAGGGGCAACGTCTTTAAATTTCAGTACGACTGCACAAAGGGAGATTGGTTTTGCTCTATCCTCCTCACCCAACTCTGAGCCTAATCTTCTCCAACTATTTTCTTAATCTTCTCCAACTAGTTAGTCTTCTATTTGTGTGTTTATTGTTTCATCAACTGTCCTCTATTATTGTAATCACACTTAATATCTTTGGAATAGGGATGCTCACCTCTATTTTAGTGGAACTACACAAAATGATCTGAATGTTGCATGCTCCTAACAGCTACTTTTTTTTCCCAACATGCCTGGTTGATTTAGATAGAGTTGGGGGGAAGTTGCTCCCAATGAAAGCATGGATCAATTTTATTTTAACACCTTCTCACAACTTTGTCTTCAGTTGTGATGTAAATACTAGCTTTGATTTGCTAATCATTGACATGCATTAGCATGGAAGTAAGTTTTTTATTTTTTTTGAAAGAGCATGGATGTTATTTCCTTCCTAATATTTTGATTGATGTAGTAACGAGATAACCTTCCAGCAGGCAAGACACATGAAACAAAAGCTGAAAGTTTCAGAGCATTGCACAATTTCATGTCGCTGGAAAAATATTTGTATACGTCAATTATGTAAACTAATACTGGAAGATTGATAGCATTGCCAGAAGCCATTCAACATTCGGATCCATGTGCTATGCACCAAACTATAGTTCACAACCGCATGGGAGACTAAGCCCGGTCATTTCGCACACTAATAGTGAGTAATGAGCAGTCAAATTATAACCCACCCCTTTCCCACTGTAAGTTGGTTGGAAGAAGCAACCATCAATACAATCTTCTTTGAGTCCACTCATATTACTCCCTCTGTCACAGTCTATAGAGCATGCTTCAACAATATCTGGGACCAAGGCGACTAGCGATTGGCCCGAAAAATAGCATTGGTAGTAATAGCATGTCGTCTATTACGAGAGGATATAATGCGTACACACACGCATACAGTGCTTCCACCCCCGGGGACATACATGCATGCACTTACTCCACTGCACGTACACACCTACATTGAGAGAAAATTATGGGCTTGATTGCGATTAGCACACCCTAATTAATTTAGCATTAAACCAAACGCGTATAAAATCTCTCTAGTGGTGGAAATGCATGAGAACTGAAGCACGCCCTATAACTGGGACGAAGGGAGTGGCATGAAGGTGCAAAACTAAGTCCGCTTATGGCATGTCGGTCAATGTGCTTCGTCTTGGCATATCACTGACATGTGGAACCGGAGTGTGAGCAAACCGATCTCCATTGACTAAAAAATGGCCAACCAATGCTCCTTGGGAGAGATGAGGAGCGAGAAAACACAGTGGGCTTGCACGGAGGCCAAGATATGTTCGAGCATGGCTGATCGATATCATCATTACATGTTCGATGTTTTTTAGTAGTACTATTTTGCTGTCGTTTTCTGCACTTCTCCTAAATAAATGTGTACTTTATCAGAGATTAAAATAAAATAAGAGTCCAGATACTCCACTATGCAGTTCGTAGTACCTGTATACTAGTAGTACTACTTGTACTACCGATCCTTTTGCTTGGCTCTTTGCCTCTTCGGAAAGTCAAACAATGATGGTACTGCAGTGTATGCCTTTGGCATTCTAACACCAAATGAAGTGTTCCATGTCCACCACCTGGGCGAGTGTAGTTTGCATTAGTCAAAAGCTTCTCCTCGTCCTGTGAGCCACCACGCTTGATGTAGATGGATAGGGCATAAGAAAGCTTCTCATTCTGCGAGTTGACATGACACATTAGATGTCATGGGAAACCACGGCCACCTATGGGACCAAGAGTCCCTTGCTGGTTCGGCGGGGGGGATGTCATGTTGCACAAAGAGCAGAGGAGCATGGGGCAGCACGGCAGAAATTACACGAGAAATTTTACCCAGGTTTGGGCCGCCGCGAGGCGTAAAACCCTACTCCAGCTTTGATGGATTAATGGTGGAAGAATGGTGGTGGAGCGCCCGGCAGTGGCGAAAGTGGATACACGCGTATGATTGTGTGGGTGTCCACTCTTCTAACATCCTCTAAGGTTTCCACAGGCATCCTTTTATAGATTAAGGGGTCGCCACAATGGCAAATCAGTAATTATGCACAGTTAAGATAGCAAACAGTCCTATCATACCTAACTCTGCAAGCTGATAGAGCACATTAAATGCGCCGCTCAATGTCACATTGTTGTTCACCAGGCAAGCCTTGCTGGGCTATTTTGCCAGCTTAATGCCTGCTTGCTTGACACGTCGTGCGACAGGTGTCGTCTGTAGGTAATCCTATAGAAAGAGGCTACCATGTGGCGCATGGCTGCCACTAAATCAGTTTGCGGCTTGACACCGCACTGATTGACAACGTGTGTCGTGGTGGAGTGGTTGGTAAGGTGGATTTTGCCTCCGTGAGCCCCGACAGGCCTTGCCCGGACGTCTTGGATGTTCTCTTCCGGGGGTGGCTCCGCCCTCGCCGTGCTTGCTTGCCTGACAAGGGAGGATTTTCTCCTGGTGGTATCTTACTTCTCCAGATTGACCTTGGTACTCTTTATCTGCAGGTTGGTCCCTTGAAGATCTTGGTCTCTTGTACTCTGGCATGGCCTAGTTCCATAGTCTTTTTGTCGTGCCTATGCATGGTCTGGGCAACAGACCTATGTTGGATTACGGGTTCCGCAAACCCTTCAGATGTTCGAACTCTGGGGTGCATGCGGAGATCTCAACCTACCCAGCCTGCCTACTCATGATCCTCCTAAGCCTAGTGCGACAAGCTCGAAGAGACAAAGAGACATAGCAATTTATCCTGGTTCGGTCCACCTTGCGGTGTAATACCCTACTCCAATGTTTTTTGGTGGATTGCCTTGGAGGGCTGACGATGAATTATTATAGTGGATGAACTGGCCTCAGGAGGTGAGGTGTTCTTGGGCTCGATAGAGCTGAGGGGATGTGAACAGATCCGATCCCCCTCTATGGTGGTGGCTAAGTCCTATTTATAGTGGCCTTGGTCCTCTTCCCAAATGCTGGCGGGAAGGGATCCCACAACGGTCGGATTTGAAACGGGACAAGTAGGACAGCTTATCCTGACAAGAGTAGTGTTCGCCTGCGAAAAGCCTCTAGTCATGATGCTGCGGTGGGCTCAGCGATAACCTCCGTCCTGCCATCCTCGCGGTCTTGGTCTTGTTGCACCAGAATGGAAACCTTTGGCTGATTCCTCGGGACTCAGTGCCTGCGGCCTGCCTCCTTTGCACCAAAGAGGAAACCTGCGCTCTGCGCCCGCCTGGCACCCGCCTGGCCCTGGTCGTCATGGCTCACGTCAGCAGAGCCTCGTGATGTATACCTTGCATAGAACTGTCCTTCCCTCGGGAGCCAGCCTGAAGAGGTCAATCCCCTCGGGGGTCTTGGCATCGTCCGCCTCGTGAGGCTTGGCCCCTCGCGAGGGTCTTGAGTTGTTGATGCTGAAGCTGGGCCGTACCAGGCCGTCAATGGAGCCAGGCAGTATGCCACAGGCAGGCAGGGCTAGATACCCCCATATCCAGAACCCCGACAGTAGCCCCCAGGCCCAAGGCGCACTCAGACTTTGCTTCCAGGCAAAGCCAAAGGTCAAGTGCGGAGCGCCGCGGGCCCTAACCGCGTGCGGCCTTGATGACGCGTGGTGATTGATGGGACGTAGGCAACTCCACTTCCCCATGCTGCCTCGCCAACTGTTCGACTTGACAAAATGATTCGGCATGCAGAGGATCATTATGGCACGAGGTCGTGGAGGCCGGCGGTTGGCCTCCCTTGACTATAAATGTGAGGGAGGGGCAGAGCCCATCGCCCATCTCTCCTTCATCTTGCTTTGGCCTGCTTCTTCTCTTTTTCAGCGCCCGAGAAGGGAATGGCTTGCAAGGAGGGGACAGCATCTCCACCTCCCAAGAGAGGCCGCGGCCGTCCCCACAAGCATCACGTGGCTCCTGCGGCGGCCACTAGGCGGCGCGGGCGCGCACCCCCTAGAGCCGGCGTTTCTCTCGGTGCCCGCGATGGCACCTCTTCTCGCGGCGGGGGCCACCGGCTACGCAGCAGCCCCCATGACGAAGGGAGGCGCGCCGTGATCATGTGCCCGCCTCGGCCGCGCTTCTCCTTGATGGACGTGCTCCCTGAATTCGTGGTGTGGTCGGAGAGCCCGGCTGGCATCTCTCTCCGACTTCCGCATTTCTTCTCCGGCGAGCTTCCTTCTTCGGGGCTTGATGGTCTCTGGCTGCAAGCTGACGAGTGCTGCAGCAGGGCTTCGTGGGTCGGGGCCGAGGTCGCCGCCTCTGGCAGCGTGGTACTGACCCGCGGCTGGCCGATGTTTGCCCGAGCGCGAGGCCTGGGCGGAAGGTGCACCCTTCATTTCAAGTACAACGGCCTGGCAACCCTCTATGTGAGGGTGTTCAGGGAGGACGGCCTGCACATGGGGTGCTGCCCGGAGGATAGCACCAACGACGAAGGTGGCGAATGTGAGCTTGGTCTTGGCGGCACACGCTCCTCCTCCCGTGATGGCAGCTCTTCCTCGGATGAGAGCTCGAGCAATGGTGGCTACGACCGGCCCCCACGCCGCCATGCTCGGGTCGAGGACGTCGGTTGTTCGTCCCGCTGCGGCACTCCAGTGAAGCTGGAGAGGAGCCCGGCTTGAGGCTGGGGGATGAAGAACATGGACTCAAGACCGGCCGCAGCCCCAGGTCGCCTACGGGAGAACTGGTGGAGCGCCGGGCCACCTTGAGGCGCTGCTTGAGGATGCAGCCCTGGTGCCGGGTTCGTACGCTTTCGGGCCCTCTTTGTTTAACCTTTCCTTTCTCCTATAATTCGAAAAAAAGAAGGTGTACCATGCGGGGGCATGTAATGACTATGGTAGTTATGCCTTTTATGCTATGCTTGCTACCTTTATGCCGTGCTGCAACGTTTGCGATCTGGGTAAGCTAGAATAGGAAAACTAAGCTTGGTATGTGCGTAGTAGTTTTCCGCCTCGGGAAGACCTGGCCTTAGGTACTCGACGGGACCCTCGTTCCCGGGGAGCGGAAGGTTGCAGACCTCAGGAGACGCCTGAAGGTCTCAGGAGCCACGGCGGAGCCGCTGCAGGGCTGTCTTCAAAGGAAGAGAAAAACTGACGAGCGCCTCACTCCTACTTATGCGAGCCCCCTGTCACAGATTATCTCCGACTTAATGCACCGCATCGCGCTGCCCAGGGGGCACGGATATGGGGGGTGCTGATGCCCGTGAGCTTGATCGAGGGCTCCTTGCAAGGATGAGGCTGAAGTGCCAGGGGAAGCGGGGTTCCGCGTGGGTGCGCGCTCGAGGGCAGGCCCGAGGTGCACACACCTGCCTAGCCCCATGCGCGAGGCGCCCGAGAGGAATTGACGGGAAACTGCCTCCCCTCTCCTGCCTCCATGCCAAAAACATCTCAGGAGAAGAAAATAACTCGAGAGACCAAGGTTCGAAAATACCAAATCCATTGAAAGGTCAATAAAACTTCAACCAACTTTGGAAAGCAAATGAATAGCCGCGTCCGGCACCTAATCTAGTCTTCTCACTAGCACAAAGCTAAGTGTTGCCACTAAGATGTGGGAGGGAGCCCCCATGAGGCCCCAGGGCGACTCTATGGAGACTCCGGGGCGTGTACAGCCCCACTCATTATTATGTGAGAGTGTCATGAGCGGAGATATTCACAGGCCAGAGCCTTTCTTCACAGGCCGGAGCCTTTCTTCAGGGGTAGAACTTCTAGAGGTGCTGTATGTTCCAGGCATTCTGTATGGGGACCCCGTCCTATGTCTCTAGGCGCGCGGCGCCAGGACTAGAGACACGGGCAATCCTAAACGGGCCCTCCCACATGGGTGAGAGCTTCTGCAGCCCCTTCCTGGAGAGCACCCGCCTCAGGACGAGGTCCCCCACCTCTAACGTCCTGGAGCGGATGCTGCGGCAGTGGTACCGCCGCAGCGCCTGCTGGTACCTCGCCGCTCGGAGTGAGGCTTGACGGGGGTGTTCCTCCCCCAGCCCGAGATCCATCCCCCACGTGGCTTCCTGGAGGGCCTCATCGAACGCCAAAACCCGCATGGAGCAATCCTTGACCTCGTGAGGGAGAACCGCTTTTGCTCCGTAGACGAGGAAGAACACTGTTTCTCCTGTTGGCTTGGTTGCGGTTGTGCGGATGGACCACAACACAGGCTATAGCTCATTGAGCCTGCCCCTACCGCAGGCCTCGACCTTCTTCTTGAAGGTCCTTGTCTTGAGGCCCCTCAGGACTTTTGCATTGGCCCGCTCGGCCTGGTCGTTGCTCCATGGGTGTGCCACTGAGGCGTAGGATACCTGCGTTCCAAGGTTAGCACAATATGTTTTGAAAAGGTTGCTGGTGAACTTCGAGCCGTTGTCGGTGATGATGCAGTTTGGGACCCCAAACCGACTCACGATTCCCTTGATGAATTTGATGGTCGATCCAGTTGGGATGGTGCGTACGGCTTCTACCTCCTCCCGCTTGGTGAACTTGTCGATGGCGATGTAGAGGTACCGGTAGCCCCTGGCGCTCGAGGGAATGACCCCAAGATGTCCAGCCCCCAGACCGCAAACGGCCATGTGAGCGGGATTGTCTGGAGGCACTGTGCAGGCTAGTGGATTTCCTTAGCGTGGAACTGGCATGCTTCGCAGGAGCGCACCAGCTCTGCGGCGTCATTGAGTGCGGTGGGCCAGTGGAAGCCATTGCAGAACGCCTTGCCCACCAGAGTACGTGATGAGGAATGATGTCCGCAGTGCCCACCATGTATGTCCGCTGGCAGCTCAAGCCCCTATTTCCTGGAGATGCACCGCAACGAAACATCATTGGGCCTCTTGTGATACAACTCACCATCCTGGATGCAGTACGCGGTGGCTTGACGTGCCACACGCTCGGCGTCCTCTTCCTCTCTGGCAGGGTCCCTTGAAGCAGGTACGCCTTAAACTCTTCGGTCCAGCACCCCTCCTGAGGCTTGAGCGCAAGCAGCAAGCAGGCCCCCTATGGGTGGCCACAAGCTGGGGGGCCGTCTCAGGTGCCTGAGGCAAGTCCTCCTGAGGCGATGCTGGAGTCGTGGTGGGGGGAGCCGCAGACGTCTTGAAGAGTAGCTCCTCAAACACCCCCGGCACCTAAGGGAGCCTGCGGGAGGCTCTCTTGGCGATGTCATCCACATCCTTGTTAGCTCCGTGTGGCACGTGTTGCAGCTCCACGCCCATGAACCGCTTCTCCATCCTGCGCACCTCTTATACGTACGCCTCCATGTGCTCGTCCTTGGGCGTGTACTCCTTGTTGGAAAAGTTGACTACGAGCTGAGAGTCGCCCTTGAAGGTGAGGCGCTTCAGACCTAACGCTGCCGCAGCCCTGAGTCCGGGGAGTAAGCCTTCAAACTCCGCAATGTTGTTGGAGACCTTCTCGCCCTACTGGAAGAAGAGCTGCACCGCATAGTAGAGCTTGTCCTTGGTGGATGAGATGAGGATGGCCCCTGCTCCCGCGCCTTGTCGCGCGAATGCCCCGTCAAAGTACATGATCCATCTGTCTGGTTCCTCGTCTCCTGGCGAGAGGGAGTGGCCCTCGCTTACTCTGCGGTCGGGAGTGTCAGTCCACTCGGCCACGAAGTCCGCGAGGGCCACACCCTTGATAACCCTGGTGGTGCTAAACTCGAGGTGGAAAGCATGAACCTCGATGTTCCATTCAGCAACTCGCCCGGCAGCGTTCGGGCTCCGGAGCACCCTCTCCAGCGGGTACGCCGAAACAACCTTGATGGGGTGGCCCTGAAGGTAGTGGCACAGTTTTCGGGAGGCGACCAAGAGCGCGAGAAAGAGCTTCTGGGCATGGGGTAGCACGCACGTGCCTCCCTCAGTACCATGATGACGAAGTAGACAGGGTTCTCGACGAGGGAGGAGGCATTAGTGGAGTCTTGTTCTTCATGAGGGCACGGGTCTTCTGTGGCTTCGTGAGGCCCGTCCTTAGGAGCCCCCATGGATGTGGGGTCGATCGTGGCCTCAGGAGCAATGTCGACCTTTGGGTCGGCCGAGCCCCTAGGCGCATTGTCCTGAGGGTGCTGCGCCTTGATCGATGGTTGTGCATCATGCCAGGATTTCTTGGACGGCGCTCCTTCTTTAGTGCTACCAGGGAAGCGATGGCCGAGTGAGGGGTGGCTGCTAGATAGAGCACCCAGGGCTCAAGGGTGCGAGGGGCAACCATCACTGGCGGGCTGGTCAGATATCTCTTGAGATCTTGAAAGGCCGCGTCTGCCTCCGGGGACCACTCAAACGGTTCCTTCCTCTTCATCAGCTTGAAGAATGGGAGGTCTGTGACGCCCCGAGACCGGCGCTCCAGATGCCTTCCTTGTATTCCGAGATTCGTCGTGCGATTTGTTTTATTCCTTGCATTCATCATTGCATCTTTTACATTGCATCATGTCATCTTGCACCCCTTTTTAAAACTCAACTAAATAAACTGTATGGATCTTTGGTCCATTTAAATCGAGGGATATTCACAATGGTGATTTCTCTTTAGAACATTTACTCCCAATATTGTTAGGGAGCTATAATAAATATTCCATTAACTGGAGATCACCCATAACACATTTGCATTATTCTTCAACTCTTTTTTATCTGACTCAACTTTCTATCCTTCCTTTTAGACCTTTGAGTAAAGTTGAGTTGCAATTTTACTTCTCCATAAATGTTCCAAATCTGCCCATAAATCACATCTGGTGTGTAGGGTCACCCCCTATAATTTCAACCCATATGGAGTTCATTCTAATGGGTTTCAAAATTCAAACATGTCGAGTTAAAATTCAAACATCTGGATTTTACTTCCTCTAAAAATCCTCGGGCCATTTTTATTAAATTCCTCATATTTTTGTGAGCCTAAGGAAATGCCCTCCTAGCCTTTATCTTCTTCCTTTTTTCCCTGCTAGAGAGAGAGAGATGATAGCCCAGCCCAGCAGCCCAATCGTACTACCCCGACCCATTTGGCCCAAGGCCATCTAATCCCTATAACCCTAGCCCGATCCCCTCTATTCACTCTCTTCCTGCCCTGCAACTCCTCCATCTCGATCCCCTCATCCTCCTCCTAGCGCCGACGCCAAGGCATCTCGCCCGACCCTGCGCCACCTCGTCCCACCGCCACTCGCACACCCGCATCACGCCCGATCCCCTCGCTCCACCTCCTCCACTGACCGCGCCGAGCAGAGGGGCTCGCGCCCGAGCTCCCTACTTCCTCCTTCCATGGCGCCGACCACCTATGCAAGCCATCGGCGGCGGCCTCGCCACTGCAGCTCGGCAGCAAGTCCAACTGCCGCCGCCCCATTCCCTCTCGTCGGACCGCGCCTCCCTGTCGGCTTGGATTCACGATGCCGCCTCCTCCTCGTCCTCACGTCTGGCCTGCTACCTCACCTCCCCAACCCGAGCTGACCCGAATCCGGCCATCTTCGATGCCTTGGGTCGCTGGCCATGGACGCCTTTGCTCCATCTCCAGACGGCTGCTTCTCTATGGGCCTCTGTTCGTCGTCGTTGTCACCATGAGCCCGGTGACCGCTTCCTGCCGCTGACCACCACCATCGCCTCCTTGATGCTGCCCGAGCCCCAAATCCGTCGGCCTGCCTCCGCTTCGAACTGGAAGGAACAGGACCCCAACGACCTCCCATGACCAGTTTCATCAAGTTCGACGCCTGCGCCCATCGTCTGTTGCATCTCCATCAGCCTCCTCCTCGTGATATGGAGCTCCTGCCTGAGCCGTCCCCCTCCTGCCAACTCTGCTGCCACCACTGCTGCTTTGACCTCCCCTAGTTCAGCTCATTTTGAACGAACAGCAGCCCGATGGCTTCTCTATTCCATGTGCCTTCTGCACGCCAAGGCCCGGTGCACCCCTTGATTCGCCAAGTAACACGACACCCACATTCGCCTGCAGAATGCGTACCACTACGCCGAAGACCTTGGACACACCAAGTTCCACTAATTGATGTACCACTACCGTCACAAGAACCGAGACCGGCAAGTTCGAAGACCGCCAAGTACACCTTCGGTTCACCAAGTACCGCACCGGACATCTACGACCCATGTACAACTACCGTCGCCAAGACTGGACCGACAAGTACCCCAAAAACATGTGTACCACTATCGTCGACCCTCGAAGACTCCATGGACGTCAAGTTCCTCATCGTGACCCCGAACATCTACGAAACGTGAACCACTACTTCCACTACCGTCGCCGTGTACCACTACTTCCACTACCCTCGCGAGAATGACTACTTCCACTACGGTCCGTGTACAACTACTTCCTTTGACGAACTCGTCCCGCCCGAAAATGCACGCTTCAAAGGTATAATCCCGAGAAGATCACCCGTGGACCGAATGCATGTGTTGTATGAGATGCTCGTGTTTGCACTGTGATCGACTTGTCGTTTGCAATGCCCCTCTTTTTCCATGTCGTTGTCTCATTGGAACCCGGTAACCGGGAGCACCTGACCATCTCTAGCATGTTTCGCACATCCACATCTTCATTTGCACCGGTCGCTCAACGAGTTATCGGAACCAGAATGTTGCCATGGCATCGTTTCCGTTTTCGTCGTTGTGGCACCCAAATCTTTCTGCCATGGCGACCAAATGTTCCTTATCATCTTCATGTCAACTTTTTCATAAAAATTGCATAAAAACTTGTTTATGTCATCCGCATCATGATAACAAGATTTAAATGCTTAAAATTGTTGTTTGTAATAAATTGCTAAATAACACATGGGTATTTTCCAAAATTGTTGGTTGTTATTTCCAGCCTCATTTAAACTTGCCTAAATAGTTAGTTTACTTATGTTTCACCTCTTGCTATGTTTAACAACATTTAATATTGTTGTGTACCTAAACGAGAGCGAACTAAATAACTCGAATGTGGTGTTTCATCAATATGGAACTCATTGCATATTGAGCTCCACTTAACTTGTAGTATTGTTTGTAGCACTTTGCTATTCCATGCCTCATTAACCGGACATGCATCATACTTGATTGGGCATCATGCCATGTTGATGTGATGGTTGTTTACCATGTTGTTTTCTTCTTTCCGGTTTGCTTCTCTCGTTAGCTTCGGTTTCATTCCAGAGTTGAGAGGATTCGTTCGACTACTTCTGTTTGTCTTCTTCATGGACTCGTTCTTCTTCCTTGCGGGATCTCAGGCAAGATGATCATTACCCTTGATATCACTTCTATCTTTGCTTGCTAGTTGCTTCGTTCTATCGCTATGCTGCGCTACCTATCACTTGTTTAACATGTATCCCATATTGACATGTCCAACCTCTAACCAACCTTCCTAGCAAACCGTTGTTTGGCTAAGCTACCGCTTTTGCTCAGCCCTTCTTATAGCGTTGCTAGTTGCAGGTGAAGCTGAAGATTGCTCAATGTTGGAACATGATTATGTTGGGATATCACAATATCTCTTATTTTCATTAATGCATCTATATATTTGGTAAAGGGTGGAAGGCTCGGCCTTATGCCTGGTGTTTTGTTCCACTCTTGCCGCCTTAGTTTCCGTCATACCGGTGTTATGTTCCTTTGATTATGCGTTCCTTACGTGGTCGGGTTTATGGGAACCCCTTGAAAGTTCGCTTTAAAACTCCTCCAGCAAGGCCCAACATTAGTTTTCCATTTTCCTAACAACCTATAACCCTCCCTTGGGGTCTGTAGCCCCGAGGGTCATCTTTATTTTGACCCCCCCCCCCCCCCCGGGACAGTGCTCCTCTGAGTGTTGGTATGAACTAGAGCCACTTGCAGCGCCACCTAGGGGAAACTTGAGGGCTGGTTTTAGCTGTACATATTGTTCATCCTGTGTGCCCTGAGAACGAGATATGTACAGCTCCTATCGGGATTTGTCGGCACATCCGGGCGGTCTTGCTGGTCTTGTTTTACCATTGTCAAAATGTCTTGTAACCGGGATTCCGAGACCGATCGGGTCTTTCCGGGAGAAGGAATATCCTTCGCTGATCGTGAGAGCTTGTGACGGGCTAAGTTGGGACACCCCTACAGGGTTTAAACTTTTGAGAGCCGTGCTCGTGGTTATGTGGCAGATGGGAATTTGTTAATATCCGGTTATAGAGAACTTGACACTTGACTTAATTAAAATGCATCAACCGCGTGTGTAGCCGTGATGGTTTCTTTTCGGTGGAGTCCGGGAAGTGAACATGGTTTGGGTTATGATTGAATGTAAGTAGTTTCAGGATCACTTCTTGATCACTTCTAGCTTAACGACCATTGCGTAGCTTATCATATTACTCTTATTTGCGTATGTTAGCCACCATTTTTGCTTAGCTCTTGCTGCAACTCCACCTCATTACCACATCCTACCCATAAGCTTAAATAGTCTTGATCTCACGGTTTGAGATTGCTGAGTCCTCGTGACTCACAAGATACTACAAATAGTTGCAGGTCCCGATGATACCATTGCAGGTGATGCAACCGAGCTCAGATGGGAGTTCGACGAGGTCCTTGGTCGTTACTACGTGTCTATTCCTGATGATCAATAGTGGAGCCCAGTTGGGACGATCGGGGATCAAGCATTTGGGGTTGTCTTCTTTTTTTTTTTGGATTCGTCCGTAGTCGGACTATGCATGTACTCTAAATGATGTATGATTTATTTAAGTCCTTGTGTGAAGTGGCGATTGTAAGCCAACTCTTTATCCCTTTCTTGTTCATTACGTGGGATTGTTTGAAGATGACCCTTCTTGCGACAAAACCACAATGCGGTTATGTGTCGGTGTACTAAATTAGGGCACTCCTTTGTACCTCTTACTTGTGCGCGGGTAGTCAGAGCCATGGGCCGACGCCACACTTAGCAGGGCGGAGACAGGAAATCAGATCCACAAACACAGAAACAATCAGCACAACGCCCAAGACTGAGACCATAGAGAGCAGATGGACGAAGCAAGTTTCCCCGGCAAGAACCTTGCCGGGGCAGCCTCAGCAGCCCCGGCAAGCCCCTTGCCAGGGCAGCTCGCCCACACCAGCGGAGTGAGCCACCCACGAACCCACGGTCTCCAACACCATCAACCATGTTGGGCCAGGGCTCGGGAGGCACCTCCATGGTGGCATGCAGATCTTTGTGAAGACAAAGAATATTCAAGATCATATGAGGATTGGAAGGCAACGATCCACGACAATATTCTTGCCAAGGAAACCCACAAGACCCCCGGCAAGATCCTTGTTGGGGACGACAGCGCGCCACGACAAGACCCTTGCCGGACCACCCGGCAAGGCCCTTGCCAAGGGCGTTAGCAGGGCCACTGCCAGGCCCACACCAACTAAGTCTCCACCACCGTTCACATGCAGCTGCTAGCCCAACCAGCTGGGCAGGCACCTGCGTGGCAACATGTTGCTTCCTGGCCAACTCAGCACATGCCTGCGTGGCGGCATGCAGATCTTCGTGATGGCTCCACCACCGCGCCAGCTCAGCTGCTTGCCTACCTACATGGCGCCGCATGCATCGCTCGCCAGGGCGCGTGTCGAAGCGAGGAGGAGCGGCGACGGAAGGGACGGGCCTCGCTTCCGTCCCCGATAAAGCAAGAGGACACCTAAGCTACGCATTAAATGCGTCTTGCCCTGTAATACAAGCGATAAGCTAATGGCGCTGTAGGCCTTTCCACCTCCTGTGTGCCACTATGGCAGCCCCTTTTGACTATCAAAGGAGGCCCATGGGGTACTGGAGAGGGATTTGGCTCTTTTCAACCACGCAGCCACCATAGCTAGTTCAAGAGCTCAAGAACACTCACTACATCCACCAAATCAGTACTAGGGTTTTACGCATCCTCGTAGCCCAAACCTGGGTAAATGATACTTGTGCAGATTGCTAATCCTGTTCTTCTTACAACCCCGCGCCCCATAACCGTAGAAGGGATCCTCGTGATCCCATAAGTGTCGTTTCCCACCCACATTATGCCTCTAAGTCGTGCCTTGACACGTGGGAGATATAGCCGCATCATGGGTGTTACAAGTTGGTAATCCGAGCCATGCCGGACTTAGGAGCCCCCTGCTTGATCAAATCGCTGACGTTGTTGAGTCTAGAGCAAATACGTTTTGAGTCTTAGGATTATATATATCGGAGAGTAGGATTCTTTTTACTCCTCAGTCCCTTCGTTGCTCTGGTGAGGCTTCCTAACGCAGATGTTTTGACATTCCTCTCCTCAAATTTCACTAAAAAAAATTTAGGATCACGTGGGTATCTTGGGATCGTTCCGATATTCTTGTGACGAGAACATTGTTCTTGGTGCCTCCTGACATTTAGGGGTTGTGGCAGTGTCCCGAGGAGTTGAGCTCCGATGTGTTGTGGTCACAATTTCGTCGTTGCAGTTCTGGAATACCTGACTTTCGCCGACATCGAAAATCTCTTTTGTGCAGCTAGTGGTAAGATAACCTCGACGCTACCCAGTACTAGGGCAGGAGTTCGGGCGTATTGCCATATCTCATGTAACGGATGCTTTTCGAAGGTTGAGGTACACGATTTCTAAAGGTTTCTTGGTTATGTGTTGATGGATGGATACAGCTTGGATGTAGGTATTGTTAGTTTTGGGTGAGATATATATTGCTTCCGCTGTATCCCCAACACCAGATTGCATAACCAGAAAGTTTCGGGAGTTTTATAGGTGGGAATTCAAGTAGCTCTAGTTTTTGTTTTCTTTCCGACAGATGCATGATATGAGATTGGGGTTCGACGTCTAGTGGTCCGCCTATCCACGGGCATATTTACAGTGGTCTCGTTGTGTCTTAAGGAGTCCTAGGCTATGCTGACTTGGGGACGCTTCGTATGTCATGTGCACTGCCTTGTACATGATGGTGTTGTACGATTGAGCCCGTGTGGGCCCCACCATGAAAACTTAGGACGAAATCTCTATCATCTGTTTGTTTCCGTCTTATACTGCAATCCAAATCCTTTGTTTTGTTTTATTTGTGGTATTCGAGTTTCTTCGAAGTCAAATGTTGAATCCATACCTTTCCTAGACGGTGTTCTCATATTTATATGGGAGTGCTAATTCTTATTGATCATTGAGGTTGTCATGTCAATTCTTTTCGACCAGTGTGCTTGAGGGAGTCCAGGATTAAGGGGTCCTCGGACAGCCGGACTATATACTTTGGCCGGACTATTGGACTATGAAGATACAAGATTGAAGACTTCGTCAAGTGACCGGATGGGACTCTCCTTTGTGTGGAAAGCAAGCTTAGCAATTCGGATATGTAGATCTCCTTCTCTGTAACCGACTCTGTGTAATCCTAGCCCCCTCCGATGTCTATATAAGCCAGAGGGTTTAGTCCGTAGGACAAGAACAATCATAATCATAGGCTAGCTTCTAGGGTTTAGCCTCCATGATCTTGTGGTAGATCGACTCTTCTAATACTCATATCATCAAGATCAATCAAGAAGGAAGTAGGGTATTACCTCTATCGAGAGGGCCCGAACCTGGGTAAACATCGTGTCCCCCGCCTCCTGTTACCATTAGCCTTAGACACACAATTCGGGACCCCCTACCCGAGATCCGCCGGTTTTGACACCGACCTTTGTGCTTTCATTAAGAGTTCCACTGTGTCGTCACGAAAAGGCTTGATGGCTCCTTCAATCATCTTCAACGACGCGGTCCAGGGGGAGGTTTTCCTCCCCGGATAGGTCTTCGTACTCGGCGGCTTCGTACTGCGGGCCAATTCGCTTGGCCATCTGGAGCAGATCGATAGCTACACCCCTGGCCACCATGTCAGGTTTGGAAGCTTGAACTATACTGCCGACATCCACGGAGACTTGATCTTCGACGGATTCGAGCCCATGTCAGGTGCGCCGAGCAGTCACGAAGAGCATGACTTAGATCTTCCATGGGACAACGGTCGGGAGATCGCGCCTGCGGCGGCCCCGGGAATCAATCCGGAGCAGATCGCGCCATCCGAGGACAGGTGGATGGACCCCTCCACGGAGGTCGCACACTCATCGGCGTTGGAGCTGAACACTGACCCCATCTCCTATGAGGCCGGTGTCATCGGACCCTCGGACTCGTCTAAGTTTCAAGTGGATCCGATCATTTCAACATTTGCAAGATCAATTCTAAGTTTTCTCAATGGTATCCATTCCATCCGCCCCAAGTTGCCTTTGTTTTTCCCGCCATCCTACCCTTTTCTTCAAGGACTTAGATTTCTTAATCGGGTATCCATTTTATTGATGGGAAGTCCCTCCATTCTTTTCCATCAATGTTCTTTTCCGGTATATTTAATTCAACCTTTCAGTGTTGATCATATTCTTTTCCTTGTGTCAAATGCTTTCTCATGCTGATGCACCTCTTAATATTTCACTTCTCGCTATTCATTTGTCCTGGAGTGCTCAAGATATCTCAGAAGATTCGTATTTTCCATTCTTAATCTGTTCAAGCTATTTGGAGATTATTATCTCATTCAAGTCATTTAATTCAACCGATGCAATCTCTATTCAAAATTGTTCAACAGTGTTTTCTTTTGAGTGGGCCCTAACCCACAGGTATTTTCCCAGGATCTTACCTGGCTCTTCTAATTTTCCCGGAGCCATTCCCAAATTCTTTTCGAAGTTTGAAGTAAGAACGAATTTCATCTGTCAGATGTTCTCCAAGGTCGCTTCCAAATTCTTTCCATCTTTGGCTCGACCTTTCCTCTTTTAATCCTTCTGGAGTGTCTCAAGAATTCATGGTGATTTTCTCGTCGTCATTCTTGAATTTTGAAGACTGAAGAAGGATTTCTCTTAAATCTTGCTCCATTCTCTTGAAGATTCATGGTTGTACCTTGATGCCATCCTCTCATAATTCTTTTTGATTGTGAGAATTCTTTTCACCCATCCAAAGCAATTCAGGAGTCTTTTCAGTTTGATTCTCCGGGCCCATCATCTCTGAATTATTCATTCTTAGATTTTACCTCTCGTTCTCCATATTCTACCGGTGCACCATTCAAATATTCTCTAGTCAGCTCGTGATCTCTTCGTTCTCTGGTATTTAAATTCCTTCAAGTATCTTTGTTTATTCTCCAATTCTTCCCGGTGAATTGTTCCTTTGCTACTTTCATTTTCAATTCTTACAGTGGTTCATTCAAGATTTCACTTCCTTCGTTATCATATCAATCCATTCGTTGTTTCCAAATCCCACCGGTGTTTCTATCAATAACTTCTCAAGTTTGCACTATATCTCTCATAATCCTTTCAATGAGAATAAGTGGCATGCCAAATCCATTGCTTGTCATCAATTTAAGTTGATAAAAGGTAAGCATGACGTAATTCTTATTCTTGTTTCATCAAGAGGATTTAATTCCTTCTATCCGAAGTTCATTCATGACATCAATCTTGGTTCTAAGTTGTTCATCTTTTCCTTTCCGGAGTTCTATGTTTTGTCAGTTATCTCGTCACGAAGCTCCATCTAAATCATTGCAAGGCTCCAATCTTATTCTTCAACTTTCTTTTCTATTATCTTTTTTTCGGAGATCTTCCATGAGGTTCTTCATGGTGGTTCATCAAGGATTTAATTCATCCTCAAAGTGTTCTTCAAGATTCTTGTTGGAGGAGTTCAAGCATTCTTCATCTTGCATTCCAAAGTGCAGTTCTTTCTACCTTATCTTTTGAGGTGGTGTTATATCATTCTTTACAATTTCAATTCATGTTTTGTGATTCACAGGTTGCCAAGAATGAGGTATTTTAAACCCATCACTTTCTTCCTTGGAGTTATCTTGGTATAGGTTTCACCTAAAGCCTTCCATTGGGAATGTTGCTAATTGTGGTGCTTATCAACGATCCAGGTTTCCTCCTATCCTCTGGATGAAAGAAGTTTTCATCTCTTTGGTGTTCTCAATCAATTTAATTGATTCCGTTAGTGGCTGGTCTTTACCTCATAATTTTGGGATGTTTTCCATAAGACCATCGGAAATCATATGTTTAGTTGTCGATTCTTTTGACAACTTTGCCCTAGCTTTCTGCATAAGCCTGCTCTTTCCAGTTCCTTGCGGCAGAAGTTCACCTCAAATTGTTGAGATGTTTTTCATAAGCCCACTACAAGATTTTTCGTTTCGTTGTTGGTTTTTCCAACAACTCCGCTTTAACCTTCTCGGAAGGGTGCTTTCCAAGCTCATTTGTGGCAGAAGTTGACATTTTCTTCTCCATTCTGTTATTCCAATGATCTATCTTCTATTCTTTCTTCTGGAGGCATTGTGATATTGCTCTATTCACTCATCATCTCGAATTGTGAGGATCGTGTTCTTTTCGTGCTTATCCATTTAACCAGGGTGTCGTGTCCTCTTTTCAAGTTCTTTTCATCTTATCATGTCTTGCATCTCTTTTCAATCGGAGTGCTGTCCGAATTTTATTTTCCTTGTTCCTTGTTTATCTCGTTTCAACCAGAGTGGTTTCTATTCCTTCTTGTCCTTTGTGCTCGTCATTCATAGCTTTGCAACCTCCAGGGTTCACATGATGTTCCTTTTTCCTCTCATGTAACAGAGTGTTTTCAACTCCATTCATCTCCTGTGTATTCTTTCCTTGAAATTGTTTAAAACATCTCAAGGCTCGTGGTTTCACTCTTTTGTCAAGAAGCAACTTTGTTTTACCTCTTCCTTTTCTGCTTATCTCCGGTGCCTTCCCTAGGATCTCGGGTCGAGATCCTCTGTTAGTGTGGGAGAGTTGTGATGCCCCGAGACTGGCGCTCCAGATGCCTTCCTTGTATTCCGAGATTTGTCGTGCGATTTGTTTTGTTCATGGCATTCATCATTGCATCTTTTACATTGCATCATGTCATCTTGCACCCCTTTTTAAAACTCAACTAAATAAATCGTATGGATCTTTGGTCCATTTAAATCGAGGGGTATTCACAATGGTGATTTCTCTTTAAACATATACTCCCAATATTGTTAGAGAGCTATAATAAATATTCCACTAACTGGAGGTCACCCATAACACATTTGCATTATTCTTCAACTCTTTTTTATCCAACTCAACTTTCTACCCATCCTTTTTGACCTTTTAGTAAAATTGAGTTGCAATTTTACTTCTCCATAAATGTTCCAAATCGGCCAATAAATCACATCTGGTGTGTAGGGTCACTCCCTATAATTTCAACCCATTTGGAGTTCATTCGAATGGGTTTCAAAATTAAAACATGTCGAGTTAAAATCAACATGTGTGGATTTTACTTCCTCTAAAAATCCTCGGGCCATTTTTATTAAATTCCTCATATTTCTGTCAGCCTAAGGAAATGCCCTCCTAGCCTTTCTCCAATCGTACTGCCCCGGCCCATTTGGCCCAAGGCCCATCTAATCCCTATAACCCTAGCCCGATCCCCTCTGTTCACTCTCTTCCTCCCCTGCAGCTCCTCCTCCATCTCGCTCCCCTCATCCTCCTTCTAGCGCTGCCGCCAGGGCATCTCGCCCGACCCTACGCCACCTCGTCCTGCAGCCACTCACACACCCGCATCGCGCCGGATCCCCTCGCACCCGCATCCGCGCGCCTCCAGCGCCCGACCCGCCGTCCGCCTCCTCCATTGACCACGCCGAGCAAATGAGCTCGCGCCTGAGCTCCCTGCTTCCTCCCTCCATGGCGCCGACCGCCTATGCAAGACATTGTCGGCGGCCTCGCCACTGAATCTCTGCAGCAAGTCCGACGGCCGCCGCCCTGTTCCCTCTCGTCAGACCATGCCTCCCAGTCGCCTTGGATTCACGTTGCCGACTCCGCCTCATCCTCATGTCTGGCCTGCTACCTCTCCACCCCAACCCGAGCTGGCCCTGATCCGGCCATCTTCGACGCCTTGGGTCGCTAGCCATGGACACCTCTGCTCCATCGCCAGATCACTGCTTCTCCGCTCGCCTCTGTTCGTCGTCGTTGTCACCACGAGGCCGGTGACTGCTTCCTGCCGCTGACCACCACCATCGCCTCCATGCTATTACCCGAGCCCCAAGTCCGTCGGCATGCCTCCGCTTTGAACCGGAAGGAACGGGACTACGGCGACCTCCCGCGACCGGTTTCAGCAAGTTCAACGCCTGCGCCCATCGTCTGTTGCATCTCGGTCGGCCTCCTCCTCGTGCTATGGAGCTCCTTCCTGAGCCGTCCCCCTTCAGCCAACTCTGCTGCCACCGCTACTGCTTTGACCTCCCCTGGTTCAGCTTGTTTTGAATGAACAGCAGCACGATGGCTTCTCTGTTCCAAGTTCCTTCTGCACGCCAAGCCCCGGTGCACCCCTCGAATCGCCAAGTACCACGACACCCACGTTCGCCTGCAGAATGCGTACCACTACGCCGAAGACCTTGTACACACCAAGTTCCACTACGAGATGTACCACTACCGTTGCAAGAACCGAGACCGGCAAGTCCGAAGACCGCCAAGTACACCTTCGGTTCACCAAGTACCGCACAGGACATCTACGACCGGTGTACAACTACCGTCGCCAAGTACCCCAACAACATGTGTACCACTACCGTCGACCCTCGAAGACTCCGTGGACGTCAAGTTCCTCGTCGTGACCCCAAACATCTACGAAACGTGAACCACTACTTCCACTACCTTCGCTGTGTACCACCACTTCCACTATCGTCGCGAGAACGACTACTTCCACTACGGCCCGTTTACCACTACTTCCTTCGACGAACTCGTCCCGCCCGAAAATGCACGCGTCAAAGGTAGAATCTCGAGAAGATCACCCGTGGACCGAATGCATGTGTTGTATGAGATGCTCGTGTTTGCACCGTGATCGAATTGTCGCTTGCGATGCCCCTCTTTTGCCATGCCATCGTCTCGTGGGAACCCGGTAACCGGGAGCACCCCACCATCTCTAGCATGTTCCACACATCCACATCTTCATTTGCACCGGTCGCTCAACGAGTTATCAGAACCGGAACGTTGCCATGGCATCGTTTCCGTTTTCATCGCCATGGCACCCAAATCTTTCTGCCATGGTGACCAAATGCTCCTTATCATCTTCATGTCAACCTTTTCGTAAAAATTGCATAAAAACTGGTTTATGTCATCCACATCATGATAACAACATTTAAATGCTTAAAATTGTTGTTGCAATAAATTGCTAAATAACACATGGGGATTTTTCGGAATTGTTGTTTGTTATTTCCGGCCTCATTTAAACTTGCCTAAATAGTTAGTTCACTTATGTTCCACCTCTTGCCATGTTTAACAACATTTAATATTATTGTGTACCTAAACTAGAGCGAACTAAATAACTCGAATGTGGTGTTTCGTCAATATACAACTCGTTGCATATTGAGCTCCACTTAACTTGTAGTATTGTTTGTTGCACTTTGCCATGCCATGCCTCATTAACCGGACATGCGTCATACTTGATTGTGCATCATGCCATGTTGATGTGATGGTTGTTTACCATGTTCTTTTCTTCTTTCCGGTTTGCTTCTCTCATTAGCTTCGGTTTCGTTCCGGAGTTGTGAGGATTCGTTCCACTACATCCGTTTGTCTTCTTCATGGACTCATTCTTCTTCCTTGCGGGATCTCAGGCAAGATGACCATTACCCTCGATATCACTTCTATCTTTGCTTGCTAGTTGCTTCATTCTATCACTATGCTGGGCTACCTATCATTTGTTTACCATGCCTCCCATATTGCCATGTCAAGCCTCTGACCCACCTTCCTAGCAAACCGTTGTTTGGCTAAGTTACCGCTTTTGCTCAGCCCCTCTTATAGCATTGCCAGTTGCAGGTGAAGTTGATGTTTGCTCCATGTTGGAACATGATTATGTTGGGATATCACAATATCTCTTATTTTAATTAATGCATCTATATATTTGGTAAAGGGTGGAAGCATCGGCCTTATGCCTGGTGTTTGTTCCACTCTTGCAGCCTTAGTTTCCATCATACCAGTGTTATGTTCCTTGATTTTGCGTTCCTTACGCGGTCGGGTTTACGGGAAACCCTTGACAGTTCGCTTTGAATAAAACTCCTCCAGCAAGACCCAACATTGATTTTCCATTTGCCTAATAACCTATAAACCTCCCTTGTGGTCTGCAGCTCCGAGGGTCATCTTTATTTTAACCCCCCAGGCTAGTGCTCCTCTGAGTGTTGGTCCGAACTAGAGCCAGTTGCAGCGCCACCTCGGGGAAACTTGAGGGCTGGTTTTAGCTGTACATAGTGTTCATCCGGTGTGCCCTGAGAACGAGATATGTGCAACTCCTATTGGGATTTGTTGGCACAGCCGGGCGGTCTTGCTGGTCTTGTTTTACCATTGTCGAAATGTCTTGTAACCGGGATTCCGAGACTGATCGGGTCTTTCTGGGTGAAGGAATATCCTTCGCTGATCGTGAGATCTTGTGACTGGCTAAGTTGGGACACCCTGTAGGGTTTAAACTTTCAAGAGTCGTGCCTGCGGTTATGTGGCAGATGGGAATTTGTTAATATCCGATTGTAGAGAACTTGACACTTGACTTAATCAGAATTCATCAACCGCGTGTGTAGCCGTGATGGTCTCTTTTCGGTGGAGTCCGGGAAGTGAACACGGTTTGGGTTATGATTGAACGTAAGTAGTTTCAGGATCACTTCTTGATCACTTCTAGCTTAACGACCATTGCGTAGCTTCTCATCTTACTCTTATTTGTGTATGTTAGCCACCATATTTGCTTAGCGCTTGCTGCAACCCCACCTCATTACCACATCCATCCATAAGCTTAAATAGTCTTGATCTCATGGGTTTTGAGATTGCTGAGCCCTCATGACTCACAAGATACTACAAAGAGTTGCAGGTTCCGATGATACAAGTGCAGGTGATGCAACCGAGCTCAGATGGGAGTTTGACAAGGTCCTTGGTCTTTACTACATATCTTTTCCTGATGATCAGTAGTGGATCCCTGTTGGGATGATCGGGGATCTAGCATTTGGGGTTGTCTTCTTTCTTTTGGATTCGTCCATAGTCAGACTATGCGTGTACTTTAAATGATGTATGATTTATTTAAGTACTTGTGTGAAGTGGCGATTGTAAGCCAACTCTTTATCCCTTTCTTGTTCATTACATGGGATTGTGTGAAGATGACCCTTCTTGCGACAAAACCACAATGCGGTTATGCCTCTAAGTCGTGCCTCGACACGTGGGAGATATAGCCGCATCGTGGGCGTTACAAGGGCGCGCTCCCCCAACTTGGAAATGAAACGCCCAAGCGATGTGATGCAGCCCTCCAGCTTCTGCATCTCCTTCAGGGTCTGCGGGGGGCTCATGTCCTCTATCGCCTTGACCTTCTCCGCGTTGGCCTCGGTCCCTCTATGTGACACCAAGAAGCCGAGGACCTTGCCAGAGGGAAATCCAAACACGCACTTCTCGGGATTGAGCCAAAGATCCACCTTGCGCAGGCTGGCAAACGTCTCCTCCAGATCTGCTATTAGGGTCCTGGCCTCCCAAGACTTCACCACTATATCATCAACATCCGCCTCTGCGTTTCTCCTGAGCTACGAGCCCAGGGAGATATGCATCAGTCACTGGAAGGTTGCCCCGGCATTACGCAGCCCGAAGGGCATGCAGGTGTAGCAGTACACCCCCAGGGGGTCAGGAATGTCGTGTTCTCCACATCCTGCACGGCCATCTTGATCTGGTGGTAGCCTGAGAAGGCATCCAAGAAGCACAACGGGTTGCATTTGGCAGTGGAGTCCACGATCTGGTCAATGAATTGGAGCTAGAAAGGATCTTGTGGGCAGGCCTTGCTTAGGTTGGTGAAGTCGACACACATGCACTCCTTTCCCTCCTTTCTTGGGGACGGTGACGGGATTCGCCAGCCACTCTGGGTATCGTACCTCTCTGATGACCCCTGCGGCTTGTAGCTTGCGAGTTTCCTGGATGATGAAGGCCTACTTCTCGATCGACTAGCGACGAGCCTTCTGCTTCACTGGTCACACGTTTGGGCATACCCTCAGGTGGTGCTCGATTATTGCCCTTGGGACCCCAGCCAGGTGTTTGGGTTCCCAAGCAAATACATCCTTGTTGGCTCGCAGAAATCTGACCAATCCTTCCTCTTGGTCGCGAGGGAGGCCGCCCCCTACGGTGAAGGTGGCGCTAGACGCTCCCTCCTCACTGACCAGCACTTGCTTCGTCTCGGCTCGGTCTTGGGAGAACAATTGCTTCTTCTTGGCCGGCGCTGCTTCTGGGGCCTCCTGACCCCCTTTCTCGTCGGGTAGCGTGGATGCGGCTGACCTGAAGGCGAGCTTGAGGGCCTGCAGCACACCTTTGGTGTCACCCGCCACCGTGAGGACACCGTTGCTGTCGGGCATCTTCATGAGGTTGTATGCAGGGTGAGTCGCAGCCATAAACTTGGCCAAGGCCGGGTACCCCAAGATGGCGTTGTACGGCAGGTCGATCCTGGCGATGTCGAAGTTGATGAGCTCAGTGCGGTAGTTGTCACGGGTCCCGAAGGTGACAGGGAGGCGGATCTGCCCCAAGGGTTGGTGGAACCGCTGTCGAGCCCGGAAAATGGCTTGGTGGGAAAGAGCCGGCTGGGTGGCACGTGCAGCAGGCCGAACGCCTCCACAGAGAGCACGTTGAGGCTAGCTCCGCCGTCGATGAGGGTCCTAGTGACTGCCACGTTGCAGATGGTGGGGGTGCAAAGCATCGGGAGCGCGCCTGCTACCATCGTGGTGGCAGGATGATCCTCGAGGCCGAAGATGAGGTCGGCCTTGGGCGCCGTCCAGCCCGGGGGAGCCCTTGAGCCCACCTGGGCGGCGCTTACTTGTTGGTAGAACTGCTTGATGTGGCGGTCAGAGGGTGGTTCCTGCGAGTCACCTAGGAGAGCTGCGACAACGGGTGGCGCTGGTGCCGTGTACCGGGCGAGAAAGAGCTCGCGCAGCTCCTCCCAAGAGGCCACAGAAGACGTCGACAGATTGAGTAACCAGGCATGCAGTGCACCTACAAGGGCCATGGGGAGCCAGTTGGCCTTCACCTTGTCGTCTCCACCGGCCGCCCAGACCGCTTCCTCGTATGCATGGAGGAAGGCGGCCGGATCCGCCGCTCCATCATAGCGTCGGGGCATCTCCGCACTTGACAGAGGGAGGGTGAAATAGCGCAGCCCCGATGCTTCTTCGGAAGCGCGTGTCGACTAGGTTGATGGAGGAGCGCCCGCCATCGAGGCTAGCGGCGCGATCTGGTGGTCGGGGTAGAAGATTTCCAACGCACCCCTACCTGGCGCGCCAAATGTTGGATTACGGGTTCCGCAAACCCTTGAGAGGTTCGAACTCGGGGGTTGTGCGGAGATCTCAACCTATCCAGCCTGCCTACTCGCGATCCTCCTAAGCCTAGCGCGATGAGCTCGAAGAGACAAAGAGACACAACAGTTTATCCTGGTTCGGGCCACCTTGCGGTGTAATACCCTACTCCAGCGTTTTTTTGGTGGATTGCCTCAGAGGGCTGAGGATGAACTAGTATAGTGGATGAACCGGCCTCAAGGCCTGAGGTGTTCTTGGGCTCGATAGAGCTGAGGGGATGTGAACCAGATCCGATCCCCCTCTACGGTGGTTGCTAAGTCCTAATTATAGTGGCCTTGGTCCCCTTCACAAATGCTGGCGGGAAGGGATCCTACAACGGCCAGATTTGAAAGGGGACAAGTAGTACAGCTTATCCTGACAAAAGTAGTCTTCGCCTACTAAAAGTCTCTGGTCGTGACGCTGCGGTGGGCTCGGCGATGAACTCCGTCCTGCCGTCCTGGCGGTCTTGGTCTTGTTGCACCAGAGTCGAAACCTTTGGTTGATTCCTCGGGACTCCGTGCATGCAGCCTGCCTCCTTTGCACCGAAGAGGAAACCTACGCTCTGCGCCCGCATGGCGCACACCTGGCCTTGGTCGTCATGGCTCACGTCAGCTGAACCTCGTGAGGTATAGCTTGCATAGAACTCTCTGCTCCTCGAGAGCCGGCCTGAAGAAGCCGATCCCCTCAGGGGTCTTGGCATCGTCTGCCTCGCGAGGCTTGGCCCCTCGCGAGGGTCTTGAGTTGTTGATGCTGAAGCTGGGCCGTACCAGGCCGTCAATGGAGCCACGCGGTGGGCCCCGGGCAGGCAGGGTTAGATACCCAAATATCCAGAACACCGACAACCTAGGGGTTTTTGCACCGACAGAAGCCACTGGTCCTGCCCTGATTGCGCTACCGAGCATCGTCGGGGTAGGCCCTAATAAGTGCACAGGCTGGGGCGCCGAAGAGGATGGTCTCTTGATGTCTTCTTTGCTGCTTCATTAATTCTTGAGCTTGGGCCAGTTTTTAGTTTTCCCGTGCGTCGTGTAAAGCCAATGGTGGTGGGGCCACTCTTGTAATGGCCCGTGAATGACTTTAAGGCACGGGCTGGAAACTACCAATTCACTCTTCCCACCACGCCCTTATCCTCAACCACGTACGTTGCATGCATCGTGCGGGGTATGTAACAGAGGTGTGTGGCAGAGTTGAGCATTACGACAAGGGACCGATTTTCTGGGATTGGCGGAGGAGGGCAGTGGTTACTTTTCAGGGAATCAGCCCCTAGTCCCTCGCTCGCCTATCAAAGAAGGAGCGGGGGAGGACTAAAGGCGTTCATTCATATCCCTCTCCTCCTCGGCCTTTCTTCCTCTTGAGTATGCTGGAAGGGAGAGCCCGGGGCCAGGCCCTGGGCACGAGCTTGGAGCTGATGATGCCAAGCAATGGTGCTGGCGCTCGGGTAGAGGGTCTGATCCAAGTCCAAGGCGAAGGGCTTAGGATCGTTAGAAATCCCAGTACTGCCTATTTCCTTGGAACCGGGGTTGATGTTGATAAGGAGGGTGTCTTCCTGCCCGCCAAGGTGAGGCGTGGCGCGCTTCGAGCACGCTGGACGTCTTGGTCACATACCGTCTCTTCGGGAGGAGTTCCATACCGCGAGGCCGGTGCTTCCATGGAGAGGTGTTGATGAAGATGAAGCCAGGGAAGACGGAGAAGGCGGGAGGCAGGACATCGGGTCGGAGTACGATTGCACTGACGCGTTCGTCTTGTACTGGCGACCTACTGACTCGTCTTTCCATTCTTAACCTCCTCCCCAGCATAGTCATCACCGGCCTCCTGGTGGCCCGGGACGGGGACGCTCTCTTGGTGCCTTCACCTCCACTAGCAGTCTTCCAGCTAAGCTTTGGTGGATGAATCCACTGTCGCTCGAGCTCGGTCTTCTTGTTGGTCCCGGAGATGGTGATCAGAGTGCCGCCGAGCTACTCCGACCGCCCTCCTCCTTCACAGCCTCGCCACTCCCGATCCTATCAGGCTCTGCGTCCGGCAGGCCATGACAGGATCGGGATGGACTCCTGCTTGATCGCCACTCCTGCCTCCTTCTCTTCCCACCGCACTACCTGGGGTAGGTGGAATAGGGAGAGGAGTTTACAGGGCACTTATCTTTTTTCAATCTTAAATCTGTAGGCACTTGCCAAATTTTAGTTCAAATAATGTAATCTCTTGAGTCCATGTTTGTATTCTGTAAGGCTTGTACTTGTATGATCAGCATATTAATGAAAAAGATGAGCCTTGCTAATAACTCATGCATGTGTATGTCCATGTAGAGGTGGGACGCCTCTTTAGCTTAAATAAATGAGTCTTGCCCGGCGGACTATCCTACCGGTACCATTTTTTATTTTGTTGCCGGGGACAGAAGTCTACCGGGCAAAAAACAAAGGGACCAGCCCCCTGACAACCCTTTTCCAGCAAAGGCCACTGTGACCACCGAGGCTGAAGCAACGTTCGAGCCAAAAGTGGGAGCACATAAGATGCGACAAGGTTTTCTCATGCACAAGTTTTAGCTTACAAAGAACTAATGGACAAGAGGTAGAACTTATCTATTTGCCTTGCCGGGGATCACAGTGCTGGTCCATCTCCTCAACTCCTTGTAGAAGCCAAGTTCACAGTAGGAACCTGGAGCTTCATGCAGATGAGAATGATGCAGGATGCGATCCTATCTATATGCAAATGCTAATTCTCATGAAATGCTTATGTAATGCTCTTGGAATGGTCATGCATGCATGCAACATGGTCGACCCCCCAGCGTTCATTTATTTCTCTAGTGCTCAGGGTCATCGCCCTGGCTTTGTACAAGGGGTTACATGCAACTGAGGCAAGGCCTGCACAAAAGGGTGGCTGCCGGGCAGGGCCCGACAGCCGCGCCTTACGGGTAGAACTTGCGGAGATGCTCAATATTCCATGAGTTTTGCAATTGAAAGCCATCTCTGGTCTCTAGATGGACTGCGCCAGGTCTGGTGACTCGTACTACCCAGTAAGGACCTTCCCACTTCGGCGTCAACTTGTTTGTATCCTTGGCCGACTGAACGCGCCTAAGGACAAGGTCGCCTTCCTCAAAACACGGGGCATGAAACCCGCGGGTGTGATAGGGACACATGGCTTGCTGATAGCGTGCAGCATGTGTAGTCGCCTGGAGACGGTTCTCCTAGAGTAGCACATCATCATCACACCGGCGCTGATCTTGCGCTACTTCATTGTAGGCAAGCACTCGAGGCGACCTGTAAATGAGTTCCGTGGGGATAACTGCTTCTGCCCCATAGACCAGGGAGAAAGAAGTCTGCCCGATAGCTCGATTTGGTGTCGTTTTGAGGGACCAAAGGATTACTAGCAGCTCGTTAGTCCACCACCTGCCGTGCTTCCGCAGCGTATCAAGGTTCTTGTCTTGAGTCCCCGCAGAACTTCAGCGTTCGCCGTCTCAGCTTGTCCATTGCTTTTGGGATGTGCGACAGAGGCAAATAAGACCTTGGTTCTGAGGGTACGAACATATTGCATGAAGGCGCGCCTTGTAAACTGGGTGTCGTTGATTGTAATGATCCTTGCTGGGACTCCAAAGCGACACACCAGTTATTTCAACAACTAGATAGCTTACTCGGCAATCACCTTTCTCATGCGACTCACTTCTGGCCACTTTGTAAACTTGTCAATGGCAACGAACAAGAATACAAAGCTCCCGATTGCTCGGGGGAAAGGGCCGAGGATATCGAGCCCCCAGACCGAAAATGGCCATGATAATGGGATTGTCTGAAGAGCTTGGGCAGGCAGGTGGATGTTCTTGGAATGGAACTGGCAGGCTTCACATTTTGTGACTAGCTCAACCGCATCTTCGAGGGCTGTGGGCCAATAGAATCCTTGTCAGAATGCATTCCCATCCAATGCCCTTAATCCAATGTGGGAGCCACACATGCGTTTGTGTATCTCAGCCAGTAGTTCCTTTCCTTCTTCCTGGGAGATGCACTTCAATTTCACACTGTTGGGCCTCCTTCTGTACAGAGTGTCATCAAAAAACTATTTCACACTGGCCCTTCGGGCTACTCTTTCAGCCTCATCTTGGTCATTGGGGAGTTCTATGGTGGCCTGGGAGCAACCAAGGTGGGCACAGAGGACAAGTAGGCCTTAAACTCTTGTAAGGCCGCATCTTCTTCTGGGGTCCACTTCATGGGCCCTGCCTTCTTCAAGATTTCAAAGAACGGCAGGACGCGCTCATCAGACTTGGAAATGAATTTGCTTAGCGCGGCAACGCACCCTGTCAGGCGTCTCACATCCTTGACTGTCCTTGGTGCTTGGATCTACTCAATGCTTTAATCTTGTTGGGGTTGGCTTCGATCCCCCGATGGGACACAAAGAACCCAAGTAGCTTGCAAGAGGAAACGCCAAACACATACTTCTCTGGGGTGAGCTTCAAGTTGATATTGCGTAGATTCGCAAATGTCTCCTCCAAATCCTGGATAAGAGATACTTTGTCCTTGATCTTGACCAAAATGTCATCCATATAAGCTTCAATGTTTCGGTGCAGCTGTGGCTTGAAATCAATCTGGACTGCCCTTGCAAAAGTAGACCCGACACTCTTTCATCTGAATGGCATGCGGATAAAACAATATGTACTACATGGGGTAATGAATGAGGTATTCTCTTAGTCTTCCTTGGACATGAAGATCTGGTGGTACCCAGAATATGCATCTAGGAAGGAAAGCAAATCTCAGCCCGAAGTGGAACCTACGATCTGATCGATGCGCGGCAAGCGAAATGGGTCTTTCGGGGAGGCCTTGTTGAGATGTGTGAAATCTATGTAAAGCCTCCATTTTCCGTTAGCCTTCTGGACCACCACTGGATTTTCTAGCCATGTGGGATGTAGCACTCCTCTGACCAAACCAGCTGCTTCAAGCTTCTTGATTTCCTCTGCAATAAACTGCTACCTCTCCAAGGACTGCTTCCATACTTTTTGTTTGACAGGTCTGGCATGTGGGTAGACAGCAAGGTGGTGCTCCATTACCTCCCTGGGAACACTTGGGATATCACATGGTTGCCAGGCAAACACATCGATATTCGCCCGCAGCTAGGCAATGAGTGCACTTTCCTAATTGTCATCGAAGGTGCCGCTGATGGTGAATGTACCATCAACACCAGCTAGCCCTGCCGGGACCTTCCTCACTTGTGGAGCAGTAACCTTGGTCCTTTTGCTATTGGAACTCTCCGGTAAGTCATCAACAAGCGCAGCATACTCCAAAGAGGTACGCTTCCCGGATTCGTTGCTGGTGTCCTGGCTATCCTTCTTCTTTCCTCTCCTCTCCTTGGCGAAAATTGCTGCTGCCGCTGCCTCTCCCACGACCGCATCCCGGTACATCTTGTCCACGCAAATGATTGCGTCCTTCTCATCTGATGGGATGGAAATGACTCCAACTGGCCCAGGCATCTTCAAGGTGTTGTAGGCATAGTGGGATGCCGCCATGAATTTAGCCAGGGCTGGTCATCGAAGTATCCCATTGTACGGCAAGGGGAGGTCGAAAATATCAAACGCAATATTTTTAGTCTGATAGTTCAACTGCCCTCCAAATGTCACAGGCAACAAGATCTTTCCCTTAGGATGACTCCTGCTGGGACTAACTCCTTGAAACGTGTCGGTGATCTTTAACTCCTCTTTTGATATCTGAAGTTTGCTGATAACCTTTAGGGAAATCAGATTTGACCTGGCCCCGCCGTCCACTAACATCATAGTGACTTTGAGGCTGCGAATTGTCGGAGAGACCAACAATGGCAAACACCCTACTGCAGTGGTAAATCCATGATGATCCTCATTGTCAAAGATGATGGGCGTGCGTGACCATTTGAGTGGTTTATGGGCCTAAGGTGCTAGTTCCACGGCATTGTCCTCACGTGCCCACCATTTGAGTTGGCGGTGAGAGGTGTGCAGGGAAGCACCCCCCATCAATACACACGACATCAATGGCCTTCTGAAACTCTTGCTCACTAGTTTCCTCTTCATCCCCTCCATCACTCTCATCATCAGAGGCTTCCTTCTCTTGACACCTAGTGGGTTTTCCTTTGTACCGAAGGGGTTTGCCGGGGTGATTTACTTCACCGCCTCACCCTTTTCCTTATCACGCTTCTCGTATTCTGCTCTTTGCCTCTTGACGAGCTGCTCAACCTAATAGCAATCTTGAAGGTTGTGGCCCTTGGTCCGATGAATCTTGCAATATGGCCTATCGCCTTCCCCGGCCTTCTTGGTAGCCGCAGCTTCCCGGCAGTCAGCGCATACGGCAGCTTCCTTGCCGAGGCTTCGGTCTTAGCCATCTTGCTAGACTAGGTGTACCCGAACCTTCAACAGTCATCACTGCCTTATCCTTGTGCCTCTTATTGCGCTTCTGGCTCTTCTTCTGACTAGTGGATTCATCATCATCCTCTGAATCGACATTGATTCAGTCCTCCTCCCCAGGTAACTTTCTTCCCTCCTCCATCCAAGCACACTTATACACCAAGGAGTAAAGCTCCTTCACAATCTCGGGCAACCATACATTCATCTAGGAACGAATCCTATGGTTGCGCACATTGGACTGGAAGGCAGCTATCACAGCTATTGGGTGGATGTTCGAGATGTTCCTGTGGACTCTATTGAATCTCTTCAAATACTTGCGGAGAGTATCTCCATCTTTTTGTTGGCGGAGCTACAAATCGCTGGGCCATCCTGGTTCTTAGTGGCCGCCAGTGAAGGCGCCAATGAACTCATGGCAAAGGGCATCCCATGACGAAATGGAGTTCTCCGGCAGGTGCATCAGCCAGGACCTCACATTGGACTTGAGAGCCAAAGGGAAGTAATTGGCGAATACCTTCTCATCTCTTCCCCCGACAGCTTGAACAATGATGGTGTAGATGCTCAGAAACTCTACCGGATTTAGCCTTCCATCATACTTCTCGGGTATCTTTGGCTTGAACGTGCGGACAGATGGCCAACGGACTTGCTGCAGCTCACGAGTAAAGGCAGGGCACCCAACCTCGAAAGGTAAGCACCCGCCAATATTGAGCGCAGGCTAGTCGACGTCAGGACCATTGCACCCATTGGTCCGGCGGTGGTCGTCATGACATCTCTCAATGACAACGCGTGTGTATCCCCTTCGCCCGTCCTCCGGGGCTTGTCACCGGTCCGGACGTGCTCGAGGTTCACAAGAGTCCATCGAGATGTCGTCAGGTTCATAATTATGTTGTGCTCACACTGGCTGCTGTGGCGGGGACTGTACCACGGGGGTGGCCCCTTCCGTACGACCAGCAGCACGAGCCATCGTCGTTGGTTGGGGGGCCATGGTGGGCCAGCTCACTGCGAGCCCCTAGCCTCGGTGAAACCGAGCAGGCTCTGGATGGTGGCACGTCACTCGTCCATCTGCTCGGCTGCTGGCAGGAAGCTTAGCAGCAGCTGAGCCCGTGATATGTCTCCAACGTATCTATAATTTTTTATTGTTCCATGCTATTATATTACCCATTTTGTATGTTTATGGGCTTTACTTTACAATTTTATATCATTTTTGGGACTAACCTACTAACTGGAGGCCTAGCCCGAATTGCTGTTTTTGGCCTATTCAGTGTTTCGGAGAAAACGAATATCAGACGGAGTCCAAACGGAATGAAACCTTTAGAAGCGATCTTTTTGGAACAAATGCAAACCCGGAGACTTGGAGTGGACATCAAGCAACAAACGAGGCGGCCACGAGGGTGCCCGGCGCGCCCCCTAGGGGTGGGAGCGCCACCCACCCTCGTGGGCCCCTCGAGCGTCAACCAACCTACTTCTTCCTCCTATATATACTCCCGTACCCTGAAAACATCAGAGAGCACCACGAAAACCTAATTCCACCGCCGCAACCTTCTGTATCCGCGAGATCCCATCTTGGAGCCTTCGCCCGCGCTCCACCGGAGGGGGAATCGACCATGGAGGGCCTCTACATCATCTCCAAGGCCGATCATATGAGTTGTGAGTAGTTTGCCACAGACCTTCGGGTCCATAGTTATTAGCTAGATGGCTTCTTCTCTCTCTTTGGTTCTCAATACAAAGTTCTCCTTGATCTTCTTAGAGATCTATTCGATGTAACTCTTTTTGCGGTGTGTTTGTCGAGATCCGATGAATTGTGGGTTTATGATCAAGTTTATCTATGAGAAATATTTGAATCCCCTCTGAATTCTTTTATGTGTGATTGATTATCTTTGCAAGTCTCTTCGAATTATCAGTTTGGTTTGGCCTACTAGATTGATCTTTCTTGCAATGGGAGAAGTGCTTAGCTTTGGGTTCAATCTTGCGGTGTCCTTTCCCAGTGACAGCAGGGGTAGCAAGGCACGTATTGTATTGTTGCCGTCGAGGATAAAAAGATGGGGTTTGTATCATATTGCATGAGTTTATCCCTCTACATCATGTCATCTTTCTTAATGCGCTACTCTGTTCTTCATGAACTTAATACTCTAGATGCAGGCAGGAGTCGGTCGATGTGTGGAGTAAGTAGATGAAGAATCCTTTCAATCTACTTGTCACGGACATGATGCCTATATACATGATCATGCCTAGATAATCTCATAACTATGCATTTTTCTATCAATTGCTCAACAGTAATTTGTTCACTGAAAGGGCTAGTTATCGACAAGAGGTAGTGTGAATAGGCGATTTTTATCAAAGTCTTCAAAACAGGGGAGTTTCGAAGACAAACAATAGAAACGACACAATTCGTATGCAGCGGAAGGTAGACTACACTAGACAAGCCATAGTCAAGTATTCAATGGAGTGAAAGCACGAAGACTATTAGCAGCTAGGTAGTAAAGATCAAGATGGACGATAGTATAAAGCCAATCAGAACAGGTAGTCACACAGTGAAGTCAAACAGATAATGCAAGCAGGCAATGACTTCACGAAGACAAACTATAAGTAGAGAGAAGTGAGAGATAGAACCAGTAGCTTCAGGAGGATAGGGATTTGTTCGACTAGTTCCAGTTGCTGTGACAATTGTATGTCTCGTTAGGGAGGCTGAGATTCAACTTAGAAGACCGTGTCTTCACCTTATTCCCCTTGAGCTAAGGACACCTAGTCCCCGCCCAATCACTCTGGTAAGTCTTCAAGGTAGACTTCCAAACCTTCACACACTTCGTTCACCGGCAATCCACAATGACTCTTGGATGCTCAGAACACGACGCCTAACTGGATGGAGGATTCACAGTCCTCAAGTGTAACAAGTCTTCGGATCATGCGGACAGAAAGACTTCAGTGATGCCAAACACTCTTTTGGCTCTGGGTTGTTTGGGCTTTGTCCTCGCAAGGAATCTCTCTTGAAAGCTTCGGCGGTGGGTTGCTCTCAAATGACAAAAGCCGTGTACTAACTCTGAGCAGCCACCAATTTATGGTGTAGGGGGTGGGCTATTTATAGCCACTGGGCAACCCGGCCTGATTTGTCCGAAATGACCCTGGGTCACTAAGGAACTGACACATGTCATAACAGTCAGATTTCAAACACACGCGACAGCTTGACTTCGGCTACAAGTAAAGCCGACTCATCCGACACTGGATAAGATTTGCTCTCATTGTCTTCGCTCGACAATGAGAGCATTACTTCAGTCACTCTGACTTTGTTCACTTGGACCCCACTTAACGATGCGGTGGTTCCTATGACTCAACAAAGAAGAAAAGGAAACAACGAATCAACTAAGTCTTCGCGCTCCATAGTCTTCACTCGATATCTTCTCATGTCATAGTCTTCAACATGAATAGCTTCACAGACCACCCTTGTCTTCATTGTCTTCACACATTTTTAGGGGTCATCTCCGGTAGGTAAACCGAATCAATGAGGGACTACTACCTGTGTTATCCTGCAATTCTCACAAACAAATTAGTCCCTCAACCAGGTTTGTCGTTAATACTCCAAAACCAACTAGGGGTGGCACTAGATGCACTTACATTCACCCACCATAATACTTATGCTATCTTGAGAGAAGCCACTAGTGAAACCTATGGCCCCCGGTCTATGTTTTATCATATAAGTTTTCCATCTACTTTTATTTGCATCTTTTACTTTCCAATCTATATCATAAAAATACCAAAAATATTTATCTTATCTTATTATCTCTATCAGATCTCACTTTTGCAAGTTACCGTGAAGGGATTGACAACCCCTTTATTGCGTTGGTTGCAAGGTTCTTGTTTGTTTGTGTAGGTGCGTGGGACTTTTGTGGAGCCTCCTACTGGATTGATACCTTGGTTCTCAAAAACTGAGGGAAATACTTACGCTACTTTGCTGCATCACCCTTTCCTCTTCAAGGAAAACCAACGCAGTGCTCAAGAGGTAGCAAGAACGATTTCTGGCGCCGTTGCCGGGGAGGTCTTCGCTCAAGTTAAGACATTCCAAGTACCGATCACAAACTCATCTCCCTCGCATTACATAATTTGCTATTTGCCTCTCGTTTTCCTCTCCCCACCTTCACCCTTGCCGTTTCATTCGCCCTCTCTTTACCGTTCGCCTTCCCGTTGCCATGGCCGAATCAAAAAGAACTAAGGGTTCTTTCCAGGGTTTTAGTACCTTGGACAGTCCCTCTATCCTCTCTAAGCTCATAAATAATGGTGCTATTGAAAGACCTACCGGGGTCACCAACGAGAGTTGGAATAATTTTGATGAACATGACTCCGGATTTTTTCGTTATTTAATTGATGAGTCTTTGAAAGATGCTTGGGATAGGTTATTAAGGATTCGGGCTAGCTATGTGCCACAATATCATGAGGTTTACTTAAAAAGTTTCTATGTTGGCTTACCCTCTTCTTTCAAGCAAGTTCTAGATTCTATTTTTGAAGGAGGTTTTCTTGAAGGGGATGCTATAGATACCTATGAAAAAATGAAAACTATATTTGGGCATCCCATGAATGATATGGTTGAATCTACTACTCTTTAATGCTTTTATCAAAACAAAATTATTAAAGACATGAAGGCTAGCTTAGATGCAAATTTCCGTAACATGCTTAATCATACTTCCTCCATTAATGGCAATGTACTTTCCCAAAATAGAAGGATGAATTCCATAGAAAGGAAATTCTCTCTTTTCTTTCCTAATACGAAAGATGGCACTACTTAGATCTATTCTCGCTTTTATGCTTAGCTAGAGGCGTTAAATGATAGCGCTAGTTGGGAGGCAACCCAATTTTATTTTTGTTTCTTACTTTTTGATTCTGTTCAGTAATAAATATTTCATCTAGCTTTTGTTTAGATGTGTTTTCATGTTTTAGTTAGTGTTTGTGCCTAGTAGAACTTACAGGATAACCTACGGTGATAGTTAATTTGATTCTGCTGAAAAACAGAAGCCTTTGCACGCACGAAAATAATTTTAGTAAATCACAGAAACGTGATTTTGCGTTGATTCTTTTTTATGTAGATCAATAGACAAATTTCCCAGGACTTCCTATTTTTTTAAGAGTTTTAGAGTTCAAGAAGTATTCTAAAGTTACAGATTGCTACAGACTATTCTATTTTTGACAGATTCTGTTTTTCGTGTGTTGTTTGCTTGTTTTGATGCATCTATGGCTAGTATCGGGGGGCGGGGTATGAACCATAGAGAAGTTGGAATACAGTAGGTTTAAAACCAATATAAATAAAGAATGAGTTCATTGTAGTACCTTATGTGGTGATTTTTCTTTCATGCACTAATGGAGCTTATGAGATTTCCTGTTGAGTTTTATGTTGTGAAGTTTTCAAGTTTTGGATAAAGATTTGATGGACTATGGAATAAGGAGTGGCAAGAGCCTAAGCTTGGGGATGCCCATGGCACCCCATGATATTCAAGGATAACCAAAAGCTTAAGCTTGGGGATTCCCCGGAAGGCATCCCGTCTTTCGTCTTCGTCTATCGGTAACTTTACTTGGAGCTATATTTTTATTTGCCACATGATATGTGTTTTGCTTGGAGCGTCTTGTATGATATTAGTCCTTGCTTTTTATTTTACCACAATCATCCTTAATGTACACACCTTTTGGGCGAAACCCACTTGATTTGGAATTTATTAGAATACTTCATGTGCTTCACTTATATCCTTTGAGCTAGATAGTTATACTCTATGTGCTTCACTTATATCTTTTAGAGCACGACAGTGGCTTAATTTTGTAGAAATTGTTGATCTCTCATGATTCACTTATTTTATTTTGAGAGTCTTTTAGAACAGCATGGTATTTGCTATGGTTATAAAATTGGTCCTAGAATGATGGGCATCCAAGTTGGGTATAATAAAAACTATCATAGAAAGTGAACTGGATGCTATGATCAATTTGATGCTTGATAATTGTTTTGAGATATGAGGATGTGTTGGGGAACGTTGCAGAAAATTAAAATTTTTCCTACGGCTTCACCAAGATCCATCTATGAGTTCATCTAAGCAACGAGTCATGGGAGAGAGCTTGCATCTACATACCACTTGTAGATCGCGTGCGGAAGCTTGCAAGGTGATGATGGAGTCGTACACGAACGTGATTCAGATCACCGATGCCAAGTGCTGAACGGACAGCACCTCCGTGTTCAACACACGTACGGGACGAGCGACGTCTCCTCCTTCTTGATCCAGCAAGGGGGAAGGAGAGGTTGAGGAAGACAGCTCCACCGGCAGCACGACGGCGTGGTGATGGTGGAGAAGCAGTACTCCGACAGGGCTTCGCCGAGCACACAACGAAGGAGGAGAGGTGTTGGGGAGGGAGAAGGAGGCAACCAAAGGCCAAGGACTCAAGGTATGAAGTCCCTCCTCTCCCCCACTATATATAGGAGGGCCAAGGGGGGGGGGGGTGGCCGGCCCTAGGAGATCCAATCTCCTAGGGGGGCGGCGGCCAAGGGGGGTTTCCCTCCCCCCCAAGGCACCTAGGAGGTGCCTTCCCCTCCTAGGACTCTTGCCCCCTTGAACCCTAGGCGCATGGGCCTATGTGGGGCTGGTGCCCTTGGCCCATGCAGGCCAAGGCGCACCCCCTACAGCCCATGTGGCCCCCCGGGGCAGGTGGCCCCACCCGGTGGGCCCCCGGGACCCCTCCGGTGGTCCCGGTACAATACCGATAACCCCGAAACTTGTCCCGATGCCCGAAACAGGACTTCCCATATATGAATCTTTACCTCCGGACCATTCCGGAACTCCTCGTGACGTCCGGGATCTCATCCGGGACTCCGAACATCATTCGGTAGTCACATACTTGACTTCCTACTAACCCTAGCGTCACCGAACCTTAAGTGTGTAGACCCTACGGGTTCGGGAGACACGCAGACATGACCGAGATGACTCTCGGGCAATAACCAACAGCGGGGTCTGGATATCCATGTTGGCTCCCACATGCTCCTCGATGATTTCATCGGTTGAACCACGATGTCGAGGATTCGATCAAACCCTGTATACAATTCCCTTTGTCAATCGGTACGTTACTTGCCCGAGACTCGATCGTCGGTATCCCAATACCTTGTTCAGTCTCGTTACCCGGCAAGTCACTTTACTCGTACCGTAATGCATGATCCCGTGGCCAACACCTTGGTCACATTGAGCTCATTATGATGATGCATTACCGAGTGGGCCCAGAGATACCTCTCCGTTATACGGAGTGACAAATCCCAGTCTCGATCCGTGTCAACCCAACAGATACTTTCGGAGATACCTGTAATGCACCTTTATAGTCACCCAGTTACGTTGTGACGTTTGATACACCCAAGGCACTCCTACGGTAACCGGGAGTTACACGATCTCATGGTCGAAGGAATAGATACTTGACATTGGCAAAGCTTCTAGCAAACGAACTATACGATCTTTTATGCTATGCTTATGATTGGGTCTTGTCCATCACATCATTCTCCTAATGATGTGATCCCGTTATCAACGACATCCTATGTCCATAGTCAGGAAACCATGACTATCTATTGATCATAACGAGCTAGTCAACTAGAGGCTCACTAGGGACTCATTTGGTCTAAGTGTTCACACGTGTATTACGATTTCCGGATAATACAGTTATAGCATGAACAAAAGACAATTATCATGAACATTGAAATATAATAATCCTTTTATTATTGCCTCTAGGGCATATTTCCAACAGTCTCCCACTTGCACTAGAGTCACCAATCTAGTTACATTGTGATGAATCGAACACCCATAGAGTTCTGGTGTTGATCATGTTTTGCACGCGAGAGAGGTTTAGTCAACGGATCTGCGACATTCAGATCCGTGTGCACTTTGCAAATCTCTATGTCTCCATCTTGAACATTTTCACGGATGGAGTTGAAACGACGCTTGATGTGCCTGGTCTTCTTGTGAAACCTGGGCTCCTTGGCAAGGGCAATAGCTCCAGTGTTGTCACAGAAGAGTTTGATCGGCCCCGACGCATTGGGTATGACTCCTAGGTCGGTGATGAACTCCTTCATCCAAATCGCTTCATGCGCTGCCTCCGAGGCTGCCATGTACTCCGCTTCACATGTAGATCCCGCCACGACGCTCTGCTTGCAGCTGCACCAGCTTACTGCTCCACCATTCAACATATACACGTATCCGGTTTGTGACTTAGAGTCATCCAGATCTGAGTCGAAGCTAGCGTCGACGTAACCCTTTACGACGAGCTCTTCATCTCCTCCATAAACGAGAAACATGTCCTTTGTCCTTTTCAGGTACTTCAGGATATTCTTGACCGCTGTCCAGTGTTCCTTGCCGGGGTTACTTTGGTATCTTGCAACCAAACTTACGGCAAGGTTTACATCGGGTCTGGTACACAGCATGGCATACATAATAGATCCTATGGCTGAAGCATAGGGGATGACACTCATCTCTTCTTTATCTTTTGCCGTGGTCGGTGACTGAGCCAAGCTCAATCTCACACCTTGTAACATAGGCAAGAACCCCTTCTTGGACTGATCCATTTTGAACCTCTTCAAAATCTTATCAAGGTATGTGCTTTGTGAAAGACCTATGAGGCGTCTCGATCTATCTCTATAGATCTTGATGCCTAATATATAAGCAGCTTCTCCAAGGTCCTTCATTGAAAAACACTTGTTCAAGTAGGCCTTAATGCTGTCCAGGAGTTTCGTATCATTTCCCATCAAGAGTATGTCATCTACATATAATAGGAGAAATGCTACAGAGCTCCCACTCACTTTCTTGTAAACGCAGGCTTCTCCATAAGTCTGCGTAAACCCAAACGCTTTGATCATCTCATCAAAGCGAATGTTCCAACTCCGAGATGCTTGCACCAGTCCATAAATGGATCGCTGGAGCTTGCATACTTTGTTAGCGTTCTGAGGAACGACAAAACCTTCCGGCTGCATCATATACAGCTCTTCCTTAAGATGTCCATTAAGGAATGCCGTTTTGACGTCCATCTGCCATATCTCATAATCATAGTATGCGGCAATTGCTAACATGATTCGGACGGACTTAAGCTTCGCCACGGGAGAGAATGTCTCGTCGTAGTCAATCCCTTGAACTTGTCGATAACCCTTAGCGACAAGTCGAGCTTTATAGATGGTAACATTACCATCCGCGTCCGTCTTCTTCTTAAAAATCCATTTATTTTCTATCGCTCGCCGATCATCGGGCAAGTCTGTCAAAGTCCATACTTTGTTTTCATACATGGATCCTATCTCGGATTTCATGGCCTCAAGCCATTTGTTGGAATCCGGGCCCGCCATTGCTTCTTCATAGTTCGAAGGTTCATTGTTGTCCAGCAACATGATTTCCATGACAGGGTTGCCGTACCACTCTGGTGCAGAACGTGTCCTTGTGGACCTTCGAAATTCAGTAGCAACTAGATCTGAAGTACCTTGATCATCATCAACATTTTCCTCTTCAGTTGGTGTGGGCATTACAGGAATGGTTTCCTGCGCTGCACCACTTTCCCGTTCGAGAGGTAGTACTTCATCGAGTTCTACTTTCCTCCCACTTACTTCTTTCGAGAGAAACTCTTTCTCCAGAAAGCATCCGTTCTTGGCAACAAAGATCTTGCCTTCGGATCTTAAGTAGAAGGTATACCCGACAGTTTCCTTAGGGTATCCTATGAATACGCATTTTTCCGACTTGGGTTCGAGCTTTTCAGGTTGAAGTTTCTTGACATAAGCATCGCATCCCCAAACTTTTAGAAACGACAGCTTAGGTTTCTTCCCAAACCATAATTCATACGGTGTCGTCTCAACGGATTTAGACGGTGCCCTATTTAAAGTGAATGTAGCTGTCTCTAGAGCGTATCCCCAAAATGATAGCGGTAAATCGGTAAGAGACATCATAGACCGCACCATATCCAATAGAGTGCGATTACGACGTTCGGACACACCGTTTCGCTGAGGTGTTCCAGGCGGCGTGAGTTGTGAAACGATTCCACATTTTCTTAAGTGTGTACCAAATTCGTGACTTAAGTATTCGCCCCCACGATCTGATCGTAGGAACTTTATCTTACGGTCATGTTGATTCTCTACCTCACTCTGAAATTCCTTGAACTTTTCAAAGGTCTCAGACTTGTGTTTCATTAAGTAGACATACCCATATCTACTCAAGTCGTCAGTGAGAGTGAGAACATAACGATATCCTCCGCGAGCCTCAACGCTCATTGGACCGCACACATCGGTATGTATGATTTCCAACAAGTTGGTTGCTCGCTCCATTGTTCCGGAGAACGGAGTCTTGGTCATTTTGCCTAAGAGGCAAGGTTCGCATGTGTCAAATGATTCATAATCAAGAGACTCTAAAAGTCCATCAGCATGGAGCTTCTTCATGCGCTTGACACCAATGTGACCAAGGCGGCAGTGCCACAAGTATGTGGGACTATCGTTATCAACTTTACATCTTTTGGCATCCACACTATGAACATGTGTAATATTACGCTCGAGATTCATCAAGAATAAACCATTGACCATCGGAGCATGACCATAAAACATATCTCTCATATAAATCGAACAACCATTATTCTCAGACTTAAATGAGTAGCCATCTCGTATTAAACGAGATCCAGATACAATGTTCATGCTCAAACTTGGCACTAAACAACAATTATTGAGGTTTAAAACTAATCCCGTAGGTAAATGTAGAGGCAGCGTGCCGACGGCGATCACATCGACCCTGGAGCCATTCCCGACGCGCATCGTCACCTCGTCCTTCGCCAGTCTCCGTTTATTCCGCAGCTCCTGCTGTGAGTTACATATGTGAGCAACGGCACCGGTATCAAATACCCATGAGTTACTTCGAGTACTGGTAAGGTACACATCAATTACATGTATATCAAATATACCTTTGGTGTTGCCGGCCTTCTTATCCGCTAAGTATTTGGGGCAGTTCCGCTTCCAGTGCCCCTTCCCCTTGCAATAAAAGCACTCAGTCTCAGGCTTGGGTCCATTCTTTGACTTCTTCCCGGCAACAGGCTTACCGGGCGCGGCAACATCTTTGCCGTCCTTCTTGAAGTTCTTCTTACCCTTGCCCTTCTTGAACTTAGTGGTCTTATTGACCATCAACACTTGATGTTCTTTCTTGATTTCAGCCTCTGCTGACTTCAGCATCGAGAACACTTCAGGAATGGTCTTTACCATCCCCTGCATGTTGTAGTTCATCACAAAGCTCTTGTAGCTTGGTGGGAGCGACTGGAGGATTCTGTCAATGACCGCCTCATCTGGGAGGTTAATGTTCAACTGGGTCATACGTGCGTGCAACCCAGACATCTTCAGGATGTGTTCACTGACAGAACTGTTCTCCTCCATCTTACAACTGTAGAACTTGTCGGAGACATCATATCTCTCGACCCGGGCATGAGCTTGGAAAACTAGTTTCAGCTCTTCGAACATCTCATATGCTCCGTGATGCTCAAAACGCTTTTGGAGCCCCGGTTCTAAGCTGTAAAGCATGCCGCACTGAACGAGGGAGTAATCATCAGCACGAGTTTGCCAAGCGTTCATAACGTCTTGGTTCTCTGGGACGGGAGCGGCACCTAGCGGTCCTTCTAGGACATATTGCTTCCTGGCAGCTATGAGGATGATCCTCAGGTTTCGGACCCAGTCCGTATAGTTGCTGCCATCATCTTTCAGCTTGGTTTTCTCTAGGAACGCGTTGAAGTTCATGTTGACATGAGCGTTGGCCATTGATCTACAATACATATTTGCAAAGGTTTTAGACTAAGTTCATGATAATAAAGTTCTTAATCAAAATTATGAACTCCCACTTAGATTAGACATCCCTCTAGTCATCTAAGTGTTACACGATCCGAGTCGACTAGCCCGTGTCCGATCATCACGTGAGACGGACTAGTCATCGTCGGTGAACATCTTTATGTTGATCGTATCTTCCATACGACTCGTGTTCGACCTTTCGGTCTCCGTGTTCCGAGGCCATGTCTGCACATGCTAGGCTCGTCAAGTTAACCCTAAGTGTTTTCGCTGTGTAAAACTGTCTTACACCCGTTGTATGTGAACGTAAGGATCCATCACACCCGATCATCACGTGGTGCTTAGAAACGACGAACTGTAGCAACGGTGCACAGTTAGGGGAGAACACTTCTTGAAATTTTGTAAGGGATCATCTTATTTACTACCGTCGTCCTAAGTAAACAAGATGCATAAACATAATAAACATCACATGCAATTATATGGTTGTGACATGATATCGCCAATATCATCAAGCTCCATTGATCTCCATCTTCGGGGCTCCATGATCATCTTGTCACCGGCTTGACACCATGATCTCCATCATCATGATCTCCATCATCGTGTCTTCATGAAGTTGTCACGCCAACGACTACTTCTACTTCTATGACTAACGCGTTTAGTAATGAAGTAAAGTAGTTTACATGGCGTTCTTCAATGACACGCAGGTCATACAAAAAAAATAAAGACAACTCCTATGGCTCCTGCCGGTTGTCATACTCATCGACATGCAAGTCGTGAATCCTATTACAAGAACATGATCTCATACATCACAATTCAACATTCATCACAACTTCTGGCCATATCACATCACATGATCAATCGCTGCAAAAACAAGTTAGACGTTCTCTAGTTGTTGTTGCATCTTTTACGTGGCTGCGATTGGGTTCTAGCAAGAACGTTTTCTTACCTACGAATCACCACAACGTGATTTTGTCAACTTCTATTTACCCTTCATAAGGGCCTTGTTCATCGATTCCGCTCCAACTAAAGTGGGAGAGACAGACACCCGCCAGCCACCTTATGCAACTAGTGCATGTCAGTCGGTGGAACCGGTCTCACGTAAGCGTACGTGTAAGGTTGGTCCGGGCCGCTTCATCCCACAATACCGTTGAGCAAGAAAAGACTAGTAGAGGCAAGTAAGATGACAAGATCAACGCCCACAACAAATTGTGTTCTACTCGTGCATTAGAGAACTACGCATAAACCTGGCTCTGATACCACTGTTGGGGAACGTTGCAGAAAATTAAAATTTTTCCTACGGCTTCACCAAGATCCATCTATGAGTTCATCTAAGCAACGAGTCATGGGAGAGAGCTTGCATCTACATACCACTTGTAGATCGCGTGCGGAAGCTTGCAAGGTGATGATGGAGTCGTACACGAACGTGATTCAGATCACCGATGCCAAGTGCTGAACGGACAGCACCTCCGTGTTCAACACACGTACGGGACGAGCGACGTCTCCTCCTTCTTGATCCAGCAAGGGGGAAGGAGAGGTTGAGGAAGACAGCTCCACCGGCAGCACGACGGCGTGGTGATGGTGGAGAAGCAGTACTCCGACAGGGCTTCGCCGAGCACACAACGAAGGAGGAGAGGTGTTGGGGAGGGAGAAGGAGGCAACCAAAGGCCAAGGACTCAAGGTATGAAGTCCCTCCTCTCCCCCACTATATATAGGAGGGCCAAGGGGGGGGGGGGTGGCCGGCCCTAGGAGATCCAATCTCCTAGGGGGGCGGCGGCCAAGGGGGGTTTCCCTCCCCCCCAAGGCACCTAGGAGGTGCCTTCCCCTCCTAGGACTCTTGCCCCCTTGAACCCTAGGCGCATGGGCCTATGTGGGGCTGGTGCCCTTGGCCCATGCAGGCCAAGGCGCACCCCCTACAGCCCATGTGGCCCCCCGGGGCAGGTGGCCCCACCCGGTGGGCCCCCGGGACCCCTCCGGTGGTCCCGGTACAATACCGATAACCCCGAAACTTGTCCCGATGCCCGAAACAGGACTTCCCATATATGAATCTTTACCTCCGGACCATTCCGGAACTCCTCGTGACGTCCGGGATCTCATCCGGGACTCCGAACATCATTCGGTAGTCACATACTTGACTTCCTACTAACCCTAGCGTCACCGAACCTTAAGTGTGTAGACCCTACGGGTTCGGGAGACACGCAGACATGACCGAGACGACTCTCGGGCAATAACCAACAGCGGGGTCTGGATATCCATGTTGGCTCCCACATGCTCCTCGATGATTTCATCGGTTGAACCACGATGTCGAGGATTCGATCAAACCCTGTATACAATTCCCTTTGTCAATCGGTACGTTACTTGCCCGAGACTCGATCGTCGGTATCCCAATACCTTGTTCAGTCTCGTTACCCGGCAAGTCACTTTACTCGTACCGTAATGCATGATCCCGTGGCCAACACCTTGGTCACATTGAGCTCATTATGATGATGCATTACCGAGTGGGCCCAGAGATACCTCTCCGTTATACGGAGTGACAAATCCCAGTCTCGATCCGTGTCAACCCAACAGATACTTTCGGAGATACCTGTAATGCACCTTTATAGTCACCCAGTTACGTTGTGACGTTTGATACACCCAAGGCACTCCTACGGTAACCGGGAGTTACACGATCTCATGGTCGAAGGAATAGATACTTGACATTGGCAAAGCTTCTAGCAAACGAACTATACGATCTTTTATGCTATGCTTATGATTGGGTCTTGTCCATCACATCATTCTCCTAATGATGTGATCCCGTTATCAACGACATCCTATGTCCATAGTCAGGAAACCATGACTATCTATTGATCATAACGAGCTAGTCAACTAGAGGCTCACTAGGGACTCATTTGGTCTAAGTGTTCACACGTGTATTACGATTTCCGGATAATACAGTTATAGCATGAACAAAAGACAATTATCATGAACATTGAAATATAATAATCCTTTTATTATTGCCTCTAGGGCATATTTCCAACAGGATGGTGATACTAGAGTCATGCTAGTTGGGTAATTATGAATTTGATGAATATTTGTGTTGAAGTTAGTGATTTCCGTAGCATGCACGTATGGTGAACCGCTTTGTGATGAAGTTGGAGCATAATTTATTTATTCATTGTCTTCCTTATGAGTGGCGGTCGGGTATGAGCGATGGTCTTTTTCTACCAATCTATCCCCCTAGGAGCATGCGCGTAGTACTTTGTTTTCAATGGCTTGTAGATTTTTGCAATAAGTATATGAGTTCTTTATGACTAATGTTGAGTCCATGGATTATACACACTCTCACCTTCCACCATTGCTAGCCTCTCTTGTGCCGCACAACTTTCGTTGGGACCATACACCCACCATATACCTTCCTCAGAACAGCCACCATACCTACCTATTATGGCATTTCCATAGCCATTCAGAGACATATTGCCATGCAACTTTCCACCGTTCAGTTTATTATGACACGCATCATCATTGTCATATTGTTCTTTGCATGATCATGTAGTTGACATCGTATTTGTGGAAAAGCCACCTTCATAATTTACATACATGTCACTCTTGATTCATTGCATATCCCGGTACACCACCGGAGGCATTCATATAGAGTCATATTCTGTTTTAAGTATCGAGTTGTAATCTTGAGTTGTAAGTAAATAAAAGTGTGATGATCTTCATTATTAGAGCATTGTCCCAAGTGAGGAAAGGATGATGGAGACTATGATTCCGCCACAAGTCGGGATGAGACTTCGGACTTTACAAAAAAAAGAGAGAAAGGCCAAAAAAAAGAGAAAGGCCAAACAAATAAAAAAATGAGAGAAAAAGAGAGAAGGGACAATGCTACTATCCTTTTACCACACTTGTGCTTCAAAGTAGCACGACGATCTTCATGATAGAGAGTCTCATATGTTGCCACTTTCATACTAGTGGGAATTTTTCATTATAGAACTTGGCTTATATATTCCAATGATGGGCTTCCTCAAATCGCCATAGGTCTTCGTGAGCAAGCAAGTTGGATGCACACCCACATAGTTTCTTTTGTTGAGCTTTCATACATTTATAGCTCTAGTGCATCAGTTGCGTGGCAATCCCTACTTACTCACATTGATATCTATTAATGGGCATCTCCATAGCCCGTTGATACGCCTAGTTGATGTGAGACTATCTTCTCTTTTTTTGTCTTCTCCACAACCACCATTTCTATTCCACATATAGTGTTATGTCCATGGCTCACACTCATGTATTGTGTGAAAGTTGAAAAGTTTGAGATTACTAAAGTATGAAACAATTGCTTGGCTTGTCATCTGGGTTGTGCATGATTAAATACTTTGTGTGATGATGATAGAGCATAGCCAGACTATATGATTTTGTAGGGATAACTTTCTTTAGCCATGTTATTTTGAGAAGACATGATTGCTTTGTTAGTATGCTTGAAGTATTACTATTTCTTATGTCAATACGAACTTTTATTTTGAATCATTTGGATCTAAACATTCATGCCACAATAAAGAAAATTACATTGAGAATTATGCTAGGTAGCATTCCACATCAAAAAATTCTGTTTTTATCATTTACCTACTCGAGGACGAGCAGGAATTAAGCTTGGGGATGCTTGATACGTTTCCAACGTATTTATAATTTTTGACTGTTCCATGCTATTATATTACCCGTTTTGGATGTTTATGGGCTTTACTTTACACTTTTATATCATTTTTGGGACTAACCTACTAACCAGAGGCCCAGCCTGAATTGCTTTTTTTTGCCTATTTCAGTGTTTTGAAGAAAATGAATATCAAACGGAATGAAACCTTCGGGAGCGATATTTTTGGAACAAATGCAAACCTGGAGACTTGGAGTGGACGTCAAGCAACAAACGAGGCGGCCATGAGGGTGCCCGGCGCGCCCCTTGGGGGTGGGCGCGCCCCCCACACTCGTGGGCCCCTCAAGCGTCAACCGGCCTACTTCTTCCTCCTATATATACTCCCGTACCCTGAAAACATCGGAGAGCACCACGAAAACCTAATTCCACCACTGCAACCTTCTGTATCCATGAGATGCCATCTTGGAGCCTTCGTCGGCGCTCCGCCGGAGGGGGAATCGACCATGGTGGGCCTCTACATCATCTCCAAGGCCTCTCCTATGAGTTGTGAGTAGTTTACCACAGACCTTCCGGTCCATAGTTATTATCTAGATGGCTTGTTCTCTCTCTTTGAATCTCAATACAAAGTTTTCCTCGATCTTCCGGTCCATAGGCAGGAGTCGGTCGATGTGTGGAGTAATAGTAGTAGATGCAGAATCGTTTCGATCTACTTGTCACGGACGTGATGCCTATATACATGATCATGCCTAGATAATCTCATAACTATGCACTTTTCTATCAATTGCTCGACAGTAATTTGTTCACCCACCGTAATACTTATGCTATCTTGACAGAAGCCACTAGTGAAACCTATGGCCCCCGGGTCTATCTTTTATCTTATAAGTTTTCCATCTACTTTTATTTGCATCTTTTTACTTTTAAATCTATATCATAAAAATACCAAAAATATTTATCTTATCTTATTATCTCTATCAGATCTCACTTTTGCAAGTTACCGTGAAGGGATTGACAACCGCTTTATTGCGTTGGTTGCGAGGTTCTTGTTTGTTTGTGTAGGTGCGTGGGACTTTTGAGGAGCCTCCTACTAGATTGATACCTTGGTTCTCAAAAACTGAGGGAAATACTTACGCTACTTTGCTGCATCACCCTTTCCTCTTCAAGGAAAACCAACGCAGTGCTCAAGAGGTAGCTGCCCGTGCCATGGCCTCCGTAGCCGTGCTCGGCATGGTTGATGACGAAGTAGATCGTACCATCGCTCGGCTCCTAACGGTGCCAGCAGCGACAGTACCACGTTCCCGTTGTTGTGAGGCGGCCACCTGGATGGCATGGTGGAGTGGTGAAGGCACTTGAGGGCCAGCGGTTCCATCGGGCGCAGCGACGTGGTCGACATGCTCTGGGGGAGGCGCACATGCCGCGGTCGCTGCCATGACGGGGGCGGCTAGAGGGCGGCAATTCATCCCGGACCGAGCGCCATCGCTGCGGTTCTGCCCATCGGCGAGAGGAAGGAGTGTGGACGGAGTAATCCCTTCAACCGTACCTTGAGGAGCGTGGACATCGGGGTCTTGCTGATGTTGCTCTCTTCCGGTGTCTCCCCCTCCTGCGTTGGCCGCGAGCAAAGTGGTGATGGTGCTGCCTGCTCTGACCACATCCCCAGCAGCGTCCACATCCCGACGTGCCTCTACACCTCCCGTAGCATTGGTGGATGTGGGAGGCGGAGGCTTTGAGGTGGACGGGTGAGCCAAAACGCTGGATCTCTCCTTGGGCGCCATGGTTGATGGCGTCATCGAAGACGAAGATGGCGATTAAGACGACACGCTGCACACGCTTTCATGTTTGCGCAGGTAATCCCCCTACACTACAAGAAAAATACACTTCCGTGATGATACGTGTTTGTCACAGTAGGTCGCATTTTTTGTCATGCATGTACCTCCATGACGATTTTATGACAAAATCAAGATAGTCATACATGTGATGTCGTAGAAGTGTTCCATGACATTACCAAAATTATCATCACGGAAGTGTCCACTTCCATGATGATAAATCGCGCGTCACAGAAGTGCTTTCGTCAAGGGTGACCGACATGTGGCATCCACCATAACGAAACGCCGTTAAGCTATCGGGTCGGATTTTGGATCCGATAACCCGTTAACAGCCCCGACCAATGGGGATTTTCCACATGTAAAATCATCATTGGCTGCAGGAAACACGTGTCAGCTCATCCTTAGGACAGATGTCATCCACTCATTGGACAGAAGGCGCCTATGATACGTCGACACGTGGCACGACCCAACAGAGGCCCATTCCTGTGAAAAGGCCGGTCCGTTTGACTTGGTCAAAAGGTGGCAAGCCGGCCCATCGAAATCCTATTAACGGCATGTTCGCATATAGCCAATTTACAACCCGCTAACCCAAGGCCCGTTATGCCCTATCCGAATTATGCCCAGTAGCGTCATCTAGGCCATCCAATATGATTCCAGCCCATTTTCACCTCTGGCCCATGTTTGGCCAATGACGTCTTTCGGCCTATATGAGGCCCTTTGTAACTCTTGGCCCATTAACGGCCCGTGGTGAAACGGGCCCGTAATGAACAGTGTATCACCTTACACCCATTAACGGCCCGTGGTGAAACTGGCCCGTAATGAACAGTGCACCACTTTATACCCATTAACGGCCCATTATTATGTTGGGTCATTTCCAGCCCATGTTATCTTTCGGCCTTCTCAGAGCCCATTTATTCTTCGGCTCATTTCCAGCATTCGTTTACTTACGGCCCGTTACTGTCATTTTCTACTTGTGGGCCAAATTTAGCCCGTGGTTACAGTCGGCTCGTCTGTGGTCCGTTAATACGTTGGGCCGTTTTCATAGCGTCATCAAATATGGCCTATTAACGATGGCCCGTTATGGTCGGCCCATGAACAGACGATTCCAACTCTAACCCGTTTACGGCCATAATGTGGTCTGTTTGGCCCATGTTTGGCCAATCGATCATACGGCCCGTATAAGGCCCATTGATGATACGGCCCATAGAAGGCTCGTTTCTACGGCCCGTAGAAGGCCCATTGTTTCTATGGCCCGTAGAAGACCCATTATTTCTACGACCCGTAGAAGGCCCACTGTTTCTACGGCCCGTAGGAGGCCCAGTGTCACTACAGTAAATATAAGCCCATGGTTATTGTGGCCTAGTTTTAAAATTAGGTTATTGCAGCCACTAGCAAACCGGGGAAAAAGAACTGCAATGACTACAAGCAAACAAATAAACAAGATAACAAGGAAATAAATAAGCAAGCAACTAACGCTAGGCTATCACAGCTAGTACATATATTACATCCACTGGGCATCAAAGTTCGCCACAAGTGCAAATATAGGGAACAAAGCAGCATATCATATACACTGGTTGTCAAAGTTGGCGACCAGCGCAAATAAACGCCGCAGCAAAACAAATCCAGAACTGAAACCACTTTAGAAGATCTCAAGAAAAAAATATCCTGGGTACCCATAATGCTGGCAAGATGCTTAGCAAGCTTATTAACTTTCTATTGTTTGGCGCTTAAATCCTCCAGCGATTGCTGTTGCACCAGGAAATATGCATCTGAATTCTGCAGGGACTTCCTCGGTCCTTCAGCTTCCTGTCGCAGCACATCTGATCGTTGTCTTTCAACTTGAAGTTGAGACTCAAGAAGACGAACTGATTCAGGCAGCGAGTTCGAAGAGCTTGTGCCAGCAGTAGTGGCCAGTAACTCGAACACTACATCAAGACATGACTTTTGGGTTCTCTCACTGTCGTCAAGATAGTTTTTATCATCTTTCTTGGAGACCAACAGGGATGTCTCACTATCTTGAACCTTATCTGCGTTACTTCCTTTACCATTGCATACCGTGGTACTATTCTCCAATATTTTGTCCGCATTCTAAAAGAGAAACAAGCAGACAGATCACATGTTTACCATGTTGTATATGAAACTCATTTTGGTAAATGAGTTCAGTAGTAAAGTGGATAGGATAACAACATGAAACAAACATATATCTATGTACCATGGTCACTTTATGGTCTATATCATTCTAGTTTTTGTTGCCAAATCAACATAGAGATACAATTCAAAAATATTTGTTCAAGACAAAGCAGAATAGACAGAATATAAGTGTGGGAAACTATAGAGCAATAACAACACTTGTAATGTGCATGACATGAGAACATAACTGTTTATTCAATTGAAACTGACATCAACATAGAGCAGGTTACAACAGCAAACCAGTTAAAGAAACAGGTTTATAACATACCTGTTGCGCCATTGGAGTTTCAATTCCATCATTCAAATTTGAAAATAGTTGGTATGAGTAAGTACAGTAATGCAAGAGCAAAGGAGTATGAACCATAGCTACAGAACCTGACCTGAGAACAAATCTTCTTCTCCTTTAAGCGTTGAGTTGGGATTCGGAGTAGTGGTCCTCGTGCTTTGGGCACTGCAGTTCCCTTACTAACTGCTCGTGTTTGGGAGCTCTGTGGTGGAGACGGTGCTGTGTCAACTGGAACTGGTTTACTATCTACCGAGGTTGGGGTTAGAAGGGGTGTAGCTGGTTCTCTGTCCAACTGGGTAGGGGTACAATCTGCGAGAGTCTGGGTTATTTGTGGTGGATCTGGTCCTTGGGCAAGTACAACCGTGGTTCTATCTGCATCAACTGGTAGCACTATCTTTTCTAAAGACCGTGTTGTTACTCCCTTAGATTCTGCCATCACCCTCTCCAATTCAAATGGATGATAAACAACGAAAGTAATTGAAAGTATAGACATTGTATGATAGACAGGTGCAATGGATAGTGGGGAATAAAAGAGGGCATGAAATAATTCATATTTATGTTGTCTAACGAAACAGGACAGCATGACACAATTTCACATATATGATGGCTAACTAAACATGATAGCATGACACAATTTCACATTATGATGGCTAACTAAAAAAGATGGAAAGACATAGTTCAAAATATGAGACTATGTAAACAGGATGACATGATATAACTATATAATGTGTTTATTAAATAGATTGGCATGCCATAATTCACATACATTCATGGATAGAATGCCATAATTCAAAATATGATGACTGTAAACACTAAACAAGAGGAGATGATATAACTATATGATGTCTTTATTAAATGGGTTGCCATGCCATAATTCAGATAGATGATGTGTATGTACTATGTAAATATGATGGCATGATATAATTCAAATATATGATTTATATAGTAAGCAAGTAAGCAGATGGGAATCCATATATGATGTAAAATGTAAGCAATGCAAGACAACATGCATGACATGGGTAATATAACCCTGCCAAGTTTGAGCATAGACCTCAGCGGGGAAATAGGACTTGTCATCAGTCTCTGAATCCTCCTCTGAGGAGCTCTCTGTAACCAGCAAGATGTCTGCTTCAGCAGGTAGCATTGTCTGCTCTGAATACCTTGTTTTCACTCCAGATACTTCCATCACCGCTTCAAATGGCTGATGCACAGGAAGAGTAGTTGAATATACAAACGTTGTCGTCAAATGGAACACGTAATACAAAAAAATGATAGCATGATATAATTCACATACATGATGATTGGCTAAACAGCATGGCATTGCATAATTCACATATATAATGCCTTTGCAACAAGATAGCATTGTATAATTCACATATATAATGTCTTGCAAGAAGATGGCAATGCATAATTCACATATATGGTAATTAGACACTGAACAGGTGGCATTCACACAAAGCATGTCTAAACTAATCAAATGACATAGCAATGCGAGACACCATACGCACAATATGAGCAACATAACCCTGCCAAGTTAGAGCATACACCTCGGGGGGGGGGGGAATAGGACTGGTCATCTGTCTTTCAATCCTCCTCTGAGGAGCTATCCGTAACCAACGAGATATGTGCTTTGTCAGATAGCATAGTCTGCTCTGAAGACCTTGTTTTCACTCCAGAATTTGCCATCACCATGTCAAATGGCTGATGCACACGAAGAGCAGTTGAATGTACTAACATTGTTGACAAATGTAATATGTAACGAAAAAAAGGATGGCCTGATATAATTTACATATAAGATGACTGGCTAAGCAGGATGGCATTGCAAAATTAACATATATGATGTCTGGCTAAACAAGATGGCGTTGCATAATTCACATAAACGATGAATAAACTAAACAGATGGAATTCGCACAAAGGATGTCTAAACTAAGCAGATGACATATTTGATGTATAAAGTAAGCAATTCAAGGCACCATATGCATGATATAACCAACGTCAGCATGCCAAGTTAGACCAAAGACCTCAGGGGGTAAATAGGAGTTGTCTTCTCCTTCTGAATCCCCATCAGAACAGATATCTTCCACTCGATTACAATCTGAAATGCGTGGAGGGGGGGTCTACCTTTGCGCCTACCATGGAGCGACCTCTGCATGAAATTATATTGCCACGCAGGGCTCGTCTCTTTTGCTCTACATGTTCAGTTCCATTGTTTACAATAACTGTCATGCATAGGAATAAAACATAGTGACATTATGTAAGGAGTGTATGCAGAAATCCAGAGTGATGGTAGCAACCTGTGGATAGACCCAAAACCAATAATAGCAGGCAGATAATGGCTTCAGTTAAAAAGTACAGATAATGGCTTCTTTACTGTTTGTTTCCCACCCAACATGAAACTCATAGTAGACACCAGAGATTAACCAGATAGTAGATAGATACTATTGATTGCGGCTCCGTTATGTACCCCACAACCATTTAAAAACTCAAGTTTGACCATTAGTTTGGAGCTGACTCAGAGTCTAATCGGTGAACGGGATGATAAAGTAGCTTGTAATATTAAGCGATGTATAACGTAAGCAGACACGAAAGAGTGCGACCTCTCTTGCTGACCCATGTAGTCCTCGAGGTCATTTGCTCGGTTGATGATGGTAATGCAGTTTTCATGGCTGCCGGCGGCGGGGAATAAGATCTGAGGTGGCGAAAGATAGTCTGGAGGCAGGATCCCTGCTATGCTGGACCCTTCTGTCGTTGGAGTAGCTGAGCTGGGGTGGACGATGGCGCATCAGGAGCAGGACAAACCACGCAAGGTTTTCTTTGACAACTATGTGTAAGAGAAGTAATTCTGTAAGGGCTCATTTGAATTGGAGGATTCCAACAATGCAGGGATAGGAAATAGACAGGAGTAGGATAGGAATGCACGTGCAAAATAGAGAATTTAAAAACACAGGATTTCTGCCAATCTGGGTGTTTGATTCACAACAATTGGAAGATCACAGGATGCAAAGAAGCATGGTGAGATTAAGTCAAACCACAAGAAAATGTACGGTTATAATGCTATTATGCTACTATCTCTTAGTCTTGTGCTTATGAATAGGAATTTGAAAAGGAGGACAAGTGAAAATTAAAATTCCTACATTTTTTCTTTCAAGGAGACTCTGAAGGAACAAATCCTACAGTTTTCATTTGCTCCATTCCTTTGAACCAAATTCATGAATAGTAGTACCATAGGAAACTTTCCAATTCCTATGTTTTTCATTCACTTTTCCTTTCAAGCACTGGAAATTCTAGTAGGCAGGCTTGAGCAAGGAAAAGACTACACTAAAAAATGTTTTTGTGCTACTTCTATTACTTTGGACCCAGGCCACTGCCCTACTAGCACAACTCCCAGGGCCATCGACAAATGCACAACTCAAACACTCAGAGATAAATAATGATGGCGTTCAAGAGAGTCCATCACGGAAAGCTAAGTTTCCTGGTACCTCACTGCTTGTCATATAGTAGGATAAAATAATCATATTTCCCGTTACTACGTATGCTCAGTGGACAGTATATATAACATGTAGAGTAAAAAAGAGATGCAACAAGTGTACAACCTCTTTGGCGAGACATGTCCATCTCAGCGTGATTGGGTTGTCTAGTGAGGATGCTCCAGTTGACTTGGCTGTCGGAGGAGGGGAAGAAGATCATAGGCGTCTGGAGATGGAGCCGGAGGTACTGCTCCGCTGTGATGGAGGGTTTCGTCATTGGAGCAGCTCCAGTGAGTTGTACGACGCCGAGGCTGAAGCAGGACAAGAGAGACAACGTTAACGTGAGTGGAATTCTAATAGCATCTCCAATACATGACGTAAAATACATAACCACAGGGTGCTAGATGTAAAATACATCAGCCGCTCATCTTTGAACTTAACTATCAAAATTGAATTTAACTATCAAAACTAAACTTTACTATCGAAACTGAACTTAACTGTCGAAACTGAATTTTGCTGTCGAAACTGAATTTTGCTGTCAAAACTAAACGCACTAGCAAGGTGAGGCTACACGTCGGTCGACTCACTTTTTCATCTCTGGTCAGTCGATTTTGCAGCGGTTGGATACGAAATCAAGGGCATGCAGTTCATCTTCAACCTCCACCCCCCTGAGCCGCCAGCTACCACCGGCCAAATAGCAGCCCATCATCGCCCACGACTGGCGGTGCGCCGCCACGCCCGCACCGAAAACACTCCCCACCGCTGGTCCGCCGCCTCCCCGGCCATCCCTCTAGCCCCCCCCCCCCCCCCCCCCCCCCGTGCCGAGATTTTTCTCCAATGATCCCCACACCACCGCCCTGCCACCGCCGGCGACCACTGCCCCCACTCTGAACCCTAAGATACATAGTGGGGTACCTCTCCGGTGAGCCCCCATCCCCGCTGCGGCTGGTTCTTCCTTCACCCCGGCGAGCCCCCCACCCCCTGAAAATCAACTGACCCAAAAGTTGATTCAATCGACTGAAGTGTAGCTAAATCGGAGCAACATCGCAAGCAAGATCAAGAGCGAGAGTAGCAACGCGAGCAATAGCTATAGCAGGAGCAGACCAGGCAGGGGACCAAGAGCAAGAGCAGAGCAGCAGCGCGAGCGAGAGCTAAAGCAGCAACAGCTCCTACTGATGTGGACGTCGCTGCCGAGGGAGAGACGTCGTGGAGGAAGTGGCCGGCGACACCGCCGTGGATGGAGCCGCGCCGTGTCGGCTCGGGACCGAGCGCCGCTAGCACCATGAGATCAAATCATGAAGAAAATGCGGCGATTAGTGTACAACCTCTTTGGTGTCGCCGATTAGGCCGCAGCTTCATCCGAGGAAACGGTGATGATGATGCTCTTCCGGTGGTGCAGGTGAACACGGTGGTGTGGGAATGGAGGTGGCACAAAAGATGAGAGGAATGTCGGGGCAACTCCTTGGAGGTGGAGGACGGGGTGGCTGAACTGGCGGGACGACGAGATCAACGACGGATCCTCATCCGGTACAGTGGATGAGGGACGTCGAGGTGTTGCTGTGGACGACGTCGTCGGGGAAGAAGCTCCGTCTAGGTGGCGTACGGAGCAGGGTGTGGGGCTTCGTCGTGGGTTTTCGCGGCCTCGGTGTACAAATGGGTGGGCGGATGGGATGGCAGTGGGGAACCATGGCTTAGGGACGCGCTTGTCTGAAATGTGGGGTAAGTTACGAAAGTACTCCCACCGATTTGAGGCGGTTCTTTCGGTTCAGGGGTACCACGGGTATTTCGCTTGTCGGGATTTCACAGGAGGTGGGATTTTTCATGCGCATTGTAATTTCGGAATAGCAAGGCGCAGGTTGAGATGGAGGGAGTTGTCGGAGCACGACAAGACAAAGATATATCTTAAATATTTCGGGCTAACAAGGCGCGGGTTGAAATTTCCAGACAAGCCTAATGTGTACTGTTCCAAATCAATGCACACTACAAATGTCATTCAAAACATTGAATTCATGTTATGTTCAATTAAAATATTTTGCTACATGTATAATGCATGCAACCTACTACTCAAATGAACGTTTTAGTGCATTCCAAACGTATATACTACCGCTTCAATATGAACTAAATTTGAATTCGTTTCCCTATTTGAATAAGACCTACAGTATTGTGAAGTCAAAGCATTTGAATTTGTTTCTGTATTTTAATAAGATCTACAATCATCATTATTGTTAAGTTAAACCATCATTTGTGTATTATCTTCACAGCACACCACATGATTAGTCTCGAGTTACATATGAACTATGTTTACTATATGAACTCGAACTCGATTTTTTGAATCCACTTTATGTTGATTTCAAATCACATTACATTTCTAGCTCTAGCTACATCTTCATAATCTAAACAATGTCTCATATGTATAATGTGTTTATCACATTATGTATGGTGCCCTGCCCCCTATGCCTACAAGTATTTAGATGTGAGTTGCAAACACCACACATTACCACAAATTCAAATAAAATATGAGAATGTTCGATATATAGTATTGTTTAGATTGTTCGATGTTTAGTTGTAAGCTGCAAACGCCACAAATTATCACAAATTCAAATAAAATATGAGATTGTTTCATGTATAGTATGGTTTAGATTGTTCGGCATTAAGCCGTGAGTTACAAACGCCATGCATTATCACAATATGGTATAACATGTGCACATCACGTGTATCACCGCTATATTCATGCATGCACATGTTTAAAACACTATGATCTCCTATTCAAATATACGAATCCGCTTTCATAAAAATTATGATCTTTGTTACTCTCTTACACCCACACAATCCTCTAACCTTTGTTACTACCACTAACTTTCTCTCGTGCATGCACACGCCCTCCTCGCGCTCCCCCTCCCTCGGCATTCTATCCACCGGGCACATTTTTTTCTTTAGGTCGTTCTCCCAGGGTCTCCACAACTCCTTTCCGACACACACCGATCGATAAACCTCTCCAGCGATGCCTGCCTACAACATACACACACACCTTCAATCTCCTCCTTTATGTGTCCTTGCCTCGTGTCTCTCATACGATCACACACACGTGTAAACTCTCTCCCCCCTTTTCATCAATCTCACAACCGCGCACTCCCCCCTATCTGGCTAGTAGCTGGTCCTCTTGCACTACCTCCTAGCTCCATTCTGTCTGTCTATCCGTCTCGCTGGTCCTTATTTGCCTCTAACAAATGGACATACATCGACCAATCTCTTGCTATACATATAGCTAGCTAGGTCCTTATAACTCATTTTTACCCACGGGTCGATCGATCTACCTCATTAGTTATGTCTCTCCCTTCCTCTGACAAACAACAATTGATCTACCGATTTTGTTAGGTTTGCTTACCAAACACATGGTTCCCCTTCATCATCCATGGATGCATCCCGACAGATCTATCACACACAGGCACACACAGAAACACATCCCCACTCTTATTGATAACATTGCAGTTCCACCCTCAGTTTGTCTAGTAGGCCTCTCCCACCATCTTAGAGAAGCAACTCCATCACCCATCCAGCACTCTACCCCTCTCCCTCCCTCTCTCTCTCCTCTCTCTCTCTCTCTGTCCCATCATATTTCCTGTCCTTCAGTTATGTATGGATGTCAACCAATCTCCCTCAAGACATAGCTGGGTCTCTCCTTCTCAACACATATACGACTCGTTCTACCTCTATAGTTAGGACTCTGCCTACCCCTCCCCCCACCCCCCTCCCCCCCCCCCCCACACACACCGATACATCGAGTGCTCTAGTCATGTCTCCCTGCCACACAAACTTGACATGTGCCCTTTGACGTTCCGGTAGGTCAGTCGCCCTATATCTTTGACTTGCACACACACACAATTTCGATTGCTCTCTTCATCGATCTCGCACCCACCCACTTTATCCTCTCTTTGACTCTATCGATATCTAAGAGCCCTCCCTCTCTTCTCGGGGATTTCCCGACCCTCTATATATGATATGGATAGGCCTCCATTTCACACACAATGCATGCAAAATTTTGTTTGATATGTCATCGACACATATTCCCACAAATAATTCACAAAATCAACCCCCACCCCACCCCCAAAAAAACACTCACAAACGTGGTTTGTATATCTCACACACACCCACGTAGGTGGGGGGCGTGCATGAAGAGAAGAGGTGCATGCATGACACACGTACTGAAGGAAATATGCCCTAGAGGCAATAATAAAGTTATTATTTATTTCCTCATATCATGATAAATGTTTATTATTCATGCTAGAATTGTATTACCCGAAAACATGATACATGTGTGAATACATACACAAACATAATGTCACTAGTATGCCTCTACTTGACTAGCTCGTTAATCAAACATGGTTATGTTTCCTAACCATAGACATGTGTTGTCATTTGATTAACGGGATCACATCATTAGGAGAATGATGTGATTCACTTGACCCATTCTGTTAGCCTAGCACTTGATCGTTTAGTATGTTGCTATTGCTTTCTTCATGACTTATACAAAGTTCCTACAACTATGAGATTATGCAACACCCGTTTACCGGAGGAACACTTTTTGTGCTACCAAACGTCACGACATAACTGGGTGATTATAAAGGAGCTCAACAGGTGTCTCCGAAGGTACATGTTGAGTTGGCGTATTTTGAGATTAGGTTTTGTTACTCCGATTGTCAGAGAGGTGTCTCTGGGCCCTCTCGGTAATGCACATCACCATAAGCCTTGCAAGCAATGTAGCTAATGAGTTAGTTACGGAATGATGCATTACGTAATGAGTAAAGAGACTTGCCGGTAACGAGATTGAACTAGGTATCGGATACCGACGATCGATTCTCGGGCAAGTAACATACCGATGACAAAGGGAACAACGTATGTTGTTATGCGGTTTGACCGATAAAGATCTTCGTAGAATATGTAGGAGCCAATATGAGCATCTAGGTTCCGCTATTGGTTATTGACCGGAAACAGTTCTAGGTCATTCTACATAGTTCTTGAACCCATAGGGTCCGCACGCTTAACGTTACGATGACAGTTTTATTATGAGTTTATAAGTTTTGATGCACCGAAGGTTGTTCGGATACCCGGATGTGATCACGGACAGGACGAGGAGTCTCAAAATGGTCGAGACATAAAGATTGATATATTGGACGACTATATTCAGACATCGGAAGTGTTCCGGGTGAGTTCGGAGAAAACCGGAGTGCTGGAGGGGTTACCGGAACCCCCCGGGGAAGTATTGTGCCTTAGTGGGCCTGATGGGAGAGAGAGGGCAGCAGCCCAGGAGGTGGCGCCCCCCCCCCCATGGGGAGTCCGAATTGGACTAGGGGAGGGGGGCGCGGCCCCTCTTTCCCTCTCCCTCTCCCTCTCTTTCCTCCCCCTTCCTCCTTCCTAGTTGGACTAGGAAAGGGGAGTCCTACTCCCTCTAGGAGGACTCCCCCCTCCTTGGCGCGCCCCCTAGGGCCGGCCGGCCTCCCCCCTTGCTCCTTTATATACGGGGGCAGGGGGGTACCTCTAGACACACAAGTTGATCTTCGTGATCGTTCCTTAGCCGTGTGCGGTGCCCCACTCCACCATATTCCACCTCGGTCATATCGTAGCGGTGCTCAGGCGAAGCCCTGCATCGGTAGAACATCATCATCGTCACCATGCCGTCGTGCTGACGGAGCTCATCCCGACACCCTGCTGGATCGGAGTCCGGGGATCGTCATCGAGCTGAACGTGTGCTGAACTCGGAGGTGCCATACGTTCGGTGCTTGGATTGGTCGGATCGTGAAGACGTACGACTACATCAACCGCGTTTTCATAACGCTTCCGCTTATGGTCTACGAGGGTACGTGGACAACACTCTCCCCTCTCGTTGCTATGCATCACAATGATCTTGCGTGTGCGTAGGAAATTTTTTGAAATTACTACATTCCCCAACAATTGCATCCGAGCCTGGTTTTATGCGTAGATGTCATATGCACGAGTAGAACACAAGTGAGTTGTGGGCGATACAAGTCATACTGCTTACCAGCATGTCATACTTTGGTTCAGCGGTATTGTGAGATGAAGCGGCCCGGACCGACATTACGCGTATGCTTACGCTAGACTGGTTTCACCGTTACGAGCACTCGTTGCTTAAAGGTGACTGGCGGGTGTCTGTCTCTCTCACTTTAGTTGAACCGAGTGTGGCTACGCCCGGTCCTTGCGAAGGTTAAAACAGCACTAACTTGACGAACCATTGTTGTGCTTTTGATGCGTAGGTAAGAACGGGTCTTGCTCAGCCCGTAGCAGCCATGTAAAATTTGCAACAACAAAGTAGAGGACGTCTAACTTGTTTTTGCAGGGCCTGCTGTGATGTGATATGGTCAAGACGTGATGCTATATTTTATTGTATGAGATGATCATGTTTTGTAACCGAAGTTATTGGCAACTGGCAGGAGCCATATGGTTGTCGCTTTATTGTATGAAATGCAAATGCCCTGTAATTGCTTTACTTTATCACTAAGCGGCAGTGATAGTCGTAGAAGCAATAGATGGTGTAACGACAATGATGCTATGATGGAGATCAAGGTGTCGCGCCGGTGACGATGGTGATCACGACGGTGCTTCAGAGATGGAGATCACAAGCACAAGATGATGATGGCCATATCATATCACTTATATTGATTGCATGTGATGTTTTTCCTTTATGCATCTTATCTTGCTTTGATTGACGGTAGCATTTTAAGATGATCTCTCACTAAAATTATCAAGAAGTGTTCTCCCTGAGTATGCACCGTTGCGAAAGTTCTTCGTGCTGAGACACCACGTGATGATCGGGTGTGATAGGCTCTACGTTCAAATACAACGGGTGCAAAATAGTTGCACATGCAGAATACTCAGGTTAAACTTGATGAGCATAGCATATACAGATATGTCCTCGGAACACGGAGACGGAAAGGTCGAACGTGAATCATGTAGTAGATATGATCAACATAGTGATGTTCACCATTGAAACTACTCCATCTCACGTGATGATCGGACATGGTTTAGTTGATTTGGATCACGTGATCACTTAGATGACTAGAGAGATGTCTGTTTAAGTGGGAGTTCTTAAGTAAGATGATTAATTGAACTTAAATTTATCATGAACTTAGTACATGATAATATTTTGCTTGTCTATGTTTGTTGTAGATAGATGGCTCATGCTGTTGTTCCGTTGAATTTTAATGCGTTCCTTGAGAAATCTAAGTTGAAAGATGATGGTAGCAATTATGGGGACTGGGTCCGTAACCTGAGGATTATCCTCATTGCTGCACAGAAGAATTACGTCCTGGAAGCACCGCTGGGTGCGAGGCCTGCTGCTGATGCAACTAACGACGTTAAGAACGTCTGGCAGAGCAAAGCTGATGACTACTCGATAGTTCAGTGTGCCATGCTTTACGGCTTGGAACCGGGTCTTCAACGACGTTCTGAACGTCATGGAGCATATGAGATGTTCCAGGAGTTGAAGTTAATATTTCAAGCAAATGCCCGGATTTAGAGATATGAAGTCTCCAATAAGTTCTATAGCTGTAAGATGGAGGAGAAAAGTTTTGTCAGTGAACACATACTCAAAATGTCTAGGTATAATAATCACTTGATTCAACTGGGAGTTAATCTTCCTGATGATAGTGTCATTGACAGAATTCTTCAATCACTGCCACCAAGCTACAAGAGCTTCGTGATGAACTATAATATGCAAGGGATGGTCAAGACTATTCCCGAGGTCTTCGCAATGCTAAAAGCCGCGGAGGTAGAAATCAAGAAGGAGCATCAAGTGTTGATGGTCAACAAGACCACTAGTTTCAAGAAAAAGGGCAAAGGGAAGAAGAAGGGGAACTTCAAGAAGAACAGCAAACAAGTTGCTGCTCAAGAGAAGAAACCCAAGTCTGGACCTAAGCCTGAGACTGAGTGCTTCTATTGCAAGCAGACTGGACACTAGAAGCGGAACTGCCCCAAGTATTTGGCGGATAAGAAGGATGGCAAAGTGAACAAAGGTATATGTGATATACATGTTATTGATGTGTACCTTACTAATGCTCGCAGTAGTACCTGGGTATTTGATACTGGTTCTGTTGCTAATATTTGAAACTCAAAACAGGGACTACGGACTAAGCGAAGATTGGCTAAGGACGAGGTGACAATGCGCGTGGGAAATGGTTCCAAAGTCGATGTGATCGCGGTCGGCACACTACCTCTACATCTACCATCGGGATTAGTTTTAGACCTAAATAATTGTTATTTGGTGCCAGCGTTGAGCATGAACATTATATCTGGATCTTGTTTGATGCAAGACGGTTATTCAATTAAATCAGAGAATAATGGTTGTTCTATTTATATGAGTAATATCTTTTATTGTCATGCACCCTTGAAGAGTGGTCTATTTTTATTAAATCTTGATAGTAGTGATACACATATTCATAATGTTGAAGCCAAAAGATGCAGAGTTGATAATGATAGTGCAACTTATTTGTGGCACTGCTGTTTAGGTCATATCGGTGTAAAGCGCATGAAGAAACTCCATTTTGATGGACTTTTGGAATCACTTGATTATGAATCAGTTGGTACTTGCGAACCGTGCCTCATGGGCAAGATGACTAAAACGCCGTTCTCCGAAACTATGGAGCGAGCAACTGACTCATTGTAAATCATACATACTGATGTATGTGGTGCAATGAATATTGGGGCTCGCGGCGGGTATCGTTATTTTCTCACCTTCACAGATGATTTGAGCAGATATGGGTATATCTACTTAATGAAACACAAGTCTGAAACATTTGAAAAGTTCAAAGAATTTCAGAGTGAAGTGGAAAATCATCGTAACAAGAAAATAAAATTTCTACGAGCTGATCGCGGAGGAGAATATTTGAGTTACGAGTTTGGTTTACATTTGAAGCAATGCAGAATAGTTTCGCAACTCACGCCACCCGGAACACCACAACGAAATGGTGTGTCCGAACGTTGCAATCATACTTTACTGGATGTGGTGCGATCTATGATGTCTCTTACTGATTTACCGCTATCGTTTTGGGGTTATGCTCTAGAGACGGCCGCATTCACGTTAAATAGGGCACCATCAAAATTCGTTGAGACGACGCCTTATGAACTGTGGTTTGGCAAGAAACCAAAGTTGTCGTTTCTTAAAGTTTGGGGCTGCGATGCTTATGTGAAGAAACTTCAACCAAATAAGCTCGAACCCAAATCGGAGAAATGTGTCTTCATAGGATACCCAAAAGAGACTATTGGGTACACCTTCTATCACAGATCTGAGGGCAAGATTTTCGTTGCTAAATTTATATCCTTTCTGGAGAAGGAGTTTCTCTCGAAAGAAGTGAGTGGGAGGAAGTAGAACTTGATGAGGTAACTGTACCTGCTCCCTTATTTGAAAGTAGTTCATCACAAGAACCGGTTCCTGTGACAACTACACCAATTAGTGAGGAAGCTAATGATATTGATCATGAAACTTTAGATCAAGTTTCTACTAAACCTCGTAGGTCTACCAGAGTAAGATCCGCACCAGAGTGATACGGTAATCCTATTCTGGAAGTCATGTTACTTGACCATGACGAACCTACGAACTATGAGGAAGCAATGATGAGCCCAGATTCCGCAAAATGGCTTGAAGCCATAAAATCTGAGATGGGATCCATGTATGAGAACAAAGTATGGACTTTGGTTGACTTGCCCGATGATCGGCAAGCCATAGAGAATAAATGGATCTTCAAGAAGAAGACTGACGCTGATGGTAATGTAACTGTCTACAAAGCTCAACTTGTTGCGAGAGGTTTTCGACAAGTTCAAGGGGTTGACTACGATGAGACTTTCTCACCCATAGCGATGCTTAAGTCTGTCCGAATCATGTTAGCAATTGCCGCATTTTATGATTATGAAATTTGGCAAATGGATGTCAAAACTGCATTCCTGAATGGATTTCTGGAAGAAGAGTTGTATATGATGCAACCAGAAGATTTTGTCAATCCAAAAGGTGCTAACAAAGTGTGCAAGCTCCAGCAATCCATTTATGGACTGGTGCAAGCATCTCGGAGTTGGAATAAATACTTTGATAGTGTGATCAAAGCATATGGTTTTATACAGACTTTTGGAGAAGCCTGTATTTACAAGAAAGTGAGTGGGAGCTCTGTAGCATTTCTGATATTATATGTAGATGACATATTATTAATTGGAAATGATATAGAATTTCTGGATGGCATAAAGAGATACTTGAATAAAAGTTTTTCAATGAAAGACCTCGGTGAAGCTGCTTACATATTAGGAATCAAGATCTATAGAGATAGATCAAGACGCTTAATTGGACTTTCACAAAGCACATACCTTGATAAAGTTTTGAAATGGATCAGGCAAAGAAAGGGTTCTTGCCTGTATTACAAGGTGTGGAGTTGAGTCAGACTCAATGCCCGACCACAGCAGAAGATAGAGAGAAAATGAAAGATGTTCCCTATGCTTCAGCCATAGGCTCTATCATGTATGCAATGCTGTGTACCAGACCAGACGTATGCTTAGCAATAAATTTAGTAGGGAGGTACCAAAGTAATCTAGGAGTGGATCACTGGACAGCGGTCAAGAAGATCCTGAAATACCTGAAAAGGACTAAGGATATGTTTCTCGTTTATGGAGGTGACAAAGAGCTAGTCATAAATGGTTACGTCGATGCAAGCTTTGACACTGATCCGGACAATTCTAAATCGCAAACCGGATACATGTTTTTATTAAACGGTGGATCTGTAAGTTGGTGCAGTTCTAAACAAAGCGTCGTGGCGGGATCTACATGCGAAGCAGAGTACATAGCTGCTTCGGAAGCAGCAAATGAAGGAGTCTGGATGAAGGAGTTCATTTCCGATCTAGGTGTCATACCTAGTGCATCGGGACCAATGAAGATCTTCTGTGACAATACTGGTGCAATTGCCTTGGCAAAGGAATCCAGATTTCACAAGAGGACCAAGCACATCAAGAGATGCTTCGATTCCATCCGGGAGCAAGTCCAGGTGGGAGACATAGAGATTTGCAAGATACATACGGATCTAAATGTTGCAGACCCGTTGACTAAGCCTCTTCCACGAGCAAAACATGATCAGCACCAAGACTCCATGGGTGTTATAATCATTACAGTGTAATCTAGATTATTGACTCTAGTGCAAGTGGGAGACTGAAGGAAATATGCCCTAGAGGCAATAATAAAGTTATTATTTATTTCCTCATATCATGATAAATGTTTATTATTCATGCTAGAACTGTATTACCCGGAAACATGATACATGTGTGAACACATAGACAAACATAATGTCACTAGTATGCCTCTACTTGACTAGCTCGTTAATCAAAGATGGTTATGTTTCCTAACCATAGACATGTGTTGTCATTTGATTAATGGGATCACATCATTAGGAGAATGATGTGATTGACTTGACCCATTACGTTAGCCTAGCACTTGATCGTTTAGTATGTTGCTATTGCTTTCTTCATGACTTATACAAAGTTCCTACAACTATGAGATTATGCAACTCCCATTTAACGGAGGAACACTTTGTGTGCTACCAAACGTCACAACATAACTGGGTGATTATAAAGGAGCTCTACAGGTATCTCCGAAGGTACAGGTTGAGTTGGCGTATTTCGGGATTAGGTTTTGTCACTCTGATTGTTGGAGAGGTATCTCTGGGCCCTCTCGGTAATGCACATCACTATAAGCCTTGCAAGCAATGTAGCTAATGAGTTAGTTATGGAATGATGCTTTACGTAACGAGTAAAGAGACTTGCCGGTAACGAGATTGAACTAGGTATCGGATACCGGTGATCGAATGTTGGGCAAGTAACATACTGATGACAAGGGGAACAACTTATGTTGTTATGCGGTTTGACCGATAAAGATCTTGGTAGAATATGTAGGAGCCAATATGAGCATCTAGTTTCCGCTATTGCTTATTGACCGGAAACAGTTCTAGGTCATGTCTACATAGTTCTCGAACCCGTAGGGTCCGCACGCTTAACGTTACGATGACACTTTTATTATGAGTTTATAAGTTTTGATGTACGGAAGGTTGTTCGCAGTCCCGGATGTGATCACGGACATGACAAGGAGTCTCGAAATGGTCGAGACATAAAGATTGATATATTGGACAACTATATTCGGACACCAGAAGTGTTCCGGGTGATTTCGGAGAAAACCGGAGTGCTGGAGGGGTTACCGGAACCCCCCGGGGAAGTATTGGGCCTTAGTGGGCCTTAGGGGAGAGAGAGGGCAGCAGCCCAGGAGGTGGAGCCCCCCCCCCCATGGGGAGTCCAAATTGTACTAGGGGAGGGGGCGCGGCCCCTCTTTCCCTCTCCCTCTCCCTCTCTTTCCTCCCCCCTTCCTCCTTCCTAGTTGGACTAGGAAAGGGGAGTCCTACTCCCACTAGGAGGAGGACTCCCCCCTCCTTGGCGTGCCCCTAAGGCCGGCTGGCCTCCCCCCTTGCTCCTTTATATACGGGGGCAGGGGGCACCTCTAGACACACAAGTTGATCTTCGTGATCGTTCCTTAGCCGTGTGCGGTGCCCCCCTCCACCATATTCCACCTCGGTCATATCATAGCGGTGTTTAGGAGAAGCCCTGCATCGGTAGAACATCATCATCGTCACCACGCCGTCGTGCTGACAGAACTCATCCCCGACACCCTGCTGGATCGAAGTCCGGGGATCATAATCGAGGTGAACGTGTGCTGAACTTGGAGGTGCCGTACGTTCGGTGCTTGGATCGGTCGGATCGTGAAGACGTACGACTACATCAACCGCGTTGTCATAACGCTTCCACTTACGGTCTATGGGGGTACGTGGACAACACTCTCCCCTCTCTTTGCTATGCATCACCATGATCTTGCGTGTGCGTAGGAATTTTTTTGAAATTACTATGTTCCCCAACAGGTACCCCCGTCTCTTTCCCAACCACACCCGCGCGGGTACACGGTGGAGCTCATTTCTGTATGAAAAAGGCAGCCCACGTGGTAATTTGACACGTGTAATGGTTGTCCACTTGGTGGAGGGTGGATCGTCTACCACGGGTGAACAAACAAATTGCGACTTGACGCGTTATGTTAAATTAAAAAAAGAGGCAAACCACGTGGGGCCTACCTTAGAGGAAAGGCTCTATACAGTGGAGTACTTTTGATGTGTCCCGTCAATTCACAGAACGAGGAGAAGCTTGCTTAGTACGCCGTCTCCCCCGCCCACAGGCGCGATGGCTCGCAGGATGAGGTGAAGCTTGCTCCGCCTTACGCCCGCTCCCTCGCCCATGCGCGCGGTGGCTTGCAGGACGAGGAGAAAAATTTAATACTCCCTCCGTTTACTCCTCGTCTCTACTAACTTTGTTATAGAGATTATATCATATTGTTTGGAATATATATGTCCTTTAGCAGATTTCAATATGAACTACCAGTACATACTCCAAACACTGATGTATATAGACGTATTTTAGAGTCTATATTCACTCATTTTGCTCCGTATGTAGCACTCTCCCTCGCCCCTCGACCCTCGCCCACGTGGTGGATGCGCAGCAATTCATTCGGTCTCATATAGCCAGAATGAGTAACTTAGGCTAGCCATAGTGGGAGTAACTTAGGTAGTAACATAACACATCCCAAGATATATATGCTTATGTGGCCTGGAGTTAATAAGGAGAGAGGTGCTTGTGGTAACATAGTATGTTACCGTAACATAACACATCTCAATGCAAAATGAGTCTACAACATAATAAATGAAGGCTTGCATGACACCACATTTTTGTTACTACCCACTATGATGGAAGTAACATAGACTAGTAACATATGCATGTTACTAGTCTAAGTTACTACCCACTATGACTAGCCTTATTGCTCGACTTCCTAAAGAGGCGAAGAGCCAATCGCAAGGTTAATATTTTGGAGATGCCAAGCGCAAGGTTATAGGAGAACGAGTAGTAGGTGCCGCGTCATTTATAAATAATTTTTTTCTTAAGTGGCACGTACGCAATATGATAGGTTCATATGGAGAGAAAAGGAAACCGCTCCACTATATACATAGTCAGGACGGGCCAGCCTACACGGTTGCTTGTTGGGGTTGCTCTCTTCACAAACTCTCACCCAAAATGACTGTGGCCACATCTCTAACATCCCGACGGATCACGTCCGCCGGGGGAAGCAGTGGATGCTTAGTGTAGATGTGGTCGCCGTCGCCGACGGCAAAAACCCACTGTCGGCATGTCCCGATCAGGGGTCCCCGTTGTTCTCTCTCACAAAGCTGGCGAGGTTGCCTTTGTCCCTTGCTCACTGTCGCGACGTGGGCAGTTGCCGCCTCCCGCCGCCCTCCTCAAGGTTGAGCTACGTCCGTCAGGTACAACTCTGTTTACAGCCGGCTTGCACCACTGCTCCAGCTGCCCACATCACTCCATGTGGATATTTCTCTACTTCTTTGCCCCGGACATACCTCTACCGGCTTTTACGTACTGTATTTGTGATGAGTTTATGTCTCATCAACTAGTCCCAGCAATCTTATTCTAATCACGCTTCTTCTATTTCTTTGCCACAGGGATGCTCATCTCGATTTTGGTGAAACTGCACAAAATGATCCGATGGTCAAAAGGTTGCAAACTTCATTTCCTAGGAAGCTCGAATATTGCCAGCAAATTGAAGCCTGGTTAGGATTCATGGTTCAAGGGATAGGGACTGCATGGATCATTTTTTTCTTTAGCTGCCTCTGTTCCAAAATAAGTGTCAACTTTAGTAGTAGTACAACTTTGTACTAAAGTTTGCACAAAGTTGAGACACTTATTTTGGAACGGAGGGAGTACATATTTGCTATGATCTGTCAATCATTGAGATGCAATAGCATGCATGTTAGTCTACTTTGTATTTGATGAAATGCAACGGGAAACCTTGGACGCAAGATACATGTAACAGAAGCTGGAAGCTTCATAGCATTGTACAAATTTATCTCGCTGATAAATTAAAGTATGTACTATACTAGTACTTCCTCCGTTCCTAAAGATAAGTCTTTGTAGAGATTTCACCATGAACCACATGCGGATGTATATAGATGCATTTTAAGTGTAGATTCATTCTTGTTGTTCTATATGTAGTTCACCTAGTGGAATCTCTACAAAGAATTATCTACTAGTAATAACTAGCCCCAACTACTAGGAATTCTCTATCCTCTCCTTGAGCCACATTATCAAAATTAATGTAGCCGTTAGATGAACTAAATCAGTCCATAATAGCCGTCTGATATAGACATTGAGAAGCTCCGCACTAAGCCACATGCAAGCATGCAGAAATACCGTGGCATGCATGTGAGTGGGTTTTAAATCACAACAACATGTCTGCATGCAAGCATGCACCGGTAGCATGCATGTAAGTGAGCTTTTAAGTCCCATTAACATGTTAAAAAGAAAAATATAATCCCATTATGCAGTAGGAGTTAGCTTATATTTTTTCCTTACGTGGGATGATCTAAATGATGATGGGAGTTTATTTAGTTTGGCTACCACATTTGTCATGCGGTTATAGAGTTTTTTTAGTTCTATGAAATCGATAATTTTGTGCAGAGGGACATACGGCTGTTCCGCGGCAACGCGCGGGGACTCATCTAGTATTTAGGAACAGAGGGAGTACTATGTAAAGAGTTAGGTGTCGCACGGTGTCCAGAAAATATGGTGATAGTGTGAGGTGGGCCATGTAATCACTGAGCCTGCGTGTTTTCACTGCTCTTGCACTCCTCCTCTGTAAGAATGGAGAAAATTGTAATCTAGTAGTACCTCCTTTCGCCAAAAGCATGGGACATCCAGCAGTCCTACCACCTCAGTAATAAAGACCAATGAGCCGTCAAATCACATAGACCAAGCAGTAAGTTGGACGGACGAAGAAACCATCACTCTTGCGCCAGTGAGAGGTCGCGTCCGCTATGCCCAGGCATGAATGTGGCACCGATTATTTGGAGCGGCGCTGACCGTTTCGGGCGGGAAGGGCGCGCGGGCGATGGAGGGGCTTTGGGTGGGCTAGGCTAGTCAGGAAACGAGAGGATGCACCGACTCTCGCGGCTAAAATCGTACACTACACACCATCTCTCTGTAGGAGTAGGTCGATCTGTCACTCTCTCTTACACACAAATGTTGTTAAACACACACACACACACACACACACACACACACACACCTTGGTACCGTTGCACCTTCTAACGTGACTTATTACACCTAGACGGAGGGAGTAGTAAGTATACGAGATACGGTGGCACACTGACTTAGGTCGAATACAAGTGCCCAAAATTGTGTGCATGTTATAATAAGGATTCCCTTAAAATAGTATGTGAGCGAACAGAGGGATCAATTGGACAGTGTTCTCGAGCAGTACTGAGATGTGTGAGGTAAGATACACCGCTGACGCTTTTAATTTTTATTATTAATTTGTTTTTTTGACCCTCTGACTGGTGGGACCCAACGTACTACGTGGAGAGAGGTAAGGTGACTAAGGATGCATTATTTCTGCACTACTGTGGATAGTCTTACCACCAAAGCCACATGACACGATTATGATTGAAATCCCAATGACTCCCACACACACAAAAAAACACGGCATGCTTGTCACACAAATGCAGGAATGTATAAAAGGTTATTTTCCTCTCGTTGAACATAACGGGTGGTTTGTGTAGCTGGTTAGCATGTTCGCTCATCAAACTTGAGGTCTCGGGTTCGATAACTACACTTGAGCATAATTTGTGCCAAGAGGATTATTTGACTGGTCAAAATGGATGGATACAGAGCTATACGATCTCGTAGTGACCGTATAATCACCTCATCACGTATAAGCTGCAGCCTCGGCGCTTGTTTTCTAGGGTTTGTACGCTTCACACTCTCTCTCCAATATATATATACACGCTGGAGCCTGAGCACTTGTAGTTGCTTTCTTCACACTCTGTCACCCTCCCCAGATCTAAACAAGACTTCGTTGGTCTTTCCCTCCCCTTACTGCTGCTCAAAGAGCCGGCAGGATCCGTTCGCCGAGAAGTGAAGGAGGCTTAACGCTATCGCCGTTGGCGAGGGAGGGAATCCACTACAGGTGCAGCTGTTCACTTTCACCCAGCGGCGGCGCGGGAGGGCCTCTGACCCCTTCTTCTTCGCCGCCGTCCCGTCACCCACCGAACCACGCCCCAAGAACCTTAAGGTATAATTTACTTATTCCACATGCATTGCTCTAGCTGCATGTACACCATGAATCTAGGACGTGGTTCAAGGAGGAAAGGAGTGGGGGAAAGTAATGGGAAAAGTGGTTCAAAGAGGAAAAGAAGGGGGAAAGTTGCATAGCATGAATCTAGGACATGGTTCAAAGAGGAAAGGAATGGGGGAAAGTAGTGGGGAAAGTTGTATCGCATAAAACTAGGACATGGTTCAAAGAGGAAAGGAAGGGGCAAAAGTACTAGTACAGACTGGCTATCCAGCACCTACGTTGGTCGAAAAGGGAAAACAAGGACAAATGCAGTACGCACATCTGTAACGAACTGATCTTTTGTTTTGGGGACAAGGCTGTAGAGTTTGAACAGGACTAGATTTGTGGCGCTCACATAGGGAAAGGTGTCTAAAGATAACAAAATTGGGACCAACACAAATATGCTCCTTGGTTGTTTGTTCTTTGTTGCAACAGACTGTGCATGACCACAGTACATCGGTAGATGCACATGGTGCTGGTGCATCCACTGTCCCGTGCAACTCTTTATCAGTTGTTAATCTAAGGCCCTGTTTGGTGAAAAACTCCCTAGTCTCTACCTGCTTGGTTCCAGGGACTAAACATGGAATAGAGGTTATTAAATGACATGCTAAAAGACCATGTTACCCCTAGTAATGAACTAATAGAGACAAGATGTGATGCGTGGCAGGGGCAACTATTGGAAAAAGTCCCAAAAGACTTCCTCAGGGTCTTCTTTCTTTAGTCCCAAATGCCCACTTTTAGTCCCTAAAAGTCACTCCTGTTTGGTTTAGATGGGACTGACACGGAGTTTTTTAGTCCCTACACCAAAATGTCCCTGTAAACAAACACCCTCTAATAATGCCGCTGGAAAATTGATGCAATGCCACAGTTAAAAGCAAATTACATGTTTAACAAATTTTATTGTTAATATAATCTCTATGTTAATATTAATCAATGCCACCGTTTGAGAAATGCTACTGTCTTGCTTTCTTTCCCATTTAGATAAGGTAGATTCTTCTTTCTGTCGTCTTCTGTGTCATCCACCGTTATTGACCACTAGTTGTTTCCTTTGCACCTCTGTCTAAACAGGGTTATCTACTTCACCTCGTTGCCATTGTGGCCTTTTGTTGCACTGCACAAAACACTTTTGTTTTAAGAGTGTTTTGTGCAGTTCAACCAAAATGTCACACCGACAATGTTGCTTGATTGCTTGATCTTAGTGGAACTGTACAAGAGGAGATCTTACTGCCTATCCATGTTGGCAAATTTGGTTCAGATCTTCTTCTTGTGAGTTGTTTGAATTCCGCATGATGAGAGGTCAGTACTAGCTTTCTTTCACATGATTCTGCAGTGTGCTTTCATATGTTGTGCTACTTGTACGATACTGTTGCTTGATTTTAGTGAACTGCACAAATGGAGACAAGACTTCCAATTTGTATGTGCACCGTAATATCCCATTGAGGTAAGATAAGGATATTTCACAACTGTTGGCCTGTATTTTGCCACTTTCATCAGAAAATTAAGTTTAGTACTATACTTGTGCTCCCTAATTGACATGCCAAATCTTACATTGAAGGCAAAGCTTGTCTGTTATTGAACCAAGTGATGAAGGGGAAGAACAAGCGGAAGAAAAACAAAAATCAACTCCCGGTGCTGTAATCAAGCACTGGAACTGTGATGACACAGGTAATGATATAGTTTTGCATCTTAATTTATTGCTATGGCTGGAATGAGCAATTGCTTTGCCACTAATTTGATGCCACTCTTAATGTAATACGTAATTATCTCTACTTGTGCAAACAGGGATCTTCTTTGAAGATACCATATATTTTAGTGGAACTGCACAAGAAGATGTTGGAAACATTAAACTAATCGAGGAGTATATAGTAAGCATGGCCACCACCATAGATAGCAACAGATGGTTTCGGAGAAGTGCTTCATCTGTATGCTCTACACAATAAGCCTCCTGACAAAGGTTGGTACTCGCCCACTGATTTCATCCATAAGATTGAGCTTTGTCATCTCTATTTGTGTTGTGCTACTGTTTAGATACTGTCTTGAAAAAGTCGTATTGTCTTTGAGAAGTGCTTCATTTGAGCTGTTTTAAATATTTCCTTTTTTTCGAGCAAACAGGGATGCTAGCATTTAGTTGTCCTCTTGTCTTTGCACAACAGGATCATCTTCCTCTGAAGAAGAATATGGACTACGTGAAGTGACTAGTTCCGATTATGCCAATATGAAGAAGCCCTGTCTATCTTCTCATCAGAAGGAACAGCTGAAGGATGGTTACATTGCACCACACAAGACCAAACTAACTTCAACTCAGAAGGACTGACAAATCTTCATTTTTTTGCTGTGATGTGCGAGTACAATGTTGTTCTAGGATTCTTTCTAGTGAGTTCCATTTTTCTAAAAGTGTGCTCTACATGGACCATGTAGGTGCCTGTTTAAACTGTCAATTCATAGTACAATTTGCTTTATACTAATCACTTTTTTGTATTTGTGCAAACAGGGGTGCTCAGCTTAATTTCAATGGGAACTGCACAAAATGTTCATGAATACATCGAATCATTCATTTCCACCACAAGAAAGGAGGTGCCAATAAGTTCAAGGCGTTGCAACATATAAGGGCGAAATTATACAAGCTACGCGCGAATTTGGTTGATTTTTGTGGAACTGCACAAAAAGAACAACTGGTTTATTAAGCACGAGGTGCCATGTCAATGTCCGAACTGATGGCAAACCCTGCCCATTCCACAATCGTTGGCATTTGATATTTTGGAATGGGACAACCTTGTCCAATTTTGCTCATTGATTTTAGCAAGACATGCATTTGGTATTTTCAAATGGGACGCCCTTTGCTGTAAGCGGCGTCGATCAATTTTTTCTTTATTCTTTAGTTGTGAAGTAAATATTGCCTCTGACATGTGAGTCGCTGAGATGCATAATCACCGGTTGTTTTGAATGTTCTCTATGAACCCTGTGTGTTTGATTGCAATGTAGAGAAACGCTAAAAAGCTGCTCAAACTCTTTGTACTCCTTCTGTTCCTTTTTACTTCGCACATTGTGAAAGTGCATACTTTTTTCTATAAGATTGGTCAAAGTACAGATACTTTGACTACAGACAAAACTTGTATGCAGGCCAGAAAGGACCAGAGGGAGTACATGTGAAACTGCTGCAAACAAGGTGATCACCCTGGGAATAATGATAGTACGTATTGTTTTGCATGTTCATACAATGCCAGTGATACAGGAGTTCGAACTAATCGAAATAAATTCATTCATACACAGTGGGATTTCATTACATTTTATACATTCTTCAACTAAAAAGGGGTGCACTGGAGGTATAATTAATTAACCGAAGCTACCCACCTGTGTCCCGCTGAGCCGAACATAAGCTTCAGTGACTTAACTGCAGGTGCAGTTGTGTAACTGACATGTGGCCTGTTGGGCCCATGTGTTAGTCAGCCAACTACACCAGCAGTTAAGTAGAAGCAGCGTTCTTCTCCAGCACAGCTCTCTCACTCCACATCGCCACCAAGAAGCTAACCGGCCGTCAATAGTCAACCCACCTAGCTTGGCTTCAACCGGAGGGTAGCAGCGGTGGCCTTACTTGGACCTGAGTGGCAGCGACCTACCGTGTTCTACTCTTCCTTGTTTTCTGTGTGGCGCGACCTCGTTAGCAGCGGGGGCGGGGCCTCAGTGGAGCTCGCGATGTCCTCTGTCTCGTTGTCGGTGGGCGGTGCCTCGATGGAGCGGTGGAAATCCTCCCCCTCGTTGCCGGCAGGGTGGGGCCTCGGTTGAGCCGGCGATGTCCTCTGCCTCGTTGTTCGTGGGGCGGGGCCTCGGCAGAGCCGGCGGTGTCCTCTGCCTCGTTGTTGGCGCCACAGGGCCTCATTGACGCCAGCGGAGCGAACACTCATCAGAGTCGGCATTGTCCTCTGCCTCATCCTTGGTCTCGCCAAACAGTGCCTCGCCCGCTTCATCGCCCTCTTTGTAGGCGGCCGCAACCTCCGCCACCCGCATGCGGTACCGCCAATGCTCGAGGCGGCTCTCGCGGGCGGAGCGGTACGAGTTGAGCAGGGCCTCCTGCTCCGCCCGCTACACGGTGATCTGCTCCTCCGCCTGTAGGTGCTCCTGTTGTAGGCGGCGCCGGCCTGCGCCTCCCGGAACTACTCCTCACTCATCTACCACACCGTGTCCATATATTGGGCATGGGCCTCGCCGATTGTCATGGCGAAATGCACCGACGATGATGGCGCGGAGGAGGGGGTTGGCGCCGGATCGTCCACTACCTTGTTCCCCATTGGGACATCGTCGTCCTCCGGCTGCCTGCCGGACAGCCGGTTGGCAGCAATGGCTTCCATCTCCTTGTGGTCCGTCGTCCGCTCGTACCGAAGAGAGGTACAGCGTGAGGAAGACATGGTGGGCAGTAGTGGTTTGGACGGGAGAAAGGGAACGGATGCGGATGACTACGGCTATGGCCGGCGCAGCAGTTTATATACCAATGGTGGACAGCGGAGGGACGGACGTGTGGCGCCAGAGTAGCCGCCTCGGCAACCGCGTATCATTAATGCGGGTGGCAGAAGGACGGACGGACGGCACTTGTGCCATTTGAAGGTGGAGTAATCGCCTGCACCGGGAAGAGGGGCGGGCGGCACTGACTGTTTCGGGCGGAAAGCGCACGCGGGTGAGGAGATGACTTTTCTTGGAGAGGATGACAACGGGGACCCACCAGGGCCATAGCCTCACGTACGCAAGTGCCTCCTTATTATATATAGACAACACTATTCTAATTCTAGGATTAGAATAACTATTTGAATCACAGCCAGCCCCATATAGGAGCCACTAGGTGTTCCCGAACTCCCGAAAACTCCACCGGACTGATTACAGAAAAAAAAACTACCCCACCCCACCTGTTGCCCCGATCCCCACCCCGACCTCCCTCGATCCCCTCCCCCGAGCGCCACCACCCTCTTGGATCTCGCCGCCCCGCGCGCCTCCTTCCGCCGGCCGACCTACCAAAGGCGCCGCCCCCTCCCCCCAGCAACCCCCAACGAGAGCCTCAGCCGCATCCCGCGTGCCCCCGGTCGGCAAGCGGCTCCCTCCTTGTCGCCGGTGCTGTGCCCCCGCCGGCTACACGGGTGCAGAGGCTCACCGCGTGCCCCCCGCTCTGCCGCCTCAAGGACCGGGTTACAGGCCCCGCTCTCCAGCCAAGCTACCGTCTAGGGGTTCGACATTGTCGGCAGGGGTCAGACGCCTTGGGAGGTCAAGCCGTATCCTGCCTGCATGCGTCCCTCGCCGACGCGTCTCCAACTCACCTTGGACGGCTTTCTTGTCAGGCTCGATCTTCTTCTCCAGCCTCCGTTATGCTAGCCTAGCTTTCCTCCGGCCGCAACAGCACTCAAGCCGTTTGCCGCTGCTACTTCCGGCCGTTCAACTACACTGCGTCCTCACCTCATTGCCATTCCACATTCTTGGATGGATTCTTCCTCATGTACGTGCGTTCTCTGTTGTTCTTCTTTCAGGTTTCTCCGGGTACACGTTCCCTTCCAGTGCCAGGTAAAATTTTCATCCTCGCTCATACGTTCCCTTTTGTTGCAGTAGTATCATCAGATGACATACTCATACCTTTTCTTCTGGCATTTTCCTGAATTTGATTATATAACAAAAGGCAAAAGGGCCAAAAGACATCTTTGCTTGGCTTTAGTGCCTTGCGGTTTCGTCTTGGCTAAGATAGACAAAACGGAGATGAGCTAATTAAACTTTTCATATGGTTGATCGTCGCATCAGAACAAGAAAACTCAAAACATGCGTTCTTCCAGCATGCCTGCAAGCAAAAAGGAAGAAGCTTCACTGACAGAGCTACTATCCAGTGTACTAATAGTCTAATACTTTAGGGAAAGCTCCAGCTTTCCAAAGACTATTATGATAATACATTTCAAGTGTCAGAGCGTGTGACTAACATATTAGGTTCGCTGTGCAAGCATGGAAGCACAGACCATGACGCTATGATGCATTTTGACGTGGATGTTTTTTCTTCTCTTTGACGTAGTGTCGTTGGCACCACCAGGGAATTGCAGTCGCAACCAGATGGCACGCCACCACCCCGAGCCACTCGTCGGTGACCACCAGCCCATGTGCGCACATAGGGCCTCATGCGCGGCACCATGGGGATTGGGCGTGACCTGCACCTGGGGGAGGCCTCGATCTGCAGCTAGAAGAGGCCTTGACATGCAGCTGGCCGCACGCCGCCACACCAGTCTACAACCTACAGCTGGCGCCGCATGCCCAGGTCGTTCAACTTTGACACAGCAGTTCGTTCAACTCCGCCCGTGCTTCTCTTAGATTACCCTTAGTCAAGATTGAACACAAAAAATCAATCAATTCGGTACAGTGCAGTTGTCTTGATTAGTCTTTCTTGCAAACAAAAAAGAAATGCTCGTACCTTTTGCAGGTATGAAATGGGGAGCCAGAAAATGTGAACTACCATGTGGAATCTTCATATATGTACATCCCATTGCCTCTTCTCTTATTTTTGCTATGAGTCTGTAAATTGAAGATTAGTCATAACAGGGGAAGAAATAGTTTTAGAGAGTTTTTCGTAAAAATTCAGAGATGTTGTTCAGATTGCTATGGACTTTCCGTACATGTTTATGCTAGTTCATGCTCGTTTGTACTCTCTTTTCTTCTTACTCTGGTTCAGATTTTGGTTCGAAAAGTATGTGCATGTTGATAGAGACAGTCTGTACAAAGAAATTCAAATATCATATCCCCATAGGTTCATGTTTTCACAAGATGTACCATTATTTTCTCTCTCTCAAAAAGTGTCTTTTCAGCACTACAGCAGATCCAAAATCCCAAAGAAACTCATGGCAAAAAATAAAAAAGAAAGTCCAAAGAGTTTGGGGACAAAGGTTCAAAGAGGATTTCTGTAGTGAATATTTTTTTATTGCTACGCGAAGTACCTTGTTGTTCCTGGATGATGAGCATTTCGTTCCCATATACTCCTTGTTTTTTAAAGAATGAAGTTCAAAAACAAGAAAACGAGAAGTTCGAACTGTTCAACTTTTACAAAACAAATATCATATATTGTTCCTATTACGATAAGAATAAAATGAAGAAGTTCAAATTAAAATAACAGAGCAATTCGATGTTTATATACCAAGAAGGAAAACACACGTTGCCGAAAAATGCTAACTTTGAAAGTTCAAAGCTAATAAATTGGAGAGTACGAAACAACGAGAAAACAAAAAATAGACACACATATGTTTATACAATAAAAATTCATGGATTTTCCCTTTTTCAATAAAAGCCCAATAATTAATAAAACAAAAAACTGTTTTGTTGTTTGTAACAAAAACATGTGTTGACCTATCTAAAAAAATCCCAAGAAGATCAAAGTAAGAGTAGTTCAATTTTTTTATAAAAAAAGATTTTAACCATTTTTGAAAAGACCTAGAAGTTTAAATTAAAAAAATGAACATTTCAAAAATTATAAGAATAATGGTTTTCCCTGTTTCTAGAAAAAACCTAGAGGTTCAAATTTAAAAGAAGAAGTCCAATGCTTATTACAAACCCAAGATGGTCAAACTAAAAAAACAAAGCATCTCAACACAAATTTATAAAAAAGGATTTTCTTCGTCCAAAAAAACATTGAAGTTAAAACATATGTGATCATAGGATGGTTAAAACATTTTCTCTGTTAAAAAAAGTTTGATGCTTATTTAAAACATATTTTTTTCTAAGAATAAGATTAAGAAGTTCAAATTAAAATAAAAGAGAAGTCCAAAGATTATGAAAAAAATCAGATTTTTCACGTTACTAAAGTATAAAACGAAGAAGTTCAAATTAAAAAAAGGTACAACTACAAAAAGTTTAAAAATAAATTTTCCCCATTTCTAAAAAAACTAGAAGTTCAAATGAAAATAACGATTTGGTTCGATGTTTATTTAGAAACTAAGATTTTACTGTTATTAAAATACTCAAATATCCCTTAGTATTGAAGAATCAACCATGAATATAAATAAAACCAGGAAGTCCATATTAAAAAGATGGAGAAGTTTGATGATTATAGAAAACTCAGATATTACTCGTTATTAAAAAATGGAAACAAGAAGTTCAAAAATAAAATAAAAAGAAGTTCAACTTTTAAAAATAGAGGGCTTCGAAATTTCACTAAAAATTTAAGAAAATAAAACCAGGAAGTCCATATTAAAAAGATGGAGAAGTTCGATGATTATAGACAACTTAGATTTTCCTCATTATTAAAGAACGGAAAACAAGAAGTTCAAAAATAAAATAACAAGAAGTTCAACTATAAAAAATAGAGCGCTTCAAAATGCATAAAAAATGATTAAGAAATTCATAAAAACACTCAAATATTTTCACGTAACCGGGAGAAGATCAGGTTGATAACTAACAGAAGTTCATGTACTACACGGTGTGCATTTTGTATTAGGAAAAGAATAAAAAAAGGAAAGGCTAAAAGTTTTGTTGTTATAAGTTCAAGTCCTCGGTCGGAGAAATTTAAAAAAATTATTGTGAGAGAGATTTGTACAAAACGAATATCATTTGTGTAACACTGACGTATGGATGAGAAAATTACAAACGAAAATATGTCACAGAAGATCAATGTGAAAACAACAGGAAGTTCACCAACTACACTAAATGAATTTCAGATGAAAAACACGGGAAAGTTGCATGTTTACAACAGCTTTCCACTGGTATATCACTTGCTCAATTCCGGTGAGTGTTCCGGTGAGTGAATGAAGAGCTACGAGCAAAAAAAAACACCTGGAAAACAGAGTGAAGTTCAAGCAGAACTGCCACAGAAGTTGAAGTACTTCACGCGATGCATTTTCGACGAATCTGTTTCGCGATAGAGGCAGAACAAGTAATCTCGCCGTTTCTGAAATTACTTGAAAATGGCTGGGAATCAGAGAAAATCATCAACAAGAAAAAGTTTCGCATTTTTCGTAGCTTTCGAACGGTATATTATTCGCCCCATTCCGACAAAGTTTGTAGAAATTAGAGCGAAAATATGTTTTTACCCATATTCAAAACTGACATAAAACCGTAATGAATTGGAAGAAACAATACATATCAAATTTTTTTGCATTCACTCAAGCTTTCCAACGCCATATCATTTGCTGCATTCGGACGTACGGCTAAAAAATTAGGTCGAAAATACGAACTTAGTGGAACTTGTACTGTTTTTTAAATTAATCTTAAACCGTTCAAAATTAGGAAAAACCTTCAACATGAAAAAGTAGAGCATTTTCGTAAGCTTTCCAATGCCATATTACTTGCCTCAATTGGATTAGCTGTTTAGAAATGGCATCGAAATACGAACTGGGCTGTTCGGTTTGCAGAATTTTACGTTTTTCCAAATTACTCTTTAACAATAGGGACTTTCAACATGTGGAAGGAGCAGTTTTGCAGCAGCTTTCCAACGCCATATTATTTTCCTAATTCCGATAAACAGTTTAGACATGCGATCGAAAATATGATTCACATTTTTTGTGTGAAGAAAAAACAGTTTTCAAAACTGCTCTTAAACCGCTTACAGTTTGAAAAAAAAATTAAGTTGGGTCATGATACTGGTGTCCAAAGCTTTCTAACGGTATATCGCAAGTCCCGTTTGGGCAATGTTGGCGGAAGTGCAACCTAGTTCAGAGGGAAGTTCAGGTCGAACAACTCGGGCAGTAAAATTGGAACAGAGGCATGTTTCATCACGAACCGAGAGCAAATCCGCCAACGAGCGAGATTCATATTTAAAATGGGCATTTAGTAGCTAGAAATGGTTTGCAGATTACACTTACATCACATAGAACACGACTAACCAGAAAAATCCGCGTGGGGAGACACGGTTGCGAAGATAGCCCGAAGGTCGGGTTCGTTCATAGGGAAGTTCAGGCGTGTAACTCAGGAAATTCTAGTTGTGATCAGAATATTATTCTGATCCCGTGATTAGAATAGTGTTCCTGGTTTTCTGACATCACTTTCCCACACCATCGTCAGCCTATGTAGTCAATAAACGAGAGAATTGCACAAGAAAGCGGCCGACAGCTGGGACCAAGCAGCTCGAGCAGTATTTGTGTTTTTGAGGTGTGAGCACTGTAGAGTTTTTCGATGTTTAGCCCAATTATTAATTTTTCTCCTCTGAACAACAACGAAAACATCGCTGCAGGTATTAACTGGGCGGGTTGTGGCCCATCTAGCCCAGGCCAGATATCTAGCCCAGATATTAATTTTTTTCAAGCTGAAAATGGCTAGCCCAGCTATACTTTTTTTAGGCCCAGGCAAGGTCAAGTTTTTATTCTCCGCCCCGTTGGGCTGCAAATCTTTCCTAGGAGGGATGCATTAGGCTTAACAAGAAAATGGGCTTTAAGAAATAATAAATGGGATGTAATTATAAAAACTGGGCAGTAACTATACAAAAATGCACCAAACACGTAATTACTTTATAAATATTATTTTTGGATATTGAAAATTCTAATTTCATTAATTATTCCGAGCGCAATGTTTTGCTGGATTTTTACGTAATATAAATTTATTTTGAAATTGTATTTAATCTGACTAGAAATTTCGGGATAAAAATATTTTGAATCCCATCAAAATGTGGGAAATTTTATTGTATTCTGTTTTGAACGGTTGGTTGAAATGGGTTGTACTTTTAACAAAGTGTAAATGGGCTGTAGTAAATTCCATTAGAATTCAAAAATGGGCTGCACATTCTTACAAATCTCAAATGGGCTATAAGTTCTCTGCCACACACTTGTGGCCTTACTAAGTTGACGCATCCCCTAAAAAAAGAGAGTTGACCTGTATGCAAGGATTTGTCAACTTATAGTCAACACACGGTTCTAGAAGGAGTGGTCATTGAATGTCCATCCAACGAATGCCGTGCTTCTTCTTCAATCTCGGATATTCTAGCTTCACCGGCCCAAAAAATGATTCCTCCCCCTGACATCTGGGGTGCACCATTTCGGTAGCTAACTTGTGGGCCTACTAAGTTGACATACCAAGGGCTTTGTCAACTTAGTCAATATAAACGATTTTAGCTGCAGTGCCCGTACGATGTCCATCCAACGACCGTCGTGCTTCTTCAACCTCTGGTCTTCTTGCTCCAGCCGCCCAAAGTAGCACCGGTCGTGCCGCCTGCTCCTGCCTCCCATGGCCGACTGTGTTGCTGCGGAGGCCTCACCGCCCCCAACTACTCCAGCCGCTAGCCAGGCCATCCCTCCACTCACACACACCCCCTGTTATTCTGCTGCGACGGCAGCCTCACACCACAGCCGAACCAGTGAACCCTCTACTCCTGTCCACGTGGGCATCCACTGCCCGTCTTCCCCGTCTTCGAGTCGGACGCTTCCTAGGCCTCGCCGTCGTCCACCGCCGTGGTGCTCTCGGCGTGGCGTGGTCAACGTGGTCAAGGAACGACTTCCATCGGACGTGGACGATACGTGGAGAGGCTGACAGCTGGGTCCACGGCCGCAGCATGGAAGTGCCTCGTTATTGCACGGAAAATAATGATTCCTCCACCTGATAGCTGGGACCCATCGGATGGGCCGCTATATTTCGCAAAAAAAACATTTCCCCCCTGACTGCTGGGACCTACCAGCTACATCTTCCCACACAAGGAAGTGCGTCCGAAAAAAAACGATTCGCCCCCTGACTGCTGGGACCCACCAACTACATCTTCGCACGCAAGGAAGTGCGTCCGAAAAGAAAAACGATTCACTCCCCTGACTGCTGGGACCTGCCAGCTACATCTTCGCACGCAAGGAAGTGCGTCCGGGCAAAAAAAAACGATTTGCCCCCCTGACTGCTGGGACCCATCAGCTACATCTTCGCATGCAAGGAAGTGCCTGACAGTCGGGACCCACCTGGTTGAAGCGTACATAGCATTGTCATTCTGGTCGCGAACGTGTATGTACATATTGGTCGATGTAGAGGCACGCACGTGTCTTAGTAGAGGCACACACGTGTCGTAGTAGAGGCGCGCACGTAGCATGTACATGTACGTACAATGGCCAGGGTCCAAGTACATACGGGCGGGGTCTCGAACGCCTACTCGCGCATACGTACGGCCAAGGCTCGTGTACATGGCTGGGTCAGAACAGAGAAACAGCTTCGTCGTCGTGTTCATGGGGAGCCAACCGGCTGGGTTGGAACGGAAGGCTTGGACGGAACAGGCGATGGAAACGAGGCCTGGCATACCGCAGAACAGAGGAAACGGCCTTGTGTTCGACCAGCCACGTTCGAAACAGGATCCTGTTCATCGGGAGGGGTCTGGCGTACCGCAAACCGGAGGAAACAGACCTCCTATGGTCGAAACGGGGGTCCTGTTGATCGGGAGGGGTGTGGCGTACCGCAAAACGGATGAAACGTACTTGTGTTGGAGCGCTATGGTCAAAATGGGGGTCCTGTTCATCCGGAGGGGTGTGGCGTACCGCAAAACGGGACTCCACAGGACACTGTTCATCTCCACCATTGACCTCCTCCAGCCTCCACGGGCTACCGTCGACCTCCTCCAGCCTCCACGGGCTCCTGTTCATCCAGCCTCCACTGTGCGCTACTCCACCGGCTACTGTTCAACCACCCCTCCATGGGCACCCCTTCACCGTCTACTGTTCATCCAACCCTCCACGGGGTCGTCCTGTGCATCCAGAGACAACGACACGGGGTCCTGTTCATCCACCCCCACCGCTCACTGTTCATCCAAACCCCCCGCAACACTCACTATTCATCCAATCGATCGGCTTCAGTTAGCAGCAGTAGCGAAGGAATCGTTCAATCGGGTTCAGTTAACAGCCATCGATTGATCACTCGGGTTCAGTAACACGTAGCCTGCAGTGCAATCGCTCGGGTTCAGTTAGAGCCCAACACCTTGCTCGGGTTCAATTAGAGCCAATGCCTCGCACACACGCGCGTACGTGTACGAGAGAAATGCGCATCGCTCGGCCCCTGACCACCCATCGTAACCGGGAACTCCCCGAAATTTTCCTCGCCCTTGCTTCTACCATGTTTTTTTTCTGTCATGGACGGTCCAAAGAATGTCATGCAGCTACGTCTCTTGCCCGCCCAGGATGAAAAGCCCATTTTCTGTCATGATTTTTTGTCATAGAAATAGGAGCCCACCACATCTATGATGATACCGGGTTTTGTCACAATTATCATCATAGAAGTGTCATAAATATGATAGAAAAAAAAATTTGTTCGGCCCAAAATGTCACAGATGTGTCTTTTTTTTAGTGCTACCTGGCGCGCCAAAGATGTCGTGGAAAACCACGACCACCTATGGGACCAAGGGTCCCTTGCTGTTTCAGCAGGGGGGATGTCATGTTGCACAATGAGCAGAGGAGCGTGGGGCAGCACGACAGAAATCACACGAGCAATTTTATCAAGGTGCGGGCCGCCGCCGGTCGTAAAACCCTACTCCTGTTTGGTGGATTAATGGTGGAAGAACGGTGGTGGACCGCAGTACACATGCCCGGCAGGGGCGATAGTGGCTACACGCGTATGAGTGTGTGGGTGTCCAATCTTCAAACCTCCTCTACGGCTGCCACGGGCCTCCTTTTATAGATTAAGGGGTCACCACAGTGGCAAATCAGTCGTTGTGCACTGAAAAGATAGCAAACAGTGCTATCATACCTAACTCTGCAGGCTGACAGGGCGCGTTAAATGCGTTTACGTCACATCGTTGTTCGCCCCGCAAGCCTTGCCGGGCTATTTTGCCAGATTCACGAATGCTTGCTTGACACGTCGCAGGACATGTGTCGTCTGTTAGTATTCTTGTAGAAAGAGGCTACCATTTGGTGAATGGTTGCCACTTAATCACTTTGCTGCTTGACATTGCTCTGATTGACGACGTGGGTCATGGTGAAGTGGTTTTGTGAGGTGGATTTTGCCTCCGTGAGCCCCGGCAGGCCCTGCCGGGACGTCTTCGATGTTCTCTTCTGGGGGTCGCTCTGCCCTCGCTGAGCTTGCCTGCTCGGCAAGTGAGGCTTTTCTCTTGGTGGTATCTTACTTCTATGGCTTGACCTTGGTCCTCTTGATCTGCATGCTGGTCGCTCGAAGATCTTGGTCTCCTGTACTCTGGCATGGCCTGGTGCCATAGTCTTGTTCCCGTGCCTGTGCATGGTCTTGGCAACAGACCCAGTGTTTGTTGCACCGACACCAAAGTAGTGCTAGTCCATACGCCCTCCTTTCCGGTTAATATGGCTTAATCTTTTCTGAGGGTAAATCAGAGGGCTTTATTCATATATAAGCATTCTTAGGACAATCAGCCAAGTGCCTAGTCACTAGGAAGCGAGGTACCCCCAAAAGAAAAGGAAGCGAGGTGTTTCATCAAGCCAGTTCTCGGTCACATTCAAATTACAGCAAGCACGGTTCGCACAAAGATGCGCTGCAAGATTTGCTGACCTTTTTACATGTTGAATAACCAAAAAATAGAAAATATTACTGCACGCTCCTATTTATAACAGGATAGGCGCCAGAATTTAAGTAATAATTGTGGCGACTGTTCCATGCAATCAACTTCCATTATCACATGCGAGAAGTCTCGAAGAGAAGCAAATGTGTTGTAGATTGCTTTATCACAGATTAAACTAAAATAAAAGTGTAGACGCGCCACCATGCGCTTCCGAGTAGTACTACATGTATAGTAGTACAAGTAGTACGTAAAACTACTCGGAGTACTACTGTAGTAAACTTTACGCTTGGCTGTTCGCCTCTTCGGGAAGTCGAACAGTGATTGTACAAGTACAGTGTATGCTTCTGGCAATCTGACACCGAATTAACTATTGCACGTTCACCTCCTGAACGAGGGAGAGCTTGCATTATCAAAAGTTTCTCGTCCTGCTAGCCACAGCATGCAAGCTTCTCCCGTCCTGCAAACTTCTCCTCTTCTCCAAGTTGACGGGACACAAGAAAGTAATGCTAGTCCAAACTGCCTAATTTCCAGTTAATATGGCTTAATTTGAAACGAGATAAATACATTCACTGTCACTGTATATTTGTTAAAATACAGTGAATGGACTTCATAATCAATATATACATTTTCCGGTGTTCATATGGTCACTAGCTCACCCTGGTTGAGTATGTGTGTGCATGCGCATGTAGGTTGAGCACTTGAGTGTGACCGTGTGTGTTCTGTCATGTGCTCGTACATGCATGCATTAGGGCGTTGCGCGCATTAATGCATCCATGTGTATGTGTAACTATTGCATGCATGCATGAGGTTCTAGTCCCTCACATTCACATGTTCATATGTTAATTCTTTGTCAAAATGTTGCATGCATGGTTTCATCATTCGTTGTTCATGCATGCATTCCCGATACTAGTACGTTGGTAAAAGACAATATCTTGAGGAAAACGAGCCCATGAATGGTATAAAGGGGACCAATAAACCAGGACGGAGGGAGTACTAGTAGTCAACCGGAAGGAGTAAGTAGGTACTAGTACGTAACAATGTGCAGTAACAAAATTCCTCTATGCGCATCCTGTCTATGTGTCATGCAAGAAAATAGAGATAAGTACAAGTGAGACTTAGGAACAGTCATACACGTAGGGGGAGTATGTGCAGGGGCCACTGAGGAATAGTCAAATCACATAGTAAGTTAGTCAGATGAAGCAACCATCATTTCACTCATTAATGACACGTACGCAATATAAAAGGTTGATATGGAGAGAAAAAGAAAAATGCTCCGCTATATATACACTAGAAGGAGTCTAAGCTACAAGCCTGCTTGCTTGGGTTGCTCTCTTCACAAGAACAGTGTCGGTGTTCTGGATATGGGGGCATCCAGCCCTGACTGCCCGCAACCCTCCACGTGGCTCCATCGACGGCCTGGTACGGCCCAGCTTCAGCATCAACAGCTCAAAACCCTCACGGGGGCCCCAAGCCTCGCGAGGCGTACGACGCCAAGACCCCTAAGGGAATCGGCCTCCACAGCCTGGCTCATGAGGGGGGAGTTCTATGCAGGGTCTACCTCATGAGGCTCAGCTAACGTGAGCCATGACGACAAAGGCCAGGCGAACGCCAGGAGGGCGCAAAGCGCATGTTTCCTCTTCGGTGCAAAGGAGACAAGCCACAGGTGCGGAGTCCCGAGGAATCAGCCAAAGGTTTCCATTCTGGTGCAATGAGACCAAGACTGTCAGGACGACAAGACGGAGGTCATCGACGAGTCCACCACAGTGTCATGACCAGAGGCTTTTCGCAGGCGAAGACTACTTTTGTCAGGATAAGCTGCACTACTTGTCCCCTTTCAAATCCGGCCGTTGTGGGATCCCTTCCCGCCAACGTTTGGGAAGAGGACCAAGGCCAGTATAAATAGGTCTAGCCACCACCATAGAGGCAAGAGAAGTCGAACTAGCTCACACCAGACTAGCTCCCTTGAGCTCAAGAACACCTCACCTCCTGAGGCCAGATCATCCATTGTACTAGTTCATCCTCAGCCCCTCGAGGCAATCCACCAAAACACTGGAGTAGGGTATTACACCGCAAGGTGGACCGAACCAGGATAAACTGCCGTGTCTCTTTGTCTCTTTGAGCTTGTTGCGCTAGGCTTAGGAGGATCGCGAGTAGGCAGGCTGGGTAGGTTGAGATCTCCGCACGCACCCCAGAGTTCAAACCTCTCAAGGGTTTTTGGAACCCGTAATCCGACATTTGGCATGCCAAGTAGGGGTGCGTTGGATCTTATCTTCCCTCGACCAGTCCTTCGCCGTTCCACCGACGCCATGGCCGATGCCCCGAGGGTGCACGTCGAGCACTTGGTCGTCCATGCTTCCTCGGCAGCACTCCACTCCACTCTGCTCATGGCCCACGCTCCGCCGGGGGCGACTGTCCATGAGGGGCGTGCAGCGCAACCTTCTCCACTGGCGCCGCGACACAGCTTCGCCGCCGCGCAATCCGCGAACTATGCTGCAGCAACCGCTCCACACACGCACAGGGAACAACCAAGCATGCGGGCAGCGGTCATCGTGGCCCGAGAGCTCGTACGTTCCAGGCTGCTGGAATGTGGCAGCGACACCCTGCTGGAACGGGTCACCGAGCTACTGGATGCGGCATGCAGGGGGCGACGCCGTTCTGCACCCTACCCAGGTCGCAGGCAGTGGTGGGGGCGTGCGCTCATCCCCGACACAACCGTGCGCCCCCTCCCAGGGCCCCTGGAGAGCCTCTCGGCGCCGACCAGCCCCATGGAGCAGCCCGCGCCGCTCCGAACGTGCTACCTCGGTGCAGGGCTACTCCAGGCGACATCACCAGGGGTCGCTCTGGAATATCTGCTCCTGGCCGACAGGACCAGAGGGCGACTGAAGAAGCTGGGAATGTGAGGCAGCCAGGCGGCATTTCTGGTGCGACCAGCCCAGAAGCTTACGTCCCTGTCGCGATGGGCCCAAGGCACGCGCCAGGAGAGGGCCCCAGCCGATCCCCCACGCCAGGCTGGGTGCTGGACATACATGAGGCCGAGCTCTCCTTCGAGATGCCACCAAGCCCCGCCAACATCTCCAACAACGACAGCCTCTGGGTACAGCTAACACCGCAGGGGCATGCTTACGCTGACCATGGATCGTAGGTGCATCAGGACGCAGTTTCCACCAGGACACTCAGGACGACAGATCCCCTGCAGGAGCGCGAAGGACGTTGGGAGCAGTGTGGGGGAAGCCCGTCGGCAGGGCCCTCCTCTCGCTGTGCGGAGCAGGGCCCTGCATGGAGGTTGGTTCCTCACCGAGGAAGGCGCGAGCAAGCCCTTCTCCCCGGTGGGGGGCCTGCGGTCGCCGAGGATGCCGCCAGCGTCCCCCTAGCCCCTTGGTCTTGTCCTGGTTTTCGGTCTCCCCAACAGTGGTCAGGGGTGGTGCACGACGGGGTCCTTGTCGGGCAACATGAAGCAAGGCTCCGACCTGTGAAGGTCTTTGCTCGTGACATGCTCACAAAATAATGAGTGGGGCTATACACGCCCCGGAGTCTCATGAGTGCCACCCTGGGGCCTCACGGGGACTCCCGCCCACGTCCTAGTGGAAGCACCATGCTCCGCGCTAGCCGTCGACACTGTCCCCATTGACTATGCCCAGCCAGTGGAATCACTTAGCTCCGCACTGGTGAGAAGACGTGAAGACTAGCTAGGCGCCGGACGCGGCCACTTGCTTTTGCCTATTTTTTGTACCTGCTCGACGACTTCTTGAAGTAGTTTGACTTTCGTGCGTTTATAAAAACGGGGGAGTTTTCTCGTTTCGTCTCGCTCTCTTGCCTTCAGTTCTTGCATTCTTTCTGGAGCTCATGACTGTTGCCCTTCCATCAAGCGCCTCGCGAGCGGGGCTGGGTATGGTGACCGCGCTGGTACCAATCGCCCCCCCGGGGGGGCTCAAGGGTGTGGCCTCCCCGCGCACCCACCTCACCATGGTCTGGCAGTTGGCTCCTCGCGAGGCACTCTACGGCAGGCCAGCAGGCCCCTCGGGAGGCACAGAACCTCGCGAGTTCGCGGCAGGGCCACCTCAGGAGAAGAAGCACTGCCGCGACACCAGGCTCCCTCGAGACCCACAAAACCAAAGATAAGTCATAATCAGCTACCTCGCTCAGCGGCCCGCTGCCTTGCGGGGCCCAGCTCCGGGCGCTACTTCAAAATCATTTCACAATCTCACACATCATAAGGGGCACCCCTTTTCAAAATGCTCTCACGAGAATGCATTCAAGTTTTTGCCATACATGTAAAAGCAAAAAGAAACACATGCCTAGCTAGACGTGCCTTCTTTGTCACTCCCATCCGCGCTACTGGCGTTGTGGCTGCCATCCTCCTCGTCATCGCCACCCATGTCGGCTTCTTCGGCCGCTAGCACAACCGTGTCGTCCTCAGGAGTCAGCTCCTTCACCAAGGTGTCCACATGGCCATCCACCCACATGGCGAGATTGTCTTGGGTGGCCGTAGGCATGGGGGCTAGCACGATGCTGAAATCAAAGTGGGAATTGAGGTTCAGGAGGTTGCTGAAGATGCGCGAGAGTGCGCGCCCGAGGAGGCCCCGGCTCCTCTCCTCAACAAGCTAGCAAGCTTTCGTGGCCTGATCTTCAAGGTGCGTCACGATATCAGTGAAGAAGTTGAGATGGCTGGCGTAGTCGCTCTCATCCGGGTGACGAGCGTTCTCGTCACAAATATCACCCAGGGCATTGTTGGCTCTAACATGCAGACCTTGGAGCATGGAGCCGTCCTCACGTTCCAATGTCAGGTGGCAGCTCTTTTCACTCGAAACCTTCTTCAGGAGGGAGGCGGTGTCTTCGACTTGCTTCTAGAGAGAGGATATCTCGACATGGGCAGAATTCAGGGCAGATTCAGAGGAAGTCAGGGCTCCTCGGGCAGCGCTCTCACGCTGCTCCATAGAGTGCAGCTGAGCCTTCAGGACAGAGGTCCAGCCCTCAAACTCAGCCTCGAGCAGCTCTAGATCCAGGCAGTGCCTCTCAGCCAACTCAGCACGCGCCTTCGCCACCCTCTCCTCCACCTCCAGCTGGACTTGAGCTTCTTGGGCGGTGATGGCGTCCTCAGCCACGACAGCCTGCCGCTCCTTCACCTCCAGCCTCTCCAACGCCATGTTGTGCTCCACGGTCTCCAACGTCAAATATTCATGGCGCCTCAGGAGCTCTGCCTCGGCAAGGGCTGCCTCGCCTGGTGAGGAGGCCAGAAGGGCGCGACGCTCCTCGACTTCGCGCTCAAGAGCCGCATTTGAAGACAGAAGATCTCGCTCCCGATCCTCGGCCGCCTCACGCCCACCTTAGCCTCTTCCATGGCATGGGCGCAAGCCTCGCGAGAAGTCACAAGCGAGGCCGCCACGTGCTCTTCGGCTTTGTCACGCTGAAGTCTACCAAGGTTAACGGCAACCTTCAGCCGCTGCCAGTCATGCTCCAGGCGGCGGTTTTTCGCCTCGAGCCTGGTGTCGACATTGGCGAGCTCCCCGCCAAGATGGATCATTGCACGCATCACTTCACCGAAGAGCCTGAAGCGCACTGCACTGCACCCATGAGTGAGCGCAAGCTCATCGCCAAGACATTCATCGGCCCCGGAGGCTGTCCGGGAGGCGCTCGGCGCCCCGCCAGCTGCTGGCTGGGGGCTGGCCGGTGTGGCCCCACAGCTTGAAGACGAAGGCTGCCCAGTGGGCACCCCCTGCTGGCAATGACAAGAGGAAGGATCGCCGGTGCATCCCCAGTCTCACAGGCTGAGTCGCGGGGAGAGGGAGCAGGGATCCCGGTTCTGGGGCACGCTCTCGGCGTCGCGATAACTGGAGTCGGCCCCACGCCCTGCGCAGGATCAGGGTGCCGGGGGCTGTGCGCGGGTGTCAAGATGGAATCGTTGGGGGCGCCCACTTCCCGAGGTTTCGCCTTCGGGGGAGCCCTACAAGACCCCAGTTGTGAGAAAACACGGCGCGCTAGGAATCAAGAGCAAAGGTACTTACTCATCGACAGCCACGTATCTCCTCGGCTTCAGCGGCCGGTGGGTGCCATCGCTGCGGCATGGGGACCTCTTCCTCTCCAAGAGCGACTCAAGGCACAAGCGGGGCCGACCAGACCCCGACGGGTGATCCTCGGGAGGAGGAGCGCTCTACGGGGCAGCCAGGTTAGGGACCCCGCGAGCAGGGGCGCCCCGCAAGATCTTCTGGCTTACGGCTCCGGAGCCATTAGTGGGCTCCTCGCCGTCAGCAGCCACTCTAGAGCCACCACCCTGGGCATAAGGGGCTCTGCCTCAAGAGCTCGGGGTCACGTCAACTCTGTGGCAACTCCTTCCAGGGCCTAAGGAGCCTCGGCCTCCTGGGCCAATATCGGCGCCAGGCCTCTGGTGGAGCCCTCAACAACTGCTGGAGGCGCTCGCCCCCCTACTTCCACACTCTGGCCACACGCAGCAGGATCGATCAGGAGAGGAGCCACGAAGACGGGGTTCTCGCGGGGCCCCTCAAGGCCCTCCGGAAGCAACACCCACTCGTCGAATAGAGGCGTCTGCCCAGTGAAGGCAGCCTTGTTCGAGCACTGATAGAGGAGGCACCAACCCCCCGGAAGGTCAGTAGGCTCGGGTTCGGCTGTCATGAGTTTGAGCACCATACTCAGGGTCCCGGCGGCCATTGATGGCCTCTGCAGCCTCATTCGATCCTCGGCGCCCGCAAGGTCCCACATTGGCCGAGAGTGGCGCTGAAGGGGAGCGATGCGCTGCCTGACAAACTCCTTCACCACCATTGGTGCTGTCACTTCCAGTTTCTGAAGCCTCGCCAATCTCTTCTAGACGAAATCAAGATGCTGGTCGGAGAGCTTCTCGTGGCACCAACAGGAGCTAGGCGAGGCCAGTGCCCCAGGAGTCAAGAGTAGGGGGCTGAACGCGCTGGCGTCCATGAGCAGCCACTGCTTCCGGAATCCCTTCACAGCACACGAGAGCTCGAAGTCGATTCCAGAACCGGCGGTTGTGGCCATAGCTTCAAAGGTCGCACACCCAGAGCATTGGTGGGCATCGACCAACCGAAGCAAGAAGAAATGGCGAAATAAGGCCACGGAAGGAGTAATGCCGACCATGGCCTCGCAGAGGAAGGCGAAGATGGCGAGAAGGATAACAGAGCGGGGGTCCAGATGTAGCAGGTGGATCTGGTAATGCGATATCATAGCATTGAAGAAAGGTGAGAAGGGAGGAATCAACCCCGTGAGAAGAGCATGGAGATAGATGGGGATCATGGTGGCACTCATTTCATTCACTCGCCAAGATGCAGGGCGGACGGCCGTCACCCTCCACTCATTGGAGTCGGCGGCGAGCGCGTGGCGGACCTTGCCCAGCCCCTCCTAGTTGATCATCGTCGACTGTTTGAGGGCTAGCTCCAAGGCCGGCGGAGGACTGGCTAGGGCGCGCGACGTCTCCTTCTTTTTCCTCTGTTGGGGGGCCATGACGAGCACCAAAAGAAGGGTGAGGCACCAGCATCGAATCTATGGACGAGGCTGCAAGATTGGGAAGGAGGAAACAAGGGCCGAGCACAGCAATCTGCGAAGGGAGAGATGTAATGGCAACGGGCGACTACTGGGCCTGCCAGATATCAAGGTGGCATGGGGAAGTGGAGACGCCCATGTCCCATCAACCGCCACATGTCATCAAGGCCGCAGGAGGTTAGAGCCCGCGGCGCTCCGCACTTGCCCTTTGGCTTCGCCTATAAGCCAAGTCCGAGCACGCCTTGGGCCCGGGGGCTACTGTCGGCATTCTGGATATGGGTGTATCCAGCCCTGCCTGCCTGCGACCCACCACGTGGCTCCATCGACGGCCTGGTATGGCCCAGCTTCAGCATCAACAACTCAAGACCCTCATGGGGGGCCAAGCCTCGCGAGGCGGATGGCGCCAAGACCCCCGAGGGAATCAGCCTCCTCAGGCTGGCTCACCATGGGCAGAGAGTTCTATGCAGGGTTTACCTCATGAGGCTCAGCTAACGTGAGCCATGACGAACAAGGCCAGGCGGGTGCCAGGCGATCGCAAAGCGCAGGTTTCCTCTTTAGTGCAAACGAGGCAAGCCACAGGCGCGGAGTCCCAAGGAATCAGCCAAAGGTTTCCATTCTGGTGCAACGAGACCAAGACCGCCAGGACGGCAAGACGGAGGTCATCGATGAGCCCACCGCCGTGTCACGACCATAGGCTTTTCACAGGCGAAGACTACTTTTGTCATGATAAGTTGTACTACTTGTCCCCTTTCAAATCTGGCCGTTGTGGGATCCCTTCCTGCCAACATTTGGGAAGATGACCAAGGCCACTATAAATAGGACTAGCCACCACCATAGAGGCAAGACAAGTCGAACTAGCTCACACCACACTAGCTTCCTTGAGCTCAAGAACACCTCACCTCCTGAGGCCAGTTCATCCATTGTACTAGTTCATCCTCAGGCCCTCGAGGCAATCCACCAAAACGTTGGAGTAGGGTATTACACCACAAGGTGGCCCGAACCAAGATAAACTACCATGTCTCTCTGTCTCTTTGAGCTTGTCACGCTAGGCTTAGGAGGATCGCAAGTAGCCAGGCTGGGTAGGTTGAGATCTCTGCACGCACCCCAGAGTTCGAGCCTCTCAAGGGTTTGCGGAACCCGTAATCCGACACATAGAACGACGGTGGCCACATTGCTGGTCATAGATCCGGCCTGATACCCTCGCTAGGGAAAGGGGACGATGTTCTGCATAGACGCGGTCGACAGTGGCGAGGAGGAAAACCCATTGTTGGTGCATCCCAATCTGGGGGTCCCCGCGGTATCGGTTGATGTCGCCTCCCACCGCCCTTCTAGCTACACGCTAACATCCTAGGTACAACTTCCTTTTGGAGTCGTCTTTCTCCAATGCTGCAGCTCCACATGTAGCTCCATCTCCGTGTGGATCTTTCTCTACTTTTACCAGCTTCTATTTGTGTTGAGTTTATGTCTCATGACCTAGTGACACTACTATTATTCTAATCACACTTCTTCAATATCTTTGCCAACAGGGATACTCACCTCGATTTTAGTGGAACTGCACAAAAGCATCGTATGATCCGAGGGTGCCAGGCTTCTTTCCTTCGACAGGTTCTACCCAGCTAGGAAATTAAATCCTATTTAGGGTTTAGGGTTTAAGGCATAGAGACCCCATCAATAGTTTTTTTACACACTCTCACAACATTTGTTTTTAGTAGTGAAGTAAATATTGGCAATGATCTGTGAATCATTGAGATGCATCAACACGCGTGTTAGTTTTCCTTTGAATTTGATGGAATGCTATAACAGGGCAATCTTGGAATTAGGATACATACATGAAACAAAATCGTAAAGCTTCGTACTCCTTCTAGTCCTTTTTTATGCGTATAAGGCTACTTATAGTGGGGAGTATCATATACTAGTATCATGCATAAATTACATAGGGGATTAATAAACCAAGATAGAGGTAGTATGCGAGAGTGTATGGTGGGTCATGTGGTAAAATGTACTACGAAAAGAAAAAAGGACCGGAGGTGTCACACAATGTCCAAGGAATATGGTGATAGTGGGAGGTGGGCCATGTAGTCACTGGGTTACCGTGTATCATACTCCTCTGGTGTAAGAGTGGAGAAAGTTAGTTTTATCACAGAATAAATAAATAAGAATGTAGATGCTCTACCGCCGCAGTAATAGTGACCAATGAGCCGTCAAATCACATAGACCCGATATAGTTAGTTGGACGGAAGAAGCAAACCATCACTCTATCTCTCTCATGCAGTACAATATTCTTTTGGAAACCAAGGTTTCATTTAGTTGGATAATGCCATCGAGCAAAACCAACATTTAAATCACATCCGTCGCGTTCATGTCTCACCCTCCTCGACCCCACATGGTTGCTCGGCATGTGAATTACCGTAAAGCGAGTATACACAAACTTTACCACATGCTTGTTGATGGATCGCGCCATGGAGTACTAGCTCGCGGAGTATCTAATGGACACTCCTCCATGGAGTACTAGCTCCAAAGACGATGCATACCGTCATGTCTGAGCCAGCGCCGATGCTGACAAAGGTCCTCCGCGCCCTTGTTCGCTGCCGTCATGTGGGCAGATCCTGCCCGCCCGCCTAAGGCACATCTCGCCCACATGAGGTATAACTTCTCTTGGTTTTCATGCTTCATTGTACTCTGCATGTGGGTCTTATTCTATACCACAACTCCCTAGATCCCCATGTACAGTAGCTAGGGTTCATCGGTTGGTCCAACATCACCTATTTTTACTATTATGGTGGAAAGGCCGCTCCAAAAGTTGTCCTGGTTTATCATTGATGCATCAGTGGAGGTATACATGTTTGTTTCGACAAAAAGTACATGGTAGTTGTGCGGTCATTGTCCATATGCTCCTATTGCTGCTGCTAATCTAAAAATATCACTGGTAAAATGAAGCAATTCCCATGTAGAGGCATCGATAAATGCTTTTGTCATGCTTTAGTTTTTTTCCGGGTATCCTGCCTTAGTTCCCATCAAGATAATCATGATGCTTCTATTTTTGGGTGTACGTTTCATTAATTCTTATGTATAATTAAGATGCCGCTGTTAATCTTGTTCCACTTCTAAAACAAAGTAATGACACTACTTAAATATCACTTTTGTATATTTTTGCAAACAGGGATGCGTATCGCCATACTCGGGCATGTCTTCCTCAATTTTTAGTGGAAGTGCACAAAACTGGATGGCCACTATGGCTTAGCCTCATTGTCCTTTGCCAAGTGGTTATTCCTTTATCGAGATTGATACCGAGAAGAAACAAACCACAGTGAGGATTATCAAACTTCATTGGTGCCTGACCCAAACTTGATGCCAAAATCGATGATGCATCACCACGATGACCTATCGATGCTCATGGTTGTGTCTCATGGTTGCATCGGCTGGTGAAGCTAATCGATGTTTAATGAAGAATGGGATGTCTTCCATGAGTGCTCTTTTCTTGTTACCGCAAAGATGATATCCTTCATCAATTTATCTTGGAGCAGTCGTTTACGCTGGTGCAGTTTTATCACACAATTGGATATGAACCAAATGTTTCCTCGATGAAGCATCGACGTTAGTACTAAGAGCAAAAGTTTTGTCTTGATTCCTAAGCATTCTCACAACTTTGTCTTCAACTACGCTGTAATTTTATGTGTCTAGCTTTTAACTAAATATGTGGTGAGACTTTGATTAAAGATATGGTGTGGACTAAAAAGCAGATGGAGGTAGTACCCCTCCATTTTTATTTACTCTGCATTTTAGATTTGACTAATGTCAAACTTTGTAAAGTTTGATCAAGTTTAGGCCAAACACAACAAACCATAGTTATTGAGAGAAGGAAAATCGTACATACAAAATAATTGAAATTAAATTTCTTTATTTCTACACTCTCACACCTCTTCGATAATTTAGCGCATCTATGGTTGTTCAATTAACGGAGGGTAGTGTACCGCATGTGAAACGACAGGAAGTGCAACCAGCACGCGTGGATCGTTAGTTGATCGTATTTTTCTTCACTGGCATATTAAATAAAAAGTTTCATTTCGTACACAATTTAACACGATTGTTATGGAGAGAAACAGAAAACCACTCCACTATATTAGTACTATATATGAGTACTATATAAGCTGGAACCTTAGTGCTTGTTCGCTACGGTTTACACTCTTCACACTCTGGCTGCACTACATATATATAGACACGCGTGCTGGAGTCTCAGCATTCCTTTGCTAGGGTTTGCTCTATTCACAATCTCTCACCCTCTTCATCATATCTAAACAAGACTGTGTTGGCCTCTCCCTCTCCCCCCCTCACATCTGGTGAAGGACCCGTCTGGATCCTGTTGCACCGGGAAGGGGAGGAGCTGCATCGTTCACTCTATCACCTTCAGCGAGGGAGGCAATCCACTGCCGGCTGTGTTGTTCTCTTTCACCCAGCGCCTGTGCGAGAGGGCCTCTGACCCCTTGTTCCTTGCTGTCGTATGTTGTGTGGATAGATCCGGCATTCCGCTGCACGCCTAGCCACATCCCGACAACCCTGAGGTATAACTTTCTTTAAAACCGTCATTGCTCTAGCTCCATGCTGATCTTTTCCGATTATGTAGTCGAATCTAGGTCTTGGTTCAAAGTGGAAACAAGGGAGGGCGGGGTGGAGCATGAATCTAGGACGTGGTTCGATGAGGAAAGGAGGGAGGGAAAGTAGTATAGACTGGCTATCCAGCCGCTTTGTTGGTCGAAAAGGGAAAAACGGGATAACGCAGGACACACATCTGTAAGGAACCGATCTCTTTGTTGAAAAAGGAAAGAAACTAGGGGTTCGGGTAGTTTGTGCAGGACTAGATTTGCTCCCGTCACATAGGAAAAAGGTTCAAAGAGAACAAATATGGGACCAACGCACATATACTGCTTGGCAACATACTCTGCATCACCCATTTATACGTGTGGACGAACATGGTGCTGGCTTGTCCCATGTCCCATAAAACTATTTTGCTATTGTTAATCTAAGAATGCCGCTGGAAAATTGAAGCAATGCCACTATTAAAAGTAAATTGCATTTTCAATGAATGTTATTTTAAGAGAATGTCTCTATTAATATGAATCAATACAACCGTTTTAGAAGTTTACTATCCTACTTTGTTTGCTATCAAGATAAGGTAGATCCTTCTTTTTGTGGCCATATGATTCATCCTCCTTTATTGGACAGTAATTGTTTATTTTTTTACCCCCGAAAACAGGGATATCTGTTCAACTTATTGCTATTGCCACCTTTTGCTTCACTATGCAAAACAGTTCTGTTTTAGGAGTGTTTTGTGTAGTTCAACTTAAATCTCACACCGACAACTTTGCTTGATTTAGTTGAACTACACAAAATGATATTGGATTTCCTATTTGTGCTGGTAGATTCATATTTGATCTTGTCTGCCTCATGAAAGGTCAGTACCAGCCTTCATCCACATGATTGTGCAGTGTGCTTTGAGATGTTGTGCTACTTGTAGTGGTACTGTTTAAAAAAATGTGGAATTGAAGCTATTATATTGCTATGTTTTCCCATTAAGTGAACAAAAATGGGACCAACCCAGACATGATGCTTGTTTATTTGTTACAATAAAATCTACATCACCCCCTTTATAAGTAGATGGAAGCACATGGTGCTGTTGCACCCACTCTCCCCTGGAACTGTTTATGCTTTTCGTTAATCTAATGCCACTGGTAAAATTAGGCAATGCCTCTTAGAATTAACTACTGAACCTCAGTTCAAAACATCAACACTTGTTAGGGATCGACGGGAGTACCATTTCTGTTAGGGATCGGCGGGAGTACATGTTTAAGAAATGTACTGTTGTGATAATGTCTCTGTTATTATATATCAGTTACGGTGTTTTACAAATGGTACTATCCTGCGTCGTAGTTCTTTCTACATGTTTAACCAAGGTATTGTTAAGATAATGTCTCTGTTAATATGAATCAGTTGCACTATTTTAGGAATGGTACTTTTCTGCTTTGTCTTTCTTTATGCCTGTTGAAACAAGGTATTGTTAAGATAATGTCTCAGTTAATATGAATGAATCACATTGTTTGAGAATTGCTACTCTCCTGCTTTGTTTCCCATTAAGATAAGGTAGATGTTTTTTCTTCTGGGAGTATAAGTCATCAACCGTAATTTCTCAGTAATTGTTTCCTTTATACCTATTTGTGCATACAGGGATATCAAAACTTCTTCTCGGTTCTATTTCGGCTTTGATTTTAGTTGAACTGCTAAAAAGGAGCCAATGTGTTAAAGTCAAACTATTTCATTATTGGGCCCAGTTAGTCTTTCCACTTTGCAGAAAGAGGGAGTCACTGTTTGCGCTACATTACAAATGGAATGATTGAGAAGCTTTAGAGTATTAGTGGACGCTGGTGACATGACTAGTCTGCAGACCGAGGGAAACTCAACTCAACAGCACGTGGATTGGAAAATTCACTCCACAAGGAAAGGTATGACCAAGTTAGTGGCCGACGCAGCTATAACAATCGACGCAGCTATAACACTCCACATGATTGTGTTTTGTTATGTTGTGCTAATTATATTGTTGTATTGTTTTGAACAAATGTTTAATTGAAGCTATTGTATTGCTATCTTTTCCAGTTAAGATGATTATAGTTGTGAGCGTATGTTTAATCAACTAGTACCACTATTATATTCATCACAATTTTACTGTATTTATTCAGATAGGGATGCTCAGCTTGATTGTAGTGGAACTGCACAAAATGTTTAGATGGTTCGTGTCCTCCATAATACTTATCATGCACAATACATTGAATGGTTCTCTAATCACTCGTCGTCACCTTGACCTGCCAGACTACCTACTTGAATGGAGCTGCCAATGTCTTCAAGGCCTTGCAACATATAAATAGAAAATCCACCATGCTATGCAAGACATCGTTTGATTTCAGTGGAACTGCATAAAAAGATACACTGGTTAATCCGTCTCCATGTGCCATTTCAATGTGCAAACTGATAAAAAACCCTGCCCGCTCCACAATCATAGGCATTACATATTTTGAATGGGAAATGCTGGTCAAAGTTTAATCATTGATGTTAGCAAGAAGACATTTGTTTAATATTTTGGAACTAGAAAACCCTGTCGAATTTTGCTCATTGATGTTAGCCAGAAGACATGCATTTGATATTTTGGAATGGGACACCCTTTGCTGTTAGCAGCATTGATCATTTTTTCCTACTTGTGTGTTCAGTTCAGAAGGGATTATTTACTATGATGAGATGCATAGTCATGAATGTTGACTTATGTAAGGTATTTTAATAGTTTGTTTTGAATGTTGTTTATGAAATGCCATGCCTTATGAGTTTGATTGCAAAGTTGAGCTTGGAATGCTATGCCATGTGGCATCACGAGCTGTTCACTGTGCCTCCTGAGAATAATGCTTCGTATTGTTTTGCACGTTGATCTAAGGCCAGTGATTTGCATGTTAAGAAGATCATCCTCTTCTGTTGTTTCTGTGCTTAAGAAGTTCATGGTCTTATGTTTCATACTTACATTCATAGACTATACGACAACTCGGGTAGGTTAGAGGTGAAACCATATGATCATCTGACCAACTGATCATATTAGGTTGTGATTGGATCGTCGTTTTCCAACCAAAACCGCTTGTAAAACTGATGCTTGTAAATAAAAGCAGATGGTCTTGGGCAAAGCGCTTGGTTGGTCATTTTTGACTGGTAAAATATACACTGGTTTCTCAGATTACATTCGTAACTCGCCGGTTTTTGTTACATACCTTGGGCCGTCGGTTTCATTACGCTTGTATTTTATGTGTTGTTTTCGGTGACGAGTAAATATCACTTCTATCTTTAATACAGGTGTGGAACAACCCAGAGCTCCCAAGCGCGGCCTTACCATTTCATGCAGACTCAGTCTCTCGAAGGTGTTCATAGGGGTCCGATGATCCTAGCTCCTGAATGACCAGCGGGCGATGTATTAGACCATCCGTAGGGCCCACGAGGCCCTCTCTGTCATCCTTCGAGTTGTTGCCCTCGCCGTGGCGCCGCCGTCCTGTGTTGTGAACATGGTCAACGAACATGAGGAATCAGGAGATGACATTACTTGGAGAGGATGACAGTAGGGACCCACCAGGGGCATAGCCATACATACGCAAGTGCCTCCTCATTATACACAAATATATTTTTTTGCTTCCTCTTGGTTTCCTGACATCAGGGTCCCACACCATTGTCCACCTATATAGTCAATAAATGAGAGCACTGCACAAGGAGCGGCCGACAGGCGGGACTCAACAACTCCATCAGTATTTTTTTATGGTGTGAGCAGAGTTTTTCTTGAGCTATGTTTTTTTTGTAGTTTATAGGAGCAGGGTATCAACTGGGCGGGCTGTGGCCCATCTAGCCTAGGCTATTATTTTATATAGACCAAATATCCAGCCCAGATATTAATTTTTCAACGTGAAAATGGCTAGCCCATCAAATTTTTTTGCGGAATACCCAACCCAAGTCAACTTGTTATTCTCCGCCCCGAATTCGACTTGCCAAGAAAATGGTCTTTAAGAAATAATAAATGGGCTGTAATTATAAACATTTGGCCATAAATATAAAAAAACAAAGCAAACGGGTAATTAGTTTCAAAATTAGTATTTTTGGATTTTAATTTTTTATAATTTAATTACTTGTTGCGGGCACAAAATTTTGGTAGATTTTTACCTAATACAAACTTATTTTGAAATTATATTTAATCTGACCCGAAATTAAGGATAAAAAATATCCAGGATCCCATCAAAATGTGGAAAATTTTGTTAAATTTTTTTGAGCGGTTGGTTGAAATTATGACCGTTTCCCTGGCTATAAAATGGGTTGTAATTATATCAAACATTAAATGGGCTGAGTAAATTCCATTAGAATTCAAAAATGGGCCGGACATTATCACAAATTGCAAATGGGCAATATGTTCTCTGCCACAAATGTGATGGTCCCTTGTGGGCCTACAAAGTTGACGCGTACGCAAGGCTTTGTCAACTTATAGTCAACACACGATTCTAGTAGCAGTCATCATTGGATGTCCATCCAATGGATGTGGTGCTTCTTCAATCTCGTATTCATGCTTCAGCCGCCCATACCACCGCCAGCGGTACCGCCTGCTACCGCCTCCTGTGGCCGGCTGTGCTGCCACGCAGGCCTCAGCGGCCCACCCTACTCTTGTCGCTATCTAGGCCATTCCTCTACTGACCAACACCTCTTGTTACTCTTTGGTGACAGCAGCCTCACACCATAGCCGAACCAGTAGATCCTCATACTCCCCTCCGCGTGGGCATCCACTGTCATGCCTTTGTCGGCTCCAGGTCGTTCCCTTCCTAGGCCTCCCCATTGTCCATCGCATTGGTTCTCTCGGCACGGCGTGGTCAACTTTGTCAACAAATGACAGCCATCGAAAGAGGCATGTACGTGGAGTGGCTGATAGTAGGGTCCCACATGGCCCATGGCTGCAGGCAAGCAGGTCCCTCTTTATTATGCGAAAACAAATGAGTTCTCCCCCTGACAGGTTTGAGCCATCGGCTACATCTTCGCAAGCAAGGAAGTGTTTCCTTTATTACACGGAAAAAAGTGATCTCTCCCTGACAGCTGGGAACCACTAGCTTTATTATGATCCATTTCGCGAAAATATAGATTTTACCACAGGTGCTTAATCGTTTTCTTTTTATTCCAACTCAGAAAAGAAGAAATTAGAAAAACCATAAAACATCTTCGCATGCAATTAAGTGCCACCTTATTACGAGCAAAAGAATGAACCCCTTGCTAGTTGGGAGCCACCAGATTTGGAGGTTGACTTGTGGGCCAACTAAATTGACGCGTACGGGCTCTGTCAACTTAGTCAAAATGATTCTAGCTGCAATGACTGTTGGATGTTAAATCAACGGCCGTGTTGCATCTTCAACCTCCGGTCTTCTTGCTCCATCCGCCCAAACAAGCGCCGGCCGTACCGCCTGCTCCAGCCTCCCGTGGTTGGTTGTGCTACCACACAGGCCTTACTGACCAACCATACTACGACTAGCCAGACCTTCCCTCTACTCACCCACACCCCCTATTATTCTTCGGCAATGGCAGCCTTATGCCGCAGCTGAACCAGTGAACCTTCATACGCCCCTCCGTGTGGGCATCCACTTGCCTCGTCTTCTCTTTCTCCACGTAATTCCCTTCCTAAGCCTTGCTGTCATCCACCGCCTTGATGCTCTCTATGCCTCGTTGTCAAGAAGGTAAACGAACGACATCAATTGGAAGAGGACTTTATGCCGTGAGGCTAACAGCTGGACCCACCAACTACATCTTCGAACACAAGGAAGTGCCTCCTTATTACTCGCAAATAAAAATGATTCCTCCCCCTGACAGCCAGGACCCACCAGCTATATCTTCTCATGCAAGGAAGTGCATCCTTATCCTCCCTGACAGCTGGGACCCACCCGATGGAAGCGTACATAGTGTTGTTTGTCTAGTTGCGGACATGTACGTACATACTAGTCGATCAGTCTCTCTCGAACGATGAACCATGGACGAGCAAGCAGCAGCACATGTAGTGGTAGAGCCCTCGAATTAGCAGTTCAGACAGTCCTTTCTAAACCATGTACACATACCTACACGCACATGCCAAAAAATATGGCCACATATCTACATACGGGCAGGGTCTCGAACGCCTACTCACGCATACGTATAGCCAGGGCTCATGTACATGGAGAGGCAACGGGCGGAAGCAACCGCTCCCTATTCATCGGAAGCCAACCAACTGGTTCAGAATGGAGAAACTGCATCATGTTCATCAGGAGGCAACGAAATGCATCGTGTTCATCGGGAGCCAACGGGCTCTTATGGAATAGCCAAAACAGTGACTGGCATACCGCAGAATGGAGGAAACGGCCTTCGCTTGGAGCGCCTACGGTCGGAACGGGGTCCTGCGGACCGGGAGGGGCGTGGCATACCACAAAACGGAGAAAATAGACTTGTGTTGGAGCGCCTACGGTCAAAACGGGGTCCTGTTCATTGGGAGGGGTGTGGCATACCACAAAACGGGACTCCACGGGCTACTATTCATCCAGCCTTCACCTGCTACTGTTTATCCACGGTCAACTATTCATCTAGCCTCCATCGGTTACTGTTCAACCTGCCGTCCACGGGGTCCTGTTCATCCACGCCCAACCGGCTGAAGCGTGTGGCGGCCTACTCGATCGGGGTCCTGTTCATCCAGCGCCAATGACTTACTACTACCATGGGGTCCTGTTCATCCAATCCCCGTTGGGAACTATTCATCCAACCCCCAATAACGGTAATTGTTCATCAAGAGGCAGCAGGTCGGATCGCCTTCATTTATCATCAGTAGCAAAGGAATCACTCGGATTCAGTTAACAACCAAGGGATTGATCTCTCGTTGAGTAATGTAGCTAGTGCAATCCCTCGGGTTCAGTTAGAGACTAACGCCTCACACACACGCGCGTACGTGTAAGAGAGAAACGTGCAAACCTCCGTGCATCGCTCGGCCCCAACCACCCACCGTGACCGGAAATCCCGGATACTTTCCTCTCCCTTGCTTCTACCATGATTTTTTCCGTCATGGACAGCGCAAAGAATGTCATGCAGGTGCGTCCCCGGCCTGTCTAGGACAAAAATCCCATTTTCTATCATGAGTTGTTGTCATAGAAGTAGGAGCCCAACACATTTATGACTATACGTGGTTTTGTCACAATTATTGTCACAGAAGTGTCATAAGCATGACATTTTTTCCGTTCTGCCCATAATGTTCACGGATGTGTCTATTTTTGTAGTGATATCCTCTCCATTTGGAACCTGACTTGTGTTCTTTATCTTCTTCAGCCAAACTTATCTTGGTCAAATCTTCTCCAGTTTTTCTTTTTGGTTTCTTGGAAAGCTTCTCCTCAAGCTCCAAATCAGCCACCTTGCAAAAAGAAGTGGTGAGATTCTTAACCACTATTTTCTGAGTAATAGGTGGAGCGGCATTGCAAGGCGGACATTTATGATCATGATATGAATCTCTCTTAAATCCGTTAATATCCTTTTCGATTCTATCACTCCTTCTTACCTCAGATTCCACTAAAGTAGTTTTGCCACCCCTCCTCTTCTTTGTGGTTTCCACACCAAAAGCCTGAAGCAGAGCAGAGTCTTCACTACTGCAGGATGCTGGTAACCCGACACTACGATCAGAGACCCATCGAGCAACTGTGTGCGATGCAATAATCGCAAGGTGGGTGTAAGAGAACCGTCAAAAATATGCAAAACATTTGCGATGACGAATGCATCAAACACGGTTCAGATTTTAGTTGCGTGTGCGATGCATGGCATATGGTTCAGTTTAATGAACTGTCTGCGATGAGGAGGAATAAAATAAACGGGCAGCCAGATGAAGGCCTGTGCGATACACAACATACGGTTCACTCGTATTAACTGTTTGTGATGAGACAGAACAACAAAAATGGACAGCTAGATAAAGGTGTGTGCGATTGAGGGCATATGCTTTAGAAGGATTAACTATTTGCAATTAGGCAACATAACAGGAACGGTCAGCCAAATCAAAGGTGTGTGCAATTGATGGCATACACTTCACACGGATGAACTATTTGCGATTAGCCACAACAAACAGAAACAGTTAGAAACATCAACGTGTGTGCGCAAGACAGGCACCCATTCTAATTAAAAGAAGCATGTGTGATGTTAATAACGAGCGCGCACGGTTCTTGGAACAAGACAGTGATGACATTGCCTATTGCGGTGCACCAAACGACACATACGTGAACGAGAGAGCGTGCCCATGTTATGCCGTCCAGGAATAGTGTGGCACTTATAAATTATAGAACCATCAATAAATTTTCAGCATGCGTCCCGTCACCTTCCAAATTGCAAACCTGTTCACACCGATAAAAACCTAAACGGTTTCCCACTTGGGAGCGTATTAGTACTCAGATATAAATATTGTACTATGCCAAGATGACTGCACATTCCTTCCTCAACTCCTCATCCACAAAAGCAAACAAGTCATTCAGCATCGTTCTCTTGCGTCTGCCAGGGCCAGATTGAGTTCTCAGTTGAGAGAATACAACCACGGAGAGGCGAACATTAAAGAGGAAGCACGAGAGATGTCCCGTTTAGTCGCAAAAGGAGCCGACATGTCCCGCCGCGCCACCGTAGAAGCACGGAGGTCTCGCCGTGCCACCGAAGAATCACAAAGGTCACGCCGCGCCGTCGATGCAGCAGACTGGTCCGGTCGCTTCACGAAAGCAGCAAAGATGTCCTACCGTGCCGCGAATGCAGTAGAGATGTCCTCCCGTGCCGCAGTGGCCTGAGAAAATCTCTCACGGGCAGGCGAGGGCTCTTACAGGTGCATGCATGCGATCGTCCATAGCCAGATGGATCAGATCTCCGGTTGGATGAAGCTGTAGGACGAATTGTATGCCTCGTTTGAACAACTCCGAGCCGACCGCAACCTGCTAAGGGCGAAGACCGCTGGAAGGGCGGAGCAGGCGGAGGAGACCGCTGCCTTGTTGAAGAGGACGGGCGTCATTGACAAGAAACTTATGGACGAGAATGCCATGCTCCGCATCCAGCGCGAAAGGCTGGTGGAGGAATCCGCGATTGCTTCCGAGCAGCGTATTAAAGACATGAAACTAATGAAAGAGATCATCATTGCTCGCCGCGAGAACTAGTCTCCGCGACCTGCAGCGCATCAAAAAAGTAGAGATCAGCGAGCCAGATCATTGTATGCGTCTTCCTTCTTCTTTCACCCTTGTGTATTTCGGGCGTAGTCGCATGTGGCTTTTTTAGTTATCTTCCTAGATATGTAAGACAATTATTATCCAATATCATCGTCCTTATATTCATCATGCTTGTTATAAGTCGCAGCCGATGCTATATAGGTCCGTCGGATCTTATGTCAAGATCCGTGCGAAACTTTCTTTTCAGATTTTCACTTTTCTCTCTTAAATCTCAGTCCAGCGAGACATAATGTAAGTGCATCTAGTGCCACCCCTAGTTGGATTTGGAGTATTGACGACAAACTTGGTTTAGGGACTAATGTGTTTGTTAGAATTGCAGAATAACACAGGTAGTAGTCCCATATTGATTCGGTTTTCCTACCAGAGATGACCCCTAAAAATGTGTGCAGACATTGAAGACAATGGTGGTCTGTGAAGACATTCACATTGAAGACTATGACAAGAGAAGACAGCGCGTGAAGACTATGGAGTGCGAATACATAGTTGTTTTCGTAGCTTCCTTTTCTTCTTTGTTGAATCATAGGAACCACCGTACGGTTAAGTGGGGTCCAAGTGAACAAAGTCAGAGTGACTGAAGTGATGCTCAACCAAATCCTATGTCTTCGAGCAAAGACAATGAGAGCAAATCTTATCCAGAGCTGGATGAGTTAGCTTGGCTTGTAGCCCAAACTAAGTTGTCGCGTGTGTTTGAAATCTGACCGTTGGACACGTGTCAGTTCCTTAGTGACCCAGGGTCATTTTGGACAAATCAGGTCGGGATGCCTCCTTGCTATAAATAGCCCACCCCCTACACCATAAATTGGTGGCTGCTCAGAGTTAGGGCACGGCTTTTGTCGTTTGAGAGCAACCCACCTCCCAAGCCTTTGAGAGAGAATCCTTGCGAGGACAAAGCCCAAAACACCCAGAGCCAAAGAGTGTTAGGCATCAATGAAGTCTTTCTGTTTGCGTGATCTAAAGACTTATTACACTTGAGGACTATGAATCCTCCAGCCGGTTAGGCATCGCGTTCTGAGCATCCAAGAGTCATTGTGGATTGCCGGTGAAGGAGGTCTATGAAGGTTTCGAAGCCTCCCTTGAAGACTTACCAGAGTGATTGGGCGAGGACTATGTGTTCTTAGCTCCAACGAGCCGCGAATACATTAGCATTGGTCATCCATTGACACCAATTGCTCAGGATGATTCATGGGCTGAGCGCCCTCAAGAAGAAACCCTAGTTCGTGATGCAACACCCCACACTCCAGCAGCGCAAGTCACCAACCCAATGGTGAATGACGATGACTACATGGAGACCACTCCATCGCCAAAGGCGTCGCCCGTGTACCAACGTCTTGGAAAAGGCCTCAGGCCATCGCTCTCCATGTCAACCATCCCAGAAGAATATTCACATCAATCAAGCTCAGTGGCACGCCAAGTGTTCCCTGAAGAAAATCCTTCTACGGCAGTTCCTGAGTCTGAAGCCAAAGCTACTGAAGACATTCCGGCTGCATTAGCCGATGAAGAAGAAAGAGAAAAAAGAGAAGAGAGAGTTGCTACACCCCCTACCCCAGATCAAGTCATTCTCGAGGAGAATGTGACTGTGCAAGACCCTCTGGTCGTTGACCATATGGAGGTTGAGAATGTTGAGGCTGCCACAAACACTGCTGAAGCCAATGACCATGTCTTGGCTGAAGATCGTGCGGAGCCTGAAGCCAATGCTGTTCCTGAAGCCAATGAGAATCTTGAAGCTTCTGTCACGCCGGTCCCCACTGATGGTGTTGTTCCTCCCCCAAGGCCTCACACAATGGAGTTGGCTTACAACCTTGATATGGAGTTGGTCATTACTCGCTGGCCTGTCCTGGTACCTCCCACTGGTACCGGACCGCAATATGACTATCATGTGCAGCAGCGACCACAAATGCAGAAGCCTAAGCCAAGACTGCCAAGACTTCCAGGTGCTGCTACATCTCCTGGATCTTTCAATGTCAATAGCTTTAGAGAGCACAACACCTTCCTTGACAGTGATAAGAATCCCTACACGATCCCAAGGATCTCCTCAGATCGCTTCTGGAGCCATCAACAGCACAGCTACTACTCTTGTGTTCTCTACAACCAAGAGAGAATCTTCCCTCACATGCGCCTTGATTGTGAAGCTATGGCTGGGCTCCCCTCTCTTGAAGAAGCTATGGATTGCTTTCGTGATGCTGGCCTTCTGGAATTCATAACAGCGAAAGAGTATTGGAATGAAGAGCTTGTGCTGCAGTTCTATGCTACTCTTCACATATGTGGATACAACAGGGACCGAAGACATGGACACTTGAGTGGATGTCAAGTGATGTGCACCATGATGCCAAAGGTCAGGACATCATTGAGCTCACCTCCCTGCCCACTCGAGGTGAATTGTATGAGCCTGGTTGTCAACGCCACATAGAAGGACTGCAAGGCATATTTCAGCGGCCTGAACCCAATATGAATCAGATGCTCAGCATAATGAAGCCATTGCCTCAAGATGCAGAATATCCAAAGGAATTCTTCGTCCAGTACCTCGAGTACTTGCCCCACACAGTTTATCATATCCTGAGGCGTACTCTATGGCCAATCAAAGGACGTTCTTCTGAATCCAAACTTGAAGGCGCCATGAAGACCTTGGTTTTCTATATTGTCAATGGCATCAAGTTCAACTCCCAGGATTTCTTCATCAGACAGCTTGCTGTATCTGGGATTGATCTTTTTGGCCTAAAGTTTTATGCTCCATGGGTGATGCGCCTAATCAAGCTTCATTCCAGTGTCAACTATCAGCCTTCTGCACACAACCATCTGGTTGTATTGCCTGAGGTTGATCTATCTGTTGAAGCCGGCTACCCCAACCCTGCCAAGGAGCCAATATATCTTTGCAATGTTGATCATCAAAGCTTCATGCAGCCCATCGAAGGTGTTCATGTTCCGAGTGCTACTGTTCCTGCTTATCCGCTTGCTGGCAATGTCCGTCTGCCTCATCGTGCTAATACCAAAGCCACTACCAGTACAGTTGCTGAAAGGCCTCGAAAGTGTTCTTGTGTACTCAATGACCCAGAGTTGCTTGTGGCCTTACATCAGAAGTAGGACATGCACCATGACTGGCTGAAGTGTCAAATGCATAGTCTCTTGGTGGATGTCAATCATATTCACAATCTGGCCACCAAGAACTCTTTTGTTTCCCATGAGAATGCACGGTGGTCCTGGAAGAGCCTAACTCTGCTATGTTTTGAAGATGATCTTCGAGCAGATGGCTTCACCGAAAGCTTCAAGTTTGACTCCAGGCCTCCACCTAATGCAAGCTGGCGCCATACTCCCTCACTTGAAGACACTGAGTATTCATCTTTGGTAGCAATTGTTGTTGCGAATGTCGTCGATGAAAAAGACGACGCCACTTCACCAACAATGTCTGCACTACATATCGACTCTGCACCAGGCCCCTCTGCACCACCACACTCCAACAACGACCCTGCTCCACCATCTGCTCCTTATAGGAACAAGTATATGCTCTATGTCTTCAAACCTTTTTGGTCATTACTGACAAAAGGGGGAGAAGCATATGAGTTGATAGTCTTGAAGCGGGTCCTTATGGGTGGCTGCATTATTTTGCCAAGTACTTACAACTCTCGTCTTTTGAAACATTTGGTTCTCTGAGTTGTAACACATAAACTTGATAGTCCTCTACTACTTATACTGCTATGCCGTGATGCGATGATAAATTCCGCATGAAGTCATTCAGTAGACGTCCATTTTCCATTATGCATATCATTATCTTCTTTACTTACTTATATGCATAATGCTTTATCTTCGCACTTTGAAGATGGCCTCCAGAAAGCAAAACCTGCCATGTGCATTTGCATTCAAACAAAAATCATCTTTATGCACATCTTTAGGGGGAGCCTCTTCATATGTAAGAAGACAATAATCACAACACTAAACTTTCACATACTTTTATCCCCTGAAAACTTCAACCAGTTTGTCATCAATCACCAATAATGGGGAGATTGTAAGTGCATCTATTGCCACCCCTAGTTGGTTTTGGAGTATCGATGACAAAGTTGGTTGATGGACTAACGTGTTTGTGAGAATTGCAGGATAACACAGGAAGTAGTCCCATATTGATTCGGTTTTCCTACCAGAGATGACCCCTAAAAATGTGTGAAGACATCGAAGACAATGGTGGTCTGTGAAGACATTCACATTGAAGACTATGACAAGAGAAGATATTGCGTGAAAACTATGGAGTGCGAAGACATAGTTGTTTTCGTAGTTTCCTTTTCTTCTTTGTTGATTCATACGAACCACCATACTATTAAGTGGGGTCCAAGTGAACAAAGTCAAAGTGACTGAAGTGATGCTCAACCAAATCCTATGTCTTCGAGCGAAGACAATGCGAGCAAATCTTATCTAGAGCTGGATGAGTCAGCTTGGCTTGTAGCCCAAGCTAAGTTGTCACGTGTGTTTGAAATCTGACCATTGGACACGTGTCAGTTCCTTAGTGACCCAGGGTCATTTTGGACAAATCAGGTCAGGTTGCCTCCTGGCTATAAATAGCCCACCCCCTACATCGTAAATTGGTGGCTGCTTAGAGTTAGTGCATGGCTTTTGTCGTTTGAGAGAAACCCACCTTCGAAGCTTATGAGAGAGAATCCTTGTGAGGACAAAGCCCAAAACACCCAGAGCCAAAGAGTGTTAGGCATCACTGATGTATTTCCATCCGCGTGATCTGAAGACTTATTACACTTGAGGACTGTGAATCCTCTAGCCGATTAGGAGTCACGTTCTAAGCATCCAAGAGTCATTGTCGGTGAACGAAGTCTGTGAAGGATTGGAAGTCTCCCTTGAAGACTTACCAGAGTGATTGGGTGAGGACTAAGTGTTCTTAGCTCAAGGGGAATAAGGTGAAGACGCGGTTTTCTGAGTTGAATCTCAGCCTCCCTAAGCAGATGTACAACTGTCACAGCAACTGGAACTGGTCCAACAAACCCTTGTCCTCTCCGAGCAACTGGTTCTATCCTACCTCTCTCGCCTTACTTTCAGTTTGTCTTCGTAGCCCTGTCTTTGTTGGCACTGATTACCCCTAGTGGAAGAATAAGATGCGTATGCATCTTGAAGCCATTGACGTCGATCTCTGGTATGTCGTCAAGAATGGCGTTCCCAAGGCCGGTGAAGGTGTTACTCCTGCTGATGTCAAGAAGTTCATCCAACTAGGCTCAACTTCCAAGAACATCATTTGTGGTCGTCTGACCAAAGGGCAGTATGGTCGTGCGAGTGCTCTGGAAACTGCGAAGCTAGTTTGGGACTGGCTCTCCGAAATCAACGAAGGCGTCTCAACACAGAGAGATTCAAGGACCAGTGTTCTTCGCAATATCTTCAACCACTTGAAGAGAAATGACAATAAGAATGTCCAGCTCACATTTGATCGCCTCACTGATATCACCAATGAGCTTCATGCACTTGGCGCCACTGAGATCACCAAGGACGAAATCGTCAAGACACTTCTGAGATCTCTTCACAGCTTGTTTGACACCCTGGCCCTGATGATTCAAGAGCTCCCTGACTTCAAGACTCTCGATCCGTCTGACATACTTGAGAGACTCAACACACATGAGTTCTAGCTATCTGAGAAAAGAGATATCTATGGTCCCAGCTATGGTCGTACTCGCGCTTTGAAGGCAAATGTTGTCTCCTCATCTGAAGAAGAATCTGACTGTAGTTCTAGGGATCCTGAAGACATTGTAAAGGAGCTTGCTATGCTTGTGAAGAAGTTCCAGAAGTTCACCAAGAAGAAAGACTTCAGAAAGTCTTCAAGATCTAGCTCAAGAAATGATGAAGCTTCCTATCATGATCACGAGAAGAGAACCTATCACAAGTGCAACAAACCTGGTCACTACATCTCTGAGTGTCCACAGTGGGACAATGAGACAAAGAAGAAGAAGAAGAGGAAGGAATATGATTCTGATGAAAAGAAGAAGAAGAAATACTCAAAGTCTTCTTCCAAGTCTTCATCGAAGTCTTCATCACACAAGAAGAGCTCATCAAGCAAGGCTCGTGATTTATTGGCAACGAGATGGATTCAGAGGAGGAGTCTGCATCTGAGGAGGCAAAGGTGGAGTCTGAAGAAGAATCTGATTCTGGAGTAGCAAGCCTGGCTCTAGCTTCTGCATACGTTGCCAAGTCCATCTTCAACAATCAAGACAATGGCCACGTCACCAACGGTGATGCCAAGGATGAGGATGACTCTGCTCCCACCTACTACTTCATGGCACGTGGTGCCAAGGTAAACTCACGCGATGCTTACTTTCAAACATCAAGTGAAGATGACTCTGAATGTGAATCTAAACCTAGCTACAAAACACTTGCTAAAAGTGCAAATGAACAACAGAATGCCATGGAACATATTCAAAAGCTGTTATACAAAAGCGATGACCTATTGGACGCGCAAATGACCCGAACTTAGTCCTTATTTGAAGACATTAAAAATCATCATGTTAAGTATGAGGAAGCAGGAACTTGAGAAATTGAGATCCGCTCATGAAGATCTTCAAAAGGAGAACGAGTCACTCCGCGCTCAGCAGATTAGTTCCGCTTAGGAAGGATTTGAACCACCATGTCTAAAATGTATTGAGCGTGATAATGTTGTCTCTGTTGCTGAATGTTCAACTGCTGCTACTGTTGCAATATCTTCAACTGCTAATGTGGTAACTAACCCCTCAACTGAGGATACCACTACTATTGCTGATGAGAATGCCAAGTTAAAGTAATTACTTGAGACAGGAATGTACAAAAGTCTCAAAGGGCATTAGACACTATGTGATGTCCTTAAAAAGCAGATTCTGAACTGAAACCCTAGGAAAGAGGGTGTTGGGTTCGAAAGGAAAATGAATGTTGATGGTTCTTACTGGATGCCTGAGCAGTACCCCAAAACCACATGGATTGCTGCTAAGGGACCTTCAGTGGATCCATCTACCTTATCTGGCTTCACTAGTGCTAACCCAATTATCATTGATGAATCCTTTGATGCAAACTATAAACTGTTCAAGAATCAGAATGGTGAAGTGTTTGCCAGGTATATTGGTACTAACTGCAGGAATGGACTACCTCTTAAGAAGATCTGGGTACCCCAAGCATTGTCTAGAAAGTCTTCCCGTGAATGTCGTCATGACACCACTAGGGAAGAAGACAAAACCCAGACCAAATGCTTCATATGGTCCAAAGGCTTCATACAGACAAAGGACTCAGCTGAGTCACCCTAACGCCAATGTTTTGCAGGGAAATCATACTCAGACCTTTGAATATGAGCGTGTTTCATCAAACCGCTATGTTCATAAGTCTAAGAACTTTTCTATTTATTCTTATGAGTATTATTCTCCTCCTGCAAGGCTATTTGCTAGGGCTCCAAAGCCGAAGTTCTCAGATGCTGCACTTAGACTCATTGCTTGTAACCCACCCCTGAAGATGTGGGTGGTTAAGAAAACTTAACTCTCTTTTGCAGGGAAAGGTCTCCAGCCGGAAATCAAAGTCGTCTGGTGCTTATGCTAGGGACCTTAAACATCTTGTGGGATGCTAGATAAAATGTCCAAATGGTCTTACTATGTATTTCATCCCGGGATTCCTTGACACTCATGCTATCTATCCTAACCAAGATCTGAACTTCTATGTTTCGCTTGTTCGTCAAATGTTTCTGCTTCACAACTCTCTTGGTGAAGCCTATCCCCCAAACTATACTGTAGGCTATGACACCTCAAGCTTCAGAATGGATTATGGATAGTGGTTGCACCAACCACATGACTGGTGATCAAAGTATTCTGATGGATTCAACCCTTCGCCTGTCTGATAAAAGTCATATCACATTTGGTGACACTGGTAAAAGTAAGGTATTGGGTCTTGGTAGAGTTGCAATCTCGAAGGATCAGCACATGGATAAAGTGATGCTTGTTGAATCCCTTGGATTCAACTTAATGTGTGTATCAATGCTATTGATTTGAACATGATTGTGATATTTGGAAAATATCGTTGTCTTGTCCTTATGGAATCTGACAAATCTCTAGTCTTTGAAGGGTATCGAAAAGATGATCTGTATATGGTAGATTTCTCAGCAGGACCACAGCTTGCCGTATGTCTTCTAGCAAAATCTTCAGAGTACTGGCTCTGGCATCGGAGGATAGGACATGCGGGCATGAGGAACTTGTACACTCTTGCGAAGAAGAAGCATGTTGTGGGCATCGAAGGCGTCAAGTTCAAGAAGGACCATCTGTGTGGTTCCTCTGAAGTTGGGAAGATGACTAGGGCCAAGCATCCCTCGAAGACAATCATGATGACATCTCAACCCTTCGAGCTGCTTCACATGGACTTATTCGGCCCTACTCACTACTCTACTCTTACTACCACTGCTTGTCTCTATGGTTTCGTTATTGTTGATGGTTACTCAAGATATACATGGGTGCATATAATTCTATATAAGACTAAAGTGCGGGATGTATTCAGACATTTCGCCAATCCTGCCATGACGAACTATGGCGTCAAGATCAAGCACATCAGAAGTGATAACAGCACAGAATTCTAGAACACCGGCCTCGACACTTATCTTGATACACTAGGCATCACTCATGAGTTTTCTGCTCCCTACACACCTCAGCAGAATGGCATCGTGGAGCGCAAGAACAGAACTCTCATCGAGATGGCTCGGACGATGCTTGATGAGTACAAGACTCCAAGAAAGTTTTTGCCTGAAGCCATTAATACTGCATGCCATGTCATCAACCATGTTTATCTTCACAAGCTTCTAAAGAAGACATCATATGAGCTGCTAACTGGTAAGAAGCCAAACGTCAGTTACTTTAGAGTATTTGGTGCTAGCTGCTGGATCAAGGATCCACATCACACTTCAAAATTTGCACCGTAAGCACATGAAGGTTTTATGCTTGGATACGGAAAAGATTCGCACTCCTACAGAGTCTTCAAACTATTTCACTATAAAGTGGTTGAATCTATGGATGTGCGGTTCGATGAGACTAACGGCTCGCAAAGAGAGCACCTGCCAAATGTGCTAGATGAGGTCCCTCCTAGTGAATCTATCAAGCTCATTGGTACTGGAGAAATCATACCTTCTGAAGCTCAGGCTGAAGACGAACTCATCATTGCACCAAGTCAACCTGAAGACAATGCTCAGCCTAAAGTCAATGCTGAAGCTGAAGACAATGATCTGCAAGGGCAAAATCTTCGTCTAGTACATCCCCGTGTTGCAAATGAAGTACAGATTGAGAAGATAATTGACAGCATCAATGCACCTGGTCCGCTCACTCGTTCAAGAGCAACACAACTAGCAAATTTCTGTGGGCACTTTGCATTTATCTGTATATCTGAACCCAAGAAAGTTGTTGAAGCCTTTATGGAACCTGAATGGATTCAAGCAACAGAAGAAGTGCTTCATCAGTTCGAGCTGAATAATGTCTGGGAACTGGTCAAGCGTCCTGATCCATGCAAGCACAATATCATTGGCACCAAATGGATCTATCACAACAAACAAGATGAGCATGCTCAAGTTGTCAGAAACAAGGCTTGTCTGGTTGCTCAAGGTTACACTCAAATCGAAGGGATTGACTTTGATGAAACATTTGCTCCCGTGGCAAGACTTGAAGCCATTCGCATACTGCTAGCATATGCCAACCATCACAACATCCTTCTGTACCAAATGGATGTGAAGAGTGCCTTTCTCAATGGCAAGATCGAAGAAGAAGTGTATGTTGCACAACCACCTAGCTTTGAAGATCCAAAACATCCTGATATGGTGTACAAGCTCAACAAGGCACTGTATGGCCTCAAACAAGCTCCTCGCGCTTGGTATGACACACTCAAAGACTTCCTGAAGAGCAAAGGCTTCAAACCTGGTTCTCTAGATCCAACACTCTTCACGAAGTCATATGACGGTGAACTGTTTGTGTGCCAAATCTATGTGGATGACATTATCTTCGGCTGCACCAACAAGAGATACAATGATGAGTTTGGGCACATGATGCAAGAGCAATATCAGATGTCCATCGTGGGTGAGCTGAAGTTCTTCCTTGGTCTTCAAATCCGTCAGCAGAGGAATGACATCTTCATATCACAAGAGAAATACCTCAAAGATTGCCGGAAGAAGTTTGGAATGCAAGACTGCAAAGGATACATGATGATAATGCCAACGAAAAGTCATCTGGGTCCTGACGACAATGGTAAAGAGTTCGATCAAAAGGTATACTGCTTCATGATTGGTTCCTTACTTTACTTATGTGCATCTAGGCCAGATATAGTGCATAGCATTTGCATGTGTGCCCAATTCCAAGCGGCACCAAAGGAGTCGCATCACCTAGCGGTGAAGCGAATTCTTCGATGGCTTACACCCCAACGATAGGATTATGGTATCCAAAGGGCTCAACATTTGATCTAATTGGGTATTCTGATGCTGATTATGCTGGTGACAAGGTTGACCGCAAATCCACGTCAGGAACATGTCACTTTCTCGGTCGATCACTTGTCTGTTGGTCTTCAAAGAAGCAGAACTGTGTGTCACTCTCCACTTCTAAATCTGAATACATTACAGCTGGATCGTGCTGTGCTTAGCTTCTATGGATGAAGCAAACTCTCAAGGACTATGGCATCAACACGAAGAATGTACCACTCTTCTACGACAATGAAAGCGCCATTAAGCTTTCCAAGAATCTAGTTCAGCACTCGAACACAAAGCACATTCAGATCCGTCATCAGTTTCTCAGAGATCATGTCAACAAGGAAGACATCGATATCTTTCATGTCAACACTGAAGAGCAATTGGCAGATATCTTCACTAAGCCCTTAGATGAGAAAAGGTTTTGCAAGTTGCGGTGTGAGATAAATATCTTAGAATCCTCAAATACCTATGAATGGACACACATCCTAACGCTTATGCATGTTGATGACTTAGATGTGCAACACACGAAGTAACGTATATCTTCAATCAATGAAGACTTACCATCTAAGTGTGAATACATTAATGTGCAATTTGACTTCGGAGCTCCATGATAATTGTGCGCCGTGTCTGGGTCTAATATTTCCTATATGGTGGTTAATGCCACCAACAAATTCTTATTGAAGTGTTTCTCTTGGCGTTATGATTGCAAAGTGTTCGCATTTGTATTGTCTTCAACATTGATTTGTCTTCATGATTTATCTTTGCAATGTTGAGGTTGTTTATATGTATGTATGTATGTATGTATGTATGTATGTATGTATTTGTGTTCTATCCTGTACAGCATTCACTTATAGCTATGTCTTCACTCTTGAATCTTTATTGATCTAAGTGAATGTGATCGTACCCTAACCTATTCTGTGCTTCTTCATCAACTCTACCTGTCCAAATCATATGCATTCTATTGAAACTTGTCAATTGTCTTCACTGAGTCCTTGTCAGTAAAGGACAATCTGACAAACATTTGATCTGTTTTAATGCTGCATCCTTATTGCCTGAAAACCGGAGAAGCCGGAACGACCACCCGACAATCCAGGCGTGCATGGGAACATGGAATAACTCTCAGTGAGTTGCATGCATGCCACGTGTCTCTCAGATGTGAATCACCAGGGGCACCTATTAATTGTGCCTCCCTACTCCTTCTTATAAATACACATCCGTGCGGTCATTATCCTTTCTTCCACCTCGCCACCTCTCGCAAACTCTAGCGCCTCCGCTAGCTCGCATCGACGCCGGAGAAGAAGCGCTTAGCTGCCTCGCGCGTCTTCGACACCGTCCTTACGCCGGCCGCGGACCTCGTCATCTCCGCCGCCGCCGTAGGTGTCTTTCGCCGCCAAGTTAGGGCGCGGGAGATTGAAGTGCTCGGATTATTTTCCAACCCGTCTAGCAGTTCGTTCGGGGTAAATAAATCTTACTTTTTACTGCCTTTTAGATCTGTCAAATCCGTCCACTTTATCCAAAAGTGGTTTTTGAACTTCCAAATCAGGATTCGTTCTCTTCTGCATCTCATACCATGCTAAGTATATTCACTTATGCTTCATAACTAGTTAGATTCCTCAATTGTACTTATTCATGGATTCGTACAAATCTGGAACCAACTCTCTCCAAATAAGTGAATGTCTTCGCAGTATGAGGTCAATGTCTTCTAAATTGAGTTATCTTCAAAATCTTCTAAGAATGCATATGACATCTTCCCCTTGCCTCGCATCTCTAATGCTGTCACATGTACATGTCCGTGGGAGAATCCCTTGGTTCTCATAGTCTCAATTCATTTGTAGAATACTTACAGAATCACATTGAATCTCCTGAAGCCAATTCTTGTATGAAGCCAATCAGATGGAAGTCATTCACTGTACTGAAGCCAATCAACTTGAATATTATGGCTTCAGAAAAGTCTGCTCGGAAGGGTGGCAGGCAACACCGAGGCAACGCAACACTTGATCTGCCTCCTGCCTTGTATGAGCAATACAAGTCAGACCCTGACAAAAACTACAACCAGCGCAAGAACCAGATTTAGTGGATCTGAAGATATTGGGCTTAGGAATGGTTCAAATACAGATTCGTCATGCCTGAATACTGCTGTCTTGAGCTTGCAATGGTTTTCCTCGAAAAGGAGAGGGTGATGCAGCAAAGTGTAGCGTAAGTATTTCCCTCAGTTTTGAGAACCAAGGTATCAATCCAGTAGGAGGCTCCTCAAAAGTCCGACGCACCTACACAAACAAACTGAGAACTCGCAACCAACACAATAAAGGGGTTGTCAATCCCTTCACGGCCACTTGCAAAAGTGAGATCTAATAAAGATAGTATGATAAGATAAATATATTTTTGGTATTTTTGATATAGATGCAAAAAGTAAAGAAGGTAGATGGAAAGCAAATATGATAAGAGATAGACCCGGGGGCCATAAGTTTCACTAGAGGCTTCTCTCAAGATAGCATTAGTATTACGGTGGGTGAACAATTACTGTCGAGCAATTGATAGAAAAGCGCATAGTAATGAGATTATCTAGGCATGATCAAGTATATAGGCATCACGTCCATAACAAGTAGAATGACTCCTGCCTGTATCTACTACTATTACTCCACACATCGACCGACTCCTGCCTGCATCTAGAGTATTAAGTTCATAAGAACAGAGTAACTCATTAAGCAAGATGACATGATGTAGAGGGATAAACTCATGCAATATGATATAAACCCCATCTTGTTATCCTCGATGGCAACAATACAATACGTGTCTTGCAACCATTTCTGTCACTGGTTAAGAACACCGCAAGATTGAACCCAAAGCTAAGCACATCTCCCATGGCAAGAAAGATCAATCTAGTAGGCCAAAGCAAACTGATAATTCGAAGAGACTTGCAAAGATAACTCAATCATACATAAAGAATTCAGAGAAGATTCAAATATTATTCATAGATAAACTTGATCATAAACCCACAATTCATCGTATCTCGACAAACACACCGCAAAGAGAGATTACATCGAATAGATCTCCACAAGAGAGGGGGAGAACATTGTATTGAGATCCAAAAAGAGAGAATAAGCCATCTAGATAATAACTATGGACCCGTAGGTCTGTGGTAAACTACTCACAACTCATCGGAGGTAAAAGGATGTTGATGTAGAGGCCCTCCATGGTTGCTTCCCCCTCCGGCAGAGTGTCGGCAAGGGCTCCAAGATGGGATCTCGCGGATACAGAAGGTTACGGCGGTGGAAATTGTGTTTCATGGTGCTCCTGGATGTTTTCGGGGTACGTAGGTACATATAGGAGGAAGAAGTATGTCGGTGGCTGCCCGAGGGGCCCACGAGACAGGGGGGCGCCCTACAGGGGGGCGCGCCCTCCTATCTCGTGGGGCCCTCGGAGGCTTCTTGACTTGCACTCCAAGCTCTTTGGATCAGATTTGTTCCAAAAATAACGCTCCCGAAGGTTTCATTCCGTTTGGACTCTGTTTGATATTCCTTTTGTTCGAAATACCGAAATAGGCAAAAAAAACATCAATATGGGCTGGGCCTCCGGTTAGTAGGTTAGTCCCAAAAATGATATAAATGTGTAAAATAAAGCCCATAAACATCCAAAAGAGGTAATATAATAGCATGGAACAATCAAAAATTATAGATACGTTGGAGACGGATCGAATACGCTAAGAAGAATTCAATCAATCACCCATGGGGAGGCTGTCTGTATCACGGCTTGGTGCCGAAAAACAAGGTTGAAGCCATTGCGCAAGAATTCTATCGTTGCATGGTCAGAGGACCGCAGCCTGAAAATGCCGACCCATCCTCCTTATTATGGTGTCGTGACGACAATCTCTTCAAGCGCAACTATCAGTTTGCCAAAGATTCAGCTGTCCAGAATACAAAGGACTATGGCCTCAACTTCAACCCTGGCCCCTCTGCTCCCAGATCTAATGGGACACATGAAGCCAATGAAAACAGAATTGGCCCCTTTGCTAATTTTGACGGGCTTCTGTCTCACATTGCTGCTTAGAGAGCTGCAGTGGAGCAATCTTATGGTGAAGCTGATACTGAAGCTGCTCCCTCACTCCCAAAGAAAAAAAGAAGAAGAAGGCAAAAGCCTCAAAGCCATCTTCTTCACCAAAAGCTTCAGAAAGGAAGCCACTGAAGATTGCATCGCCTGAATCCAGTGTGCAGTCTGAAGACTTAACTCGTGTGTCCAAGAGGACCAAGAAGCCATTGCCCAAGAAGGCCACTTGGCAACCACTGACACCATTCGCTGTGCTACGCAACGAAGATGAAGCCATTGGTCTGTCCAGTGATGAAGATCTTGCTGACGATGCTCTGGAAATGCTCATCAAAAGCAAGCAAGAAGCTGAAATCTTCAATGATCTGCCGCTCTTTGATGTTGATATTCTGAATAACTTCATCGATGAGTGGCTTGACAACCAGGACATCAGTATTGATGATCTTCAGCTCCCTGTGGACATCAGCGTCACCTGCCTGGGCTAAGAAGATTATCAAGCTGAAGAACAAGATTGATTATGAGAAGGCTCACTTCAAGAAGAACATGGACAAGCTCAGCGTGGTAGATGTTCAAATCTTCAAGAAGATGCTGCATGACCTCAAGGAGGAGTTCCACAAGAAACGCACTGAAGCTAAAGGCTCAAGGCAGCACATGAAGTATCTTGCTGAGAAATGTGTTCAAGCCCACAATCAAGCTGAGAAGCGAAAAGCTCTTGGGCATCCTGGCATTGATCCCAGGATGCCAACAAAGAAGAAGAAGTCTGCTGAGACCCACACTGCACCAAGGCAGGAAGAACCTTGCATTGTCTTCCCTGCCAGTATAACAGGCTCGAAGCCTAAGGTCCCCTCAGCAGCTTCTTAACTGACGAAGACAAGAGCAGCTAAAGCTGAAGTCAAGAAGCACAAGCACAAGGACGTATCTGACGATGCTCCTTCTAAGAAGAAGCTGAAGACTAAGGGAACTAAGTCTTCAAAGAAAGAGCATGCTACAGCCTCTCAGCCCCTCATTGTTGAACCCATCTCAGTTGCTTCCCCTTCTCCCACAAACCAAGAACGTCGAGTTGTACTCCACCAGCTTGCTTCGACAGAGGCTCATGAAGAAGATCAAGTTCCAGCTGTTGACCCCAACGCAGCTGAAGACATTGGTCATGAAGACAATGTTGTTGATGATGAAGTCCTTCCTCAACTAGAGCATCAGTTGGTATCATCGCATTCTCCAACAAGCAGAGAATACATCAACATTGGTCGTCCATTGACGCCAATTGCTCATGATGAATCACGGGTTGAGCGCCCGCAAGAAGTAACCCCAGTTCGTGATGCAACACCCCGAACCCCACCAGCGCAAGTCACCAACCCAATGGTGAATGATTACGACTATATGGAGACCACTCCAGCGCTGAAGGCTTCGTCCGTGTACCAACGGCTTCGCAAAGGCCTCAGGCCATCGCTCTCCATGTCAACCATCACAGAAGAAGATTCACAACAATCTAGATCAGTGGCACACCAAGTGTTCCCTGAAGAGAATCCTTCTGCGATGGTTCCTGAGTCTGAAGCCAAAGCTGCTGAAAGTATTCCGGCTGCATCAGCCAATGAAGAAGAAAGAGAAAAAATAGAAGAGAGAGTTGCTACCCCCTGCCCCCGATCAAGTCATTCTCGAGGAGAATGTGACTATGCAAGACCCTCTGGTCATTGACCATATGGAGGTTGAGAATGTTAAGGCTGCCACAAACACTGCTAAAGCCAATGACCATGTCTTGGATCTTATGGAGCCTGAAGCCAATGCTGTGCCTGAAGCCAATGAGAATCTTGAAGCTTCTATCACGCCGGTCCCCACTTATGGTGCCGTTCCTCCCCCAAGGCCTCACACAATGGAGTTGGTCACTGTTCGCTGGCCTGTCCTGGTACCTCCCACTGGTCCCGGACCGCAATATGACTAACTTGTGCAGCAGCGACCACAAGTGCAGAAGCCTAAGCCAAGACTGCCAAGACTTCTAGGTGCTGCTACATCTCCTGGATCTTTTAATGTCAATAGCTTCAGAGCGCACAACACCTTCTTTGACAGTGATAAGAATCCCTACTCGAAGCCAAGGATCTCCTCAGATTGCTTCTGGAGCCATCAACAGCGCAGCTACTACTCTTGTGTTCTCTACAATCAAGAGAGAATCTTCCCTCACCTCCCTGCCCACTCCAGGTGAATTGTATGAGTCTGGTTGTCAACGCCACACAGAAGGACTGCAGAGCATTTTTCAGCGGGCTGAACCCAATATGAGTCAGATGCTCGAGATGCAGAATATCCAAAGGAATTATTTGTCCAGGACCTCGAGTACTTGCCCCGCACAATTTATCATATCCTGAGGCGTACTCCACGGCCAACCAAAGGACATTCTTCTGAAGCCAAACTTGAAAGCGCCATGAAGACCTTGGTTTTCTATATTGTCAATGGCATCAAGTTCAACTCCCAGGATTTCTTCATCAGACAGCTTGCTACATCTGGGATAGATCTTTTTGGCCTGAAGTTTTATGCTCCATGGGTGATGCGCCTAATCAAGCTTCAATCCACTGTTAACTATCAGCCTTCTGCACGCAACCATTTTGTTGTCTTGCCTGAGGTTGATCTATCTGTTGAAGCCATCTACCCCGAGCCTGCCAAGGAGCCAATATATGTTCACAATGTTGATCATCAAAGCTTCACGCAGCCCATCGAAGGAGTTCATGTAATGCTGCTGGTCATGCTTATCCGCTTGCTGGCAATGTGCGTTGGCCTCACCGTGCTAATACCAAAGCCACTACTAGTACAGTTGCTCAAAGGCCTTGAAAGCGTTCTCGTGTACTCAATGACCGAGAGATGCTTGTGGCCTTACATGAGAAGCAGGACATGCACCATGACTGGCTGAAGCGTCAAGTGCATAGTCTCTTGGTGGATGTCAATCGCATTCGCAATCTGGCCACCAAGAACTGTTTTGTTTCCCATGAGAACGCACGACGGTCCTGGAAGAGCCTATCTCTGCTATGTTTTGAAGATGATCTTCGAGCAGATGGCTTCACCGAAAGCTTCAAGTTTGACTCCAGGCCTCCACCTAATGCAAGCTGGCGCCGTACTCCCTCACTTGAAGACTCTAAGTATTCATCTTCGGCTGCAACTATTGTTGCAAATGTCGCTTATGAGGAAGACGACGCCACTTCACCAACAATGCCTGCACTGCATATCAACTCTACACCAGGCCCCTCTTCACCACCACATGCCAACAACGACCCTGCTCCACCATCTGCTCCTTCTAGGAACTAGTAGATGCTCTATGTCTTCAAACCTTTTTGGTCATTACTGACAAAAGGGGGAGAAGCATATGAGTTAATAGTCTTCAAGCGGGTCCTTATGGGTGGCTGCATTATTTTGCCAAGTACTTACAACTCTCGTCTTTTGAAACATTTGGTTCTCTGAGTTGTAACACTTAAATTTGATGGTCCTCTGCTACTTTTACTGCTATTCCGTGATGTGATGATAAATTTTGCATGAAGTCATTCAGCAGACGTCCATTTTCCATTATGCATATCATTATCTTCTTTACTTACTGATATGCATAATGCTTTGTCTTCACACTTTGAAGATGGCCTCCACAAAGCAAAACCTGCCATGTGCATTTGCATTCAAACGCCAATCATCTATATGCACATCTTGAGGGGGAGCCTCTTCATATGTATGAAGATAATACTCACAACACTAAACTTTCACATACTTTTATCCCCGTTGAAAACTTCAACCAATTTGTCATCAATCACCAAAAAGGGGGAGAATGTAAGTGCATCTAGTGCCACCTAGTTGGTTTTGGAGTATTGACGACAAAGTTGGTTGATGGACTAATGTGTTTGTGAGAATTGCAGGATAACACAGGTAGTAGTCCCATATTGATTCGGTTTTCCTACCAGAGATGACACCTAAAAATGTGTGAAGACATTGAATACAATGGTGGTATGTGAAGTCATTCACATTTAAGAGTATGACAAGAGAAGACATCACATGAAGACTATGGAGTGCGATGACATAGTTGTTTTCGTAGTTTCCTTTTCTTCTTTGTTGAGTCATAGGAACCATCGTACTGTTAAGTGGAGTGCAAGTGAACAAAGTCAGAGTGACTGAAGTGATGCTCAACAAAATCCTATGTCTTCGAGGGAAGACAATGAGAGCAAATCTTATCCAGAGTTGGATGAGTCAGCTTAGCTTGTAGCCCAAGCTAAGCTGCCGCGCGTGTTTGAAATCTGACCGTTGGACACATGTTAGTTCCTTAGTGACCCAAGGTCATTTTGGACAAATCAGGTCAGGTTGCCTCCTGGCTATAAATAGCCCACCCCCTACACCAAAAAATGGTGGCTGCATTGAGTTAGTTCACGGCTTTTGTCGTTTGAGAGCAACCCACCTCCGAAGCCTTTGAGAGAGAATCCCTGCAAGGACAAAGCCCAAAACACCCAGAGCCAAAGAGTGTTAGGCATCACTGAAGTCTTTTTGTCCACGTGGTCCGGATACTTATTACACTTGAGGACTGTGAATCATCCAGCTGATTAGGTGTCGCATTCTAAGCATCCAAGAGTCATTGTGGATTGCCAGTGAAGGTTTGGAAGTCTCCCTTGAAGACTTAATAGAGTGATTGGGCGAGGACTAAGTGTTCTTAGTTCAAGGGGAATAAGGTGAAGATGCGGTCTTCTGAGTTGAATCTCAGCCTCCCTAACTGGACGTACAGTTGTCACAACAACTGGAACTGGTCCAACAGACCCCTTGTCCTCTCCGAGCAACTGGCTCTATCCTACCTCTCTCACCTTACTTACAGTTTGTCTTTGTGAAGTCTTTGCCCACTTGCCTGATATGATTGACTTCACTGTGTGAAGACTGTTGTTTGTTTGGCTTCATACTATCTTCCATTCCGATCCATACAACCTAGCTGCTGATAGTCTTCGTGCTTTCATTTGATTGCTTACTTGACTATAGCTTGTCTAGTGTAGTCTACCTTCCGCTGCATATCAATAGGTTCATTTCTATTATTTTTCGTCAAAACACCCCTGCTTTGAAGACTTTCATATAAATCGCCTATTCACCCCCCACCTCTAGTCGAATACTAGCACTTTCACATAGCCACACCATGAAACAGGGGTCGGGCTCCATTAGTGGAGACGTTGGGAGGGAGGTGCACGGTGGATAGAGGTCAAAGGGCTCTCCTCCCGATGTGCACGCGCAGGGGTCTGATCGAACGCCTCCCGTACTCAAATAGCTACCCCGGACGGCACCTCCTAGACAATAAAAAAGGGACGCGTGGCGGCACATAATTGGTAAGTAGAACGCCCACGGTTTCAATAATAGTTGTCTTTCTGATTTGTAACGTGAGAACACTTGTTCCAGAATGACTTTGTTTATTTTTAATGTGTGCGCCTTCGCAAATCGGACAGAAAAATTACCACAGCATGTTGGTGCCATGTCATTACACCATGCCAAGTTTCATGATTTTCAGGCATGTTTTGGATTTACAGGAATCAAAAAACAAAGTTTCTCAATCTTTCCGGCCAAGCCACGACGCCCAGATGTTTGAATTTCATTCTCATTTCTTGCATGGGACCTAGAAATTCACAAAAGGACACACATGTGATTTTTCGACCAACTTTGGTGCACTGGAGCATGTGCTTGTAGTTCAAATTTGAATTATGCACATTAAATGCCCAGAAATTCAATTAATGTATAAAAAAGGCCAAATGAACCTAGAATAATTCCAAATTTTCGCACGATACTTCTATTTGGTCTAATTTGCTTGTGAAAACAAATTAAGGCGGGGGAAGGCAGTGTACGTATGTCATTTCGCACACGGAGGTGACACATTCTCTCTCGGAACCATGAGCCTTCTTGAGAGAAGTTGCGGTTTGCAAGCAGCTGATAGCAAAGCTTGTCCCAATTCGGCCAAAAAAATTACCGCAACATGTTTGTGCTATATCATTACACCATGCCAAGTTTCATGATTTTCAGACATGTTTTGGATTTACATGAATTAAAAAACCAAGTTTCTCAATCTTTTCGGCCGAGCCACAACACCCAGATGTTTGAATTTCATTCCCATTTCTTGCATGGGACCTAGAAATTCACCCAAGGACACACATGTGATTTTTCAACCAACTTTGGTGCACTGGAGCATGTGCTTGTAGTTCAAACTTTAATTATGCACATTAAATGCCCAAAATTGGAGTAATATATAAAAAAGGCCAAACGAACCTGGAATTAATGTATACAAAAATGAAATACATGCTTGGAAAACATGACGCCTGGCATGGTGCCATGATATGGCCTCACTGTGCCCTGTTAAAAGTTTAAGAATGTTTTCCTTATGTCGTCATGCATGCCTTTCATAAACCGAACCATCACGGAGGAAGTTCCATGGTTTCGAGGGGAAATCACCAAGATTGATGGGGGATCTAAATTTCCTTTGTCCTTTGTCGATGAGTTTTTTTTCTACGATGAACATACACCCTGCAAATCACCACGTTCAAATTTGACACTTTTCCATGTTCATTTACCATATTTAGGGGATTATTTGCATTCTCTAGGCATTAATGCACATAATTCAAATTCGAACAATTAGTCCATGAAAAGGTGCACAAGAACGGTCTGGAAAACCATCCTCGTGCTGTCGGATGTTGGGTTCCGGCAGGCCCTTAAGGTTCGAACACTGGGTTGCGCACGAAGATCTCTCCCCTACCGATGTATGTCCGATCGCCTCGTGAGATCTATGCCGAAAACGATGAACTACACAAGGGACACGAGATTTATACTGGTTCGGGCCACCGTTGTGGTGTAATACCCTACTCCAGTGTGTGGTGTGGTGGATTGCCTCAGGGGCTGATGATGAACAGTACAGGAGAAGAACGGCCTCACGAGAGGTGTTCTTGAGTTGACGCGATGAACTGCTTGGGTGAGTTCGATCGCCTCCCTCTTTCTCTCTCTAGTCTTCCCAAAGTCTGGATCCCCCTCTACTCTGGTGGCTAGTGCTATTTATAGAGGCCCTGGGCCTCTTCCCAAATATTGAGCGGGAAGGGCACCAACGGCCATTTTGAAAGGGAACATCTAGTACAAGTTATCCTGACTAAAGTTGCTCTTCGGCTGCCAAAAGTACTGGCGATGACGCTATCTTGGGCTCCACGGTGACCTCCATCCTGCCGCTCTACTGGTTTTGGTCTTGTTGCACTGAAATGGCACCTTTGCCTGATGCCTCGGTACTCCACGTCTGTGCTTGCCCCCTTTGCACCAAAGAGGAAACAAGGACACTGCGCCCGCCTGGCACCCGCCTAGCGCCCGCCTGGTCTCGATCGTCATGGCTTGCATCACGAGCACTCGCGAGGTACCCTGCCTTGATCTCTCTGCCTCCTCACGAGCCTGCCTGGCGAGGTCGTCCCTGAGGAAGCCTTGCGTCGTCCGCCCTGTGAGGCTTGGCCCCTCGCGAGGGTCTTGAGTTTTGTGCTGATGAAGACGGGTCGTACTGGGCCACCACTTGAGCCACGCCGCAGCCCGCAGGCAGGCAAGTCTGGGGACCCCCATTCCCAGAACGCCGACAGTAGCCCCCGGGCCCAAGGCGCGCTCGGACTTGGATTAGCGGAGAAGCGAAGGTGCAAGTGCAGAGCGCCGCGGGCCCCATCAGCCTGCGGCCTTGGGCGCCGCGTGGTGGTTGATTGGACGTGGGCGTCTCCACTTCCCCATGCTCCCTCATTATGCGCCTGGCTAGGAGGCCACGAATTTGCACACAGTTATCCTCCCTTCGCAGCCTGCGCACTTCTTGCTCCTCTTTCCTCCTCGAGCCTCTGCTTCCGCCTCTTATCCACCTCGAGTTCTTCCCCCATTCCAGTGCCATGGTGCCAACGAAAAAGGATAAGGGGAAGAAACCTGCGCCCTCGTCTAGCACGCCCCCGGCGGCTGCTCCCGCCGTCAACAAATCGCTCATACTCAACATGGAGGCCCTGGAGAAGGTCTGCTCCGCGCTCACCTCCAGCTTCAATGAGTGCGGGAAGATGACGGTCTGGCCCGCGTCCCACTCCTCCTTCCACAGGGTTGTCATGGAGGTCCGATTCTTCGCCGATGCCTTGTGGGCAGGCCTGGTTCCCCCCTTTTACGCCTTCTTCAATGCGGTGCTTTCCCATTACAAGAGCCACATGATGCATCTTGGCCCCCAATCCATTGCTCTGCTTGCTGTCTTGGCCTTCGTCTGCGAGGACATGGTGGGGATTCCTCCTTCCGTTGCCCTTTTGCGCCACTTCTTCTCGATGCGCTTGGCCGATCCTTCCCGGTGTTTGGGATGCGTGAGCTTCCAGGCCGTGCCAGAGACGGCCGCCTTGGGGATCGATTTTAGCCTTCCACCTTCTGCGAGCGGGTTCCGGGAGCGGTGGTTGTACGTGGACGTTGGGGTGCCCAGCCCCCTGCTCGCGCACCCGACGCTGCCTGCTATTCCCAATCCTGGTTGGGATCACGAAGAACTTGCCTTCACCTGGCATCGCTTCGAGAGGTTGAGGGAGCTCGGGGTGACGGCGCCCAAGGTGGTGAAGGAGTTCCTCCGGCGCCGCGTCGCTCCTCTCCAGTGCCATTCCCGCCCAATGTGGACTTACACCGGTCGCCAGGACCGTATGAGGCTCCTGGAAGGGGATCTCGCGCTGGAGACGTTGAAGAAGGTGCTGTTGGTCCTGACGGGAGACCCCTCTCCTGGCAGCGCTAGCCATGGGGTCGCCCTGTTGTATCTTTGCAAAAACAGGGTCGACTTCGCGAGGCAGATGCCCTGTTTCGACAAATGGGGGCTGCGCCCAGCCAACCTTGTGGGACCTCGCGAGAATCCGGTTGCCTTGGTCCTTCCCCCAGCTGCCCGCGCCGACCTCGCCTCAGGAGTAGTTGCAGGGAGGCAAGGATTGGCGGGAGCCAAGGGGCCTGACGTCGAGCTGCTATGTTGCATGGGGCTCCCAAGGTGCCATCCTTTGGAGCTGATGGTACCCCTCGCGAGGTGGTGGCTGACGAGGGAACACGGCTTGCCGCTCCCAAGGCTGAAGCCCCCGAGGCCACGACAAGCTACCAAGAAGTGGTGTCTGATTGCTCCCCTCAGGCTGGTGCTCCTGATGCAGGCTGGCCTGATGCTTCGGCTCCTATGCCGCGCGCCGACCCTCACGTCGTGAGCTTGGGCCGGTTCCGCATAGATTTCAAGGCCCTTCGCAAGAGGAAGGAGGCTTCCGGTGGAGATGAGCGCCCGCACCGCACATTGAAGCACAGGAAGTACTTCGCCATGGACGAGTAAGTCTCTCCTTCTCATGGTTCCTTGTCTGCCTCTCTTTTTGCTGAACGGCCTTTCAGGATTCCATCCGACGAGCCCGCGGAGCCAGCTGAGGAGCCGCTCCCTCAGGCTCCTCTTCCATCTCCAACCTTAACTGCCTCGAGCCCGCATGCCGCCTTGGGTGCAAGTTTGGCTGGAGAGGCAGTCCGTCCCACGGCGCGTCTTGATCCTGTTGTCGCGCAGCTCTTCACTCGTGAGCCTTCCTTGGGCACATCATGCTTGCCCAGAGCTCCTTCATTGTCATTGGCGGCGAGCGGCTGAAGCCGACCTTTGGGTCCACAGCGGGATGTGGATCGACGCCGGGCTGGGCCCCTCGCGGGGCCCGCTCGGCGATCGTAGGGGCAGCAGCCCCCAGCCCCCTACCAAGAGGGGGCGAACCTCTCCAGGGCCCTCTGCCGCTGTTGACGGCAGAGGATGGTGTTGATGACGTGCTTGGGCGTGCGTGGGAGCGCAGAGCTCTCCGCCAAGAGTTCCTCCAGAGGGCAGTCAATGAAGTGAGCCAGCTCGGCGCAGAGCTGGCGGCTGAAGACGCGTGTCTCAAAGCTGAAGGCTTGAGGCTAGTCGAGGAGCGGCGCAAGCTGAAGGTGGCTGTTGGTCTCGCGCGCCACCAGCGTGACCTTGAAAACGCCAAGGCCGAGGCATCCCTGGCGGCCTCTCGGGAGGCCTGTTCGCGGGTTCTTGAGGAAGCTCAGGAGGCTGACAAGCAACGCGAAGCTGCGAAGGAGCATGCGTGGGAGCTCCAGGACTGTTGCAACTCCCTGGAGCAGTAGGTGGAGCTGCGATGATCCGCCCTCGCACTGCTGAAGGGAGGGCCCGCTAAAGAGGAGGAACTCCGGAGGCGTGAGGAAGCGCTGACGCTGCCGAGCGCAAGCTTGATCTGGAGCGGTTGGAGACGAGGGAGCGCCAGGTTGCCAAAGCGCAGGACGACGTCGGCGCGCAGGAGGCCCGGATCCAGGAGAAGATCGACCATCGCGTGGCAGAGGCTCACGCCGGCCTTGAGCGCGAGTATGAGGAGCGGCTGGAGTTGATCAGGGCCAAAGCCATGGGCAGGACTGCTGCTCTCAGGACCAGGTTGACTGAAACCACACAGAGAGATGAGGCCACCGCGGCCGCGCTAATCTTGGTGCAGGCCGAGCTGGCCTCCTCCCGCACCAAACTGCTCCTTCTCCAATAGCGGGTTGATGATGCCGAGGCCGTCACGGAGCAGGATGCCGACGAGATCCGCCAGCGGCAGACGTTGGAGCACATGCACGGCCCCATGCTCCGAACGCTTAGGGAAAGGGCTAACACGGCCTTGGGCAACATTTGCGAGGCTGCCGCCGAGGAACCGCACGTAACCAACTATGCCGGCAACCTCCAGTTGTTCACTGACGTGGTGACGCATCTGGAGAACTGCTCTGAGAGGTCTCACCAGCTGGTGGAGGAATGAAGCCGCGGCCTGCTCGCGCAGGCATTCTCCCGCGTCTTTAGCCATCTTCAGAACCTCGATCCCCTCTTCGACTTTGATTCCGCCATCGCCCCAGTGCCTGAGGCCGTTCAAGGCGACCTAGCGCGGTGGGTGGAGGACAACATTGATGCGCTCGTCCGGGCCTTCACTTCTGACGATGACGGGGTGGTCGTTGCTGCTGATGAGGGCGTCATGGTGAACGATGGTGGAGACGGCGCCAACAATGGTGATGAAGAGGCTGGCGACGATGATGGTGGTGCCAGCGACGCCTCTGGGAATGCCCTGGGAGATGCGGCGAGCGATTTGTCCGATTGACCCCGTGCTTCCTCCCGCTACTTGCCCTGCGCAGGAAGAGACTTGGGTGTGGACCTCAAGGTTGTGGGAGCATTTTTGGGAGGGGAAGCCCCTCATGTAAGAAATATGTTGCCTAAGTGTTGTCAAGACTAGCGTCGGACGAGTGCCTGCATGACACCGTGATTGTCATGATGAATAGGTCATTGTGGTTTTACCTTTGTCTTGGCGTGCCTCGAGCGGGCTTGTGGTGTACATTCGAGGGCCCATGGGGGTCCCATTCAACCATGCGGCGAGAGCCTGGCTGGAGTGAGCACCGGCCGAGGGACGGCGGGCACACGTGCTGGGCCCTGCCCTAGTCGCGAGGGGCCCGCGAGAGGGAGGCAGCTAGTGTGAATCCCAACTTGAGCGGAAATAGGAGCACAAGAAAGCATGCGAATAAGACACAAGACCCCTTCCCGCATACGCAAACACAAATTCAACTTCAACCTAGATCTGAGGCAAGAAAGCTTGTTCGCACGAAAGGAGAAAACAAGAGCAAATGGCTGCGTCCGGCACCTAGTCTAGTCTTCGACGTCTTCTCACCAGCGCGGAGCTAAGTGCTGCCACTGGGCGTGGGAGGGAGCCCCCGAGGCCCGAGGGCGGCTCTCTGGAGACTCCGGGGCGTGTACAGCCCCAACGCATTATTACGTGAGAGTGTCACGGGCGGCGAGCTTCACAGGCACTGGGCCTTCTTCATAGGTACCGGCCTTGCTTCATATCGCCAGATGAGGGCCCCGCCTTGCACCACCGTTAACCCCACTGACGGTGACCAGAAACTAGGACGATGCCAATGGGGAAAAGGGGACGCCAGCGGTTCCCCCGACGACCACGGGTCCTCTGCCAGGGGCAGGCCCTGGTGCACCTCCCCTGCAGAGGGCCTACCTCCGAAGAACACCTTGCTCCGCGCACCGCGGGGTGGATCCTGGCTACTGACCCCTCTCCTGCTGTCCCTAGTGCCCTCCTCCTGAGGGGAAGGAGATCGCCGCACTGGGGCAGCCATCCGCTGCGGTGACCTGAGCCTCCTGCGACCCATGGTTAGCATAAGCCTGCTCCTGAGGAATTAGCGGCACCTGGTAGTTGTCGAGGATCCTGTGAGGCTCCTGAAAGAGCCCGACTTCTGGTGCTTCTTCCTCCCAGCCTGACCCGAGGAACGAGCTGTGGTCTTCCTCCAGCATGTACCCTCGATCCACCATGTGGGGCACATAGGCTTCCGGGGCCACCACCTCAAAGGTCTCTCCGTGGTACTCCTCATGCCATGCAGCTCGACTTGAAGCTCCATCTTGGGGACAGTAAGGTGGCGGCCCGCTGGGGCCAAAGGCAGCGCCGCGCATGCCCTCGCTTACCAGGGGCGGTGTCGGCGCAGCCTGCTGCTCGGCACTGATGGCCAAGCCAGTGTTGATGAAGCCTTGAGGCGCGCTCGGGGGCGCGTGGGTGCGGATCGGCCCTCCCCCTGATCCTCCCGGGGCCTGGGGTGGAAGCTGGACCCAGAACGGTGGAGCCCCTGATGCGGCGGCATCCAGGAGCTCGGCTACACGTTAGAGCAGCACGTCACGGCCGCTTTCTTGCAGTCTGCATTGCAGCAGCTCCCGCGCCACCGTGAGCGCGACCTTCATGTTTGCCTGCTCCCGCTGGGTGTGCGTTGCCGTGGCCATAGCATGGCTTGAGGCCCTTGCTGCTGATCGCACTTGCCGTGGAGTGAGGGCAGGGGACGCCTGACCGTGTTGCCCGCGTCCTGCAGCGTTCTGCGGGGCGCGGACTGCCTGAGGTGCAGGGTTGAGGTCACCTTGGGCAGGCGGCACGGCATGGGCAGTCCATGCCGCCCAGCGGTCGGAGTTGGCCATCGGGTCGCCGGACATGGAGACGGTGACGCGGCGGAACGTAGGACGGAGGAAATAAGATTCCGGCGCATCCCTACTTGGCGCGCCAAATGTCGGATGTTGGGTTCCGGCAGACCCTTAAGGTTCGAACACTGGGGTGCGCACGAAGATCTCTCCCCTACCAATCTACGTCCGATCGCCTCGTGATATCTAAGCCGAAAACGATGAACAACACAAGGGACACGATATTTATACTGGTTCGGGCCACCGTTGTGGTGTAATACCCTACTCCAGTGTGTGGTGTGGTGGATTGCCTCAGGGGCTGATGATGAACAGTACAGGAGAAGAACGGCCTCGCGAGAGGTGTTCTTGAGCTGATGCGATGAAATGCTTGGGTGAGTTCGATTGCCTCTCTCTCTCTCTATCTCTCTAGTCTTCCCAAAGTCTGGATCCCCCTCTACCCTGGTGGCTAGTCCTATTTATAGAGTCCCTGGGCCTCTTCCCAAATATTGAGCGGGAAGGGTGCCAACAACGTCCATTTTGAAGGGGAACATCTAGTACAAGTTATCCTGACTAAAGTTGGTCTTCGGCTGCCAAAATTACTGGCGATGACGTCGTCTTGGGCTCCACGGTGACCTCCATCCTACCGCTTCGCTCGTCTTGGTCTTGTTGCACTGAAATGGCAACCTTTGCCTGATGCCTCGGTACTCCACGTCTGTGCTTGCCCCCTTTGCACGAAAGAGGAAACAAGGATACTGCGCAGGCCGGCGCCCGCCTGGTCTCGATCGTCATGGCTTGCGTCACGAGCACCTTGCGAGGTACCCTGCATTGATCTCTCCGCCTCCTCGCGAGCCTGCCTGGCGAGGCCGTCCCTGAGGAAGCCTTGCGTCGTCCGCCCCGCGAGACTTGGCCCCTTGCGAGGGTCTTGAGATTTGTGCTGATGAAGATGGGCCGTACTGGGCCACCACTTGAGCCACGCCGCAGGCCGCAGGCAGGCAAGTCTTGGGACCCCCGCTCCCAGAATGCCGACACGTGCCATTTAGTAAATTCTCATGCCTTTTACAAGCAATGGACAGATATTTCGAGGAAATGTGTGGCAATAGTCAACCGTAAATGCGTCGTTTACTGGGTAACAACTATACAAAAAATGAAATAAATGGTTGAAAAACATGACGCCCGGCGTGGTGCCATGGTATGGCCTCACCATGCCCTGGTAAAAATTAGATAATGTTATCCTTATGTCGTCATGCACGCCTTCCATAAATCGAACCATCACTGAGGAAGTTTCATGGTTTCGAGAGGGAAATCACCAAGATTGAAGGGGAATCCAAATTTCCTTTGTCCTTTGTCCATGAGTTTTTTTTTAAGATGAACATACACCCTGCAAATCACCATGTTCAAATTTGACACTTTTCCAGGTTCATTTACCATATTTAGGGGATTGTGTGCATTTTCTAGGCATTAATGCACATAATTCAAGTTCAAACAATCGGTTCATGAAAGGGTGCACAAGAAAGGTCTGGAAAATGATGCTTGTGCCATTTATTAAATTCTCATGACTTTTACAAGGAATGGACAGATATTTCGATGAAATGTGTGGCAATAATCAACCACAGATGTTTGTTTATTGGGTTTTCAACTATAGAAAAAATGAAATAAATGGTTGAAAAACATGATGCCTGGCATGGTGCTATGGTATGACCTCACCATGCCCTAGTGAAAATTTGAGAAGTTTTGGCTTATGTCGTCATCCACGCCCTTCATAAATCGAACCATCGCCGGGGAAGTTCCATGCTTTCGAGAGGGAAATCACCAAAATTAAAGGGGAATCCAAATTTTCTTTGTTCTTTGCCCTGGAGTTTTTTTCTACGAAGAGCATACACCATGAAAACCAACGTATTCAAATTTGGCATTTTTCCGTGCTCATTTACCATATTTAAGGGATTATGTGCATTTTCTAGGCATTTGGCGCATATAAATCCAATCCAGCAACAGCAGCATGGATGTGATGTGAGGGACGTGGATTGCCATTCGATCGTGGTGCATCCTATGGTGCACACGCGCGATTTGCATGGCTGGGATTCCGGCCAATCATAACACGACACACAATAGCCTCAATGCACATTGTTTCCGGAAGTGACCGAGAAGAGCCGTGTGCAATAATCAATGAGCAAAATTGTAAGGAAATCCAAATTTCCTTTGTCATTTGTCGTGGAGCTCTTAAAAACCACCGCACTATATGGTTGCCCGGCCCCTCCGTCCCAGAGCTATTAAGGAAGCGATGGCATCCCGCGGCGCCACGTTCCCCACCGTCCGCGACCGCACACATGGTAAGGAACTGATGGAGTGTCGCCACGCCGAGTTCATCGCCGCTGGCCGCCACACAGTTACATGCGCGGACATTGAGGTTGCCATGGACGAATGGGCAATGGATCTAGAGGCGGCCAAAGCCGGACAGGAGGATCAAAAAAGGCAGAAAGCAGTGAAGAAAAGAGAGTCCCGCCGCCGCAAGAAAGAAGAGGCTGCACGCCGTGATGAGGAGAGCTTGGTGGAGATCTAAGCATGGTTGGCTGCCTCCTACAAGGCCAGGAAGGAGAACATCGGCGTCTTCCCAGCATACCCCGATGGCAGCATGTGAGAAGTACTTTATGTTTGTAGTATTAGAGCAAATTACGAGTAGTACTTTAAGTTTGTAGTATTAACGTACAATGTCGGTAAGAGCATCCTTTGAGGGCTTTGAGCGTTGATTAGCATGTTTGACCATGTGCGCTTTTTTGCATTAATCATTAGAAGATCACAAAACACACGGTCTCTATGCTATACTTGCGTGCGTTTTTTTGCGTCAATGATCCATAAGTCAGTTACCTGTGCGATGGTTCCTAATAAACTAGGCGTACCATTGATCAAAAAATCGACTACACGTGTACATTTTTTTGGAGACGGGAACTGCCAATTTTCCATTTTCTCGCACACCAGTATTTTACGCGCTTTGTCTCCGTTGTGTGTTTCCCCCGCCCAAGTTTCATGTTTTGCAGCGAAAGTTTCATTAGGTGCATTTTTTTGTGACGGGAAATGCCAATTTTCTATTTTCTCGCACACGAGTATTTTACATGCTTCGTCTCCGTTGTGTGTTTCCCCCGCCCAATTTCAAGTTTTGCAGCAAAATATTCATTAGGAGCGCGATTTCATAATTTATAAGTCCAACCACATCCCCACTCATCAAATTTCCTCAGTATCTCCCCCAACCCCCACTTCCCCCTCCCCCCCACGCCTCCCCCTACCAGCAGCTCAAACCGCCGCCGCCGCAACCACAGCTTCAATCACATCTACATTCTGTTCGGATCCAATTAGGTAACTGAGGGAGTCCTGGACTAGGGGGTGTCCGGACAGTTGGACTATCATCGTCAGCCGGACTCCAAGACTATGAAGATACAAGATTGAACACTTCGTCCCGTGTCCGGATGGGACTTTCCTTGGCGTGGAAGGCAAGCTTGGCAATACGGATATGTAGATCTCCTACCATTGTAACCGACTCTGTGTAACCCTAGCCCTCTCCGTGTGTATATAAACCGGAGGGTTTTAGTCCATAGGACACACAACCATTACAACAATCATACCATTGGCTAGCTTCTAGGGTTTAGCCTCCTTGATCTCGTGGTAGATCCACTCTTGTACTACCCATATCATCAATATCAATCAAGCAGGAGTAGAGTTTTACCTCCATCGAGAGGGCCCGAACCTGGGTAAAAACATCGTGTCCCTTGTCTCCTGTTACCATCCGCCTAGACGCACAGTTCGGGACCCCCTACCCGAGATCCGCCGGTTTTGACACCGACATTGGTGCTTTCATTGAGAGTTCCTCTGTGTCGTCACCGATAGGCTTGATGGCTTCTTCAATCAACAACAACGCAGTCCAGGGTGAGAATTTTCTCCCCGGACAGATCTTCGTGTTCGGCGGCTTCGCACTGCGGGCCAATTCGCTTGGCCATCTGGAGCAGATCGAAAGCTACGCCCCTGGCCATCAGGTCAGGTTCGGAAGCCTAAACTTCACGGCCGACGTCCGCGGAGACTTGATCTTCGACGGATTCGAGCCACAGCCGAGCGTGCCGCGCTGTCACGATGGGCATGATTTAGCTCTGCCGCCGGACAGTGTGCTGGAGGCCGCACACGAGTCCGCTCTGACCCACAGTTCGGAGCAGACCGTGCCGATCGAGGAGAAGTGGCTGGACACCGCCTCGGGAGCTGCAACCTCTACGGCGATGGAGCTGAATACTGACCTTGTCCCTTATAAAGCTCGTGACTCCGAGGCGCCCGACTCCTTGCCGGACTCCGAACCTCCTGCGCCCCTGCCGATAGAATCCGATTGGGCGCGGATCATGGAGTTCACCGCCGCGGACATCTTTCAGCACTTGCCCTTTGGCGACATTCTAAATTCACTAAGGCATCTCTCGTTATCAGGAGAACCCTAGCCGGATTGCGGTCAGGATGGTTGGGATGCGGACAACGAAGAAATTCAAAGCCCACCCACCACCCACTTTGTAGCCACTGTCGACGATCTAACCGACATGCTAGACTACGACTCCGAAGACATCGACGGTATGGACGACAATGCTGGAGACGATCAAGAACCAGCGCCTACAGGGCACTGGAAGACCACCTCGTCATACGACATATACATGGTGGACACCCCAAAGGATGGGGACGGCGAAGAAGCAGCGGAGGCAGATTCTTCTAAGAAACAGCCCAAGCGCCGACGTTAGCGGTGCCGCTCTAAATACCGCCACAGTAAGAATGGAGATTCCGGCATCGGAGATAATAACACCCTAGAGAGTGCCGAAGATAACCCCCTCCAGCAAGATTCAGCATAGGAGGACAGGGAAGCCAGCCCTCGAGAGAGAGCGGCAGACGAGGAGGATGAAAATTACATGCCTCCCTCCAGAGACGAGGCAAGTCTCAACGATGACTAATTCGTTGTGCCAGAGGATCCCGTCGACAAGAGCGTTTTAAACGCAAGCTTATCGCCATGGCAAATAGCCGAAAGAAAAAGCAGCAACAGCTTCAAGCTAATCAAGACCTGCTGGCCGACAGATGGACCGAGGTCCTCACGGCCGAAGAGTATGAACTCGAACGCCCCTCCAAGAGCTACCCAAAACGCAAGTTGCTCCCCCGACTAGAGGAGGAGGCATACAAACCTTCATCACCAGCGCACAATACGGCAGACCGACCACCCCGTGGTCGCGACAGAGAGGCATCTAGGACCTCCATCAGGACCGTACCCCGGCACCGCTCGAAAAGTACGAAGCCACGAGGGAATGCGCCAGACTTGTGGGATATATTGGAGGACAAGGCAAGACAATCCAGATCTATCTACGGATCATGCGGGCGCCCCACGACCCACGACGACTACCGTCGCGCCGGATACAACAACTCTGGCCGGGCTGAACACAACAGACAACGCTCTCTTGAGCTACATCGTGATATTGCTCAATATAGAGGCGCCGCACACCCACTATGCTTCACAGACGAAGTAATGGATCATCAAATCCCCGAAGGGTTTAAACCCATAAACATTGAATCCTACACTGGCACAACAGACCCTGCGGTTTGGATCGAAGATTATCTCCTTCACATCCATATGGCCCGCGGCGACGATCTCCATGCCATCAAGTATCTCCCACTCAAGCTTAAAGGACCAGCTCGGCATTGGCTTAACAGCTTGCCCGCAGAGTCAATTGGGTGTTGGGAGGACCTGAAGCCGCATTCCTCGACAACTTCCAGGGCACATATGTGCGTCCACCAGACGCCGATGACCTAAGCCACATAATTCAGCAGCCAGACGAATCGGCCAGACAGTTCTGGACACGGTTCTTAACAAAGAAAAATCAAATTGTCGACTGTCCGGATGCAGAGGCCCTCGCAGCCTTCAAACATAACATCCGCGACGAGTGGCTGGCCCGGCACCTAGGACAGGAAAAGCCGAAATCCATGGCAGCCCTCACATCACTCATGACCCGCTTCTGTGCGGGAGAGGACAGCTGGCTAGCTCGCAGCAACAACCTCAGCAAAAATGCTGACAGTCCGGATACTAAGGACCACAATGGCAGGTCGCGTCGAAACAAAAACAAACGCCGCGTTAACGGCGATAACAATGAGGATACGGCAGTCAACGCCGGATTCAGAGGCTCTAAACCCGGTGAGCGGAAGAAGCCATTCAAAAGAACTACTCCGGGTCCGTCCAATTTGGACCGAATACTCGACGGCTCTTGCCAGATACATGGCACCCCCGAAAAGCCAGTTAATCACACTAACAGAGATTGTTGGTATTCAAGCAGGCAGGCAAGTTAATTGCCGAAAACAATGACAAGGGGCTGCACAGCGACGACGAGGAGGAGACTCGACCACCGAACAGTAGAGGACAGAAGGGTTTTCCCCCACAAGTGCGGACGGTAAACATGATATACGCAACCCACATACCCAAGAGGGAGCGGAAGCGTGCACTTAGGGACGTGTATGCGATGGAGCCAGTCGCCCCAAAGTTCAACCCATGGTCCTCCTGCCCGATCACTTTCGATCGAAGGGACCACCCTACTAGTATCCGCCATGGTGGATTCGCCGCATTGGTTTTAGACCCAATCGTCGATGGATTTCACCTCACTAGAGTCCTGATGGACGGCGGCAGCAGCCTGAACCTGCTTTATCAGGATACAGTGTGCAAGATGGGCATAGACCCCTCAAGGATTAAACCTACAATGACGACCTTCAAAGGCGTCATACCAGGTGTTGAGGCCAATTGTACAGGCTCAGTCACACTGGAAGTGGTCTTCGGATCCCCGGATAAAGCGAGGAGTTAATCTTTGACATAGTCTCGTTCCGAAGTGGCTATCACGCTCTGCTCGGATGAACTGCGTTTGCAAAATTCAACACAGTGCCGCATTATGCATACCTCAAGCTCAAGATGCCAGGTCCTCGTGGAGTCATCACGGTCAACGGAAACACCGAATGCTCCCTCCGAACGGAGGAACACACAGCGGCTCTCGCGGCAGAAGTACAGAGCAGCCTTTCAAGGCAATTTTCGAGTCCGGCCACTAAATGACCGGACATGGCCAAACGCGCCCGGAGTAACATCAATCAAGACCACCTGGCACGTTCCAACCACGCGTAGCAATGCGGCCCCAACCCCAGCCCTTGCATGATTGCAAGACTAGCTCTTCGCGTACATCATTATGCTCTGGAGATACCATGGGCATAGAGGGAGGGGCACGACCACGACAGACCCAGAGTGCGGCTTAACCACACCAAGGGCTCCCAAGTGCGTCACTCTTTTTTCTTCTTTTTTTATTTTTCCACAGTACTCCGTTCACCAGAGGCCCTGTCCGGCAGTAGATCTGCCGAACTCACGATGCAATAGCCAGGGAGGGACAAAGGCTACGACAAACACTCAGGTGGTCTCCATTATGAGCATTAAATTTATTAAAATACACTAGTCCGCAGCCTACCCCTGGAGGGGGACATGATTAAATAGTCCAAACCCTTGCTTACCGCACCATTTGTATCGTTCTGCACTCACAGCAGAATTCCTGGAATAAACAATGCATCACTTTCTGTTTATAATTGCATTCCTTTCTTTTTATTATATGTTCATCTATGACATCTTGCATCCGTACACTTTGGTACGGCCGAATACACCAGGGGCTTATGTTCCCCGCATTATGGTGTGATAAGTCCGAACACTTTCACAAGTGCGGCACCCTGAACTTATAGCACTATATGCATCGGCTGCGAATCATGTCTTGGGTCAATAGTTGGGTTTGCCCGGCTCCCATGTTTTGGTACCTTACGTTCCGCTCTGTCGGCTAAGGTAGCACTGGGAGAACCACTGCGATTGCGCCCCGGTTGAGCTGGGCGAGCGCCTCAGTGGAGAAAGCTAAAACTGATTGTCATGATAAGGCGAGAGCTGGTCGTTGTTCGAGAGGTCTTTTCGAGTCCCTAAAGACTTATGCCGCTTAGAGCGAGGAACTGACTGCGTCCGGCCAAGGCGTGGATAGCGCCCCAAATTTGGCCTTCCAAACACTAGGGGCTTCGACGAAATTTAAAATTATAGAATTCTATGGCTAAGTGAGAGTGTTCAAGCATTATAAGTCCGGTTGCCTTGTTCGTTGTGTTGAGCGCCTCCCTAGATGGACCCAAAAATGGGAACAAGAGCACTCAAGTTTATCCCGAACACCCTAGCACTCGTGGCATGGGGGCTGAAGCCGACGACTTGCCATCTCTCAGATTTGATAAACGGCCGCACAGAAGGTAATATTTTAAATTAAAAAGCGTTGCTAAGCGCATATGAACAAAGTTTTCAGCGCATAGGATAACACATTGCGAGTATATTCAAAAATTACATCTCTAGGGCACTCATCCGCAATCTTGCGGGCACCCCTCAGGACACTCTTATAGTACATTTCGGGCGTACGATACTCCTTGCTCACTGGCGGCGCGTCCGTGATAAGCTTCTCAGCATCCAGCCCGCCCCAATGCACCTTTGCGCGGGCAAGGGCCCGACGGGCACCTTCAATGAAAGCGGAGCGCTTGATGACCTCCACCCAGGGGAACGCATCCACCAGCCGCCGCACGAGGCCGAAGTAGCTCCCAGGCATGGCCTCTCCAGGCCACAGGCGGATTATGAGGCCCTTCATGGCCTGCTCGGCTACCTTGTGGAGCTCGACCAGCTGCTTCAGCTGGTCGCTAGGGGGCACCGCATGTCCGGCCTCAGCGTACTGAGACCAGAAGACCTTCTCCATTGAGCTCCCCTCCTCGGCCCGGTAGAATGCGGCGGCATTGGACACGCTGTGAGGCAGATCTGCAAACGCCCCTGGAGAGCTCCGAATTCGGGTATGTAACAGGTAATTTACATTCACATGCTTGCTTTGCATGAAAAATGCCTTACCCACCGCTATTTTCTTCACTGCCTCAATCTCCTGGAGGGCCTTATGGGCCTCGGCCTTAGCGGCTTTGGCACTTTCAAGAGCCAAGGCAAGCTCGGACTCTCGAGTCTTCGAGTCGCGCTCCAAACTCTCATGCTTTTCCATGAAAGCCTGGAGCTCTTGCCGCACCTCCGCCACCCGCGCCTCCTGCTTCTCTCGCTCCGCTCGTTCCGCGGCCACATTGCGTTCGGCCGCGGACACGGCCTCCTTCAGGGTTGCCACCTCGTTCGTGGCCCCTGCAGTACCCATGTTATCCTTGTTATTTCTATTGCAACCAAAATCCTTTTCTGTAAGGTACAAATTTAAAAGTGGTGTTACTCACCCTCTTTGTCCTCGAGCTGCTTCTTGGCAAGGCCGAGCTCTTGCTCGGACCGCTCGAGGTCCTGCTTTAAAGCACCGACCTCCGCAGTCAGTGCGGCAGAGGTCAGCAGCACAGCCTGCAAACCCATATTGACATAATTTTTAGCACTCCTGCGTATATCTTTTTTAGATCCTCAGTCCGGTTTTTATTTCCGAACACCGAACCGAGCATCAGGGGCTACTGTCTATGCGGTATCACATTACATATTTTAAACTTCTTACCTCAAAGCCTGTTAGAAGGCTACTGCAGGCTTCGGTCAGCCCGCTCTTGGCGAGCTAAACCTTCTGAATCACCGCACTCATGATAGTGCGGTGTTCTTCCTCGATGGAAGCGCCGTTAAGCGCCTCCAACAAGTTGTCCGGCGCCTCTGGTTGGACGGAGGCTGCCGGCGTCACGGTCTTCCCCTTCTTACGAAGGGGCCGCCTGCCGGGCTCCGGAACCACTGCGGGTTCCGGCATGGAGTCCGGCGCAAAGTCCGGGAGGCTGGCTTGCGGCACCTCCGGAGCATCCTCCTGATGGGTCCCCTCCTGGGATCCCACCTCAGCGTCGTCAGCATCACGAGGGGTGGAGGCGGTCGGAATGGAATCCACGTCCGACGGAGCCAAGGACCCGCTCGATGAAGCGGGAAGGTCATCATCGGCCGGACTACAGGTAGTGTGCGGCATTAGAAGGACACTATGTGACACAAAAGAGAAATTATAAATCATTCAGGAATCCAGATACTTACGATCTTGCCGGAGGCATGGCCCTTGAGGGCCACTCTTCGTCGCCAACGTTGGCGTTGGCGGAACTGTCCGGGGGAAGAGTCCTTCCCCTCTTGGACCCTTTGGCCTCCCCCGTTGGGGAAGCCTTCCTTTTCCTCTCTCCCCCCTCCAGGGGAGAGTCCTCTTTCTCCTCCTCGTCTTCGGGGGAGGAGTCCGCCTCGGAGCCATCGGACGACGAGTCCGATATCACCTAGCGCCGGGAACTTCTTCGAGTTCCCGTTTCCTTCTTCTTGGCCTTCTTCTCCGGTACCACATAAAGTGCCGGGACTAGCAGCCCCATTAAACGGGTGTCCGCTGGATCTTCGGGAAGGGGAGCCGGACAGTCTACCTGTCCGGACGTCCTCTGCCAGTCCTGTCAAAGGCATTGGGAGTTTTTAGATCCCACATAGAATTAAACTATGAAAGAAAATAAGTGTCCCCTAGAGGATAACAAAGCTTACCTCGCCGACCGGGCGGCTGGTGCTGAATCCGCGATCTTCAGTCGCGGACGCGGGGGCTTCTCCGCCCTTGAACAGCACCCTCCAGGCAGCTTCGTACGTCGTGTCGAAGAGCCCGCTGAGGGTCCGTTGCTCGAACTCCCACAAATTGAAGGCCCGCTGTTGGCAGGGAAGAATCCGGCGGACGAGCAAGACCTGGATCACATTGACAAGCCTAAGCTTCTTGTTCACCAAGGTCTGGAGACAGGACCGGAGTCCTGTCAGCTCCTCCGAACTGCCCCATAGCAAGCCCTTCTCTTTCCAGGAGGTGAGTTGCATGGGGATACCAGATCTGAACTTGGGGGCCGCTGCCCATTTAGGGTCACGCGGCTCGGTGATGTAGAACCACCCCGATTGCCACCCCTTGATGGACTCCATGCAGGCCCCCTCGAGCCAGGTGACATTGGGCATTTTGCCCACCATGGCGCCTCCGCACTCCGCTTGGACGCCCTTTACAACCTTTGGCTTGACATTGAAGGTCTTGAGCCACAAGCCGAAGTGGGGCTGGATGCAGAGGAAGGCCTCGCACACGACGATGAACGCCGAGATGTTGAGGATGAAGTTTGGTGCCAGATCATGGAAGTCCAGGCGGTAGTAGTACGTGAGCCCCCGGACGAAGGGATGAAGTGGGAAGCCCAGTCCGCTGAGGAAGTGGGGAAGGAATACGACCCTCTCATGGGGCCTGGGGGTAAGGATGAGCTGCCCCTCGTCGGGCAGCCGGTGCGCGATGTCGCTGGAAAGGTATCCGGCGCCGCGCAGTTTTTGGATGTCCTCCTCCGTAATGGAGGAGGCCAACCACTTGCCTCCCGCTCCGGACATGACTGGAGAAGGTCGAGACGAGATGTGCGGACTTGGGCGCTGAAGCTCGAGTGCGTGGAGATGGATAAGCAAAGGAGGAAGAAGGCGTATGTAAAAAGGTGGATCCTTATCCCCTTATATATAGGCGGACGAAGACTATGCGTCCCCACCGGCCTGGTAAAACTCGGTTATCTCCCAAGCGTCAATGGCGCGGTTGGGTTACCCACGTCCGTATTGATGGGAATCCCGGAATAGGGGGAACACGATATCTACTTCGACAAGACGTGCCAAGGAAACCGGTTCGCTACACACACTGAGGTGGTATAATAAAAAAGATTCAAGTAAAGGCTTGGTAGTGGCGTGACGTCATGCCACAGAATACATCAGCAGATTGAACTTGTGTACATATTATTCTCTCTACGGTGGGATGTGGAATTTATTTTGCAGAGCCGGACACTATCCTGGTGTTCACAATCTTCTATGAATTATTCGGAGGAGGAACCCGCCTTGCAGTGCCGAACAATATGCGCGCCGGACTCATCGTCATTGACGCCTGGTTCAGGGGCTATTGAGGGAGTCCTGGACTAGGGGGTGTCCGGACAGCCGGACTATCATCGTCAGCCGGACTCCAAGACTATGAAGATACAAGATTGAAGACTTCGTCACGTGTCCGGATGGGACTTTCCTTGGCATGGAAGGCAAGCTTGGCAATACGGATATGTAGATCTCCTACCATTGTAACTGACTCTGTGTAACCCTAGCCCTCTCCGGTGTCTATATAAACCGGAGGGTTTTAGTCTGTAGGACACACAACCATTACAACAATCATACCATAGGCTAGCTTCTAGGGTTTAGCCTCCATGATCTCGTGGTAGATCCACTCTTGTACTACCCATATCATCGATATCAATCAAGCAGGAGTAGGGTTTTACCTCCATCGAGAGGGCCCGAACCTGGGTAAAAACATCGTGTCCCTTGTCTCCTGTTACCATCCGCCTAGACGCACAGTTCGGGACCCCCTACCCGAGATCCGCCGGTTTTGACACCGACAGTAACCCACAAATCTCTATCACGGCCCCAGCCTGATTGTTTAAATGGCGCCTGCAAAACATCCTCATGCCTCTAAATCCCCACCGTCCCTACCTCCAGAGTATCATCGCGCAAGCCCAACCACTTATCACGTGGAGGTCGAGGAGCTGATGGTGGTCCATGGCACGATGGCCGTTGTGTGTGTTGACCTGGAGGAACACCTCGCCTCCACCACCGCCGACATGGTGCGGGATCTGGCCTAGAAGAAGTGCACCTATGACTACCCCCAGGACTTAACAGGTATGATCTGAGCAGCTAAATCTTACCAATACCACTTGCAATGGCTATGTTTTGTATGTTTGATGTATTAAGCATGTTTGTTCCTTGTTTATTTCAGTACTACACACTGTGTGATGTTCAAGTATTAACTGTTCAGTTCAATTTCACCAATACCAGCAACAAACTTTGCTACCATGCTACTCTCCGCAATGAAGATATACTAGAGATGCTGCCCATTTGCTATTTTTGGTGGATGCTAACCCTATTGTACTTAACATGCCTATCCATGTACTTACACAGTGCCATAACGGGCGATGCTATTGTTTACCGTCGAGGTTAGCTGCATCCCATGTCTTACAATATTTTACATCATTTATGCAATTGTAGTTTGGCTTCTAACATTTACTTGCTTCTTGTAGGTACACATGTCGGGGGCACTGATCCACGCTTTGACCTGGAGGAAGAGCTTGCCTCCGCCGCCGCTGACTTTGGGCGGGCTCTGGCCAAGATGAAGTGCCCCAGCAACTACCTCTCAGGACTTATCAGGTATAAACTCACCAGTTCAATCTTACAAATACTAGTTGCAATTAATGGCTATGTTTTGTATGGTCAATGTCTTAAGAATCTTGTAGTAAACATGCCTAACATGTTTTAGCTATTTCCCTACCTTTTTATAGACAACTGGGCCATTATCTGCTCTGGCAGCACCTGCCTTGTGATGTTTAACTCTGCCAATTACATTTTTATCACTACCGTTTTCAATGGACATTAAGCCTGTTGCAATTAACAGTTGTATCCATTTTTAAACAGTTGTATTTCAATGGCTACAAACTTACAAAACATGAATTAGGATGTTGTTAATCCTGTTGCAATTAACAGTTGTATCCATTTTTTAATCCGTTCCTCTGCTACCGTGCTACTCTTTTGCAATGAAGACATCACTATAGATGCTGCCGTTTTATTACCATTTCCTATTTTTGGTGGATGTTAACCCTGTTGTAGTTAACATTGGCTTTCCATGTACTTACACAGGGCGACAATGGGGGATGTTGTTGTTTTCCGTCAAGGTTAGCGGCATCCCATGTCTTATACACCATCTATTCCTAAATTTAATTATTTTTAGAGATTCGAATATAGGATACATAAGGAGCAAAATGAGTGAATCTCAATTCTAATCTAAACTATATCTATAATTCTATATACATCCATATGTAGTTCATATTGAAATATCTAAAAATACTTGTACTTAGGAATGTAGGTAGTTGTATTTTACATCATTTGTGCAATCTCATTTAGCTTCTAACATTTACTGGTTGCTTGTAGGTACGTATGTGGCAATGAGATATTCATGAACACGCGTCAAGTGAGGAAACTAAGAAAGATTGTTAAGCAAAAGAAACGGGTGATGGGAATTAAGCTCTTTATTTACACTTTGTCCAAGATATCAGTGAATTTAGGATGGGAAGTAATCTGTTGCCTTTTCCCCCTGACCACAACAAGTTATTCTACTAGACCTCATGATCTGATATTTTTCTCTTTTCAGTGGTTTCCGAAGCTATTTACTGATGATTACCTTGCAAATTACATGACAGGAGTGGAGGCAACTAAGGTTAATGTATATAATTCATGCTACCATGATAATGCTCTGGAAGTGTTCCTGAAGGCGGGGAATGATGAGCGGGCGATTGTCGTAAGGGGTTGGACAAAAGCAGTTCGTGCTTATGGCATGCAGGAAGGCGCATTATGGGCATTCTGCTTCTTCAACAACATCGGCAGTCAAAATGATTTGCACTTGTCTCTTCACCTTTACCGCCTGTATATATTGTGGTTCATCTCAGTTAATTGTTGTCTAATCCTGTAATTACTGAACTTATTGTTCTGAAAATTTTATTTATGGATTTGTTGTTGAACCATTGTGCTGAGAATTTGAATTGCACGTTTCATATTTCAAATTTTCCAATGCGAATAATAAATTACAGCCAAAAAATTGTACAGGAGCGAATAAAATAATGTGCACACGGTTAGAAAGAAAACAGCGTGTGCGATGAAAAAAGAAGACATACGAATCTTTGACATGTAACGTTTGCAATGCCCTTCGAACGCACACACCGTTTCGTCTCATATGCATGTGCAATTCATGGTAATACGGCAAACATTTCAATCGAGGGTGCGTGTGTGATAAGAATACCAATCGCACACAGATATGAAAATGTACACGTTGGCGTTAGTAGAGGCACCGCACACATTTTACATTCTTGAACCGTGTGCGATAACGTACCTATCACAAACATATTGGCAGATTAAATGTTGAAGTCCACCTTTTTCACACGACTATAGCGGCCTAGTCGTTTGGGATGTACATACGAACGGAAACATTATCCCTAGATTGACTGTGTGGGATGTACATACCAATGGAAACATTTTCCCTAGATTCACTATGTGGGATGTACATAAGAATAGAAACATACTCCTTGGATTGACTGTGTGTGATATACATACGAACGGAAATGTTTTTCTTGGATTCACCGTGTGGGATGTACATACGAACGGAAACAATTGGGTTTCCATGCCTCGCCCGATCGCACACGAGCCAGCTTGTGTGCCAGGAGGGCCTTTCCCCGATGGTTTCTGGGTTGTGTGGGAAGGACCCCCCTATCGCCCACACTCACTTGGCGACGGTTCCAAATGCCATCGCGGAAAGGGGTTAAAAACCGTTTGTATAGCACCGACACGTACCAGTGCTTGCTAGTTATCTGAAACACCAACGTTCTGTTTGTTTGTGTCCATCTTGTTTAACTCCTCTATGGCAGCCAGTTGGCAAGAAGGTTCCTAAGTAGGAGCACATTTACCAGGAATATGAAAAAGAACCACTTTGTCCTTTCCATCAACTTCAGTTAATAGTTCCCATAGAGAAGATTTGAGCATGTGAATAGTCCAACCAAATTTATCTGGAGTCATTAGTAAGTGAACCATGAATTTAAACCCACTTACTAGAATATTAATTGATAATGTGTAGTTAGCCTCCAAAGGTTTTTCAGCAAAGTGTTTCTTCCACAACAACATTCCTTCCTCAGAAATTGCAGTTTCTTTGTTAGCCTCACCAGAAATCTAGATACTTTTTAGCCCTAGCATGGATGGAGAAGCATCAAATAGTCCGTAGATCCATACTTTCCAATGACCTGAGTTGTCCCTAGAGAGTTCTTCAAGAGAATCCATTGGATGCAGGCCTCCCCTTGAAGTGTTCACATGCTGGTCAGGGATGGCCCCCATAGAACTTGCATGCACATAAGGCATGAGAACAAAAACAGTAGGTACTTCCGTCTCCACTTTAGAAGAAAACTGGACTTCAGACCTCACAGGTTGTATAACAGAATCATCCCCACCAGCTGTGGAATTATCAATTATATAGTAAATTGTCAATAGGCCCAGGTCCACCTAACTTCCTCTCAGCAACTTCAAGCCCATAAACCATATTGTTAGCAGGCTTAACAAAAGATTGGGCATCAGTAACTTCAAGCCTGCCAACCATATTATTAAGCACTTCAACATTTTCAGTTGGAATATCTTGTGCAACAATCAAAGTGGGTGCTGCAACACATAGTGGGAATACAATAACCTCATTGGCTTCAACAAGATCACTTGCATCACGTATCTGGGGTAAAACCATTTGGTTGGCTGGAACATTTGGAGCAATAGGGTTGTTCTACACCCGCATCTCCTCTTCATTGTCTGAGGGGTAAGCTTGCATTAAGTTTAGCATACCAAGGCCAAAAGCACCTTCCACATTAGGAACTTGGGCCACAATCATAATATCCTTATGCTGGTTCACCTCTCCTAGTGCACCAAGGCGACCATATTATTGGAGAGATCTCCAAGAGAGAAAGTAATATTGCTGCTGCCATCTGGAATAGGACCTAGATCTTCTCCATCAGCCGAGGCCAACTCATCCTGTAGAACAACATCAAGAAAATTATCCAGCGCATCATTATGCTGACCATGCTATTGAAATGCCCAATGCCCATCTTGTTGCAACATCTCAACATCAGGCTCATTATGAACAGTCTGCATTATGGAAACCAGAAAAATCAGCTACATTGTTGGGAAGGGGGTTTGGGTTAAAAATTTTGGGTGGAATAGGACCTTCATACGCAGGACTGTGGGGCCCGTGGGAGTAGGGGTACCCAAGCCAGTCTACCTGCGGCCCGTCACGTGGTGTCATCAGAAGGCCCGGCTGTAAAGCCCCGGATACAACTTTCCATATTCGTAACTCCAACTCTTGCCTTTTCCGGAGATGCAATATGTTATTTCCTCCGTGGTTGGGTTTTTGTCTTTTGTTTTGCTTTTGTTTGTGTCTTGCATTTCATCTCATAGCATCATGCGCATTGCATCATCATTGTTTCTAAAACTTGCATCCGCTCGTAGTTGCCGCGTCCCCCTGCTTCGGTTGACCATTCGAAGACCAACCTTGTTCTTCGTTTTCCCTCTTGCCTAAACCGGAGTCTCTCTGTACAGTGCTCAAACATCTTGCGCACGTCCGAAAACTTGCCCTAACCCGACCTGCTCAGTCATCACCGTTGGGTTCGGATCATCCCCAAATATCTACAAAACATCTCCGTTTTCTTAATTGGACATCCTAACCTATTTTTCCTTAGTCGTCCGATTACGATCGGAGGGACCCAAACGACCCCTATCCAAATCCACTCGGTATATATACCGGACAAACCCTAGACTAGCCGTCCCATCAATCATTTCCTCCCCGCCGCCGCAAAAACCTCCACCTTGTCTCCTCTTCGTTTTTCCCCTCAGGATCCTCCCAGATCCATCTCCCTCCAACCAGCGCCCGAGGCCGTGCCTCCTCTTCCCTCCTCTGCTCGATCCCAAATGGATCGTGAGCACCGAGTGCCTCCCTGTCGCCTTTGCCCGTCCATGCCGCCGGCGTCAACATCAGCAGCCCCCGCGTCCTTGAGTACCTCTCCTCTCGCATGCCCGTGCTCGCTTGCCTCCTTGAGCCGAAGCTTGCAGCCGCTGGCGACAGCAACAGCAACATCGTCGTCAACCTCCTCCTCTCCTCCCGTGCCCGCGTCCACTCAACCCCGACGCCCTGCTCCAGACCTCGTCCTCGCCGGTCCTCTCCCGAGCCCGATGCTCGATCTCCTCTGCCTGGGCATCCCAGGCGCCTCAAGCCGTCGTTGTCCTTCGTCCGCGGCCTCCTCCTCGCCCAGGCCATCGCCGCCTCGTCTCGCTCCAGACCTGCTGCTGTACTGCTGGCCACCTGGCCCAAGAGCAGATGAGCGCCGCCCCTCTCTTGCCACGTGCTCTCCCTCCCTCTAGTTCTTTCTCTGTCTCTCTCTGATTTCTCCTCTGTCTTTTCTTCAGGCAACAGTTTCTGCCATGGCCTTGTAGCATGTTCCGCCGCTTCGGGATCCGATCCACGCCTCCTCTCGCCGGATCTGAACCCAGGCGCCTCCCTGCGATCCGTTCTGCCCGTTCCTGCCGGTTCCTGCCGACCCCGCCGCCAGGACCCCCCCTGCTGGCTTCTTCTCCATCGCCATGGTGCTCCTGTTTCTGTTCTTCAGGAACGAGAGCAGCAGCGTCAGCGCTCGACCCCGCGTTGACCACGCCCTGCCCCGCTTCGATCTGCCTGCGAGGCCCAGTGCCGCGCCAAGTCCAGCTTCCCGCTGGCCTGCTGCTTCACCGACCTGGGCCTTGGCCCATGGTGAGCGCCCCTCCTTTGTTTTTTTCCTCCTGATGGGCCAGCCTGTAGATTCGGCCCGTATATGTTTTTTTTGGTTCTGCGAATTTCCTAATTATCTAGAGGTTGCCAGTTTTTTCAGAAAAACCCTCATCTTCATGCATATAATAACTCATTAACCGTGCATCGGATTAAAATGATTTATATATGTAAGATGCTTAGAATTTTGTCTAGTTTCATAATATGCTATTTTCATCCATGTTTAAACTGTTTAAAATGATGTTAGTTTAAATTTGCTTAAATGCCATGTTAAAATGGTTTATTTCATAACTAAATAACCGTAGCTCCAATTTTAATAAACTTTATATGTAAATGGGGTGGGAAAATGCTTAGTTTAACATGGTGCACTTTATTTTCCTGTTTAACAATAATAAAATATGTTTTAGGGCAGAACAGTAGCAAATTCATAAATTGCATATGAGGATATTCCAGGATTGTTGTTTGTTGTTCCGGCCTCATTTAAACTTGCCTAGATACGTAGTTTTCTTATGCTTCACCCCTTTCCATGTTTAACAACTTTTAATATTGTTGGGTGCATAAACGAGAGAGAACCAAATAATTGATGTGGTGTTTCGTCAATATGCAACTCGTTGCATATTGAGCTCCACTTAATTTGTAGTGTTGTTTGTTGCACTTTGCCATGCCATGCCTCTTTAAACCAGACATGCATCATACTTGTTTGTGCATCATGCCATGTTTATGCTTGTGCATTTACCATGTTGTCTGTTTCTTTCCGGTGTTGCTTGCTAGTTCCGGTAATGTTGCGATTGTGAGGATTCGTTCGACTACTCCCGTTCATCTTCTTCATGGACTCGTTCTTCTTCCTTGCGGGATTTCAGGCAAGATGACCGCTACCCTGGATCTCACTACTATCATTGCTATGCTAGTTGCTTCGTTCTATCGCTATGCTACGCTACCTATCATTCGCTCTTCAAGCCTCCCAAATTGCCATGAACCTCTAACCTTTGACGCCCTTCCTAGCAAACCGATGTTTGGCTATGTTACTGCTTTGCTCAGCCCCTCTTATAGCGTTGTTAGTTGCAGGTGAAGTTGAAGATTTCTCCATGGTGGACAGGATTATGTTGGGATATCACAATATCTCTTATATTATTAATGCATCTATATATTTGGTAAAGGGTAGAAGGCTCGGCCTTATGCCTGGTGTTTTGTTCCACTCTTGTCGCGCTAGTTTCCGTCATACCGGTGTTATGTTCCCGGATCTTGCGTTCCTTACGCGGTCGGGTGATTTATGGGACCCCCCTGACAGATTGCTTTGAATAAAACTTGTCCAGCAAGGCCCAACCTTGGTTTTACCATTTGCCTCACCACCACCTATACCCTTCCCTTGGGTCGGCCAACCCGAGGGTCATCTTTATTTTAGCCCCCCCGGGCCAGTGCTTCTCTAAGTGCTAGTCCGAACCGGGCAGACTGCAGGGCCACCTCAGGGCAACTCGAGGTCTGGTTTTACTCGTAGGCTGACCTATCTGGTGCAGCTCCTATCAGGATTGTCGGCGCATCGGGCGGCTTTGCTGGTCTTGTTTTACCATTGTCGAAATGTCTTGTAAACCGGGATTCCGAGACTGATCGGGTCTTCCTGGGAGAAGGTATATCCTTCGTTGATCGCGAGAGCTTATCATGGGCTAAGTTGGGACACCCCTGCAGGGTTATAAACTTTCGAGAGCCGTGCCCGCAGTTATGTGGCAGATGGGAATTTGTTAATGTCCGGCTGTAGATAACTTGACACCAGATCCGAATTAAAACGCATCAAACGCGTGTGTAGCCGTGATGGTCTCTTCTCGGCAGAGTCCGGGAAGTGAACACGGTCTTTGGGTTATGTTTGACGTAAGTAGGAGTTCAGGATCACTTCTTGATCATTGCTAGTTGACACCCGTTCCTTTGCTTCTATTCTCGCTCTCATTTGCGTATGTTAGCCACCATATCATGCTTAGTCGCTGCTGCAACCTCACCACTTATCCATTCCATACCCATTAAGCTTTGCTAGTCTTGATACCCATGGTAATGGGATTGCTGAGTCCTCGTGGCTCACAGATTACTACAACAACAGTTGCAGGTACAGGTTTTGCGATGATCTTGACGCGAGAGAGATGTGTGCTTGTTTGGAGTTCTTCTTCTGCTTTTTCTTCGATCAGGGGATAGGTTCCAGGTCGGCAGCCTGGGCTAGCAGGGTGGATGTCGTTTGAGCTTCTGTTTGTGTTTCATCCATAGTCGGATGTTGCTCTTATGTAATAAGATGTTGTATTCGTGTGGCATTGTATGCCTCTTGTATGTATCCCATCTATTATGTAATGTTGATGTAATGATATCCACCTTGCAAAAGCGTCTTCAAGATGCGCTTCTATCCTTGGTGGGACCTTCGAGTTCCTTTAGATTAGGGTCACAACTTGTGCGTGACAAGTTGGTATCAGAGCCTCGACCGACCATAGGAGCACCCTTGATTGTTGGCCGTTGTTGAGTCTAGAAGAAAACTATTTTGAGTCTTAGGATTATATATATCGGAGAGTAGGATTCTTTTTACTCCTCAGCCCCCTTCGTCGCTCTGGTGAGGACTCCTGACATAGATGTTTTGTCTTTCCTCTCCTCAAATTTCACTAATTTTTTTAGGATCACGCGGGTATCTTGGGATCGTTCCGATATTCTTATGACGAGAACATTGTTCTTGGTGCCTCCTGACATTTAGGGGTTGTGGCAGTGTCCCGGGGAGTTGAGCTCTGAGGTGTTGTCGTCATAATGTTATCGTTGCAGTTCTGGAATACCTGACTTTTGCCGACATCGAAAATCTCTTTTATGCAGTTGTTGGTGAGATAACCTCGACGCCACCCAGTACTGGGGAGTTCGGGAGTACTGCCATAACTCGTATAACGGATGCTTTTCGAAGGTTAAGGTACACGATTTCCGAAGTTTTCTTGGTTATGTGTTAACGGATGGATACAGCTGGATGTAGGGATTGTTAGTTTGGGTGAGATATATTGCTTCCCCTGTATCCCCAACACCAGATTGCATAACCAGAAAGTTTCGGGAGTTTATAAGTGGGAATTAAAGTAGCTCCTAGAATATCTTTCCGACAAATGCATGATACGGGATTGGGTAAATCTCTATCATATGTATTTGTTTCCGGCTTATTCTGCAAGCCAAATCCTTGTTTTGTTTTATTTGTGGTATTCGAGTTGCTTCGAAGTCAAATGTTGAATCCATACCTTTCCTAAACGGTGTTCTCATATTTCTATGAGAGTACTAATCCTTCTTGATCATCGAGGTTGTCATGTTAATTCTTTTCCAACCAGTGTGCTTCTCTTCGAGATGATCCCATCATTCTCCCCATCCGCAAGATAAATTCTAAGTTTTCTCAACGGTATCCGTTTCATCCGTCCCCAAGTTGCCTTTGTTTCCCCGCCCTCCCACCCTTTTTCTTCAAGGACTCGGATTTCTTAATCATGTATCCTTTTATTGATGGGAAGTCTCAACATTCTTTTTCGTCAATGTTCTTATCCGGTGTTTTCCCATGAAGATGCTCGACAGTTTCAAGTTCATCATCCTTCATTGTTGTTTCTTCTCCGGTGGATCCAATTCAAGCTTTCAGTGTTGATCATATTCCTTTCCTCGTGTCAAATGCTTTCTCATGCCGGTGCACCTTCACTCACCTCTTGTTATTCATTTGTTCCAGAGTGTAGAAGATATCCCAGAAGATTTGTGTTTCCATTCTTAATCCGTTCAAGCCATATGGAGATTGTTATCTCATTCAAGCCATTTAATTCAACCGGTGCAATCTCTCTTTAAAATCATTTTCAACGGTGTTTTATTTTGAGTGGGCCCTAACCCACAGGTCTTTTCCCAGGATCTTACCTGACTCTCCTAATTTTCCCGGAGCCATTCATAATTCTTTTTCGAGTTTGACGTAAGAATGAATTTTCATCAGTCACATGCCTTCTCCAAGGTCGTTTTCAAATTCTTTTCATCTTTGGTTCAACCTTTCCTCTTTTAATTCTCCCAGAGTATCTCAACAATTCATGGTGGTTCTCATCATCATTCTCAACATTTGAAGACCGAAGAAGGATTTCTCTTAAATCTTGGTCCATTCTCTTGAATATTCATGGTTCTAGCTTCATGCTATCCTCATAATTGTTTTGATTGTGACAATTCTTTTCTTACCATCCGGAGCATTTCATGAGTTGTTTCCATTTCTTTCCTCCGAAGGTCATCATGTCATAATTCTTCATTCTCAGTGTGTAGCTATCATTCTCCAAATCTTGCCGGTGCATCGTTCAAATAACCTCTAATCAGTTCATGGCCTCTTCGTTCTCATGTATCCAAATCCCCTCAAGTATCTTCATTCGTTTTCCAATTCTTTCCGGTGAATTGTGCCCTTGCTACTCTCTTTTCCAATTTTTACGGTGGTTCATTCAAGATTTCACTTCCTTCGTTATCATATCAATTCATTCATTGTTTCCAAATCCTACCGGTGGTTCATTCAAGACCTTCCCCTATATCTCTCTCTTTAATCCTTTTCAACGAGAATAAGTAGTATGCTAAATCCGTCTTGTCATCAATTTAAGTTGATGAAGGATAAACATATAGTAAATCTTATTCTTGTTTCCTCAAGGTGATTTCATTCCTTCCTCCAGAGTTCATTCGTGGTATCAATTCTCGATTCAAGGTGCTCACCTTTCTTTTCCAGAGTTCCAAGTTTTCTTGGATGTCTCGTCACGAAGCTCCATCTAAATCATTGCAAGGCTTCACCTTGTGTTTTCAACTTCCCTTTCTTTTTATCATCCTTTTGTCACCGGAGTTCTTCATGGAGACTCTACATGGTGGTTCATCAAGGATTCTTTTCATTCTTCAATTCTTCTTCAAGATTTCTCTTGAAGTTGTGACCCGCCAAGCTATACTCTAAAAATAAACATGGCGCTCAACACATGTTTTGTTTTGAGGAGCTCAAGTATTCTTCATCTTGCATTCCAAAGTGCAATACTTTCTATCTTATCTTTTGAGTTGGTGTTATATCATTCTTGACAATTTCCCTTCGCGTTTCATGATTCACAAGTTTTCAAGAGTGACATGGTTAAATCCATCATTTTCTCTTTGTTCAAGAGATCTTTTCAACCATCAACTTCTTCGTTGGAGTTATCTTGTGTCAGATTTCACCTAAAGCTCTTCCTTAAGGGTTGTTGCTATTTGTGGTGATTATGCATGACCCAAGCTTGCTCTTTATCCTCTTGGTAGAAGAAGTTTTCATCTCTTCGTTGATCTTAAACAAGCAATTGTTTTTCATTAGTGGCCGGTTGTCACCTCTTCATTTTGAGATGTTTGCCATAAGCACACAACAAGCTTGTTCTTTTCGTTGTTGGTTTTCCAACAACTCCGTTCTAACCTTCTTGGAAGGGTGCTTCCCAAGCTCATTTCTGGCACAAGTTGGCATTTTCTTCTCCATTCTTTTATTCCAATGATCTATCTTCTATTATTTCTTCCGGAGGCATGGTGATGTTGCTCTCTTCACTCATCATCTCGAATTGTTAGGATCGTGTTCTTTTCATGCTTATCCATTTAACCGGAGTGTTGTGTCATCTCTTCAAGTTCTTTTCATCCTATAGAGTTTTCCTTCTTCTTTCAGTTGGAGTGCTGCCCAAATTATATCAATCTTATTCCTTCTCTATCTAGTTTTAACTGGAATGGTTTCAGTATCTATCTTATCACTAAACCTCTTGGTTCTCGTTGTATCCCTTGTTCCTCTTTTCTAACAGAGTGTTTTCAACTTTGTTCATCTTTGTTGTTTTCTTTCTTTCATTTTGCTCAACCTTTCAAGGTTCTTTGGTTTCACTCATTGGTCGAAGAGGCAACTTAGTTTACCTCTTATGTTCCTCTTCCTTTTCCCTCCGGTGCCATCCTAGATCTCGGGACGAGATCCTCTCGTAGTGGTGGAGTGTTGTAACACCCCGGATACAACTTTCCATATTCGTAACTCCAACTCTTGCCTTTTCCGGAGATGCAATATGTTATTTCCTCCGTGGTTGGGTTTTTGTCTTTTGTTTTGCTTTTGTTTGTGTCTTGCATTTCATCTCATAGCATCATGCGCATTGCATCGTCATTGTTTTTAAAACTTGCATCCACTGGTAGTTGCCGCGTCCCCCTGCTTCTGCTGACCGTTCGAAGACCAACCTTGTTCTTCATTTTCCCTTTTGCCTAAACCGGAGTCTCTCTGTACAGTGCTCAAACATCTTGCGCGCGTCCGAAAACTTGCCCTAACCCGACCTGCTCAGTCATCACCGTTGGGTTCGGATCATCCCCAAATATATAAAAAACATCTCCGTTTTGTTAATTGGACATCCTAACCTATTTTTCCTTAGCCGTCCGATTACGATCGGAGGGACCCAAACGACCCCTATCCAAATCCACTCGGTATATATACCGGACAAATCCTAGACTAGCCGTCCCATCAATCATTTCCTCCCCGCCGCCGCAAAAACCTCCACCTTGTCTCCTCTTCATTTTTCCCCTCGGGATCCTCCCAGATCCATCTCCCTCCAACCAGCGCCCGAGGCCGTGCCTCCTCTTCCCTCCTCTGCTCGATCCCGAATGGATCGTGAGCACCGAGCGCCTCCCTGTCGCCTTTGCCCGTCCACTCCGCCGGCATCAACATCAGCAGCCCCCGCGTCCTTGAGCACCTCTCCTCTCGCATGCCCGTGCTCGCTTGCCTCCTTGAGCCGAAGCTTGCAGCCACCGGCGACAGCAACAGCAATATCGTCGTCAACCTCCTCCTCTCCTCCCGTTCCCGCGTCCACTCAACCCCGGCGCCCTGCTCCAGACCTCGTCCTCGCCGGTCCTCTCGCGAGCCCGATGCTCGTGCTCCTCTACCTGGGCGTCCCAGGCGCCTCAAGCCGTCGTTGTCCTTCGTCCGCGGCCTCCTCCTCGTCCAGGCCATCGCCGCCTTGTCTCGCTCCAGACCTGCTGTTGTGCTGCTGGACACCTGGCCCAAGAGCAGATGAGCGCTGCCCCTCTCTTTCCACGTGCTCTCCCTCCCTCTAGTTCTTTCTCTTTCTCTCTCTGAATTCTCCTCTGTCTTTTCTTCAGGCAACAGTTTCTGCCATGGCCTTGTAGCATGTTCCGCCGCTTGGGGATCTGATCCACGCCTCCTCTCGCCGGATCTGAACCCAGGCGCCTCCCCGCGATCCGTTCTGCCCGTTCCTGCCGGTTCCTGCCGACCCCGCCGCCAGGACCCCCCCTGCCGGCTTCTTCTCCATCGCCATGGTGCTCCTATTTCTGTTCTTCAGGAACGAGAAGAGCAGCGTCAGCGCTCGACCCCGCGTTGACCACGCCCTGCCCCGCTTCGATCTGCCTGCGAGGCCCAGCGCCGCGCCAAGTCCAGCTTCCCGCTGGCCTGCTGCTTCACCGACCTGGGCCTTGGCCCATGGTGAGCGCCCCTCCTTTGTTTTTTTCCTCCTGATGGGCCAGCCTGCAGATTCGGCCCGTATATGTTTTTTTTTGTTCTGCGAATTTCCTAATTATCCAGAGGTTGCCAGTTTTTTTAGAAAAACCCTCATCTTCATGCATATAATAACTCATTAACCGTGCATCGGATTAAAATGATTTATATATGTAAGATGCTTAGAATTTTGTCTAGTTTCATAATATGCTATTTTCATCCATGTTTAAACTGTTTAAAATGATGTTAGTTTAAATTTGCTTAAATGCCATGTTAAAATGGTTTATTTCATAACTAAATAACCGTAGCTCCAATTTTAATAAACTTTATATGTAAATGGGGTGGAAAAATGCCTAGTTTAACATGGTGCACTTTATTTTCCTGTTTAACAACAATAAAATATGTTTTAGGGCAGAACAGTAGCAAATTCATAAATTGCATATGAGGATTTTCCGGGATTGTTGTTTGTTGTTCCGGCCTCATTTAAACTTGCCTAGATACGTAGTTTTCTTATGCTTCACCCCTTGCCATGCTTAACAACATTTAATATTGTTGGGTGCATAAACGAGAGAGAACTAAATAATTGATGTGGTGTTTCGTCAATATGCAACTCGTTACACATTGAGCTCCACTTAATTTGTAGTGTTGTTTGTTGCACTTTGCCATGCCATGCCTCTTTAAACCGGACATGCATCATACTTGTTTGTGCATCATGCCATGTTTATGCTTGTGCATTTACCATGTTGTTTGTTTCTTGTCGGTGTTGCATTCTAGTTCCGGTAATGTTGCGATTGTGAGGATTCATTCAACTACTCCCGTTCATCTTCTTCATGGACTCGTTCTTCTTCCTTGCAGGATTTCAGGCAAGATGACCGCTACCCTGGATCTCACTACTATCATTGCTATGCTAGTTGCTTCATTCTATCGCTATGCTGCGCTACCTATCATTTGCTCTTTAAGCCTCCCAAATTGCCATGAACCTCTAACCTTTGACACCCTTCCTAGCAAACCGTTGTTTGGCTATGTTACCGCTTTGCTCAGCCCCTCTTATAGCGTTGTTAGTTGCAGGTGAAGTTGAAGATTTCTCCATGATGGACAGGTTTATGTTGGGATATCACAATATCTCTTATATTATAAATGCATCTATATATTTGGTAAAGGGTGGAAGGCTCGGCCTTATGCCTAGTGTTTTGTTCCACTCTTGCTGCCCTAGTTTCCATCATACCGGTGTTATGTTCTCGAATCTTGCGTTCCTTACGTGGTCGGGTGATTTATGGGACCCCCCTGACAGATTGCTTTGAATAAAACTTGTCCAGCAAGGCCCAATCTTGGTTTTACCATTTGCCTCACCACCACCTATACCCTTCCCTTGGGTCGGCCAACCCGAGGGTCATCTTTATTTTCGCCCCCCCCCGGGCCAGTGCTTATCTAAGTGCTACTCCGAACCGGGCAGACTGCGGGGCCACCTCGGGGCAACTCGAGGTCTGGTTTTACTCGTAGGCTGACCTATCTGGTGTTGCCCTGAGAACGAGATATGTGCATCTCCTATCGGGATTGTCGGCGCATCGGGCGGCTTTGCTGGTCTTGTTTTACCATTGTCGAAATGTCTTGTAAACCGGGATTCCGAGACTGATCGGGTCTTCCTGGGAGAAGGTATATCCTTCGTTGATCGCGAGAGCTTATCATGGGCTAAGTTGGGACACCCCTCCAGGGTTATAAACTTTCTAGAGCCGTGCCCGCGGTTATGTGGCAGATGGGAATTTGTTAATGTCCGGCTGTAGATAACTTGACACCAGATCCGAATTAAAATGCATCAACCGCGTGTGTAGCCGTGATGGTCTCTTCTCAGCGGAGTCCGGGAAGTGAGCACGGTCTTTGGGTTATGTTTGACGTAAGTAGGAGTTCAGGATCACTTCTTGATCATTGCTAGTTGACGTCCGTTCCTTTGCTTCTCTTCTCGCTCTCATTTGCGTATGTTAGCCACCATATCATGCTTAGTCGCTGCTGCAACCGCACCACTTATCCATTCCTTACCCATTAAGCTTTGCTAGTCTTGATACCCATGGTAATGGGATTGCTGAGTCCTCATGGCTCACAGATTACTACAACAACAGTTGCAGGTACAGGTTTTGCGATGATCTTAACGCGAGAGCGATGTTTGCTTGCTTGGAGTTCTTCTTCTGCTTTTTCTTTGATCAGGGGATAGGTTCCAAGTCGGCAGCCTGCGCTAGCAGGGTGGATGTCGTTTGAGCTTCTGTTTGTGTTTCATCCGTAGTCGGATGTTGCTCTTATGTAATAGGATGTTGTATTCGTGTGGCATTGTATGCCTCTTGTATGTATCCCATCTATTATGTAATGTTGATGTAATGATATCCACCTTGCAAAAGCGTCTTCAAGATGTGCTTCTATCCTTGGTGGGACCTTCGAGTTCCTTGAGGATAGGGTCGCATCTTGGGCGTGACACCGGCGCGGCCCAGCTTCAAGGCATCACGAGCAAGACCCTCGCGAGGGACCTTGCCTCACCAGGCGAGCGTCAGCAAGGGTCATCAAGAGCTCCCGAGGGCCTCACGTGGGGCAGCCTCTCGAAGCTGCCTCCCAAGGCCCTTCGCGGGGTAGATATCTCTAGGCTTGCCACCCTGCCTTGCGCTGCACGTGGGTGACGCGAGCCATGACGAGCGGAGCCAGAAGGGCGACAACGGGTGCTGATAAGGATTCTTTCCTATTTTGTGCTAAGGGAGCAAGGACAGTGCGTTCCCAAATCAATCTCCAAAGGTTGCCGTTTGGGTGCAAGAAGGCTAGGACAACGGGCTTATACGTCTCCAACGTATCTATAATTTTTTTACTACTCCATGCTGTTTTATTATCAATCTTAGATGTTTTATAATCATTATATAGTCATTTTATATCATTTTGGTACTAACCTATTAAAATAGTGCCAAGTGCCATTTGTTGTGTTCTGCATGTTTTTTACATCGCAGGATATCAATATCAGAAGGGGTCCAAATACCACGCCAATTTACGATATTTTTTATGGGCCAGAAGGAACACAACGGGCCCTAGTTGCAGCTGGGGGCATCTCGAGGAGGGGACAACCCACCTGGGCGCGCTAGGAGCCCCAGGGGCGCCCAGGTTGGTTGTGCCCACCTCGGGTGCCCCCTGGACCGACTCTTTGCTCTATTAATACCCGAATATTCTAGAAACCCTAGAGTATTCGAAGAAATTTTCATCCAACCACTCCAACCGCCGCAGAGTCCAGAACCATGAGATCCAATCTAGGCACCATCATGGAGGGGTTCACCACTTCCATTGGTGCCTCTCAGATGATGTGTGAGTAGTTCTTTATAGACCTTCAGGTCCATAGTTAGTAGCTAGATGGCTTCCTCTGTCTCTCTTGATTATCAATACAATGATCTCTTGGAGAACCATATGATGTAATTCCTTTTTGCGGTGTGTTTGTTGGGATATGATGAACTTCGAGATTATGATCAGTTATATCTTTTTATATCAATGAAAGTTATTTGAGTTCTTTGATCTTTAAATGTGTGATCTCTTACAGCTCATATTTCTTCTCTGATATTTGGGTTTTGTTTGGCCAACTTGATCTATTTATCTTGCAATGGGAAGAGGTGCCCGGTAGTGGGTTCGATCTTATGGTGCTTGATCCCAGTGACAGAAAGGGATCCGACACGTATGTATCGTTGCTACTAAGGATAAAAAGACGGGATCCATATCTACCGCAATAGATAAACGGATTTTTTCTACATCATGTCATCGTTCTTATTGCATTACTCCGTTTTTTCATGAACATAATACACTAGATGCATGCTGGATAGCGGTCGATGTGTGGAGTAATAGTAGTAGATGCAGGCGGGAGTCCGTTTACTAATCTTGGACGTGATGCCTATGTAATGATCATTGCCTAGATATCATCATGATTATTTGAAGTTCTATCAATTGCCCAACAGTAATTTGTTCACCCACCGTTTGCTACTTTTCTCGAGAGAAGCCACTAGTGAAACCTACGGCCCCCGGGTCCTCTTTCTCATATATTTGCCTTGCGATCTACTTTTTCCTTGCGTTTATTTTCAGATCTATTAAACTAAAAAAATACAAAAATACCTTGCTGCAATTTATTTGTTTCGCGATCTATTTATCCCATCTACAAATTTACCTCATATCCTTTGCCTATCTTGAGGCGCCGTACCCCGAAAGGGATTGACAACCCCTTTAACACGCGGGTTGCGAGGTGTTGTTCTTTGTTTGCAGGGGCTGTTTACGTTGGGTTTCTTGGTTCTCCTACTGGTTCAATAACCTTGGTTTCAAGTCTGAGGAAAACACCTACCACTAATATGTTGCATCCTCCCTTCCTCTTTGGGGAAATACCGACGTCGCTTCAAGCAACATCAAAAGGAATTTCTAGCATCGTTGCCAGGGAGGATCTTCAACATAACCAGGTTACTAATCACAAATAACATCTCCTTGCACTTTACATTATTTTCCTCTCGTTTTCCTCTCCCCCACTTCAAATTTTTTTTTTGCCGTTTTATTCGCCTCTCTTTTTCCGTTCGCCGTTTTCTTGCGGGATATGTTTTTGTGTGCGTTCTTGATTGCGTAGTCATGAGATGTTCCTTACCCAAATATTTTGCTTGAAATTGAGAAAAGTACTAAGGAATATATGACTACACAATTTGAGAGGAATAAATATTTTACTAAAGAACTTATGGAACATTTCGTTGTGTTAGAAGCTATAACAAAGCTACTTGATGATATTAGTAGCGAAGTTTGCAATCTTCAATCTAAGTATGCTTTAGTCGAGAGTTTGTTGGGAAAAATATCCGATGCACAAGCCACTTTAGTGAATCAAATGGCTGCTAAACCAATTTTGTTAGAAGATAAAAGTCATCAAGATCTTAAAAGTATTGGTGTTTCTTCTATTGATTCCTTGTTTAGTAAAAATAAGATTGATGAAAAAGGGACTACAGAAGAGTCAACTTTAGGTAGAAGGCGTCCTAATATTTCGGAGGGTGAAAATCTTGTAGAGAAAATTGATGAAAGTGGGTTTGAAGAGGTCAAAACTTTAACTAGTGATGTTCCCACTCTTTTGGATTACAAAGACTTCAATTATGATAGTTGCTCTTTGATCGATTGTATTTATTTGTTGCAATCCATGATAAATTCACCCCATGCTTATGAACAAAATAAAGTTTTTATTAAACATATTGTTGATGCCGTGATGAAAGCTTTTGAAGAAAAATTGGAATTAGAAGTTTCAATTCCTAGAAAATTGCATGATGAATGGGAACCTATTATCAAAGTCAAGATTAAAAATTATGAGTGTTTTGCTTTGTGTGACTTGGGTGTTAGTGTTTCTGCAATTCCGAAATCTTTATGTGATGTGCTTGGTCTTACCGATATTGAAGAATCCTCTTTAAATTTGCACTTAGCGGATTCTACTATTAAAAAGCCTATGTGAAGAATTAATGATGTTCTTATTCTTGCAAATAGAAATTATGTGCCCATAGATTTTATTGTTCTTGATATTGATTGCAATCCGTTTTGCCCAATTATTCTTGGTAGACCATTTTTACGCACTAGTGGTGCAGTAATTGATATGAAAGAAGGCAATATTAAGTTCCAATTTCCATTGAGGAAGGGTATGGAACACTTTTCTAGAACAAGAATTAAGCCACCATATGAATCAATCATGAGGCCATCTTATGGATCTAGCACCAAATATGGCAAAACTTAGATCCTTGTTTTATGCCTAGCTAAGGGCGTAAAACTATGGCGCTTGTTGGGAGGCAAACCAATGAATAAAATTTAGTTTTGCTTTTTGCTTTCTGTTCTTGAGTGTTAGCACAGTTATGCTACTGTTATGATTGTATTTTTTTGTGTTTTAATTAGTGTTTGTGCCAAGTAAAGCCTTTAGGATCTTCTGGGGTGATACTTGTTTGATATTGCTGAAAAAGACAGAAACTTTGTGCTCATGAAAATAATTATCATAAATCACATAAAAGAGCTATTGCTCCGATTCTTTTTGAAGAAGATTAATATACAAATTATGCTGGTCTTCCTAATTTGGTATAAGTTTTGGAGTTACAGAAGTATTCGAAAGATCCAGATTACTACAGACTATTCTGTTTTGACAGATTCTGTTTTTTCTTTGTGTTGTGTGCTTATTTTGATGGCTCTATGGATTTATTTTATGAGTTTTTGCAATAGAAAAGTTGGAATACAGTGGATATAACACAAAAACAAAATAAGAATTGGTTTTACACAGCACTTATAGTAGTGGTTTGCTTTCTTTTACTAATGGATCTCAAAAGGGTTTTGTTGAGTTTTGTGTGATTGAAGTTTTCAAGTTTTGGGTTATCTTACGATGGATGAAAGAAGGATAGAAGAGCCTAAGCTTGGGGATGCCCCGGCATCCCATGCTATTATCTAAGAATGAGAAATCAACTAAGCTTAGAGATGCCCGGAGTGGCATCCCCTCTTTCTTCTAGCGACCATCGGTATTTTACTCGAGACTATATTTTTATTCGTCACATGGTATGTGTTTGGCTTGGAGCATCTTGTATGATATGTGTCTTTGCTTGTTTTATTTTATGTTTGAAGTCATCAATCCTTCCTGGAAACACCTATTTGAGAGAGCCAAAATTATGGCATGACTTGTTAGAATTGCTCTCTATGCTTCACTTAAATTTTTATGAGCAATGGACTTGCTCTAGTGCTTCACTTGTATCTTTTTTAGCACGGTGTGCATAGTACTTTTGAAGAAATGCTCTCTTGCTTCACTTAGATTTATTTGAGAGTTAGTAAAATTTTGAAGAAATTCTCTCTTGCTTCACTTAGATTATTTTGAGAGAAATAAAATATGTTATGCTCATGATCTTCACTGATATTTGTTTGAGCGTATGAAAAGAAGCACATGAAAATTAGTCCCAAAGTTATAGATATCCAAGAAGGATAAAGAAAGAAAAAAATATGTCATGAAGATCATTGGACAAAATAAACATGATTATTAGTAATAGTTTTGAGATATGTTGATGTGATATGTGAATCATGTTGCTGAGTAATTGTTCTCTAGTAAGAACTTTTGGGGAACGTAGCAGAAATTCAAAATTTTCCTACGTGTCACCAAGATCTATCTATGGAGAAACCAGCAACGTGGGGAAGGAGAGTGCATCTACATACCCTTGTAGATCGCTAAGAGGAAGCGTTACAATAACGTGGTTGATGGAGTCGTACTCGCAGCGATTCAAATCGCGAAAGATCCGATCTAGCGCCGAACGGACGGTGCCTCTGCGTTCAACACACGTACAGCCCGGGGATGTCTCCTCCTTCTTGATCTAGCAAGGGGAGAGGAGAAGTTGAGGGAGAGATCCGGCAGCACGACGGCATGGTGGTGGAGCTTGCAGTTCTCCGGCAGAGCTTCGCCAAGCACTACGGAGGAGGAGGAGGTGTTGGGGAGGGAGAGGGCTGCGCCAGGGGCAAGGTTGAAGCTTCCATGCTCCTCCCCACTCTATATAGGGGTGGAGGGGGATGGTTTCTTGCCCTCCAAGTCCATTGGGGCATTGGCAAAGGTGGGAGGAAAGAAATCCCATCATTTCCTTCCCCACCGATTGTTATCCCCTTTTTTTACGGATCTTGATCTTATCCCTTCGGGATATGATCTTATTCCTTCTAAGGGGGGATCTTGGTGCACCTTGACAAGGGGTGTGGGGCCTTGCCCCCACTACCCACGTTCATGTGGGTCCTTCCATGCGGGTGGGCCCCACTCCGGAACCTTCTAGAACTTTCCCGGTACAATACCGAAAAATCCCGAACATTTTCGGGTGGCCAAAATAGGACTTCCCATATATAAATCTTTACCTCCGGACCATTCCGGAACTCCTCGTGACATCCGGGATCTCATCCGGGACTCCGAACAACATTTGGTAACTGCACACTAATTCCCATAACAACTCTAGCGTCACCTAACCTTACGTGTGTAGACCCTACGGGTTCGGGAATCATGCAGACATGACCGAGACAGCTATCTGGCCAATAACCAACAGCGGGATCTGGATACCCATGTTGGCTCCCACATGTTCCACGATGATCTCATCGGATGAACCACGATGTCAAGGATTCAAGCAATCCCGTATACAATTCCCTTTGTCTAACGATATTGTACTTGCTCGATATTCGATCGTCGGTATACTGATACCTTGTTCAATCTCGTTACCGGCAAGTCTCTTTACTCGTTCCGTAACACATCATCCCGTGATCAACCCCTTGGTCACATTGTGCACATTATGATGATGTCCTACCGAGTGGGCCCAGAGATACCTCTCCGTTTACATGGAGTGAAAAATCCCAGTCTCGATTCATGCCAACCCAATAGATACTTTCGGAGATATCTGTAGTGGACCTTTATAGCCACCCAGTTACATTGTGATGTTTGGTACACCCAAAGCATTCCTACGGTATCCGGGAGTTGCACAATCTCATGGTCTAAGGAAATGATACTTGACATTAGAAAAGCTTTAGCATACGAACTACGATCTTTGTGCTAGGCTTAGGATTGGGTCTTGTCCATCACATCATTCTGCTAATGATGTGATTCCGTTATCAACGACATCTAATGTCCATGGTCAGGAAACCGTAGCCATCCGTTGATCAACGAGCTAGTCAACTAGAGGCTCACTAGGGACAAGGTGTTGTCTATGTACCCACACATGTATCTGAGTTTCCTATCAATACAATTATAGCATGGATAATAAACGATTATCATGAACAAGGAAATATAATAATAACTAATTTATTATTGTCTCTAGGGCATATTTCCAACAGTCTCCCACTTGCACTAGAGTCAATAATCTAGTTCACATTGTCATGTGATTAACATTCACACGTCACATCGCCATGTGACCAACATCCAAAGAGTTTACTAGTGTCATTAAACTAGTTGACATCATCATGTGATTAAGACTCAATGAGTTCTGGGGTTTGATCATGTTTTGCTTATGAGAGAGGTTTTAGTCAACGGGTCTGTACTTCGCAAATCTCTAGGTCATTCTGTAAATGCTGCTTCCACGCTCCACTTGGAGCTATTCCAAATGGTCGCTCCACTATACGTATTCGGTTTGCTACTCAGAGTCACTCGGATAGGTGTTAAAGCTTGCATCGAGTAACCCTTTACGCCGAACTCTTTATCACCTCCATAATTTTTGACCGTTGTCCAATGATCCATTCCTGGATCATTCTTGTACCCCTTGACTAACTCATGGCAAGGCACACTTCCGGTGCGGTACACAGCATAGCATACTGTAGAGCCTACGTCTAAAGCATAGGGGACGACCTTCGTCCTTTCTCTCTTTTCTGCCGTGGTCGAGCTTTAAGTCTTAACTTCATACCATACAACTCAGGCAAGAACTCCTTCTTTAACTGATCCATCTTGAACACCTTCAAGATCATGTCAAGGTATGTGCTCATTTTGAAAGTACCATTAAGCGTTTTTGATCTATCATTATAGATCTTGATGCTCAATGTTCAAGTAGCTTAATCCAGGTATTCCATTGAAAAACACTTTTCAAATAACCCTATATGCTTTCTAGAAATTCTACATCATTTCTGATCAACAATATGTGAATAACATATACTCATCAGAAATTCTATAGTGCTCCCACTCACTTCTTTGGAAATAAAAGTTTATCATAAACTTTGTATAAACCCAAAATCTTCGATCATTAAAGCGCACATTCCAACTCCGAGATGCTTACTCCAGTCCTTAGAAGGATCGCTGGAGCCAGCATACCTTTTAGCATCCTTAGGATCGACAAAAACTTTCTGATTGTATCACATACAACCTTTCCTTACGAAGACTGGTAAGGAAACTCGTTTTGACATCCATCTGCTAGATTTCATAAATGCAGCTAATGCTAACATGATTCCGACGGACTTAAGCGTCGCTACAGATGAGAAAATCTCATCATAGTCAACTCCTTGAACTTGTGAAAAACTCTTCTCCACAAGTCAGCTTCATAGACGGTGACATCACCGTCCACGTCCGTCTTCTTCTTAAAGATCCATTTATCTCAATGTCTTGCCGATCATCGGGCAAGTCCACCAAAGTCCATGCTTTGTTCTGATACATGGATCCTATCTCGGATTTAATGGCTTCTAACCATTTGTCGGAATTTGGGCCCACCATTGCTTCTCCATAGCTCGTAGGTTCATTGTTGTCTAGCAACATGACCTTCAAGACAGGATTACTATACCACTCTGAAGCAGTACACATCCTTGTCACCCTACGAGGTACGGTAGTGACTTGATACGAAGTTTCATGATCACTATCATAAGCTTCTACTTCAATTGGTGTAGGTGCCACAGGAACAACTTCCTGTGCCCTGCTACACACTAGTTGTAGTGACGGTTCAATAACCATATCAAGTCTCCACCATCCTCCCACTCAACTTTTCGAGACAAACTTTTCCTCGAGAAAGGACCCGATTCAAGAAACAATCCCTATTGCTTTCAGATCTGAATTAGGAGGTATACCCAACTGTTTTGGGTGTCCTATGAAGATGCATTTTATCCGCTTTGCGTTCGAGCTTATCAACCTGAAACTTTTTCACATAAGCGTCGCAGCCCCAAACCTTTAAGAAATGATAGCTTAGGTTTCTCTAAACCATAGTTCATACGGTGTCATCTCAACGGAATTACGTGGTGCCCTATTTAAAGTGAATGTGGTTGTCTCTAATGCCTAACCCATAAACGATAGTGGTAATTCGATAAGAGACATCATGGTACGCACCATATCCAATAGGGTGCAACTATGATGTTCAGACACACCATCAAACTATGGTGTTCCAAGCAGTATTAATTGTGAAACAATTTCCACAATGTCTTAATTGCGTGCCAAAGCTCGTAACTCAGATACTCATCTCTATGATCATATCATAGACATTTTATCCTCTTGTCACGATGATCTTCAACTTCACTCTGAAATTACTTGAACCATTCAATAATTCAGACTTGTCTTTCATCAAGTAAATATACTCAACATCTACTCGAATCATCTGTGAAGTAAGACCATAACGATATTCACTGCATGCCACAACACTCATTGGACTGCACACATCAAAATGTGTTACTTCCAACAAGTTGCTATCTTGTTTCATCTTACTGAAAACGAGGCTTTTCAGTCATATTGCTCATGTGGTATGATTTGCATATCTCAATTGATTCAAAATCAAGTGAGTCCAAACGATCGATTTGCATGGAGTTTCTTCATGCGTATACACCAATAGACATGGTTCGCATGTCTCAAACTTTTCAAAAACGAGTGAGTCCAAAGATCCATCAATATGGAGCTTCTTCATGCGTTTTATACCAATATGACTTACATGGCAGTGCCACAAGTAAGTGGTACTATCATTGCTATCTTATATCTTTTGGCATGAAAATGTGTATCACTACGATCGAGATTCAATAAACCATTCCTTTAGGTGCAAGACCATTGAAGGTATTATTCAAATAAATAGAGTAACCATTATTCTCCGTAAATGAATAACCGTATTGCAACAGACATAATCCAATCATGTCTATGCTCAATTATTCAGGTTTAATAGTAATCTTGATGGTAGAGGGAGCGTGCAATGTTTGATCATATCAAACTTGGAATCACTTCCAACACATATCGTCAGCTCACCTTTAGCTAGTCTCGGTTTATTCCGTAGCTCTTTTATTTTGAGTTACTAACACTTAGTAACCGAACTGGTATCTAATACCCTGGTGCTACTAGGAGTACTAGTAAAGTACACATTAACATAATGTATATCCAATATACTTCTATCGACCTTGCCAGCCTTCTTATTTACCAAGTATCTAGGGTAATTCTGCTCCAGTGGTTGTTCCCCTTATTACAGAAGCACTTATTCTCGGGTTTGGGTTCAACCTTGGGTTTCTTCACTAGAGCAGCAGCTGATTTGCCGTTTCATGAAGTATCCCTTCTTGCCCTTACCCTTCTTGAAACTAGTGGTTTCACCAACCATCAACAATTGATGCTCCTTCTTGATTTCTACTTTTGCGGTGTCAAACATCGCGAATACCTCAAGGATCATCATATCTATCCCTGATATGTTATAGTTCATCACGAAGCTCTAGCAGCTTGGTGGCAATGACTTTGGAGAAACATCACTATCTCATCTGGAAGATCAACTCCCACTCGATTCAAGTGATTGTTGCACTCAGACAATCTGAGCACAAGCTAAACGATTGAGCTTTTCTCCCTTAGTTTGTAGGCTAAGAAAATCGTCGGAGGTCTCATACCTCTTGACGTGGGCACGAGCCTGAAATCCCAATTTCAGCCCTCGAAACATCTCATATGTTCCGCAATGTTTCGAAAACATCTTTGGTGCCTCAACTCTAAACTGTTTAACTGAACTATCACGTAGTTATCAAAACGTGTATGTCCGACGTTCGCAACATCCACAAACGACGTTTGGGGTTCAGCACACTGAGCGGTGCATTAAGGACATAAGCTCTCTACTGTCCGCATAATCGCTACTGTCAACTTTCAACTATATTTTCTCTAGGAACATATCTAAACAGTGGAACTAAAGCGCGAGCTTACGACATAATTTGCAAAGATCTTTTGACTATGTTCAGGATAATTAAGTTCATCTTATGAACTCCCACTCAGATAGACACCCCTCTAGTCATCTAAGTGATTACATGACCCGAGTCAACTAGGTCGTGTCCAGTCATCACGTGAGACGGACTAGTCATCATCGGTGAACATCTTCATGTTGATTGTATCTACTATACGACTCATGCTTGACCTTTCGGTCTCTTGTGTTCCGAGGCCATGTCTGTACATGCTAGGCTCGTCAAGTCAACCTAAGTGTTTCGCGTGTGTAAATCTGGCTTACACCCGTTGTATGTGAACGTAAGAATCTATAACACCCGATCATCATGTGGTGCTTCGAAATGACGAACTTTCGCAATGGTGCATAGTTAGGGGGAACACTTTCTTGAAATTTTAATGAGGGGTCATCCTATTTACTACTGTCGTTCTAAGCAAATAAGATGCATAAACATGATAAACATCACGTGCAATCAAATAGTGACATGATATGGCCAATATCATTTTGCTCCTTTTGATCTCCATCTTCGGGGCTCCATGATCATCATCGTCACCGGCATGACACCATGATCTCCATCATCATGATCTCCATCATCGTGTCTCCATGAAGTTGTCTCGCCAACTTATTACTTCCACTACTATGGCTACCGGTTAGCAATGAAGTAAAGTAATTACATGGTGTTTGTTCAATGGCACGCAGGTCATACAATAAATTAAGACAACTCCTATGGCTCCTGCCGGTTGTCATACTCATCGACATGCAAGTCGTGATTCCTATTACAAGAACATGATCAATCTCACACATCACATTCTTCTTGGTCATATCACACCACATAGCGTACCCTGCAAAAAGAAGTAGACGTCCTCTAATCGTTGTTTGCATGTTTTACGTGGCTGCTATGGGTTTCTAGCAAGAACGTTTCTTACCTACGCAAACCACAACGTGATATGCCAATTGCTATTTACCCTTCATAAGGACCCTTTTCATCGAATCCGTTTCGACTAAAGTGGGAGAGACTGGCACCCGCTAGCCACCTTATGCACCAAGTGCATGTCAGTCGATGGAACCTGTCTCACGTAAGTGTACGTGTAAGGTCGGTCCGGGCCGCTTCATCCCACAATACCGTCGAAACAAGATTGGACTAGTAACGGTAAGCATATTGAACAAAATCAACGCCCACAACTACTTTGTGTTCTACTCGTGCAAAGAATCTACGCAATAGACCTAGCTCTGATACCACTTTTGGGGAACGTAGCAGAAATTCAAAATTTTCCTACGTGTCACCAAGATCTATCTATGGAGAAACCAGCAACGAGGGGAAGGAGAGTGCATCTACATACCCTTGTAGATCGCTAAGCGGAAGCATTACAATAATGTGGTTGATGGAGTCGTACTCGCGGTGATTCAAATCGCAGAAGATCCGATCTAGCGCCGAACGGACGGCGCCTCCGCGTTCAACACACATACAGCCCGGGGACGTCTCCTCCTTCTTGATCCAGCAAGGGGAGAGGAGAAGTTGAGGGAGAGCTCCGGCAGCACGATGGCGTGGTGGTGGAGCTTGCAGTTCTCCGGTAGAGCTTCGCCAAGCACTACGGAGGAGGAGGAGGTGTTGGGGAGGGAGAGGGCTGCGCCAGGGGCAAGGTTGAAGCTCCCAGGGGCAAGAAATCCCATCATTTCCTTCCCCACCGATTGTTATCCCCTTTTTTTAGGGATCTTGATCTTATCCCTTCGGGATATGATCTTATTCCTTCTAAGGGGGGATCTTGGTGCACCTTGACCAGGGGTGTGGGGCCTTGCCTCCACTACCCACGTTCATGTGGGTCCCCCCATGCGGGTGGGCCCCACTCCGGAACCTTCTAGAAACTTCCCGGTACAATACCGAAAAATCCCGAACATTTTCCGGTGGCCAAAATAGGACCTCCCATATATAAATCATTACCTCCAGACCATTCCGGAACTCCTCGTGACGTCTGGGATCTCATCTGGGACTCCGAACAACATTCGGTAACTGCACACTAATTCCCATAACAACTCTAGCGTCACCTAACCTTAAGTGTGTAGACCCTACGGGTTCGGGAATCATAAAGACATGACCGAGACAGCTCTCTGGCCAATAACCAACAGCGGGATCTGGATACCCATGTTGGCTCCCACATGTTCCATGATGATCTCATCGGATGAACCACGATGTCAAGGATTCAAGCAATCCCGTATACAATTCCCTTTGTCTAACGGTATTGTACTTGCCCGAGATTCGGTCGTCGGTATACCGATACCATGTTCAATCTCGTTACCGGCAAGTCTCTTTACTCGTTCCGTAACACATCATCCCGTGATCAACCCCTTGGTCACATTGTGCACATTATGATGATGTCCTACCGAGTGGGCCCAGAGATACCTCTCCGTTTACACGGAGTGACAAATCCCAGTCTCGATTCATGCCAACCCAATAGATACTTTCGGAGATACCTGTAGTGCACCTTTATAGCCACCCAGATACGTTGTGACGTTTGGTACACCCAAATCATTGCTACGGTAACCGGGAGTTGCACAATCTCATGGTCTAAGGAAATGATACTTGACACTAGAAAAGCTTTAGCATACGAACTACGATCTTTGTGCTAGGCTTAGGATTGGGTCTTGTCCATCACATCATTCTGCTAATGATGTGATTCCGTTATCAACGAAATCTAATGTCCATGGTCAGGAAACCGTAACCATCTGTTGATCAACGAGCTAGTCAACTAGAGGCTCACTAGGGACATGGTGTTGTCTATGTACCCACACATGTATCTGAGTTTCCTATCAATACAATTATAGCATGGATAATAAACGATTATCATGAACAAGGAAATATAATAATAACTAATTTATTATTGTCTCTAGGGCATATTTCCAACAAGAACATTGGTGTTAAGGTTTGTGATTCCCTATGCATGCACGAAAGTCAATAATCATGCAAGGAAAATTATATCCTACTTGTGGTGCATTATTCGGTGTTAATTATGCTTAATTCTTGCTTATGAGATTATTCGTTTCTTGGTTGGTCGCTTCTCAATCTTTTTGCTAGCCTTCATTTTGCACCAAGTATCACCTCTACTTGTGCATCCAAAATCCTTTAAACCAGTTTTGCCACATGAGTCCACTATATCTACCTATATGCGGTATTCTTTTGCTATTTTAAGCAAATTTGCATGTGCCATCTCTGATTTTCAAAATGAACTTCTCTTTGGTTTGTTTGTTTTGCTCGCGGAACGGTAACGGGTAGCTTATATTTTCCATGCTAGATGTGTTATTCTCACGATGAGTGTTTATTCACTTGTCATTGCACGAGAGTAAGGCAAAGGTTTTAGGGATGACCAGTCCCGAAATGCAAAAATGAATTTACTTTATGTTGTCAAATAGTAAATTCCTTAGAAAGTGTTGGTATGCTCTAAGTCGTTTTCTATTTGGGAACCGCCTATTATATATCTAGCATGGAAAGTGTTGGGATGCTCCAAGTCGTTTTCGTTGGTGGGATGGATACACCTCCCAAAATGTTTTTATCTCTAATTTTTCGCTTTGAGCTCTGGCACCTCCAAAAATCACTACTTCCCTCTGTGAAGGGCCTTTCTTTTACTTTATGCAATTTTATTTTTGAAATTGAGTCTCCATCCTCTCTTGTAAAAGCACCAACTAGGGGACAATATGATCATACTTAAGTATTGGGTGTAGCTAATATCCGAGTGTGTTTCATGAATGGATAAATGTTGAGCTTGATGGGCTAGGGATAACTTGTTTTAGCATTGATATTTTGAAAGACATAGTTGCTTGTTGATATGCTTGAGTATCTAAATTATTATGTCAAAACTAGACTATTGCTTTGAATCACGTAAAAGTCCAAATATCCATGCTATGTAGAAAAGAATATGATATGACATGATAAACAACACTCCACATCAAAAATTATGTTTTATCACTTACCTACTTGAGTACGAGCAGGAGTTAAGCTTGGGGATGCTAATGCGTCTCCAATGTATCTATAATTTTTTACTATTCCGTGTTGTTTTATTATCAACCTTGGATGCTTTAGAATCATTATATACTCATTTTATATCTTTTTTGGTACTAACCAATTGACATAGTGCCAAGCGCTAGTCGCATGATATCAATATTAGAATGGGTCCAAATGCCACGCCAATTGACGATGATTTTTTATGGGCCGGAAGGAACACAACGGGCCCTGGTTGCACCTGGGGGGAGTCCCGAGGAGGGGACAACTCACCTGGGTGCGCCTTGAGGCCCAGGCGCGCCCAGGTGAGTTGTGCCGACCTTGGGTGCCCCTGGACCGACTCTTTGCTCTATAAATACCCCAATATTCCGAAAACCCTAGATGAGTCGACGAAATTTTCATCCAGCCGCCGCAGAGTCCAGAACCACGAGATCCAACCTAGACAATATCACGGAGGGGTTTACCACTTCCATTTGGTGCCTCTCCGATGATGCGTGAGTAGTTATTTGTAGACCTTCGGGTCCGTAGTTAGTAGCTAGATGTCTTCCTATATCTCTCTTGATTATCAATACAATGATCTCTTGGAGATCAATATGATGTAACTCCTTTTTGCGGTGTGTTTGTTGGGATCTGATGAACTTTGAGTTTATGATCAGTTATATCTTTTTATATCCATGAAAGTTATTTGAGTTCTTTGATCTCTTATATGCGTGATCTCTAATAGCCTCGTACTTCTTCTCCGATATTTTGGTTTTCTTTGGCCAACTTGATCTATTTATCTTGCAATGGGAAGAGGTGCTCGATCTTACGGTGCTTGATCCCAGTGACAGAAAGGGAATCGACACGTATGTATCATTGCTACTAAGGATAAATAGATAAACGGATCTTGTGTACATCATTTCATCTTTCTTATTGCATTACTCCGTTTTTCCATGAACTTAATACACTAGATGCATGTTGGATAGCACTCGATGTGTGGAGTAATAGTAGTAGATGCAGGCAGGAGTCGGTCTACTAATCTTGGACGTGATGCCAATGTAATGATCATTGCCTGGATATCGTCATGATTATTTGAAGTTCTATCAATTGCCCAATAGTGATTTGTTCACCCACCATTTGCTACTTTTCTCGAGAGAAGCCACTGGTGAAACCTACGCCCCCGGGTCTTCTTTCTCATATATTTTCCTTGCGATTTACTTTTTCCTTGTGTTTATTTTTAGATCTATTAAACTAAGAACTACAAAAATACCTTGCTGAAATTTATTTGTTCTGCAATCTATTTATCCCATCTACAAATTTACCTGACGTCCTTTGCATATCTTGAGGTGACGTATGCTGAAAGAGATTGACAACCCCTTTAACACATTGGTTGCGAGGTGTTGTTCTTTGTGTGCAGGGGCTGTTTACGTTGTGTTGCTTGGTTCTCCTATTGGTTCGGTAACCTTGGTTTCATATCTGCGGGAAATACCTACCACCAGTGTGATGCATCATCCCTTCCCCTTTGGGCAAATACCGACGTAGCTTCAAGCGACATCACGGGCTCGCCATGACGGAGGTCATCATCGAGCGCACCTATGCGTCATGGACAGAAGCTTTGGCAGGCGAAGACCACCTTTAGTCATGACAGGACGTACTCCTCTCCCCCATCAAAATTGGCTGTTGTGGCGTCCCTTCCCGCCTAGAGTTTTTGGAGGAAGAGGACCAAGGACAGTATAAGTATAGGCTAGTCTCCACCGTAGAGAGGGATTGAGTACTAGGATCCCTGAGACCAGACCAGAGCCTCCCGAGGCAGTTCATCTCCGTTGCAAACTCATACTCACCCTTCTCTGCGAGGCAATCCACACAAAGGAGTAGGGTCTTACACCGCAAGGTGGCCCGAACCTTGGTAAATCGATGTGTCCGTGTTCTTCTTCCTTTCCGCTCGAGCACACCGGAGCATCGCCATGAGGCAGTGGGTGGCGATCTGGAGTTTAGTGGAGTTCTATGAGCACACCACAGAGTTTGAACCTTTTCTTGGGTCCGTGGACCCCCGATTCCGACATTTAGCCCGTTAGGCAGGGGTGTGCCAAGGTTCTTCCGCTTTGTTCCGTCCCCGCTCCACCGTCCCCATGACCGACGCTCGTCCTATTCTTGCCGAGCGCGGCGCAGTTTGCGACGCCTAGATGAAGCCAGCGGGCGATGGCAGGCGCCGCCACTCCACCTCTCATGGGACCAACGCCTCCACCGACCCTGCCGCTCACGAGCAGTGGGACTCCTGCCTGCCGCCTTCCGTGCAGCACGACGACCACACCAGTACGCCTTCGCTCACCCCGGCTATGGCTTCATCTTCACATGCTCGCCACAGTTCAGCGAATGCACAGGCCGCATTGCTCATTGCACACGAGCTGCTGCACTACTGCCTTGCCAATGAGGGCTATGACGACTGGCTTGGCCACATCACTGTGCTTGTAAATGCCGTAGGCATGGCCCCGGCGCCCTCCCACTCACTCTGTCCTCCTTTGTCTCACGCGGGTGACATGGCGCATGGGGCGCCTTCGCCTCCTCCCATGTGTAGTGACAACACCGAGCCTCGACGAGACGCGCGACTACGCAACCGACTGTGGGTAGCTCCTGCGCTGGCCCAGGACAAGGCTAGCTACCAGATCACACATCAGCTGCTGCTTGAGACACCTTCACCCTCTGTGCCGCAGCCCCAGTGTCAGGACCGCACCGTCCAAGAAGTTTCTGCACCAGAGCTCCAAGACCACGTCGCTCACACGCGGGGCGCACCCACAAGCGCCGCTGGCTGCCAGGCTTTCACTCGAGAGCTGCGTCGGGTGGTCTGGCCGGTCAAGTTCAAGCCAGAGCTGCCCTCGCGCTACGACGGCATTCCCGACCCCATAGACTTCCTCCAGCTCTAAGTGCTGAGCATTGAGGTGGCGAACAGCGACAACAAGGTCTTGACGAACTGGTTTCCCATAGCCCTCAAGGATGGAGCGCGCTCCTGGCTCATGAACCTTCCCGAGGGGTCGATACCTTCATGGGATGAGCTCCATGAGCGGTTCATCGCCAACTTCCAAGGCACTCGTGACCATGCCCTTACCATCAACAATCTATGACACGTGAAGCATCGCCCTGGCGACACCCTCCGACAGTACATTCACCATTTCACCCAAGTGCGCCTCAAGATCCCGACGGCCTTAGACAAAGCCATTATCTCGGTGATCACCGCGCGTCACGGACGTCAGGATGAACGAAAAACTCGCCATCAACTATGACCTGTGTATGGCACTGGAACTATTCAACCCAGCGGACAAGTGCGCCAGGGCGGAGGAAGGCCGCCTCTCTCTTCTCAACAACCCCGACGTCGAGGCCGATCATAAGAAGACAAAGGCCAAGGAAGTGAAGCGTAAGGGCCCACCCATGCTGGCGGTGGAGCCTGACCTGAAGCGCTACCGCGACCATGATGAGCCCGACAAGGACGACTGCCTATTCTGCGTCTAACACAATGTGTGCACCCACAACACTTACGACTATCAGGAGCTCAGGGCGCTCCGCGACAAGCGCTTGGGCTGCTGTGACGCCCGAATAATTAAGCTACAAACCTTTGTTAACGATGCCACGTCACCAGGTTACTGTTGCTAACCTCGCGTTAGTTTAAAACCTATTAAAATGCAAATTCAAAATCAAGTCAAACAATTAAAGTTTTCGAAAGTCAAAACTATAATGTTCTTAATGTGACAAATAAATCATGGGTAATATTGGTGAAGAAACAACATCTTTATAAAATAGTTAAATACCCTAAAGTGATTAAAACAACAGCAAAAACAATTAATTATACTCCTATTGTATTTTACAAAATACTAAACTATTTTAGCTAGGTGCCAAAGTTATTGTAGCAGTGGTATAATTATTGTTTCTATTTTAGGTGCTAATTGAATGTTTTACAAAACTAAAGCAATTTGGGAAATAAAGTTAAAACAGAAAAGAAAAATAAGAAAAGGGAAGAGACTAAACAAAAAATAATAAAGTGAAAAGAGGGGGAAAGCCCTAGGTCAACTGGGCCAGCCGGCCCAACTCCCACCCTGGCCCGACCGGCCCACCCCACTCTCCATATCCCCCCTATCAGCCGAAACCCTAGCAACCACGATTCCACTCCCCCCACTCCCTCGCTCCCCCACTTTCGCCAGGTTTCTGGATCGGGGCAAACCGCCCCGACCCCATCGTCCCTGACTCCGTCGCCCCTTGCCGGCGTCGCTCGACGCCCTGATGCCCCGTCCTCGACCTCCTCCTCCCCGTTCTGGATCTGGGCGCCCACGGCGGCCCGACGCTGTCGCCGGAGACACCGCGCCGCCACCTCGCCGGACGCCATTGCTTACGTCCACCCGGTCGCCGGAACATCACCGCCGGCCTGCTTCTCCTTCCCCGCATCGTCGCCATCCTGCTCCTCGCCCCCCGTTGCCCTGGACACTACGCGCCCCCCGTGAGCACCTCTCTCCTCGTTCCCCTGGTTTCCCGCTCGCCGACCATGGCGATAGCTGTCGTGCGCATGCACGCTCGCACTCCCGCCGCGCGCCTCGCCTCACATCCCCTCCCTGTGAGCCACTCCGGCCAGCCCCGCCACTACCTCCACCACCACGCCGCCCGCGGACCTCCGCCGCCTCTCCTGGCCGGCGTCGTGGGCGCCGGCGGCCTCGTCCATGGCCTTGCCCGAGCAGCCTCTAGGCACTCCTCGCGCCAGGCGCCCCTGCGGCCGTTAGCCCACACGCCTACAAGCCCGTGTGCCCGCTTAGGCCCCAGGGGCCACAGACAACTGGGCCCGCCCCCCTATACTTATGACAAATGGGGCCCACGCCCCTGGAACGTTTTTTAAAAAATAAAAATAAATAAATAAATGAAATTAAAAATTAATTAATTAATCCACAAAATAATTAACTTAATTAATTCTATTTAGATTAACTAATTAGGATTAATTAACCGAATAACTAATTAACCTAATTAACTACTATTAATTAGCTAAATAGTCCCTGATAGGTGGGACCCACCTGTCAGGTTGACCGTTGACTGCTGACGTCATGTTGACGTCATGCTGACGCATTAATTAATTTTCGAATTAAATTAATTTATTAAATCCAAAAATTGATCAAATCCTTTTTAAATTAATATAAAATAAACCATAGCTCGGATGGAAAAACTTTGTACATGAAAGTTGCTCAGAACGACGAGACGAATCCGAAAACGCAGCCCGTTCGTCAGCCACACGTCCCTAGCATAGAGAACATGCAACATTTCACCTCCGTTTCTTCTGTCTAAAAACGTGAAACACTGGGGATACTTTCCTGGATGTTTTCCCCCTCCGTCGGTACCCCCTATCCCTGCCTTAGATCACCCCTGGCACCGCGTATTGCCTTGTTATATTTTGTGATGCTTTGTTTGGTCCATATTTACTGTTTCTCCCCCCCTCTTCTTCTCCGGTAGACCCCGAGACCGGCGCTGATGTGATTGAGTATGACTACGTCACCGACGACCCCTCCTTGCTAGAGCAACCAGGCAAGCCCCCCCCCCTTGATCACCAGCTATCGCCTATTCCTTCTCTCTACTGCTTGCATTAGAGTAGTGTAGCATACGGTTAATACTATTCTGCTGCATAGCCTATCATTGTTGCTACACTTGATACCCTTACCTGCAATCCTAAATGCTTAGTATAGGATGCTAGTATTCCATCAGTGGCCCTAAACTCTTGTCCGTCTCCCATGCTATACTACTGGGCCGTGATCACTTCGGGAGGTGATCACGGGCATATGCTATATACTTTATACTGTTACATTACTTATGTTACTGTTCGGAGATGGGGGCTGAAGAGGCAGGTGGCTCCATCCCGGTAGAGGTGGGCCTGGGTTCCCGACGGCCCCCGATTGTTACTTTGTGGCGGAGCGATAGGGCAGGTTGAGACCACCTAGGAGAGAGGTGGGCCTGGCCCTGGTCGGCGTTCGCGGTTACTTCATAATAACACTCTTACCGAGATCTTGGAATTTGATCTGAGTCTGGCCACTTGCCTATACGCACTAACCAACTACGCGGGAACAGTTATGGGCACTCGACGTCGTGGTATCAGTCGAAGCCTTCTTGACGTCAGCGACTGAGCGGCGCGTGCCGGGTTGGACCGCGTAACGCAACTTCCTTTTGTAATGGAGGTTGCTAGGTCTGCTCACCGGCCGCATACACAACGTGCAGGTTTGCAATGGGCGATGGGCCCAGACCCCTGCATGCATAGGGTTTAGACCGGCGTGCTGACCTCTCTGTTGTGCCTAGGTGGGGCTGCGACGTGTTGATGTTCCGAGGCCGGGCATGACCCAGGAAAGTGTGTTCGGCCAAAGGGGATCGAGCATGTTGGGTTATGTGGTGCACCCCTGCAGGGAAGTTTATCTATTCGAATAGTTGTGTCCCTCGGTAAAAGGATGACCCAGAGTTGTACCTTAACCTTATGACAACTAGAACCAGATACTTAATAAAACACACCCAGGCAAGTTCCAGAGACAACCCGGTGATCGCTTTCCCACAGGGCGACGAGGGGAGGATCGCCGGGTAGGATTATGCTATGCGATGCTACTTGGAGGACTTCAATCTACTCTCTTCTATATGCTGCAAGACGGAGGCTGCCAGAAGCATAGTCTTCGATAGGACTAGCCATCCCCCTCTTATTCTGGCATTTTGCAGTTCAGCCCACCGATATTTCCTCTTTACACATATACCGATGCACATGTAGTGTAGATCTTTGCTTGCGAGTACTTTGGATGAGTACTCACGGTTGCTTTGCTCCCTCTTTTCCCCCTCTTTCCTTTTCTTCTCGGTTGCCGCAACCAGACGTTGGAGCCCAGGATCCAGACGCCACCGTCGACGACAACTCCTACTACACTGGAGGTGCCTACTACTACGTGCAGGCCGCTGACGACGACCAGGAGTAGTTTAGGAGGATCCCAGGCAGGAGGCCTGTGCCTCATTCGATATGTATCCCAGTTTGTGCTAGACATCTTATGACAACTTGCTTAACTTATGTCTGTACTCAAATATTGTTGCTTCCGCTGACTCGTTTGTGTCGAGCACTTGTATTCAAGCCCTCGAGGCCCCTGGCTTGTAATATGATGCTTGTATGACTTATTTTATTTTTAGAGTTGTGTTGTGATATCTTCCCATTAGTCCCTGATCTTGGTCGTACACATTTGCGTGCATGATTAGTGTATGATTGAATCGGGGGCGTCACAAGTTGGTATCAGAGCCGACTGTCTGTAGGAATCCCCCTTCCACACTCCATGGCCAAAGTCGAGTCTAGTCACTACAAAAACTTTTACTAACATGGATGTGTGTCTTACGGGCCCACGTCGCCATTTGGATGGTATTTGGATCTTTTACTCCTCGTCTATACTCTGGGACTCTGATCTCTCTTCTATTCGGGTTAAATGGTTTTTGCTAACTCTAACTCTAGGTTCCCGTAACTATTTCTCCCGGAGAGCCCTTATTCCGGAAGATCACCTGCTTCATCAGAAGATTCTGTGGATATCCCTCGATACTTTCCCAAGACCCTTGTGCTCATCGCCTTTGCAATTCACTGCCGCAGATATATCCCTACGGATATCTGCATGCACTTGTCATTCTTTTGATCATTCCTCGTCGCTCTTGTTGTTACAAGATGCCTCAAACTATTCGTCATTGTCCCGACAATCCTTTGAGCTTATTGTCTTGAAGTTTTATTTTGCATGAAAACCCTTACGGGTTTTGCTCACATTTATCGAGGATCCGTTTGTCTCAATTGTTCATGTTTCTCACATAATTCTTCGGAATACTTTTCAGTCTTTCAAAAATTCTCTGCAGCCTGTTACTCTTGAAACTCTTGCCTTCTTGCATTATGGTTAGTTCCATATGACTAGTAGTCCTTGTTAACATCCCTTGTCTTAGTCATTTTGAGCCTGTTGATTCAATGTGTGCGTACGCACGCAGTCATCAGGTTATCCTTTTTAAAATTATCTTTCCGGCTCAGGCGTCATTCTGGAAATGAGTTGGTTCTCAGCAATTCAAACCTTTATTGATTTCCCAACTAAGAGTTTTCAACTTATCCATCCTTGATCAGAGCGTCTTCTTCTCATACTTCGTTTTGGAAACCATAATTTCTTTCTATTTAAGCATTAGACTAATCAGGTGATTCTTGAATCTGATGCCTTTGTATTCTTTCTTCCTTTGAGTGAGTACCGATACTCACATTAGCTCCGTTGTGGATCGCCCGATCCATTGTTGGATTGTTATCCGACAGTGTCCTTCACATTCAATCACCTTATGAGTTCTTCCCCTGATACATAGTGCCTTTGGTAATTGTATCCTCTACTTGGCCAACCATGCTCTGCTTTTGAGCTTGTGTATTTACTTTTGAAACTTGTGGTATATGTTACTAAGATGGCCGATGGGTTGAACCTATGCCTTCCCCTAATCCGTGATAACCCGAAAGTTTTCACAATTCATACTCTATCGGTGTCCTACCAGATAAAATTCCAACACTACATTTTTATCAAAGCGAGAGGTGAATGTAATGATATGCATTAAAGAAGTGGGAGTCGACCTTGAACTTTGTGTTCATGCCCATGAAAATGATGTAGACCGTCTCGGAAGCTTCTTGCAAATGATTATCCAGATGTATGATTCTTTCGGTATTCTTGAAATTAATTCCTTACAGTTATGGTTCCGACCATGCTGTCCTGATCTGATATATCTGATGGGAATTCATTCCAGTGCCTCGTCTATTTTTGGCAAGGTTGAAGCATCTACTGTCATAGGTCAATGACCCGGTTCTACTCCTATAATGTTCTACCTTCAAGTATTACCCCCTGCTATCTTGAAGATGTCTTGCCACTGCACCACATCTTACTAACTTTTTTGAAGTAATGTATTTCCTTGTCGTAATCACTCTACAAGTTATGGGTTGTTGTCAACCGAGGACACCGACTAGCGAAATTATTCCGCACTACAAATCAAATACCCCTAGTATTTTTACTAGGAAAGTCTAAACTAAATCTGGTCATTTCTAGACTATCGGCTGCATCCTGGTCTTGCTATCTTTGACTGCGCTACCTCATCCTCCTCTGGTGCACGAATTCTTCAGTGTTTGAGCATGACTTACGTCGAGCTTTCAACATCATGTTGCTTGCCTTGAAAGGCAACTTTGGTTTCGAGCTTGCATCTTATATATTGATCCTATAACTTGCCACTTCATCATTCCCTTGCTTGTTGCCATTGTTGTTTGATTGCATCCTCTCAAAACCTCCTAGCAAATGTGTCGAATCACCTTCAACACTTTGACTTCTTCTGAGATGTTAACTATGTTCATGATGAGAAATACCGTCCTTGCCCTCGATGATTTTTATTATCATCGACAACACCCTTGACTTCCTTTCATCGCGAACTTGTCCACATTATGAATACAACTTGCTCTCCAGGTAGTGTTGTGTTATACCTTGAAGTATTACTATCTTTTCTGTCAAGAACATTGTGGGGATTGCTCCACCTCTTAGAAATTCTTGGTATGATGATACTTCTCACCATCACCATTCTTCCTTGGTCCCCGTGTTGTTTTTAACCAGGATACCAATATGCTAACGATGCTATTTGAGTTCTGTACTTCTAGCAACCCTATTGCTTTGGAGTTAACAAATGAAAGTTCGTTCTTAGACTGTTGGTTATTGGATTGTCACTCTAACATTGATCTTGCTGCCTAAGGCCATATTTCGGGCACACCTTTCAACTAATGATTGATGGTGTATGTTTTCCCTCGACCATACATCATTATATCATTTTAATTAACAAGTGTCGTCTTCTTGTTCACATTATTGTGGAAATCCATTCGTTTGGAATTCTTGATGAATTATCGCTGAGCCCATCATCCACTTCCTCATCCCCTCCTTGGTTTAAAGATGAACTATTGTTTCAGGAACCCACTCCCATCGTTCATTTCCCGAGAATCTTGCAATGTCATGTCATCGATTTGTGTTGCACCTTTTCATCTCGGACATCCTGAGTCTGAGGTATCATGACAATCGGATCAGAATCTCGGTCAGATATGATGGTTGGGACAACTTTCCAGGAGTTATGATGTTGGTCCTTTGATGACCCGGTAATATGATGTCATGCCTAGCACCCCCTGGCTGGAGGACCTATCATTATAATTTCTTTTGCAAGGATAACCATTCTTCCTGGAGGAAATTGTAAGACTTATTTTTATAAGTTGCTCCTGATGGATCATATGTGTATCCAAAGTCTGGCCCTTGATGGGAACACCATATCATTGCTACCTCGAAGCTTTACTATGATACCCCGCTCATCAACAAGAACATTGGAGGCACGATGCTAAATGTTTCTTGGTCAGTTATCCAAACACCGTTGTATGGGTAACATCTTGATTAATCCTTGACTCTTATTTGAATGGTTGGGTACTTGCTCTCCCACCCTGTATGCCATGTTCTTCTTGTACATGGGAAGGATATACTCCTAATAATTGTGTGTAATCACAATTTTCCTTTCCTTTTTCTATTTAATCTGAAAATCACGTTTTCCTTTCCATTCTTTTGTTTAACCTTTCCTGAATCTGACTTAACTGAGCAGAGATAATTCCCTGCTTAGGTAGGCACCTTGTTGTACCACTCTATCTGTAAGACCCTGTTACTATTGTTGTTGACATTATGGTAACCACTGATGTGTGATAACTTTGCCAATTGGTTTGCCTCGTTCAACAAGCAGGAAAATTGCTCTCTTCGTTCCTCGTCCTTCGTACCGACATTGTTGCCGGCATAGCTGACAAGCTATACACTGACATGCCCCTTTGTCGCGTGTGTGCAAGATGTCACCACCCTTCCTACTTTCAACCCACATGGTGGGCCCAGAACCCACAGGTCCACTAGATCGAAACCTGACTCTTCTTTACAACCCGGATTCTAATGTATCCTTTGCACCTTGCTTCGTATGTGATTCACGAGCTAAATGCTATAACATTATTCATCCTGGAATCAAATACCATATTATTCTCGTTGTTGAAACCTCCATTCCAGATTCTGTCTAGTCATCGAATGATTGCCTACCCGTTTGAAGCTTTGGTACCATTGTATATTGCACTCAACGAATTCACTGAAATACAACTCGTGGGATACCTTGTGTATTTCGCATTGAGTTCACCGTCAGATGCCCAGATTTTTGAAGATACGTTCTTCCGGAGTTTTTCCCCTTGGTCGCGTTCCTACGATGATGGAGATCCCGAAGAAAGGATGACGACTTGATCATGGTGACTCGAAGCAGATAAATGAAGACATCAATGAAAGGGATCAACCTCTTCGAAAGGGAATCCAAGACCGAGAAGACTCGTTAGGTTTTTCGCTACCAACACCTTTCCCCCCTTACTCCACCGCTTAAATCTCGGGATGAGATTTCTTGTAGTGGAGGAGAATTGTGACGCCCGGATAATTAAGCTACAGTGAACCTCTGTTAATGACGCCACATCACCATAGTTACTATTGCTAACCTCGTGTTAGTTTAAAACCTATTAAAAATTCAAATTCAAAATCAAGTCAAACGATTAAAGTTTTCGAAAGTCAAAACTATAATGTTCTTAATGTGACAAATAAATCATGGATAATATTGGTGAAGAAACAACATCTTTATAAAATAATTAAATACCCTCAAGTGATTAAAACAATAGCAAAAACAATTAATTACACTCCTATTGTATTTTACAAAATACTAAACTATTTTAGCTAGGTCCAAAGTTGTTGTTGAAGTGGTATAATTTTTTTAGGTGCTAATTGAATGTTTTACAAAACTAAAGTAATTTGGGAAATAAAGTTAAAACAGAAAAGGAAAATAAGAAAAGGGAAGAGACTAAACCAAAAACTAATAAAGTAAAAAGAGGGGGAAAGCCCAAGGCCAACTGGGCCACCCGACCCGACTCCCACCCTGGCCCGACCGGCCCACCCCACTCTCCATATCCCCCATATCGGCCGAAACCCTAGCTACCATGATTCCACTCGCCCCAACTCGTTCGCTCCCCCACTTTCCCCCGGTTTCTGGATCGGGGCAAACCGCCCCGACCTCATCGCCCCTGACTCCGTTGCCCCTTGCTGGCGTTGTTCGACGCCCTGACGCCCCCTCCTCGACCTTCTCCTCCCCGTTCTGGATCTGGGCGCCCACGGCGCCCTGACGCTGTCGCCAGAGCCACCGCGCCGCCACCTTGATGGATGCCATCGCCTACGTCCACCCCATCGGCGGAACCTCATCGCCAGCCTGCTTCCCCCCCTCACTGCATCGTCTCTGTCCTACTCCTCGCCCCCCTCGTTGCCCTGGACCCTACGCACCCCCTCGTGAGCACCTCTCCTCCTCCTTCCCCTGGTTTCCCGCTCGCCGACGGTGGCCATAGCCGTCGTGCGCACGTGCGCTCGCAGTCCCGCTGCGTGCCTCGCCTCACCTCCCCCCCTTGTGAGCCCCTCCGGCCAGCCCCGCCACTACCTCCACCACCGTGTCACCCGTGGCCCTCCGCCGCCTCTCCTGGATGGCGTCGTGGGCGCCGGCGGCCTCATCCATGGCCTCGCCGGAGCAGCCTCCGGGCTCGCCTCGTGCCAGGCGCCCCTGCGCCCATTAGCCCGCACGCCCGCAAGCCCGTGCGCCCGCTTAGGCCCCAGGGGCCACAGACAGCTGGGCTCGCCCCCTGTACTTATGACAAATGGGGCCCATGCCCCTGGAACGTTTTTATAAAACTAAAAATAAATAAATAAATAAAATTAAAAATTAATTAATTAATCAACAAAATAAATAACTTAATTAATTCTGTTTAGATTAACTAATTAAGATTAATTAACCTAATTAACTACTGTTAATTACCTAAACAGTCCCTAACTGCTGATGTCATGCTGACGCATTAATCAATTTTCGAATTAAATTAATTTATTAAATCCAAAATTGATTAAATCCTTTTTAAATTAATATGAAATAAACCGTAGCTTGGATGGAAAAACTTTGTACATGAAAGTTGGTCAGAATGACGAGACGAATCCCAATATGCAGCCTGTTCGTCAGCCACACGTCCCTAGCATAGAGAACATGCAACACTAGGGATACTTTCCCGGATGTTTTCCCCCTCCGCCGGTACCCCCTATCCCTACGTTAGATCACCCTTGGCACCGCGTATTGCCTTGTTATATTTTGTGATGTTTTGTTTGCTCCATATTTACTGTTTCTTCGCCCCTCTTCTTCTCCAGTATACCCCGAGACAGGCGTTGATGCGATTGAGTAAGACTACGTCACCGACGAACCCTCCTTGCCAGAGCAACCAGGCAAGCCCCTCCCTTGATCACCAGATATCGCCTATTCCTTCTCTCTACTGTTTGCATTAGAGTAGTGTAGCAATATACTGCTTTCGGTTAATCCTATTCTGCTGCATAGCCTGTCATTGTTGCTACAGTTGATACCCTTACTTGCAATCCTAAATGCTTAGTATAGGATGCTAGTATTCCATCAGTGGCCCTACACTCTTGTCTGTCTGCCATGCTATACTACTGGGCCGTGATCACTTCGGGAGGTGATCACGGGCATATGCTATATACTTTATACTGTTACATTACTTATGATACTGTTCGGAAATGGGGGCTGAAGGGGCAGGTGGCTCGATCCCGGTAGAGGTGGGCCTGGTTTCCCGACGGCCCCCGATTGTTACTTTGTGGCGGAGCGACAGGGTAGGTTGAGACCACCTAGGAGAGAGGTGGGCCTGGCCCTGGTCGGCGTTCATGGTTACTTCATAATAACACCCTTAACAAGATCTTGGTATTTGATCTGAGTTTGGCCACTGGCCTATATGCACTAACCAACTACGCAGGAACAGTTATGGGCACTCGACGTCATGGTATTAGCCGAAGCCTTCTTGAAGTTAGCAACTAAGCAGCGCGCGCCAGGTTGGACCGCGTAATGCAACTTCCATTGTAATGGAGGTTGCTAGGTCTGCTCACCGGTCGCGTACGCAACATGTAGGTGTGCAATGGGCGATGGGCCCAGACCGGCGTGTTGACCTCTCTATTGTGCCTAGGTGGGGCTGCGACATGTTGATCTTCCGAGGCCGGGCACGACACAGGAAAGTTTGTCCGGCCAAAGGGGATCAAGCGTGTTGGGTTATGTGGTGCATCCCTGCAGGGAAGTTTATCTTTTCGAATAGTTGTGTCCCTCGGTAAAAGGACGACCCGGAGTTGTACCTTGACCTTATCACAACTAGAACCGGATAATTAATAAAACACACCCAGGCAAGTTCCAGAGACAACCCGATGATGGCTTTCCCACAGGGCGACGAGGGGAGGATCGCCGGGTAGGATTATGCTATGCGATGCTACTTGGAGGACTTCAATCTACTCTCTTCTATATGCTGCAAGACGGAGGCTGCCAAAAGCGTAGTCTTCGATAGGACTAGCTATCCCCCTCTTATTCTGGCATTTTGTAGTTTAGCCCACTGATATTGCCTCTTTACACATATACCCATGCATATGTAGTGTAGATCCTTGCTTGCGAGTACTTTGGATGAGTACTCACCGTTGCTTTGCTCCCTCTTTTCCCCCACTTTCCTTTTCTTCTCGGTTGCCGTAACCAGACGTTAGAGCCTAGGATCCAGACGCCACCGTTGACGACGACTCCTACAACACTAGAGGTGCATACTACTACGTGCAGGCCGCTGACGACGACCAGAAGTAGTTTAGGAGGATCCCAGGCAGGAGGCCTGCGCCTCTTTCGATCTGTATCCCAGTTTGTGCTAGCCATCTTATGACAATTTGTTTAACTTATGTCTGTACTCAGATATTGTTGCTTCCGCTGACTTGTTTGTGTCGAGCACTTGTATTCGAGCCCTCGAGGCCCCTGGCTTGTAATATGATGCTTGTATGACTTATTTTGTTTTTAGAGTTGTGTTGTGATATCTTATCATGAGTCCCTGATCTTGATCATACACATTTGCGTGCATGATTAGTATATGATTGAATCGGGGGCGTCAGAGCTGCCGCCCCGACGGTAACGACCGTGGCTTCGGCCATGGAGGTGGCCGCAATGGAGGCTGATAGGATAACCACAACCCCCGCCAGGGCTGGCGTGACCAGCCTCGCAAGGGTGGATGGTGCGATCAGCCTCGTGACAGCACCTAGCGCGATCAGTCTTGCAAGGCCCGCTCTCAGGGAAACGCGGGCCTCCTGCCGCTGCTGCCACCACTGAGGAGGAATGACAACAGCCAGTAGGACGAGGGGTCTTGGGGCTACCAGGAGCCTCACGCGGTAGCGTGCATCCTCGGAGGAGCTCGAGCCCCCGCGTCCAACCGCCTCTTCAAGCAGCTCTCTTGTGAGGTGAACACTGCCCTCCTGAGGCTTGACGCTATGTGTCCCCTCAAGTGGTCCCAGTACACCATCACATTTTACTCCAAGGGCCCCCCATGTTGTGCAAACCCACCATCAGCAACATCTTTGTCATGAAGACCCTCATCAACAGCGGTGCCGGCCTCAACGTCCTCTATGTGGAAACCTTCGAGACGTTCTAGTGCCTTATGACTAGCTCTTGCCCGCCAGGCCATTCTCTGGGGTGACTGACGGTTGCACCGCTCCCCTGGTGCAGGTGCGCCTCCAAGTCACCTTCGACACCCGTGAGAACTACTACACCAAGCTCATCGACTTCAACGTGGCCGACATTGGGTTCCCGTGCAATGCCATCCTGGGGTACCCTGCCCTAGCCAAGTTCATGGTGGCATCCCACCATGGCTACAATGTCCTGAAGATGCCAGGGTGTAGTGGCGTCATCAATGTCGCGTGCGGTAAAAAAGATGCAGTCTGCTCCCTCGAGCACGCCTACTGGGCTGTTGTGGCCAAGAACTTCGATGGCGAGAGTGACGTTGCACCTCCTGAGGCTATCCCCGTGTACAAGAAGCAGTTCCTCCCCAAGAGCCATCCTAAGGCAAAGAAGGCACCAGCCCGTGACGCCTCGGGTGCTGCGCCTATCACCCGGGCATGCCCTCCTCCTGCATAGGAAGGCCCGCTTGGCGCCTCCCTCTCGTTAGGCTCGGGGGCTTCAACCTGAAGAGCGTCCGACCAAACATGTGTGGCAAGGGAGGTGCTCGAGAACCACTTGCAGGCATGCTTCGACGCGCCCCCACAAGTAAGGAACACGGGGCGAGTCGGCCAGAGCACAAGAGTTAATCACCCAGGAGATCCACGAGCTTCACGAAGCGCGGGCCATGCGTAGCGAGCAACGTCCTATGTGCCCCACCAGCTCAGCTGCCACTCCCGACGTGGGCGGCGAGGTGCACATGTGTGTCAACATCCCGGGTCTCAGCAAGGCTGCATCCTAGGATCTCTACTAGCCGTCGAGGGTCGGCCGAAGGAGGCGTGCCCCTTGCAACTACATCTGCATGTGCTTCGATCTGCTGAACATGGGCGCCACGTACTAGCGGTTCATGCAGCTCGCGTTGGCCTCGCATGAGGCTCGGTGCACGGCACTGGCGCCTCAGAAGGCCCCACCATACCACAACGATCCTCTAGAACCTCAGGAGCCAACTGGCCCCTGAGGGGCAAACCTTCACGACACGTTTTGCTAGGTACGTCAACACTTTTGCAGCAACATTGCCAGGTAACTTTTTGGTTTGTGCAATTGAGGGTGCCCCTCGGGCTGCATCATCCTCGGGCTGGTTGGTTCCAGCCCCTTCAGCTGCTTCACCTTTTGGCTATGTACTAAAACCATTTATGCTTTTATGTGTTGCTATGGCTATTAACTTCGTGCTCCACACCGCATCACACCTGGAGGGACCACCCCTTGGCGCCCCACGCTCTAGCAGCTCTCCTCTTGAATGTCCTGTCGGTGTGGAAGCACGATCACCTATGGGGCATGTGTGCCCCTTTGTGGTTCGGCATGGGGACGACCACGTTACATAAGGAGCAGAAGCAGCAAAGGACAACACGATGACGGGCAACTTTCTTTTACCCAGGTTTGGGCCACTTGCAGCATAAAATCCTACTCCTATTATGGTGGATTAAACTTGAGGAAGACAATGACACGAACCGCACTAGCCCATGAAGGGCTCCTAGGTGGGGGGGGGGGGTGTGACTACGCGCGTACAAGTCTGAGGGGTCGAATGGTTTGAACCCCCTTGCTAGGTTGCCTCGGTCCTCCTTTTATAGCTGAAGGGGCAACCACAATGGAAAAATGGTCATTTTAATGTGATTAGATAGTTAAGAGTGCGATCATACCTAACTCTGGCAGTTAGGACAATGTGCATTAAATGCACTACTAGGTGTCATGTTGTGGTTGAAGCCCGACAAGCCTGCCGCGCCGCTTATCTATCTTTTTCCTTACTAGCTTGACACGCCTCCTGGACGGGTGTCATTAAAGCTAATCCCTTCTCTTCTATGCTGCAACATGCTTGAATGGATCCACCTAGCTTCTCAATAGCTTGACACTGCACTGATAAATGACTTAGCTGCGATGAGGTGGAGCGGTGGTGTCCTAGTGAGGACTTGCCGGCAAGGAGTCTCGCGGGCTCTGGTCTTGGCGAGCGCTGGCTAAGCTTGCCAAGGTGAACTGCACTTGTCCCTCAGGATCCAGGGCGGCCATACTTATTGATCTTGCACAAATTCTCCTTAACAAGAAAGAATATATTTTGACCTTGTCTTAGGTCTTTCCTATTTTATGGAATGTAATAGTACTCTTAAGTAGTTGTTCGAACTGATGTTATCCTTTAAGTTGATCTACCATTTACTCTTGTACGATTGTTGATCCTACACATGTTGGGAGCTTGTCGGGGCAGACCCTAGCTGTGCTGTTATGGGAGCGGGCCCAGAACATCTTGCAAGCGTAGGTACCACCGACAAGTTTCCCTTCGATGTTCTCGATGCTGGTGCCTAGACTGTTGAGTGGACTAGAAACAGACAATGCTGCAAGCGATCACGGAAGAGTTCCCTCGCGTTACAGATATCTCATACAAGAACTAGAGTTGAAACCAAAGGAATCGCAAGGGACGTATATAAAAGAGTCATCAAACCAAATGAGGTTTCACAACACACCGCAACGCGTGGTGAGGCTTGCCGGGATAAGAAGAAGGCATGCCTTACCGTGACCCTTCTTTTCGCAACAAGGTTGTCCCGCTGGATATGGTGGAAACCCGATGGACTTGCCGCGACACATAGCTCAGCCGAACGCCCATCCCTGCGGGGAGGACATTCGTACCATTGGGAGAGGCTTGTCATTAATCAGATTATCCAACCCCGTGTTGTAGTTGTCGCGCCCCATGGTTGGAGGAAGTCGCAGCAGGGGTGATGTCAGCACTGCTCACAGCGGTTGCGCCGCCCATGGCGCCCAGTCTGTCCACCGCGACCGTGGTACTCATGGTGCTCGCAGCCATGGGTGAGGCGATCAACGCAACAATGAACAGCGTCGCTTCTCCACTCATATTCTTAGGAGCCATCGGCGGAGTAGTTGACAATGAAGATGGAAGCGCCGACTACTGCATTAGGTTCGCACAAGCTACGCCCCTACCTGGCACGCCAAAGATGTCAGCGTGGAAGCACGATCACCTATGGGGCATGAGTGCCCCTTTGTCGTTTGGCATGGGGACGGCCACATTGGACAAAGAGCAGAAGTAGCAAGGGACAGCACGGCGATGAGTAGCTCTCTTTTACCCAAGTTCTAGATGCTTTATAGTGTAAAACACTACTCCTGCTGTGGTGGATTAAACTTGAGGAAGACGATGAGACAAAGCACACTAGCCCGGCTTGGGCACCTGGGGAAGTGTGACTACGCGCGTACAAGTGTGAGGGGCCGAAAGGTTCGAACCCCTTGCTAGGTTACCTCGGGCCTCCTCTTATAGCCGAAGGGGGGACTGCGATGGGAAAATAGTCATTTGAATGTGATTAGATAGCTAAATCTGCTATCATGTCTAACTCTGGCCGTTAGGACAAAGTGAATTTAATGCACTACTAGGTGTCATTCTGAGGTTGAAGCCCGGCAAGCCTACCACACCACTTGTCCATCCTTTTCCTTATTAGCTTGACACACATCCTGGACGGGTGTCAATAAAGCTAATCCCTTCTCTTCTATGTGGCCACGTGCTTGAAAAAATCCAGCTAGCTGCTCAATAGCTTGACACTGCACTGATAAATGACTTGAGTGTGATGAGGTGGAGCGGTGGTGTCCTGGTGAAGGCCTGCCAGCAAGGGGCCTGGCGGGCTCTTGTCCTGGCGAGCCCTGGCAAGTCTTGCTGCGGTGAACTGTACTTATCCCTCAGGGGCGGTCTCGACAGGCCGGGCTCTCCTGCTCGGCAAGGGAGGCTCCCTTGAGGAAATCTACTGTAGTTAGCTATTTTTCTTAATGCTCTCCTTGATCACACGAACATCGGTTTCTATGTATTATCCTTTGTTCCACTGCCAAGGTATTTTGCTAGGAAGGCTGCTACTATCTGTTCATAAGTCAGGGGTACTAGGGACCCCGTTCCTAGTGCACCGACATGCCCCATGCTCGGTTCGGACCCTACTGCGCTAATAAACCTAAGTGATCGAGCTCTGGCTCACGGGCCGGCTGAGGGAGTCCTGGATAAGGGGGTATCCGGATGGCCAGACTATGTACTTTGGCCGGACTGTTGGACCATGAAGATACAAGACTCAAGACTTCATCCCGTGTCCGGATGGGACTCTCCTTTGCGTGGAAGACAAGCTTGGCGATCCGGATGTTAGATCTCCGTCTTTGTAACCGACTCTTTATAACCCTAGCCCCCTCCGGTGTCTATATAAACTGGAGGGTTTAGTCTGTCGAACAACAATCATAATCATAGGATAGCTTCTAGGGTTTAGCCTCTACGATCTCGTGGTGGATCTACTCTTGTAATACTCATATCATCAAGATCAATCAAGTAGGAAGTAGGGTATTACCTCCATCGAGAGGGCCCGAACCTGGGTAAAACATCGTGTCCCCTGCCTCCTGTTACCATTAGCCTTAGACGCACATTTCGGGACCCCCTACCCGAGATCCGCCGGTTTTGACATCGACATTAGTGCTTTCATTGAGAGTTCCTCTGTGTCATCGCTGCAAGGCTTGATGGCTCCTTCAATCCTCAACAACAACCCGGTCCAGGGTGAGACTTTTCTCCCCGGACAGATCTTCGTGTTCGGCGGCTTCGCACTGCCGGCCAATTCGCTTTGCCATCTGGAGCAGATCGACAGCTACGCCCCTGGCCATCAAGTCAGGTTTGGAAACTCGAACTATACGGCCGATATCCGCGGAGACTTGATCTTCAATGGATTCGGGCCTACGCCAGGAGCGCCGAACGGTCATGACAAGCACGGCTTAGACCCGTTGTCAGATAGTATTCGGGATATCGCACCTGCAATAGCTCCGGACCTAAATCCGGGGCAGATCGCATCGTCTGAGGACGGGAGGATGGACCCTGCCTCGGAGGCCGCATATTCATCGGCGGTAGAGCCGAACACGGACTCCATCCCCAAGGAAGTCTGTTTCACTGGACATCCGGACTTGTGTCCGACTGTAGGTTGCAGACCGCGCGCCCCCTAGCCTGCCGAATCTGGTTGGGCTCCGGTAATGGAGTTCACCGCTGCGGATATCTTCCAGCACTCACCCTTTGGTGACATGCTGAATTCATTAAGGTCTATCTCATTGTCAGGAGTCTCTTGGACGAACTATGTCCGACTCGAGTGGGAATGAGGCGACGAAGAAATTAGTTGCCCTCCCTCCACCCACTTCATAGCCACTATCGATGACGTAACAGACATGCTTGACATCGACTCCAACGGTATGGACGTCGATGCAGGGGACGATTTGGAACCACCGCCCATGGGGCGCTGGACTGCCATCTCATCATATGATATATACATGGTGGACACGCCTAAGGATGACAGTGGCGACAAAAAGGACACAACGGAGGATAAAACCCCTGGACAAAAGCCAAAACAACGGCTCAGACGCCGCTCTAAGTTTAGCCCTAGTAAAAATAGCGATAATAGTGCTAGAAAAATCGACACCCCAATCAACTCCAAAGGCAACAACGACCATATGGACCCAGCGATGGAGCAGGATGAGCCAGGTCACGCCAAACACAACCCGGAGCAGACGGCCGATCACAGCGATCCCGAGGGCCGAACTCATCAACCTGCCTCGGGAGAAGAGCACAGTCCAGACGACGATGCATTCATCATCCCGGAAAAACATTTGCAACGAGATAACCTCCACAGAAGGCTTATGGCCAATGCGAGAAGCCTAAAGAAGCAGAAGCAAAGGCTTAAGGCCGCGCAGGAAATGCTCAACCGCAGATGGAATAAAGTGCTAGACACCGAAGAAAAATATGGTGACGATCGCCACACAAAGAGCTACCTCGCAAGCTCGACGATGAGGCTATTCTGCCGAAGAACAATACGGCCAGTAGGCCGGACCAAACACTTCGTGACCGCGATAGAGCAGCTGCTGACGCCGCACACGATTTACGTGAGCTCTTGGACAAATAGGCCGGCGTGTCCAGGTCCATCTATGGATCTAGAGGGCATGATCCGGCGCAGGATTATGGTCACCAAAACGATCAGACTGATCGAATGCTAGTTCGGAATCAACACCGGACACAACAATAGTCCACAGCATGCCACAACATGTCCAGATACAGAGGGGCTATGCACCCTCTGTGCTTCACCGAAGAGGTACTGGATGACGAATTTCCACAGGGATTCAAACCCGTGAACATAGAGGCATAGGACGAAACGACAGACCCCGGGCTTTGGATTGAGGATTTTATCCTTCATATCCACATGGCTCGTGGGGACAACCTCCACGCCATCAAATACCTTCCCCACAAGTTGAAGGGACCAGCTCGGCAATGGTTGAAAAGCCTCCCCGAAAATTCAACCGGAAGTTGGGAGGAACTTGAGGACGCTTTAAGGGCCAATTTTCAAGGGACCTATGTCCGACCTCCGGACGCTGACGATTAAAGTCACATAATTCAATAGCCCGAGAGTCCGCCCGTAAGCTTTGGAACGTATTTCTCACTCAGAAGAATCAAACTGTCGATTGTCCAGATGCCGAAGCCCTAGCGGCTTTCAAGCACAGTATCTGAGACGAGTGGCTCGCCAGACACCTCGGCCAAGATAAGCCGAGGACGATGGCAGCCTTAACGAGCCTTATGACCCGCTTTTGCGCGGGTGAAGACAGCTGGTTGGCCCGTAGAGCCACAGCGACTCGGGCACATCTGAAATTAGGGATGGCAACGGGAAGCCACGGCCCAATAAAAACAAGCGTCTAAACAAGGAAGAAAGTCCGGACAACACGACGGTCAACCCCGGATTCAGGAGCTCTCAACCCAGTCAACAAAAGCCATTTAAAGGCAGCAAATAGGGACCATCCGGCCTGAACAATGTCCTGGATAACACCAAAGGCAACAAAATTCATGGCACACCCGAAAAAGCTGCAAACCACACTCACAGAGAATGCTGGGTCTTTAAGCAGGCCGGCAAGTTAAATGCCGAATGCAAGGGAAGGGTAACACCAAGTGAAGACGAGGATGAGCCTCGCCAGCCGAACAATAGGGAAAAAAATTCCCCCCAGAGGTAAAAACAGTAAACATGATCTACGCGACTCGCATACCAAAGAGAAGGCGCAAATGCACGCTCAGGGACGCATACGCCGTAGAGCCCGTCGCCCCCAAACTCAACCCCTGGTCGACCTTCCCGATCACCTCTGATCACAGGGACTACCCGACTAGTATCCGGCACGGAGGATCGGCTGCCATGGTGCTCGACCCAATAATCGATGGATACCATCTCACTCGTGTCCTCATGGACGGCGGCAGTAGTCTCAATCTAATATATCAGGACACCATACGCAAGATGGCGATAGACCCATCCAGAATCACCCAAAGTAACACCACCTTTAAAGGGGTGATACCAGGCGTTGAGGCCGGCTGCATGGGCTCCCTCGTATTAGAGGTGACATTCGGTTCTCCAGACAACTTCAGAAGCGAAGAATTACTCTTCGCCATCGCTCCCATCCGAAGTGGTTATCATGCAATGCTCAGAAGAATGGCCTTCGCTCGCTTCAACGCAGTACCGCACTACGCCTACCTTAAACTCAAGATGCCCGGTCCACATGGCGTCATCACTGTCAACGAAAATAAAGAGCGTTCCTTACGTGCGGAGGAGTATGCGGTGGCTCTAGCAGCCGGACACTAAGCGGCCTCTCCTATCAGAAAGCATGATCGGTCGTTAAGACCATGGACACGGTTTGACAAGTCTGGCGCACCACCCTCGGTAACAGCCCAGATAAACCTGAGCTGGGTGGTATACACGTAATCCCATAGAGGGCATCAGGGGCTGCAAACATGCAATAAAGCCCACCTTTTTGCTTGACCTTACTAACAGGCAAATGTCTTACACCTCTACTATCTATTGATAATAATCAACTCTTCGCACGCTTACGCCATACTCTTTTACATGAGTTTTCCTCTTTACAGACACCATTCGTGCGACACCCTACCAGGACACGGCACAACGGAGACAAAGGCGCAGACGTGCAGCAGGGCCCCGCTCAAAGGTTTCTCTTTAGATTAAGCCCCTGTGTAAACCTTCTTTATTGTCTCTTATTGCTTGACATCCCATGGGTATGCAATACACCCATAGGGGATACTGGCGTGATTGGCATTTCGCCACGACAGACTACCGCACGTACCTGGAAATACAGGGTTCATAATCAAGGGCGCTACTCAGCCTAGTATATGTTATAAAGTCCGAATACCTCAGGAGTGTTCGGCGTCGCGAGTTTGGCCTTATATGCATCAGCTCCGAATCATGTCTTTGGTCAAATGTTGGGTTTTCCCGGATCCTAGGTTTGATGCCTTAAGTTCCGCTTCTATAGGCTAAGGCGGCTAAAGGAGAACTACTGTGATTGTGCCCTAGTTATTCCGGACGAACACCTCAGTAGAGAAAGCCGAAAACTGACTGTCATGATATTGCGAGAGACTGGTCAACCATTCGAGGACTCATAGGAACCTTTAGGATTCCTCTGCATTAATGAAGGGTCGTTTCCCAGTCATGTACACACGCGCCCGTATCCGGATGCATGCGAAGGTACGAGGGCTACATAGTAGCCCCACCGTCAAACTCCTATGGCTATGTGAAAGTGTTAAAGATATATAGTCTGGTTGCCTAGTTCGACATGCGATCACCTCCTTAATGGGCCAAGACGTTGGATCAAGTGTGATTACGCATATTTTTGCGAACACCCCCGGATTGTATGCGTGGGGGCTGAAGCCAACGATTGCTAACTTTCAGGTTATATATACATCAAACGGCCTTACAGGAGGCACAATAACACTTTCGGGCGAAAGTATAAACATAGCCTCTATAATTAAAATACAATTGTTTTTACAACGGAACAATTTGTCACTCGAACATGACACTCTTTGAGCACTGAGCCTCTATTAAACGAGCACCTTCTGTTACCTGCTCCAAGTAGTGCTTGGCTGGATCCTGGCTTCCCACCGGATTCTGTGTTGCAATGATGGTGGCCTCCATATCTTCCCAATATGTTTTAACATGGGAAAGAGCCATCTGCGCACTCTCTATGCACGCCGACCTCTTCATGGCATCGATTCGTGATACGGCGCCAAGGAATTGTTGCACTAAACCAAAATAATTGTCCGGCTTTGGCCCCTTCGGCCATAGATGGTGCGTCTCCAGCGCTCCGGCCCCGATCCAGAGGAGCGTACTTTGGATCTAAGAACTTTATCCGCAGCAAATAGGGGCTTCCAGCCGCGATTTCTCTGGCCTGTTGAAGCTCCACCCGCGCATCCCTAATTTCGGAACGTCTCCTTGGCCGCATCAAGGGCCTTCTTCAGGTGAGCCAACTTTGATTGATTCTCCTTTTCAAGGAGCTCATACCGACCAGTGGCGTTTTTCAGCTCCACAGCCATCTCGGCTATTTTATCTTCTCTTCGGCGATGAGCAGCCTGTTCGGCTCTCAAATCTTTCGCCGCCTTTAGGGTAGCTGCATTGCTAGCCCCGGCTTGTTCCTTGGCTAGGGCAAGCTCCGCCCTCAGGGCCTCCACGGCAGCAGCTCTGCCTGCAGTCGAAACATATCACATTAACATTATGCTCCTCTTAATATTTCCTATAAAAATAAGGAAAACAGAGCACATACTTTGTGACTCGTTAAGCCGGTCGTTCACAAGCATAATTTCAGCGTCCACAACTTCAATTTGTCGCCTAAGTTTGGCGACTTCAGCGGTCCGGTCTGCCGCCGGACCCTTCGCCACCTGCGCATGAATGCAGTGCAATCATTACTTAAGAGTGTGATCCTCCGTTTGCCGCCTAGGGTTGGCAACCAGAGTCTTAGGGGCTACTATCTATATAGAGCACACCTAGCGCGTGCGCTACAACCAAAAAATTACGTATTTCATTATGTACCTCAAAGCCTTTGAGAAGGCTCGTAAAAGCTTCATTCAACCCGCTTGTGGCGGATGAAATCTTCTCAAGCACCGTGCCCATTAGCGAACGGTGATCCTCCAAAAGAGCAGCTTGCTCCAGAAGGCCCGTCAACATGTCCGGCCGGTCGCCGGACTGTGCCGGACCCTTCTTATTGCCCCCCATGGGAGCCGAACGCTCTGGGCTCAGGGCGGCCAAAGTATTAGCTTCTGGCCTCGGCGAATCTGGACTCCTCCATGAAGACACCTGGGGGTCGCCTGCCCCATGAGGCAGAGAGGCGGGTGGGGTTTCACTCTCCATCATCTCCGGAAGAAGATCCCCCGAAGACGAACTCTGTCGAGAAGAGCTACTAGCCGGACTGCAAAGAATGGATCCTGGTTATTGTTCTCAGAGGAGGAAGCAGTAGCTTTGTATTTACAATTAACTTATAGCTCGGTGGAGGGCTGGCCTGTTTGCGGGCATGGCGCGGTGAGGACGCCCTCCGAGGCAGGGCCCCCTGGTGAAGTTTTCTTCCCTTGTCTAGGCACCTCCGTCTCCAAGTCTTCGGAGGTGGCCCTCTTCTTCCCGCGGGGGGAGGAGGCCTTAGATTCCCCTCCCCGACTATCCTCCTTCATGGAAATAGTATTTCCCCCGGTTTGGATGTGCAATGTGTGAAGCTCTGCTTCTCTGTTCTTTCCTTCGTCTTTCCCCGAGGGCACACGTCTAAGCATCCTGGCTATTGTAGGACTAGGCGAGCCTTCGGGAAGTGGTGCCGGACACCTGATTCTCTCCGCCTTCCTGAGCCAATCCTGGCCGCAGTTAGTTTTCAGAATAATGTTGTGATGAATATAAACGAAGTGTTCGGTTTCTAGGTTACTTACTTGGGTATCAGGGCGGTTGCAGCTCAGGCCCGCATCCTCGGTGGTGTCCGGACACTTTACTTGTGGTCCGAAGAATAACTTACACATCCCTTCGAGCGTCATGCCGAATAAGTGCTGAATAGTTCACGGACCCTCCGGGTTGAACTCCCACATCCGGAGAGGCCGGCATTTGCACGGCAAGATCCGTCAGACTAGCATTACCTGAATTATGCTGACAAGACTAGTGTCCCTCTCAAGAAGCTCCCGAATGCGGCTTTGCAATGTCGGTACCTCATTAGCAGGCCCCCAATCTAGTCCCACGTTGGCCCACGACGCCAGTTGAGGCAGAGGGCCCGATCGGAAGTCGGGGGCAGGCACCCACTTTGTGCGTCTGGGAGCCGTGATGTAGAACCACCTCCACTGCCATAGATCGGACACCTCCTGGAAGAAGCCCTTTGGCCATGGGACATCGGCGTTTCTGTTTATTGCAGCGCCTCCGCACTCCGCGTGTCGCCCCTCGATCACCTTCGGCTTTACATTGAAGGTCTTGAGCCATAAGCTGAAGTGCGGGGTGATGTGGAGGAAGGCTTCGCACACGATGACAAACGATGAGATGTGAAGGATGGAGTCCGGGGCTAGATCATAAAAATCTAGCCCATAATAGAACATGAGCCCCCTCACAAAGGGATCGAGGGTGAAGCCTAAGCCATGGAGGAAGTGAGAAACAAATACGATGCTCTCGTTGGGCTCGGGAGTAGGGATGACCTGTCTTGGTGCAGGAAGCCCGTGCTTGATGTCGGCGGTCAGATATCTGACCTCCCTAAGCTTCGCAATGTCCTCCTCTGTGACAGAGGAGGCCATCCACCGGCCTTGAAGGTTGGATCCGGACATGATTGAAAATCCAAAGTGCCTAAGCTTGGGCTTCGGGTGTTGGAACTCAAGATGCGTATTTGTGCAAGCGTGGTAGGAAAGAGGGATAGGCCTCGGCCCCTCTATAAAGGGGGTGAATATCAAGCGTCCCCAGCGTGACCGTCTGGGACTTTCCTAAAAAGACAGAGTCATACCAACAGGCGTAGTGGGGTTGCCCGCACCCGTATTGAAGGGAATCCCGCAATAAGGGGAACATGATCTCTACTTCGACGAGGCGTGCCAATAAAACCTCTTTGCAGTGCGTGTCATGGCAGGCTGAGAAAAACCGGTTCGTATTAAGCCAGGCCGCGGTGTAAGGGCACAAAATGAAAAATCGTCGGTAGATTAGCAAAGTGTTATGCTCTCTACGGTGGTGTGCGGAAATTACCTTACAAAGCCGGACACAATCCTTAATCTACTTTGGAGTATTCGAAGATGGAACCCGCCTTGCAATTCCGAAGACAATCTACCCACCGGACTCATCGTCATTGAAGCCTGGTTCAGGGGCTACTGAGGGAGTCCTGGATAAGGGGGTATCCGGAGAGCCGGACTATGTACTTTGGCCGGACTGTTGGATCGTGAAGATACAAGACTCAAGACTTCGTCCCATGTCCGGATGGGACTGTCCTTTGCGTGGAAGACAAGCTTGGTGATCCGGATGTTAGATCTCCTTCTTTGTAACCGACTCTGCAAAACCCTAGCCCCCTCCGGTGTCTATATAAACTGGAGGGTTTAGTCCGTAGAACAACAATCATAATCAGAGGCTAGCTTCTAGGGTTTAGCCTCTATGATCTCGTGGAAGATCTACTCTTGTAATACTCATATCATCAAGATCAATCAAGCAGGAAGTCCCCTGCCTCCTTTTACCATTAGCCTTAGACACACAGTTCGGGACCCCCTACCCGAGATCCGCCGGTTTTGACACCGACACCGGCCCAGTGCATGCCACCTCATCGTGTCCTTAGTGCATTATCTCCTCACGGAATAGTCATGAGTAGACCAGCAAGCGCACATGAACCTATGTACCTTGTAATCTATCAACATGCATAGGCTTCAGGAGCCAGGCATCCGGACGACGTGTGAATAACACCTCATTGCCTCAGGAGGCCCAACCCTTGAGGAGGACACAGTCCGATCCAATTAGCAGCCACGAAAAGCTAAGTGCAACCATTTGCGTGAGGCGCACTGTCGGTGTCAAAACCGGTGGATCTCGGGTAGGGGGCCCTGAACTGTGCGTCTAGGCGGATGGTAACAGGAGACAAAGGACACGATGTTTTTACCCAGGTTCGGGCCCTCTCGGTGGAGGTAAAACCCGACTCCTGCTTGATTAATATTGATGATATGGGTAGTACAAGAGTGGATCTACCACGAGATCAATGAGGCTAAACCCTAGAAGCTAGCCTATGGTATGATTGTTGTTAGTCATACGGACTAAAACCCTCCGGTTTATATAGACACCGGAAAGGGCTAGGGTTACACAGAGTCAGTTACAATGGTAGGAGATCTACATATCCGTATTGCCAAGCTTGCCTTCCACGCCAAGGAAAGTCCCATCCGGACACGGGACGGAGTCTTCAATCTTGTATCTTCATAGTCTAGGAGTTCGGCCAACGATGATAGTTCGGCTGTCCGGACACCCCCTAGTCCAGGAATCCCTCAGTAGCCCCTGAACCAGGCTTCAATGACGACGAGTCCGGCGCGCATATTGTCTTCGGCATTGCAAGGCGGGTTCCTCCTCTGAATACTTCATAGAAGATTTTGAACACAAGGATAGTGTTCGGCTCTGCAAAATAAGTTCCACATACCACCATAGAGAGAATAATATTTACACAAGTTCAATCTGCTGACGTATTCCGTGGCGTGACATCACACCATGGCCAAGCCTTCATTCGAATCATTTTTACTGTTCCACCTGAGCGCGTTTAGCGAAGCGGTTTCCTTGGCACGTCTCGTCAAAGCAGAGATCGTGTCCCCTTATTCCGGGATTCTCATTAATACGGGTGTGGGTAACCCAACCGTGCCCGTTGGCATGCCCCCCCCCTAACGAAGGCGAGTCCCAAATGGCCACGGGGAGGGATCTTGGTATTCAACCTCTTTATAATGAGACCAAGGCCTGCTCCTTTCTTTCAATCTCAATCGAATCCGCCCCTCGCCTCAAGTTCCAACACCCAAAGCTCCAGATCTAGGCGCTTTGAACCTTCGACAATGTCCGGCTCCGACCTGCAAGGCCGGTGGAAGCCTTCTTCCATTATGGAAGAAGACGTGCTAAAGCTGAGAGACGCCAGGTATCTAACTGGCGAAATTTCGCATAGGCTGCCTACCCAAGGGCAGGCTATTCCCACTCCCGAGCCTTGTGAGAGCATGGTGTTCATATCTCACTTCCGTCGGGGTTTAAGCTTCCCGACGGACCCCTTTGTGAGGGGGCTCATGTTTTATTATGGGCTGGAATTCCACGACTTGGATCCGGAGTCCACACTCCACATCTCATCGTTCATTGTCATATGCGAAGCCTTCCTCCGCATTATCCCTCACTTCGGATTGTGGCTCAAGACCTTCAAAGTGGAGCCGAAGATGATCAAGGGGCAGCAGGCAGAGTGCGAAGGGGCTGTTATAAGCAAGAGTGCTGACGCTCCATGGCCCGGGGGATCTTTTCAAGAGGAGCTTGGTTTGTAGCAACATGAGTGGTTTTACATCACTACTCCCAGGGGCACCAAATGGGTGGCACCACCTGCCTTCCGCTGGGGTCCACCACAACGGCTGGCATCATGGGTCAACAAGGGGCTTGACTGGGGGCCGTCCAAGGACGTACCTCTGCTGCAGGGCCTTATTCGAGACCTCCAAGAGAGAGAGATCAATCTAGTCGTAGTGGCGTAGGTCATGCTGATTCGGCGCCTTCTTCCCTGCAAACGTCGCCCCCTCTGCCTTGGGAATTTAATCCGGAGGGACCACGAGCTCCCCAACATTTTATGGGTGCGACACCCGTGGAGATGTATAAACTATTCTTCGGATCCCAAGATAAGTGTCCGGATTTGACCGAGGACGCAGGTCTGAGCTGCAATCGCCCAGATACTCAAATAAGTAGTCCTGTACCCGGACATGCTATCCGTATATTTATCATAAACTTGCCCTTTAAGGAGCTGCCCCTTGAACAGGAGTGGATAGCGAAAGCAAAGCTGATAAGGTGTCCGGCCCCCCTCCCTGAGACCACGCCGGATCTAGTGCTAACCAAGATGCTAATGGTTGTGCCTTTGAAAGAGGGCGAAGGGGGGACTACAGGAGCTACTGCCTCCGTGAAGGAGGCTTTCGGGAAAGTAGGGATCGAGAATCCTTACCTCCAGGGGGAGAAGAGGACCGCTTCTGAAGATCCGGAGGCCAAGGCCTCAAAGCGGGGGAAGAAATCTTCACCAGAGGGTCCTGCGCCAGGAGAAGCCCTGGCCGCACTATCTCCCCAAGGGAATCAGCCCTCCAGCGAGCTGTAAGTAGAAAGGGGAGTTTTGTAATATGGGACATCCCTGTTTTTATTTCTGAAGATAACCAAAGTTTTACCTTGTAGTTCGGATCTCAACCCTTCTCAGCAGAGCTCATCTTCGGGAGATCTTCATCCAGAGATGATGGAGAGCGAAACGCCTCCATCTGCCACACCGTCAGGCGGGGCCGACGACCCTGAGGTGTCGTCGCAGAGGGTTTCCCCGAGTCCGGCGGGGCCGGGAGGTCCGGCACCAACTGGTGTACGGTCGGAGGAGCTGAAGGATCTGCTCAGGCGAGCATCTATCTCAGAAGATCACCGTGGTACGGTGACTGAAAGGATTTCATCCGCTGAGAGCGGATTGCATGAAGCCGTCAGAAGTTTACTAACGGGGTTTGAGGTACGCGAAAATGATATACCTTCTGACAGTTTTGCATATAGAATGCGCCCTGTATAGATAGTAGCCCCTGAGACTCGGTACGTTGTCGAAAGTGACAGCGCGCCAAGGATCGTAATCTCAGTTTGTAAGATGTCGCCTGTCCTATATAGGTGGTGGAGCGTCCGGTGGCCAGCCGGATTGATCAATTTGCCGAACTGAAGCGGCAACTTGACGTGGCGGATGCGGACATCGCGCTTGTCAATAAGCGGCTTGACGAGTCACAAGGTATGCAACTTCTCCGCGGACACCTGGTAAGGGAGCTTGACGCCCATGCCTTACAACATGCATGCTTTATGCAGATGGTGCTGCTGCTATGGAGAACCTTCAGGCGGAGCTAGCCCGAGTCAAGGAGCAAGCCAGGAAAAGTGATGCGGCTGCCTTGAGGGCAGCCGAAGAGCTAAAAGCCGAACAGGCTGCCCACTGCGGAAGCAGGGAAGAAATGGCCGAGATGGCCGGAAAGTTGAAGAATGCTACCGATCACTGCGAGTTTCTTGAAAAAGAACGTCGAGCGGAGCAAGAGGGCCTGAAGAAGGCCACCGCCAAAGCCAAGGATGCCCGCTCCGCGATGAGAGCTATAAAGGAGGAGCTACGTCAAGCCGGGGATATCGCGGCTGGAAAGCCCTTTCTGCTACGGAGGAAGTTCACGGATCCGAATTATGCTCAGTTGGGCTAGCTGTGGGGTGCGGAGGATGCTTACCTGGATTTGGCGGCGAGTGCCGCCGACGCGGTCGCACAATTCTGAGGCCAAAAGGATCATGGAATGGAAGAGCTTTTTTGGTCGCAGTTCCATAGTCCAGAGCGTCCGCTTCCATTGACCGATCGTTTGGCCGAATGGGCTGAGCTGAATAGGTTGTCCGAACTTGCCATGAAGGATGTCCTGACTCGTTTGTGGCTGAAAAGGCCCGAGCCGAAGAGTTATTTTGGCTTGGTGTAGCAGTTCCTTGATGCGGTGCCGCATATCGATGCAATGAAGCGGTCGGCGTGCATAGAGGGTGCGCGGATGGCTCTTGCCCGTGTCAAGACATGCTGGGCGGAGATGAAGGCCACCGACGTGCATCCCAGGATTCGGATAGGAGCCGAGTACCTGCAGAGCACTATTTTGACGAAGTCCTGCCGGGCGCTCGTTTAATAGAGACGCAGTGCTCGAAGGATATTATGTTCAAATGACATGTATGATTTGTGGAACGATGTTCCAACATAATATAAGGGATTTTTATAATTGTGCTGTCAAGTAGTAAAATACCTCCTGTGCGGCCATTGATGTATATGTGTATATAACCTGAAAGATGGCAGTCTTCGGCTTCAGCCCCCACGCACATAGTGCGGCGGTGTTTGCAAAAAGGCGCATTTTCACACTTAATCCAATGTCTTGGTCCTGTAATGGAGGTGATAGCATAGCAAACTAGGCAACTGGACTATAATGCTTTATCACTTTCACTTAGCCATAGGAGTTCGATGGTGGGGCTACTATATAGCCCCTAGGGGCACCGCGCTCTCCTGAACTCGGGGAGCGCATGTGCCTGACCGGGAAGCGGTCCTTCGTTAATGCGGAGGAATTCTAAACATTCCGGTGGTCAATCGAGTGGTTGACCAGTCTCTCGCTGTATCATGATAGTCAGTTTCGGCTTTCTCTACTGAGGTGCTCACCAGGCCGAACTGGGGCACAATCGCAGTTGTTCTCCTGGTGCCGTGTTAGCCGATAGAACGGAACATAAGGCAGCAAAATACAGGAGCATGGAAGACCCAACATTTGACCAAATACATGATTCGGAGCTGATGCATATAAGGCCTAACTCGAGACGCCGAACACTCCCTAAGGTATTCGGTCTTTATGAAAACGGGCAGCACAATGCCCTCAGCCCCTAGTGTCCAGGTACGCGCAAAAATTTCTGACGCGGCCGATGCCAAAACGCCAGCCTCCTCCTCGGTTATAGCAAGAAACCGGGGGATGTGTAGCAACAAGAGACAGTAAAAAAGGTTTACGCAGGGTCTTAATCTAAAAAGAATCCTTGCAACGGGTCCATACTGCACGTCTGCGCCTGTGTCTCTGTTGTGCCGTGTCCTCGACGAGTGTAGCACGGTGTTCATTGGTAAAAGAGAAGAACTTAGTTGGGAAAAAAAGATCGTGCGAAAAATGTATTTTAAAATAAACAGAGTATGATTCAAAAAATGAACAAAATTGAGCTTTATTCTCTCTTGTTGTACATGCGTGGAGCCCCTTGTAAGGCGGTACGTAGCTAATAAGCCCCTTGTTTATTTATGCCGGACTCGCCTAACCGTGTCCGGGATCTGAATGACCTGTTTAGGTGCTTTGATCAGCAAAGCCGGATTAGTATGTGGCTGTCAAGGCAGTCTCACGTTCTTCTGTATTCGGGGAACACTCGAAGTTTCCCTTTAATGAGATGGTGCCGCGTGGACCGGGCATTTTAAGTGTAAGAGATGCGTAATGCGGTATTGTATTAAAGCGGGCGAAAGCTTCGTGTCCCAATAGTGCTTGATAGCTACTTTTAAATGGGGCGATGTGGAAGAACAACTTTTCGCGACGGAAGTTGTTGGATGAGCCGAACACAACTTCTAGTGGTAGAGAGCCCGTACAATGGGCATATGGGCCTGGCATCACTCCTTTAAAGGAAGTGTTGCTATGGCGAATTTTGGTTGGGTCTATCCCCATCCTCCGGATTGTGTCCTGATATAGCAGGTTTAGATCACTGCCGCCGTCCATTAGGACTTGTGTAAATTGTAGTCCGTCGATTATAGGATCTAATATCAAAGCAGTCTGTCCTACATTCCGGACACTTCCGGAGTAATCCTGATGGTTGAAGGTGATTGGTTTTGACATCCAGTGTCGGGATTCCGCTGGGGTGGATCGTGCGGTGCGTATTTCAATGGGCGCCGCTCTATTATTCCCTGTTGTCACTTGGAGTGAGTTTACTGTGTTGACCTCTTGTGGGAAAGTTCTTTGTTTTCCGGTGTTGTGCTTGTGTGGTTCGTCATCGTCCTCACTTGGTGTGTCGAGCCCCTTGTGTTCGGCGTTAAGTCGGCCGGACTGTTTGAAGAACCAACAATCTCTGTGTGTATGGTTTGCAGGCTTCCTGGGGGTACGGTGGATTTGACATATCTTGTCCAAGATTTTGTTTAGGTTGGATAGCTCGTTGCTATTGTCCTTAAGAGGTAGTTTTTTGTTGTTCTGCCAAGAGTTTTTAAATCGGGCGTTGACTGTCGTGCTCTTTGGACTGTTTCCCTTGGTCCGGCACTGGTCCTTGCTGCGTCGTGGTTTCCCATTTCCATCCCTGACCTCAGATGTACTTGGGTCGCTGGTGCTGCATCTTGCCAGCCAGCTATCCTCTCCCGTGCAAAAGCGGGTCATGAGGCTTGTTAGTGCGGCCATTGTTCTCGGTTTTTCTTGGCCAAGGTGTCTGGCGAGCCATTCGTCTCGGACGTTGTGTTTGAAAGCTGCTAAGGCTTCAGCGTCCGGAAAGTCGACTATTTGGTTCTTTTTGGTGAGGAACCTGTTCCAGAATTTGTGGGCTGACTCTCCGGGCTGTTGAGTTATGTGACTTAAATCGTCTGCATCCGGGGGGCGGACATAAGTTCCCTGAAAGTTTGCCCGAAACGCATCCTCGAGCTCTTCCCAACTTCCAATAGTGTTTTCGGGGAGGCCTTTAAGCAAATGCCGGGCTGCCCTTTGAGCTTGAGGGGTAAGTATTTTATGGCGTGGAGGTCATCTTCTCTAGCCATGTGTATGTGCAGGATGTAATCCTCAATCCACACTCCAGGGTCTGTTGTTCCGTCGTATGCCTCTATGTTTACGGGCTTAAATACCGCTGGAAATTCATGATCTAGCACCTCATCGGTAAAACATAGGGGGTGTGCGGCGCCCCTGTATTTGGGTGTGCCGTGATGTTCGAATACTCGACGTGTTTCATTGCTTTCCAGAGCTTGCTTTCTTGGCCCATAGATAGACCTGGCTGGGCCATCCTTTTGTTGCGGATCCTTATGCGGATCGCATGCCGGCTTGTGTGCGGCGCCGCTTGCCGCTCTATGTTTGCCATGTGGTCGTCTATCTGACCGGGCGGCCTCTTTGTTCTTTGATCGTGGGGGCTGTACGGCCACCTCGTCAAATTCGGGCAGTAGTTTGCGCTTCGGGTAGCTCTTTGTTTGGCGACTATCGCCGTATTTGTCTTCGGTGTTGAGTACTTTGCTCCATCTCATTCTGAGTGCGTATTCCGCCGTTTTGAGCTTCCGCTTCTGCTTCTTCAGGCTACGTGCCGTGGCGACGAGCCTTTTGTGGAGGTTCTTCTGCTCCAACGTTGTGTCCGGCGTGAGATCGTCCGGACTGTTATCTTCGCCAGGGACGGATTGTTTATCCAAGTTATCCTATTCAGATGATTGCTCGAGGGCATGTTCGTCCTCCACCGGTCCGCCCTGCTCCATGGATGGGTTTGTATGGGTGCTGTCTTTGTCAAGGCAGGACATTGAGCGGCGCTTATGTCGCCATTTTGACTGCTTTTCAAGGGAATTGTCCTTCGCAGCGTCCCGTTGTTCCTTGTTATCGCTTCCTTTAGGTGTTTCCACCATATACACATCGTGAGTTGAGGTGGCCTTCCAGTGCCCTATAGGCGCTGGTTCTTGGTCGTCTTCGGCATCGTCGTCCACATCGTCGATGTCTTTGGAGTCAAAGTCAAGCATGTCGGTTAAATCATCAATAGTGGCTATAAAGTGGGTGGTGGGTGGGTGTTGAATTTCTTCGTCGTCCGCATCCCAACCTTCCTGACCATAGTCCGGCCAGGGCTCTCCAGATAAAGAGAGAGACTTTAGTGAATTCAGGATGTCGCCAAAGGGCGAGTGCTGAAAGATGTCCGCAGCGGTGAACTCCATGATCGGCACCCAATCGGATTCGATTAGCAGGGGCATGGAAGGTTCGGAGTCCGGAGAGGAGTCCGGTGCCTTGGAGTCACGAGCTTCACAAAGGACAGGGTTGGTATTCGGCTCTATCACCATAGAGGTAGCAGCCCCCGAGGCGGTGTCCAGCCACCCGTCCTCGATCGGCGCAGTCGGCTCCGAGCTAAGGGTCGGAGCGGACACTTGTGCGGCCTCCAGGGCACTGTCCGGCAGCAGAGCTAGATCATTCCCGTCGTGACAGTGCGGCGCGCTTGGCAGTGGCTCGAACCCGTCGAAGATCAAGTCTCCGCGGACGTCAGCCGTATAGTTCAAACTTCCAAATCTGACCTGATGGCCAGGGCCGTAGCTTTCAATCTGCTCCAGATGGCCAAGCGAGTTGGCCCGCAGCACAAAGCCGCCGAATATGAAGATCTATCCGGGGAGAAAAGTCTCACCCTGGACTGCGTCATTGTTGATGATCGAAGGAGCCATTGGGCCTAAAGGTGATGACATAGAGGAGCTCTCAATGAAAGCACCAATGTCGGTGTCAAAACCGGCGGATCTCGGGTAGGGGGCCCCGAACTGTGCATCTAGGCGGATGGTAACAGGAGACAAAGGACACGATGTTTTTACCCAGGTTTGGGCCCTCTCGGTGGAGGTAAAACGCTACTCCTGCTTGATTAATATTGATGATATGGGTAGTACAAGAGTGGATCTACCACGAGATCAATGAGGCTAAACTCTAGAAGCTAGCATATGGTATGTTTGTCCTACGGACTAAAACCCTCCAGTTTATATAGACACTGGAGAGGGCTAGGGTTACACAGAGTCGGTTACAATGGTAGGAGATCTACATATCCGTATTGCCAAGCTTGCCTTCCACGCCAAGGAAGGTCCCATCCGGACATGGGACGGAGTCTTCAATCTTGCATCTTCATAGTCTTGGAGTCTGGGCAACGATGATAGTTCGGCTGTCCGGACACCCCCTAGTCCAAGACTCCCTCATGCACCATTGCCAATTTAGATTCCTTCTCCCTGCGACCCTCGCGAAGCATGTCGCCTCCTTTTCGCCCAAGTCGGTTGTGCCTTAAAGGGGGAGCTCTTGAGCATCGTGCCTCAAGATCTCTTACTAGCTCTGACATACCAGCGACAACGGACGCCTACTCGGGGCTGTGTCCCGATGACACAGAGCACTAAAGCATCATGAAGAAGGGGCAAGCCAAAACGAGGAGCGCAATAATTAAACCTTGTCGCGAACCACAAACACAATCAAAATAAGCACTACAAAAAAACCACTTCCATGATGATAAGTGTTTGTCAGAGTAGGTGACGTTTTCTGTCATGCATGTACATCCATGGCGATTTTATGACAAAATCAAGATAGTCATACCTGTGTTGTCATAGAAGTGTTCCATGACAATACCAAAATTATCATCACGGTAAATGGTGCGTCATGGAAGTGCTTTCGTCAAGGGTAACCACCACGTGGCTTCCACCATAATGGGTCGCCGTTAAGCTATCGGGTTTGGGTTTGGATTCGATAACCCATTAATAGCCCGGACCAATGGGGATTTTCCACGTGTAAAATTCACAATGGCTTGAGGAACCACGTGTCAGCTCACCGTTGGGACAGATGTCATCCACTCATTGGACCGAAGGCTCCTATGACACGTGGACACGTGGCATGGCCGAACAGAGGCCCATTCAGGTGAAAAGGCCGGCCCGTTTGACGAGGTCATAAAGTAGCAGGCCGGCCCACTGAAATCCTATTAACGGCATGTTCGCATGTAACCCATTTGCAGCCCGCTAACTCACGACCTATGGTCAGTGTAATGTCTTGCCAAATCAAAATAGAGACACGGTTCAAATCATACCAGTTCAAGACAAAGTAGCATTGAAAGAAATAAAGCATGGGAAACTACACGGCGGAACAAGATTTCAGATGGGTACCACGGGTCTACATGTACAACAACACTATTGGCTCTATTGTGATGCTAGTAGTGTGCATGATATGAGAAGTCAACTGTGTACACAATTGAAATTGAAATTGATAGAGCTATTTATAAGAGCAAACCTGTTAAAGAAACACGCTTAAACATACCTGTTGTGACATTGGAGTTTCGATTGGATCCTTCAATTTAAGAATAAGCTTGTATGAGTAAATAAAGTGATACAAGAGCACAGCAATATGCGTGATAGCAATGGAATCTTAAATGATAATAGTTATTCTTCAGGTTTAAGCACTTGTTCTACACAAACAGAGTACAGTAAGACGCAGGCATATAGTACTTAAAAATAAAAAATGAGCCCATACACCTCACCACATTCTTGGTTCGGGACCAGTACAAAACAAGGTGTTCCCAGTCATCGTCCCATAAATGTGTCTCAGGACAACATAAGGTAATTTGATGAGTTTCTTTGACAGTGAAGTACGTTTTCTTCAGGTAATTCTGATACTGCCACCAAGCATTCTTGAAGATAGCACATGTATTAGCATAGGCTACCTCATCCCGAGTTTCCAAATAGGTCTTCTGTGTAGAGAAAAATGAGAACATTCGCTGTATTATAACCATCATGGAGGTAGAATGTATGGGAAAAAGCAAAGTAATTGCCATGAATAACATTACTTACATATAACTCCTGGACGAACACCTACAACTGACATTTTCCGTCATCTTTAGTATAATATGTCATTGATGGGCAGATACGCAAATAGGATTTAACAACATCAATTGCGATAGATGCTAAACTACGAATGGCTGGTTGTGCTTCCTTGACAGTAATAGGTGTACTAACTGGTAGAGTTGGGGTTCACCGTGGTACTACTAGCACTTTGGGCACTAGAGCTTCCTTACTAACTGCTCTTGTTTGGGAGCACTGTGGTGGAGATGGTGCCGTGTCAATAGGAACTGGGTTACTATCTGCTAGGGTTGGGGTTAGATTCGGTGAAGCTGGTTCTCTGTCCATCACAGTAGGGGTAGAAGCTGCGAGAGTCTGAGTTATTTGTGGTAGTGATGGTTCTCGTGCATGTACAACTAGGGTGCTATCTCCACCAAGAGGTAGCATTGTTTTATTCGAAGACCGTGCTTTTTACTCCACTAGATACTACCATCACTCGCTCTAATTCAAATGGCTGATAAACAATAAACATAGTTGAATTTACAGACCTTGTATGAGAGACAAATGCAATAGATAGTGTGGAAAAAAGAGGGCATGAAATAGTTCACATGTACATTGTTTAACTAAAAAGGATAGCATGGCATAATTTCGCTATCTTAACTGGATAACATAGGATGACATAATTGAAGATATGATAACTAACTAAACATGATGGCATGAGATAATTATATGATGTCTTTAGTAAACAGGTTCGCATGACATAGTTCACATACATGATCGCATGATTTAATTCACATATGTGATTTATATACTAAGCAGAGGGAGTTCACATATATGATGTCTGAACTAAGAACATGGTGTTGAATATTGTGTATATGATGTCTAAACTATGAATGCAAGACACCATATGCATGATATGATCAGTATAACTGTGACAAGTTAGAGCATACACCTCGGTGGGGTAATAGGACTGGTCATCCGTCTCTGAATCCATCTCTGAGGAGCTATCAGGACCAGCAAGAGATCTGCTTTGACACGTAGCACTGTCTTCTATGAAGACCTTCTTTTCACTCCAATTTTTTCCATCACTCACTCAAATGGCAGATTCACATGAAGAGTAGTTGAATGTACACACATTGTCGACAAATGGAAATGTAATGATGAAAAGGATTGGCAAGATATAATGCAAATATATGATGCCTAGTTAAACAGGATGGCAGTGCATATTTCATATATATTATGGCTGGGTAAAAGAGATGAGATTGCATAATTCTCATATATGATATAGAAACGAAAAAGGTGGCATTACAGAACATGTCTAAACTAAGCAGATGACATATATAATGTCAGAAGTCGGAAAGCAAGCACTAGAAGGCAACATATGCATGATCTGACAAACATCATCATGCCAAGTTAGAGCAAACACCTCGGGGGGTAAATAGGAGTTGTCAGCTGCGTCTGAATCTGCCTCAGAACATATATCTTCCTCTGGATTACAATCTAGAGGGGGCGGGGAGGGTTTGCCATTGAACCCACCGTGGGGCGATGTCTGCATGACATTGTATTGACGCGCGAAACTCTTCTATTTTTCTCTACATGTTTAGCATGATTGTCTACAATATCTGACATGCATACGGAAAAAATATAGTGAGATTATGTAAGGAGGGCATGCAGAAATCTACAGTGATAGTAACTACCAGTGGATGGATCCAAAACTAATGATGGCAGGCTGATGATAGCTTTAATTTAATAAGAAGACAGATAATGATTGCTTTACTATTTGTTTCCCACCGAAGATGAACAACATAGGTGAGGGAGTCCTGGATTAGGGGGTATCCGGACAGCCGGACTGTGTACAACGTCCAAACTATTGAAGCATGAAGATACAAGACTCAAGACTTTGGCCCGTGTCCGGATGGGACTCTCCTTTTCGTGGAAGGCAAGCTTGGCAATCCGGATATTGTGTTTCCTTCCTTGTAACCGACTCCATGTAAACCCTAGCCCTCTCCGGTGCCTATATAAACCGGAGAGGTTGGTCCTTAGAAGGCCGATCATAATTACAATCATACCATCATAGGCTAGCTCTTAGGGTTTAGCCTCTACGATCTCGTGGTAGATCTACTCTTGTACTACCCATATCTTCAATATTAATCAAGCAGGAAGTAGGGTTTTACCTCCATCGAGAGGGCCCGAACCTGGGTAAACATCTGTGTCCCTTGCTTCCTGTTCCGATCAGCCTTGACGCACAGATCGGGACCCCCTACCCGAGATCCGCCGGTTTTGACACCAACATTGGTGCTTTCATTGAGAGTTCCTCTGTGACGTTGCCGCAAGTCTCGATGGCTCGGCTCGTTGTCAAGGACGACATTACCTCGGAGGGAGCTCTGGCTGTAGGCCAAAATCTCCGACTCGGCGGCTTTATCATGGCCGCCCATCGGCGGTAGCACCGACGATGGCCTCTCGGGTCATCAACCATAACCTTCGCGTCAGTTCGGAACTCGCCGAACAGATAGACCCAATGGAGCTCTCCTCCCTCAATGAGCTCTTGGATCGCATCGCTGCTCTGGGAGTCGCTACACACTATGACCGGATCGGGCTTAAACCCGACCAAAGGGACATCAGATCCCCGTCGGCCACCCATGAGATAGCGGTAGTGGAGGAACCTCACACGGACCGTCCCTCGACTTTGAAGATGAATTATGTCCGGATAACCGAACTCCTTGAGCCGAAGACCTGCTCAAAGGAAGACATGACCCAGGTCCCGGACTTAGAATCGGTCATTGGACCAAAGAAATTGGGCAGCACTCCGGATTTTGAGTCGTTAAGCTCGGAACCTCCCGCGCCCCTGGGTGTTAGATCGGATCAAAATCCGGATTCAACTAACAACGCCCATCTAGACTTAAACCGCCTCTCTCGCATCAGGCGAGAGCCCCGGGAGACTGTACATCGCTACTGGGCCACATTCCTCCTTGCGCTTAACAAGGTCAAGGACTGCCGCGAGGAGAATATAGTCTTACTCTTCTGCAAAAACTGCAGGGACAAAGGACTCCTTAATGCTATAAGCCGCTGTGACATAGTATGCTTCGCAGATTTGGCAATCATAGTACAGAAGTACTGTGCGATGGAAAGCACCTGGAAAACCCAAATAGAATTTTGGACAGTACGGCTCTCACCAAGACCTTTGTCCGAACTAAACGGGCGAACTCCCGTAAGTTGGCCAATCATGTCCCCAAGAGACCAAAGCACACCCCAGGGCTGGGAACCGTATTGGAAGGATGGCTCAATGGACCATGTAAACTCCACAGCACTCCGGACGCGACACCAACGCATAGCCTTAGAGCATGTTGGATACTCCGGCAGGTTGCAAAAAGTGGCGAGGATCTTCTTGCAAGAAATAAAGCAGAGCAACATCCTGCCGGTGAATACAATGTGGTATTGACTATCTTCGAGACTTTCACCTCAAACAATAGGCGCAAGCGAGCTCATCGAAGCTCTGCTGAAATTTGCCATGTGGAAAAAATGAACCCCTGGAAAGACACAGCTATAACTTTTAATGCCAGTGATGAACCTCGATTCCAGACTGTCCGAGCACCAGCCGCTCTGATCCTCAGCCCGATCGTAGATGGCTTTAGGCTCACTAAAGTACTCATGGACGGCGGAAGCGGATTGAATCTGATCTATGAAGAAACACTCAGCAAGATGGAAATTGATAAAGGCCGCATTGAACAAAGCGGCACAACCTTCAGGGGAATTATCCCTACTCGGGAAGCGTGGTGTGCGGGAAAAATCACACTCGATGTGGTATTCGGCACCTCGGAGAATTATAGGTCCGAAGAAATCAGATTCCAAGTGGCTCCCTTCAGTAGTGGATACCACGCCCTTCTAGGACGGGACGCGTTTACAAGCTTTCAAGCTGTACCCCATTACGGGTACATGAAGCTTAAAATGCCCGAACCCAAAGGAATCATCACTCTAGCCAGTGATCCGGATGTCGCACTTCGCGCCAAAAACAAAACCGCAGCGCTAGCCCTGGAAGCATTATCTGAAGCCCTAGCAGCCGAAGAGTTAACAACACTGCAGGCCACCTTGGACAGGGACGACGTGATACTCGACAAGCGAACCAAGTCCACCTCATTTAAACCTGCAGACGAGATAGTCAAATTCCAAGTCCATCCAACGGACCCCACGAAGACAGCTTCCATCGGGACACAGCTGAGCCTCGCGATGGACGCCGCACTGCGAGATTTCTTACGCGAGAATTGGGACATTTTCGCCTGGCACCCTTCGGACATGCCGGGTGAGGGAGTCCTGGACTAGGGGGTGTCCGGACAGCCGGACTATCATCGTCCGCCGGACTCCAAGACTACGAAGATACAAGATTGAAGACTCCGTCCCGTGTTCGGATGGGACTTCCCTTGGCGTGGAAGGCAAGCTTGGCGATACGGATATGTAGATCTCCTACCATTGTAACCGACTCTGTGTAACCCTAGCCCTCTCCGGTGTCTATATAAATCGGAGGGTTTTAGTCTGTAGGACACAACATCCATTACAACAATCATACCATAGGCTAGCTTCTAGGGTTTAGCCTCCTTGATCTCGTGGTAGATCCACTCATGTAATACACATCATCAATATTAATCAAGCAGGACGTAGGGTTTTACCTCCATCGAGAGGGCCCGAACCTGGGTAAAACATAGTGTCCCATGTCTCCTGTTACCATCCGCCTAGACGCACAGTTCGGGACCCCCAACCCGAGATCCGCCGGTTTTTGACACCGACATTGGTGCTTTCATTGAGAGTTCCTCTGTGTCGTCACCGATAGGCTCGATGGCTTCTTCAATCAACAACAACGCCGTCCAGGGTGAGACTTTTCTCCCCGGACAGATCTTCATATTCGGCGGCTTCGCACTACGGGCTAATTCACTTGGCCATCTGGAGTAGATCGAAAGCTACGCCCCTGGCCGTCAGGTCAGGTTTGGAAGCCTAAACTTCACGGCCGACATCCGCAGGGACTTAATCTTCGACGGACTCGAGCCACAGCCGAGCGTGCCGCACTGTCACGATGGGCATGATTTAGCTCTGCCGCCGGACAGTGCCTTGGTGGCCGCACACGAATCCGCTCCGGCCCTCAGTCCGGAGCCGATCGCCCAGATCGAGGACCGGTGGCTGGACACCGCCTCGGGGGCTGCAACATCCACGGCAATGGAGCCGAACACTGACCTTGTCCGCTATAAAGCTCGTGACTCCGAGGTGCCGGACTCCCTGCCGGACTCCGAACCTCCTGCGCCCCTGCCAATCGAATCCGATTGGGCGCCGATCATGGAGTTCACCGCTGCGGACATCTTTCAGCACTCGCCCTTTGGCGACATTCTAAATTCGCTAAAGCATCTCTCGCTATCCGGAGAGCCCTGGCCGAATTATGGCCAGGATGGTTGGGATGCGGACGACGAAGAAATTCAAAGCCCACCCACCTCCCACTTTGTAGCCACTGTCGATGACTAATCGATATGCTAGACTATGACTCCGAAGACATCGACGGTATGGACAACGATGCCGGAGACGAGCAAGAACCAGTGCCTACAGGGCACTGGAAGACCACCTCGTCATATGACATATACATGGTGGACACCCCAAAAGATGGGGACGGCGAAGAAGAAGCGGAGGCAGATTCCTTAAAGAAACAGCCCAAGCGCCGACGTCAGTGGCGCCGCTCTAAATCCCGCCACAGTAAGAATGGAGATTCCGGCACAGGAGAGAAGAACACCCCAGACAGTGCCGAAGACAATTCCCTCCAGCAAGATTCAGCACAGGAGGATGCAGAAGCAAGCCCTCGCGATAGAGCGGCAGACGAAGAGGTCGAGGATGATAATTACATGCCTCCCTTCAGAGACGAGGCAAGCCTCGACGATGATGAATTCGTCGTGCCCGAGGATCCCGTCGAACAAGAGCATTTCAAACGCAGGCTAATGGCCACGGCAAATAGCCTAAAGAAAAAGCAGCAGCAACTTCAAGCTGATCAAGACCTGCTGGCCGATCGATGGACCGAGGTCCTCGCGGCCGAAGAGTACGAACTCGAATGCCCCTCCCGATTAGAGGAGGAAGCATACATACCCTCATCACCAGCGCACAATACGGCCGACCGACCACCACGTGGTCGCGACAGAGAGGCATCCAGGCCTTCCATCAAGACCGTACCCCGGCATCACTCGAAAAGTACGAAGCCACGAGGGAACGCGCCGGACTTGCGGGACATACTGGAGGATAAGGCAAGACAATCCAGATCTATCTATGGATCATGTGGGAGCCCCACGACCCAAGACGAATACCGTCGAGCCGGATACAACAACTCCGGCTAGGCCGAACACAGCAGACAACGCTCCCTTGAGCTACGTCGTGATATTGCTCAATACAGAGGCACCGCACACCCGCTATGCTTCACTGACGAAGTAATGGATCATCAAATCCCTGAAGGGTTTAAACCCGTAAACATTGAATCCTACGATGGCACACAGACCCCGCGGTTTGGATCGAAGATTATCTCCTTCACATCCATATGGCCCGCGGCGACGATCTCCACACCATCAAATACCTCCCGCTCAAGCTTAAAGGACCAGCTCGGCATTGTCTTAACAGCCTGCCCGCAGAGTCAATTGGGTGTTGGGAGGACCTGGAAGCCGCATTCCTCGACAACTTCCAGGGCACATCTGTGCGGCCACCAGACGCCGATGACCTAAGCCACATAATCCAACAGCCAGACGAATCGGCCAGACAATTCTGGACACGGTTCTTAACAAAGAAAAATCAAATCGTCGACTGTCCGGATGCAGAGGCCCTCGCAGCCTTCAAACATAACATCCGCGACGAATGGCTAGCCCGGCACCTAGGACAGGAAAAGCCGAAATCCATGGCAGCCCTCACATCATTAATGAGCCGCTTCTGTGCGGGAGAGGATAGCTGGCTAGCTCGCAGCAACAACCTCAGTAAAAATGCTGGTAGTCCGGACACTAAGGACCACAATGGCAGGTCGCGTCGAAGCAAAAATAAACACCGCGTTAACGGCGACAACAAGGAGGATACGGCAGTTAACGCCGGATTCCGAGGCTCTAAACCCGGTCAGCGGAAGAAGCCATTCAAAAGAACCACTACGGGTCCATCCAATTTGAACCGAATACTCGACCGCTCATGCCAGATACATGGCACCCCCGAAAAGCCAGCTAATCACACCAACAGAGATTGTTGGGTATTCAAGCAGGCAGGCAAGTTAATCGCCGAAAACAATGACAAGGGGCTGCACAGCGACGATGAGGAAGAGACCCGACCGCTGAACAGTAGAGGACAGAAGGGCTTCCCCCCACAAGTGCGGACGGTAAACATGATATACGCAACCCATATACCCAAGAGGGAGCAGAAGCGTGCACTAGGGACGTATATGCGATGGAGCCAGTCGCCCCAAAGTTCAATCCAGGGTCATCTTGCCTGATAACTTTCGATCGAAGAGACCATCCGACCAGTATCCGCCATGGCGGATTCGCCGCATTGGTTTTAGACCCAATCGTCGATGGATTTCACCTCACAAGAGTCCTGATGGACTCAGGATACAGTGCGCAAGATGGGCATAGACCCCTCAAGGATTAAACCTACAAAGACGACCTTCAAAGGCGTCATACCAGGTGTTGAGGCCAATTGTACAGGCTCAGTCACACTGGAAGTGGTCTTCGGATCCCCGGATAATTTTCGGAGCGAGGAGTTAATCTTCGACATAGTCCCGTTCCGCAACGGCTATCACGCTCTGCTCGGATGAACTGCATTTGCAAAATTCAACGCGGTGCCGCATTACGCATACCTAAAGCTCAAGATGCTAGGCCCTCGTAGAGTCATCACGGTGAACGGAAATACGGAACGCTCCCTCCGAACGGAGGAACATACAGTGGCTCTCGCGGCAGAAGTACAGAGCAGCCTTTTAAGGCAATTTTCGAGTCCGGCTGTTAAACGGTCGGACACGGCCAAACGCGCCCGAAACAACTTCAACCAAGACCACCTGGCACGATCCGAGCATGCGTAGCAATGCGGCCCCAACCCCAGCCCTTGCATAATTGCAAGACCAACCCTCCGCATACATCACTACGCTCTGGAGATACCATGGGCCTAGGGGGAGGGGCACGACCACAACAGACCCAGAGTGCGGCTCGACCACATCAGGGGCTCACAAGTGTGTCGCTCTTTTTTATTATTTTCTTTCTTTGTATACACAGGACTCCGTTCGTCAGAGGACTTTTCCGGCGGTGAACCCGCCGAACTCACGATGCAACAGCCAGGGAAGAAAGAAGGCTGCGATGAACACTCAGGTGGTCTCCATTACGAGCATTAAATTTGATTATATACACCAGTCCGCAGCCCACCCCTGGAGGGGGACATGTTTAATTAGTCCAATCCCTTGCTTACCGCACTATTTGTATCATTCCGCACTCACAGCAGAATCCCTTGAATAAATAATGCAACACTTTTTGCCTATTATTGCATTACTTTACATATATGTTCACTAATGACATCTTGCACCCGTATATTTTGGTACGGCCGAATACACCAGGGGCATATGTTCCCCGCATTATGGTGTGATAAGTCCGAACACTTTCACAAGTGTGGCACCCCGAACTTATAGCATTATATGAATCGGCTCCGAATCATGTCTTGGGTCAATAGTTGGGTTTGCCCGGCTCCCATGTTTTGGTACCTTACCTTCTGTTCTGTCGGCTAAGGTGGCACTGGGAGAACCACTGCGATTGCACCCCGGTTGAGCTGGGCGAGCGCCTCAGTGGAGAAAGCTAAAACTGACTGTCATGATAAGGCGAGAGACTGGTCGCTGTTCGAGAGGTCTTTTCGAGTCCTTAAAGACTTATGCCGCGTCAAGCGCAGAACTGGATAATGTCCGGCCAAGGCGTGGATAGCGCCCCCAACTCGGTCTTCCAAATACCAGGGGCTTCACCGAAATTTAAAATTATAGAATTATATGGCTAAGTGAGAGTGTTCAAGCATTATAAGTCCGGTTGCCTTGTTCGTTGTGTTGAGCGCCTCCCTAGATGGACCCAAGAATGGGAACAAGAGTGCTCAAGTTTATCCCTAACACCCCAGCACTCGTGGCTTGGGGGCTGAAGCCGACAACTTGCCATCTCTCAGATTTTATAAACGGCCGCACAGAAGGTAATATTTTAAATCAAACAAGCGTTGCTTAGCGCATATGAACAAAGTTTTCAGCGCACAGGATAATACATAGAGAGTCTACTCAATAATTACATCTCTGGGGCACTCATCCGCAATCTTGCGGGCACCCTTCAGGACAGTCTTATAGTACATCTCGAGTGTACGATACTCCTTGCCCGCTGGCGTCGCGTCAGTGATAAGCTTCTCCGCATCCAGCTTGCCCCAGTGCACCTTTGCATGGGTAAGGGCCCGACGAGCACCTTCCATACAGGCGGAGCGCTTGACGACCTCCAACAAGGGGCACGCATCCACCAGCCGCCGCACGAGGCCGAAGTAGCTCCCAGGCATGGCCTCTCTAGGCCACAGCCGGACTATGAGGCCCTTCATGGCCTACTCGGCTACCTTATGGAGCTCGACCAGCTGCTTCAGCTGGTCGCTAGGGGGCACCGGATGGCCGGCCTCAGCGTACTGAGACCAGAAGACCTTCTCCGTTTTGCTCCCCTCCTCGCCACGGTAGAATGCGGCCGCGTCGGATACACTGCGAGGCAGATCTGCAAACGCCCCTGGAGAGCTCCGAATTCGGGTAAGTGTCAGGTAGTTTACATTAACATGCTTGCTTTGCATGAAAAATGCCTTACTCGCCGCTATTTTCTTCACATCCTCAACCTCCTTAAGGGCCTTATGGGCCTCGGCCTTGGCGGCTTTGGCACTTTCGAGAGCCAAGGCAAGGTCGGACTCTCAAGTCTTTGAGTCGCGCTCCAAACTCTCATGCTTTTCCATGAGAGCCTAGAGCTCTTGCCGCACTTCCGCCACCCGCGCCTCCTGCTTCTCTCGCTCTGCCCGTTCCGCGGCCGCATTGAGTTCGGCCGCGGACACAGCCTCCTTCAGGGTCGCCACCTCGTTCGTGGCCCCTGCAGTACCCATGTTATCCTTGTTATTTTTATTGCAACCTAAATCCTTTTCTGTAAGGTAACTATTCAAAGTGGTGTTACTCAGCTTCTTTGTCCTCGAGCTGCTTCTTGGCACGGCCGAGCTCTTGATCGGACCGCTCGAGATCCTGCTTCAATGCACCGACCTCCGCAGTCAGTGCGGCAGAGGTCAGTAGCGCAGCCTGCAAACCCATATTGACATAATTTTTAGCAACCCTGCGTATATCTTTTTAGATCCTCAGTCCGGCTTTTCTTTCCGAACACCGAACTGAGCATCAGGGGCTACTGTCTATGCGGTATTACATTACATAACTTTAATTTCTTACCTCAAAGCCTATTAGAAGGCTGCTGCAGGCTTCGGTCAGCCCGCTCTTGGCGAGCTGAACCTTCTGAATGACCGCACTCATGATAGTGCGGTGTTCTTCCTCGATGGAAGCTCCTTTGAGCGCCTCCAACAATTTGTCCGGCGCCTCCGGTTGGACGGGGGCTGCCGGCGTCACGGTCTTGCCCTTCTTGCGAAGGGGCCGCCTGCCGGACTCTGGAACCACTACAGGTTCCGGCGTAGAGCCGGTGCAAAGTCCGGGAGGCTGCCTTGCAGCGCCTCCGGAGCCTCCTCCTGATGGGTCCCTTCCCGGGATCCCACCTCGGCGTCCTAAGCGGCGCGAGGGGTTGAGGCAGTCGGAATGGAATCCACATGCGATGCAACCAACGAGCCGCTCGACGAAGCAGGGAGATCATCGTCGGCCGGACTGCAGGCAGTATGCGGCATTAGAAGGACACTATGTGACACAAAAGAAATTGCAGATCATTCAGGAATCCGAATACTTACGATCTCGCCTGAGGCCTGGTTCTTGAGGGCCACTCTTCATCGCCAACGTTGGTGTTGGCGGAGCTGTCCGGGGGAATAGTTCTTCCCCTCTTGGACCCTTCGGCCTCCCCTGTTGGGGAGGCCCCTCTTTCTCTCTCCCTCCTCTGGGAGAGAGTCTTCTTCCTCCTCCTCATCTTCGGGGGAGGAATCCGCCTCGGAGTCGTCGGACACTTGAAAACGGGAACTCTTTCAAGTACCCGTGGCCACCTTCTTGGCCTTCTTCTCCGGCACCACGTGCGGTGCCGGAACCAGCAGCCCTGCTAGGCGGGCGTCCACTGGGTCTTCTGGCATGGGAGCCGGGCAGATGAGCTGCTCGGCCTTCTTCATCCATTCCTGTCGAAGGAAAAGGGAGATTGAAACCCGCTTAGGGTCAAACTATTAACAACAAGTGTCCCGTAAAGGGGTAGAATCACTTACCTCGTCAGCTGGACGCTGCGAGTGAAATCCGCGATCTTCCGTCGTGGATGCGGGGGCTTCGGCGCCCTTGAACAACACCCTCCAGGCGCCTTCGTACGTCGTGTCAAAGAGCCCTCTTAACGCCTGGTGCTGTGCCGGATCAAACTCCCACAGGTTGAATGTCCGTTCTTGGCATGGGAGAATCCGGCAGACGAGCATGACTTGGACCACATTAACAAGCCTGAGCTTCTTGTTCACCAGCTTGTGGATACAGGCTTGTTGTCCCGTCAGCTCCTGCGAATTGCTCCATAGCAAGCCCTTCTCTTTCCAGGAGGTGAGCTGCACAGGGATACCAGATCTGAACTCGGGGGTCGCCGCCCATTTAGGGTTGCGCGGCTCGGTGATGTAGAACCACCCGACTGCCACCCCTTGACGGATTCCACGAAGGCCCCTTCGAACCAGAGGACGTTGGGCATCTTGCCCAACATGGCGCCTCCGCACTCCGCCTGCATGCCCTTCACTACCTTCGGCTTGACGTTGAAGGTCTTGAGCCACAAGCCGAAGTGGGGCTGGATGCAGAGGAAGGCCTCACACACGGCAATAAATGCAGAGATGTTGAGGATGAAGTTCGGCGCCAGATCATGGAAATCCAGGCCGTAGTAGAACATGAGCCCCCGGACAAAGGGGTGAAGTGGAAAGCCCAGTCCGCGGAGGAAGTGGGGGAGAAATACGACCCTCTCATGGGGCCTGGGGGTGGGGATGAGCTGCCCCTTGTCGGGCAGCCGGTGCGCGATGTCGCCGGAAAGGTATCCGGCGCTGCGCAGTTTGGCGATGTGCTCCTCCTTAACGTGGAGGCCAACCATTTACCTCCCGCTCCGGACATGGTCGGAGAAGGTTGAGATGAGATGCGCAAACTCGGGCGCTGGAGCTCGAGTGCGCGGAGATGGATAAGCAAAGGAGGAAGAAGGCGTAGGTAAAAAGGCGGATCCTTATCCCCTTATATATAGGCGGACGAAGACTATACGTCCCCACCGGCCTGGTAAATCTCGGATATCTCCCAAGCGCCACCATCAATGGCGCGGTTGGGTTACCCACGTCCGTATTGATGAGAATCCCGGAATAAGGGGAACACGATCTCTGCTTCGACAAGATGTGCCAAGGAAACCGCTTCGCTAAACGCGCTGAGGTGGTATAATAAAAAATGATTCAAGTAAAAGCTTGGTAGTGGTGTGACGTCATGCCACAGAATACGTCTGCAGATTGAACTTGTGCATATTATTCACTCTAAGGTGGAATGTGGAAATTATTTTGCAGAGCCGGACACTATCCTGGTGTTCACAATCTTCTATGGATTATTCATAGGAGGAACCCGCCTTGCAATGCCGAACATTATGCGCGCCGGACTCATCGTCATTGAAGCCAGGTTCAGGGGCTACTGAGGGAGTCCTGGACTAGGGGATGTCCGAACAGCCGGACTATCATCGTCCGCCGGACTCCAAGACTACGAAGATACAAGATTGAAGACTCCGTCCCGTGTTCGGATGCGACTTTCCTTGGCGTGGAAGGCAAGCTTGGCGATACGGATATGTAGATCTCCTACCATTGTAACCGACTCTGTGTAACCCTAGCCCTCTCCGGTGTCTATATAAACCGGAGGGTTTTAGTCCATAGGACACAACATCCATTACAACAATCATACCATAGGCTAGCTTCTAGGGTTTAGCCTCCTTGATCTCGTGGTAGATCCACTCTTGTAATACACATCATCAATATTAATCAAGGAGGACGTAGGGTTTTACCTCCATCGAGAGGGCCCGAACCTGGGTAAAACATCATGTCCCTTGTCTCCTGTTACCATCCGCCTAGACGCACAGTTCGGGACCCCCTACCCGAGATCCGCCAGTTTTGACACCGACACCGGGCATCCCACGCAGATTGGCCGAACATAGCCTCAATGTTCTAAAAGGATACAAACCGGTCAAACAGATTCTAGGACGGTTTTCAGAGCAAAAAAGGCAAGCTATGGGGGAAGAGCTAGCCAAGCTACTCGAGGCCGGATTCATTAGAGATATCAAGCATCCAGATTGGCTGGCAAACCTAGTAATGGTACCAAAGAAGGACAAATCCTGGCACCTGTGTGTCGACTTTAAAGACCTCAACAAGGCTTGCCCCAAGGATCCCTTTGCCCTCCCTCGCATCGACCAAATCATCGATGCCACAACTGGACATGACTCACTGTGTTTTCTCAAATCATACTCTGGATACCATCAAATAAAGATGGCAGAGTCTGACCAAGCTGCAACAGCATTCATAATGCCATACAGCCCTTTTTGCTTCAACACTATGCCTTTCGGGCTTAAGAACGCCGGCACAACCTATCAACGCATGATTCAAACATGCCTAGAAAAATAAATCGGCAAAATAGTGGAAGCATACATGGACGTCGTGGTCTTAAAAACAAGACACGTCGAAACCCTAATAGATGACTTGAGGATTACATTCGATAACCTCCGGACATACGACATCAGGTTGAATCCAGAAAAATGCGTTTTCGGCGTCACCTCAGGGAAACTGCTGGGCTGCATTGTTTCCAATAGAGGAATTGAAGTGAATCCGACAAAAATCCAAGCTCTGTCGCAGTTGGCTATACCAACAGACCTCAAGCACATCCAGAAACTAGCTGGATGCGTGGCCGCTTTGAGCCGCTTTATATCCAGGTTAGGAGAAAAGGCATTGCCTCTCTACCGCCTCCTTCGGCGCACCGAACACTTCGTATGGACGGATGCAGCCGCGGCCAGACTCAATGAAATAAAGACCATACTGGCCAGTAATCCAGTCCTAACAGTGCCAAATATCGGCGAACCTATGCTATTTTACATAGCTGCAACACAGCAAGTGGTAAGCGCAGTGCTCGTCGTCGAACGAGAGGTGGACGGATACAAATTCCCGCTTCAAAAGCCGGTTTATTACGTATCCACGGTCCTCACCCCAAGCAAATCCCAATACCCACACTATCAAAAAATAGCATACGCCGTCTTCATGGCATCCCAGAAGCTGCGACACAACTTTCAAGAGTGTTCGATTACGGTGGCTTCCGAAGTACCACTCAATGACATAGTAAATAACCGCGACACTACGGGCCGGATCGCTAAATGGGCTATCGAGCTCCTTCCGTTCGACATAATATACAAACCACGACGAGCCATTAAGTCACAAGTACTGGCTGACTTTGTCGCCGAATGGACAGAAGCCGAACTCCCTAAAGAGTACGGCGCGTACACCAACTGGATCATGCACTTCGACGGCTCCAGAATGCTGGCCTGATTGGGAGCAGGTGTAGTCTTGACATCTCCCACCGGAGACACGGTCCAGTACTGTCACACCCAATATGCGATACTATCCTAAAGAGACTCGAAGGTCCCACCAAGGATAGAACCGCATATTGAAACGCTTTTGCAAGGTGGATATCATTACATCAACATTACATAATAGATGGGGACACATACAAGAGGCATACAATGCCACACGAATACAACATCATCTTACATAAGACCAACATCCGACTACGGATGAAACACAAACAGAAACTCAAACGACATCCACCCTGCTAGCCCAGGCTGCCGACCTGGAACCTATCCCCTGATCGAAGAAGAAGCAGAAGAAGAACTCCAAACAAGCAAACATTGCTCTCGCGTCATGATCATCGCATAACCTGTACCTACAACTGTTGTTATAGTAATCTGTGAGCCACAAGGACTCAGCAATCCCATTACCATGGGTATCAAGACTAGCAAAGCTTAATGGGAAAGAAAGGGGTAAAGTGGTGAGGTTGCAGCAGCGACTAAGCATATATGGTGGCTAACCAACGCAAATAAGAGCGAGAAGAGAGCAAGTGGAATGGTCGTGAAGCTAGCAATGATCAAGAAGTGATCCTAAACTCCTACTTACGTCAAACATAACCCAAAACCGTGTTCACTTCCTAGACTCCGCCGAGAAGAGACCATCACGGCTACACACGCGGTTGATGCGTTTTAATTCGGATCTGGTGTCAAGTTATCTACAACCGGACATTAACAAATTCCCATCTGCCACATAACCGCGGGCACGGCTCTCGAAAGTTTATACCTTGCAGGGGTGTCCCAACTTAGCCCATGATAAGCTCTCGCGATCAACGAAGGATATACCTTCTCCCAGGAAGACACGATCAGTCTCGGAATCCTGGTTTACAAGACATTTCAACAATGGTAAAACAAGACCAGCAAGATCACCCGATGTGCCGACAAATCCCGATAGGAGCTGCACATATCTCGTTCTCAGGGCACACCGGATGAGCCAGACGTCGGGTTGGCATAGACCCTGGTTGCCCAGGGGGCGCCGGACATCGCTCAGGTTGGACCAACACTCGAAGGAGCACTGGCCCAGAAGGGTAAAATAGAGATGACCCTCAGGCTCCGGAAACCCAAGGGAAAAAAGGGCTAGGTGAGGCAAATGGTAAAACCAAGGTTGGGTCTTGCTGGAGGAGTTTTATTCAAAGCGAACTGTCGAGGGGGTCCCATAAATCACCCGACCGCGTAAGGAACGCAAAATCCGAGAACATAACACCGGTATGACGGAAACTAGGGCAGCAAGAGTGGAACAAAACACCAGGCATAAGGCCGAGTCTTCCACCCTTTACCAAGTATATAGATGCATTAATAACATAAGAGATATTGTGATATCCCAACATAACCCTGTCCATCATGGAGCAATCTTCTACTTCACCTGCAACTAGCAACGCTATAAGAAGGGCTGAGCAAAGCGGTAACATAGCCAAATAACGGTTTTCTAGGAAGGGTGAAAAGGTTAGAGGCTGACATGGCAATTTGGGAGGCTTGAACAACAAGAGATAGGTAGCGCGGCAAAGCGATAGAACGAAGCAACTAGCATAGCAATGATAGTAGTGAGATCCAGGGTAGCGGTCATCTTGCCTGAAATCCCGCTAGGAAGAAGAACGAGTCCATGAAGAAGACGAACGGGTGAAGCCGAACCAAGCGTAGACGAACGAATCCTCACGACCGCAACGAAACGGGAACTATCGAGAAGAAGCACACAACATGGTAAACACACCACACATAAACATGGCATGTTGCACAATCAAGTATGATGCATGTCCGGTTTAATGAGGCATGGCATGGCAAAGTGCACAAACAATACTACAAATTAAGTGGAGCTCAATATGCAAGGAGTTGCATATTGAAGAAACGCCACATCAATTATTTAGTTCTCTCTCGTTTATGAACGCAACAATATTACATGTTGTTATAAACATGGCAAGAGGTGAAACATAATTAAACTAACTATTTAGGCAAGTTTAAAAGAGGCTGGAACAACAAACAACAATTCCGAAAAATCCCCATATGACATTTAGCAATTAACGCAAACAACATTTTCAACATTTTAAATGTTGTTATCATGATGCGGATGACATATGCAAGTTTTATGCAATTTTATGAAAATGTTGACATGAGCATGTTATGAAGCATTTGTCACCATGGCGGAACAAAAGGGGTGCCACGGCAACTACAACGGAAATGGTTCCACGGCAACATTCCGATGATCCGACAACTCATTGAGATACCGGTGCAAAAGAGCAAGTGTGCGGATGTGCAAAACATGCAAAGGATGGTGGGGTGATCCCGGTTACCGGGTTCCCACGGGTCGATGGCATGGCAAACGAGGAGGAATGTGCAGGGATCAATTCGGACATGGTGCAAACATGAGCATCTCATACAACACACATGCATTCGTTCACGGGCGGTCGTCTCGGCAGTTATACCTTTGAAGCATGCATTTCGGGGGGAACAAGTTCGTCAAGGGAAGTAGTGGTACACGGGCCATAGTGGAAGTAGTCATTCTCGTGATGGTAGTGGAAGTAGTGGTACATGGCGATGGTAGAGGTACGCACAATCTTGGCGACGGTAGTCGTACATGTCCGGAGAGGAACTTGTCGTATCCATGTAGTCGAACTTGGCGTATCCAAAGAGTACTTGGAGAATCCACGTAGTAGTACACAGGGTCATAGAGGAACTTGACGTCCATGGAGTCGACGATGGTGGAACTTGACGCATCGTCGTGTGTAGTCGTACTCGGTGTCCTTGGGGCATCGGTCGTAGTTGTGGTACTTGGGGTGCATCAACTGGTGACCAACAGTGTACAGGAGGCAGAGAGGACTCTTGCGATCTTCCAGTCAACGTGAACAGGAGGCATAGCAAAAGGAAGGGGAGACGGCCCCAACCCGTGGCCCTGGCGTTTGACTGAACCGAGTCCATGAGGACGAGCGGGCGAGCTGCTGCTGCCGCTCGAGGCGAAGCAGGGGCACGGTTCAGGCAAAATGGAGGCAGCAGCGGCGAGGCTTGGGGCTGGCGACGGAGATCCAGGCGAGGACGGGGCACGGCAGCGATGCGGCAAGGAGCTCCAGCTCCTGTCTATGACGGGCAGAGGAGCTCCGGCAGGGGCCAAGGCGGCGGCAAGGGCCAAGGCGGCGGCAGGGGAGGACCCTGGTGAGGCCCAGCCAGATCCGGTGGCGGTGGCAGCGGGCTCTGGTGGTAGACGGGGAGGCACGAGGCCATGGCGGCGGAAGGAGCGGCTCGGGGTGCTCGAAGGAAGAGGCCCCGACGGAGGAGAAGGATGGCGGGGACAAGGGAATAACCGCAGAGGTGGAGTTCGGGTTTCCTCCAGGCCATGGGGATGGCCGACAGCAGAACGAGGCACGGCGAGGCGCACCAGGAGAAGGCGGAGGGCGGCGCCAGAATATGGCAGCGGCTTAGCCAGGAGGACGACGGAGGCAGCAGCAGTCGCTGGCCGGCGCGAGGGGGGTGGTGAGGCATGGGAGGAGGCCTCTAGGCGTTGGGGGCTAGGCAGAGGAGGAAGGGGCACGACGGGGTGGCCGAGGACGGGCGCCATGGGGTTGTAGGAGCTCGGGGACGGGGCACTGCTCCTCTCTCTGCGTGTGGCGGCGCAGGAGGAGGACGATGGGGAGAGAATGATCGAGGGGAGAGGGATGAGGGGATCGAGCAGCTAGGGTTAGGAGGGGTGCTGGGCTCAAGTGGTCGGCTGGGCCTTGGAGGATTAGCTGGGCCGCTGGACTCTCTTCTCCCTCTTAATTCTTTAGCAGAAAAGAATCAAAGAGAAGAAAAAGAAAGAGAGGGTTAGGGAAAGAAGTCATACATGGGGATTATTTTCCCGGACTCACAAAAATGAGCTTGATGCAAGAAAATAGAAGTTGGCGCGAAAGCAAGATTTAAATTCAAACCCATTTGAATTTAATTCAAATGGTTTGAACTAGGACAAGGTTTAGGAGAGGCCAAAAATGTTGAGATGTTTTTATGGAGCTCCGGAAAATGATGAAAGAAATTATGGGCAAGGTTGGAGACCAAGAGTTGAGATCACAATGGCATGGGATATTTTGCAAGTGGGTTATGGTTAATTCCAATAAATGAAATAATTTTATCATAGCTCCCTAATAATATTGAGAGGCTTTAAATATGTTTTAAAGAGAAATCACCATGTGAATATGCCTCGATTTAAATGGACCGAAGATCCATACGGTTTATTTAGATGAGTTTTATAAAAAAGGGTTGCATGATGACATGATGCAATGCACATGATGCAACGATGAATGCAACAAGCAAAACAAACACGTGGCGAAACTCAGAATAGCTAGAAGTGTTCTGGAGCGTCGGTCTCGGGGCGTTACAAGTACGTCCTTCAAATATTATATACAAACTCCAACAATGCAGCCGAATATGAGGCTCTGTTGCATGGTCTTCGGATGGCAGTCTCTATGGGCATCCAACGCCTGGAAGTGCGCGGGGATTCGAACCTCGCAATATCACAAATAAACGAAGACTTTGATGCCAAGGATCCGAAAATGGCGGCCTACCGTAATGCCGTCCTCAAAATGTCAGCTCGGTTCGAGGGGCCTGAATTCCACCATGTGGCTCGAGAGAACAATCAAGCGGCGGACGTCCTCGCCCGCATCGGCGCCAAACGCGACCCTGTCCCACCTAACATATTCCTGGAAAGGTTGTTCAAGCCATCCGTAGTATGGGAAGGGGAGTCCAGCAATACCAGCACGGATCCGAACACACCCCCAGATTCTGAACCATCAGACACAATCGGAGGCTCCGCCACCGAAATAACATCTTCGGCCCACGAAATCATGGCCGTAATCGCCCCATGGACTGAGCCTTTCTTGGCCTACCTAAGTAAGCAGGAGCTCCCCGAAGACCAAAATGAAGCACGCTGCATTGTCCGGCGTTCTAAAGCTTACAAAGTCCACGAAGGGGAACTCTACAAGAAAAGTGCTACCGGAGTGCTCCAAAGATGCATCTCCGAAGAGGAAGGGTGGCAGCTCCTGGCCGAAATCCATGCCGGACTGGGCGGACACCACGCCGCGGCTCGAGCACTAGTCAGCAAGGCCTTCCGTACAGGCTTCTATTGGCCGACCGCCGGAGCAGACGCGCAGGACCTTGTCCAACATTGCGTCGGTTGCCAGCTCTTCACTAATCAGAGTCATATGCCCCCTACCGCTCTCCAAACAATCCCCATAACTTGTCCCTTCGTGGTCTGGGGGCTGGATATGGTCGGACCTCTTAAAGGGGGAAGCCATAAGAAAAAAATACTTATTGGTCATGGTGGACAAGTTCACCAAATGGATAGAAGCCAAACCAGTTAAAATGGCCGAATCCGGACCAGTAATAGACTTCATATCCGGGGTCGTACACCGATATCGTGTCCCACACAGCATCATCACTGATAATGGCTCAAATTTCATAGCCGATGAAGTGAAAAATTGGTGCGGCAAAATGAGCATTAAGCTCGACTACGCTTCTGTCTACCACCCCCAAACAAATGGCCAGGTCGAATGGGCAAACGGTCTCATCATGAGCGGCATCAAACCCAGAGTAGTGCGATCTTTAACAGAATCAGATACGCACTGGGTGGAGGAGCTCGACTCCATACTCTGGGGGCTGCGGACCACAACGAATCGCACCACCGGATATACACCATTTTTATGGTGTACGATGCGGAAGCAATACTACCCTGCGACATAATACATGATTTGCCACGCGTACACATGTACGAAGATAAGGAAGCCGAGTTAGATCGGTAGGACAACTTGGATGCCCTGGACGAGGAGCGCGATGTCGCAAAAGCCCGTTCCGCATTCTATCAGCAGCAGGCTCGACGATATCAAAGCAGAGAAGTGTGGGCCAAAGCTTACAATGTTAGTGAACTCATTCTACGCCTACCGGAAAGAAGGACAAACTCAAACCCAAGTAGGAAGGTCCCTTCGTCATTGACAAAGTTCTCACCGGACGAGCGTACCGCTTACGTAATGCATCCGATAATAGACTCGAGCCGAACCCATGGAACGCGGCCAGACTCCGGAGATTCTACGCCTAACGCCGAACTCAATGTTTGTCTCCTTACCCCCTCCCTTTTACTTATGCTTCACCCCACTTTTCCCTTCTCGACCTTTTTTTTCTCTTCACACAAAGTATTTAATACAGTGCGGACCTCCGGATTATTCTGGCCGCACTCTGTGTGTAAGCAATACCTGGGGGCTTCCTATGCAGAAGCTAAAAATAATTACGCAAATGGCTTTTTGCCCATCACATAGGAGTTTTCTTGTCATATGTGTCTTTTCTTCACCATTATATGCATCGATATGACTTAATATGTGGCCAAGCTGGGTTGCCTGGCTCTTGTGTTTATGCCCTACGTTCCCGTTAATTCGGCTAGGGCATAAGGGGAGCACCTCTTTGATTGTTACTGTCGGTTGAGCCGGATGTGTACCTCAAACTGGGTGAAGCCGAGAGCTAGTTTCCTTAAGAGAATATTCGACCGGTGAACAAAAGATGTTTTAGTTTATTACAACATAAAACCCCAGAAGTCTTGTATCCTGCGCCATCGTTCGCAGTCCAAACATGCGCATTGCCGCATGCATACCCAGGGAAAGGAACCCCTAACGGAACTATTCTCCCTGGAAGATGTTTCTTACTCTCCATGTAATATAACATAACTAGTTGGGTACTTTTCTATTCAAGTACTCATGACCCCTACGCCTGGTCTCCACGCATACCCCGGTTTTGTATAACTGAGCGGGTATTTGGACACACCCCGGACTGTAGGATCTGGGGGCTGAAGCGAAAAGGTCCGCCATGACAAATGATTTTAATCTGGCTAGGGGCTACTTATGCCCATTAAATTACAGAGTCACTTGGACTGACTATATTCCTCCTCTATTCCATCTAACAGGCTGTCTAGCTTACAATCCTGTTGAGAATACTTAGCGGCTAACGCTACGTGGTCATATACCAGACTTACGGGAATTTCTAGCCCATCGGGCCCCGCCGGTGAGGGAGTCCTGGATTAGGGGGTATCCGGACAGCCAGACCGTGTACAACGTCCGGACTATTGAAGCGTGAAGATACAAGACTCAGGACTTCGGCCCGTGTTCGGATTGGACTCTCCTTGGCGTGGAAGGCAAGCTTGGCGATCCGGATATTATGTTTCCTTCCTTGATGGCCACAAGGCCTGAGCAACGCCGTGCATCACCTGCCGAGCTCGCTCGTGCAACTGTGAAAGTTCTTGCAGTAAATCACTTGCAGATTAGGGCATCTCCTCTTCAGGGCGACCTGTCACCATTCCTTCAAGCAACACTCTTTCAAAATACTTCCTTGCCGAACTATTATATTGTTCGTTAGGGCACTCACCATAAATGCCACGTCGAAGCCTTTTGTTCTCCTTCATGGAGTCCGCCAGTTGAGTGCCGTCTTTTAATTCCACGTCCAGCCGAATATTGGCATCTTGAAGATTGTTCTTCGCTTGCATCACTTGCATAAGGATGCGCTCGCCAGCCTTTAGCGGCCGTTTGTGATGCGAGCCGTCATCCGTTACGCCCTCCGGATTCACCCCGGGATTGTCTGCAGAATTTTCTGTTAGACTAGTCACACCAGCCATTTACTAGCTGGTACATCTGTGTACAATTGAGACAAATGTTACCAGAGGAGGCCTTCTGGGATTCCTCTAACTTGGCAACCGCGCCCATCAGCTGGGCCTTACATTCCTCCAGCTCCCGAGCCAATTGTTCATTCTTATCCACAAGAACATGTGCATAAATTGATTCTTCAAACAGTTGTTCCAACTATTTCAAGTCTCAGGGGCTACTGCTATACATACTTCTCAAAATTTCTTACCAGTATATCTTTGGTGTACTGGTTCGTCGCTTGAGCAAGCCCGCCTTGAGCAGCTCGGACGTATGCGTCTGCCGAATTGAAGGCATTAGAAGCCTCTTCGGAAAAGATGTTGTTCCGAAGCACGGCCCTCCGGCGCCGGTGATTCATGGCGCTCTCCACTTCGGAGTTTGTAGCCGAACACATATCCGCATCCTCTGTTGGAGAACTATGTCGTACTGGCCCCGTGTCCGCCTCTGCCCTCAGGGCTGGTTTTGGAACCCGGCTGGCGGAGGCGTGATTGGCGGGATCCCCAGATATAGTCCGACTGCTTCTCTTCCAGCCAGACACAAAGGGCGCTGTTATATTCCAAATACTATAATCGCAGGACAGGTTACAACCTTACCTCTGCAGCTGTGTGTCGACCCTCACTGCCTTCCTCTTGAGCCTGCCCGATCCGGACGTCCGTGGTTGGTGAGTCCCTAGGGGCTCGGCCCCGCGCTCCGACCGTCGTCTCTGCAAATAGCACGACGCCTTAAGGGTAAGGCATAATGCCTGAGGGAAGTCCTCTTCGCAGGATAAGGTTTTTTTAGTTCAGCTTACACGCGACACAGGGAGTAGTCCGGGATAGTCGGTTGTGATGGCCACTGAGGCACCGTTCCAGCTTGCTTGATAAAATACCCCATTGACAAGCTCCACGGTAATATCCGGATCTTCTTTGAGTCCTGGATCTAGGGCCCTTCCAGGGTCCTCTGGCTGCGGGGAGGGGCTGAAGATTCCTTCCACGGCCCTCCTCAGTTCCTGCTCGGAAACATCGATGCAGGCAATCTTAGCAGAATAACGCTAATGTAAGTAAAACAGGGAAAGGAATGACGACTTACCCACTCTGGGGGGGTGTACATGGAGAATCCGTCCCGCAGTTTAATGCGAAGGAATTCCTCCTCTTCCCCTTTGTATAAATCGGACAATATCCTTGCTAGAGCAGTGGCAGAGTCCGGACCCTTATGGCCGCAGCAGGTGGCATCGTCTTCCCTGTCTAAGTGCCACATAGGTTTCCCCTGATGTCGAAGCGGTTGCACTCCCCGCATTATGCATATTGCCATCACCTTGACTGTCATCAGTCCGGATTTGGCCAGCAACTTTATCCTGCTCATCAGGAAGTGTATTTCCCCCGTATCCTCTTCTTGTAGGCCCCGGGGACGCCAGCTTAGGCGTGCCCTTGGCGGGGTGTTGCTGAACTTGGGGAGACCTATACGGACTAGATCCGGAAGGGGAACGTCATCAACGTAAAACCACTCTGAAAGCTAGTTTTCTGGTGCCTTCTTAGGAGTGCCGGACAGGTATCCGGTTTCGGCAATGCGCCATACTTCGGCCCCGCCCACTTGACATAGGGATTCTCCCTGGGTGCGGGGAACAAGGCAGAACAACTTCCTCCATAAACCGAAGTGAGGTTCACAGCCTAAAAACAGCTCGCAAAGGCAGGGGTAAGGTTGTGCAACTGGAGGCCGTAGAACTCCAGGAGCCCATGAAGAAACAGGTGGATGGGAAACCCGACACCCCTTAGCAGGTGCGGGATGAGGCATACACGCTCCTCTGGGGATGAGTTTGGAGATCCCTCCGCTTGTTCCCCTCCATCATAAGTGGCTATTCCGGCTCGGACAGGGACCATGAACGCCGGTGGGAGAAACCCTTGGGTTTGTAACTTTATCAAACGGCTATGAGGAACTGAACACTCTCCCCAATCCCTCGACTTGGAACGAGGAGGGAAAGCAGAAGAGCTGCGACAGCCAGCCATGTTGGAATGGTTTTTCGTGGAGCGCTCTACTGGATGCTAGCTTAGGGAAGGAGAGTGAGATTTGGATCTGAGAAGCCCCGTCCCTTCAAATAGGCGGTCAGCCTGAAGAATCAAGGGTGTCAAATGCAAAAATGCCTCGCCTCTTTGCATTCGCTCGACACGTGGAGGTGGACATTATTGAGGCACTGAAGCCGAGGAGAACAACATTGATTAGAGGCCGGTCACTATTCGTCATAACATGTACTTTGGAGTATTCGCCTTGCAATCCCGAAGACAATACTGCACGCCGGACTCATCGTCATTGAAGCCTGGTTCAGGGGCTACTGAGGGAGTCCTGGATTAGGGGGTATCCGGACAGCCGGACTGTGTACAACGTCAGGACTATTGAAGCGTGAAGATACAAGACTCAAGACTTCGGCCTGTGTCCGGATGGGACTCTTCTTTGCGTGGAAGGCAAGCTTGGCGATCAGGATATTGTGTTTCCTTCCTTGTAACCGACTCCATATAACTCTAGCCCTCTCTGGTGCTTATATAAACCGGAGAGGTTGGTCCTTAGAAGGCCGATCACAATTACAATCATACCATCATAGGCTAGCTCTTAAGGTTTAGCCTCTACGATCTCGTGGTAGATCTACTCATGTACTACCCATATCTTCAATATTAATCAAGCAGGAAGTAGGTTTTACCTCCATCGAGAGGGCCTGAACTTGGGTAAACATCTGTGTCCCTTGCTTCCTATTACCATCAGCCTTGACACACAGATCGGGACCCCCTACCCGAGATCCGCCGGTTTTGACACCGACAATAGGCATGCCCTAGGTGAACTAGATAATAGACAGAGATACAATTCATTGCTGCCTCGATATGTGCCGCACAATTAATTTTAAAACTCAAGTTTGAAAATTAATTTGGACCTCCCTTGGATTCTAAGAGGTGAACATGACGATAAAGTAGCAGGTAATATTAAGCAATGCATTACATAAGAAGAAATAAAAGAGTGCAACCTCTGTTGTGGACCCGTGTACTCCTTAGGTTCATCTGCTGAGTCAATGATGGTGATGCAGTTGTTGTGGATGCCCGCGGCAGGGAAGGAAATCTGAGGCGGCGGAAGATGGTCCGGAGTAGTGATGTATGGTATGGTGGATGCTTCTGTCGATGGAGCGGCTCGTGTGTGGTGGATGATGTTGCAGCAGGAGGAGGAGAAACCAGACAAAGTTTTCTTTGACACATATCTGTAACTGAAGTAATTATGTAAGGCTCCTTTGGCTTGCAGGATTCTAAAAACATAGGGATAGGAAAAACGTCAGAATAGGATAGGAATGCACATGGGAAACAAAGGATTTGTAAACACAGGATTTCTGTCAACTTGGGTGTTTGGTTTACAGGAATTGGAAGAGCAGAGGAATGCAAGGAACCATGGCCAAATTAAAGTGAAACCATATGAAAGTGTGTACAGTTAGAATTTTATTCTGCCACTAATGCACTTAGTCTTGTTTTCATGCATAGGATTTTGAAAAGTAGGTGCGGGTGGATGTTTTCTCCATTCCTTTCAACGAAATGCATGAAAAATTGAATATTAGAGTGCCATAGGAAAATTTCCTATTGCTATGTTTTTCCTTCACTTTTTCCTTTGAACCAAAATAGCCCTAATGGATCGACATGAATGTACAGTAATAAGTGATGCGACAAGTGTACAACCTATTTGGCGTAGCCATGTCAACCTCAGCATCATTGTGTTGGTCGCTGAAGAAGTTGCGGCAGAGGTGGCTATCGGAGGTTTGGAGGAAGATCTGAGGCGTCTGTAGACGGCGTCCAGGGCACTGCTCTGTTGTGATGGATGGTTCCGTCGGTGGAGCAGCTCCGGCAAGCCGTAAGACATTGAGGCTGAAGAAGTACAAGACAAACATCCTTAATCTAAAGTGGCATTAAAATAGCATCTCCAATAGATGATGTAAAATACGTTGCCAAAAAGTGATAGATGTAAAATATACATCACAAAAGACACCTTACTACAACAGATGAGGTAAAAACTGTTGACTGTGAACTTAACCATTGAAACTGAAATCTATCGTGGAAACTGAATATTACTGTCGAAACTGAATTCACTGGTAGCAGAGAGGCACTTCACATGTAGTTTAGGACGCTCGAGAACTAGTAGCAGAGAAACAGTGATCTAATTCAGTAGGTGATCGACGGGGAACAAGGTAGCAGATAGAAGCTAGAGCAGCAGCGCCTGGAGGAGCAGCGTGAACTAGAGCCAGAGCAGCAACTCGTGTAGCTGCAACAGCCCGTGTACCAGCATCAGCAGCGTGAGCGAGAGCAAGAGCAGAGCAGCAGAATGAGCAAGGAGAAGAGCAGAGCAGTGGCGCAAGCGAGTGAGAGACGGAGCTGCAGCAGCAGTAGCGCAAGAAAGCAAGAGACGGAGCTACAGCAGTGTGAGCGAGAGCCGGAGTAGCAGCAGCTGATCCGGCTGGTATGGACACCACCGCAGAGGGAGCCTTGCACTAGGGAGAGCCGTTGTGGAGATGTCGCCGGCGGTGCCGACTTCAAGGTAGCCGCGCCATGGCAGTGCGGGATGGAGCACCGTCGGTGTCGGGAGGTTGAGTTAAGGAGAAGGTGCGATGCGATGAGTGTACAGCCTCTTTGGTGGCGCCGAGTAGGCCTCGAATTCGTCCGAGGAGTTGGTGAGGATGCTATGGTTCCGGTGGAGCGGGTTAAGGCGGTGCTGTGGGGATGGATCAACCGCGATAGATGAGGCAATCGTCGAAGCAACTCCTTGGAGGTGGAGGACGCGGCAGCTGAACCAGTGGAACGACGAGATCGACGACAGATCCTCATCCGGGGAGGTGGATGAGGGACGTCGAGCTGTTGCGGTGGACCAGAATGTCGGGGATGAGGCTCTGGCTGGGCAGCGGTGGGGTGGTGGACGTCAGAGGGTGGGGTTTCGCGGCTGGGGCGGAGAGGTTATGGTGGACTACGTTGTTGAATCGCGAAAAGGAGGTGATGGGAGGGGGGAACCATGACTTAGGGACGCGCTTGTCCAAAATGTAGGATGTATTATGAAAGTACCCCCACTGATTTAAACTACGATCGTTTCGGCTCAGGGATAGAAGGGGGATTTCACGTGTCGGGATTTGGCAGCTGGAGGGAGTTTTCGCGCGCATTGTAATTTCAGGATTGCAAGGCGCGGGTTCGGGTTGTGAAGGCGCGAGTTTTCAGAGGACAAATAGAGAAAGCGATATCTCAACTTTCAGGATAACAAGGCATGGGTTGAAATTTCGGGACAAGCATAACATGTAATAATGTACGTACCAAATCAATGCGCACTTCCCATGACAAAAAAAATTATTCGCACCACACAAAGGGAGAATCTTGTCCCATTTTACTATACGAATGGTATTCAAAACATTGAATCCATGTTATGTCCAACTAAATTTTTTTCTTTACCTCTATCATGCATGTAACCTACTCATACAAACATTTTACTGCATTCCCAATGTATATACTATCACTGCAATTCGAACTATACTTGAATTCGTTTCTCTATTTGAATAAGAATCTACAATCATGATTGTTGCCAAGTTAAACCATCATTTGTCTATTATCTTAAAAACACACCACATGATTACTATAGAGTTAGATATGAACTATGTGTACTATATATATGAACTCGAATTCGAAATTTTGAATACACTTGATGTTGATTCAAATAATAGTACATTTGATGTACTAACTAGATCTTCATAATCTAAACCATGTTTCATATGTACACTGTGTTTATCACATAAAGTATAGTGCCCCGCCCCCTACATTATGAAAAGTATTTAGCCTTGAGCTGCAAAAGCCACACATTATTACAAATTCAAATAAATCTCTACTCTTACAAAAAACAGAATGGGTGATGATGGTGTCCTACCATCCTGCAATATAGGTTGTCCGATCTATATTAGACGGATAGGAAGGAAACTATGGCAATTTTGCAAAAAGATACCCATAGCCTTCTCCACATTTGCAAATAAGGCCTTGCCTCATTCATCCTTATTTCCCACAACCTCATTGTTGAGAAATTAAAAAAGGAAGTCTCTCGAACAATCTGGCATGGTGGCCGCTGTCGATGCCGTCGATCCCCATGCCTCCACCCAGAGTGACCACCAATCACCACCACGCCCCACTCCTATCATTTTTTTGATGAAATTCTCGAGATACCATTTTTCCGATGAAATTCTCGAGACATCATTAGTTTTTACACATGGGATTACTCCTGCATGGGTCAATCACAACAGGTGTTTTGTAAAAAATGCATCTTGATATTCCATGCAATGCACGGGCATCTTGCTATGTTCTATATATTATATGTAGTATAACATGTTCATAACCACACCATGTGTATCACCATTATATATATTCATGCATGCGTCGGTTTAAAACACTACGAACTCTTGTTCAAATATCTGAATCCACTTTTATCTCTACTTTCTCATAAATCTTATAAAAAACCAAGATGGTGATGATGGTGTGCCTGCCATCCTGCAATATAGACTGTCCGATCTATATCTGACGGATAGAAAGCAAACTATGGAAATTTTCCAAAAAGATACCCGCACCCCTCTCCACATTTGCACATAAGGACTTCCCTCGGTAATTTTCGTCTCCCACGAGATAAACAGCTAGTATAAATGCTTCTTGATGTTCTGTGCAACGGATGGGCCACTTGCAAGTCTTATAAAAATGAGTTGGTGATGATGGTGTGCCTACCATATGGTAATATAAACCGTCCAATCTATATCTGACGGATAGAAGGAAAACTATGGCAATTTTCAAAAAGGATACCCGCACCTCTCTCGTTCATCCTTATCTCCCACAACTTCATTGTTCAGTAATTAAAAAGGAAGCCTCTAGAACAACTGGCATGGTGGTCGCTGTCGGCGTTGTCCATCCCCATGCCTCCGCTAAGGCCGACCACCAATTAAAAATGCATCTTGATGTTCCGTGCAACGCACAGGCATCTTGATAGTAAAGAATTATGATATCTGTTTTTATTTTATACCCACATAATCCTTTTCTCTTTGTAGATACCACTAACTTTCTCTTGTGCATGCACACGCCCGCCTCCCTCTCACCCTCCCTTAGCATTCTTTAGGTCCATCGTGCACATTCGTTATTTCTCTTTAGGTCATTCACCCACTATGTGTGTAGGCCCCCAGCTCCTTCTTTCCGGCACACACCAATGGAGATACCTCTCTAGCCATGTGTACGTACCACAAACACAGGCTTCTCCTCTTATCTTCTCTTCGTCCATGCCCCCCTCTGTCTAATACGGTTCCACGCACATGCACACTCCCGCCCCTCTTTTCATTGATCTCACACTCGCATACTCCTTCACTCTCGATATTGTAGGCCTCTCGCACCACCTCCTAGTTGCATCCCTCTCTCTCTATCTGTTCTCCCCAAACCCTTATTTGCTTATAGCACACACATGCATGTATAGAGATCGATCTCCCTACATATAGCTAGGTCGACTATAACTCTTTTTCCCAACGTACCGATTGACGTACCATACAAGTTATGTATCCCCCTCTCTCCGTCACATGACGATTGATCTTCCTATGTAGTTACTTTGCTTACCACAACCATGTCATCCCCTTTCATCATCCATGCATGCCTCCCGACCTGTGTCTCACACGCACGTGCATGGACAGGCAGGCATCCCCTCTCTTATTGACATTGCAGTCATACCCTCCGTTTGTCTAGCAGGCCTCTCCCATCATTTATGAGAAGCAACTCCACCACCAACCCTCCGACACTATCTCTGGCTCTCTCCCAGCCTTATTCCTATCCTACACATATGCATGCATGGATGCCGATCGATCTCCCCCAATACATAGCTAGGTCTCTCTCCTTCTCCACACATATATATTAGTCGTTCTACCTGTATAGTTAGGTCTCTGACCCCCCCACACACCAATAGTCGAATGTTGTAGGTAGATATCCATGCCACAAAGAGAAACTGCACCTCTCCCCTCTCACGTTCTAGTAGGCTAGTCACCATATATCTTTGGCGTGGGCACACACAAATTCGATGGCACTCTTAATCGATCGTGCACACACACGCTTCATCCATATTTTTAATTCTATAGATATCTCACGCCAATGGTCCCTCCACTCTCTTCTCGTGGACCGCCCCCACAATATATGATATATCCAGGCATCTGTTTCACACACATTGCATATGTTACATTTTTTGTTTAACATATCATCGACACATATTCCCTGTCTATCTCTCACGCCCCCCCCCCCAAAAACACTCACGAACCAACACACCATCTCTCTCTAGGTTTCTATCTCTCTCACACCCCCACGTAGGTGGTGTACGTACACGAAGAGAATAGGTGCACGTACTCATGCCTCATTCCCAGCAACACCTGTGCGGGGTACACGGGTGGAGATCATTTCTGTATGAAATGGCAACCCACGTGCTAATTTGAGAGTGTGTAGTGGTTGTTTACTTACGGAAGTCGTGTACCACGCATGCACAAAACAAATTTTGACTTGACACATTGGCGCGTTATTTTATTGCTCAATGGCACGTACAAAATATAAAACAATTGTTATCGAGAAAAAGTAATCCGCTCCACTATATACAATGGAGCTTGCCTGCTGGGGTTGATTTTTCTTCACACTCTCTCACACAATATGGCGGTGGCCTCTCTCTCTCTCTCTCACACACACACACACACACACACACACACCGATGGTCACCGATCCGGCCCAATCCAGTCCGCCAGCGGAAAGGGAAGACGTGCATCGTTGCTCCGTTCGACGGCGTCGAGGCAGCACGTGCCAATTTGTGGTACCCACCGTGCTCTCTGACCAAGCTCCGGTGCGGTAGGGCAGATCCTGCCCGCCTGCGGCCCGACGTCCTCATAGTTACATCCCGAGAACCCCCCAGATATAGCTTCCTCCCCTCCGTCCTTGCTCCACTGCCCATCCTCCAATGTCGCTACATGTGGAAAATCCTGCATGTGGATCTTCCCAAGTACTTTGCCCAAAACGTAGCTTGGCTGGCGCACTTTCCATGTTGCAATATCATCCTCACACCGTTTTACATAAACAACTGTGGTGCTACTTTCCCTTAGGACACGAATATGCTTCTTTTTTTGTCTGTGTATGTGTCACATAATGTTATTGGCCAATAACTGTTTCCTTTCTACCTCTTTTTTTGCAAACAGGGCTATCCATTTCACCTCGTCGCTATTGCGACATTTTGGTGAACTGCACAAATCACTTTTTTCTGCAAAGTGCTTGTGCAGTTTTGCTGAAATGTCACATGGGCAATGTTTCTACATTTCAGTGGGACTGCACAAAGGGAGATTGGTTTTGCTCTATCCTCCTCATCCAACTCTGAGCCTAATCTTCTCCAACTATTTGCTTAATCTTCTCCAACTAGTTAGTCTTAAGAGAGACTGCAAAGGTCTCCAGCTTCTATTTGTGTGTTTATTGTGTAGGATCGAAAGTATGTCTAGAGGGGGTGATTAGACTACTTGACCAAATAAAAATCTTGCCTTTTCCCAATTTTAGTTCTTGGCAGATTTTAGCAACTTAGCACAAGTCAAGAAATCAACCTACACATGCAATTCTAAGAGTATAGCAGCGGAATGTAAAACAATTTCATGCGAAGGTAAAGGGGAGGAGTTTGAGAAGGCAAACGCAATTGGAGACACGGTTGTTTTTGTCGTGGTTCCGATGGGTGGTGCTATCGTACATCCACCTTGATGGAGACTTCAACCCACGAAGGGTAACGGCTGCGTGAGTCCACGGAGGGCTCCACCCATGAAGAGTCCACGAAGAAACAACCTTGTCTATCCCACCATGGCCGTCGCCCACGAAGGACTTGCCTCGCTAGGGTAGATCTTCACGAAGTAGGCAATCTCCTTGCCATTACAAACTCCTTGGTTCAACTCCACAATCTTGTCGGAGGCTCCCAAGTAACACCTAACCAATCTAGGAGACACCACTCTCCAAGAAGTAACAAATGGTGTGTTGATGATGAACTCCTTGCTCTTGTGCTTCAAATGATAGTCTCCCCAACACTCAACTCTCTCTCACAGGACTTGGATTTGGTGGAAAGAAGATTTGAGTGGAAAGCAGCTTGGGGAAGGTAGAGATCAAGATTCATATGGTAGGAATGGAATATCTTGGTCTCAACACATGAGTAGGTGGTTCTCTCTCAGAAAATGTATGTTGGAAATGTAGGCATATTCTGATGGCTCTCTCCACGAATGAAGAGTGGGTGAGGGGTATATATATCCTCCACACAAAATCTAACCGTTACACACAAGTTGCCAATCTCGGTTGGACCGAACAGTCAAACTCGGTCAGACCGATTTAGCAAATAATGTGACCGTTAGGGTTTTCGGTGGGACCGACATGCAACTCGGTAGGACCGATATGGTTAGGGTTAGGGCATAACGTAATCTCGGTGAGACCGATTACACAAACTCGGTGGGACCGATTTTGGTAATAAGCTAACCAGAGAGTTGGTTAGGCAAACTCGGTGGGACCGATTCGCTCATCTCGGTTGGACCAGAACGTTACAAAAGGGAAACAGAGAGTTTGCATTGCAATCTTGGTGGAACCAATCGCTCATCTCGGTTTGACCAAAACATTAGGAAGGGAAACAGAGAGATTACAATCCCAACTCTGTGAGACCGAGATCCCTATCGATGAGACCGATTTGCCTAGGGTCTCTGGCAGTGGCTATGACATCTGAAGTCGGTGGCGCCGGATAGGAAAAATCGGTGGGGCCGAGTTTGACTTTTGGGTTAGGTCATATGTGGATGTGAGAAAGTAGTTGGGGGCTTTGGAGCATATCGCTAAGAACTTTGAGCAAGCAAGCTATTAAGCAACACCTCATCCCCTCTTGATAGTATTGGCTTTTCCTATAGACTCAATGTCATCTTGGATCACTAAAATAGAAAATGTAGAGTCTTGTTCTTTGAGCTTGAGCCAATCCTTTTGTCCTTAGCATTTTGAGGGATCCACTTTTCTCATCCATGCCATGCCAATCATTGAGCTTTCCTGAAATATTTATCTTGAAGTAGCATTAGCTCAATGAGCTATATGTTGTTAGGAATTACCAAAACCACCCAGGGATAGTTACACTTTCATATTGTTTCATCAATAGTCCTCTATTATTGTAATCACACTTAATATCTTTGGAACAGAAAGGCGCAACTCTATTTTAGTGGAACTGCATAAAATGATCAGAATGTTGCATGGTCCTGACAGCTATGTTTTTTCCAACATGCCTTGCTGATTTAGACAGAGCTGGGGGAAGTTGCTGCCAATGAAAGCATGGATCAATTTTAATTTAACACCTTCTGACAACTTTGTCTTCATTTGTGATGTAAATATTAGCTCTGATCTGCTAATCATTGATATGCATTAATAAAGGAAGTTAGTTTTTTATTTTTTCCGAAAGAGCATGGATGGGAAGACGCACGGAACAAAAGCTGAAAGCTCAGAGCATTGTACAATTTTGTATCACTGGAAAATTATTTGTAGAGTACGTCAATTATGTAAAAAAATATTGGAAGCTTGATAGCATTGCCAGAAGCCTCTTCAGCATCCGGGTCCATGTGCCATGCACCAAATTATATTGCACAACCGCATGGGATTCTCAGCCCGGTCGTTGCGCCGAACTAATAGAGAGTAATGAGAAGTCAAATCATAAGCCCCGCCTTTCCCACTGTAAGTTGCTCCGAAGAAGCAACCATCAATAGTACTCCCTCTGTCACAGTTTATAGAGCGCACTTCAAAAATCTCTGGGAAAACGTGACTAGTGATCGGCCTTAAAAATAGCAATGGTAGTTATAGCACGACGTCTATTACTAGAGGAAATAATGCGTAAACACATGCATGAAGTGCTTCCGCCCCGGGTACTGATATGTCCATTTTGCATCATGTTTTCCTATTGTTATTTATGTTGTTTTATTGTATAATAATGCTTTTTGGAGTAATTCTAATACCTTTTCTCTCATAATAGGCAAGGTATACACAGTGGGGTAGAATTTTGGCAGCTGGAAATCTGGACCTGAAAAAGCTACGTCAAGCTACCTATTCTGCACAACTCCAAATGAGCTGAAACTTCCCGAGAGTTTTTTATGGAATATTTAAGAAATATAGCAGCAAATAAGTACCAGAGGGGGGCCACCAGTTGGGCGCAATCCACCTGGCGCGCTAGGAGGCCCAGGCGTGCCCTGGTGGGTGCTGCCTTGCTCGGCCAACTGTTGCGGAACGTTGCAGAAAATAAAAAATTTCCTACGGTTTCACCAAGATCCATCTATGAGTTCATCTAGCAACGAGTGATAGGAGTGCATCTACATACTCTTGTAGATCGCGAGCGGAAGCGTTCAAGAGAACGGGGTTGAGGGAGTCGTACTCGTCGTGATCCTAATCACCGACGACCAAGTGCCGAACGGACAACACCTTCCCATTCAACACACGTACGGAGGGATGACATCTCCTCCTTCTTGATCCAGCAAGGGGGAAGGAGAGGTTGATGAAGATCCAGCAGAAAGACGGCGTGGTGGTGGATGTAGCAGAGTTCCGGCAGAGCTTCGCCGAGCTTCTGCGAGAGGGAGAGGTGTAGCAGGGGAGAGGGAGGCGCCAAGACTTCAGGGTGCGGCTGCCCTTCCTCCCCCCTCCTTTATATAAGCCCCCAAGGGGGGGCGCCGGCCCTATAGATGGGATCTCTAGGGGGCGGCGGCCAAGGGGGGTGGAGTGCCCCCCAAGGCAAGTGGAGGCGCCCTCTCCCCTAGGGTTCCCAACCCTAGGCCCAGAGGGGGGCCCAGGGGGGGGGGCGCACCAGCCCACCAGGGGCTGGTCCCCTCCCCACTTCAGCCCACGGGGCCCTCCGGGATAGGTGGCCCCACCCGATGGACCCCCGGGACCCTTCCGGTGGTCCCGGTGCAATACCGGTGACCCCCGAAACTGTCCTGATGGCCGAAACTGCACTTCCTATATATATTATTCTTTACCTCCGGACCATTGCGGAACTCCTCGTGATGTCCGAGATGTCATCCAGGACTCCGAACAACTTTCGGTTTGCTGCATACACATATCTCTACAACCCTAGCGTCACCGAACCTTAAGTGTGTAGACCCTACGGGTTCGAGAGACACGTAGACAAGACCGAGATGACTCTCTGGTCAATAACCAACAGCGGGATCTAGATACCCATGTTGGCTCCCACATGCTTCTCGATGATCTCATCGGATGAACCACGATGTCGAGGATTTAAGCAACCCCGTATACAATTCCCTTTGTCAATCGGTACGTTACTTGCCCGAGACTCGATCGTCGGTATCCCAATACCTCCTTCAGCCTCGTTACTGGCAAGTCACTTTACTCGTACCGTAATGCATGATCCCGTGACCAGACACTTGGTCACTTTGAGCTCATTATGATGATGCATTACCGAGTGGGCGCAGAGATACCTCTCCGTCATACAGAGTGACAAATCCTAGTCTCGATCCGTGTCAACCCAACAGACACTTTCGGAGATACCTGTAGTGCACCTTTAAAGTCACCTAGTTATGTTGTGACGTTTGGTACACCCAAAGCACTCCTACGGTATCCGGGAGTTACACGATCTCATGGTCTAAGGAAAAGATACTTGACATTGGAAAAGCTCTAGCAAAACGAACTACACGATCTTGTGCTATTCTAAGAATTGGGTCTTGTCCATCACATCATTCTCCTAATGATGTGATCCGGTTATCAACGACATCTAATGTCCATAGTCAGGAAACCATGACTATATGTTGATTAACGAGCTAGTCAACTAGAGGCTTACTAGGGACATATTATGGTCTATGTATTCACAAGTGTATTATGATTTCCGGATAATACAATTATAGCATGAATAAAGACCATTATCATGAACAAGGAAATATAATAATAATCCTTTTATTATTGCCTCTAGGGCATATTTCCAACAGTCTCCCACTTGCACTAGAGTCGATAATCTAGTTACATTCTGATGAATCGAACACCCATAGAGTTCTGGTGTTGATCATGTTTTGCTCGCGAAAGAGGTTTAGTCAACGGATCTGCGACATTCAGATCCGTAGGTACTTTGCAAATATCTATGTCTCCATCTTGAACATTTTCACGGATGGAGTTGAAACGATGCTTGATGTGCCTGGTCTTCTTGTGAAACCTGGGCTCCTTGGCAAGGGCAATAGCTCCAGTGTTGTCATAGAAGAGTTTGATCAGCCCCTACGCATTGGGTATGACTCATAGGTCGGTGATGAACTCCTTCACCCAAATTGCATGTGCTGCCTCCGAGGCTGCCACGTACTCCGCTTCACATGTAGATCCGGCCACGACGCTCTGCTTGCAGCTGCACCAGCTTACTGCTCCACCATTCAACATACACACATATCCGGTTTGTGACTTAGAGTCATCCGGATCTGTGTCGAAGCTAGCGTCGACGTAACCCTTTACGACGAGCTCTTCGTCACCTCCATAAACAAGAAACATGTCCTTTGTCCTTTTCAGGTACTTCAGGATATTCTTGACCGCTGTCCAGTGTTCCTTGCCGGGATTACTTTGGTACCTACCTACCAAACCTACGGCAAGGTTTACATCAAGTCTGGTACACAGCATGGCATACATAATAGATCCTACGGCTGAAGCATAGGGGATGACACTCATCTCTTCTTTATCTTTTGCCGTGGTCGGGCATTGAGCCGAGCTCAATCTCACACCTTGCAATACAGGCAAGAACCCTTTCTTGGACTGATCCATTTTGAACTTCTTCAAAATCTTATCAAGGAATGAACTTTGTGAAAGACCTATGAGGCGTCTCGATCTATCCCTATAGATCTTGATGCCTAAAATGTAAGCAGCTTCTCCAAGGTCCTTCATCGAAAAACACTTATTCAAGTAGGCCTTAATGCTGTCCAAAAGTTCTATATCATTTCCCATCAAGAGTATGTCATCTACATATAATATGAGAAATGCTACAGAGCTCCCACTCACTTTCTTTTAAACGCAGGCTTCTCCATAAGTCTGCATAAACCCAAACGCTTTGATCCTCTCATCAAAGCGAATGTTCCAACTCCGAGATGCTTGCACCAGCCCATAAATGGATTGCTGGAGCTTGCATACTTTGTTAGCATTCTTAGGATCGACAAAACCTTCCGGCTGCATCATATACAGTTCTTCCTTAACATGTCCGTTAAGAAATTCCGTTATGACGTCCATCTGCCATATCTCATAATCATAGTATGCGGCAATTGCTAACATGATTCGGACGGACTTCAACTTTGCTACGGGAGAGAATGTCTCATCGTAGTCAACCCCTTGAACTTGTCGATAACCCTTAGCAACAAGTAGAGCTTTATAGATGGTAACATTACCATCCGCGTCCGTCTTCTTCTTAAAGATCCATTTGTTTTTCTATCGCTCGCCGATCATCGGGCAAGTCTGTCAAAGTCCATACTTTGTTTTCATAAATGGATTCTATCTCGGATTGCATGGCTTCAAGCCATTTGTTGGAATCTGGGCCTGCCATCGCTTCTTCATATTTCGAAGGTTCACCGTTGTCTAACAACATTATTTCCAGGACAGGGATGCCATACCACTCTGGTGTGGAACGCGTCCTTGTGGACCTACGAAGTTCAGTAGCAACTTGATCCGAAGTACCTTGACCATCATTAATTTCCTCTCCATTTGGTGTAGGCACCATGGGAACATTTTCCGGAGCTGCACTACTTTCCGGTTCAAGAGGAAGTACTTCATCGAGTTCTACTTTCCTCCCACTTACTTCTTTCGAGAGAAACTCTTTTTCCAGAAAGGATCCATTCTTGGCAACAAAGATCTTGCCCTCGGATCTTAAGTAGAAGGTATACCCAATGGTTTCCTTAGGGTATCCTGTGAAGACGCTTTTTCCGACTTGGGTTCGAGCTTTTCAGGTTGAAGTTTCTTGACATAAGCATCGCATCCCCAAACTTTTAGAAATGACAGCTTAGGTTTCTTCCCAAACCATAATTCATACGGTGTCGTCTCAACGGATTTAGATGGAGCCCTATTCAAAGTGAATGTAGCTGTCTCTAGAGCGTATCCCCAAAATGATAGCGGTAAATCGGTAAGAGACATCATAGACCGCACCATATCCAATAGAGTGCGATTACGATGTTCGGACACACCGTTACGCTGAGGTGTTCCAGGCGGCGTGAGTTGTGAAACGATTCCAAATTTCCTTAAGTGCGTACCAAATTCGTGACTTATGTATTCTCCTCCACGATCTAATAGTAGGAACTTTATCTTTCGGTCACGTTGATTCTCTACCTCATTCTGAAATTCCTTGAACTTTTCAAAGGTCTCAGACTTGTGTTTCATTAAGTAGACATACCCATATCTACTCAAGTCATCAGTGAGAGTGAGAACATAACGATATCCTCTGCGAGCCTCAACGCTCATTGGACCGCACACATCGGTATGTATGATTTCCAACAAGTTGGTTGCTCGCTCCACTGTTCCGGAGAACGGAGTCTTGGTCATTTTGCCCATGAGGCATGGTTCGCATGTGCCAAATGATTCATAATCGAGAGACTCTAAAAGTCCATCAGCATGGAGCTTTTTCATGCGCTTGACACCAATGTGACCAAGGAGGTAGTGCCACAAGTATGTGGGACTATCGTTATCAACTTTACATCTTTTGGTGTTCACACTATGAATATGTGTAACATTACGTTCGAGCTTCATCGAGAATAAACCATTGACCATCGGGGCATGACCATAAAACATATCTCTCATATAAATAGAACAACCATTATTCTCGGATTTAAATGAGTAGCCATCTCATATCAAACGAGATCCAGATACAATGTTCATGCTCAAACTTGGCACTAAATAACAATTATTGAGGTTTAAAACTAATCCCGTAGGTAAATGTAGAGGTAGCGCGCCGATGGCGATCACATCGACCTTGGAACCATTCCCGACGCGCATCATCACCTCGTCCTTCGCCAGTCTCCGCTTATTCCGCAGCTCCTGCTGTGAGTTACAAATATGAGCAACGACACCGGTATCAAATACCCAGGAGTTACTACGAGTACTGGTAAGGTACACATCAATTACATGTATATCACATATACCTTTAGTGTTGCCGGCCTTCTTGTCTGCTAAGTATTTGGGGCAGTTCCGCTTCCAGTGACCCTTCCCCTTGCAATAAAAGCACTCAGTCTTAGGCTTGGATTCATTCTTTGACTTCCCGGCAACTGGCTCACCGGGCGCGGCAACATCCTTGCTGTCCTTCTTGAAGTTCATCTTACCCTTGCCCTTCTTGAACTTGGTGCTTTTATTGACCATCAACACTTGATGTTCTTTCTTGATTTCTACCTCTGCCGACTTCAGCATTGAAAATACATCAGGAATAGTTTTCACCATCCCCTGCATATTGTAGTTCATCACAAAGCTCTTGTAGCTCGGTGGGAGCGACTGAAGGATTCTGTCAATGACCGCCTCGTCCGGGAGGTTAATGTCCAGCTGGGACAGGCGGTTGTGCAACCCAGACATTTTGAGTATGTGCTCACTGATAGAACTATTTTCCTCCATCTTACAACTATAGAACTTGTCGGAGACTTCATATCTCTCGAACCGGGCATGAGCTTGGAAAACCATTTTCAGCTCCTCGAACATCTCATATGCTCCATGTTGCTCAAAACGCTTTTTGAGCCCCGGTTCTAGGCTATCAAGAATGCCGCACTGAACGAGGGAGTAATCATCAGCACGTGACTGCAAGCGTTCATAACGTCTTGGTTCTCTGGGATGGGTGTTTCACCTAGCGGTCCTTCTAGGACATATGCTTTCTTGGCAGCTATGAGGATGATCCTCAGGTTCCGGACCCAGTCCGTATAGTTGCTGCCATCATCTTTTAGCTTGGTTTTCTCTAGGAACGCGTTGAAGTTCATGTTGACATGAGCGTTGGCCATTTGATCTACAAGAAATATTTGCAAAGGTTTTAGACTAAGTTCATGATAATTAAGTTCATCTAATCAAATTATTTCAATGAACTCCCACTCAGATTAGACATCCCTCTAGTCATCTAAGTGTTACACGATCCGAGTCGACTAGGCCGTGTCCGATCATCACGTGAGACAGACTAGTCATCATCGGTGAACATCTCCATGTTGATCGTATCTTCCATACGACTTATGTTTGACCTTTCGGTTTCTGTGTTCCGAGGCCATGTCTGTACATGCTAGGCTCGTCAAGTTAACCCTAAGTGTTTTTGCATGTGTAAAACTGTCTTACACCCGTTGTATGTGAACGTAGGAATCTATCACACCTGATCATCATGTGGTGCTTCGAAACGACGAACTTTAGCAACGGTGCACAATTATCGGAGAACACTTTCTTGAAATTATTACAAGGGATCATCTTATTTACTACCATCATTCTAAGTAAACAAGATGCATAAACATAGTAAACATCACATGCAATTATATAGTAGTGACATGATATGGCCAATATCATATAGCTCCTTTGATCTCCATCTTCGGGGCTCCATGACCATCTTCGTCACCGGCATGACACCATGATCTCCATCATCATGATCTCCATCATCGTGTCTCCATGAAGTTTCTCGCCAACTATTACTTCTACTACTATGGCTAACGTTTTAGCAAAGAAGTAAAGTAATTACATGGCGTTAAATCATTGACACGCAGGTCATAAAATAATTAAGACAACTCCTATGGCTCTTGCCGATTGTCATACTCATCGACATGCAAGTCGTGATTCCTATTACAAGAACATGATCTCATACATCAAAATATATCATTCATCATTCATCACAACTTTTGGCCATATCACATCACAAGGCAATTGCTGCAAAAACAAGTTAGATGTCCTCTAATTGTTGTTGCATCTTTTACATGGCTGCAATAGGGTTCTAGCAAGAACGTTTTCTTACCTACGAAAAAGCCACAACGTGATTTGTCAACTTCTATTTACCCTTCATAAGGACCCTTTTCATCAAATCCGCTCCAACTAAAGTGGGAGAGACAGACACCCGCTAGCCACCTTATGCAACTAGTGCATGTCAGTCAGTGGAACCTGTCTCACATAAGCGTACGTGTAAGGTCGGTCCGGGCCGCTTCATCCCACAATACCACTGAAGCAAAATAAGACTAGTAGCAGCAAGAAAGTTGACAACATCTACGCCCACAACAAATTTGTGTTCTACTCGTGCAATAGAAAACTATGCATAGACCTAGCTCATGATGCCACTGTTGGGGAACGTTGAAGAAAATAAATTTTTTCCTACGGTTTCACCAAGATCCATCCAAGAGTTCATCTAGCAACGAGTGATAGGAGTGCATCTACATACCCTTGTAGATCGTGAGCGGATGATGTCTCCTCCTTCTTGATCCAGCAAGGGGGAAGGAGAGGTTGATGAAGATCCAGCAGCACGACGGCGTGGTGGTGGATGCAGCAGAGTTCCGGCAGAGCTTCGCCGAGCTTCTGCGAGAGGGAGAGGTGTAGCAGGGGAGAGGGAGGAGCCAAGACTTCAGGGTGCGGCTGCCCTCCCTCCCCCCTCCTTTATATAGGCCCCCAAGGGGGGGCGCCGGCCCTAGAGATGGGATCTCTAGGGAGGCGGCGGCCAAGGGGGGTGGAGTGCCCCCCAAGGCAAGTGGAGGTGCCCCCTCCCCTAGGGTTCCCAACCCTAGGTGCAGAGGGGGGCGCACCAGTCCACCAGGGGCTGGTCCCCTCCCCACTTCAGCCCACGGGGCCCTCCGGGATAGGTGGCCCCACCCGGTGGACCCCCGGGACCCTTCCGGTGGTCCCGCTACAATACCGGTGACCCCCGAAACTGTCCCGATGGCTCAAACTGCACTTCCTATATATTATTCTTTACCTCCGAAACATTCCGGAACTCCTCGTGACGTCCAGAATCTCATCCGGGACTCCGAACAACTTTCGGTTTGCTGCATACTCATATCTCTACAACCCTAGCGTCACCAAACCTTAAGTGTGTAGACCCTACGGGTTCGGGAGACACGTAGACATGACCGAGACGGCTCTCCGGTCAATAACCAACAGCGGGATCTGGATACCCATGTTGGCTCCCACATGCTCCTCGATGATCTCATCGGATGAACCACGATGTCGAGGATTTAAGCAACCCCGTATACAATTCCCTTTGTCAATCGGTACGTTACTTGCCCGAGACTCGATCGTCGGCATCCCAATACTTGGTTCAGTCTCGTTACCGGCAAGTCACTTTACTCATACCGTAATGCATGATCCCGTGACCAGACACTTGGTCACTTTGAGCTCATTATGATGATGCATTACTGAGTGGGCCTAGAGATACCTCTCTGTCATACGGAGTGACAAATCCCAGTCTCGATCCGTGTCAACCCAACAGACACTTTCGGAGATACCTGTAGTGCACCTTTATAGTCACCCAGTTACGTTGTGACGTTTGGTACACCCAAAGCACTCCTACGGTAACCGGGAGTTACACGATCTCATGGTCTAAGGAAAAGATACTTGACATTGGAAAAGCTCTAGCAAAACGAACTACACGATCTTGTGCTATGCTTAGAATTGGGTCTTGTCCATCACATCATTCTCCTAATGATGTGATCCCGTTATCAACGACATCCAATGTCCATAGTCAGGAAACCATGACTATCTGTTGATTAACGAGCTAGTCAACTAGAGGCTTACTAGGGACATATTATGGTCTATGTATTCACACGTGTATTACGATTTCCGGATAATACAATTATAGCTTGAATAAAGAAAATTATCATGAACAAGGAAATATAATAATAATCCTTTTATTATTGCCTCTAGGGAATATTTCCAACACCAACCTCCCATGCCCATCTTCTGGTATACAAGTCATTTTGACCTAGAAAAAATAAGGGGAGGACTTTCAGGACGAAGCACCGCCGCCTTGAGGAGGAACTTGGGCAGGAGCACTTTTGCCCTCCGGCGGAGCGATTCCACCGGGGGAACTTCCCTCCCGGAGGGGGAAATCACCATCATCATCATCACCAACAAGTCTCCCATCTTGTGGAGGGCTATCTTCATCAACATCTTCAACGACACCAACTCCTCTCAAACCCTAGTTCATCTCTTGAGTTCAATCTTTGTATCAAATCTATAGATTGGTGCTTGTGGGTGACTAGTAGTTTTGGTTGCATCTTGTAGTTGATTACTATATGGTTTATTTGGTGGAAGATTATATGTTCAGATCCAATATGCTATTTAATACCCCTTTGACCATGAGCATGATTATCATTTGTGAGTAGTTACTTTTGTTCTTGAGGTCACGGGAGAAATCATGTTGCAAGTAATCATGTGAACTTGATATGTGTTCGATATATTGATGATATGTATGTTGTCATTCTCTTAGCGGTGTCATGTGAACGTCAACTACATAACACTTCACCATATTTGGGCCTAAGGGAATGCATTGTGGTGTAGTTATTAGATGGTGGGTTGCGAGAGTGAAAGAAGCTTAAACCCCAGTTTATTCGCTATTTCGTAAGGGACCAACTGGACCCAAAAGTTTAATGATATGGTTAGAATGTATTCTTAATACTTTTCTCGTAGTTGCGAATGCTTGCGAGAGAGTTAATAATAAGTAGGAGGTTTCTTAAAGTAAGGACAAAACCTAAGCACCGGTCCACCCACATGTCAAATTATCAAAGTAGTGAACACGAATTAAGCTAACATGATGAAAGTGACTAGATGAAATTCCCGTGTACCCTCGAGAACACTTTGCTTATCATAAGAGACCATTTTGGCTTGTCCTTTGCCACAAAAGGATTGGGCTACCTTGCTGCACTTTTGATACTACTATCGTTACTTTCTCGTTACAAATTATCTTGTTGTCAAACTACTCACGTGTTTACAATTTTAGCAGTGCTAGACATTACCTTGTTGAAAACCACTTGTCATTTCCTTCTGCTCCTCGTTGGGTTCGACACTCTTACTTATCGAAAAGGCTACAATTGATCCCATATACTTGTGGGTCATCAGGTACACACATGCATGTATTGCTCCACTCCACATACATACCTACATCGAGAGAAAATTATGGACTTGATTGCAGTTACCATGCCCTAATTAATTGAGCATTAAACCAAACACATCTAAAATCTCTCAGGTGGTGGAAATGCGTGGAGAGAAATGCATGAGAATGAAGTGCGCCCTGTAAACTGTGATGTGAGGGAGTAGTATGAAGGTGCAAAACCAACTTCGCATATGACCAGTCGGTCAACGCACTTCCTCTTGGCATATCACTGACATGTGGGACCGGAGTGTGAGCAAACTGATCTCAATTGATGGCAAAATGGCCAACCCGCAGTTCCTTGAGAGAGACGAGGAGCGAGAACACACAGAAGGGCTCACACGGAGGCCAAGATATATTCGATCTTGGCTGATCGTTATCATCATTACATGTTCGATGTTTTTTAAAAGTACTATTAGGCTGCCGTTTTCCACACTTCTCCCTAATAAATGTGTACTTTATTGGAGATTAAACTAAAATAAGAGTACCAGACGCTCTACCATACTAGTAGTAGTACTACTTGTACTACTAAACATTGCACTTGGCGCCTCTTCAGGAAGTCGAACAATGATGGTACTACAGTGTATGCATCTGGCAATTTGACACCGAATAAACTATTGCACGTCCACCGCCTGCGCGACGGTAGGTTGCATAAGTCAAAAGCTTCTCCTCGTCGTCCGAGCCACTGAGCTTGAGGTAGACCGAGAGGGCGTAAGTGAGCTTCACCTTGTCCTACAAGATTCTCCTCATTGTACGAGTTCACGGGACACACCAAAAAGTAGTGCTAGTCCATACTCCCTCCTTTTCCGGTTAGTAATATGGCTTAATCTTTTTTTCTAGTAAATGAGAGAGCTTTATTCATATATAAGTATTCTTAGGACAATCAGCCAAGAGACTGGCCACTAGGAAGCGAGGTACCCAGCAAAAATAGAAGTAGGAAGCGAGGTGTTTCATCAAGCCAACTCTCGGTCACATTCAAAGTGCAGCAAGCACGGTTCGCACAAAGATGCGCTGCAATGTTTGCTGACCTATTTACATGCTGAATCACAAAACAACAGAAAATATTACAGACCGCTCCTATTTCTAACAGGATAGGAGTCAGAATTAAGCGAGAGTTGTGGCGAGTGTTTCATGCAATCAACTTCCGTTATCACATGCGAGAATCCTCGAAGAGAACCAAATGTGTTGAAGACTGCTTTATCACAGATTAAAATAAAATAAGAGTGCAGACGCTCCACCATGTGGTTCCTAGTAGTGCATACATGTATAGTAGTACTAGTAGTACGACGTAATAGTACTACTAGTACTTGGAGTAGTAAACTTTGTGCTTCATTGTTCGCCTCTTCGGGAAGTCGAAAAATAATGGTACTGGTACTGTGTATGACTCTGGCAATCTGGCACTGAATTAACTGTTGCACGTCCACCACCTGAGCGAGGGTGAGCTTGCATTAGTCAAAAATTTATCCTTGTCCTGCAAGCCACCATACGGAAGCTTCTCCCATCCTGCAAGCTTCTCCTCATGCTACGGGTTGATGGGACACAACAAAGTAATGCTACACCGGTACATCGAGTTGCTATACAAACGGTTTTTAACCCCTTTCCACGACGGCTTTCGGAAGCATCACATAGTGAGTGTGGGAGATTAGGGGGCCCTTCCCACACGACCGAGAAACTGTCGGGGATATGCCCTCCTGGCACACACGCTCGGCAAAATGAGGTGGTGTGCGACCAGCGAGCGAGCAAATACGGTTATACGTACAATAGTGCTAACAAATACAATTATACACGCGACATCATTTTCAGTCTTAAGTACATCCCACATAGTCAGTCCCCGCGAAACCTTTCCGTTCGTTTATACATCCCTCACAGTCGCTGCAAGGAAAACGTTTCCGTTCGTAGGTACATCACACAAAATTTTCCCCGTTAAATCGTTTGTGATAGCGTTCCGATCGCACACAATATTAAAAAATTTATCGTTTGCGTTATTGAATGCCTCACACATGATGCATAGAAGAAACTATGTGGCAAAGGTTGTCCATCACACACAGTTTTTATGCGGTATACGTTTGCGCAAGGTAGCCTAACGTAAACAGTTTTGAAGAGAATGTCGTGTGTAATTGTTCATCGATCAACACGGTTTATTCCTAGAAATTGACATTCATATTAAACACATAATATATTTTGTTCCCATATTATGGAAGCAGGATTTCATAATTGAAATACATCAGAGTACAACATGATATAGCTTCAGCACTCAGCTACCACATTACACAACTGCACCAGCACCAAGTTTCACATGATCTTTCGAAATTAGCATCATAGACGGTAAATAGACAGATGCATCTCATCGAGAAAACTGCTGAAGCAGAAGGCGAATATTGAGCCTTCATTGATGTTGAAGGTCTTAGCAACTTTAGGCTAGTGCCTATGGATGATTGACCGTCCATCCTTCGTCCTCTTCGGGAACACTTAAAGTATTGAACCGTGGGTGTCGTATGAAAACCTTCCTCGCCTCCTGACCATAGAGGTGGTTTGACAGTTAATTATTAGTGAACTGCTTTGGAAAGGACTAAAAACAAGGATGTGCATAAATATCTTCTCTATATTGGAAATGGGGCAAAGGAAACAAAAAGGGCAAGGTATAATAGTTAGTACCATCTTGTAGTGAACTGATGTCTTCTTCATTGGGCAGAAAAAGATCTTGTTGTTTTTTGTCGCTAATTTCTTTATCCTAACTATCTTACTAAGTTTCTTGACTTGATTGATATTCATGGACAACTCATTTCCCCATATGCAAAAAGGGTCGAATAGTGGGTCAAAACCTCTAACAGTAGGACCTACATGTGCAAGACCAAATTGTTAAAAACCTAAGTGTTAGAATGGTCCTGCAATTGCATAATGATGTGCTACTACACAATGGAACATGGATGTGCTAACCTAGATTGTAAACCTCAGTGCTTCCCATTGTTTCCCTGCAACACATATAAGGTAGTTAGTCATTCGGTTAAGTAAGGCTTCACATGCTATTAGTAAAATATGTTGATGAAAAATAAGCACATTGCAGATTCATCAGATTAATTCAAACAATACAGGCAAGAACCCTTTCTTGGACTGATCCATTTTGAACTTCTTCAAAATCTTATCAAGGAATGAACTTTGTGAAAGACCTATGAGGCGTCTCGATCTATCCCTATAGATCTTGATGCCTAAAATGTAAGCAGCTTCTCCAAGGTCCTTCATCGAAAAACACTTATTCAAGTAGGCCTTAATGCTGTCCAAAAGTTCTATATCATTTCCCATCAAGAGTATGTCATCTACATATAATATGAGAAATGCTACAGAGCTCCCACTCACTTTCTTTTAAACGCAGGCTTCTCCATAAGTCTGCATAAACCCAAACGCTTTGATCCTCTCATCAAAGCGAATGTTCCAACTCCGAGATGCTTGCACCAGCCCATAAATGGATTGCTGGAGCTTGCATACTTTGTTAGCATTCTTAGGATCGACAAAACCTTCCGGCTGCATCATATACAGTTCTTCCTTAACATGTCCGTTAAGAAATTCCGTTATGACGTCCATCTGCCATATCTCATAATCATAGTATGCGGCAATTGCTAACATGATTCGGACGGACTTCAACTTTGCTACGGGAGAGAATGTCTCATCGTAGTCAACCCCTTGAACTTGTCGATAACCCTTAGCAACAAGTAGAGCTTTATAGATGGTAACATTACCATCCGCGTCCGTCTTCTTCTTAAAGATCCATTTGTTTTTCTATCGCTCGCCGATCATCGGGCAAGTCTGTCAAAGTCCATACTTTGTTTTCATAAATGGATTCTATCTCGGATTGCATGGCTTCAAGCCATTTGTTGGAATCTGGGCCTGCCATCGCTTCTTCATATTTCGAAGGTTCACCGTTGTCTAACAACATTATTTCCAGGACAGGGATGCCATACCACTCTGGTGTGGAACGCGTCCTTGTGGACCTACGAAGTTCAGTAGCAACTTGATCCGAAGTACCTTGACCATCATTAATTTCCTCTCCATTTGGTGTAGGCACCACGGGAACATTTTCCGGAGCTGCACTACTTTCCGGTTCAAGAGGAAGTACTTCATCGAGTTCTACTTTCCTCCCACTTACTTCTTTCGAGAGAAACTCTTTTTCCAGAAAGGATCCATTCTTGGCAACAAAGATCTTGCCCTCGGATCTTAAGTAGAAGGTATACCCAATGGTTTCCTTAGGGTATCCTGTGAAGACGCTTTTTCCGACTTGGGTTCGAGCTTTTCAGGTTGAAGTTTCTTGACATAAGCATCGCATCCCCAAACTTTTAGAAATGACAGCTTAGGTTTCTTCCCAAACCATAATTCATACGGTGTCGTCTCAACGGATTTAGATGGAGCCCTATTCAAAGTGAATGTAGCTGTCTCTAGAGCGTATCCCCAAAATGATAGCGGTAAATCGGTAAGAGACATCATAGACCGCACCATATCCAATAGAGTGCGATTACGATGTTCGGACACACCGTTACGCTGAGGTGTTCCAGGCGGCGTGAGTTGTGAAACGATTCCAAATTTCCTTAAGTGCGTACCAAATTCGTGACTTATGTATTCTCCTCCACGATCTAATAGTAGGAACTTTATCTTTCGGTCACGTTGATTCTCTACCTCATTCTGAAATTCCTTGAACTTTTCAAAGGTCTCAGACTTGTGTTTCATTAAGTAGACATACCCATATCTACTCAAGTCATCAGTGAGAGTGAGAACATAACGATATCCTCTGCGAGCCTCAACGCTCATTGGACCGCACACATCGGTATGTATGATTTCCAACAAGTTGGTTGCTCGCTCCACTGTTCCGGAGAACGGAGTCTTGGTCATTTTGCCCATGAGGCATGGTTCGCATGTGCCAAATGATTCATAATCGAGAGACTCTAAAAGTCCATCAGCATGGAGCTTTTTCATGCGCTTGACACCAATGTGACCAAGGAGGTAGTGCCACAAGTATGTGGGACTATCGTTATCAACTTTACATCTTTTGGTGTTCACACTATGAATATGTGTAACATTACGTTCGAGCTTCATCGAGAATAAACCATTGACCATCGGGGCATGACCATAAAACATATCTCTCATATAAATAGAACAACCATTATTCTCGGATTTAAATGAGTAGCCATCTCGTATCAAACGAGATCCAGATACAATGTTCATGCTCAAACTTGGCACTAAATAACAATTATTGAGGTTTAAAACTAATCCCGTAGGTAAATGTAGAGGTAGCGTGCCGATGGCGATCACATCGACCTTGGAACCATTCCCGACGCGCATCATCACCTCGTCCTTCGCCAGTCTCCGCTTATTCCGCAGCTCCTGCTGTGAGTTACAAATATGAGCAACGACACCGGTATCAAATACCCAGGAGTTACTACGAGTACTGGTAAGGTACACATCAATTACATGTATATCACATATACCTTTAGTGTTGCCGGCCTTCTTGTCTGCTAAGTATTTGGGGCAGTTCCGCTTCCAGTGACCCTTCCCCTTGCAATAAAAGCACTCAGTCTTAGGCTTGGATTCATTCTTTGACTTCCCGGCAACTGGCTCACCGGGCGCGGCAACATCCTTGCTGTCCTTCTTGAAGTTCATCTTACCCTTGCCCTTCTTGAACTTGGTGCTTTTATTGACCATCAACACTTGATGTTCTTTCTTGATTTCTACCTCTGCCGACTTCAGCATTGAAAATACATCAGGAATAGTTTTCACCATCCCCTGCATATTGTAGTTCATCACAAAGCTCTTGTAGCTCGGTGGGAGCGACTGAAGGATTCTGTCAATGACCGCCTCGTCCGGGAGGTTAATGTCCAGCTGGGACAGGCGGTTGTGCAACCCAGACATTTTGAGTATGTGCTCACTGATAGAACTATTTTCCTCCATCTTACAACTATAGAACTTGTCGGAGACTTCATATCTCTCGAACCGGGCATGAGCTTGGAAAACCATTTTCAGCTCCTCGAACATCTCATATGCTCCATGTTGCTCAAAACGCTTTTTGAGCCCCGGTTCTAGGCTATCAAGAATGCCGCACTGAACGAGGGAGTAATCATCAGCACGTGACTGCAAGCGTTCATAACGTCTTGGTTCTCTGGGATGGGTGTTTCACCTAGCGGTCCTTCTAGGACATATGCTTTCTTGGCAGCTATGAGGATGATCCTCAGGTTCCGGACCCAGTCCGTATAGTTGCTGCCATCATCTTTTAGCTTGGTTTTCTCTAGGAACGCGTTGAAGTTCATGTTGACATGAGCGTTGGCCATTTGATCTACAAGAAATATTTGCAAAGGTTTTAGACTAAGTTCATGATAATTAAGTTCATCTAATCAAATTATTTCAATGAACTCCCACTCAGATTAGACATCCCTCTAGTCATCTAAGTGTTACACGATCCGAGTCGACTAGGCCGTGTCCGATCATCACGTGAGACAGACTAGTCATCATCGGTGAACATCTCCATGTTGATCGTATCTTCCATACGACTTATGTTTGACCTTTCGGTTTCTGTGTTCCGAGGCCATGTCTGTACATGCTAGGCTCGTCAAGTTAACCCTAAGTGTTTTTGCATGTGTAAAACTGTCTTACACCCGTTGTATGTGAACGTAGGAATCTATCACACCTGATCATCATGTGGTGCTTCGAAACGACGAACTTTAGCAACGGTGCACAATTATCGGAGAACACTTTCTTGAAATTATTACAAGGGATCATCTTATTTACTACCATCATTCTAAGTAAACAAGATGCATAAACATAGTAAACATCACATGCAATTATATAGTAGTGACATGATATGGCCAATATCATATAGCTCCATTGATCTCCATCTTCGGGGCTCCATGACCATCTTCGTCACCGGCATGACACCATGATCTCCATCATCATGATCTCCATCATCGTGTCTCCATGAAGTTTCTCGCCAACTATTACTTCTACTACTATGGCTAACGTTTTAGCAAAGAAGTAAAGTAATTACATGGCGTTAAATCATTGACACGCAGGTCATAAAATAATTAAGACAACTCCTATGGCTCTTGCCGATTGTCATACTCATCGACATGCAAGTCGTGATTCCTATTACAAGAACATGATCTCATACATCAAAATATATCATTCATCATTCATCACAACTTTTGGCCATATCACATCACAAGGCAATTGCTGCAAAAACAAGTTAGATGTCCTCTAATTGTTGTTGCATCTTTTACATGGCTGCAATAGGGTTCTAGCAAGAACGTTTTCTTACCTACGAAAAAGCCACAACGTGATTTGTCAACTTCTATTTACCCTTCATAAGGACCCTTTTCATCAAATCCGCTCCAACTAAAGTGGGAGAGACAGACACCCGCTAGCCACCTTATGCAACTAGTGCATGTCAGTCAGTGGAACCTGTCTCACATAAGCGTACGTGTAAGGTCGGTCCGGGCCGCTTCATCCCACAATACCACTGAAGCAAAATAAGACTAGTAGCAGCAAGAAAGTTGACAACATCTACGCCCACAACAAATTTGTGTTCTACTCGTGCAATAGAAAACTATGCATAGACCTAGCTCATGATGCCACTGTTGGGGAACGTTGAAGAAAATAAATTTTTTCCTACGGTTTCACCAAGATCCATCCAAGAGTTCATCTAGCAACGAGTGATAGGAGTGCATCTACATACCCTTGTAGATCGTGAGCGGATGATGTCTCCTCCTTCTTGATCCAGCAAGGGGGAAGGAGAGGTTGATGAAGATCCAGCAGCACGACGGCGTGGTGGTGGATGCAGCAGAGTTCCGGCAGAGCTTCGCCGAGCTTCTGCGAGAGGGAGAGGTGTAGCAGGGGAGAGGGAGGAGCCAAGACTTCAGGGTGCGGCTGCCCTCCCTCCCCCCTCCTTTATATAGGCCCCCAAGGGGGGGCGCCGGCCCTAGAGATGGGATCTCTAGGGAGGCGGCGGCCAAGGGGGGTGGAGTGCCCCCCAAGGCAAGTGGAGGTGCCCCCTCCCCTAGGGTTCCCAACCCTAGGTGCAGAGGGGGGCGCACCAGTCCACCAGGGGCTGGTCCCCTCCCCACTTCAGCCCACGGGGCCCTCCGGGATAGGTGGCCCCACCCGGTGGACCCCCGGGACCCTTCCGGTGGTCCCGCTACAATACCGGTGACCCCCGAAACTGTCCCGATGGCTCAAACTGCACTTCCTATATATTATTCTTTACCTCCGAAACATTCCGGAACTCCTCGTGACGTCCAGAATCTCATCCGGGACTCCGAACAACTTTCGGTTTGCTGCATACTCATATCTCTACAACCCTAGCGTCACCAAACCTTAAGTGTGTAGACCCTACGGGTTCGGGAGACACGTAGACATGACCGAGACGGCTCTCCGGTCAATAACCAACAGCGGGATCTGGATACCCATGTTGGCTCCCACATGCTCCTCGATGATCTCATCGGATGAACCACGATGTCGAGGATTTAAGCAACCCCGTATACAATTCCCTTTGTCAATCGGTACGTTACTTGCCCGAGACTCGATCGTCGGCATCCCAATACTTGGTTCAGTCTCGTTACCGGCAAGTCACTTTACTCATACCGTAATGCATGATCCCGTGACCAGACACTTGGTCACTTTGAGCTCATTATGATGATGCATTACTGAGTGGGCCTAGAGATACCTCTCTGTCATACGGAGTGACAAATCCCAGTCTCGATCCGTGTCAACCCAACAGACACTTTCGGAGATACCTGTAGTGCACCTTTATAGTCACCCAGTTACGTTGTGACGTTTGGTACACCCAAAGCACTCCTACGGTAACCGGGAGTTACACGATCTCATGGTCTAAGGAAAAGATACTTGACATTGGAAAAGCTCTAGCAAAACGAACTACACGATCTTGTGCTATGCTTAGAATTGGGTCTTGTCCATCACATCATTCTCCTAATGATGTGATCCCGTTATCAACGACATCCAATGTCCATAGTCAGGAAACCATGACTATCTGTTGATTAACGAGCTAGTCAACTAGAGGCTTACTAGGGACATATTATGGTCTATGTATTCACACGTGTATTACGATTTCCGGATAATACAATTATAGCTTGAATAAAGAAAATTATCATGAACAAGGAAATATAATAATAATCCTTTTATTATTGCCTCTAGGGAATATTTCCAACACCAACCTCCCATGCCCATCTTCTGGTATACAAGTCATTTTGACCTAGAAAAAATAAGGGGAGGACTTTCAGGACGAAGCACCGCCGCCTTGAGGAGGAACTTGGGCAGGAGCACTTTTGCCCTCCGGCGGAGCGATTCCACCGGGGGAACTTCCCTCCCGGAGGGGGAAATCACCATCATCATCATCACCAACAAGTCTCCCATCTTGTGGAGGGCTATCTTCATCAACATCTTCAACGACACCAACTCCTCTCAAACCCTAGTTCATCTCTTGAGTTCAATCTTTGTATCAAATCTATAGATTGGTGCTTGTGGGTGACTAGTAGTTTTGGTTGCATCTTGTAGTTGATTACTATATGGTTTATTTGGTGGAAGATTATATGTTCAGATCCAATATGCTATTTAATACCCCTTTGACCATGAGCATGATTATCATTTGTGAGTAGTTACTTTTGTTCTTGAGGTCACGGGAGAAATCATGTTGCAAGTAATCATGTGAACTTGATATGTGTTCGATATATTGATGATATGTATGTTGTCATTCTCTTAGCGGTGTCATGTGAACGTCAACTACATAACACTTCACCATATTTGGGCCTAAGGGAATGCATTGTGGTGTAGTTATTAGATGGTGGGTTGCGAGAGTGAAAGAAGCTTAAACCCCAGTTTATTCGCTATTTCGTAAGGGACCAACTGGACCCAAAAGTTTAATGATATGGTTAGAATGTATTCTTAATACTTTTCTCGTAGTTGCGAATGCTTGCGAGAGAGTTAATAATAAGTAGGAGGTTTCTTAAAGTAAGGACAAAACCTAAGCACCGGTCCACCCACATGTCAAATTATCAAAGTAGTGAACACGAATTAAGCTAACATGATGAAAGTGACTAGATGAAATTCCCGTGTACCCTCGAGAACACTTTGCTTATCATAAGAGACCATTTTGGCTTGTCCTTTGCCACAAAAGGATTGGGCTACCTTGCTGCACTTTTGATACTACTATCGTTACTTTCTCGTTACAAATTATCTTGTTGTCAAACTACTCACGTGTTTACAATTTTAGCAGTGCTAGACATTACCTTGTTGAAAACCACTTGTCATTTCCTTCTGCTCCTCGTTGGGTTCGACACTCTTACTTATCGAAAAGGCTACAATTGATCCCATATACTTGTGGGTCATCAGGTACACACATGCATGTATTGCTCCACTCCACATACATACCTACATCGAGAGAAAATTATGGACTTGATTGCAGTTACCATGCCCTAATTAATTGAGCATTAAACCAAACACATCTAAAATCTCTCAGGTGGTGGAAATGCGTGGAGAGAAATGCATGAGAATGAAGTGCGCCCTGTAAACTGTGATGTGAGGGAGTAGTATGAAGGTGCAAAACCAACTTCGCATATGACCAGTCGGTCAACGCACTTCCTCTTGGCATATCACTGACATGTGGGACCGGAGTGTGAGCAAACTGATCTCAATTGATGGCAAAATGGCCAACCCGCAGTTCCTTGAGAGAGACGAGGAGCGAGAACACACAGAAGGGCTCACACGGAGGCCAAGATATATTCGATCTTGGCTGATCGTTATCATCATTACATGTTCGATGTTTTTTAAAAGTACTATTAGGCTGCCGTTTTCCACACTTCTCCCTAATAAATGTGTACTTTATTGGAGATTAAACTAAAATAAGAGTACCAGACGCTCTACCATACTAGTAGTAGTACTACTTGTACTACTAAACATTGCACTTGGCGCCTCTTCAGGAAGTCGAACAATGATGGTACTACAGTGTATGCATCTGGCAATTTGACACCGAATAAACTATTGCACGTCCACCGCCTGCGCGACGGTAGGTTGCATAAGTCAAAAGCTTCTCCTCGTCGTCCGAGCCACTGAGCTTGAGGTAGACCGAGAGGGCGTAAGTGAGCTTCACCTTGTCCTACAAGATTCTCCTCATTGTACGAGTTCACGGGACACACCAAAAAGTAGTGCTAGTCCATACTCCCTCCTTTTCCGGTTAGTAATATGGCTTAATCTTTTTTTCTAGTAAATGAGAGAGCTTTATTCATATATAAGTATTCTTAGGACAATCAGCCAAGAGACTGGCCACTAGGAAGCGAGGTACCCAGCAAAAATAGAAGTAGGAAGCGAGGTGTTTCATCAAGCCAACTCTCGGTCACATTCAAAGTGCAGCAAGCACGGTTCGCACAAAGATGCGCTGCAATGTTTGCTGACCTATTTACATGCTGAATCACAAAACAACAGAAAATATTACAGACCGCTCCTATTTCTAACAGGATAGGAGTCAGAATTAAGCGAGAGTTGTGGCGAGTGTTTCATGCAATCAACTTCCGTTATCACATGCGAGAATCCTCGAAGAGAACCAAATGTGTTGAAGACTGCTTTATCACAGATTAAAATAAAATAAGAGTGCAGACGCTCCACCATGTGGTTCCTAGTAGTGCATACATGTATAGTAGTACTAGTAGTACGACGTAATAGTACTACTAGTACTTGGAGTAGTAAACTTTGTGCTTCATTGTTCGCCTCTTCGGGAAGTCGAAAAATAATGGTACTGGTACTGTGTATGACTCTGGCAATCTGGCACTGAATTAACTGTTGCACGTCCACCACCTGAGCGAGGGTGAGCTTGCATTAGTCAAAAATTTATCCTTGTCCTGCAAGCCACCATACGGAAGCTTCTCCCATCCTGCAAGCTTCTCCTCATGCTACGGGTTGATGGGACACAACAAAGTAATGCTACACCGGTACATCGAGTTGCTATACAAACGGTTTTTAACCCCTTTCCACGACGGCTTTCGGAAGCATCACATAGTGAGTGTGGGAGATTAGGGGGCCCTTCCCACACGACCGAGAAACTGTCGGGGATATGCCCTCCTGGCACACACGCTCGGCAAAATGAGGTGGTGTGCGACCAGCGAGCGAGCAAATACGGTTATACGTACAATAGTGCTAACAAATACAATTATACACGCGACATCATTTTCAGTCTTAAGTACATCCCACATAGTCAGTCCCCGCGAAACCTTTCCGTTCGTTTATACATCCCTCACAGTCGCTGCAAGGAAAACGTTTCCGTTCGTAGGTACATCACACAAAATTTTCCCCGTTAAATCGTTTGTGATAGCGTTCCGATCGCACACAATATTAAAAAATTTATCGTTTGCGTTATTGAATGCCTCACACATGATGCATAGAAGAAACTATGTGGCAAAGGTTGTCCATCACACACAGTTTTTATGCGGTATACGTTTGCGCAAGGTAGCCTAACGTAAACAGTTTTGAAGAGAATGTCGTGTGTAATTGTTCATCGATCAACACGGTTTATTCCTAGAAATTGACATTCATATTAAACACATAATATATTTTGTTCCCATATTATGGAAGCAGGATTTCATAATTGAAATACATCAGAGTACAACATGATATAGCTTCAGCACTCAGCTACCACATTACACAACTGCACCAGCACCAAGTTTCACATGATCTTTCGAAATTAGCATCATAGACGGTAAATAGACAGATGCATCTCATCGAGAAAACTGCTGAAGCAGAAGGCGAATATTGAGCCTTCATTGATGTTGAAGGTCTTAGCAACTTTAGGCTAGTGCCTATGGATGATTGACCGTCCATCCTTCGTCCTCTTCGGGAACACTTAAAGTATTGAACCGTGGGTGTCGTATGAAAACCTTCCTCGCCTCCTGACCATAGAGGTGGTTTGACAGTTAATTATTAGTGAACTGCTTTGGAAAGGACTAAAAACAAGGATGTGCATAAATATCTTCTCTATATTGGAAATGGGGCAAAGGAAACAAAAAGGGCAAGGTATAATAGTTAGTACCATCTTGTAGTGAACTGATGTCTTCTTCATTGGGCAGAAAAAGATCTTGTTGTTTTTTGTCGCTAATTTCTTTATCCTAACTATCTTACTAAGTTTCTTGACTTGATTGATATTCATGGACAACTCATTTCCCCATATGCAAAAAGGGTCGAATAGTGGGTCAAAACCTCTAACAGTAGGACCTACATGTGCAAGACCAAATTGTTAAAAACCTAAGTGTTAGAATGGTCCTGCAATTGCATAATGATGTGCTACTACACAATGGAACATGGATGTGCTAACCTAGATTGTAAACCTCAGTGCTTCCCATTGTTTCCCTGCAACACATATAAGGTAGTTAGTCATTCGGTTAAGTAAGGCTTCACATGCTATTAGTAAAATATGTTGATGAAAAATAAGCACATTGCAGATTCATCAGATTAATTCAAACAATACAGGCAAGAACCCTTTCTTGGACTGATCCATTTTGAACTTCTTCAAAATCTTATCAAGGAATGAACTTTGTGAAAGACCTATGAGGCGTCTCGATCTATCCCTATAGATCTTGATGCCTAAAATGTAAGCAGCTTCTCCAAGGTCCTTCATCGAAAAACACTTATTCAAGTAGGCCTTAATGCTGTCCAAAAGTTCTATATCATTTCCCATCAAGAGTATGTCATCTACATATAATATGAGAAATGCTACAGAGCTCCCACTCACTTTCTTTTAAACGCAGGCTTCTCCATAAGTCTGCATAAACCCAAACGCTTTGATCCTCTCATCAAAGCGAATGTTCCAACTCCGAGATGCTTGCACCAGCCCATAAATGGATTGCTGGAGCTTGCATACTTTGTTAGCATTCTTAGGATCGACAAAACCTTCCGGCTGCATCATATACAGTTCTTCCTTAACATGTCCGTTAAGAAATTCCGTTATGACGTCCATCTGCCATATCTCATAATCATAGTATGCGGCAATTGCTAACATGATTCGGACGGACTTCAACTTTGCTACGGGAGAGAATGTCTCATCGTAGTCAACCCCTTGAACTTGTCGATAACCCTTAGCAACAAGTAGAGCTTTATAGATGGTAACATTACCATCCGCGTCCGTCTTCTTCTTAAAGATCCATTTGTTTTTCTATCGCTCGCCGATCATCGGGCAAGTCTGTCAAAGTCCATACTTTGTTTTCATAAATGGATTCTATCTCGGATTGCATGGCTTCAAGCCATTTGTTGGAATCTGGGCCTGCCATCGCTTCTTCATATTTCGAAGGTTCACCGTTGTCTAACAACATTATTTCCAGGACAGGGATGCCATACCACTCTGGTGTGGAACGCGTCCTTGTGGACCTACGAAGTTCAGTAGCAACTTGATCCGAAGTACCTTGACCATCATTAATTTCCTCTCCATTTGGTGTAGGCACCACGGGAACATTTTCCGGAGCTGCACTACTTTCCGGTTCAAGAGGAAGTACTTCATCGAGTTCTACTTTCCTCCCACTTACTTCTTTCGAGAGAAACTCTTTTTCCAGAAAGGATCCATTCTTGGCAACAAAGATCTTGCCCTCGGATCTTAAGTAGAAGGTATACCCAATGGTTTCCTTAGGGTATCCTGTGAAGACGCTTTTTCCGACTTGGGTTCGAGCTTTTCAGGTTGAAGTTTCTTGACATAAGCATCGCATCCCCAAACTTTTAGAAATGACAGCTTAGGTTTCTTCCCAAACCATAATTCATACGGTGTCGTCTCAACGGATTTAGATGGAGCCCTATTCAAAGTGAATGTAGCTGTCTCTAGAGCGTATCCCCAAAATGATAGCGGTAAATCGGTAAGAGACATCATAGACCGCACCATATCCAATAGAGTGCGATTACGATGTTCGGACACACCGTTACGCTGAGGTGTTCCAGGCGGCGTGAGTTGTGAAACGATTCCAAATTTCCTTAAGTGCGTACCAAATTCGTGACTTATGTATTCTCCTCCACGATCTAATAGTAGGAACTTTATCTTTCGGTCACGTTGATTCTCTACCTCATTCTGAAATTCCTTGAACTTTTCAAAGGTCTCAGACTTGTGTTTCATTAAGTAGACATACCCATATCTACTCAAGTCATCAGTGAGAGTGAGAACATAACGATATCCTCTGCGAGCCTCAACGCTCATTGGACCGCACACATCGGTATGTATGATTTCCAACAAGTTGGTTGCTCGCTCCACTGTTCCGGAGAACGGAGTCTTGGTCATTTTGCCCATGAGGCATGGTTCGCATGTGCCAAATGATTCATAATCGAGAGACTCTAAAAGTCCATCAGCATGGAGCTTTTTCATGCGCTTGACACCAATGTGACCAAGGAGGTAGTGCCACAAGTATGTGGGACTATCGTTATCAACTTTACATCTTTTGGTGTTCACACTATGAATATGTGTAACATTACGTTCGAGCTTCATCGAGAATAAACCATTGACCATCGGGGCATGACCATAAAACATATCTCTCATATAAATTGTTAAAAACCTAAGTGTTAGAATGGTCCTGCAATTGCATAATGATGTGCTACTACACAATGGAACATGGATGTGCTAACCTAGATTGTAAACCTCAGTGCTTCCCATTGTTTCCCTGCAACACATATAAGGTAGTTAGTCATTCGGTTAAGTAAGGCTTCACATGCTATTAGTAAAATATGTTGATGAAAAATAAGCACATTGCAGATTCATCAGATTAATTCAAACCACATGGAAAACCCATTTATCCAAACGAAGCATGATTAAGAAATAGGAAATATAGCACTTGTATATGTTTCTCATGTATTAAGTGCAGCCAAATTCGATTTATTCCTCACATGCACAACAATACAAAATTCCACCCACGACAATTGGACATCACATTGCAGAATTGAACCAAGCAGTTAACTAAACACCACAACAAATGAACCAAACATTAACTGAGCAACACATTGCATAATATAACATACTCCTAATAGAATATCAGACAGTTAACCCAACCAAGCATGCTTAACAACTTGAAAATATAGCAATTGTATTTGTTTCTCATGTATTTAGTATAGACAAATTCGATTTACTTCTCACATGGTATACAATAACCGAATGCACCCACAACTATTGAACATTGCATTGCAGAATTGAACCAAACAGTTAACTAAACACCACAACACAAATGAACCAACCGTTAACTGAGCACCACATAGCACAATGTATAAGCAAACCAAGCATGCTTGACAACTTGGAGATATAGCAATTGTATTCGTTTCTCATGTATTTTGTAAAGATAAATTCGATTTATTTCTTAGATGGAAGACAATACAAAATTGCAGCCTGATGAATTGAACATCAAATTTGTAGCATTGAACCAAACAGTTACCTGAAGACGACAACTAATTACCAAACAGTTAATAAGCGAACACCACACTGCATGACATATAGAACATATACATAGGAGTAACAGATTACATGGTAAAATTAGATAGCACAATTCACTAGAATTTTTTAAGGAAAGGCAGGTGCAGCACACGCAATGGGTAAACCAAGCATGCTTAACCAGCGTAGCTAGCAAATGGCAAGGTGCTCCTCCAAGATCTGGGGTTGGCACGAATGGTGGCCATCGCGACCTCATCCGCTGCCAAAAGCTCCTTGAGATCATGCTATACTGCATGCACCATGGCTTAGGGCAGCACTTATTTGGTTGATGGGTTGGTGATTTTGGTGGAAGGTGTCGCACCGACGGTAGGGGCATGTGAGATGTGGAAGCAGGACGAGGATGGGGGTCTGGTGTGGATTACCTGCCTGGATAGACAAGGCCGAGCAGCGTGAAGGAGGTTCACCGGCGAGGGGGGTGGCGCTGCAAGCAAGGAGTGAAGGTTTCAACTTGGAAAGGAAGGTGGAAGCAATGGAAATGTGGCTTTTGGTAAGGGGGAGGGGGCGGGGCGGTAGATATTTCTGCAGAAGCCAAAAATTTGGAATTGCTTCAGCGAAAAACTAACGCGCAAAGTGTCATCAGACACGGTCCCTTATTCAGAATTGTGTACGATATGTGAACATCACAAATGATTCAGATAGCTTAACACATGTGTGGTGAGTTTGAACATCAAAATTTTTGGTTCTAGTTTCCCTGGTTACAACACAAAGGAGACTACAGCACACCCACACTTCTTAATCGAGCAAGTTCACCAATTAAACAGAGATAGCTGGCCTAAACATTACTCTAACAAATTAAAGACCGGCAATCTTCATTAAACAAAACAAAGAGTACTACTACGGCTAGTGCTCGTCGATCTCCGCCGCCTCCTCCATGTCCAGCTCGCGCCCGATGGTCTCCTGGGGAAGGAGCTCCATGGGATCCATTGCACCATATTCGTTAAGCATCTCGCCATCCGCGTCTGCCATCTCTTTGGAAAAGGCCGCCACAAGCTGGGTGTGGGTGGCCGCAATCTGGGCTTGGACGGGCTCCGTCGTTGCAAGGTATGCAGCAGAGGAATGGACGGCTGCTCAAACGCTCTCGGCAATTGCCAACTCTTCGGCCGTGGATTGCCGACCGTTGTCGGAGAAGCTTCGTTCGATTTGTGCGGTGACCACCACGAGCTAGGCGTGGGCGGCCTCTACATGGTCGTGGGCGGCCTCCATTAGGCCAAGGCCGCCGCTGTGGAACAGACAGCTGCTGTGCCACTCTTGCCAACTGCTATCCCCGAGGCAGATGTTGCTGCCGCCACTTGAGAAGCAATAGCGGGCGTTTGGGCTGCCATGGCCGCCCGGTCGTAGATTGTGGTCGCACTCATGCACCTTGTTAGCACGCGCATGGCGGCTGCGGCCGCGCTCTCACCGGAGTGGGCCGCCGAAGTTGCCCTCATGACGTGGGTCCACGTCCCCATCTTTCACCGGCGATGATTGAACAGTGAAATGATATTTGGGGAGTGAGCTAGTGTGCTTGACATGCTAGCTGTGAACTGTAGCTGACGCACCTTCTCGCGTATGCCATAGGCGTACTATACACCGACGTTGCTCCAGTATATTTTGTACTGCATCTCACACGGTTGGTGATAATAAACTGTGTGGGATCTACTTGGTTTTAAATTTTGATTTGAATTGCATAATGGGGTCACAACAGCAATGGACGGTGTCTGAATTGCTAGACCTTTTATCTGCAGTGAACATGCAACTATATGTGTGTCGTAAAAAAATTGGAATTGTTTAGGGTTCGTTTCGACATTTTTATGCAGTAACTTGGTTTTCTAGGCATTTTAGGTGCACAATTCAAAATTAAACCACATGCTCTAGTCCATAAAAACGGGTTGCAAAATCAAATGTTTTTCCTTGGTTGCAAGCTTAGGTCACATGCAAGAAATTAGAATGAATGTCAAATACCTTGACATTGTCGCTCAGCCTCTACCATTGAGATACATGCATTTAGCATTCCAGTAAATCAAAATCTTGTCCGAAATTCATGAAACTTGACATGATATCATGGAACGGCAGCGACATGCCATGGTAAAAATATTGTCCCATTTGGGACAGGTGTGGGTATAAGTTTCTCGCAAACCGAAGCTTCTCTCACAACAAGTCTGATGGTTTCAGTAGGGTACGTGCCACCTTGGGGGACGAAACAATATATGTTGCCTCTTCTTACTTTCAAAATGTTTCTCGTGTCAACATAGAACAACACCATTGTTGTGTCAATTTTTGGGATTTTTTGGGGTTCGTTATGACATTTTTATGCATTAATTGCGTTTCCAATGCATTTATGAGCAAAATTCAAATTTGAACTACATGCACATGCTCTAATGCATATAAATTGGTGGAAAATTCAAATATGTGTCCTTGGTTGCATGCTTAGGTCCCATGCAAGAAATGGGAATGAATGTCAAACACCTTGCCGCTGTCACTCGGCTGCAAACATTGAGATTCCTGGTTTTTTAATTCTAGTAAATCCAAAACTTGTCTAAAATTCATGAAACTTGGCATGCTATCATGGAGCGGCATCAACATGTCGTGGTAAATTTTTTGTCCCATTTGGGGCAGGTTTGGGGATATGCTTCTCACAAACCAAAGGTTCTCACAATAAGCCTGATGGTTTCTGTAAGGAACGGCCCACCATTGGGGACGAAATGATATCCGCTGCCTCTTATTGCTTTAAAAAAATTCTGGTGTCAACATACAACAATAGGAGTACTGTGTCAATTTCTGGGATTTTGCGGGGTTCATTTGGACATTTTTATGCATTAATTGCGTTTTAATGCATTTATGAGTACAATTCAAATTTGAACTACATACACATGCTCTAATGCATATATATTGGTTGAAAATTCAAATCTGTGTCCTTGGTTGCATGCTTAGGTCCCATGCAAGAAATGGGAATGAATGTCAAACACCCTGCCACCATCACTCGGCCGCGAACATTGAGATTCATGGTTTTTAAACTCTATTAAATCCAAAACTCATCTGAAATTCATGAAACTAGGCATGCTATCTTGGAGCGACATCAACATGCTGTGGTAAATTTTTTGTCCCATTTGGGGCAGGTTTGGGTATAAGCTTCTCACAAACCAGAGCTTCTCACAACAAGCCTGATGGTTTTGGTAGGGAATGTCCCACCTTTTGGAACGAAATGATATCAGCTGCCTCTTCTTGCTTTCATAAAATTTCTAGTGGCAACATAGAACAAAAGGAGTGTTGTGTCAATTTTTGGGATTTTCCGAGGTTTGTTTGGACATTTTTATGCATTAATTGAGTTTTCCATGCATTTATGTGCATAATTCAAATTTGAACTACATGCACATGCTTTAAGTCATATAAATTGGTTGAAAATCCAAATATGTGTCCTTGGTTGCATGCTTAGGTCCCATGCAAGAAATGGGAATGCATGTCAAACACCCTGCCACCGTCACTCGGCCGCAAACATTGATATTCCTGTTTTTTAAATTCTAGTAAATCAAAAACTAGTCTGAAATTCATGAAACTTGGCATGCTATCATGGAGCGACATCAACATGTCATGGTAATTTTTTTGTCCCATTTGGGGCAGGTTTGGGTATAAGCTTCTCACAAATCAGAGCTTCTCACAACAAGAATGATGGTTTCGGTAGGGAATGTCCCACCTTTGGGGACAAAATGGTATCAACTGCCTCTAATAGCTTTCAAAAAATTTCTAGTGTCAACATAGAACAACAGGAGTTTTGTGTCAATTTTTGGGATTTTTTGGGGTTCGTTTGGACATTTTATGCATTAATTGAGTTTTCGATGCATTTATGTGCATAATTCAAATTTGAACTACATGCACATGCTCTAATGCATATAAATTAGTTGTAAATTCAAATTTGTGTCCTTGGTTGCATGCTTAGGTCCCATGCATGAAATGGGAATGAATGTCAGATACCCTACCAACGTCACTCGGCCGCAAACATTGAGATTCCTGGTTTTCAAATCCTAGTAAATCCAAAACTCGTCTGAAATTCATGAAACTTGGCATGCTATCATGGAGCGACATCTGTTGGGGAACGTTGCATAAAATAAAAAATTACCTATGTTCACCAAGATCAATCTATGAGTTCATCCAGCAATGAGAGAGGGGAGTGCATCTACATACCCTTGTAGATCGCGAGCGGAAGCGTTCAAGAGAACGGGGTTGAGGGAGTCGTTCATGTCGTGATCCAAGTCACCGGAGGTCCTAGCGCCGAACGGACGGCACCTCCGTGTTGAACACACGAACGGTCAGCGTGACGTCTCCTCCTTCTTGATCCAGCAAGGGGGAAGGAGAGGTTGATGAAGATCCAGCAGCACGACGGCGTGGTGGTGGATGCAGCAGGGATCCGGCAGGGCTTCGCCAAGCGTCTGCGGGAGGGAGAGGTGTAGCAAGGGGGAAGGGAGGCGCCAAGATGCAGGGTGCGGCTGCCCTTCCTCCCCTCCACTATATATAGGGGCTAGGGGGGCGCACGCCCCCTTGGAGATCCCATCTAGAGGGGGGGCGGTGGCCCCCCGGGGCAACGGCCCCCTTAGGGTTTCCAACCAGGGGGGGCGCATGCCCCCTCGGGGGGCAACGACCCCCTAGGGTTTCCAACCCTAGGCGCCTTGGGCCCTTGGGTGGGGTGCACCAGCCCACCAGGGGCTGGTTCCCACGCCACTTCAGCCCATGGGGCCCTCCGGGATAGGTGGCCCCACCCGGTGGACCCCCGGGACCCTTCCGGTGGTCCCGGTACAATACCGGTGACCCCCGAAACTTTCCCGGTGGCCGAAACTGGACCTCCTATATATAAATCTTTACCTCCGGACCATTCTGGAAGTCGTCGTGACGTCCGGGATCTCATCCGGGACTCCGAACAACTTTCGGGTTACTGCATACTAATATCACTACAACCCTAGCATCACCGAACCTTAAGTGTGTAGACCCTACGGGTTCGGGAGACATGCAGACATGACCGAGACGCCTCTCCGGTCAATAACCAACAGCGGGATTTGGATATCCATGTTGGCTCCCACATACTCCTCGATGATCTCATCGGATGAACCACGATGTCGAGGATTCAATCAACCCCGTATTCAATTCCCTTTGTCAATCGGTACGTTACTTGCCCGAGACTCGATCGTCGGTATCCCAATACCTCGTTTAGTCTCGTTATCGGCAAGTAACTTTACTTGTACCGTAATGCATGATCCCGTGTCCAGACACTTGGTCACATTGAGCTCATTATGATGATGCATTACCGAGTGTGCCCAGAGATACCTCTCCGTCATACGGAGTGACAAATCCCAGTCTCGATTTGTGCCAACCCAACAGACACTTTCAGAGATACCCATAGTGCACCTTTATAGTCACCCAGTTACGTTGTGACGTTTGGTACACCCAAAGCACTCCTACGGTATCCGAGAGTTGCACAATCTCATGATCTAAGGAAATGATACTCGACAATTGGAAAAGCTTTGGCTAAACGAACTACACGATCTTTGAGCTATGCTTAGGATTGGGTCTTGTCCATCACATCATTCTCCTAATGATGTGATCCCGTTATCAATGACATCCAATGCCCATAGTCAGTAAACCAAGACTATCTGTTGATCAACGAGCTAGTCAACTAGAGGCTCAATAGGGACTTGTTGTGGTCTATGTATTCACAAGTGTATTACGATTTCCGGATAACACAGTAATAGCATGAATAATAGACAATTATCATGAACACAGAAATATAATAATAACCATTTTATTATTGCCTCTATGGAATATTTCCAACAGTCACCCACTTGCACTAGAGTCAATATTCTAGTTACATTGTGATGAATCGAACACCCGTTGCATTCTGGTGTTGATCATGTTTTTCCCTAGGGAGAGGTTTAGTCAACGGATCTGCCACATTCAGGTATGTATGTACTTTACAAATATCTATGTCTCCATCTTGAACATTTTCACGTATGGAGTTGAAGCGACGCTTGATGTGCCTGGTCTTCTTGTGAAACCTGGGCTCCTTGGCGATTGCAATAGCTCCAGTGTTGTCACAGAAGAGTGCGATTGGCCCTGACGCATTGGGTATGACTCCTAGGTCGGTGATGAACTCCTTCACCCAGATAGCTTCATGCACTACCTCCGAGGCTGCCAAGTACTCCGCTTCACATGTAGATCCCGCCACGACGCTCTGCTTGCAACTGCACTAGCTTACTGCCCCATCATTCAAAATATACATGTATCCGGTTTGTGACTTAGAGTCATCCAGATCTGTGTCGAAGCTAGCATCGACGTAACCCTTTACGACGAGCTCTTCGTCACCTCCATATACGAGAAACATGTCCTTAGTCCTTTTCAGGTACTTAAGGATGTTCTTGACCACTTTCCAGTGTTCCTTGTCGTGATTACTTTGGTACCTTCCTACCAAACTTACGGCAAGGTTTATATCAGGTCTGGTACATGTCATGGCATACATGATAGACCCTATGGCTGAGGCATAGGGGATGACACTCCTCTCTTCTTTATCTTCTGCCGTGGTCGGGCATTGAGCCGAGCTCAATCTCACACCTTGCAATACAGGCAAGAACCCTTTCTTGGACTGATCCATATTGAACTGCTTCAATATCTTATCAAGGTATGTGCTTTGTGAAAGACCTATGAGGCGTCTCGATCTATCTCTATAGATTTTGATGCCTAATATGTAAGCAGCCTCTCCAAGGTCCTTCATTGAAAAACACTTATTCAAGTAGGCTTTTATACTGTCCAAGAGTTCTATATCATTTCCCATCAAAAGTATGTCATCCACATATAATATGGGAAATGCTACAGAGCTCCCACTCACTTTCTTGTAAACGCAGGCTTCTCCATAAGTCTGCATAAACCCAAATGCTTTAATCAACTCATTAAAGGGAATGGTCCAACTCCGAGATGCTTGCACCAGCCCATAAATGGATCGGTGGAGCTTGCATACCTTGTTAGCAATCTTAGGGTCGACAAAACCTTCCGGCTGCATCATATACAGTTCTTCCTTAAGGTGACCGTTAAGGAATGCCGTTTTAACGTCCATTTTCCATATCTCATAATCATAGTATGCGGCAATTGCTAACATGATTCGGACGGACTTCAGCTTCGCTACAGGAGAGAATATCTCATCGTAGTCAATCCCTTGAACTTGTCGATAACCCTTAGCGACAAGTCGAGCTTTATATATGGTAACATTGCCATCCACGTCCGTCTTCTTCTTAAAGATCCATTTGTTTTCTATCGCTTGCCGATCATCGGGCAAGTCCATCAAAGTCCACACTTTGTTTTCATACATGGATCCTATCTCGGATTGCATGGCTTCAAGCTATTTGTTGGAATCTGGGCCCGCCATTGCTTCTTCATAGTTCGAAGGTTCACCGTTATCCAACAACATGATTTCCAAGACAGGATTGCCGTACCACTCTGGTGCGGAGCATGTCCTTGTGGACCTTCGAAGTTCAGTAGGAGCTTGATCCAAAGTATCTTGATCATCATCATTAACTTCCTCTCTTGTTGGTGCTGGCACCACAGGAACATTTTCCTGAGTTGCGCTACTCACCGTTTCAAGAGGTAGTACTTCATCAAGCTCTACTTTCCTCCCACTTAATTCTTTCGGGAGAAACTCTTTCTCCAGAAAGGACCCGTTTTTGGCAACAAAGATCTTGCCTTCGGATCTTAAGTAGAAAGTATACCCTTGGTTTCCTTAGGGTATCCTATGAATACTCATTTTTCCGACTTGGGTTCGAGCTTCTCAGGTTGAAGTTTCTTGACATAAGCATCGCATCCCCAAACTTTTAGAAACGACAGCTTAGGTTTCTTCCCAAACCATAATTCATACGGTGTCGTCTCAACGGATTTAGACGATGCCCTATTTAAAGTGAATGTAGCTATCTCTAGAGCGTATCCCCAAAATGATAGAAGTAAATCAATAAGTGACATCATAGATCGCACCATATCCAATAGAGTGCGATTACGACATTCGGACACACCATTTCGCTGAGGTGTTCCAGGCGGCGTGAGTTGTGAAACGATTCCACATTTTCTTAAGTGCGTACCAAATTCGTGACTTAAATATTCTCCCCCACGATCTGATCGTAGGAATTTTATCTTTTGGTCACGTTGATTCTCTACCTCATTCTGAAATTCCTTGAACTTTTCAAAGGTCTCAGACTTGTGCTTCATCAAGTAGACATACCCATATCTACTCAAGTCATCAGTGAGAGTGAGAACATAACGATATCCTCCGCGAGCCTCAACGCTCATTGGCTGCACACATCAGTATGTATGATTTCCAACCAGTTGGTTGCTCGCTCCATTGTTCCGGAGAACGGAGTCTTGGTCATCTTGCCCATGAGGCATGGCTCGCATGTGTCAAACGATACATAATCTAGAGACTATAAAAGTCCATCAGCATGGAGCTTCTTCATGCGCTTGACACCAATGTGACAAGGCGGCAGTGCCACAAGTATGTGGGACTATCGTTATCAACTTTACATCTTTTGGTATTCACACTATGAATATGTGTAACATTACGCTCGAGATTCATTAAGAATAAACCATTCACCAGCGGGGCATGACCATAAAACATATCACTCATATAAATAGAACAACCATTATTCTTGGATTTAAAATAGTAGCCATCTCGAATTAAATGAGATCTTGATACAATGTTCAGTCTCAAAGCTGGTACTAAATAACAATTATTGAGGTTCAAAACTAATCCCGTTGGTAAATGTAGAGGTAGCGTGCCGACGGCAATCACATCGACCTTGGAACCATTCCCGACGCGCATCGTCACCTCGTCCTTCGCCAGTCTCCGCTTATTCCGCAGCTCCTGCATTGAGTTACAAATATGAGCAACCACACCGGTATCAAATACCCAGGAGCTACTACGAGCACTGGTAAGGTACACATCAATTACAAGTATATCACATATACCTTTGGTTTTGCCGGCCTTCTTGTCCGCTAAGTACATGGGGCAGTTCCGCTTCCAGTGACCACTTCCCTTGCAATAAAAGCACTTAGTCTCAGGCTTGGGTCCATTGCTTGACTTCTTCCTGGCAACTGGCTTACCAGGCGCGGCAGCTTCCTTGCCGTCCTTCTTGAAGTTCTTCTTACCCTTGCCCTTCTTGAACTTAGTGGTTTTATTCACCATCAACACTTGATGTTCCTTTTTGATCTCGACCTCCGCTGATTTCAGCATTGAATATACCTCAAGAATGGTCTTTTCCATCCCCTGCATATTGAAGTTCATCACAAAGATCTTGTAGCTTGGTGGAAGCGACTAAAGGATTCTGTCAATGACCGCGTCATCCGGGAGATTAACTCCCAGCCGAGTCAAGCGGTTGTGCAACCAAGACATCTTGAGTATGTGCTCACTGACAGAACTATTTTCCTCCATCTTACAGTTAAAGAATTTGTCGGAGACTTCATATCTCTCGACCCGGGCATGAGCTTGGAAAACCATTTTCAGCTCCTCGAACATCTCATATGCTCCGTGTTGCTCAAAATGCTTTTGGAGCCCCAGTTCTAAGTTGTAAAGCATGCCGCACTGAACGAGGGAGTAATCATCAGCACGAGACTCCCAAGCATTCATAACGTCTTGGTTCTCTGGGATTGGTGCTTCACCTAGCGGTGCTTCTAGGACATAGTCTTTCTTGGCAGCTATGAGGATGATCCTCAGGTTCCGGACCCATTCCGTATAGGTGCTGCCATCGTCTTTTAGCTTGGTTTTCTCTAGGAATGCATTGAAGGTCAGGTGGACATGAGCGTTGGCCATTTGATCTACAAGACATATTGTAAAGATTTTAGACTAAGTTCATGATAATTAAGTTCATCTAATCAAATTATTTAATGAACTCCCACTTAGACAGACATCCCTCTAGTCATCTAAGTGAAACATGATCCGAGTCAACTAGGCCGTGTCCGATCATCACGTGAGACGGACTAGTTAACATTGGTGAACATCATCATGTTGATCGTATCTTCTATACGACTCATGCTCGACCTTTCGGTCTTCCGTGTTCTGAGGCCATGTCTGTACATGCTAGGCTCGTCAAGTCAACCTAAGTGTATTGCGTGTGTAAACCTGGCTTACACCCGTTGTATTCGAACGTTAGGATCTATCACACCCGATCATCACGTGGTGCTTCGAAACAACGAACCTTCGCAACGGTGCACAGTTAGGGGGAACACTTTTCTTGAAATTATTATGAGAGATCATCTTACTTACTACCGTCGTTCTATGTAAACAAGATGAAAAACATGATAAACATCACATGCAATCATAATAGTGACATGATATGGCCAATATCATATAGCTCCTATGATCTCCATCTTCGGGGCTCCATGATCATCTTTGTCACCGGCATGACACCATGATCTCCATCATCATGATCTCCATCATCGTGTCTTCATGAAGTTGTCATGCCAACGACTACTTCTACTTCTATGGCTAACGCGTTTAGCAATAAAGTAAAGTAATTTACATGGCGTTCTTCAATGACACGCAGGTCATACAAAAAATAAAGACAACTCCTATGGCTCCTGCCAGTTGTCATACTCAACGACATGCAAGTCGTGATTCCTATTACAAGAACATGATCTCATACATCACATATATATCATTCATCATTCATCACAACTTTGGCCATATCACATCACAAAACACTTGCTGCAAAAACAAGTTAGACGTCCTCTAATTGTTGTTGCAAGTTTTTACGTGGCTTCTAAAGGTGATCTAGCAAGACCATTTTCTTACCTACGTTAAAGCCACAACGTGATTTGCCAACTTCTATTTACCCTTCATAAGGACCCTTTTCATCGAATCCGCTCCAACTAAAGTGGGAGAGACAGACACCCGCTAGCCACCTTATGCAACTAGTGCATGTCAGTCGGTGGAACCTGTCTCACGTAAGTGTACGTGTAAGGTCGGTTCGGGCCGCTTCATCCCACAATACCGCTGAAGAAAAATAAGACTAGTAGTGGCAAGAAAGTTGACAACATCTACGCCCACAACAAATTGTGTTCTACTCGTGCAAAGAGAACCACGCATAGACCTAGCTCATGATGCCACTGTTGGGGAACGTTGCATAAAATAAAAAAATTCCTACCAAGATCAATCTATGAGTTCATACAGCAACGAGAGAGGGGAGTGCATCTACATACCCATGTAGATCGCGAGCGGAAGCGCTCAAGAGAACGGGGTTGAGGGAGTCGTTCACGTCGTGATCCAAATCACCGGAGATCCTAGCGCCGAAAGGACGGCACCTCCGCATTCAACACACGTACGGTCAGCGTAACATCTCCTCCTTCTTGATCCAGCAAGGGGGAAGGAGAGGTTGATGAAGATCCAGCAGCACGACAGCGTGGTGGTAGATGCAGCAGGGATCCGGCAGGGCTTCGCCAAGCGTCTGCGGGTGGGAGAGGTGTAGCAAGGGGGAAGGGAGGCGCCAAGATGCAGGGTGCGTCTGCCCTTCCTCCCCTCCACTATATATAGGGGTTAGGGGGGCGCATGACCCCTTGGAGATCCCATCTAGAGGGGGGGGGCGGCGTCCCCTGGGGCAACGGCCCCCTTAGGGTTTCCAACCAGGGGGGCGCATGCCCCCTCGGGGGGCAACGACCCCCTAGGGTTTCCAACCCTAGGCGCCTTGGGCCCCTGGGTGGGGCGCACCAGCCCACCAGGGGCTGGTTCCCACGCCACTTCAGCCCATGGGGCCCTCCGGGATAGGTGGCCCCACCCGGTGGACCCCCGGGACCCTTCCGGTGGTCCCGGTACAATACCGGTGACCCCCGAAACTTTCCCGGTGGCCGAAACTGGACTTCCTATATATAAATTTTAACCTCCAAACCATTCCGGAACTCCTCGTGACGTCCGGGATCTCATCCGGGACTCTGAACGGCTTTCGTGTTACTGCATACTAATATCTCTACAACCCTAGCGTCACCGAACCTTAAGTGTGTAGACCCTACGGGTTCGGGAGACATGCAGACATGACCGAGACGCCTCTTCGGTCAATAACCAACAGCGGGATCTGGATACCCATGTTGGCTCCCACATACTCCTCGATGATCTCATCGGATGAACCACGATGTCGAGGATTCAATCAACTCCGTATTCCATTCCCTTTGTCAATCGGTACTTTACTTGCCCGAGACTCGATCGTCGGTATCCCAATACCTCGTTTAGTCTCGTTACTGGCAAGTCACTTTACTCGTACCGTAATGCATGATCCCGTGACCAGACACTTGGTCACACTGAGTTCACTATGATGATGCATTACCGAGTGGGCCCAGAGATACCTCTCCGTCATACGGAGTGACAAATCCCAGTCTTGATTTGTGCCAACCCAATAGACACTTTCGGAGATACCCATAGTGCACCTTTATAGTCACCCGGTTACGTTGTGACGTTTGGTACACCCAAAGCACTCCTACGGTATCCGAGAGTTGCACAATCTCATGGTCTAAGGAAATGATACTCGACAATTGGAAAAGCTCTAGCTAAACGAACTACACGATCTTTGAGCTATGCTTAGGATTGGGTCTTGTCCATCACATCTTTCTCCTAATGATGGGATCCCGTTATCAATGACATCCAATGCCCATAGTTAGGAAACCATGACTATCTGTTGATCAACGAGCTAGTCAACTAGAGGCTCACTAGGGACTTGTTGTGGTCTATGTATTCACACGTGTATTACGATTTCCGGATAACATAGTTATAGCATGAATAATAGACAATTATCATGAACACAGAAATATAATAATAACCATTTTATTATTGCCTCTAGGGCATATTTCCAATAACATCAACATGCCGTGGTAATTTTTTTGTCCCATTTGGGGCAGGTTTGGGTATAAGCTTCTCACAAACTAGTGCTTCTCACAACAAGCCTGATGGTTTCGGTAGGGAACATCCCACCTTTGGGGACGAAATGATATCTGCTGCCTCTTATTGCTTTAAAAAAATTTCTAGTGTCAACATAGAACAACAGGAGTGTTGTGTTAAATTTTACAATTTTTTGGGGTTTGTTTGGACATTTTTATACTTTAACTGGGTTTTCTAGGCATTTTATGTGCATAATTCAAATTTGAACTACATGCACATGCTCCAATGAATATAAATTGGTTGCAAAATCAAATCATTGTCTTTGGGTGCATGCTTAGGTCCCATGCAAGAAATAGGAATGAATTTCAAACACCAGGGCACTATTGATTGCTGGCAAAACATTGAGATACTTTGTTTTTAAATTCTAGCAAATCCAAAACTCGTCTGAAATTCATGAAACTTGGCATATTATCATGGAATGGCACCCGACATCCTGTGGTATTTTTCGTGTCCATTTTGAGAGAAGAAGCACTCAAATAACAGCCAACAAAGGCATTTTCAAACAAATAGCTATCACTCTAACCTCGCAAACATTTGTATAATTCAAGTCGTGTGTGTTATATTAACCATTCCTGTGAAACCACGTGTCTTCGTTTTAATGGCTATAGGAGGTGCCGTGCGGACAACTGCTTGACTGAACGGGAGGCATGCGAGCGGAGTCTGGTGCGCAGATAGACTGAGAGGCATGCAAGCTGTCCTCCAATGCGCAGGCTCACTAGGAAACACGTGAGCTGTATGCTGTGCAGGCTCACTGCGAATCGAGCCCTTTGAGTTGCATGGCCGCCCATCTTCCTCTCCATTAATGGTGCCCGAGCCGCTGCTTAATACGGGCGGCCTTACTGTTCACCTCCCATTCCCCTCCCTCCCGCAGACCTCCACCAATGCCATGGCGCAGAAGGATCATCTGTCACTAGTCTTCAAGTTTGGTGAAGTCGACTCTGAGCCGGAGGAGATAGAAAATAAGGAGGAATGGGGCCTCATGGACATGGCCCAGAACGAGCTGGCCGCGGCTGTTGCTGCCTCCGCTCCCGTCCCATCTCCCATCCCCGCGCCAGCGCTAGCGACCATCCCCGTAGCATTGACGGGCTGGTTGTCGAGCACTATCGTAGAGCTAGAAGCCGCGGGCGTCACCGAGTTCACCACGGATCCACACGAGCTCGTATACATGCCAGCGCCCGTGCCCATGCCCGTGCCCGTGCGCTCCCCTCCACCCACCACGACGCCGGTCCCCGTGCGTTTGGATGCACCCACCACGTCCGTGCCCGTGCGCTCGCCCCCCTCAACGGTATGGGCGCCGCCGTCGACCGCTACCTCTCAGCGCCACTAGCTGCTGTCCTCCCACGCCCTGCCCGTCGATTGCGCGACGACTTGATGTTTGATTTACAAGTGAAGAACATTCTGAGCTACCTTGAAGACTTCAACAACGGCGTCCCAGAGGACGAACATCGACAAGGACGGCACGGCACGTCGCCTCCTCCGCTGCCGGACATAATTTTTTTTCTTGGGTTTAATATTGTATCTCGATCGCAAACGTTTTAGTTACGACACCTGTAAGCAAACCGACAGCTTCCTCAGGAAGCCAAGGGAAAATGTGCCGAGTAGGATTTTTGCTGTACAGTTCCACCACATTTATACTTAGATGAACTAAACAAAATAGCCCCTAAATACTACTACTACTACGGATGGGCTTTGTACTACTTCCGGCAGCCTCTCCTCTGCCGAGTGCGCTTAGTAAGAGGCAGAGGAGGAGAAGCCTACCAACGAGCTGGACAAATGCAATACGGTGCCTGCCACTGCTGCATGTTTGGCAACGCTCGCCAGCTTGAATGCCCACTGCCGCTCCAGACGATCCCTCTCGAAGCGGTGGTTCTCCAAGAGATGGTACTAAAATGACACCATATGATACACATCAACCAACTCTAATGTCACCTAGATACTCCAATGTCACTGCGAGTATCCGTGAGTTGATTATAGATATGCATCAAACAATTGTAGATTCATAATACTCAATCCAACACAAAGAACCTAAACGTGTGCCCCAAGATTTCTATCAGAGAAACAAGGATGAAAATGTGCATCGACCCCTATGCATAGATTACCCCAATGTCACATCGGGAATCTGCGAGTTGAGTGCCAGAACACATATCAAGTGAATCGATAAGATAACCCATTGTCACCACAGGTATTCATAGCAAGATATACATCAAGTGCTATCAAATCCATAAAAGTATTCAATCCGATAAGAACAAAATCTCAAAGGGAAAACTCAATTCATCACAACAAGACAGAGAGGGGAAAACACCATATGATCCAACTATATGAACAAAGATCGCGATACATCAAGATCATGCCAACTCAAGAACATGAGAGACAGAGAGATTAAACACCTAGCTACTGGTACAAACCCTCAGTCTCGAGGGTGGACTACTCCCTACTCATCATGGTGGCCGCCAGGATGGTGAAGATGGCCACCGATCATGACTTCCCCCTCCGGCAGGGTGCCGAAACAGGGTGTAGATTGGTTTTTCATGGCTACAGAGGCTTGAGGTGGCGGAACTTCTGATCTAGGGTTATTTGTGGGGGTTGCTGTATTTATAGGATTTTTCAGTGTCCACTTCATGCGAAGATGGGCCACGAGGGGACGACAATACACCAGGGAGCGCCAGTGGGGGCTGGCACGCCCTAGTGGGTTGTGGCCACCTCGCGGCTCTTCTGGCCCACCCACAAAGCTTCTAGTGCCTCTTCTGTTAAAAAAACGTACAAAAGTTTCATTGCATTTGGGGAACTTTTATTTCTACCAAAAAAACACCATGATAGTTCTGCTTAAAACATCGTTAGTCCGGGTTAGTTCCATGAAATCATTCCAAAACAATATAAAATTATGGTAAACATGGCATGAATAGTTCATAAATTATGGATACGTTGGAGCTTAGTTCCTACTCCTCCTTGAGTAGGTAAATGATAAAACAAATAATTTATGAAGTGTGAATGCTAGCATAGTGCATAAGTTTTATCAATGATAATTTTAATCACTTCTCCTAGCATCATAACAACAACTCTTACTCATAAAACTTCTCATGTTAAAGTAGCGACCAATTCACGTGTTATGGTTCAAACAATGAATTCTCTTGAAACTTAACAACCTATGTTCCCAGTCATCAAGCAATTGCAATTGAACTTATTCAACAAAGTCTAAGTAAGAGCTCCACATACTCAATCATCATATAATTTTCTATGATTGCTAGTACTCAAAGCATATTATTACAACAAATGGCATCCATCAAACACAGAGAAAGATAGGGGCTTAATGTTTCGTCTCCCAACTCATTTATCATAGAGATAATTGTCAACAACAATAATTCATGATCAAATATATTTGATTGGTCATATGTGCCTAGATCTTTCCCCACCACATCATGCTTGCCAACTAGAGAATAATTGAGATTGAAATGAGAATGCATACTATTAACTCTTGCATAAAAGTAAATACTAAAAAGTAAAAGATAGGCCCTTCGCAGAGGGAAGCAGAGTTCGTCATGCGCTTGTAATTTTTGGATGCCCAAGCTCTTAGTGCAAAGGAACATCACGTTCTATTACCCCTTATGATAGCAACCTTTATTATGCAGTCCGTCACTTTTATTACTTTGCCATCACAAGTTTGTACAATGCTTATTTTCCCTTGCAATAAAAGATCAAACATATTTAGGAGAAATTTTTATTGGTTTATGCATAGATGACAACTTACTTGAAGGATCTTATTCAATCCATAGGTAGATATGGTCGATACTCATGCCAAGAAACTAGGTTTAAGGGTTTTTGAATGCACAAGTAGTATCTCTACTTAGTACGAAATTTTTTCTAGCAAAAGATCATAAGCAAGCACCACATGTTGGAGGATCTATAACAATATGACTTCTATCCAAATATACACAACCATAACTCATTACGTTGTCTTCCTTGTCCAACACCAACTAATTTGCTCAAGTTTGAAAATAATTAATGGGTATTCACAATCATAGAAGATGTCCAAGATAATATATTTTTATGTGAAAGTTATCTTCCTTATACTAATCATTCATGAATTGCTTGTATGACCAATATTGTGATTGTCAAGCTTCAATAGATTTCAGTTTCTAAACCCAATGTGAAGCTACTACTAGGTATAATACAAGCATGTGAAGCACATATAATTTCAACTTTATGATACTCAATTCATTCAATAGTTTACTTATAGGATATAAGTGAAGCATAAGAGTAAATGACAAACTACTTCAAAAAGATATAAGCGAAGATCAAGTGAGTATATAAGTAAATGGGTAGCTATTTGATGACTCTCTCTTATTTAGAAACTTTTAGGTCTAAGTATATTATTAAAACAACAAGCAAAACAAAATAAAATGGCATTCCAAGAATAGCACAACTCATGTGGAGAAGTAAAAACTTAAGCTCAACTGGTACTAACCGATAATTCTTGATGAAGAAAGGTGGGATGCCTACCGGGCATTCCCAAGCTTAGATGCTTGAGACTTCTTGATTTTATATCTTGGGATTCGTTGGGCATCCCCGAGCTTTAGCTTTTGTGTCTCCTTAATTCATTTTATATCTTGGTTTCCCTAAATCTTCAAAATTTCAACCACACAAAAGTCAACAAGAACTTGTGAGATAAGTTAGTATAAATCAATACAGTAACCTTATCATTCTCTACTATAGAAAATAACTAAAATTATTATTTAACATTTTATAATAAATGCCTCTGCATTCTAATACTCATATCCTCAAATAGAATAATAACAAGCAAACATATGCAAACATAACACCAATATGTCTATACAGGAAAGTCTATAGAGAGTGCAATTATACTCATACTTCCCTAACTCCAAAAATTCTGAAAACTTAACACACAGTAGAAAATTTATCATAGCTTGTTGTGCAAAAAAATTCAGAATATAATTGCATTTCTGGCATTTCCCAAGAATTCACGCACTGGTGTGCAACTTTGTGTTTTCGAATAGCAACACATAGACTTGCAAAATAAGCATGGCAAAGGCTATACTTGACATTTTTTATTGAGGTAGAAGATATAAAACATTATTCTAAATAATAGCAAGCAAATTCTAATAAAATAAAATGATGCTCCAAGCAAAACACATATCATGTGATGAATAAAAATATATCTCCAAGTGAGGTTACCGATAATGTTGGCGACGAAAGAGGGGATGCCTTCCGGGGCATCCCCAAGCTTAGTTGGTTGGATCTTCCTTGAATATTACCCTGGGGGTGCCTTGGTCATCCCAAATCTTAGGGTCTAGTCACTATTTATGCTCCTCATATCGATATCTCACCCCAAACTTGAAAACTTCAATCACACAAAACTTAAAGGAACCTCGTGAGATAGGTTAGTATGATAAAGGGAAAAACCATTCTCTTTGGTACTGTCAAAGACAAGATTCACAATTATTCTCACACAATGCATTTTGTACCTTGTCATTTCTACAATTTATGTTGACCAATATAAGCCATAGAAACTAGAAAACAAGCAATCTATGCATTGAAAACACAATCTGTCAAAAACAGAACAGTCTGGAATGATCTGGACAATGACAATACATCTGTTACTACAGAAATAATGAAAAATTAGGACAAATTGGTCAATTTGTATATCAATCATCAGTAAAAAATTAAGAATTTTTTGACGCTCCAGTGATTTTTATGAATTCTATTACAGGTCACATAAGTTTCTATATTTGGACAGAATCAAGTCAACTGTAATCCACACTATCCCAAAGGCTTTACATGCCACTTTATTGGAACAAAAGCTATAAAACATTATTACTACAGTAGCATAATCATGTGAAAACACAAAAACATTAGGGGTAAATGCTGGGTTATGTCCCAACAAGCGCCTTTCTTTAATGCATTTTTAGCTAGGCATGAAGATTTCAACGATGCTCACCTAAAAGATAAGAATTAAAACATAATGAGGCATATCACAAGCACATTTAATCCTAACCTACTTCCTATGCATAGGGATTTTGTCAGAAAACAACTTATTTAACCAAGAACCAACTAGCATAGGAAGGCAAAACAAGCAAAACTTCAAGATTTTCAACATATAGAGAGGAAACTTGATATTATTGCAATATGTAGAATCATATGTTCCTCTCTCATAATAGTTTTCATTAGCATCATGAATGAATTCAACAATATAACCATCACATGAAACATTATTTTCATGATCCATAAGCATAGAAATTTTACTACTCTCCATATAAGCAAATTTATTCTCATGAATAGTAATGGGAGCAAACTCAACAAAATAACTATCATGTGATTGAAAATTAAACCATGATGGCAATTTTCATGGTCATCATTATTGAATATAACATACATGTCATCACCATAATCATCACAGATAGAAGCTTTGTTGTCATAATCAATTGAAACCTCTTTCAAAATAGTGGATTTATCACTAAATAAAGTCATGACCTCTTCAAATCCAGTTTCATAATTATTAGAATAAGATTCAGCACCCTCCAAAATATTGGGATCATTACTACCTAGACACTCTTCCAAACCCACTTTCATCAATATCATCATAAATAGGAAGCATGCTTTCATCATGCTAAATTTTCTCATCAAAAGTTGGGGAAGTAAAAACATATTCTTCATCAAACATAGCATCCCCAAGCTTATGTCTTGGCATATCATTAGCATCATGGTTATTTAAAGAATTTATACCAACAACATAGCAAGCATGCTCATCATTCAAATATTTTATGCCAAACATTTTATTGTATTCTTATTCTATCAATTTAGCACATTTTTCCAATCCATCATTTTTAAGAAAGACATGAGAAAGAGGGATAATATGAGGCCACCTCAATTCCATATTTTGGTAGTTTACTTTTACGAACCAAACTAGTGATAAAACAGGACACTAGAAGATTCAATTGCAAGATCTAAAGATATACCCTCAAGCACTCACCTCCCCGACAATGATGCTAGAGCTTGATGTCTAATACAAAAAATATTCTTGCAAACTTGTGTAGGGCCTCCAAGTGCAGAGTTTTGTAGGACAATAGCAATTTTCCGTCAAGTAGATGATCTAAGGTTTATCAATCTATGGGAGGTGTAGGATGAAGATGCTCTCTCTCAAGTTCGGTGAAGAGATGGTGATACAAGTGTAGTAACGATAGTAGATAATGATTTTTGTAATAGGAACAATAAAAAACAATAAGGTAGCAATTGATAAAACGAAGCACAAAGGGTATTGCAATGCTTGAAAATGAGGCCTAGGCTCTGTAATTTCACTAGTGCAATCTCTTAACAATGCGAATATAATCGGATCATATAACCATCCCTCAGCGTGCAATGAAGAATCACTCCAAAGTTCTTATGTAGCGGAGAACATAAGACGAAATTGTTTGTAGGGTACGAAACCACCTCAAAGTTATCCTTTCCGATCTATCTATCAAGAGTTCGTACTAAAATAACACAGAGTTATCCTTTCCGATCGATCTATCCAAGAAATGGTACTAAAATAACACAATATGATATACATCAACCAACTCTAATGTCACCTAGATACTCCAATGTCAGCACGAGTATCCTTGATTTGATTATACGATATGCATCAAACAATTTCAGATTCATAATAATCAATCCAACACAAAGGACCTCCAAGAGTTCCCCAAGATTTCTACATGAGAAACAAGGATTAAAGTGTGCATCAATCCCTATGCATAGATTACCCCAATGTCACCTCAGAAATCCGCGAGTTGAGTGCCAAAACACATATCAAGTGAATCAATATGATACCCCGTTGTCACCATGGGTATTCATAGCAACACATACATCAAGTTCACTCAAATCCATAAAAGTATTCATTACGATAAGAATGAAATCTCAACGGTAAAACTCTATTTGTCACAACAAGAAAGAGAGGGGAAAACACCATATGATCCAACTATATTAACAAAGCTCATGATGCATCAAGATCATGTGTTGTAGGGTCAAACCCTAGGAAGGATCTTTTCACACTTGGAGGGGGGAAAAGGAGGAAAAACTCAAGAACACAAAACACCAAGAACAAATCTCTCAAATAAACCCAAGTGTCACATCCACTAGAGTAGCACACATGAGATCCACAAGATTACAAGATCAATACAAGGAGAGTAGCACTTGGTAAATCCTTCCCACTATGTGAGGTCTCGATGATCTTCTCCAAGAGGAGGCCTTGATAATCCAATGGATTCTTCCCTAGGTGGGGGCTTGAGCTCCTAAGAGGAGGGGATACAAGGAGCAAAGGCTCACAATGCTTAGTCTAATGTTTGTTAACCCTACAAATGTCCTAGGAGGTGTCCTTATATAGTCTAGGGGCGAAACAAGGCAAGAAGAGGGGGATACAAGGCCAAAAAGGCCATCAACATGCGGTTGGACGAAGGGGGCTGGGCACCCGGGCAACTTGGGCCAGGCACCCGGACTGCTCAGGGGCCGGCTGGAATGTGGCCGGGCACCCAGGGGCCCCATGTCCTGGGTACGCGGGGGTGGCGCAGGAGAGGGCCGGGCGAGGCGGCCGGGCACCCAGGGGCCCAAGTCCCGGGCACCCGGGGTGGTGCTGGATATGGCCGGGTGGAGCGGCCGGGCACCCGGGGCCTCAAGGCCGGGCACCTGGGGCCGATCCCAGCGGCTGGGCAGAGGGGGCCGGGCACCCGGCCAGCCAAGGCCCGGGCACCCAGGGGGGCGCGGCTATAGGTGGCCCGGGCACCCGGGGCTGCACGTGCCGGGCACCCGGGGCGTCCAGGGGGTTTGCCCCTTCTCCTCCTTCTTCATCCTTCTTGTTCTCTTCTTCCTTCCCTTCCTTCCCTTGCTTCGAGGTCACTTGAGTCTCCGTCCTCTCCTTCTCACCAACGTATTCTTGGTACCTAAGCATGCACAATGTTTCCGATGACGGTAGAATCCAATTCTCATGTGAAACCGAGCGAAAATCGAAGAGGAGAGAGTCAACCTTGTTCTCGATGGCGCGTGCACGTGCTCATGTCATTGGTCACTTGGAGCTTGTGGTGGTGATGGAGTGTCGGTGCGAGTAGTCGATGGATGCTCCGCATCATCTTCCCCCCTTGGGAGAGATCCGTCCACGGATCGTGCTCTTCATCACCATGGTACTTGGCCAAGTCTTTGACGTTGAAGATGTCGCTAACGTTGTACTTGTCGCGTGGAATGTCGACCTTGTAGGCGTTGTCGTTGTAGCGTGCGATCACTTTGAATGGGCCGTCGGCTCGTGGTAGTAGCTTGGACTTGCGTTCCTTGGGGAAGCGGTCTTTGCGGAGATGTATCCATACTTGATCGCCTGGTTGGAACACTATCAGAGACTTGTTGATGTTGAGCTTGGCGGAGAGGCGTTGCACTTGGCGCTCGATAGTGGAACATGTTTCTTCATGCATCTTCTTGAGGTAGGTGGCTCTTGCACTTGTGTCCATCTTCTTGAGGAAGGATGTCCAATGGCGACAAAGGGTTGAAACCGTAGACGACCTCGAAGGTGGACTTGCCGGTTGTAGAGTGTCTTGCACGATTGTAGGCGTACTCGGCGATGGGTAGGCACTCCTCCCACTCCTTGATGTTCTTCTTGATCAACACACGTAGGAGAGTCGCAAGCATCCGGTTGGTGACTTCCGTTTGGCCATCGGTTTGAGGATGATATGCCGTGGAGAATAGTAGCTTGATGTCGAGCTCGGTGCATAGTGTCTTCCAAAAGTAGCTTAAGAACTTGATGTCTCGATCCGACATAATTGTCTTTGGCATGCCGTGCAACCTCAAGATTTCCCTACAAAAGAGATTGGAAACATGTGAAGCATCGTCTATCTTATTGCATGGGATAAAATGAGCCATTTTAGAGAAACGGTCCACAACAACAAAAACCGAATCCTTACCATTTTGAGTTCTAGGTAATCCAAGCACAAAATCCATGCTAATGCCTTCCCAAGGTTGATGTGGGATAGGTAAAGTCATATGTAAACCATGGGATTGAGAGTGTGACTTAGCTTTGCAACATGTAGAGCACCGGTTGGTGAAGTGGGCAACATCATGAAACATCTTGGGCCAATAATAGTTCTTGGAGAGCGTGGAGAAAGTCTTGTCGCGTCCAAAGTGTCCCATGAGTCCACCTCCATGAGCCTCTTGCAAAAGGAGCAAACGAAGAGAGGACTTGGGAATGCATAGTTTGTTAGCTCTCATAATATAACCATATTTGATATAATATCGTTCCCAAGAAGTATGCGTCACACACTTAGCGTAAGGAGTAGCAAAAGTCACATCACCCTCGTACAAATCTTTGATATGATGAAATCCTATGATATTCAATTCAAGTTGAGTAAGTAACATGCATTTGCGGGAAAGGGCATCCGCCACCATGTTTTCTTTGCCCTTAATGTACTTTATCACATAGGGAAAAGATTCAATGAATTCACTCCATTTAGCATGCCGCTTATTCAACTTGATTTGACCTTTGAGGTATTTAAGTGTTTCATGATCGGTATGTATGACAAACTCATGCGGTCTAAGGTAATGCTCCCACACATGTAACACACGCACTAAAGCAAACAATTCTTTGTCATAGATGGGATAGTTAAGTTGAGCACCGGAAAGCTTTTCACTAAAATAAGAAATAGCTCGTTTTTCTTGCATCAAAACTCCACCAATTCCGGTACCACTTGCATCGCAATGAACCTCAAAAGTTTTGTCAAAGTTGGGTAAAGCAAGAATCGGGGCATGTGTAAGCAAAGATTTGAGCTCATCAAAAGCGATTGATTGCAAAGGTCCCCAAACAAAAGGAGCATTCTTCTTGCTCAAAGCATGCAAAGGAGCGGCAATAGTGCTAAAATCTTTCACAAAGCGATGATAAAAACCCGCAAGGCCAAGAAAACTTCGCACTTGTTGCAAATTGGTGGGTTGGGGCCAATTTTTAATTGCTTCAATTTTAGATTCATCAACATGGACACCCATGGAAGATACAACGAAACCCAAGAAAACCACTTTGTCAACACCAAATGTGCACTTTTTCATGTTGGCGTAAAGACTTCCCTTGTGAAGGGTTTGCAAAACAGCCCTAACATGATTAAGATGCTCTTTCATGGTTTTGCTAAACACAAGAATATCATCGAAGTAAACCACAACAAAGACTCCAATATAAGGGCGAAGTTCATGATGCATGAGACGCACGAAAGTGCCGGGAGCCTCTGATAAACCCATAGGCATGACTAACCATTCATATAAGCCAAATTTGGTTTTGAAAGCAGTTTTCCATTCATCACCCTCTTGTATGCGGATTTGATAATAGCCACTTTTAATATCAATTTTTGAGAAAAAGTTGGCTCCACTAAGTTCATCAAGCATATCATCTAAGCGAGGAATGGGATGCCTATAGCGAATGGTAATAGCATTTATGGGTCTACAATCAGAACACAAGCGAAAGCTACCATCTTGCTTGGGCACAAGTATAATGGGAACGACACAAGGGCTTAAGCTTTCACGTACATGACCGTTCTCGATGAGTTGTTGTACTTGCCGTTGAATATCCTTTGTCTCTTCGGGGTTGACGCGGTAGGGAGCCTTGTTCGGAAGAGGAGCACTGGGGATGAGGTCGATTCGATGCTCAATGCCTCGAAGAGGAGGGAGACCCGGAGGTAGCTCATCCGGGAAAACATCTTGAAATTCCTGCAAAAGAGATTGAAACACCAAAGGTAGCTCGTGAGCGGTGTTAGTTTTTGGTTCTCCATCCTTGCACACAAGGACAAAGTGCATCACACTCGATGGGTTCTCACGCACTTCTCTCATCTCACTTTTTGTGGAAAATAGTATGAGGTTTTTCTCTCTAGGCGAAGAGGCGCTCAAGTTTGGCTTGTGGCTCTCACTCACATTTGGGTGGCTCACTTTCTCACTATTCTCTCCATCGTGGGTGGCTTGCTTGTCGACTATCCCTTGACTACGAGACATAGGTCGTAGCACATATTCCTTCCCTTTCATCTTGAAGCTATAGTGATTGGTACGCCCATTGTGGATAACACCGCGGTCGAATTGCCATGATCGACCAAGAAGGAGGTGGCAAACAGTCATTGTGACCACATCACGCTCCAAAGTGTCCTCATATGCACCAATTTTGAAGGAGACTTGGACCATATGCTCAGCTCGGATAGTGCCGGAGTCACTTAGCCATTGAACCTTGTAAGGGTGCGGATGCTTACTCTTGACCAATTGAAGCTTGGAGCATAGTTCTTCACCTGCCAAATTGTGGCAACTACCTCCATCGATGATGACCTTGACAGACCTTCCATTGATGCCGGCCTTGGTGTGGAAGATGTGGCACCGTTGGTCTTCTTTTTGGTGGTGTTGGAGCTTCAAGACCTTGGAGACCACGAGAGAGGGACTTGAATCATTGTCACAAAATACTTGGTCATCTTCATCTTCGTTCACGCGCCGGTGCATGGCCACGTGCTTAATGGCTTCCATTTCATCTTCACTCATTGAGTCATATGTGCCGTCATCGTTGAAGATCATCGTTCGCTTGTTGGTGCATTGGAACGACTTGTGGCCTCGGCTGCCACATGTGAAGCACTTGAGTGAACTTGTAACACCCCAGATGTAACTTTCCATATTTGTAACTCCAACTCTTGCCATTTTCGGCTATGTGCTATGATATTCCCTCCGTGGTTGGGTTTTGTCTTTTGTTTTGCATTTTTTTCATGTCATGCATCTCATATCATGTCATCATGTGCATCTCATTTGCATATGTGTTCGCCTCATGCATCCGAGCATTTTCCCTGTTGTCCGTTTTGCATTCCGACGCTCCCACATGCACCGACGCACCCCTCTTGTCTCTTTGTCGTGAGAGGGTGTTGAATGTTCTCGGAATGGACCGAGGCTTGCCTCATGGCCTTGGTACACCACCAGTAGACCGCCTGTGAAGTTTCGAGTCATTTGGAGGTCGTTTGATACTCCAACGGTTAACCGGGTAACCGCATAGGCCTCTTTTGGGTTGCAGCCCAACACCCCTCCAAAAACAGCCCAATAACCCATCTAAGTCACTTCCATGCTCTCCGTCGTCAGATCACGATCGTGTGGGCTATGATGTCGTTCTTGCCATGTATAGCTTCTATGCCATGTCTTCTTGATGGATGTATGCTTAGTTTATCATTAAATGCTCTGTAGTGAGTGCATCGAGCTCATGAACATGCCTACTTGTTATCTGTTTTTGCCATGTCCAGTTTTTCTGCCAAGTCTGAGATCTGTAATGAAACTTGCTATGTTTACATGGGTGCCATCATTTCTTATGGTCCTTTTTGACTTATGGTCAGTAAGGGACTATTGATCTATGCTTTGAGTAGAATCATGTAATTCCTTGTTTTGCTATTATAAGTTCTTTAGCAGGTTGTTTGCTTGCTCTAAACATGCCTTCCTGATGTTAATATCTGGCATAGTAGTATTTTTACTAAGTCTGTGAACCTGATATTTTTTGCACTTTCACCATGCTTGTTTGAACCTGTTACGATGTGATTTAGCCGTAGCTCAGTGCTCCTCTTTTGTTAAGCATCTCCTGTAGATCACTGCCATATGATTTGTTTGTATGTTGGGGTGCTGTAGCATAGTTTATTGGTGTGTTCTAAGTGCTATCGTGCTGTTAATCGCAGATTTGTGCCATTATTGTTTTGCTTGCCATTTGCAAACCGTGCATCCGTTTCCGGTGATCTTCATATCGATTTCGACCTAAATCATCTCATATTTCCAGCGGCATACTTGGTTTGCCAAGTTGATGCCTGGTTCATCATTTCCCTTTTGGAGCACGCATATGCATTGCATACCACATCTCGCATATCATGTCAAGTATTGCATCATGTTGCTTGTGCATCGCACCGTGATTTATTGTGGTTCCTTTGCTTGTGTTCTTGCTTTGGGTAGAGCCGGGAGACGAGTACGTGAACGAGGAACCTGTTGAGAACGCTTACGAGGATCAAGCCTTCGACAACTCTGAGAACCTTGCAGGCAAGATGACCATACCCTCGAAATCACTTCTATCTTTGCTTGCTAGATGCTCGTTCTTTTGCTATGCCTATGCTACGTTACCTACCACTTGCTATATCATGCCACCCATATTTCCATGTCAACCTCTAACCATCCTTTCCTATCAAACCGTTGATTGGCTATGTGACCGCTTTGCTCAGCCCCTCTTATAGCGTTGCTAGTTGCAGGTGAAGATGAAGTTTGTTCCTTGTTGGAACATGGATACTTTGGGATATCACAATATCTCCTATTTAATTAATGCACCTTATATACTTGGTGAAGGGTGGAAGGCTCGGCCTTATGCCTGGTGTTTTGTTCCACTCTTGCCACCCTAGTTTCCGTCATACCGGTGTTATGTTCCTTGATTTTGCGTTCCTTACGCCGTTGGGTGATTTATGGGACCCCTTGACAGTTCGCTTTGAATAAAACTCCTCCAGCAAGGCCCAACCTTGGTTTTACCATTTGCCACCTAAGCCTTTTTCCCTTGGGTTTTCGCGAGCCCGAGGGTCATCTTTATTTACCCCCCCGGGCCAGTGCTCCTTCGAGTGTTGGTCCAAACTAGAGCCACTTGCAGCGCCACCTCGGGGAAACTTCAGGGATGGTTCTAGTTGTACGCAGTGTTCATCCGGTGTGCCCTGAGAACGAGATATGTGCAGCTCCTATCAGGATTTGTCGGCGCATCGGGCGGTCTTGCTGGTCTAGTTTTACCATTGTAGAAATGGCATGCGAACCGGGATTCCGAGACTGATCGGGTCTTCCCGGGAGAAGGTTTATCCTTCGTTGACCGTGAGAGCTTATGATGGGCTAAGTTGGGACACCCCTGCAGGGTATTATCTTTCGAAAGCCATGCCCGCGGTTATGAGGCAGATGGGAATTTGTTAATGTCCGGTTGTAGAAAACGCGAAGTTGACCTTAATTAAAATACATCAACCGCGTGTGTAACCGTGATGGTCTCTTCTCGGCGGAGTCCGGGAAGTGAACACGGTGTTGGAGTTATGTTTGACGTAGGTTGCTCTAGGATCACTTCTTGATCGCTACTAGCTTCACGACCGTTCCTTGCTTCTCTTCTCGCTCTCTTTTGCGAATGTAGCCACCCTATATGCTAGTCGCTTGCTGCAGCTCCACCTCACCACTCTGTCCTACCTATAAGCTTAAATAGTCTTGATCTCGCGGGTGTGAGATTGCTGAGTCCCCGTGACTCACAGATTCGACCAAAACAGATGCAGGAACCGATGATACCAGCGCAGATGGCGCAACTGAGCTGAAGTGGGAGTTTGATGAGGCCCTTGGTCGTTACTATGTTTCATTTCCAGACGATCAGTAGTGGAGCCCAGTTGGGACGATCGGGGATCTGTGTAGCTTTTGGGGTAGTCTTCTTTTATTTTGTTTCCATAGTCGGACCTTGAGTGTGTTCTGGATGATGGATGTTTATTTATGTATTGTGTGAAGTGGCGATTGTAAGCCAACTATGTATCTCTTTACCTTATGTATTACATGGGTTGTGTGAAGATTACCTCACTTGCGACATTGCTTTCAATGCGGTTATGCCTCTAAGTCGTGCTTCGACATGTGGGAGATATAGCCGCATCGGGGGCGTTACAAGTTGGTAATCAGATCCATCCCCGACTTAGGAGCCCCCTGCTTGATTGATTGCTGGCATTGTTGAGTCTAGAAAAAAAATGTTTTGAGTCCAAGGATTATATATATCGGAGAGTAGGATTCTTTTTACTCCTCAGCCCCTTCGTCGCTCCGGTGAGGTCTCCTGGCATAGAAGTTTTGACTTTCCTCTCCTCAAATTTCACTAAAAAAAATTTAGGATCACGCGGGTATCTTGGAATCGTTCTGATGGTTTTGTGACGAGAACATTGTTCTTGGTGCCTCCTGACATTTAGGGGTTGTGGCAGTGTCCCGGGGAGTTGAGCTCCGAGGTGTTGTCGTCACAATTTTATCGTTGCAGTTCTGGAATACCTGAGTTTTGCCGACATCGAAAATCTCTTTTATGCAGTTGTTGGTGAGATAACCTCGACGTCACCCAGTACTGGGGAGTTCGGGAGTATTGCCATAACTCGTATAATGGATGCTTTTCAAAGGTTGAGGTACACGATTTCCGAAGGTTTCTTGGTTATGTGTTGACGGATGGATACAGCTGGATGTAGGGATTGTTAGTTTGGGTGAGATATATTGCTTCCCCTGTATCCCCAACACCAGATTGCATAACCAGAAAGTTTCGGGAGTTTATAGGTGGGATTCAAGTAGCTCTAGCACTTCTTCCCGCAGATATTTGGTTTGTGATTGGGTAATCCTTACCACTTATTTGTTCCATTCGTACCTTGTTCTTATTTTCTTTCATCAATCTCTTATCAAGTGGCTTCTCACCTTAATGGACGTCATGTTTACTTTGGAATTCATTCGTTCATCCCTCTTCGAATGTTTATTGTGAAGACTATATGTTGCAATTTCTATCCGTTGATTCAACTTGTCTATCTGTCTATCAAGATGCTAACGGATGTCACCCTCTTCAGGATGGCTCCGCCAACGCGTCAGAATCCGGAACGCAGTGATGGGAGTCAGGCGAACCCTCCACCTCCACCTCCGCCTCCGGAGTCATGGCAAACTTTGATGGCAACCAAAAATGCCAACGCTCAGTTGTTGATTCAGCTAATGCAAGAGCGCAACCAAGGCCAAGGCAACCAAGGGAATCAAGGTCAAGGGCAGTTTAATCATCAGCCTCAGTTTCCTACCCTCAACCAGTTCCTTGCAAATCAGCCAAAGTCTTTCAGCTACTGTTCCGAGGCCACAGACGCCGACGATTGTCTCGTGGATATCAACAAGCATTTCGAATGCAGCAATGTCAGGCCTGAGGACTAGGTAAAGTTCGCTTCTTTTCATCTCAAGGATCAGGCAGCTGATTGGTTCCAGCAATACAAGGATTCCAGAGGAGGTCGAGTGATTATGTGGACTGATTTCGGTCGGGACTTTAAAGCTCACCACATTCCTACCAGTGTTGTTGAGAGCAAGCGTGAGGAGTTCCGCAATCTCAAGCAAGGCAACATGTCAGTGTACGAATACAACAAGCAGTTTCAGAAACTTGCTCGCTTCGCTAAACAAGATGTTCCTGATGAAAAGAGTATGATCTATCAATTTAGAGGTGGCCTTAGAGAGGATCTGCAGTTAGCTCTTGTTCTTGTTGAGCCTACTCAGTTTGATCAATTCTACAATATGGCCCTCAAGAAAGAAGGTGCTCAGCTCAAGTGTGAGGCTTCTAAGAAGAGAATCAGGGATGCAGTTCAGTCTTCTTCTTTCTCTCAAGTGGCAGCTAAGCAGCAAAAGTTCTACCTTCCTCCTCCTCCGTTTCGTCAGCCTTACCAGCAGAAGAACTCAGGTGGTCGTGGATCTTCCCACCCACCCAACCCAAGCCATCAGAACAGGTCAAATTCTCAAGCTCGAAGGTCAAATGCTCCTTATCACCGTCCGCTCTCAGAGGTGACTTGCAACAAGTGCCAGCAGAAAGGTCACTATGCGAACAAATGCTTCAACCAAAGGCGCCTTCCTCCTCCTCCTCCTGTGAGATCTTCAAGCAGTGCAGTGGTCAAGCATAATCCCAAGTCTGCAAAGGTGAACATGATGAATGCAGCTCAGGCAGAGGATTCTTCAGATGTGATAATGGGTAATCTTCCAGTTAACTCTATTCCTGCAAAAGTCTTATTTGATACTGGTGCATCGCGTTCTTTCATTTCAAGACCTTTTGTTGCCAAGCATGAGTTTGTGACGGAAAAGATTCCTGTCCCGTTGAAGATTGTGTCCCCGGGTAAGCAAATGACATCTAATAATTGCGTCCCGGATGTTTCTATCAAGATGGGCGACTATAGATTTCTGTCTTCTCCAATTGTCCTTGGTGACTCGGATATTGATCTAATTCTCGGGATGGACTGGCTTTCTCAGCACAAAGCTCAACTTGATTGTGCTGCCAGGGAAATTCAATTGTCACACTCTTCTGAGGATGTTATCATCTATGCCGCTCGTGATGAAACCATTCGGTTGTTTTCTCTCAATGAGAAGGGCGAGCTACACGCAATCTCTCAAATTCCAGTCGTTTGTGAGTACCAAGATGTCTTTCCAGAAGAGCTTCCGGGTAGGCCTCCTCATCGGCCAGTCGAGTTCGTTATTGATCTTGAGCCCGGCACTGAACCCGTTTGCAAGCGTCCTTACAAGCTTGGACCTGAAGAACTGAAGGAATTGAAGAAACAGCTTGATGAACAAGAGCGTCTGGGTTTGATCAGACCGAGTTCATCTCCATGGGGATGTGGAGTTCTTTTTGTCCAGAAGAAGGATGGCACGGACCGAATTTGCATCGATTACCGTCCATTGAACAAGAAGACAATCAAGAACAAGTATCCACTTCCCAACATCAATGAGCTATTCGAGCAACTCAAAGGTGCTAAAGTTTTCTCCAAGCTTGACCTCCGTATGGGTTATCATCAGATTCGCATTCGTGAACAAGATATCCCCAAGACAGCATTCAGAACAAGCTATGGTTCTTATGAATATACTGTCATGTCTTTCGGCCTTGTCAATGCTCCTCCAACATTCTCTCGAATGATGAACTTTGTCTTCAACCCCTACACTAATGAATTCGTCTTGGTGTATCTTGATGATATTTTGGTCTTCTCCAAGAACAAGCAGGATCATGCCAAACATTTGCGATTGGTGCTCGACAAGCTCAGAGAGCATCAATTCTATGCGAAGTTTTCCAAATGTGAGTTCTGGCTTGATGAAGTTCTTTATCTTGGTCACATCATCTCCGCCAAGGGCATCGCTGTTAATCCTGAGAAGGTGTCTTCAATTGTGAATTGGGAACCTCCTCAGAATGTCAAGCAGCTCCGCAGTTTTCTCGGTCTTGCAAGCTATTGCCGAAGATTCGTTGAGAACTTCTCTAAGATTGCAAAGCCTCTTTCCAACCTCCTCCAGAAGCATGTCAAGTATGTCTGGACGCCTGAGTGTGACGTTGCTTTCAACACTCTCAAAGAGAAGCTAGTCACAGCTCCTGTCTTGACTCCTCCTGATGAATCCAAGCCATTCGAAGTATTCTGTGATGCTTCTCTTCAAGGTCTCGGTGCTGTGTTAATGCAAGAGAACAAAGTTGTGGCCTATACCTCTCGCCAGTTGAAGCCCAACGAAAAGAACTACCCCACTCACGATCTTGAGTTGGCGGCAGTTGTCCATGCATTGATAACATGGAGACATCTCTTGTTGGGAAGGAAAGTGGACATTTTCACCGATCACAAGAGTCTCAAGTATATCTTCACTCAACCCAACCTCAACCTCAGGCAAACTCGATGGGTCGAAATGATTCAAGAGTACAATCCAAGTATTGAATATACTCCTGGCAAGGAGAATGTGATTGCAGATGCCTTGAGCAGAAAGGCTTATTGCAACAGTCTAATTCTCAAGCCCTTCCAACCGGATCTTTGTGAAGCTTTCCGCAAGCTGAATCTTCAAGTTGTTCCTCAAGGCTTTCTTTCCAACCTCATAGTCTCTCCTACTTTGGAAGATCAAATTTGTGAGGCACAACTCCTGGATACCATGGTGAAGAAGGTGAAACGTGGTATTGACAAGGGCATTCCCAAATACAAGTGCTATCGCTTGGATAACAAAGATACTCTTTTCTTCGAGGATCGAATTGTGGTTCCCAAAGGCGATCTGAGAAAAGTCATCATGAATGAGGCACACAGCTCCCTTTTATCCATTCATCCTGGAAGTACGAAGATGTACCATGACCTCAAGCAGTCATATTGGTGGACTCGAATGAAGCGAGAAATTGCTCAATTCATGAATGAATGTGATGTCTGCAGAAGGGTGAAAGCAGAACACCAAAGACCAGCTGGTCTCCTTCAACCTCTTGCTATTCCGGAATGGAAGTTTGACCATATCGAGATGGAGTTCGTGACTGGTTTTCCTAAGTCCAAGCTTGGAAATGATGCTATCTTCGTTGTCATTGACAAGCTTACTAAAGTTGCTCATTTTCTTCCTATCAAAGAATCTATCATAGCAGCTCAACTGGCAGAGCTATACACCTCCAGAATTGTCTCCTTGCACGGCATTCCACAATTGATCTCTTCAGACCGTGGAAGCATCTTCACTTCTAAATTCTGGGAATCCTTTCAGAAGGCCATGGGCACCAACATTCTTTTCAGCACAGCTTTCCATCCTCAAACAAGTGGCCAAGTCGAGCGAGTCAATCAAATCCTTGAAGATATGCTCAGGGCTTGTGTCATTTCCTTTGGCATGAAGTGGGAAGATTGTCTTCCATATGCCGAGTTCTCCTACAACAACAGCTTCCAAGCGAGTTCGGGCAAGGCCCCATTCGAAATTCTCTATGGCAGAAAGTGCCGTACTCCTCTCAATTGGTCCGAGACAGGTGAACGCCAACTTCTTGGCAACGACTTGATCACAGAAGCCGAAGAAATGTGCAAAGTCATTCGTGAGAATCTCAAGGCCAAGCAATCGCGCCAGAAGAGCTATTATGATGACAAGCACCGTGATGTGGCTTTTGAAATCGAAGACCATGTCTACCTCCGCGTCTCTCCAATGAAAGGCACTCGTCGCTTCGGTATCAAAGGGAAGCTTGCCCCTAGACACATGGGTCCTTTCAAGATCATTGGCAAAAGAGGCGACCTCGCCTATCAACTCGAACTTCCATCCAACTTTGCAAACGTGCACGATGTGTTTCACGTGTCATAGCTTCGCAAGTGCTTCAAGACTCCTGAGCGCACTATCAACTTTGAAGAAATTGACCTCCAAGAAGATCTGTCTTATCATGAGCACCCCGTTGCTATTCTTGAAGAAACCGAGCGCAAGACTCGCAACAAGTCAATCAAATTCCTGAAAGTGAAGTGGTCACACCATTCCGACCGGGAAGCCACCTGGGAGCGTGAGGACCACCTATGTTCCAAATATCCGGAGTTCTTTCAGTCCTAGATCTCGGGACGAGATCCTCTTGTAGTGGTGGAGTGTTGTAACACCCCGGATGTAACTTTCCATATTTGTAACTCCAACTCTTGCCATTTTTGGCTATGTTCTATGATATTCCCTCCGAGGTTGGGTTTTGTCTTTTGTTTTGCATTTTGTTCATGTCATGCATCTCATATCATGTCATCATGTGCATCTCATTTGCATACGTGTTCGCCTCATGCATCCGAGCATTTTCCCTGTTGTCCGTTTTGCATTCCGACGCTCCCACATGCACCGGCGCACCCCTCTTGTCTCTTTGTCGTGAGAGGGTGTTAAACGTTCTCGGAATGGACCGAGGCTTGCCTAGTGGCCTTGGTACACCACCGGTAGACCACCTATCAAGTTTTGAGTCATTTGGAGGTCGTTTGATACTCCAACGGTTAACCGGGTAACCGCATAGGCCTCTTTTGGGTTGCAGCCCAACACCCCTCCAAAACAGCCCAATAACCCATCTAAGTCACTTCCATGCTCTCCGTCGTCGGATCACGATCGTGTGGGCGAAAGCCGCACCTCATTTGGACACTCCTAGCTCCCTCTACCTATAAATGTGTGCACTCCCCCGAATTTCCGGATCCCCAAACCCTAGCCCGCTCCTCCTCCGCCACCGGACACGTCCGGGCGAGCCGGACATGTCCGCCGCCGCGCCCCCGACGAATCAGGCCCTACCACGTCGCCTCCGCCGCGCCCCCACGCCGCCGGTCCGCCGGGCCCAGGCGGGGCCCTCCCGGCCCGCGCGCCCGCCGCCGCTCGCCCGCGCAGCCGCGGCCGACGCCGTCGCTGGCCTCCGCCCCGCCTCACCGCCGCCCCGGCGCCGACCCCTTCGACTCCGGCAGCCGCGCTCAGTGCTCTTCCGCCGACCGGAGCCAGCCGCGTCGTCCGGAGCCGGCCGCGCCGTCCGAGGCTCCAACTCCGGCGATTGTGCCGTCCTCCGCGCCTCCGGCCGCCCCGGCCTCTCCTCCGTCCTTCCCCGACTCCGGCAGCCGCGCCCGAACCTCCGACGAGCTCCATCTCTGGCCAGCGATCCTCGAATCGCGCTCCAGATACGATCGGATCTGAGCAAGGGTTGACTTCTCCCCCCCCCCCGTTTTTCGTCTAAGTCATTTCTGTGATAAATTTCTTGCATCTTCATCGCATCACATCTTTGCACCCGTGGCTCCATTTTGGGCGTGTAGCATACCAAATTGTTCGTCTCGACGAGTACATCATTTCATCTCATTGCATCATTTTCATTTGAGCTCATCTTGATGCCCGAAATGCTGTTAGAAGAGGGCTATGTGATGTTAGTTTCTGTTTCTTAACAGAACATGCACTTTTGTCATTTTTGCCATGATTAATGTGTGCATCTTATGAACTTGAGCCCTACATATGTTTTGATCTATGCCATTCCAGCTTTACAGGGGTGTATGCCATGTATTTTTATGATCTATGTGGTGACTAGCACAAGCATGCAAACTAGGGATCATAATGTTGCTGATTTCAGGGACTTAGTATTTTCACCAAGTCATGTCCTGCTGTTATTTTTATGCCATGTGTTCATGTTGTTACAGAGAGATCTATGCCCATTTTGAGCATTATCAGTAAGGGTGTTTTGAACATATGGATGTGCTCTATCCATCCATGCCTTTGTTGGCATTTATGGAGTAGCCTAGCATGTCATTTTCGTTCTCTACTTTTGCTACAAAATGTTTCCTGGCAGATTGTTTACATGATATCCAATTTTTACAAGGTTGTTGTAGTTGATCCGTGTAAGCTATGATGTTTTTCTTGCCATGTATAGCTTCTATGCCATGTCTTCTTGATGGATGTATGCTTAGTTTATCATGAAATGCTCTGTAATGAGTGCATCGAGCTCACGAACATGCCTACTTGTTATCTGTTTTTGCCATGTCCAGTTTTTCTGCTAAGTCTGAGATCTGTAATGAAACTTGCTATGTTTACATGGGTGCCATCATTTCTTATGGTCCTTTCTGACTTATGGTCAGTAAGGGACTTTTGATCTATGCTTTGAGTAGAATCATGTCATGCCTTGTGTTGGTATTATAAGTTCCTGTAGCAGGTTGTTTGCTTGCTCTAAACATGCCTTCCTGATGTTAATTTCTGACATACTAGTATTTTCACAAAGTCTGTGAACCTGATATTTTTTGCACTTTCACCATGCTTTTTTGAACCTGTTATGATGTGATTTAGCCGTAGCTCAGTGTTCCTCTTTTGTTAAGAATCTCCTGTAGATCACTGCCATATGCTTTGTTTGTATGTTGGAGTGCTGTAGCATAGTTTATTGGTGTGTTCTAAGTGCTATCGTGCTGTTAATCGCAGATTTGTGCCATTATTGTTTTGCTTGCCATTTGCAAACCGTGCATCCGTTTCTGGTGATCTTCATATCGATTTCAACCGAAATCATCTCATCTTTCCAGCGGCATACTTTGTTTGCCAAGTTGATGTCTGGTTCATCATTTCCCTTTCGGAGCACGCATATGCATTGCATACCACATCTCGCATATCATGTCAAGTATTGCATCATGTTGCTTGTGCATCGCACCGTGATTTATTGTGGTTCCTTTGCTTGTGTTCTTGCTTTGGGTAGAGCCGGGAGACGAGTACGTGAACGAGGAACCTGTTGAGAACGCTTACGAGGATCAAGCCTTCGACAACTCTGAGAACCTTGCAGGCAAGATGACCATACCCTCGAAATCACTTCTATCTTTGCTTGCTAGATGCTCGTTCTTTTGCTATGCCTATGCTACGTTACCTACCACTTTCTATATCATGCCACCCATATTGCCATGTCAACCTCTAACCATCCTTTCCTAGCAAACCGTTGATTGGCTATGTGACCGCTTTGCTCAGCCCCTCTTATAGCGTTGCTAGTTGCAGGTGAAGATGAAGTTTGTTCCTTGTTGGAACATGGATACTTTAGGATATCACAATATCTCCTATTTAATTAATGCACCTTATATACTTGGTGAAGGGTGGAAGGCTCGGCCTTATGCCTGGTGTTTTGTTCCACTCTTGCCACCCTAGTTTCCGTCATACCGGTGTTATGTTCCTTGATTTTGCGTTCCTTACGCGGTTGGGTGATTTATGGGACCCCCTTGACAGTTCGCTTTGAATAAAACTCCTCCAGCAAGGCCCAACCTTGGTTTTACCACTTGCCACCTAAGCCTTCTTCCCTTGGGTTTACGCGAGCCCGAGGGTCATCTTTATTTACCCCCCCCCCCCCGGGCCAGTGCTCCTTCGAGTGTTGGTCCAAACTAGAGCCACTTGCAGCGCCACCTCGGGGAAACTTGAGGGATGGTTCTAGTTGTACGTAGTGTTCATCCGGTGTGCCTTGAGAACGAGATATGTGCAGCTCCTATCGGGATTTGTCGGCGCATCGGGCGGTCTTGCTGGTCTAGTTTTACAATTGTCGAAATGTCATGCGAACCGGGATTCTGAGACTGGTCGGGTCTTCCCGGGAGAAGGTTTATCCTTCGTTGACCGTGAGAGCTTATGATGGGCTAAGTTGGGACACCCCTGCAGGGTATTATCTTTCGAAAGCCGTGCCCACGGTTATGAGGCAGATGGGAATTTTTTAATGTCCGGTTGTAGAAAACCCGAAGTTGACCTTAATTAAAATACATCAACCGCGTGTGTAACCGTGATGGTCTCTTCTCGGCGGAGTCCGGGAAGTGAACACGGTGTTGGAGTTATGTTTGACGTAGGTTGCTCTAGGATCACTTCTTGATCGCTACTTGCTTCACGACCGTGCCTTGCTTCTGTTCTCGCTCTCTTTTGCGAATGTAGCCACCCTATATGCTAGTCGCTTGCTGCAGCTCCACCTCACCACTCTGTCCTACCTATAAGCTTAAATAGTATTGATCTCGCGAGTGTGAGATTGCTGAGTCCCCGTGACTCACAGATTCTACCAAAACAGATGCAGGTATCGATGATACCAGCGCAGATGGCGCAACTGAGCTGAAGTGGGAGTTTGATGAGGCCCTTGGTGGTTACCATGTTTCATTTCCAGACGATCAGTAGTGGAGCCCAGTTGGGACGATCGGGGATCTGTGTAGCTTTTTGGGTAGTCTTCTTTTATTTTGGTTCCGTATTCGGACCTTGAGTGTGTTCTGGATGATGGATGTTTATTTATGTATTGTGTGAAGTGGCGACTGTAAGCCAACTATGTATCTCTTTACCTTATGTATTACATGGGTCGTGTGAAGATTACCTCACTTGCGACATTGCTTTCAATGCGGTTATGCCTCTAAGTCGTGCTTCGACACGTGGGAGATATAGCCGCATCGGGGGCGTTACAGAACTTGTCTTGACGAGATTATCGGGAGGCGCCGAAGATGAAGGAGTCTTGGATTTGTAGGTGCTTTCCGGAGGATGAGTCGAGGAAGGTGCCACTTGCTTGGAACTTGACTTGTCGCCGGTACTTGGTGATGCTCGAGTTGAAGTAGGAGGTGCCGAAGTCGCGGGAGCTTGAGAGTAGGAGCCATAGGTCTTGGATGAGTACTTGGCGTATTTGAAGTCATCTTGCACTTGTCGGTCGGCTTTGGTTGCTTGATGAACTAGCTCAAGAAGGTTGGAGTATGGTTGGAAGTCGGCGGTCCGCTTGATTGGGTGGTTGTTGCCGTTCAAGAAGCGTGCCATTGTTTGCTCGTCATCTTCCTTGACATTGGCTCGTATCATGGCAATCTCTGTTTCTTGGTAGTATTCTTCCACTGTATTGGTGCCTTTCTTGAGGAGTTGCAACTTCTTGAAAAGATCTCGAGTGTAGTGAGTAGGCACAAAGCGGGCTCTCATGACTTCCTTCATGGCTTCCCAAGTTGTGATTGGTGGTTCGCCTCTTATATGTCGTCGCTCGATCACTTGTTCCCACCAAATGAGGACGTAGTCTTGGAACTCGAGGGAGGCCATGGCTATCCTCTTTTCTTCATCATAGTTGTGGAGGCGAAAAATCTTGTCCACCTTCAATGCCCAAGAGAGATATTCTTCGGGATCATTGCTTCCGGAGAACTTTGGCATGGTGAACTTGAGCTTGCCGTAGCGTAGTTCTTCATCTTGATAGCGGTTGTGGTATCGCTCTTGCCTTGGAAAGTCCTAAAATGCTCGTTCCTCATGATGTCGCTCTTGGCGTGGAGGAGGGTCTTGAAGCACTTGTTCCACTTGGGGTCGCTCTTGTCTTGGAGGAGGGCGAGGAATGTGCGCTTGGTTGCGCCTTTCTTGTTGTTCTTCGCGTCGGGCGGCTTCTTCTTGTATCTCGCGTCGAAGAGCTTCCTCTTGTTCTTGCACTTGGCGGTTGCGGACTTCAACGGCTCTAGTGGCCTCTCCTAGAGCTTGTTGTGCTTCAAGTGCTTCAGCTTCACGTTGCTCTTGTGCTTGTCGAAGTGCATCACCGTCTTGAGGGGCTTGAGGTGGTACTTTATGAGGTATTTGCTCTTGCTCCATTGCTCCATGAGAGACTTGGTGTCGCATTCGTTCACGTGCTCGAACTCGGTCTTGTAATCCATTGCCATGGTATGGATTTTCTTGAGCTTGGTGAGCTTGATGATGATCACGTCGAGGAGGGCGAGCTCGTGGTGGACTTGCATCGTAGGAAGAGTAGCCCGAAGATTGCCGACTTGTACGGTGACTTGAGTGGTGCCGTCTTGAAGAAGCCGATGAGGAAGACGGGCGTCGAACGATCATGTTGCGGAGCTCTTCCATTTGTGTGTTGAATTTGTCGTGATGTTTTGACAAAGGTCGGAGGCGAGTTGTTCGAAGCGTTCACCCAAAGTGATGTTTTCTTGATGAAGTGCTCGTTGCGCGATGAAGAAGTGGTTCTTGGAGACATATCCGGAATCATCACCTTGCACCTCGAAAGTGGGTTCGACGACGCGCTTGGCCTATCCATCATAACCAAGTGGGGTGAGTAGGAAAGTGAGAGAACAATACCAAAGTTACCTTCTCCGAGGATTGAAGATGTAACAAGTGTCACTCAATGTAATGCCACAATAGGAGAATTGGAACAGGGTTTGTTTCTCACACCTACAAGTAAGAGGCTTATGGAGTAGCTCGGTTAGGATGGTGGCAAAAATTTCAAGCAAATGTTAGTCAAGATATCGATAAGGTTGATAAGGTTCACAAAAATGCAAGTAAAGCAAATAGATCGAACCCAAAGGTATCACTAGGTACAAACGCACGGAAGATAGATGGGATTCGCACAACCAAGGAGTGAGCTCAAAATGTGCAACCACAGAAAATGCTCTTATTGTACGAATGCTTGAGAGACACTAGCTCGGTTGCTCAAATGGGCAAGATACGCTTGTGCACCTACCTATGAGAGAACCGTGTCGTCTTCAATCCCAATTATGGTATATATGCGATGGCTCAACTCTATTGCTTACAAGCTCTTTGTTTCTCCTCTTTTGCTTAAAAGCTTTTCTTCTCTTTTTTTCTATGCTTGATGCTCGAGCCGAGTATGATACGAGGCAAGTATGTATGATATGCACGGGAGAGACTTATGGCACTAAGATGATAACACGATCACTAGAGTGCACAAAAAGCGTGGCCCGACAATTCTCAACTTGCTAGTCTCAATGGGTAAGCGAGCAAAGTGGCTCGGACTATCAATGCAAAAGCAAGGTAAGGAGTAAGTGTCGTCGAGGTTACCGTCCTTTCTTATGGTTAGCGATGATGATGACTCCGAGTCGATGATGGTGACGAAGATGTCACACGCTCCTAAGTAGCCGAAACACCTTAGGAAACGCAAATGTCAACACAAAATCGGTCAAATGCGGAAGGTTGGTGTTTTTGTGATGATTTTTTGGATGGGGGTTAATGGTGGTGGTAGTGGGATGAGTGGAAGGGGGATGTCAATAGCTTCTAAATGAGCTAAAGAACACGAAAAACGGGCTTGGGAGGTGGAAGGTATGGCCAAAATGGTGTTGGTAGTGGACTGATTTGGGGGGGTGCGGGCACCCGGGGGTGTGAGGTGCGGGTGCCCGGGGGTGGCTGGGCGTGGTGCAGGTGCCCGGTGGTTCGAGGTGCGGGCACCCGGTGGTGGCCGATTTGGGTGAAAATCTTTGGGGAAAGGCCAAATTCGGTGAATTTCGTGGTGGGAAGGGTGGGGATTGTTGGGGAGGGGCTAGATCCACTTGCCAAACATCAAATCCATGGACCAAAACAACAAAATCTCACAAGATCCAACAAATTGCAAGAAAAAAAATTTGGGGCTATTTTTGTGGGGATTTTCGGATTTGGACGAAAAACAACAAAATCAAGCTAGCAAATGGGGGGATGGGACTCCAAGACGTGAATAAACCTTGCTCATGATACCAAGATGTTGTAGAGTCAAACCCTAGGAAGGATCTTTTCACACTTGGAGGGGGGGAAAGGAGGAAAAACTCAAGAACACCAAAAACACCAAGAACAAATCTCTCAAACAAACCCAAGTATCACATCCAATAGAGTAGCACACATGAGATCCACAAGATTACAAGGTCAATACAAGGAGAGTAGCACTTGGTAAATCCTTCCCACTATGTGAGGTCTTGATGATCTTCTCCAAGAGGAGGCCTTGATAATCCAATGGATTCTTCCCTAGGTGGGGGCTTGAGCTCCTAAGAGGAGGGGATACAAGGAGCAAAGGCTCACAATGCTTAGTCTAATCTTTGCTAACCCTACAAATGTCCTAGGAGTTGTCCTTATATAGTTTAGGGGCGAAACAAGGCAAGAAGAGGGGGATACAAGGCCAAAAAGGCCATCAACGTGCAGTTGGACGAAGGGGGCCGGGCACCCGGGCAACTTGGGTCGGGCACCCGGACTGCTCAAGGGCCGGCTGGCATGTGGCCGGGCACCCGGGGGCCCAAGTCCCGGGCACCCGGGGGTGGCGCTGGAGAGGGCCGGGCGAGGCGGCCAGGCACCCAGGGGCCCAAGTCCTGGGCACTCAGGGTGCTGCTGGAGTGGCCGGGTGGAGCGGCCGAGCACCCGGGGCCTCAAGCCCAGGCACCCGAGGCCGAGCCCAGCGGCTGGGCAGAGGGGGTCGGGCACCCAGCCAACAAGGCCCGGGCACCCAGGGGGCGCGGCTGTAGGTGGCTAGGGGCCCGGGCACCCGGGGCTGCAGGTGTCGGGCACCCGGGGCGTCCAGGGGGTTTGCCCCTTCTCCTCCTTCTTCATCCTTCTCGTTCTCTTCTTCCTTCTCTTCCTTCCCTTGCTTCGAGGTCTCTTGAGTCTCCGTCCTCTCCTTCTCACCAACATCTTCTTGTTACCTAAGCATGCACAATGTTTCCGATGATGGTAGAATCCAATTCTCTTGTGAAACCGAGCGAAACTCGAAGAGGAGAGAGTCAACCTCATTCTCGATGGCGCGTGCACATGCTCGTGTCATTGGTCCACTTGGAGCTTGCGGTGGTGATGAAGTGTTGGTGCGAGTAGTCGATTGATGCTCCGCACATCATGCCAACTCAAGAACACGAGAGAGAGAGAGAGAGAGAGAAAGAGAGAGAGAGAGAGAGAGAGATTAAACACATAGCTACTGGTACAAACACTCATTCTCGAGGGTGTACTACTCCCTGCTCATCATGGTAGCCGTCAGGATGATGAAGATGGCCATCGGTGATGATTTCCCCCTCCGGCAGGTTGCGGAGTAGGGTCGTGATTGGTTTTTTGTTGCTATAGAGGCTTGCAGCGGTGGAACTTTTGATCTAGGGTTATTTCTGGGGGTTTCTGTGTTTACAGGATTTTTTAGCGTCAGTTTCACGCAAAGATGGGCCAGGAGGGGCCCACAAGACAGCAGGGCATGCTAGAGAGGGCTGGTTTGCCTAGTGAGTTGTGGCCACCTCATGGCTCCTCTGGCCCTCCCATAAAGCTTCTAGTGCATACTTTGTTCCAAAAAACATTCAAAAATGTTTCATTGCATTTGGGAAACTTTTATTTCTGTACAAAAAGAACACCATAGTAGTTCTGCTGAACACAACGTTAGTCCAGGTTAGTTCCATGCAAATCATACCAAAAACATATAAATTTATTGTAAACCTGGTATTAATACTTCATAAATTATAGATAAGTTGGAGACGTATCACTCTCCTCCATGCAGAAGGCAGGCACGACTCTTGTACAACCCCTTGTGACGGCCGACTGCTAATCATGTAATTTGAGAGGTAATCTTGAGTAAACTGCTTCAGGAACCACTTCAAAGGAAAAAGATTCAGACATTGTCTTCTAACACAACTCAATATGGGCAGTAAAAAGACGGCTGCAGAGTTCTTACTTACCATGTTGCAGTTCAATGTTGTCTTGGATAAAATTGTAAATAGATAGTTTAGTTGGCAGCTTTTGACCCATTTTACTAACAATCTTTATCAGTTTCCTCACTTGATGCTGGTTCATGAATATCTCAATGCCCCATACATAGAAAAGGTCGAAGTGCCGATCTATACCAATGACATATGTACCTAAAAGTACCAAGTTAATACTAGAAGCTAAACAACAATTGCACAATGATGTAGTACAACACTCCCTCTGTCCCATTATATAAGACTTATTACATCCAATATAATCACATATTGGATGAATTATCATCTTATATTATGGGTTGGCCGATTAACTGCAGTTAATAGCTGCTGTGTTGTTGTTGTCCCATCCCCACCCCCACCCACACACACACAATTTGAGTTGGTGGGAGAGGGCATCTCACCTCTCTCGTTGTTCGTCAAAGTGATGGATGTCCATGCGGCCCCACAAAATGGGCTAGCTTGACGCTGACAACGACACGAGATGGAGGGCATGAAGACAAAATCACTGTGCGCATGTGGCCCAAACATATTGAAAGCGCAGGTTATCTCCTGGGGGTGAATGGGAGATTTTTAGAAATTCGTCAAACTCTGAGGAATCTAATGAATATCAGTGTGAAGAAATAGAAATGAAAGCGAAACTAAGTCATCACAGAATCAGAGTACATGCAATCAAGATACGAAAGAGTGAGGAAAATGCAATCATACAATCACACACGCATGCAGAATATGAACTGAAGAAATGAAAGATAGCGTGATGAAATGCTTCAGTTCAAATTCGTCAGAGGATAGATCACAAATTCTTCAGCACCGGAATAATGTAAGAGAGGGTTGAGGAATTTGAAACCAGGTTGGCTCGATGAAGACAATGCAATTTTGTAGACCAGTTCCAGTTGCTGCATCAACTGTATGTCCGGTTGAGGCGGCTGAGTCGGAACTCAGAGGACACACAGTCCTTACCATATTCCTCTTGATCTAACGCCCGCAGACCTCACCCAATCACTCGTGGTAAGTCTTCAAGGTAGACTTCCAAAACCTTTACAGGCCTGTTCACCAGCACACCACAATGACTCTTGGTGTACTCAGTACTTGACGCCTAACCGTCTGGAAGAATGACAGTCTTCAAAGGTAATAGGCATCAGATCACACAGATCGATCTCTTTAGTGATGCTCAATCACTTTGGTCTGGGGTTTTCCTCACTTAGGATTCTCTCAAATTCGTCACAGGATGGGTTGCTCTCTTATGACATGTGTCAATTTCTCTCGAAGTATCCAACCAACAAGTGGTTGTGGGGGCGGCTATTTATAGCCAGGGTAACGCGACATGAACTCTTATAAATGCCCTTCTCTGATTCGACCATTGTTAGGATAAGGATGCACTTGATAGCTGGCACATGGTGCAGCAACGGTCGGAATTTGAACTCTCAAATTCGTCTGGGCACTCAATTTCCTCACTTTTAGGCATATCGCACTAGCGAACTCCTAACTCCTCAGCGTCACCAAAATCATCAACGACTAGATGAACTTTGTCACTATCGCTAGGAAATGTGTCAGCTATACTGCAGATTTCCAAAGGCTTCACTCGTATCGGCTTTTGTGTATGAGTTTGAGTAGATTTGAGCATCACTATGGAAATGTGAAATATGTTTCACCCAGACCCCTTTAACAGTACGGTTTTTCCTATGACTCAATTAAGCAGAAAAGAGACTATGAAAACAAAGTCTTGAAGCGTCAAAGTCTTCACGTCAATTTCTTCAAATCCCGTACCAATTTCATCACCAAATTCTTCACTTGAAGAAATCCATTTTTAGGGGTCGTCTTCCATGTGTTAAACAAAATCTTCTGGGACTCTGTCTCCTATGTATACTCAAAAACATCTCCTATGTATACTCAGAAACACATCAGTTCTTCAACCTATTTGTCTTCAATACTCCAAAACCACTAAGGGGGCACTTGATGCACTTACAATCTCCCCCTTTTTGGTGATTGATGACAAATTAGTTAGGTTTAGATGGGAGTAACAATAATTGAAGTTTAAGTACAAAGTTTGAATAAATTGTTTACAAGATATTGAGGAACTCCCCCTGAAGATGTGCTTATGAGGAACTTGCTTTGGATTGCAAATGCTCATGGCAGGTTGAAATTGCGGAGATCTCCCCCTATATCTTGAATTCCAATCATGCATAATCATAAAATATTCAAGGAATATGAATGCATGATGAAAATTAGTGACTGATGAAGTTGTGCATGCATGAGTAGATATATTTAAGATAATAGCATTTTATCAAATGAAGCAAAAGATTCATACGACCAACAATTCTTAAGTTACAAATCATCAAAGAGCACATCCAGAAAAGTTCAAGAGTTGCAACTTAAACAAAAACATCCCCTAGAACGATCCCTTGTAGACTAACTCAAACTTCTCCCCTTTTTCATCAAATGACCAAAAGGTGAGGAATTTGAGAACTAGCACCCCTGAAGAATATCATCATGCTGAGGTCGAGGGAGCGCCAACATTGCTAAGGTCGCGCGGTGCGGACGGACCAGCAGCAGTGTCTTCAACGACTTCATTTTCATCTGTGGAGTGCGATGAAGACCCGGAGCTCGGCATCAGAGGATGTGTAAGTGCTAGTTATCCACTAGAGGGGGGTGAATAGGAGATTTTTATGAAAGTCCTCAAGACATACAATCAAATAACACCTACATAGTATGCATCAGAAGTAAACAACACTAGCCATGCCATAGTCAAAGAGACAGAGTAGAGTAAGCATGAAGACAAATAGCGGCTACGTAACACAGATCGGAATAGGAAGACAGTACGAAGCCAAATATGCAGTCAGAGTGAATGTGTTCACACAGAGAAGTCAACCAGAGTAGGCAAGCAATGACTTCACGAAGCTAAACTGTAAGTAAAGGGGTGGAGTCATAGAACCAGTTGCTTGACGAAGAAAAGGAATTGGTAGACCAGTTCCAGTTGCTGTGACAACTGTACATCTGGTTAGCGAGGCTGAGATTGAACTCAGAAGTACGCGTCTTCACATCATTCCCCTTGAGCTCAGGTCACTTCACTACTGCAGGATGCTACTAATGCGGAACTACAATCAGAGACCCTTTGACAAACCTCTATGCGATGCATTAATCGCAAATGGTGATGTAAAAAACCCGTACAAAAAGATGCAAAACGTTTGTGATGGCGGATACATCAAACACAATTCAAATTAGAGTTGCATGTGTGATGTGTGGCATACGCATCACACCAATGAACTGTTCGCGATGAGGCAGAACAAAAGAAATGGATAGTCAAATGAAGGTGTGTGCGATATACGACATACAGTTCGCTCTGATGAACTATTTGTGATTAGACAACACAATAGAAATAGCCATCCAGATCAAAGGTATGTGCGACATACAACATAGTTCACTCGGATGAACTGTTTGCGTTGAGCCAAGAGAACATAAACGGCTCAACTTAACAAGATGTGTGTCGTATGCAGCAAATAGGTCTGTAATAAGAAATGTGTGCGAAGACCGATAATAACACAGACGATTGCTGCTAATAAGCCGCGTGTGTTGTGGGTAAACAGGTCCTGGTATACAATTGTCAGTGATTGATGAATTCATTGCCGAGGTTTCCCTAGTATGTTCCGTGTGCGATGTGATTGTATACAAAACAACAACATATATACTAATAATGACATGATTGCACAACCAAATTAAACATCCAATTACACAGGTGGCTAGTAGACACATGAGATTTCCACACAAGAAAGTAAACAATTACATGCATAATTAACTCGGATAAACGATCATCTAATCATCATCTACTTCTTGTGACACTTGCCGCCACTGCTATAATAGGATAAAGCGAACATTATTCTTTTCTGTGAATAGTGTGCTCCGTTGGGCACACTAGTATATGGATCATAGCCTTGGGCGAGCAATGTGCCCGCATGCATCGTGCTAGCTCGATGTTCCTTCTATGCTAAGTTTCCATTAATTGATGGCGTTTTATGACCACGCCACCATTTCCTGCCATTTCCTCACCAGTTTCCCGCCACCACCCAGCGATATTGCGCATAAACCAAGGTGGCGTGAGACACACCGAGGCAACATCTGCAACCTGTAGCACATCCACCTTTTCCAAGCATGCCAACTCACCAAAGCGCCGCCTGTGCCATCAACCTCCTCGCAAAGGAAACCGAGAAGGCGGCACAGTCCTTCAAGGCCGAGGCTCTCCCTGGCAATGCGAAGAATGGCGCTGTGTTGCGCATCATCCCCAGGGTTGAGCAGACCCTTGGCGCATGGCGCTTAAGCGACACGGATCAAGATAGGCATGTCAGCACCGAAAGGCTGCAGCTTGCCGCACAACATGATCAATTGTGCACCACAGAGCAATCTAGGCGTGTTCGTGCTGATAGGCTGCGGCCCGACGCATAGCGAGACCATTGGAGCATTGCGGAGCGAGAGGCGCGGCGCGCCGCATAGCAAGATCGGATCCATCGACGCTTGCCTACTATTGATAGGGCATTGCAGCTGGGTACACGTCACGTCAGTACCCCCATTCCTCGCCAGGAGTGGCCAAAGCCATCTGCGCCGTACTTGCACCAGAGGCCGGCCACGCCGACAACGAGACCATTGGAGCATCGCAAAGCGAGAGGCGCAGCATGCTGCACAGCAAGATCGGATCCATCGGTGCTTGCCTACTATCGACAGGGTATTGCAGCTAGGTACACATCCCGTCAGTACCCCCATTCCTTGCCAGGAGTGGGCAAAGGCCATCTACGTGGTACTTGCACCAGAGGTCGGCCGTGCCGTACTTGCACCAGACGCCTGCCGCGCTATTCGCCTTGTCCATGGCACGGTCGATGCCAATGTGCTGGTCACTAGGCTCGACCACCTCCTCGACCTAGGTGTCTACTTGGGCACAGTAGAGGAACATGGTTGTCGCATCCTCGAGATGGTGATCTCCGATGTAATAACCAACTTGGAGCTCGAGATCATGCTCCAGATGTCCAACAAGCATGTCGACCGCTTGGATGAACGCCCGCTCGAGTTTCGGCAGAGCCATGAGCTCCCGTAGGCAAGGGCTGCTGGTCATGAATGCATTTTATTTTGTTGAATTGTTTCGACGTGGATCGCTATGTATTCACAACAATCATAAAATTGCTCTGTTTCAATATGTGTACTTAGTTTTCCATTCTTATATGTTTTGTTTCAATGTGTGTACATATGCTTTCCATTCTGTATATGTGGACGATCACAGCTAGATAAAAATTATTATACGAAAACATATAGAAAATTGGATTCATAATATATATTAATTGTTCATTAGTTCATCACAGAATATATATAATATCATCACATATATGTCACTACTACAAGATGCTGCTAACACGACACTACTATCAGAGACCCTTCGACAAAACTGTGTGCGATGCAATAATCGCAAATGGTGGTGTAAAAAACCGTCCAAAAAGGTGTAAAACATTTGTGATGGCGGAAACATCAAACACGGTTCAGATTTTACTTGTGTGTGTGATGTTGGGCATATGGTTGATCCAACATAACTGTTTGCGATGAGGAAGAACAATAGAAACGGGCATCCATATCAATGTGTGTGCGATATACGGCATACAGTTCACTCTGATGACCTGTGTGCTATTAGCGAATGCAACAGAAACAGTCAGCGAGATCAAGGTTTATGTGATATACAACATACAGTTCACTCAGACAAACTAATTTTGATATGCAACAGAAACAGTCAGCCAGAATGGAAACGGTTCATCTTAACAAGATGTGTGTGATATGCGGCATTTGCGATCAGCCAAAAGAACACAAACGGTTCGTGTAAACTAGATGTGTGTGATATGCAACAAACAACCCACTCGGATGAACTGTTTGCGATGAGAAATTATAACACATACGGTTACTATAGTAAGTTCGTGTGCATTTCTGTTCATACAAAAAATTTTGAAAAATGCAAACTAGTTGCTTGCGATGGATAGGTGTATTGCACACGATGCGTCTGCGAGTACTCGTGTGTGATGATTAGTAAGTTACACATACGTTCCTTATGTTAACATGTCTGTGAATTTGCAATATGGGCAGTTAATATGGAAATGCCTTCTGGACATCGGGCACACGCTTATACTCAAAGAACTGTGTACGATACTAATACTTTCCATGAAAATTTAAGAAATTGGCTAAAAGGATTTGAGTAACATATATATAGTGGTTACACTATTTGACAAAAGGAGGATCTTCGTAACACGGTTTTGACAACCATATGGTCCATATCTAGATACTTAACATAGTAACAACTATCACATTTTAAGAGGCTAACGACCAACAACCATATGGTCCATATCTACATACCTAACATAGTAACAGCTAGCACATTTTAAGAGGCTGGGGGCCAACAACCAAAACTATCCACTGGAAGCAGCTGGGCATCTCATCACGGCAACTCGGCATCTCATCAATAAAAAGGAAGAGCCCTCCTGTGCCTTGATAGAGCATGAGTAGAACAGTGTCTCAAATTTCCAATATGGATGCATTACCATGACAAGCGAAAACTTGTTAATTTGAATGGTTCCATTTCTGCAGGAAATGCAGTACCTTGCAATCACTTTGGCGTTATTAGCAAGCACAAGTGCAATTCGACCACGCCGGGAAATCAAACGAGGAACTGCTACAGCAGGCAATTTCTATTGAAATGTTGAACAAAAACCAATAGTAACATATCATTGACGATATATATAGTTTATGAGCATTAACATTAAAATAAGACTTTTTACCAGCGTTTTGTGCACACAATTGGTCTTGTTCAATGGGTGCACCATAGGTATAATTAATCGCATCTGAAATCCTGCATTCATACGCTGTGCTATCTCTGTCAGATTTTCATCAAAATTTATGACATTCTTCAAGTCCTTCTAGCGAAATTTGGTATGCTTAGTAACATACAGATCGTTCACTATGCATCCAACATATCCTGCTTCAAAGGTGGAAAGGTATTATTTATTCCGAACATGGCAGAAGAATATATAGTGCACGTAATTTGGTAAATAGAATTTTTTATTGCCTAGGAACGGAGTTAGAAAATGAAATCACAATTGGTTGCGTAAATAGTGATCAATTAGTCAGAAAAATACCCTGATTTTGCTAAGTAATATGATAGCATGGAGAAAGTTGAAAGGACACTAACCTCGATCAGATTTTGATCGGCTGATGTCGTTCGGGAAGTAAACATCCATGTTAGTTAGACCAGGCTGTGGTGGATGCACTAGAATTTTATTGCCAGCTTTCAGTTCGTAACACTAAGACATTTTTCTCCAAAGGTCTACATTAAAATATGAGTGACCATTTTTATCAAGTTTTATGCTAACCGTCATTGTATGTCCATGCTGCATTGTCAATATGACTGTTGGGTTCTACGGTAGGGTGCGTCCACTGCAAATTAAAAATTCCTACACGCAGAACAACCAAGAACATGCTACAGGAGATGGATCACAGTTCGTTACCACTAGACGCGCAGTGCCGTGCAGCGGAAGTAGAGTTGAGGCAACGCGTCCGCGTGGATCGTCTCCTCCTCGTCCGATCTCCCTCGAATAGCCGATCGTCCAATCCCACGTACAAGTTCGCTGGAGCAGCACAAGTGCACCGCCTCTAACGGTATCCACGTGTGCAGGAGGAAAACTGTGTGGCGGACTGCTAGGTCCAATCACACAGTCGGCGGCAAGTGGAGGTGGCTATTCGCAACATATGCAAATCCTAGTGACAACATCGAAGCGATCAAAACATCATGATTGTGCTGCACCTCCACTTTATATAGGCGTCCATTGCAGGCTCAACACTTAGGCCTCGCACGGACCCTAAAGCCCACATGTCTACTCAGCCACAATCCCAATACATCTCGGATCACATCCGACCAGTGTCCCCGAATCTGACCTCGTAGGTTCCTTCCCTTAAGCGCGCGACCCCTTAGGTTCAAGTCAGCTTGGTCGCAGTTCGGATCACCTCTGACCTGCACGGTTAGTAGCGGCCTCTAGCAAGGCATGCCGACCACCAAGCAGACTATGAAGCTGGTTAGGCGAACCTGTACAACGTGTCACACTTCTGTTCCCTTTGCCTCACGATATATGTTGTAGGGCTCAAGGCGAGAGTGTCATCTTTGTGCTAGCCTGACCTCTTTCTCGTTCCAGTGATGCCGACCAAAAACCGGATTATCTCATAATCCCTATCGCATGGCCATGCTTATCCCGGTCGGATCACACGAGGGGCCCAGAGTTTATCTCTCCTGATCGGAGAGGCCAATCCCGTCTTTCTCGACAATGTCTCGCAGCATGGGACTGGACAAACCCGAAACCTAACTTTGTAACTACCTAGTCACGGAGTAGCGTTTGGTCGGCCCAAAGCAAGTCTGTCACCATCCCGAGTACATGCGTCAGCTCAGGTCTTAGGACATAGAATGTATGTTGTACTAGAGACTCACAAATGACATATAGCTGCGTCTCATAGTTGGGTCTGTCCGACTCGGACCTTATCTCGACTCGGATCCGACTACATCGAATCCGACCAGACCTTTCCAAGTCCATATTATCCGGTTAGCATCCAATGCACCATGGCTAGTGAGACCGAGCCATCGACCGTGTCATATGCTAGTCTCGTCGGCTGCGCATCCACACAACCCTTTTGACTAGGGACCATTTAGGATAGTCATCATACAATGCACAAACAAGTCACGTACTTGCTGATACACATCATTGGTAATGTCCAAGGACTATCTTTATTCATGAACACATAGGAAATATCATCATACATGATTGCCTCTAGGGCATATCTCCAACAGTCTCCCACTTGCACTAGACTCAATCAAATAGACATCGAATGCTCATAGCTCTAAAGTGCCCCTCATGCTTGGGTTGTGGAAGCGGCTTAGTAAATGGATCTGCAACATTTGCATCCTTGTGAATCTTGCATAACTCTACATCACCATTCTTTACGATCTTTCGTATCAGGTGATATTTTTGATCTATGTGTCTGACCTTGTGGTGAATCCTCGGCTCCTTGGGTTGTGCGATGGCACCAGAATTATCACAATAAAGGTCTAACTGTTTCACCAAGGCTGGGAAAATACCAAGATCATCCAGAAAATGCCGGATTCAAACACCTTCCTTTGCAGCTTCACAAGCCGCAATGTATTCGGCTTCTATGGTAGAATCGGACACCGTACCCTGCTTGGAACTCATCCAGTGCACTGCTCCTCCGTTCAGGACGTACACAAATCCGGACTATGATCGACAATCATCTCCGTTAGTTTGGAAACTAGCATCGATGTAACCCCTTACAACAAGCTCCTCCTCACCTCCATAAACTAGGGACATCTCTTTAGTCCTTTTCAGGTACTTCAAAATAGTCTTTACCGCTGCCCATTGACTCTCACCTGGGTTGGCCTAGTATCTACTTGTTAGGCTTATTGCAAAAGCAACATCAGGCCTTGTACCTATCATGGCATACATGATGGATCCGATTGCCGAGGCATACAGAATCCTACTCATCCTGCTTCGCTCATCAGATGTCAAAGGACTCTGAGTCTCGCTTAGCCTTATACCATGTGAGAGTGGCAAGAACCCTTTCTTTGCCTCACTCACGTTGAACCGCTTCAACACTTTATCTATGTATGTGCTTTGGCTTAAGCCGAGAAGCCTCCTCGATCTATCTCTATAGATCTTAATGCCTAAAATATAGACTGCCTCACCAAGGTCTTTCATCGAAAACTTGCCATTCAGTGACCCCTTAACCGAGTTTAGCATCGAAACATTATTCCTGATCAACAATATGTCATCCGCATAGAAGATCAAAAACACTATAGAGCTCCCACTTAACTTCTTGTATAAACAAGAGCCCTCTTCGCTTTTGATGAAACCGAGACCAGTGACGACCTCATCAAAACGAATGTTCCAACTCCGAGATGCTGGCCTCAACCCATAAATGGATCGCTTGAGCTTGCATACCTTACTAGTGCTAGTTGGATCGACAAAACCCTCGGACTGTATCATATACACATCCTCGGTTAAATTACCGTGAAGGAATGCCGTTTTGACATCCATCTGCCATATCTCGTAATCGAAATATGCAGCTATAGCTAGTACGATCCTAACTGACTTAAGCATCGCTACCGGCGAGTATGTCTCGTCGTAGTCAATTCCTTGAACTTGTCCATAACCTTTAGTGACAGGCCGGGCTTTGTGGATCTGAACATTTCCATCCACATCGGTTTTCTTCTTAAAGACCCATTTGCAACCAATGGCTGTTACGCTAGTCGGTGGATCGACCAAGTCCCAAACTTGATTCTCATCCATGGACTTTAACTCGGATCTCATGGCCTCTAGCCATGCCTCAGAATCTGGGCTGACCATCGCTTCTACATACGTGGCCGGCTCCTCGCTTTCTAGCAACAATACATCACTCACTCTGTGCAATCTTTCCGACCTTCGTGGTTCCGGTGCCGCTTCCACTACGGGTTCCCTGACTGACTCCGGTATGATCTCATCAGCAGCCGAGCCGTCCCCGAGTGGTCCTCGAATTTCTTCGAGTCGAACCATCCTCCCACTGGCCTCCCGACTGAAAAACTCTTTCTCAAGGAAAACCCTGTTCCGAGCAACAAACACTTTGTTCTCTTCCCGGTTGTAGAAGTTATATCCCAAGGTTTCCCTCGGATATTCCACGAATATGCATTTATATGATTTAGGTGTAAGCTTGTCTGACATAAGTCTCTTGACAAATGCTTCACAACCCCAAATCTTTAGAAAAGACATACTTGGACTCTTCCCGGTCCACATCTCATGTGGTGTCTTGTCTACGGATTTTGATGGTACCCTATTAAGTGTGAAAGCTGCAGTTTCTAGAGCGTATCCCCAGAATGACAAGGGTAAATCTGATTTCCTCATCATTGACCGGACCATGTCCAACAAGGTCCTATTCTTCCGTTCCGACACACCGTTTTTCTGTGGTGTACCCGGGGGTGTGAGCTGAGGTACTATACCTCAGCTTTTCGGATGATCATCAAACTCCTGGCTCATGTACTCACCTCCACGATCAGATCGCAGCAGTTTTATAGTCTTGCCGAGTCGATTCTCAAGCTCGTTCCGAAACTCTCTGAACTTTTCGAAAGTTTATGACTTGTGCCTCATCAAATAGATATATCCATATCTACTCAAGTCGTCGGTAAAAGTCACGAAGTACTGATAGCCACCTCTGGCAGTTGTGCTCATTGGACCACACACATCACTATTATAAGTTCCAACAGCTCAGACGCCCTCTCGCAACTCTGTGCGAAATGAGACTTAGTCATCTTGCCAAGCAAGCATGATTCACATGTCTCGAACGACCCAAAGTCAGACGAAGTTAGGAGCCCATCATCATGGAGCTTCTTCATGTGTTTCGGACTAATGTGTCCAAGACGGCAATGCCAGAAGTATGTCGGATTTATCTCATTAGGCTTATGCCTCTTGACCTTCACGTTATAGACCGGTTCCTGTTCTAGATTCAATATAAATAGCCCATCAACAATGGGTGCATAGCCGTGGAACATACCATTCAAAAATATCAGACAACCATTGTCCTTTAAATTGAATTCATAACCTTGACTCATCAAACATGAGGCAGAAATAATGTTCCGACTAAGTGCAGGAATGTAATAAAAATTATTCAATTCCATAATGAATCCGGAAGGAAGCTGGAGCTGCATCATGCCGACCTCCAACGCAACAAATCTTGCTTTGTTGCCGTCCCTGATGTCAATCTCCCCTTGTGCCACACGCCAAGTTCTTACCAGCCCCTACATCGAGTTGCAAATATGAACAACCAATCCGGTATCAAATACCCAAGAGCTACTAGGTATGTTAGCAAGGTAAATGTCTATAACATATGCAACAAGCGTACCTTTGCCTGAAAAAGCATTTCCTGTCTTCTTGCCATGCTCTGCAAGCCACTTGCTATAGTTCCTTATCCAGTGACCAGTTTCCTTGCAATGATAGCAAATGGTCTTTGAGTCTGTGATGACCCACAAGTATAGGGGATCTATCGTAGTCCTTCCGATAAGTAAGAGTGTCGAACCCAACGAGGAGCAGAAGGAAATGATAAGCGGTTTTCAGCAAGGTATTCTCTGAAGTACTGAAAGAAGTGGTAATAGATAGTTTTGTGATAGGATAAATGGTAACGAGCAACAAGTAACAAAAGTAAATAAGGTGCAGCAAGGTGGCCCAATCCTTTTTGTAGCAAAGGACAAGCCTAGACAAACTCTTATAATAGGAAAAGCGCTCCCGAGGACACATGGGAATATCGTCAAGGTAGTTTTCATCACGCTCATATGATTCGCGTTCGGTACTTTGATATTTCGATATGTGGGTGGACGGGTGCTTGGGTACTGCCCTTACTTGGACAAGCATCCCTCTTATGATTAACCTCTATTGCAAGCATCCGCAACTACATCAAAAGTATTAAGGTAAACCTAACCATAGCATGAAACATATGGATCCAAAGCAGCCCCTTACGAAGCAACGCATAAACTAGGGTTTAAGCTTCTGTCACTCTAGCAACCCATCATCTACTTATTACTTCCCAATGCCTTCCTCTAGGCCCAAATAATGGTGAAGTGTTATGTAGTCGATGTTCACATAACACCACTAGAGGTTAGACAACATACATCTTATCAAAATATCAAACGAGTACCAAATTCACATGACTACTAATAGCAAGACTTCTCCCTTGTCTTCAGGAACAAACGTAACTACTCACAAAGCATATTCATGTTCATAATCAGAGGGGTAATAATGTGCATAAAGGATCTGAACATATGATCTTCCACCAAATAAACCAACTAGCACCAACTACAAGGAGTAATCAACACTACTAGCAACCTACTAGCACCAATCCCGGACTTGGAGACAAGAATTGGATACAAGAGATGAACTAGGGTTTGGAGATGAGATGGTGCTGGTGAAGATGTTGATGGAGATTGCCCTCTCCCGATGAGAGGAGCGTTGGTGATGACGATGGTGATGATTTCCCCCTCCCGGAGGGAAGTGTCCCCGACAGAACAGCTCTGCCGGAGCCCTAGATTGGTTTCGCAAACGTTCCGCCTCATGGCGGCAGAGTCTCGTCCCGAAAGGTTCTCTTCTATTATTTTTCTCATCGAAAGACTTCATATAGGAGAAGATGGACATCGGAGAGCCACCAGGGGTCCCACGAGGTAGGGGGGGCGCCCCCTACCCTCGTGAGCAAGGTGTGGGCCCCCTGGCCTTCATCTTTGGCGACGATTTTTCTTTATTTATTTTAAGGTATTCTGTGGAGTTTATGGACTTTTGGAGTTGTGCAGAATAGTCCTTCAATATTTGCTTCTTTTCCAGCCTAGAATTCCAGCTACCGGCATTCTACCTCTTCATGTAAACCTTGTAAAATAAGAGAGACTAGCCATAATTATTGTGACATAACGTGAAATAACAGCCCATAGTGCAATAAATATTGACATAAAAGCATGATGCAAAATGGACGTATCAACTCCCCCAAGCTTATACCTCGCTTGTCCTCAAGCGAAAAGCCGATAACAATAAATAGGTACTCATGTTTAGAGGTAGAGGCGTAGATAAAAATAAAATACTAACATGAAGGCATCATGATTATTTCCATAACAGCAACATATATAGATTTTGTCATATGATTACTCATGTTCAAGTGATGATCTTTTCACAAAGCCAAAGTATGAATCAGAAACCTTATTGAGCACCAAAAAATTATACCCTCAGTCATTGAAACATTTGCAATTTATCATAACATCAGAAAGAGTCTATGTCAGAGCTTAAAAGCAAGTCCACATACTCAACTATCACTTAGTCCTTCATAATTGCTAACAGTCACGCGATACTTGTGGTTACAGAGTTTTAATCGAACACAGAGAAAGATAGGGGCTTATAGTTTTGCCCCACAACCTCTTACCTCAAGGGTAATGTCAACAATAATAATTCATGCTCCCCCACATCCAATTAGATATATATATATATATATATATCATGTACTTTCCAACATGCTGAGCTTGCCAAAGGATAAAATAAAAAGGGAAAGGTGAAGATCACCGTGACTCTTGCATAAGGTAGAGGATAATAATAAAAGATAGGCCCTTCGCAGAGGGAAGCAGAGGTTTTCATGCGCGTTTAGGGTTGATGCACAAAATCTTAATGCAAAAGAACGTCACTTTATATTTCCCTTTGAATGTGAACCTTTAGTATGCAGTCTGTCACTTTTATTGCGTCCACAACAAGTTCGTACAAAGCTTATTTCTCTGCACTAATAAGTCATGCATGTTTAGAGAGCAATTTTTATTGCTTGCACCGATGACAACTTACTTGAAGGATCTTACTCAATCCATAGGTAGATATGGTGGACTCTTATGGCAAAAATGGTTTAAGGGTATTTGGAAGCACAAGTAGTATTTCTACTTAGTGCTGAGAATTTGGCTAGCATGAGGGGGAAAGGCAAACTCAACACGGTAGAGGAACCATGACAACATACTTTATCTCAGATGTAAGAAAACATAACTCATTATGTTGTCTTCCTTGTCCAACCTCAACTCTTTAGCATGTCATAATTTAATGAGTTCTCCCAATCATAAAAGATGTCAATGATAATATATCTACATGTGAAACCTCTCTTTCCTTATTACTTCCTATTAATTGCAACAATGACCAAAGCTATATTTGCCAACTCCCAACAATTTTAAATCATCATACTCTTTCTATGTGAAGTCATTACTTTTAATAAGATCAATATGAACTCTTTGATTCTTTTTATTCTTTTCCTTCTAATCACCCAAGATCATGGCAAAACACTCAAGCCCTTGACTCAACACTAATCTTTATTATATAGCTCACGGACTCGATTACAAAGGGAGATCATAAAGCAAAACTCAAAACAAGATCATGCCATGACTTTAAGATACTACTAATAGGATCGAACTAAGAAAAACGATAAAGATAGGAGTTGTGATGGTGATACGATACCAGGGCACCTCCCCCAAGCTTGGCAGTTGCCAAGGGGAGTGCCCATACCCAGATGATTATGTATTCAGAGGTGATGGAGGTGGTGATGATGACGGTGGATAATCGCACATCGAGCGTAAAAGTTCCTCCAACTTGCGGATAATGTTCCTGAGCCCGGCAATATGATCCTTCAACAAAATATTCTCCTGTGTAAGATACTTGTTCTGTATGCGGGCTAACTCAATCATCTGGAAGGCTTCAATCTCTATTGGAGTGAAAAGGTTAGGTAAAGGTTGAGGGATGTCTTCTTCTATCAACACCGGAGCTTGAACCTCCATAGCCTTCTTGATCCTTTCATCCTTGTTGATCTCTTCTGGTTGCTCTCTTTTCAACTCTATCTTCAATAGCCAGGCATCCTTTTCTTCGTTGTTGGAGGAGGGAGAAGTCATGGTGCTCTAAATCTGCAGCAGCAACAACTCAAAACAAAAACAGGGGATATTTGTGTGATACGAGAGTCAAAACCTTCGGGAGTATATATAATGAATTTTTACCGACCAAAATACGTATCATGCAAGGAAACGGAGTCCGGAGGGCACACGAGGTGCTCACGAGGTAGGGGGCACGCCCAGGGGGGTAGGGCGTGCCCTCGACCCTCATGGAGGCCCCGTGTCCTCCCCGGACTGCTACTTATTTTTCTATTTTTCTAAATATTCCAAAATGGAGAAATATTGCCTTAAAAATTGTTTTGGAGTCGGTTTACTTACCGTATCACATACCTATTCCTTTTTGGAGTCCGGAACGTTCTAGAAAGTGTCCCTTATGTACTCCTCCGGGGTTACGGTTTCAATAATATTAGTTTCAACATTTATAGGATTACCTGAGATGTAGTGTTTGATCCTTTGACCGTTTACCACCTTCGGATTTGTGCCTGCCAAGTTGTTGATTTTTATGGCACCGGAACGATAGACCTCCTCGATAACATAAGGACCTTCCCATTTGGAGAGAAGTTTTCCTGCAAAAAATCTTAAACGAGAGTTGTATAGCAATACATAATCACCTACATTAAACTCACGCTTTTGTATCCTTTTGTCATGCCATGTTTTAACTTTTTCTTTAAACAACTTGGCATTTTCATAAGCTTGGGTTCTCCATTCGTCAGGTGAGCTAATATCAAATAACCTCTTCTCACCGGCAAGTTTGAAATCATAGTTGAGCTCTTTAATAGCCCAATATGCCTTATGTTCTAGTTCGAGAGGTAAGTGACATGCTTTTCCATAAACCGTTTTATACGGAGACATACCCATAGGATTTTTGTATGCAGTTCCATAGGCCCATAATGCGTCATTCAGTTTCTTGGACCAATTCTTCCTAGACCTATTAACAGTCTTTTGCAAAATTAATTTGAGCTCTCTATTGCTCAATTCTACCTGACCACTAGACTGCGGGTGATATGGAGATGCAATTCTATGATTAACGTCATATTTAGCAAGCATCTTACGGAAAGCACCATGAATAAAGTGTGAACCACCATCAGTCATTAAATATCTAGGGACTCCAAACCTCGGAAAAATAACTTCCTTAATCATTTTAATAGAAGTGTTATGATCAGCACTACTAGTTGGAATAGCTTCTACCCACTTAGTAACGTAATCAACAACAACTAAAATATGAGTGTATCCATTAGAGGCAGGAAAAGGTCCCATATAATCAAAGCCCCAAACATCAAATGGTTCAATAACAAATGAATGATTCATAGGAATTTCTTGACATCTACTAATATTACCAATTCTTTGACATTCATCGCATGAAAAGACAAACTTACGGGCATCCTTGAAGAGAGTAGGCCAATAAAAACCAGATTGCAATACCTTATGTGCAGTTCTATCTCCAGCGTGCTGTCCTCCATAAGCTTCGGAGTGACACTTGCGTAGGATCTGTTCATGTTCATGCTCAGGTACACAACGTCTAATAACACCATCTACTCCTTCTTTATAAAGGTGTGGGTCATCCCAAAAGTAATGTCGCAAGTCATAGAAAAACTTTTTCTTTTGTTGGTATGTGAAGCTAGGTGGTATAAATTTAGCAACAATACAATTAGCATAATCAGCATACCATGGGGTGCTACGAGAAGTACTTATGGCATTTAATTGTTCATCAGGAAAGCTATCATCAATAGGTTGTGGGTCATCAAGAACATTCTCTAACCTAGACAAGTTGTCTGCAACGGGGTTCTCAGCTCCTTTTCTATCAATAATATGTAAATCAAATTCTTGCAGCAAGAAAAACCATCTAATAAGTCTAGGTTTTGCATCTTTCTTTTCCATAAGATATTTAATAGCAGCATGATCTGTGTGAATAGTTACTTTAGAATCAACAATATAGGGTCTGAATTTATCACAAGCAAAGACAACTGCTAAAAGTTCCTTTTCAATAGTAGCATAATTTCTTTGAGCATTGTCTAGAGTGTTACTAGCATAATGGATAACATTTAATTTCTTATCAACTCTTTGCCCTAGAATAACACCTACAACATAATCAATAGCATCACACATAATTTCAAAGGGTAAGTTCCAATCAGGTGGCTGAACAACAGGTGTAGAGACTAAAGCTTTCTTAAGTATTTCAAATGCTTCTACACAATCATCATCAAAAACAAATGGTACATCTTTTTGTAATAAATTAGTCAGAGGCCGAGAGATTTTTGAGAAGTCCTTAATGAACCTCCTATAAAATCCGGCGTGACCAAGGAAACTTCTTATACCTTTTATGTCCTTGGGACATGGCATCTTTTCAATAGCATCAACCTTGGCTTTATCAACTTCAATACCTCTTTCAGAAACTTTGTGCCCCAAGACAATACCTTCATTCACCATAAAGTGGTACTTTCCCCAATTCAAGACAAGATTAGTTTCTTCACATCTCTGCAAAACTCGAGCAAGATTGCTCAAGCAATCATCAAAAGAGGAACCATAGACGGAAAAGTCATCCATGAAAACCTCACAAATTTTCTCGCAAAAGTCAGAGAATATAGCCATCATGCATCTTTGAAAGGTAGCAGGTGCATTACATAAACCAAAAGGTATAGGTCTATAAGCAAAAGTACCAAAAGGGCATGTAAAAGTAGTCTTTGATTGATCTTTAGCCGACACAGGTATTTGAGAAAAACCAGAATAACCATCTAGAAAGCAATAGTGTGTATGTCTGCATAATCTTTCTAGCATTTGATCAATAAAAGGTAAGCGGTAATGATCTTTCTTAGCAGCCTTATTGAATTTGCGAAAATCAATTACCATCCTATAACCTGTGATAATTCTTTGTGGAATCAATTCATCTTTATCATTAGGGACAACAATAATACCTCCCTTCTTAGGGACACAATGGACAGGACTTACCCACTGACAATCAGCAACGGGATAAATTATACCTGCCTCCAGAAGTTTAAGTATTTCCTTTCTTACCACTTCTTTCATTTTAGGATTCAAACATCGTTGAGGATCACGAATTGGTTTGGCATCAGCTTCCAAATTTATTTTATGTTGACATAGAGTGGGACTGATGCCCTTAAGATCATCCAGAGTATATCCAATAGCGGCACGGTGCTTCTTCGGAGTTTTCAATAATCTTTCCTCTTCATGCTCTGAAAGGTTAGCGCTAATAATGACAGGATATATTTTCTTTTCATCAAGATAAGCATATTTAAGATTATCAGGCAACGGTTTAAGCTCAAACACGGGATCACCCTTGGGTGGAGGAGGATCCCCTAGGATTTCAATAGGCAAATTCTGTTGCAGAATAGGTTCCTGTTTAAAGAATACTTCATCTATTTCCCTTCTTTCATTCATGAACATATCATTTTCATGGTCTAGCAAATAGTGTTCTAAAGGATCACTAGGAGGTATGGCAATAGAAGCAAGACCAATAATTTCATCCTTACTAGACAATTCTTCCTCACAATGTTGTTTACTAAATTTAGAGAAATTAAACTCATGAACCATATCGTCCAAGCCAACAGTACCAACATCCTTTTAGCAGTCTATCTTAGCATTAACAGTATTCAAGAAGGGTCTATCCAATATAATAGGGCAAAGCTATCTTGTGGAGAACCAAGAACAAGAAAATCAGCGGGATATTTGGTTTTCCCACTCAAGACTTCAACATATCTAACAATTCCAATTGGAGATATAGTATCTCTATTGGCAAGTTTAATTGTGACATCAATTTCTTCTAACTCAGCAGGTGCAATCTCATGCATAATTTCTTTGTATGAGGAATGAGGTATTGCACTAGCACTAGCACCCATATCACATAAGCCATCATAACAATGATCTCCTATTTTAACAGAAATAACAGGCACGCCTACCACAGGTCTATGTTTATCTCTATCACAGGGTTTAGAAATTCTAGCAGTTTCACCAGAGAATTGAATAACATGCCCATCAATATTATCAGACAAGAGATCTTTAGCAATAGCAATATTGGGATCTACTTTGACTTCCTCAGGAGGTGTATAAGTTCTAATATTGCTTTTACGAACAACAGTTGAAGCTTTAGCATGATCCTTCATTCTAACAGGGAAGGGTGGTTTCTCAACATAAAGAAGTAAGAACAATAGGATCATTGTAAGTGATAGTCTTTTCTTCAACTTTAATAGGTGCAGCTACTTTTACTTTTATGGGAGGATGATTTTAAACCACTTCTCCTTGGGGAGATCAACATAAGTAGCAAAAGATTCACAGAAAGAAGCTACTATCTCAGAGTGAAGTCCATATTTAGTGCTAAACTTACGGAAAATATCGGTATCCATAAAAGATTTAACACAATCAAACTTAGGTGTCATACCTAACTCCTTACCTTCGTCGAGGTCCCAATCTTCAGAGTTGCGTTTAATTCTATCCAATAAATTCCATCTAAATTCAATAGGCTTCATCATAAAAGAGCCAGCACAAGAATTATCGAGCATGGTGCGATTGTTGTCAGAAAGCCGAGCATAAAAACTTTGCATAATCACTCCTTTTGCGAGCTCATGATTGGGGCATGAATATAACATTGATTTAAGCCTCCCCCAAGCTTGAGCGATGCTTTCTCCTTCGCGAGGACAAAAATTATATATATAATTGCAATCACGATGAACAAGATGCATAGGGTACTACTTTTGATGAAATTCCAATTTCACTCTTTTATAGTTGCAAGATCTCGTATCATCACATAGCCTATACCATGTCAATGCGTCTCCCTCCAAAGATAAAGGGAAAGCCTTCTTCTTAACAACATCATCGGGTATACCTGCAAGCTTAAATAGTCCACAAATATCATCCACATAGCGTAGATGTTCATCAGGATGCTTTGTTCCATCTCCTGTAAAAGTGTGAGCTAGCAGTTTTTCCATCAAACCCGAAGGAATTTCAAAAGGAGTTTCATTTTCAATAGGTTCAGTAGGTTGAGGAGGAACTCTTGGCTCAACTGGACGGGGTGAAGATACCCCTGAATAAGCCCCTCAAACAATTACTTTCCATAGTAACAAGTGACAGAAAATTTTAGCACACTATATAAACTTTTCCTTACCAAATTCCACCTACCAAAGGCGCTTCACTCCCCGGCAACGGGCTAGAAAAGAGTCTTGATGACCCACAAGTATAGGGTATCTATCGTAGTCCTTTCGATAAGTAAGAGTGTCGAACCCAACGAGGATCAGAAGGAAATGATAAGCGGTTTTCAACAAGGTATTCTCTACAAGTACTGAAATAAGTGGTAATAGATAGTTTTGTGATAGGATAAATGGTAACGAGCAACAAGTGACAAAAGTAAATAAGGAGAAGCAAGGTGGCCCAATCCTTTTTGTAGCAAAGTATAAGCCTGGACAAACTCTTATAATAGGAAAAGCGCTCCCGAGGACACATGGGAATATCGTCAAGCTAGTTTTCATCACGCTCATATGATTCGTGTTTGGTACTTTGATAATTTGATATGTGGGTGGACTGGTGCTTGGGTACTTGTAACGCCTCGAGACCGACGCTCCAGAAGACTTCCAGCTATTCCGAGTTTTGTCGTGTGATTTGTTTTGTTTGTGCATTCATCATGCCATCTCTTGCATTGCATCATGTCATAATGCCATCATATCTTTAATTTTTAAAACTCACCTAAATAAATTGCATAGATCGTTGATCTATTCAAATCGATGGATATTCACATGGTGATTTCTCTTTGAAACATATTCAAAGTCTCCTACTATTATTAGGGAGCTATAATAAAATTATTCCGTTTATTTGGAATTAACCATAACCACTTGCAAAATATCATATGCCGTTGTTATCTCAATTCTTGGTCTCCAACCTTGCCCATAATTTCTTTCATCATTTTTCGGAGCTCCACCAAAAATGCAAACATTTTTGGACCTTCCAAACTCCCACTTCCTATTTAAACTCTTTTGAATGTAATTCAAATGAGGTTGTATTCAGTCCCTTCGACACGTATCTTTGCAATTTTTCTGGATAAAGACCTTTTCGATGAGCCCAAGAAAATTAACTCCTTTCCCAAATTTCTTCTCTAACATCTTGCTTTCTCTCCTTTTCTTACCTTCTATTATTTCTCTTCTGTTTTTGGAAGAGAAAGCAACCCACCAACTCTAGCCCGCAGCCCAGACCGGCCCAATTCCCCTTAAGCCCACCTAAACCACTGCTAACCCTAGCCCCGACCGATCCCAGCCCCCACGCATATCTCTCCCTCTCGTTCCCTCTGCCCGCCGCCACACACACACGCATCGAGCCAGGGAGACGAGCTCCCTGCGCCCGATCCCCTCGCCGCCCTCCTCCTCGATCCGGCCCGAAACCGCCACCGCCGCGCCTTCTTGCCTCTGCGCCTCCCCTTCTCCTGCTCCTCCGCAACGCCCTGCTGCCGGCCAAGTCCTGGCCTCCAACGTCAAGATCAGCCCCGAGCTGCTGCCGCATCGAGCTCTTCCCGATGCCTCCCATGGAGACAGTGCCGTGTTGCCGCTACTCTTCCGACGCTCGTTCCCCATCATCTCCGTCGTCGCCTCCTCCTTGTCCAACTCCGGTGGCTCCACACCTGCATCTCCACTGGCGCCATCCATCCCCTCGCCCACGCGTCTCCTCCACCAGCAGCCTGCAACACCCAAGGGGAGCCGAGCTCCTCCCCGTACCCATGGTGGTTGCTTCCTTGCAGCCGGCGTCCAAGCCCCGCTTCTCCTACCTCGCTGCTTGTCCCAGCCGCATTGACTACGCCCTTTGCGCCTCCTCTCTGCTTTGCCGTGGGCTGTAGTCTGCGCCAAGGCGCAGCGACCCCCTGCACACTGAGGCCTCCGTGCACCTCCTGCTCCCGTCGACCCTGCACCATGCCTCTGCCATCCATGAGATCACCAAAACCGAGACCTCCTTGAACAGGAGCATTTCTTTTGGATCGCCAAGTACCGCACCGAGCGCCAAGTACCTCTACGGATGCACTGGACGTCTACGACAAGTGTACCTCTAAATCCTGGAATCGCCAAGTACCTCGACGCCGAAGACCCGTGTACAACTAATGACAAGCGTGGATTTCACCAAGTACCTCTACCGACGACCTGAACATCTACGTAACGGATACAACTACCGTCGCGTGTAACACTACTTCCACTACCGTCGACATGTACGACTACGAAACGTGAACAACTACTTCCCACGACGACCCGTGAACGACTACTTCCACTATGAACTTGATCCGCCTGAAATGCACGCTTCGAAGGTATAACGCCGAGACGATGCCCGTGAACGAATGCATGTTGTATGAGATGAACCGTATGTTTGCATCGTGCCCATTTGTTTCGTGCACGTTCCTCCTTGTTTGCCATGCCGTCGACCCGTGGGAACCCAGTAACCTGGAGCACCCCACCATCTTGCATGACTCGCTCACGCTCACTTCCTTTTGCACCGGTATCTCCATGAGCTACCGGAACCGATATGTTGCCGTGGCATCATTTTCGGATTCGTTGTCATGGCAACCGTTTTGTTCCGCCATAGTGACCAAATGCTTCATAACATGCTTATGTCAACATTTTCATGAAAATTGCATAAAACTTACATATGTCATCCGCATCAGGATAACAACAATTAAAATGTTTAAAATTGTTGCTTGCTTTAAATTGCTAAATAACATGGGGATTTTCCGAAAGTGTTGTTTGTGTTTCCGGCCTCATTTAAACTTGCCTAAATATGTAGTTTAATTATGCTTCACCTCTTGCCATGTTAACCAACATTTAATCTTGTCTTGTTCATAACCGAGAGAGAAACTAAATAATTGATGTGGTGTTCCATCAATATGCAACTCGTTGCATATTGAGCTCCACTTAAATTGTAGTGTTGTTTGTTTCACCTTGTCATGTCATGCCTCATTAAACCGGACATGCATCATACTTGTTTGTGCATCCTGACATGTTTATCCTTGTGTGTTTACCATGTTGTTTGTTTCTTTCCGGTTTGCTTCTCTCGTTAGCTTCGGTTTCATTTCGGAGTTGTGAGGATTCGTGTGACTACGTGCGTTTGTCTTCTTCATGGACTCGTTCTTCTTCCTTGCGGGATCTCAGGCAAGATGACCATTATACTTGATATCACTTCTATCTTTGCTTGCTAGTTTCTCCGTTCTATCGCTATGCTGTGCTACCTATCACTTGTTTTACCAAGCCTCCCAAATTGCCATGTCAGCCTTTAACATTTTCACCCTTCCTAGGAAACCATTGCTTGGCTATGTTACCGCTTTGCTCAGCCCCTCTTATAGCGTTGCTAGTTGCAGGTGAAGTTGAAGATTGCTCCATGTTGGACAGGATTATGTTGGGATATCACAATATCTCTTATTTAATTAATGCATCTATACACTTGGTAAAGGGTGGAAGGCTCGGCCTTATGCCTGGTGTTTTGTTCCACACTTGCCGCCCTAGTTTTCGTCATACCGGTGTTATGTTCCTTGATTTTGCGTTCCTTACGCGGTTGGGTGATTTATGGGACCCCCTTGACAGTTCGCTTTGAATAAAACTCCTCCAGCAAGGCCCAACCTTGGTTTTAACATTTGCCACCTAAGCCTTTTTCCCTTGGGTTCTGCAGACTCAAGGGTCATCTTTATTTTACCCCCCGGGCTAGTGCTCCTCTGAGTGTTGGTCCAAACTAGAGCACCGTGCGGGACCATTCCTTGGCAACTTGGATTACCTCGGTACCTGTACGCTTAGCTTATCCGGTGTGCCATGAGAGCGAGATATGTGCAGCTCCTATCGGGATTTGTCGGCACAGTTGGGTGGTCTTGCTAGTCTTGTTTTACCATTCTTGAAATGTCTTGTAAACCGGGATTCCGAGACTGATCGGGTCTTCCTGGGAGAAGGAATATCTTTCGTTGACCGTGAGAGCTTGTGATGGGCTAAGTTGGGACACCCCTGCAGGGTATAAGCTTTCGAGAGCCGTGCCCGCGGTTATGTGGCAGATGGGAATTTGTTAATATCCGGTTGTAGAGAACTTGACACTTGACTAAACTAAAACGCCTCAACCATGTGTGTAGCCGTGATGGTCTCTTTTCGGTGGAGTCCGGGAAGTGAACACGGTTTTGGGTTATGTTTGACGTAAGTAGGAGTTCAGGATCACTTCTTGATCATTGCTAGCTTCACGACCGTTCCTTTCCTTCTCTTCTCGCTCTTAGTTGCATATGTTAGCCACCATATCATGCTTAGTCGCTGCTGCAACCTCACCACTTATCCATTCCTTACCTATAAGCTTAAATAGTCTTGATCTCGCGGGTTTTGAGATTGCTGAGTCCTCGTGACTCACCAGATACTATCACAATAGTTGCAGGTGCCGATGATACCAGTGCAGAGGATGCAACCTAGCTCAGATGGGAGCTCAACGAAGATCTTAGTTGTTGCTATGTGTAGTTTCTTGTTGATCAGTAGTGGAGCCCAGTTGGGACGATCGGGGATCTAGCAGTTGGGTTATCTTCTTTTCTTTTGGCTGCGTCCGTAGTCGGACTATGTGTGTACTCTGAATGATGTATGATTTATTTAAGTACTTGTGTGAAGTGGCAATTGTAAGCCAACTCTTTATCCCAGTCTTGTTCATTACATGGGATTGTGTGAAGATGACCCTTCTTGCGACAAAACCACAATGCGGTTATGCCTCTAAGTTGTGCTTCGACACATGGGAGATATAGCCGCATCGTGGGTGTTACAAGTTGGTAATCAGAGCCATCCCCGACTTAGGAGCCCCCTGCTTGATCGAATCGCTGGCGTTGTTGAGTCTAGAACAAAAATGTTTTGAGTCTTAGGATTATATATATCGGAGAGTAGGATTCTTTTTACTCCTCAGCCCCTTCATCGCTCTGGTGAGGCCTCCTGGCGTAGATGTTTTGTCTTTCCTCACCTCAAATTTCACTAAATTTTTAGGATCACGCGGGTATCTTGGGATCGTTCCGATATTCTTATGACGAGAACATTGTTCTTGGTGCCTCCTGACATTTAGGGGTTGTGGCAGTGTCCCAGGGAGTTGAGCTCCGAGGTGTTGTCGTCATAATTTTATCATTGCATTTCTGGAATACCTGAGTTTTGCCTACATCGAAAATCTCTTTTATACAGTTGTTGGTGAGATAACCTCGACGCCACCCAGTACTGGGGACTTCGGGAGTATTGCCATAGCTCGTATAATGGATGCTTTTCGAAGGTTGAGGTACACGATTTCCGAAGGTTTCTTGGTTATGTGTTGACGGATGGATACAGCTGGATGTAGGGATTGTTAGTTTGTGTGAGATATATTGCTTCCCTTGTATCCCCAACACCAGATTGCATAACCAGAAAGTTTCGGGAGTTTTATAGGTGGGAATTCAAGTAGCTCCTAGAATATCTTTCCGATAGATGCATGATATGAGATTGGGGTTCGACGTCTAGTGGTCCGCCTATCCACGGTCATTTTTTACAGTGGTCTCGTTGTGTCTTAAAGAATCCTTGGCTATGCCGATTCGGGGACACTTCGTATGTCATGTGCACTGCCTTGTACATGATGGTGCTATACGATCGAGCCCGTGTAGGCCCCACCACGAAAACTTCGGACGAAATCCCTATCATATGTTTGTTCCGGCTTATTCTGCAAGCCAAATCCTTTTTTTGTTTTGATTTGTGGTATTCGAGTTGCTTCGAAGTCAAATGTTGAATCCATACCTTTCCTAAACGATGTTCTCATATTGCTATGTGAATACTAATCCTTCTTGATCATCGTGGTCGTCATGTTAATTCTTTTCCAACCGGCGTGCTTCTCTTCAAGTGGATTCGATCATTTCAACATCCGCAAGATCAATTCTAAGTTTTCTCAACGGTATCCATTCCATCTGCCCCAAGTTGCTTTTGTTTTCCCGCCCTCCCACCCTTAACTTCAAGGACTCATATATTCTAATCAAGTATCCATTTATTCATGCGAAGTCTATTCACTCCTTTCAATCAATGTTCTGATCCGGTGATCCTCGTGAAGATGCTCACGAGCTTCAAGTTCATGATTCTTCATTCTCGTATTCTTTTCCGGTGGATTTACTCAAGCTTTCGGTGTTGATCATATTCTTTTTCTCATTTCAAGTGCTTTCTTATGCCGGTGTATCTCTTAATCATTCACTTCTCGCTATTCCTTCGTTCTCGAGTGTTGAATATATCTCAGAAGGCCCGTCTTTCCATTCTCAATCCGTCCAAATTATTTTGAGGTTGTTATATCATTCAGGCCATTTAATTCAACCGGTGCAATCCCCCCTTTTCAATCAATCATTCAACGGTGTTTTCCTTTGAGTGGGCCCTAACCCACATGTCTTTCCCAGGATCTTACCTGACTCTTCTAATTTTCCCCGGAGCTATTTCCGAATTCTTTTTGAAGTTTGACGTAAGAATGAATTTCATCAGTTAGATGTTTTCCAAGACCAATTTCAAATTATTTTTCATTGTTGGCTCAACCTTTTTGTTTACATTCTCCCGGAGTATCTCAACAATTCATGGTGGTGGTTCTCATCATCATTCTCAACATTTGAAGACCGAAGAAGGATTTCTCTTAAATCTTGCACCATTCTCTTCAAGATGCATAGTTCAAGCTTGATGCCATGCTCATAATTTTTTTGATTGTGACAATTATTTTCTTACCATCCGGAGCATTTCATGAGTTATTTCTATTTCTTTCCTCCGAAGGCCATCATGTCATAATTCTTCATTCTCAGCGTGTAGCTATCGTTCTCCAAATCTTACCGGTGAATCAGTTCATGTTCTCTTCGTTCTCATGTATCTAAATCCCTTCAAGTATCTTCAATCGTTTTCAAATTCTTCCTTTGCTACTTTCATTTTCAATTCTTACGGTGGTTCTTTCAAGATTTTTTTTCTTTGATTATCATATTAATTCATTCGTTCTTTTCAATCCTACCGGTGGTTCATGAAGACATTCTCAAGTTTACGCTATATCTCTCTTAATCCTTTTTCAATGGGAATAAGTAGTATGCCAAATCCGTTGCTTGTCATCAATTTAAATTGGTGAAGGATAGGCATAACGTAATTCTTATTATTGTTTCATCCAAGTAATCTAGTTTCTTCTTTCCAGAGTTGTTCATCATGTCACATTTCTCGGTTCGAGATGCTTCATCTTTTCTTTTATCGGAGTTCTTCATGGAGGCACTACATGGTGGGTCGTCAAGGATTCTTTTCATTCTTCAATTGTACTTCAAGATTTCTCTCGAAGTTAAGGTCAGCCAAGCTATACTCTAAAAATAAACGTGGTGTTCAACACACGTTTGTTTTGGGGAGTTCAAGTATTCTTCATCATGCATTCCGAAGTGCAATGCTTTCTACCTTATCTTTTGAGGTGGTGTTATGTCACTCTTGACAATTTCCTTCATGTTTCATGATTCATATGTTGTCAAGAATGAGGTATTCTAAATCCATTAGTTTCTTCGTTGGAGTATCTTGATATAGATTTCACCTAAAAGCCTTCCATTGGGAATGTTGCTATTTGTGGTGCTTGCCAATGATCCAAGTTATCTCTTTATCATCTTGGTGGAAGAAGTGTTCATCTCTTCGTCGATCTAAAGCTAGCAATTGTTTCCTTTAGTGGTCGGTTGTCACCTCATAATGTTGAGATGTTTCCATAAGCCCACTACAAACTTATTCTTTTCGTTGTTGGTCTTCCAACAACTCTATTCTAACCTTCTTGCAAGGTTGCCTTCCAAATTCAACTGTGGTAGAAGTTGTCATTTTCTTCTCCGTCCCTTTATCCCAACGGTCTAGCTTCTATTCTTTCGTTACAGAGGCATTGTGATGTTGCTCTCTTCACCCATCACCTCGTTTTGTCAAGATCATGTTATTTTCTTGCTTATCCATTTAACTGGAGTGTTGTGTTCTCATTCAAGTTCTTTCATCTTATCAAGTTTTGCCTCTCTTTTCAACTTGAGTGCTGTTTGAAATCCTTCTTACCCATTGTGCCATTCTTTCAATAGTTCCGGAGGCAGTGTGTTGTTGATTTCATCAAGTATCATCCCATTTTCTTATGTTCATGTTCTATTCCTTCCATGTTCAACCGGAGTGCTGCCCGGATTCTTCCTCTCTCATCTTGTTTTAACCGGAGTGGTTTCGAATTCTATCTTGTCCATTAAACTCTTGATTCATGTCTTTGCAACCTTCAAGTTCTCGTAATGTTCCTTGTTCCTCTTATCTAACGGATTGTTTGCAATCTCGTTCATCTCTGTTGTGCTCTTTCTTTTAAACTTTTCAACCTCTCAAGGTTCTTCGGTTTCACTCATTGGTCGAAGAAGCAACTTAGTTTACCCTCTTCTCATCCTCTTCCGTTTCTCTCCGGTGCCATCCTAGATCTCGGGACGAGATCCTCTTGTAGTGGTGGAGTGTTGTAACGCCTCGAGACCGACGCTCCAGAAGACTTCCAGCTATTCCGAGTTTTGTCGTGTGATTTGTTTTGTTTGTGCATTCATCATGCCATCTCTTGCATTGCATCATGTCATCATGCCATCATATCATTAATTTTTAAAACACACCTAAATAAATTGCATAGATTGTTGATCTATTTAAATCGAGGGATATTCACATGGTGATTTCTCTTTAAAACATATTCAAAGTCTCCTACTATTATTAGGGAGCTATAATAAAATTATTCCGTTTATTGGAATTAACCATATCCACTTGCAAAATATCCCATGCCGTTGTTATCTCAATTCTTGGTCTCCAACCTTGCCCATAATTTCTTTCATCATTTTCTGGAGCTCCACCAAAAATCCGAGCATTTTTGGACCTTCCAAACTCCCACTTCCTATTTAAACTCTTTTGAATGTAATTCAAATGAGGTTGTATTCGGTCCCTTCGACACGTATCTTTGCAATTTTTCTGGATCAAGACCTTTTCGTTGAGCCCAAGAAAATTAACTCCTTTCCCAAATTGCTTCTCTAACATCTTGTTTTCTCTCCTTTTCTTTCCTTCTATTATTTCTCTTCTGTTTTGGAAGAGAAAGCAACCCACCAACTCTAGCCCGCAGCCCAGACCGGCCCAATTCCCCTTAAGCCCACCTAAACCACTGCTAACCCTAGCCCCGACCGATCCCAGCCCCACGCATATCTCTCCCTCTCGTTCCCTCTTCCCGCCGCCACACACACACGCATCGAGCCTGGGAGACGAGCTCCCTGCGCCCGATCCCCTCGCCACCCTCCTCCTTGATCCGGCCCGAAACTGCCGCCGCCGCGCCTTCTTGCCTCTTCGCCTCCCCTTCTCCCGCTCCTTCACGACGCCCTGCTGTCGGCCAAGTCCCGGCCTCCAACGTCAAGATCAGCCCCGAGCTGCTGCCGCATCGAGCTCTTCCCGACGCCTCCCATGGAGACAGTGTTGTGCTGCCGCTGCTCTTTCGACGCTCGTTCCCCATCATCTCCATTGTCGCCTCCTCCTTGTCCAACTCCGGTGGCTCCACACCTGCATCTCCACCGGCGCCATCCATCCCCTCGCCCGCGCGTCTCCTCCACCGGCAGCCTGCAACACCCAAGGGGAGCCGAGCTCCTCCCCGTCCCCATGGTGGTTGCTTCCTTGCAGCTGGCGTCCAAGCCCCGCTTCTCCTACCTCTTTGCTCGTCCCAGCCGCATTGACTACGCCCTTTGTGCCTCCTCTCTGCTTTGCCGTGGGTTGCAGTCTGCGCCAAGGCGCAGCGATCCCCTGCACACCGAGGCCTCTGTGCACCTCCTGCTCCCGTCGACCCTGCACCATGCCTCTGCCATCCATGACATCGCCAAAACCGAGACATCCTTGAAGAGGAGCATTTCTTTTGGATCGCCAAGAACCACACCGAGCGCCAAGTACCTCTATGGATGCACTGGACGTCTACAACAAGTGTACCTCTACATCCTGGAATCGCCAAGTACCTCGACGCTGAAGACCCGTGTACAACTAATGACACCCATGGATTTCACCAAGTACCTCTACAGACGACCTGAACATCTACGTAACGGGTACAACTACCGTCGCGTGTACCACTACTTCCACTACCATCGACATGTACGACTACGAAACGTGAACAACTACTTCCCACGACGACCCGTGAACGACTACTTCCACTACGAACTCGATCCGCCTGAAATGCACGCTTCGAAGGTATAACGCCGAGACGATGCCCGTGAACGAATGCATGTTGTATGAGATGAACCGTATGTTTGCATCGTGACCGTTTGTTTCGTGCACGTTCCTCCTCGTTTGCCATGCCGTCGACCCGTGGGAACCCGGTAACCGGGAGCACCCCACCATCTTGCATGACTCGCTCACGCTCACTTCCTTTTGCACCGGTATCTCCGTGAGCTACCGGAACCGATATGTTGCCGTGGCATCATTTTCGGATTCGTTGTCGTGGCACCCGTTTTGTTCCGCCATAGCGACCAAATGCTTCATAACATGCTTATGTCAACATTTTCATAAAAATTGCATAAAACTTACATATGTCATCCGCATCAGGATAACAACAATTAAAATGCTTAAAATTGTTGCTTGCTTTAAATTGCTAAATTGTGTTTCCGACCTCATTTAAACTTGTCTAAATATGTAGTTTAATTATGCTTCACCTCTTGCCATGTTAACCAACATTTAATCTTGTCTTGTTCATAACCGAGAGAGAAACTAAATAATTGATGTGGTGTTCCGTCAATATGCAACTCGTTGCATATTGAGCTCCACTTAAATTGTAGTGTTGTTTGTTTCACCTTGTCATGTCATGCCTCATTAAACCGGACATGCATCATACTTGTTTGTGCATCATGACATGTTTATGCTTGTGTGTTTACCATGTTGTTTGTTTCTTTCCGGTTTGCTTCTCTCGTTAGCTTCGGTTTCGTTCCAAAGTTGTGAGGATTCATGCGACTACGTGCGTTTGTCTTCTTCATGGACTCATTCTTCTTCCTTGCGGGATCTCAGGCAAGATGACCATTATCCTTGATATCACTTCTATCTTTGCTTGCTAGTTTCTCCGTTCTATCGCTATGCTGCGCTACCTATCACTTGTTTTACCAAGCCTCCCAAATTGCCATGTCAGCCTTTAACATTTTCACCCTTCCTAGCAAACCATTGCTTGGCTATGTTACCGCTTTGCTCAGCCCCTCTTATAGCGTTGCTAGTTGCAGGTGAAGTTTAAGATTGCTCCATGTTGGACAGGATTATGTTGGGATATCACAATATCTCTTATTTAATTAATGCATCTATATACTTGGTAATGGGTGGAGGCTCGGCCTTATGCCTGGTGGTTTGTTCCACTCTTGCCGCCCTAGTTTTCGTCATACCGGTGTTATGTTCCTTGATTTTGTGTTCCTTACGCGGTTGGGTGATTTATGGGACCCCCTTGACAGTTCGCTTTGAATAAAACTCCTCCAGCAAGGTCCAACCTTGGTTTTAACATTTGCCACCTAAGCCTTTTTACCTTGGGTTCTGCAGACTCAAGGGTCATCTTTATTTTACCCCCCGGGCCAGTGCTCCTCCGAGTGTTGCTCCAAACTAGAGCACCGTGCGGGACCATTCCTTGGCAACTTGGATTACGTCGGTACCTGTACGCTTAGCTTATCCGGTGTGCCCTGAGAACGAGATATGTGCAGCTCCTATCGGGATTTGTCGGCACAGTCGGGTGGTCTTGGTGGTCTTGTTTTACCATTGTCGAAATGTCTTGTAAACCGGGATTCCGAGACTGATCGGGTCTTCCTGGGAGAAGGAATATCCTTCGTTGACCGTGAGAGCTTGTGATGGGCTAAGTTGGGACACCCCTGCAGGGTATAAACTTTTGAGAGCCGTGCTCGCGGTTATGTGGCAGATGGGAATTTGTTAATATCCGGTTGTAGAGAACTTGACACTTGACTTAACTAAAACGCATCAACTGCGTGTGTAGCCGTGATGGTCTATTTTCGGCGGAGTCCGGGAAGTGAACACGGTTTTGGGTTATGTTTGACGTAAGTAGGAGTTCAGGATCACTTCTTGATCATTGCTAGCTTCACGACCGTTCCTTTGCTTCTCTTCTCACTCTTATTTGCGTATGTTAGCCACCATATCATGCTTAGTCGCTGTTGCAACCTCACCACTTATCCATTCCTTACCTATAAGCTTAAATAGTCTTGATCTCGCGGGTTTTGAGATTGCTGAGTCCTCGTGACTCACCAGATACTATCACAAAAGTTGCAGGTGTCGATGATACCAGTGCAGAGGATTCAACCTAGCTTAGATGGGAGCTCAACGAAGATCTTAGTTGTTGCTATGTGTTGTTTCTTGTTGATCAGTAGTGGAGCCCAGTTGGGACGATCGGGGATCTAGCAGTTGGGTTATCTTCTTTTCTTTTGGCTTCGTCCGTAGTCGGAGTATGTGTGTACTCTCAATGATGTATGATTTATTTAAGTACTTGTGTGAAGTGGCGATTGTAAGCCAACTCTTTATCCCAGTCTTGTTCATTACATGGGATTGTGTGAAGATGACCCTTCTTGCGACAAAACCACAATGCGGTTATTCCTCTAAGTCGTGCTTCGACACGTGGGAGATATAGCCGCATCGTGGGTGTTACAGTACTGCCCTTACTTGGACAAGCATCCCACTTATGATTAACCTCTATTGCAAGCAGCCGCAACTACAACAAAAGTATTAAGGTAAACCTAACCATAGCATGAAACATATGGATCCAAATCAGCCCCTTACGAAGCAACGCATAAACTAGCGTTTAAGCTTCTGTCACTCTAGCAACCCATCATCTACTTATTACTTCCCAATGCCTTCCTCTAGGCCCAAATATTGGTGAAGTGTTATGTAGTCGACGTTCACATAACACCACTAGAGGTTAGACAACATACATCTTATCAAAATATCGAACGAATACCAAATTCACATGACTACTAATAACAAGACTTCTACCTTGTCCTCAGGAACAAACGTAACTACTCACAAAGCATATTCATGTTCATAATCAGAGGGGTAATAATGTGCATAAAGGATTTGAACATATGATCTTCCACCAAATAAACCAACTAGCATCAACTACAAGGAGTAATCAACACTACTAGCAACCTACTAGCACCAATCCCGAACTTGGAGACAAGAATTGGATACAAGAGATGAACTAGGGTTTGGAGATGAGATGGTGCTGGTGAAGATGTTGATGGAGATTGCCCTCTCCCGATGAGAGGAGCGTTGGTGATGACGATGGTGATGATTACCCCCTCCCGGAGGGAAGTGTCCCCGACAGAACAGCTCTGCCGGAGTCCTAGATTGGTTCCCCCAAGGTTCCGCCTCGTGGCGGCGGAGTCTCATCCCGAAAGGTTATATTCTATTATTTTTCTCATCGAAATACTTCATATAGGAGAAGATGGACATCGGAGAGCCACCAGGGGGGCCACGAGGTAGGGGGGGCACGCCCAGGGGGGCTCCCCCTACCCTCGTTAGCAGGGTGTGGGCCCCTAGCCTTCATCTTTGGCGACGATTTTTCTTTATTTATTTTAAGGTATCCCATGAAGTTTCAGGACTTTTGGAGTTGCGCAGAATAGTCCTTCAATATTTGCTTCTTTTCCAGCCCAGAATTCCAGCTGCCGGCATTCTCCGTCTTCATGTAAACCTTGTAAAATAAGAGAGAATAGCCATAAGTATTGTGACATAACATGAAATAATAGCCCATAATGCAATAAATGTTGACATAAAAGGATGATGCAAAATGGACGTATCAGTCCGGTCCAGACTTCGGCGCAGCGGCGGAGGTTACCGTCTCTGTGCCCTTTGCCTTAGCCTTTTTTTGGGACCAACTCTTCTTAAACTTAGCCGATTTCTGCACCATTAACACTTGATGCGTGCCTTTCTTAATATCCTGCTCTTCCACTTTGAGCATCCCATGCAATTCAGTGAGCTTCTTATCCATGCAATGCATATGATAGTTCGAGATGAACGTCCCATAGCTGGGCAGAAGAGAATCCAGAACTGCATCTGTAGCAAGCTCATCCAAGAGCGGGAAGCCGAACCGATCCAAAGCTTGCACATATCCGATCATCTTGATCACATGTGGGCTCAGTGGATCACCTTCCTTTAGCTTGCAACCCATCAAGGATCGCCAGACGTTGAAGCTTTCGGTCCTAGCCTGTGTCTGAAACACGCTCTTGAGACTCTCGATCATATCGTAAGCGTCAACATTTTCGAAATGCTGTTGCAAACCAGGCTCCATACAAGCCAGCATCAGACAGGTGATCTCCATTGATTCACCAACGAGTTTCTGGTAGGCATTCTTAGTTGTGGCATTAGCATTATCGGTAGGTTCCTCTCGAAGTGCATCCTATAACATGTTCCTTTTTATCGTGCTGGAGAACAATTCTCAGATTTCTATACCAGGTGGTAAAGTTTGTTCCATTCAGTTTATCCTTTTCCAGAATTGATTTCAATGCAAAGTTGGGTTAAGCAGGTGGTGCCATTGATCTACAATAGAAAATATGCAATCAACTAAGCAATGTGTTTATGTAGAGTAATTCTAGCCTAAACAGAAATACTCCCACTGAAGTTAGCATCCCTCTGCAAACTCTCAGTGATTCAGGATCCGACTAGCACATGCGACTAGTGAGCTTTAGCATCACTGCTAGCCAACATACCTATCCGGTAAGCAACTCCTTGCTAATCCTATCTCTATACGACTCCTGTCGGTCGGGAAGGTATCTCATACCCCGGCTCCCAACCCTCTTTGCCAAAGGCCCAAAACCGTTTTGATAGCCTTGTCAAGTTAACCTGATGCTGTGCATGTCCGTGTCCGACATGAACCCTTCAGTTCAAGGACATCCAGCAGCACCCCAATTTTATGAGCCCACTACTAGACGTACTTGACGTGCGAAGGTGCAACATCGGGGATGGCAATTCGATTGATATTCATGAGGGATCATTCTACCATTCTAACATGCATAGAAACAAAGAAGCATAACAATCATAAATAAACACATATTGTGAAATAGTATGGCTCCTTCATGGACGTTCTTCCAGGTCGGCTCCGACTCCGATGACCATCTAGGAACTCCATCTTGTTTGTCACGCCGGGACGTCCATCCACCAACCTGATCTCTATTATCCAACTAACACAACTAGTAATGAATTTTACATAGAGTCACAAGTCGACACGTAGGTCATTATACAATATAATGATAACACTTTGGCTCCTGCCGGCTGAAAAACATGACACGCAGGCCATGTATAAATTACACACATGTATCACATACACATGAGCCATACTATTTACATCTAACTTGCAAAACAAAGCTATGCATAGAATCGCATTCTACCGGTTTGTGTGTCGGGTACGAAATACACGGCGCTACGCACACGGCGGTCCCGCTAGCTGGTTAGCGGGCGGGGTGGGGCAGCGCCCCTCGCGGGTGCATGCAGCGCCCGACGTTTTCGAAATCACAGATCACATCTGAACTCTGATCGCGCCGAATTTTCTGATTTGCCCGATCTTATTGATCATCGCGAGTCCGATTTGGGTTTACGTTTCACTATTAACCCCGATGGCGGATACTGACCGGTATGGGTAGATTCTGTCACGACCTCATCGACTCCGATCATCAGAAAACATAGCCTCTTCAATCCCCATGTGCAATTGATCTTATCAACCGTGCACATAGCCGATCTCATCAAGGACAATAGATCTCATCTGCTGCCTCCACATATATCTAATATGCATATGATCTGAATCGAAATCCTATAGCAGAGGCTCTGATACCACTGTTGGGATCTACGGTAGGGTGCGTCGACTACAAATTAAAAATTCCTACACGCAGAACAACCAAGAACATGCTACGGGAGATGGATCACAGTTTGTTACCGCTAGACGCGCAGTGCCGTGCAGCAGAAGTAGAGTTGAGGCAGCGCGTCCGTGTGGATCGTCTCCTCCTCGTCCGATCTCCCTCGAACAGCCGATCGTCCGATCCCACGTACAAGTTCGCGCGTGCAGGAGGAACACCGTGCGGCGGACTGCTATGTCTGATCACACAGTCGGCGGGGAGTGGAGGTGTCTATTCGCAACACATGCAAACCCTGGTGACAGCACCGAAGCGATCAAAACCTCATGATTGTGCTACACCTCCACTTTATATAGGTGTCCGTCGCGGGCTCAACACTTAGGCCTAACACGGACGCTAAAGCCCACATGTCTACTCCGCAACAATCCGAATACAGCTCGGATCACATACGACCACTGTCCTCGGATCCGACCTCGTAGGTTCCTTCCCTTAAGTGCGCGACCCCTTAGGTTCAAGTCAGCTTGCTCGCTGTTCGGATCACATCCAACCTGCACGGTTGGTAGCGGCCTCTAGCAAGGCGTGCCGACCACCAAGCAGACCATGAAGCTGGTTAGGCGAACCTGTACAACGTGTCACACTTCTGTTCCCTTTGCCTCACGATATATGTTGTCGGGCTCAAGGCGAGACTATCATCCTTGTGCTAGACCGACCTCTTTCTCGTTCCAGTGATGCCGACCACAAACCGGATTATCTCATAATCCCTGTCGCATGGCCATGCTTATCTCGGTCGGATCACACGAGGGGCCCAGAGTATATCTCTCCTGATCGGAGGGGCAAATCCCATCATGCTCGACCATGTCTCGCAGCATGGGACTGGACAAACCCGAAACCTAACTCTGTAACTACCCAGTCATGGAGGAGTGTTTGGTCGGCCCAAAGCAAGTCTGTCACCATCCCGATTACATGCTTCAGCTCAGGTCTTAGGACATAGAATGTATGTTGTACTAGAGACTCACAGATGACATATCGCTGCGTCTCATAGTTGGGTCTGTCCGACTCAGTCCTTATCTCAACTCGGATCCGACTACGTCAAATCCGACCAGACCTTTCCAAGTCCATATTATCTGGTTAGCATCCAATGCACCATGGCTAGTGAGACCGAGCCATCGACCGTGTCATATGCTAGTCTAGTCGGCTGCGCGTCTACACAGCCCTTTCGACTAGGGACCTTTTAGGTCAGTCATCATACAATGCATAGTCCCACAAACAAGTCATGTACTTACTGATACACATCATTGATAATGTCCAAGGATGATCTTTATTCATAAACACATAGGAAATATCATCATACATGATTGCCTCTAGGGCATATCTCCAACAATGACTTCCTGGGAGTCAGCAACAAAGTAAGGCCCAAGATTTCCTCCAGTTCTTGAAAAGCAAGGGATAAACTGCTTGAAATGAAAATTAAGATCGTAAATTATATATATTGAAATAACATAGCAAGATGCAAATGTGGGAGTAACTGATAGAACAAATCAATATATAGATGAAAGAAAAGTACAAAAATATATAATTAAAAATAGATAATGTAACAAAGATTTGATGCAAATATATAGATAATGTAGCAATAGACGGTATATGTTCACATACTTAGGCCATGCCGACCGTGGTAGGTTGAGATTGAACATACCGAGCGCTCCCTGAAGTCATCCGGAATGGTGAGATAGAACTTCATTTCCGACTGGCCGTGACCACACTTGCCCGATTTGTGCTCGCACTGAATACACATGAATGAACACCCACGAATCAGCTAGAAAGAAGATGATTCCACGAAAATTTCCGCCGGTTAATTAACGGTGATGGATGGACTGCGATAAGAGATGAGTGAATGTTTTGCTAAGTTGATTACATTTTCCATGAGAAAAATCCCCAGGCAAATCCCGTAGAAACCCCAGTTGACCAGAGTCTAGAATGTCGGTGCAGATAGGCGGCGGAAAGCGATAGGGGCGAAATCCCGTGCCGTTTGGAGTGCGACCTCCACCCGCCGACAACAGTGCCGCTGAGCTTAGGGTGGCCGCCGCGATAGAAGTTGATGAGGTGCAGAGTTGCGGAGGAGTCCATGGTGGGTGGGTGGGGACGAAGGGGGCGAGTTTTTTCTTTTTTCCTCTTACATGTGTGAGTGAACACACATGGTTCGCAGAGGTGACGGAAATGAATCGTGTGCGATAGTAAATCACCGAGATTGAATGGGAATCCAAATTTCCTTTACCCTTTGTCGATGAGTTTTTTTCTATGATGAACATAAACCATGCTAATCACCGTGTTCAAATTTGGATTCATTTACAATATTTAGGGGATTATGTGCATTTTCTAGGCATTAATGCACATAATTCAAATTCAAACAATCGGAAAAGGTGCACGAGAACGGTCTAGAAAACCATGGTCGTGCTATTCAGTAATTTCTCATGCCTTTTACAAGGAATGGGCAGATATTTCAAGGTAATTTCTCATGCCCTGGTTAAAAAATTGAGAATTTTTGTGTTGTGTTGCCATGCACGCCAATCACAAATCAAACCATCACCGAGGAAATTTCATGGATTCGAGGGGAATCAGCAAGATTGAAGGGGCCGTGAATCCAAATTTCCTTTTACTGGGAACGGCCAGAGATTTCAAGGGAATGGGTGAATAGTCAACCAAAACGCTTCATTTATTGGGTTAGCAACTATAGAAAAACGAAATATGTACTTGAAAAACATGACGCCTGGCATGGTGCCATCATGGTATGGCCTCACCATGCCCTAGTTAAAAGCTGAGAAGGTTTATTTAATGTCGGCATGCACCCCCTTCACAAATCGAACCATCACTGAGGAAGTTCCATGCTTTCGAGAGGGAAATCACCAAGATTGAAGGGGAATCCAAATTTTCGTCCTATTTAGTCATTCAGTTTTTTCCAATGATCAACATACTGCCGCAGATGCAACGTGTTAAAATTTGACATTTTTTCGGGCTCATTTGCCATATTTAGGGGATTATTTGCATTTTGTAGGCATTAATGCACATAATTCAAATTCTAACAATCGGTGCATGAATAGGTGCACAAGTCTCATGCCTTTTACAAGGAATGGGCAGATATTTCAAGGAAATGTGTGGCAATAGTCAACCATAAACAGGTCGTTTACTGGGTTAACAACTAAACAAAAATGAAATACATGCTTGGAAAACATGACGCCTGGCATGGTGCCATAGTATGGCCTCACCATGCCCTGGTAAAAATCTGAGAATGTTATCCTTATGTAATCATGCACGACTTTCATAAATCAAACCATCACCGAGGAAGTTTCATGGTTTCGAAAGGGAAATCACCAAGATTGAAGGGGGGTCGAAATTTCCTTTGTCCTTTGTCCATGATTTTTTTTCTAAGATGAACATACACCCTGCAAATCACCATGTTCAAATTTGACAGTTTCCCAGTTTCATTTAACATATTTAGGGGATTATGTGCATTTTCTAGGCATTAATGCACATAATTCAAGTTCAAACAAACGATGCATGAAAGGGTGCACAAGAACTGTCTGGAAAACGATGCTCATTCCATTTAGTAAATTCCCATGCCTTTTTACAAGGAATGGACAAATATTTCAATGAAATGTGTGGCAATAGTCAACCACAAACGTTTGTTTATTGGGTTTTCAACTATAGAAAAAACAAAATTGAAAAACATGACGCCTGGCATGGTGCCATGGTATGACCTCACCATGCCCTGCTGAAAATTTGAGAAGGTTTGGCTTATGTCGTCATGCACACTATTCATAAATCAAACCATCGTCGGGGAAGTTCCATGTTTTCGAGAGGGAAATCACCAAAATTGTAGGGGAATCCAAATTTTCTTTGTTCTTTGCCCTGGATTTTTTTCTACGAAGAACATACACCCTGCAAATCACCGTGTTCAAATTTGGCATTTTTCCGAGCTCATTTACCATATTTAAGGGATTATGTGCATTTTCTAGGCATTTGGCGCATATAAATCCAATCCAGCTACATAATGCAACATGCGCGACGCGAATTATGTGAGGGACGTGGATTGTTGTTGGATCGTGGCGCATCCTACGGTGCACACGTGTGATCCACGTGGCTGGGGTTCCGGCCAATCATAATTGGCACACCCTGATTTTCATGGCACAACACTTAAGATGATAAATCATGATAAAGTGTGGTTTGAAAAAAACTTTTGCATTATTCGACTTTTTATTCGAGTTGATTTTCTCTCTGTGTTTTCAAGTGCTCTTTAAAGTCAACACAACTCCACCTTCTATACTTCATCTCCTTGCCCCAAGCTTCTGCCCAATGATCATGCCATGTGTATAGAGCAATATAGTATTTTCTTACAAAAATAATTTGGCCAAATAGTATTTTCAAAAATTAGTTTTCCAAAAACCCCTGAATTGAGGTTTGCACTACAAGTACTTGATTTGGGGTATGAAAATTTTTCAAAAGGTATATTTGAAACTTATTAGATATAGGATTCCCATAAACCACAAAAATATTATTTTAAAAGTTATTTCCCTATTTTATTTAAAAGCTTTTTCTTAAGGCCAGAAATGGTCTTTAATAGGGAAAAATTATTTTATTGTTTCAAAAATATTTGACAAAAACCTAGGGAAACTCAGTGGACATATATTGTCCATATATAAGAGTTTCAACACATGGTCATGTTCAAAATATTGGTCAAATCCCTCAAAAACCCTTTCTGGATATTTCAAGCTTTTGAATTATTTACAAAAAAATATTCTCCAAAAATTCCAAGAAAATGCCAGCCTGTCACATATGACATGTTGGATGATCTTGACAAGTATCATGTCATGGAGAATAGTATAACCCCATGAAATACCCTCAAAACCATTTCTGTCCATTTTGAAGTTTGAGCAACTTTACATGGCCAAACATGTCCAAATGCTCTCAAAGCTTGTGAACATGCTCAAATGGTCTAATCATTCATCTAGACCAAATGACACAACTTGGGGAAAATGTTATATTGACCAAAGTGCCCCAAAACCCTTCCTGTCCAGAACCAAATTTGAACAACTCTACATTGGCAACTTTCTCCTTTTGTTCTCAACTTTTGTGTACATGTTCAGAACCTCAAATGATGACACTTCATCAAGTGGTACATCAAGGAGAATAGTTTTGCATGTTTAGATCTTGGAAAACTCATTTATGTTGATTTCTAGGGTTTACTAAAGTTGCATTGGCAACTTTGCCCAAATGGACTCAACCTTGGTGGAACCTATTACTATCTCATGCCATTTGACCCTGTCAAGCCTCATGACAAGAGGAGTTCATCTTCTTGCCCAAACCAGCAACAAACACCTTCTGCCATTTTACTAAAACCCCTGTTTTGACCACTTCCACTCTTCTCCATGGCCTCAACTTTTTACCACAACCCCTCCTAGACCTCTTCTACCTCCAGAAGAAATGGATGCATCTCAGATCAATAATTGAGGGGTGAAACCTCCTCATTTACCCCTCTGGACAGCCCCTTTCCCTCTCTCTCTCAACCCCACTCCTCTCCTACTGGATCCCCAGGGCATCCAATGCTCATCCCCTCTTCTTTACTTCCCCTTAGCTAGAGCTACCAGACATGTCTGCCCGTGCCCACTTTGCCAAAAGAATGGCATGCCAGCCATTTGCACGCTCTGGGGCGCGCTACAGTGCGCTCCCGTACTGTGGACGCCCCCTGCCAACCACCTCCGGCCACCTCGGGCCTCCCCAGCGCGCCCGACGATGCACCTCGGCATCCGTAGCATGCTAAGCCCTAGTCTCCCTCTTCCTTCTCCCTCCTACGACCTCCCTCATATGCGCGCCATGGCCGCCCGAGAGCTCCAATGAGCACACTCACACGCGCGGCGCCTCTGGCCCCTCCTGCTCGCTCTCTTCCTTCCCCTGGTCATGGACCACCTCCACAAACGCCCCAGACACGCGCACGCGCGCCCCCATGGCCTCCAGCAACGGCTAGAAGGTCGCCGGCGCATGAGCCATGGTGCACCGCGCCCCTCCTATTTAAGGCCACCCCGGACCCCGTTCTCTCCATACCTTGAGCTCTCTCGCCTCTTAGCGATCACCAGCAGAACCCCAGCTCCCCTTCCCCTCGCTATGCTCGGGATCAAGCCGAGCACCGCCGCCTCGGGTCACCGTTGTTTGCGCGGTAAGAGCCTCCTCCGCCGCTCCTTTTGCTTGATCTGGAACCGCAGTGAGCCCCTGAATCCTTCCCCTCCTTTTCCCCTTCGTTTGCAGCCGGAGTCGACCGGAACGACCACCGCCCGACGCACCTCCGCCGTGCTTCCTTGTCGCCGGCGAACCAGGCAACTCCGGTGATGTCCACCACCACCACCCTAACGGTGACTCGTGCCCTGCATCGCCGCCGGAGAGCACGCCGGCCCTCTAGTCGCGAGGTCAGAGATGACAGGCAGGCCCCGCCTATCATCCTCACCTCTCTCTCGCCCCCTCTCTCTCCCACTGACAGCTGGGCCCTGCCTGTCAGGTCTAAAAAAACTGGCACGCGTGCGCTGGCTCGCCTGGGCCGCTTTTCCCTCTGGGCCTGCTGCACTGTGGCCTTTCTGGCCCAGCGGCACAGTGCCACTTTTCTTTTTCTTTTTCTTTCTGTTTTATAAAAATTCCACAGGATACAATATTTATCCAAATGGAATAATTCCAACTCCTAAAATCTTAAAATAATTCCATCTATTTATTGATTTAACCTTCATTCACATCCATCACACTTTTCTGTACTGTTCAAATTTAAATTCAAATTTGAGCATTTAAATCCTTCTTTGAAAATCCATTTCCACTATTCCTTAACTCCAAATCCAAAACTAGGAATTTTCCCCTTCTTAGATTCCCCCTAGTATTTATCAAAAATAAGTTGACATTTTTCTGAGCACTTTGATTTTTCTGTTTTACTATTACCTTATTTTCCCGTCATTTCTTTTGCGACGAATAGATCCCGTATTTGACGAAGTAGTTGGATAAGAAGAAGGAGAAGGACTTGAAGACTTTGAAGACGAAGGAAAGCAGCCCTTTGACCATGTCTATGGAACCCTTTATATGCATGTCATATAGCACTTTTATTGCTTGCATCGGAGACATGATACTGTGATGACCACATGGGGTTGTTTGCCACTACTACTTCCTTGTTGATACTTGCATTGTGCATGACCCTACCTTCTTATGAGGGTTATGCCGGTGGGAGTAGATAGGATGCTAAAGTAGATGCTACGCAAAATGGGACGGGTATATGCATGGTGAAGGAGACAAAGTATTTTCAAAAGACTTTTCGAAAACCCCGTCGGGTGCCACTTATGCCCGAGGGAGATGATGAGATGGGTAACCACTTGATGATGAAGTGGTGTACCGAGGCAAGTGTGGGTTGTTTTCAAAACGGATTGGTTTAAGTTGCGACCGTTATTCCAACCTTACATGCGCAACCACTCTACCCTTGTATGGGAAAGGGCATTATTGATTACCAATGCCAATACTAGCTTGGAGCCCGCATTACTAGTGACGGGGGAGAGTTAGTGCTCTCTCTCGGGACAGGGTCGTGCCAGGTAGGGTGGCCATGACTGTTTTCACAGGGCACCAGATACACCGTTGTGTCCCCTCTCGGATGTTACTATCTCGAGTGAGTCTCGTATGATGTACATCATGAGGATATGGAACAATGAGTGGACTCCTTGTTAGTGTCGTCTAGGGAAAGATAGTGATCGGGTGCTTACCCCGGGTACTAGAGGTATCGCGGGTCGTGGATGACATGGAAGTTCCCCAGATCTTGTGGGTAAAGTGTGCAACCTCTGCAGAGTGTAAAACTATTCGAATAGCCGTGTCCACGGTCAAGGACAGTTGGGTAACCGCTCTTGGGCTACGTCCACATGTGTACAAACCAGTGTGTGTTTGAATAACTGGGGAGAACTACTTGGGTCAAGTCAAAGGACTTGACATGATTGAGTTGGGTTGATGCCCACTCTATTTATGTTGATATCTGTAACCTGTCCTCATGGTTACTTAAATTCTCCTGATGCATGTATTACAAGTTGTTGAACATGTCATTGCACTCAAAACTAGCTTTCTGCAAAAATTTACCTATATCATGCAATGTTGTATCTTGAACCAAAACAAGGGTTGCTTGGGAGTACATTCAAAGTACTCACTAGCTTTCCACTAGTTATTTTATTGGCCAGGCAAGAAAGAATAGGATATGATGAACAATACTTCAGTGACGAACATGCGAGCTAGGACGCTTCCCAGTCAGATTGCCTGTAGGGTTAAGCCAGATGGCATGGGTCCGAGTTATCGACGAAGATTTCCGCTGCAATGTTATACTCAAGACTTGACCATAATGGTCCTACTTGTTTAATACGGTATGTATGGATGTAAGCCTCTTGTTATTCAGCTTCTATGTGTTCAGTGAGCATTGATCTCTGGGATCACTATACACGTGCATTCGGTGATCACGACTTATGAGTCGGGGTCCCCACAGAGCTTGTATCAGAGCCGTCCTAACTGTAGGAAGCCTTAGTTAGCATGGTCGTTAGTTAGGGTAAAACTATTTCCAAAACTATTACTAGTTTTCAAAACTATCTATACTGCTCTTCCCTTCTCAGCTTTTCGAAATCTAAGGTATACTTTCCTTATTGATCTCTTCCCCTTCAAAACCTTTGGTCGCTAGAACCCTTATGCCCCTGACCACTGGATTCCTTGTAATCCTCGGGGATAATCTAGAAGGAAGATTCCTTTCCAGACATTCACCCACATCTCCTGAACACAAGATTGGCGACATCACAACAAGACGATAGCAACAGAAGATACATCCTCGAGGAATAAGGACCTGAAGACCGAGGAGATGGTGACACCCTTGACACTGCCCCAAGATGATGCAACCTTAGCCTATGATGATCATGGCATAGAATATGCAAGATCATGATATACATCGCTAATAGAGTAACCTTGTCACTACCGTTGTTGTATCGGCAACCATCGATGGATGAGAACCTAGCCATTTGGTTCGCCTCACCATAGTGAGCAGGAAAACAGTTCTCACCCCCCGCTCTTGGCGTCGATGTTGTCATCAACGTAACCAACATGATGGACCTCTATTACGCCTTGATAATGTCATTGCATAAAGGATTACCTACCTGGTACCATCGACGGCTTAGAAGACAAAAAGGGATCGTCGTGATTAAGAAGACAATAGAAGACCAAGTCAATGCCAGTTACGAGGAGCCACCTTCACCCCATCACTTCAACAGGCAAGAAGTTGTTGAAGAATCTTCAGGCTCAACCTGGATTGTTTCATCGAACAACTACAAGAGATGTAGCAACACCTGAGGAAAACTCAGAAGACTGCATGAGGCACAAGGCACGACTACTGAGTCCGAGAACCCCTAGGGTAGGATGAGTCGTGTACCCCTATGCGCAGTCGAGTCCGTATGATAGTTCGAATAGAACCATGATTGTGTGTTGCTTGTTTTTATTTGTTTGTGTTTTGATATAGGTCGACTTTTGCCCTAGGTGACAAGTATGCGACTATATCACCTTCCGCACCTTGTTTCTTTTGTTTGGGCCTCTTTGCACCTGTTTGTTTTCACTAGAACTATAGAAGCCCCTTTAGGCATTCCCCTCCTCTGTGCTACCTCTCCCTCTCATCTCTCTCCTCAAATGAAGGCTAGCAAGACAAGATACACCAAGGATTCTACTTTGGCAACTGAGGGAGTCCTGGACTAGGGGGTGTCCGGATAGCCGAACTATCATCTTTGGCCGGACTCCAAGACTATGAAGATACAAGATTGAAGACTCCGTCCCGTGTCCGGATGGGACTTTCCTTGGCGTGGAAGGCAAGCTTGGCAATACGGATATGTAGATCTCCTACCATTGTAACCGACTCTGTGTTACCCTAGCCCTCTCCGGTGTCTATATAAACCGGAGGGTTTTAGTCCGTAGGACGAACAATAATCATACCATAGGCTAGCTTCTAGGGTTTAGCCTCATTGATCTCGTGGTAGATCTACTCTTGTACTGCCCATATCATCAATATTAATCAAGCAGGAGTAGGGTTTTACCTCCACCGAGAGGGCCCGAACCTGAGTAAAAACATCGTGTCCCTTGTCTCCTGCTACCATCCGCCTAGACGCACAGTTCGGGACCCCCTACCCGAGATCAGCCGGTTTTGACACCGACATTGGTGCTTTCATTAAGAGTTCCTCTGTGCCGTCGCCATCAGGAAGGATGCCTCATCCCGTCTTTAAAGACGACACCGTTGCTAAAGGTGCTTTGGCCATCGTCCAAACTCTCCGACTAGGCGGTTTTCTTATGACCGCCTGTTCGGCCGCCACGCCAACGATGACTTCTCGGGTCATCGAAAGCAATCTAAACATTAACTCGGAACTTGCCGAGAAGCTAGATCCGATGGAGCTCTCCTCCTTAAACGAGCTCTTGGATCGCATCGCCGCACTGGGAGTCGCTACAGACTACGATCAGATTGGGCCTAAAACCGATCTGAGGGAGATCAACCCTCCCTAGGCTACCCACTACGTTGCTGTGGTAGAGGAACAGTACGGCGACCCTTCTTCTATATTAAGGACTAGCTATGTCCGGATTCCCGACCCCTCCATGCCGGATTCCTATGGAGGGACGGACGTCGATCAAGTCGTGAACCTAAAGTCAGGCAGCGGGCTGGATTCACTGGACAATATCCAAAAACCCAAGCTTCCAAGTTCGGAAACTTTTCGGCCCTTGAGTCTTAGATTGGATGGGGTCCCGAACTTTATTCCACCAGCCCACCCAAACATAAGCGATCTATCCCAAATCCGGCAAGAGCCCGCTGAAACAGTACACCATTACTGGGCCAGATTCCTCCTGGTTATGGACAGGATAAAGGACTGCCGCGAGGAAGACACAATTTCACTTTTCTGCAATAATTGCATGGACAACGGAATCCTAAACGCCATAAGTCGTCGTGAAATTACACGCTTCGCTGACTTGGCGTCCATAGTACGAAAGTACTGTGCGATGGAGAGCGCCTGGAAAATCGAAACCAAATTTTGGGATAATCCGGCCCCGAATACAACCCCAGTCCATAATCAGAGGGTGCATCATCACTAGGCACCAAGGTTAAATACCAATAAGCAAAAAAACCCTAAAGGGCACGGAACCGTACTGGAGGGATGGCTCAATGGACCCTGCAAAATTCATAGTACAGAGGGTGCCACTCCAACTCATAGCCTTCGAGCATGTTGGATACTACGGCAGGTGGTCAAAAGTGGCGAAGAGCTTCTAGCCCCACAGAACCAGCCCAGCAACAGCTGTATGGTATTAACAGTCTTTGAGACTTTCGCGTCAAATAATATGCGGAAACGAACACTCCGCTGCCTTGCCGAAGTCTACCAAGTAGCAACAATAAATCCATGGAGTGACACGGCTATTACCTTTAATGCCAGTGACGAACCTAAATTCCGAACAGCCCGAGCACCAGCCGCACTAGTCCTCAGTCCAATAGTGGACGGCTTTCGCCTTACCAAGGTACTCATGGATGGTGGTAGTGGATTAAACCTCATTTACGAGGAAACCCTTCGAAAAATGGAAATAGACTCGAGCCGCATTGAGAGAAGCAGCACCACCTTTAGAGGAATAATCCCTAGTCGGGAAGCACGCTGCACAGGAAAAATTACACTAGATGTGGTGCTCGGCTCGCCGGACAATTACAGGTCCTAGGAGGTCACGTTCCAAGTGGCCTCGTTCAGTAGCGGATATCACGCTTTATTTGGGCGAGAGGCATTCACAATTTTTCAAGCTATACCCCATTATGGGTACATGAAGCTCAAAATGCCTGGGCCCAACGGAAACATCACTCTTGCCAGTTATCCGGACATAGCACTCCGCGCCGAAAATAAGACAGCCGCACTAGCCCTCGAGGCACTATCCGAAGCCCTAGCGGCCGAGGAACTCACTATGCTGCGCTCCACGGTGAACAGGGATGATGTGATACTCGACAAGAGATCCAAGTCCACCTCTTTTAAGCCAGCGGACGAAATAGTCAAATTCCAAGTCCATCCAACGGACCCTATAAAGACAGCATCCATTGGGGCACAGTTAGACCCCGATGTAGACGCCGCACTACGAGAATTCCTATGGGAAAATTGGGACATTTTTGCCTGGCACCCTTCAGACATGCCAGGGATCCCACGCCGGTTGGCCGAGCACAGCCTAAACATCCTAAAAGGATTCAAGCTAGTCAAACAGGCTCTTCGGCGATTTTCCGAACCCAAGAGAAATGCAATGGGAGAGGAGCTAGCCAAACTATTGGAAGCCGGATTCATCAGAGATATAAAACATCCAGGCTGGCTAGCAAACCTGGTGATGGTACCAAAGAAAGATAAATCTTGGCGCCTATGTGTCGACTTCAAGGACCTTAATAAGGCTTGCCCAAAGGATCCCTTCCCCCTCCCCCGCATCGATCAAATTATCAACGCTACCACTGGGCACGATTCATTGTGCTTCCTCGACGCATACTCCGGCTACCACCAAATCAAGATGGCGGAACCAGACCAAGCCGCAATGGCATTCATCAGTCCATATGGCCCATTCTGCTTCAACACAATGCCCTTCGGGCTCAAAAACGTTGGCGCAACATATCAGCGCATGATTGAGACATGTCTGGCAAACCAGATCAGCAAAACACTAGAGGCATACGTTGATGATGTGGTCGTCAAAACCAAGCATGTCGAAACTCTAGTAGACGACTTGAGACTCACATTCGACAATCTCCGAACATACGACATTAAGCTGAATCCAGAAAAATGCGTCTTCGGCGTACCAGCCGGAAAGCTCTTGGGCTTGATTGTATCCGGTAGAGGAATTGAAGCAAACCCAACCAAGATCCGAGCTCTGTCACAATTGGATATCCCAAAAGATCTCAAACAAATTCAAAAATTGACAGGATGCATGGCGGCTCTAAGCCGCTTTATATCCCGCTTGGGTGAAAAGGCATTACCCCTTTATCGCCTCCTCCGGTGCACCGAACACTTCGAGTGGACAGATGCCGCCACGGCCGGACTCGAAAAAAGAAAAGCCATATTGGCAACAAATCCGGTCCTGGCCGCACCCAATATTGGCGAACCAATGTTATTATATATCGCGGCAACACATCAAGTTGTAAGCGCGGTGCTCATCGTCGAACGAGAAACGGACGGACACAAGTTCCCCTTTCAAAAACCAGTTTACTACGTGTCCACTGTCCTAACTCCATGCAAGTCCCGGTATCCACATTATCAAAAGATAGCGTGTGCGGTATTCATGGCATCCCGGAAGCTGCGACACTACTTTCAAGAGTGTTCGATAACAGTAGCCTCCGAAGTACCTCTTAATGATATTATAAACAACCGCGACGCAACTGGTAGGATTGCAAAATGGGCCATTGAGCTCCTCCCATTTGACATAACCTATAAACCACGGCGAGCTATCAAGTCACAAGTTTTGGCTGACTCGTCGCCGAATGGACTGAAGCCGAACTCCCTAGAGAGTACGGCACATATTCCAATTGGATCATGCACTTCGACGACTCCAAAATGTTGGCCGGCCTGGGGGCTGGCGTCGTCCTGACATTCCCAACCGGAGACACAGTCTAATACATACTCCAGATAATGTACACGGACTCCAACAACGCAGCCGAATACGAGGCCCTTCTACATGGCCTCCGGATGGCAGTCTCCATGGGAATTAAACGCCTAGAGGTGTGCGGGTATTCAAACCTCGCAATATCCCAAATAAATGGAGACTTCGACGCCAAGGATCCGAAAATGGCAGCTTACCGCAACGCCGTCCTAAAAATGTTAGCTCGGTTTGAAGGTCTCGAATTTCACCATATAGCCCGGGATAATAACCAGGCAGCGGACGTATTGGCACGCATCGGCGAAAAACGCGATGCCGTCCCTCCCAACATATTCCTGGAACGGCTTTTCAAGCCATCCGTACTATGGGAAGGGGAGTCGGGAAACAACAATCCGGACCCAACCGCACCGCCCGACACCGAACATTCTGACACAATCGGTGGCCCTGCCAATGAAATAACACATTCAGCCCACGAAATAATGGCAGTCATTGCCCCGTGGACAGAACCATTCCTAGCCTACTTAACTAGGCAGGAACTTCCCGAGGACCAAAACGAGGCCCGCTGCATAGTACGGCGATCTAAACCCTATAAGGTCCATGAGGGAGAGCTTTATAGGAAAAGCACAACCGGACTCCTTCAAAGGTGTATCTCCGAAGAGGAAGGGCAAAATCTTCTGGCTGAAATCCATGCCGGACTCGTTAGGCACCACGCCGCAGCCCGGGCCCTTGTAGGCAATGCCTTCCGTACAGGATTTTATTGGCCGACGGCCCGGGAAGATGCTCAGGACTTAGTCCAACGATGCGTCGGCTGCCAGCTCTTTGCTAATCAAAGCCACATGCCACCCACCGCCCTCAAAACTATACCCATCACCTGGCCGTTCGCGGTCTGGGGGCTTGACATGGTTGGACCCCTTAAAGGAGGAACACACAAGCAAAAATACCTATTGGTCATGGTGGATAAATTCACCAAATGGATAGAGGCCAAGCCAGTTAAGACGGCCGAATCCGGACCCGTGATATACTTCATATTAGGGGTAGTACACCGTTACGGCGTCCCCCATAGCATCATCACTGATAACGACACGAACTTCATGGCCGACGAGGTTAAACTCTGGTGCAAAAACATGGGCATCAAGCTCGACTATGCTTCAGTCTATCACCCTCAAACTAACGGTCAAGTCGAGCGAGCAAATGGTCTAATCATGAGCGGCATTAAACCTAGACTAGTGCGGTCCCTCAAGGAATCGAACACGCACTTGGTAGAGGAGCTCGACTCCGTACTCTGGGGGCTGCGGACCATGTCAAATCGCACCACCAGATACACACCATTTTTATGGTATACGGCGCAGAGGCAGTTTTGCCCTGCAACATAATTCATTACTCACCTCGTGTGCGCATGTACGAAGAAAGAGAAGCCGAGTTGGATCGGCAGGATGGTTTGGATGCCTTAGAGGAGGAGCGCGACGTGGCAAAAGCTCGTTCCGCATTCTATCAACAGGAGGCTCGAAGATATCAAAGCAGAGAAGTGCGGGCGAAAGCTTACAATGTTGGCGAACTAGTTCTACGCCTGTCGGACAAGAAAAAGGACAAACTCAAGCCCAAATGGGAAGGTCCCTTCATCATCGATCAAGTCTTGACCGGCAGAGCGTACCGTCTGTGAAACGCATCGGATAACCGACTCAAGCCGAATCCATGGAATGCATCCCGTCTCCGAAGATTCTACGCCTAGCACCGGATTCTGAGTTCGTCTCCTTCCTCCGTCTACATTTTATACTTTAGCTGTCTTTTTATTTCTCTCCTTCCCACTCCTTTTTCTTAAAGCCTTTGGAGGCTTGTCTGCACATTGTTCGCACACACTTGACGTGCTACTCGCGCTCATTATACCTGGGGGCTTCTTTAACAGAAGCTTATTTATACGGGCCTTATGCCCAACATTGCGTCAAACTTCCGCATGTACCTTTTATTCGCCATTATATGCATCGATATGACTTAAGTTTTGGACAAGCTGGGTTGCCTGGCTCCTGTGCTTACCCCTACGTTCCCGATTGTTCGGCTAGGTGGTAAAGGGAGCACCTCTGCGATTGTTACTGTTGGGTCAGCCGAATGTGTACCTCAGACTGGGTGAAGCCGAAAGCTAGCGTTCTTAAGGGAATATTTGGTCGGTGAACTAAAAGACGATTTCCTACCTATTCATTTATCTGCCCCCAGATGCTTTTCTGCTTTTTTCGCAGTCCGGACATGCACTTTAGGGCATGCCTCCCAGGGAAAGGAACCCCTAACGGAACTATTCTCCGGGAAGATGTTTCTTACTAACCATGTAATATAACATAACTAGTTGCGCACTTGTCTGATAAAGCACTAATGACCCCTACGCCTAGTCTCCACGCATGCCCCAGCTCTTACATAGCCGCGAGGGTATTCAGACACACTCCGCACTGTCGGGTCCCGAGGTTGAAGCGAGAAGGTCCGCTACAACAAATGATCTACAATCCGGCTAGAAGGCATTTTACATGTCATTTTAAATTACATAGTCAAATTGACTGATCGTATTCCTCTTAAATACCATCTAACGGGCTGTCTAGTTTACAGTCCCGCTGGGAATACTTTGCGGCCAACTCTACTTGGCCGTATACTAAGCTCACAGGGATCTCCTTCCCATCGGGCCCCACAGGTCCGACCTCGGCCATGTGGTTTGGGTCAGCCTTCGTGTATCGCGTCTTCACCATGGCCCAGGCCTCCCTGGCGCCTTGACGGCAAGCTGATATCATCCATAGCCGGAAGCGCCGCCGTGCTCCCTAAAGCTTCTCTGCAAGCTCTCCAAGGCCTTCGGGTAGGGAGATGGATGGCCACAAGGCCTGGGCGACGCCTCTCATCGCCTGCCGAACTTTTTCGTGTAGTTGCAGCAGCTCGGGAAGAAGGTCACCCGTTGAACCGGGCATTTCCTCCGCAGGACGACCTGTGAGCATACCTACAGACATATTTCTGTTAGTCGACTTCCTCGCCGAACTCTTTTTTTTAAGGTTCGCTCAAGCACTTACTATAAATGCCGCGACGAAGCCGCCGATTCTCCTTAACGGAGTCAGACAGCTGGGCTTGAACGTCTTTCAGTTCCTTGCCCAGCTGGGTGTTGGCATCTTGGAGGTTATTTTTCTCTTGCCGCACCCTTGTAAGCACTTTCTCGCCGGCTTTTAACCGGCGCAGGAGCTGTTGCTTGTATGGATCTAGTCCGGTGCCATCTACAAAATTATTGTCAGACTTATACACATGCTGCATTTAGCAAATTACTTCTCTTTAGAAGCATATATTACCAGAGGGGGTCTCTGTGGCTTCCCCTGCCGCGGCTAGCGTGGCCTCAAGTTGGGCCTTGCACTCTTGAAGATCCTGGGACAGTTGGGTATTCTTTTCTATAAGATCCTGCATAACAAATGATCCTTAAATCAGTTATTCTAACTATTTTAAGTCTCGGGGGCTACTTGCATATATAACTGTCAAAATTCCTCACCCGTATGTGTTTCACATACTGCTCCGTGGCTCTGGCTAGACCATCTTGAGCGGCACGGAGGTGCACATCTCCCGAATTAAAGGCATTCAATGCCTCTGGGGAGAAACACGCGTCACGAAGAACTGTCCGGCGGCACCTGTGATTCATGGCGCTCTCCACCTCAGATCGGGTGGCGGACAACCTGTCGGCATCCTCCGTTGGAGGAGCATCCGACGCGCGACTTGTGTTAGCCTCCCCCTCCGGACCTGGCGTTGGAGCCTGGCTGGCGGAGGCTCGATTGCCAACCTCTCCGGACACAGTCTGGCGAGCGCTCTTTTTCCTGAAAAGGTCACGAACGTTCTTATGCCTTCCAGGAATCTTTCCTTGAAATACGATGGCGCGCCATACCATTGCGGCGACATCTCGATCCGCACCACACTTCTTTTCCGCCTGCTGGGCCGAGCTGCCCCTTGTTGGACAGCTGCCGCAGGCTCGGCTTCCTGCCTTAAAGGCACCTCCTGCGGAACGCCATTGGTATGCGGTGATCAGAAATAAGCACGGATGGATCATGGTATCAAGACTTCGGTCACAGTTACCTGGGAAGCTGGAAATATCCTCGGGTTGTGGAGGCGGGCTGTGTATATCCTCTACAGCCCGGCGCAGTTCCTGCGTCGAAATCACAAAATGAGATACTTAACCATGGGAATGGGGATCGGATAGGCAAAAAAGAAGTGTCCGCTTACCCAGCTTCGAGGATTATTCATAGAAAATCCGCTCAGTGGACTAACACGGAGAAAATCCTCCTTCTCTCCTTTGTACAGGCCGGCCAAAATCTTCACTAGATCGGCGACCGATCCCGGCCCCTTACGGCCGTGGCGGGTGGCATCATCCTCCCCGTTGAAATCCCACATGGGGTGGCCCCTATACTAGAATGGCTGCACCCCTCGCATAATGCATGTGGCCATGACTCCGATCATGGTCAATCCGGAATGAGCCAATAATCTTATTCGGCCCATCATGTAAAGGACATCCCTATCATTCTCCCGTTGAGGGCTCCGCGGACGCCAACTTAGGCATTTCTTCAGAGGGGCATTACTGAACTCCGGGAGGCCGATCCGAACTGGGTCTGGTAGCGGGGCATCCTCTATATAAAACCATTCCGAAGGCCAGTCTTCGGACGCCTTCTTCGGGGTACCAGATAGATATCCGGTCCCGACGATGCGCCATAGTTCGGCTCCGCCCACTTGATATATTGACCCCTCATGAGAACGGGGTACAAGGCAGAATAATCTCTTCCATAGCGCAAAATGAGCCTCGACGTCCAAGAACAGCTCGCAAAGGGTCACGAAGCCCACGATATGCAGAATGGAGGCAGGCGTAAGGTGGTGTAGCTGGAGGCCGTAGAACTCCTGGAGCCCCCGGAGAAACGGATGTATTGGAAATCCAAGTCCTCTTATTAGATAAGAGATAAAGCATACCCGCTCTCCTTTGGAGGGATTGGGGACGCTCTCCGCCTGCTTTCCGCCCTTGTAGGTGGTGAGTCCGGCTCGAACCGGGACCATGAAGGCCGGGGGAAGAAATCCCTTGGTTTGAAGCATTGCTAGCACGCTGTGCAGGACCGAGCGTCTCTCTCAATCTCCAGGGTGAGGGCTGGGAGTGCGAGAGGAGGAGCCGCGTCAACTGTCCATGATGGAATGGATTTGTTGTCAGAGGCGCTCCGATGAATGCTCGTGGAGGGAGGATGGTGTGATTCGCATCTAGATCCCCGTCCCTTTTATAGGCCGCTCATTTGCGCAGCTAGGGGGGAAAGTGTAAAAATACCCTGGCTTTTCGCATTCGTTCGACGCGTGGAAGATGGCCATTATTGGGCGTGGAAGCCAAGGAGCACAGCATTTATAAGAAGCCGGACACTATTCGACAGGTACATGGAATTTGGAGAACAACCTGCCTCGCAATGCCGAAGACAATCTACGCGCTGGACTCATCGTCATTGCAGCCTGGTTCCGGGGCTACTGAGGGAGTCCTATACTAGGGGGTGTCCGGATAGCCGAACTATCATCTTTGGCCGGACTCCAAGACTATGAAGATACAAGATTGAAGACTCTGTCCCGTGGCCGGATGGGACTTTTCTTGGCGGGAAGGCAAGCTTGGCAATACGGATATGTAGATCGCCTACCATTGTAACCGACTCTGTGTAACCCTAGCCCTCTCCGGTGTCTATATAAACCGGAGGGTTTTAGTACGTAGGACGAACAATAATCATACCATAGGCTAGCTTCTAGGGTTTAGCCTCATTGATCTCGTGGTAGATCTACTCTTGTACTACCCATATCATCAATATTAATCAAGCAGGAGTAGGGTTTTACCTCCACCGAGAGGGCCCGAACCTGGGTAAAAACATCGTGTCCCTTGTCTCCTGTTACCATGTGCCTAGACGCATAGTTCAGGACCCCCTACCCGAGATCCGCCGGTTTTGACACCGACAGCAACCAACCAGCACTAAAGACTTTTGCTACAACCTCCTCGACCAAGTGTAGCCCCTTAGAGTTATGGTTGCCCCTTGAGATTAGAAACCCATTCCTAGACCCTTCGAGACTTCATGAGATAACCCAGCTCAAATCCCTAACCAAGTGCTTAACCCACAAAACTGCAACAGAACCAGCTAAGCCTCCGTAACCTTGCACTGGTTCATTATGGAACTAGTGGACATAGTGAACGAGCACATTATCATCCTAAGATAGCACCAGAACTGACAATGCCATAGGGTAGACCTATTTGAGAATATTGAAATAGGACAAACGACTTGATGAGTTTATATCAGAGACCCTAAGGAATTATCCGAGACTTCTTGGTGGATTATGAGGTTTTTATGTTAGTTGATGAACTTGGTGGGATCATGTTAATAGAGTAGCATAGCATTCATTACCCGTGGAGTGAATAGGATTTTGTAGGACAATTATGATCGCACGATGAAATTCTTGAAGGTATAAGGATTTGGCTTAGCCAGGAGATATTGATAGAAGATAGCTGACCACGATATTTGGATTAAATAGGTGATCCTAATGGAGTCTAGATGCTGAGTAAGTCTACATGGTTCGGATTAAATTGGATTTATACTGATGATCTCAATTATGATACCATGTTTCTTGGTGGTTGATAAATTAGGAGATTGGATTAATTGTCGGAGTTGATTTAGGGATCTATATAAGCTTGAGGTTGGAAGTTACAGGACCCCGAAGATGGGAATTGGTGGATTAACTATAGTAGAGATAGCTCTTTCAAGTATTTGGGAATTATAGGACATTAGAAGATTGTGTGGAACACCATAGTCATTGGATTCGTAGTGATTAATGGAAGTTAACAGGTTGTTGGAGTTGATTCATAGAAAAGGAAACAAGATTTGGGAGTGGCATACGACGTGTTTCCTTAGGATAGAGATGCACTAGCATGGACCTTGGAGGAATAGGATGAGCACTTGGATTGTCCTGTTTTATTCCAGCTTGGAAGCTTGTATGCTCTACCCATGGATTTTTAGGGGTAGCCACACACATGAGTTTGGGGATCGTAGACATATATGATTTTGTTAGACCTCCTCTTGGGAGTCATGAGGATATGAATCACATGAGTGATGATTGGAGTTGACCTATGCAAAATGATGCTATCGGTGATATGATGTGATTTGTTTAAAGGACTAGATAGACTATTGGCATCTCAGAAACCGTGCTTAAAGATAAGATGATAAATGTTCACCCGCACACTAGAATCCTAGAAACCCTTATGCCCTACCAAGCTACAACATGGTCGGATTAGGACCTCAGGGCCTTGACACTAGATCTAGAACCACCTTGGCCCACACTCAACAAGACCACCACTAATTCCCCAGCCTACTTTATGTACCTCATGAACAAACTCTTCATGGAGTACTTGGACTAGTTGGTTGTCATCTTTATTTTGGTAACATACTTGTCTACCCAAAGACGGAAGAAGAATCACTGAGCTGGTCAAGGAACATCTGAAGATCGCCATGTCCAGGAGGAAGAACTACACAAACCACCATCGTCAAGAAGTAAACCTCCGCATCGAAGACCAAGCATATCTGCAAGCCACTTCTCTCTAGGGAACCAAGTATTTCCATGACAAGGAGACCCACACCAAGATTCAACGGCCCCCTTCGAGATCACTCCAAAATTTAACAACCCCTTCTGAGATCAATGCGAGACGAAGAGAAGACAGTTACCAGCTGGAGTTGCCACCTGAGTTACCTGATGTGCACTACGCTTTGCATGCATCCCAACCCCGGAAGTGTTTCCAACTTCCTAACTTGCCCGATCTCTATCAGGGCATTGACCACCGAGCCATCGACCCCTAGCCCAATCTAACCTACTGCGAGCTACCCATTAGCAACGTGGATCAAGAAGAGCGTCATACACGAAGCCACACCATCAAGTACTTCAAGCTCAATGGAGCACTACACGGAAGTAGAAGCAACATGAGGACTTGAAGACTACCCCGGATCCAGTTATTATATTCCTTTCCACGCCTAGTTTGGGAATCTCGGGGACGAGATTCTTGTAAGGGGGGTAGGTCTGTCACACCCTGATTTTCATGGCACAACACTTAAGATGATAAATCATGATAAAGTGTGGTTTGACACAAACTTTTGCATTATTTGACTTTTTATTTGAGTTGGTTTTCTCTCTGTGTTTTCAAGTGCTCTTTAAAGTCAACACAACTCCACCTTCTATACTTCATATCCTTGCCCCAAGCTTCTGCCCAATGATCATGCCATGTGTATAGAGCAATATAGTATTTTCTTACAAAAATAATTTGGGCAAATAGTATTTTCAAAAATTAGTTTTCCAAAAACCCCTGAATTGAGGGTTGCACTACAAGTACTTGATTTGGGGTATGAAAAATATTTCAAAAGGTATATTTGAAACTTATTAGATATAGGATTCCCATCAACCACAAAAATATAATTTTAAAAGTTATTTTCCTATTTTATTTAAAAGCTTTTTTTAAGGCCAGAAATGATCTTTAATAGGGAAAAATTATTTTATTGTTTCAAAAATATTTGACAAAAACCTAGGGAAGCTCAGTGGACATATATTGTCCATATATAAGAGTTTCAACACATGGTCATGTTCAAAATATTGGTCAAATCCCTCAAAAACCCTTCCTGGATATTTCAAGCTTTTGAAATATTTACAAAGGAAATATTTTCCAAAAATTCCAAGAAAATTCTAGCATGTCACATATGACATGCTGGATGATCTTGACAAGTATCATGTCATGGAGAATAGTATAACCCCATGAAATCCCCTCAAAATCATTTCTATCCATTTTGAAGTTTGAGCAACTTTACATTGCGAAACATGTCCAAATGCTCTCAAATCTTGTGAACATGCTCAAATGGTCTAATCATTTATCTAGACCAAATAACACAAGTTGGGGAAAATGTTATATTGATCAAAGTGCCCCAAAACCCTTCCTGTCCAGAACAAAATTTGAACAACTCGACATTGGAAACTTTCTCCTTTTGATCTCAACTTTTGTGTACATGTTCAGAACCTCAAATGATGACACTTCACCAAGTGGTACATCAAGGAGAATAGTTTTGCATGTCTAGATCTTGGAAAACTCATTTATGTTGATTTCTAGGGTTTACAAAAGTTGCATTGGCAACTTTGCCCAGATGGACTCAACCTTAGCGGAACCTATTATTATCTCATGCCATTTGAACCTGTCAAGCCTCATGACAAGAGGAGTTCATCTTCTTGCCCAAACCAGCAACAAACACCTTCTGCCATTTTAACAAAACCCCTGTTTTGGCCACTTCCACTCTTCTCCATGGCCTCAACTTTTTACCACAGCCCCTCCTAGACCTCTTCTACCTCTAGAAGAAATGGCTGCATCTCAGATCAATAATTGAGGGGTGGAACCACCTCATTTACCCCTCTGGACAGCCCCTTTCCCTCTCTCTCTCAACCCCACTCCTCTCCTACTGGATCCCCAGGGCATCCAATGCTCCTCCCTTCTTCTTTACTTCCCCCTAGAGCTACCAGACATGCCTGGCCGTGCCCACTTTGCCAAAAGAATGGCATGCCGGCCATTTGCACGCTCTGGAGCACGCTACAGTGCACTCCCGCACTGTAGACGCCCCCTGCCAACCACCTCCGGCCACCTCGGGCCTCCCCAGCGCGCCCGACGATGCGCCTCGGATTCCGCAGCATGCTAAGCCCTGGTCCCCCTCTTCCTTCTCCCTCCTACGGCCTCCCTCACATGCGCGCCATGGCCGCCTGAGAGCTCCAATGAGCACACTCACATGCGCGGCGCCTCTGGCCCCTCCTGCTCCCTCTCTTCCTTCCCCTAGTCATGGACCACCTCCACAAACGCCCTAGACATGCCCACGCGCGCCCCCGTGGCCTCCAGCAACGGCTAGAAGCTCGCCGACGCACGAGCCACGGTGCACCGCGCCCCTCCTATTTAAGGCGGGCCCCGCTTGTCATCCTCACCTCTCTCTCGCCCCCTCTCTCTCCCACTGACAGCTGGGCCCCGCCCGTCAAGTTTAAAAAAACCTGGCGCGCGCGCGCTGGCTCGCCTGGGCCGCTTTTCCCTCTGGGCCTGCTGCACTATAGCCTTTCTGGCCAAGTGGCATAGTGCCGCTTTTCTTTTTCTTTTTATTTCTGTTTATAAAATTTCCACAGGATACAATATTTATCCAAATGGAATAATTCCAACTCCTAAAATCTTAAAATAATTCCATTTATTTATTGATTTAACCTTCATTCACATCCATCACACTTTTCTGTACTGTTCAAATTTAAATTTAAATTTGAGCATTTAAATCCTTCTTTGAAAATCCATTTCCACTATCCCTTAACTCCAAATCCAAAACTAGGAATTTTCCCCTTCTTAGATTTCCCCCTAGTATTTATCAAAAATAAGTTGACATTTTTCTGAGCACTTTGATTTTTCTGTTTTACTATTACCTTATTTTCCCGTCATTTCTTTTGCGACGAATAGATCTCGTATTTGACGAAGTAGTTGGATAAGAAGAAGGAGAAGGACTTGAAGACTTTGAAGACCAAGGCAAGCAGCCCTTTGACCATGTCTATGAAATCCTTTTTATGCATGTCATATAGCACTTTTATTGCTTGCATCGGAGACCACATGGGGTGGTTTGCCACTACTACTTCCTCGTTGATACTTGCATTCTGCATGACCCTACCTTCTTATGAGGGTTATGCCGGTGGGAGTAGATATGATGCTAAAGTAGATGCTACGTAAAATGGGACGGGTATATGCATGGTGAAGGAGACAAAGTATTTTCAAAAGACTTTTCGAAAACCCCGTCGGGTGCCACTTATGCCCGAGGGAGATGATGAGATGGGTAACCACTTGATGACGAAGTGGTGTACCGAGGCAAGTGTGTGTTGTTTTCAAAATGGATTGGTTTAAGTTGCGACCGTTATTCCAACCTTACATGCGCAACCACTCTACCCTTGTATGGGAAAGGGCATTATTGATTACCTAGGCCGATACTAGCTTGGAACACGCATTACTAGTGACGGGGGAGAGTTGGTGCTCTCTCTCGGGACGGGGTCGTGCCAGGTAGGGAGGCCATGACTATTTTCACAGGGCACCAGATACACACTACTAGGAAAAGGGCTATAGATGGAACTGACACTAATGGCGCACCAGACAAGTGGTGCGCCATTAGTATATACTAATGGCGCACGACCTTCTGATGCGCCATTCGTGTTGAAACTACTAATGGCGCACCTTGACCACGGTGCGCCATTAGTACCAATTTTTTTTTGAACTAGTGCGCCTGTCCAAACATACTAATGGCGCATCCACAGGTGGTGCGCCATTACTAGTTGTAACTAGTAATGGCGCACCAGCCAGTAGGTGCGCCACTAATGTTATTTTTTTTATTATTGCTTTTATTCCTTTTTTTGCAAAAGTTCTAATGGCGCACCATCAGTTGGTGCGCCATTAGTAACCTGGATTACTAATGGCGCATTTGTTGCTGGTGCGCCATTAGTAAGTGGGCAGCAACAAGATATTTTGGACAGCCTCTCCTCCCACACTCACTTTCTCCCCACTTCATTCTCTCCACCGCCTCCTCCTTGTCTCGGGTGCCTCCTCTTTTTCACCTCATTTCCACCATAGATTCATTCAAATTAAGTGGTTAAGTTACCTTGTTTTGCTAGGTAAGTAAGGGGGGAAGCTATATTTATGTTGTTCTCCCTACAACAATGTGCACATGCACTTTTTATGGCCTAGCTAGATCTATGTATGTTCGTGGTGTTGCATATGTTTGTGGTGTTGCATATGTGTTTGTGTTTGGAGGTGTACCGGTATTTGAAATGCGATAGTTGCCAATATTTTGCCGGAATGTTGATTCATTTCCGTTTCGGCGAGAATTTTGGCATTAAGCATTCTTTTTGGTCCTATTTTTAGGGAAAGTCATGCCAAATTTTTTCTTGGTTCTAAAATATCATTTTTCTCTACCCCGCAGGTGACCATGGTCCGCACGATGACCGAAGGCATCGTGAATAGGTTTTTGAGGTCCGCGAAGGCCGAGATGCTTCAAAAGAACGAGACAGAGATAAGATGTCCGTGTCGAAGATGCAAGCTGAATAGCCTTATTGCGGACCCGGATTCCGGGAAGGTGCGGGACCACCTGCTCTTGCGTGGTTTCATGGATGGCTATCGGTGGCAAGGTGATGAAGATGACTACGAAGTCGTCCATGGGGGCCGGGCAAGAAATGAGGAAGGGCAGCAAGACAACCACCGCGGCTCGGGGGGCGAGAAGACGAAGAATCCCCAGGAGATGATCACGACGGTGATGCTGTACACAGTCATCATGTAGAAGATGCAGGACATGATGATGATGCCGGCGGAGCAGACGACGCTGGACCATCGATGGGCTGGGTGCAGGACACTCATATTCAAGAGCTGCTTCTCAAGCAGACGGATAAGGCAAGAGCTACCGCCCGAGAGAAAGCCAAGATGGATCAACTTGAGTTAGACGCGGTTACTCCATTGTATGAAGGATGCAGGCCCGAGGATACCCGCCTGAAAGTAACGCTCATGGCTCTGGAGATGAAGGTAAAACACAAAATGACCGACGCATGCTTCGACGAGAACATGTCATTCTGGCACGAACGTCTTCCCAAGGGGAACAAGTGCCCGACCAGTTTGGAGGAGGCGAAGAAAATCGTGTGTCCTCTGGATTTACCGCACGTGAAATACCATGTGTGCATGAACAATTGCATCATTTATCGGGACGAGCACGCGGAGTCTACCATATGTCCGGTGTGCGGTGTCACTCGATACAAGAAGAGGAAGAAAGCTCCTCGAAAAGTGGTGTCGTACTTTCCGATCACTCCTCGTCTGCAGCGGTATTTCACGGACCCTAAGGTAGCAAAGCTCTTGCGTTGGCACGCGGATAGGGAGGAGAAGAAGCGAGAAGATGACGCAAATGATCCGGAGATAGATAAAAAAGACCAGATGCTGAGTCACCCTAAGGATGCGAGCCAGTGGCAAGCGTTGAACTTCGAATACCCAGAATTTGGGAACGATCCAAGGAACATCATGCTGGGCGCGAGCACCGATGGAGTCAATCCGTTTGGTAGCCAGAGAAGCACACATAGCACCTGGCCTGTGTTCGTGTGGATGTACAACCTTCCCCCTGGTTGTGCATGAAGAGGAAGTACATTCACATGAGAATGATAATTGAAGGGACGAAACAACCAGGGAACGACATCAATCTGTATCTGGGGCTGCTGAAAGAGGAGATTGACACGCTGTGGAAAACGCCAGCCAATACGTGGAACGCCGCAGAGAAAGAATATTTCCCTATGAGAGCCGCACTGCTCACGACGGTGCACGACTATCTCGGTTACGGATATCTTGCGGGGCAGGTAGTCCACGGATTTTCTGGATGCGTAAGGTGCATGGATGACACAACGTATCGCCAGCTAGATAGAGATCCCGGGTCTTCGAAAACCATGTTCATGGGACATCGAAGGTGGCTTTGCGACGATGACCCGTGGAGGAAACGCAAGGATCTGTTCGATGGTGAAACCGAACCCCGAAAACGCCCGTGTACGAGGAGCGGCGAGGAAATAAACAAGCTGTTGAAAAATTGGAAAGACTGCTCACTGCCGAGAAAGAAGCAAAAGGCGCCAGAGCCGCTACTGAAGGTATGGAAAACGAGGTCTGTTTTCTGGGACTTGCCGTACTGGAAGATCCACCGTGTGCCTCACAGCCTTGATGTCATGCATATCACGAAGAACGTGTGCGAGAGTCTGCTTGGTACCCTGCTCAACATGCCAGAGAGGACCAAAGATGGGCCGAAAGCAAGGGCAGACTTGAAATCAATGGGCATCAGGCAGGAGCTTCACGCTATATATGATGATGATGATGATGATGATGATGAGGCGAAGCAGGACACAGAAAGTCGTCGCAAAGGCAAAAAGGCCAAGAAGACCGGAAATGACTACCCTCCCGCGTGCTTCACTCTAAGTCAGGAGGAGATCGAGCAGTTTTTCACCTGCCTCCTAGGAGTAAAACTTCCTTACGGTTACGCGGGGAAGATAAGCAGATACCTAGACCCAGCGAAGCAGAAGTTCAGCGGGATGAAGTCTCACGACTGTCACGTGCTGATGACGCAGATACTTCCAGTTGCAATCCGTGGGATCATGGACGCGCACGTCCGTGAAACGCTATTTGGCCTATGCAACTTCTTCGACGTCATCTCTCAGAAGTCGATTGGCGTGAGGCAACTCAGAAGGCTACTAAAAGAGATCGTGGTGATACTATGCGAGCTTGAGATGTACTTCCCGCCCGCATTCTTCGACGTTATGGTGCATCTGCTGGTCCATATAGTGGAGGATATCATCCAACTCGGGCCGACGTTCCTGCACAGCATGATGCCGTTTGAAAGGATGAATGGTGTCATCAAAGGATACGTTCGCAACATGTCACGTCCAGAGGGAAGCATAGCCAGGGGCTTTCTGACCGAAGAGTGCATCTCCTACTGCACGAATTATCTAGGCATCTAGAACCCCGTTGGTCTGCCCGTCAACAGGCACCTCGGCAGGCTCGCTGGATGGGGTCACCGTGAGGGTCGCCGCGAAATGCATGTCGACTTCGAGGGTCGACTCGCCGACTTTGAAAGAGCAAACCTAGTCGCGCTACAACACATAGACGTCGTCGATCCTTGGGTGTTAGAGCAAAAAACCTTTATTAAGAAGACGTACAATGACCGAGGCCAACAGAGGACGGACGGAGATATACTCAAAGAGCACAACTCATGTTTCACGCGTTGGTTCAAGAAGAAGCTTCTGTCGTACCCTTTACATGAGGATTCTTCCGCGGAAGAACAACTCATATTCGCCTTGTCACAGGGCGCCGAGCACAACCTGATGACCTATGAGGCATACGATATCAATGGCTACACATTCTACACCGAGGCCAAGGACATGAAGAGCGATGGTTATCAGAACTCCGGGGTAACGATGGAATCCTACACCGGTAACGACAAGGACAGATACTACGGAAGGATCGAGGAGATCTGGGAGCTGAGCTACGCTAGAGAGAAGGTCCCGATGTTCCGTGTCAGATGGGCCAAGAGCGTCCTAAAAGAAGACCGGTATTTCACCACCATGGTTATACCCGAAGCCAAATCCAAGACCGCGGGCGCAAACGTCACCGTGAAAAATGAGCCATGGGTACTGGCTTCCCAAGTGGCCAATGCTTCTTCATTACCGACCCGTCAAAGACCAGTCGTGTTGTCGTGAGGAGAGGCAAAAGGAAGATCATTGGAATGGATGGAGTAGCCAATGAGCAAGACTTCGACAAGTACGGCGACCCGAGGATCGAACATGACGATGACGATGAAGTAGCAGCATACACCACAAGAAGAAGCAGGAACACCCTACCTAAAGGACGTCCGTTCCACAGAAGAACTCCATTTGCGAAAAAGAAGGGCAAGAAGATTGTTAACAGATAGCTAGCTAAGATCGATTGTATTTAAATCGTAGCCATCATTTCTCGATTGTATTTCATGGGCACTTTTTCAACTATCATGAATATTTTTAAATTTCATGGACACTCGATCTCGATCCCCCTCCATCTCGATCGCTATCCCACCTCGCCAGATCCGGTCCCCCTCGCCGCCGAGCACCCCCCGGTCCACCGGCCGCCGCCGCCGACCCCCCGCAGCCTCGATTCCCCTACTCAACCGTCGCCGCCGACCCCCCGCACCCCTCCCCTACTCAACCGCCGCCACCGACCCCCCGCACCCTCCCCCGCTCCACCGGCATTACTGTTTGACGATATTTTTTTAAAAATTATTACTGTCTTATAAAAAAAATTACTGTTATGATTTAAACAAGTTTGAACATATTTAAACACAAAAAAGTATCAAACAGCATTTTAAATTTCATGGACACTCGATCTCGATCCCCCTCCATCTCGATCGCTATCCCACCTCGCCAGATCCGGTCCCCCTCGCCGCCGAGCACCCCCCGGTCCACCGGGCGCCGCCGCCGACCCCCCGCACCCTCGATTCCCCTACTCAACCGCCGCCGCCGACCCCCCGCACCCCGCGCACCGTCTTATAAAAAAAATAAGTATCAAACAGCTTTTTAAATGCTACTGTCTTATAAAAAAATATTACTGTTATTATTTAAACAAGTTTGAATATATTTAAACACAAATAAGTATCAAACAGCTTTTTAAATGCTAAAAAAAATTTGTGGAGCCTGGGAGTCGAACCCAGGACCTCCTGGTGTGAGAACTGGCTGCTGACCAGTCGAGCTAGTAGAGGGGACTTGATGTGGATCAGTTCTGGTGGTACATAACCTGTTGGCTCGAGTTGAAATAAAAAAAACTACTAATGGCGCACCAGGATGAGGTGCGCCATTAGTATGGACATGCTAATGGCGCACCACGGTGAGGTGCGCCATTAGTATTGTGCCCGATCCCCCCTTCCCACTCCCCCCTCGCCCGATCCCCCCTTTCCCTCTCCCCCTCGCCAGTTCCCTCTCCCTCTCGATCCACCGCCGTGGCCGCCGCTGCCCTGACCCTCCCCCTCGCCCTCGCCCTCGCCCTCTCCCTCCCTCGCCCTCTCCTCGCCTTCCCTCTCCCTCACCCTCTCCCTCGCCCTAGATCCCCTTCCCCTCTCCTCTCCCGACGCCGCTGCCCCGCCGCCCCGACGCCGCCTCGACGCTGCCCCGCCGCCCCGACGCCACCTCGACGCCGCCCCGCCGCCCCGACGCCGCCCCGACGCCGCCTCGACCCCGCCCCGACGCCGCTGCCCCGGGTCGGTCAGCCAGCCTCGTCTACACCGTCACCGGCGACAGCTTAGCCCGACTACAGACGTGGTACGCTCTTCCTCCTCTTCTGTTCTTCCCCTTTTCTCTGGGCACATGGTCATTGAGTAAAATCTGAGTAGATTAGGCCATAAATTGGATTACGAGCACAGTTTAGTCAAGAAAATGCTTCGGGGCCAATGTTCATTCAATTCTTCAGATAAACAGGGCATGTATTCAGTTTTTTTCTCATAAGAAAATGCTAAATTCTACTCACTCGCATATACTGATATGTACATGATGAATGTTGTACAAGTCGTTCAGTTGATTGATAGGAGTACCACATGTTATTTTTTTAGAAAAGGGGGGCTTCCCGGCCTCTGCATCAAGGATGATGCATACGGCCATCTTATTAACCAAGGGAGTACAACATGTGCATGCATATATCATACATAGTATGTGGTCCACTAGTCCAGTCCAAACCAAACTCACACTACTTACTGTTTCAGCCACTTAATAATAATAATCTGACAAGAAGAATGAAATACCACAAGTATGTATGGGTCTTACAAAAAGGATGAGATTCTGAACCTGCTGCTGATTGGTTGGTTCAGTTGGAATAATTGCAGTTTGGTACCACATATATAATTAAGCATCCAAGATTAATTACTCCAGTTGTTGTCATGCATGAGATGAAATCCAAAAACAGCGCCTGATTAAGCTAGCAAGCAATGTATATATATCCTTGACACCAGTAGGTGTTTGCCTTCAGAATAATTTGCTTTGGCAGTTGGAGATCTCCTCTAATTAGGGCAGGGGGGTGGGTGGCTTTGTTGGCAGCTGACAATAGACAAAGGAATACTATGGGTGTCAGCAATAATGCTTTCTTTTCATGCATGTCATGTAATGGATCCTAGCTAAGCTAGCTAGCTGCCCTTACTCTTGCTTGAATAATGGACCTGGTTAAGCTAAGCTATCTCCAATTATGCTAGCTTCTATCTTGTTTAATTGGACCTGATTAATTAGTTAATTGTCAATGCTTGCAGTTAATTAGCTGGACTAGTTGGTCGGTCAAGGAATTTGTTTCAGATTCTGGTGTGATGAGTTTGTCATCGACCTTAATTCCTTGACACCTGCATGTGTATATATCCTTGAGACCTGTAGTTGTTTGCCTTGAGAATTATTTGGTCTAGCAGTTGGAGATCTCCTCTGATTAGGGCAGGGGGGGACAAGCTAGCTAGATAGCTAGGGGAATCTACAGTTAATAATTAAGTAAAAAAGGGTGGTTGACTGAGCTGCTATTTTTTCCTTGTATAATTATATGGTGGTTGACTGAGCTGCTACTTTTTCCTTGTAGAAGATCGCAGGTCGAGTGGGAGGGATCCAGTTGCGACGACACCGAATCACTAGCAAGGCAGCTGCCTAGAATAATAGGTATTTTTGTTACGCTTTCAGTTCGTGTCAGCAGGGAGATATAATGTTTTACAATCTTTCTGGTTATATTGGAGTTTGGTTTTTTGAATATGAGTAGCAGTGACTTGGATATACCTTATGGAGTTATAACAGTTCCTCTTGGTGCTTAGGTGCATTTTCTTTGTGTAACTTGGTAGTTCAAATGGAATGTATCTCATTTTGTAGACAAATTATTTTCTGGAATATCATATATTCAAATTTGTAATGAATGATGGCTTCTACCTTGGGGTGTGGTTTCATGGGCAGTCTCCTTGGCTAGCCTGAGTGGTTTCATGGGCAGTGTCGTGATGATATTGCAGGTACCCCGAGAGGCCCTTGAGTTTGCCGGAATGTCGATTAACTTCCGTTCCGGCAAATTCGGGTACTCCATATGTCCTATTTTCAGCAAAGGTCATGCTGAAATTTTCCGTGAATTTTAGCATGACTTTGCTAAAAATAGGACATATGGGGTACTTGTGACTAATGCATGGGCCGGGGTATCTTAGTAGTTAATTAAGTAGGATCAAGTGCCCCGGTGTACTTGTGACTAATGCATGGCTTTTAGGGTGCCTCGGTGTCGATAAAAACCGAAATGATGAAAGGTTAGGCTTTTAGGGTGCCTCGGCGTCGAAAAACCCTCAATGATAAAAGCTTAGATTTTAGGATGCCTCGGTGTCGACAAACCCAAAATGATGAGACCATGATCTTGTTCCTTGACAATAACCAACTTTTTGACCAAACTTTGTTTCTATTTAGAGAGAAACATGGCCCACAACGATGAGGCCGGGGGTTCGGGCGGCAAGGCATTCTGGGAGCTGTCCCAGGAGATGGAGGAACAACCTCACTTGTATGAGGCCGCCGCCTTCCCCACCGATCCTGAGACCACGGATGGTGCCGCCGAGGATGACCACACTGATGCCACCACTGATGGCGCCGCCGAGGATGCCACCACTAATGATGGCGGCGCACGCACAGATGGCAGCCAACCGAAGAGGCAACGGAAGGACCGGCGCCCGATCGTGCTCCGCACCCTCAAGGAGGAAGTTACTGAAGTGGACTCCAACGGGAATCCAACGGCGCCCGAACGAATAGTCAAGGGGTACTCGCTTCAGCTTGGGTGCATTGTCCGGAGCACCATCTCAATCAACACCGAGAACCTTAGGCATAAGGACCGAGGGAATTTGCGCAACCTCCTCTTCACGAAGCTGCACGAACGATACAAGTTCCCCGCTGAATTTGAAAACACAAGCCTCAAAGGGAATAAAGTGAACAATGCTGCCCTCACGAAGATGAGCACGACCCTGTCTACTTGGAAAAGCAATGTGAAGAGAATGATCGAGAAAGGTGAGAGTTATCATAAGATCAAGGAGAAAAATCCTTCGATCACCGAAGATGACTACAACGACTTCAAGATCAATTGCTCGAGCACCGCAAGCTCCCAATCAAGTGAGTGGGGGAAACAAATGCGGGAGCTGAACATAGGGGAACACACACTCGGTCCCGGCGGTTACAGAGTGGCGGAGCCTATATGGGACAAGGAGGAGGCGGACCGTGCCGAGCAAGGCCTACCGCCCCTCTTCGATAAATACGGTGACAAGCAGACAAGGAACTTTGTCAGGGCCCGGTACAAGAAGGACCCGAAAACAAAGGAGCTTACCACGGATCCGAAGACCAGTCAGCTTGAGCTTGTTCTGGTAAGGAATACACCCTCGCGTAATTAGCTCCATATGGTTGCATTCTAATTAACGAAGCCAAATTTCTAAATGGTTCACATTCCTTCCGCAGGCGACTGAAAGCAGTAGCGCGGGGTCGACTAAGAGCAACCCTTGGGACACCACTCTAAATAGGGGGTTGAATGTAATGAAGAACAAGGATAAGCTCAGTAAGCCGACATCAGCTGGTCGTGTGGCCGGCAAAGGCTTGTCGACAAAATGGGGGTCATACTATACCGCTGGTGTGCGGAAGGAGAAAAAGACCAGCTCGGAAAGCCAGGCGCGAGAGGTTCAAGAACTCAAGGCACAGGTGGCGTGGATTCCGGAGATTGTCCAAGAGCAAGTGGAACAATGACTCGGAGCGACGATCACCGCCCTTGTGCCTACCTTGATCTCGGGGTTGAGTGTGTGGATTGCGGGCGGCCAACAGGGGCCGCCTCCGATTCCTATCTTCACGGCCAGCAACTCACATAATGCGATGGCGGGGCCATTGGTGCCTCCGGCGGAGGCGGCATTGGTGTCCCCGACGCCGGCACGGGAGCTTAATGCACCTGGGTGTACGCCGGCCGGCATCTCTTCAGCAAGCGGCCCCTCCGTCAACTGCACGCCCGCCGTTGGCGGTGCCTCGACATTAGCCGAGCTCGACGCCATCATCACGTTAACTAATTAAGCCTCTCTCGGCCGAGGACTTCATCTCCTTGCCTTTGACTGGGCATCCCTGACGCCCTACATGTTTTCGCAGGGCGCCGCCGACGTTCCGTGCACTCTCCTCCACTTCGTGAACAACGAGTTGGTCGATGTCGCCAAGGGAAAAATCGTTCAACCGGGCAACCCCTTGTTCCACGGTACCCAGATGCCACCCAACTTGTTTAGGGTTCAACTGGCTCGGGTGCTGCCAGGCTGCGATGACTTGTTACCTCCGATTCGACCCGTCGGGGCCGACGATGAAGACGTGATGACCCTCAGCGCCTGCCTGAGCTGGCCCCTGCTTTGGCCGAAGAGCCAGATTCATTTGGGGGCGGGGGACACCACCCCAAAGACAACACCGCCAGTCGTGCCGGCGCCAAGTCGGCCCCATGGCAAGACCGCCGTAACGGTGCCGGACATCCCTATGCCACTGGATCCAAACATGCATATGGCACAGGATCAGAACGACGACGACTACGATGATGATACATTTGGCAACGTCGATCAGTACTTTGCCGAGCATGGGTACGATGGCAACTTCATGGGGCCTCCTTCTCAAGAACCAAACCCAACAAAAGACGTGTGCGATCTAGCTCGTACCGCGGAGAAGCCAAGTTGCAACAGGCGCCGTCTGGCATTCAGCTCTCAGGAGACGCCTCCAGCTGCCGACTTCACCGAGCCTCAGATAGGCGAGGTGCGAAATATTATCAGCCCCAACACACTCAAGAAGGCGGTCTGTGAGCAGAACTCGGTCCCATTACAGGAGAAGAAGAAGGCACGCAAAAGAAAGACTAAGAAGGGTGCGAGCCAGCCGGCACCGAGTACGATCCGTGCTCAGGACGGGCCACCTTCACCGCAGGATATCTCGAGGAGGGTGCATGTGGCGGGTAGGGCGATGCTACCGACAAATGTGCTCAATGCTGCAACCGGTGCTATGCGGAGTCTGCATGACAGTGTTCTTGCTTTGGAGAAGCGGCGTCTTAGGGAGAAGGATGTGGCATACCCGGTTTTCACGGCCAAGGTGCCAGAGGGCAAGGGCTTTGTGGATAACTCCATCGGGCGTACGATCGTCCTGTGTTTTGATGACATCCACGCTATGTTGAACCTTCATCCGCTGCACTACACCTTCGTTCGGCTATTTTCGCTGAGTATGGAGATGCGGATCATTCGCGACAAGACCCCGGACATCGTGATAGTCGACCCCTTCTACATGCGTGCCAAGATCTTGGGCAGCGCTGGGGACCGGCAAGTCACGAGTTCTTACCTCGAAGGCGTCATTCAGGCAAACCAAGATAAGGATAACTTCCTCGTGCCTTACTTTCCCGAGTAAGTCCTCCCCTCAACCGGCCCGTAACATATGAATTCTTACATTTCGATCGTTTTTCTTTTAACATTCCGTGTTTTCTGCAGTGACACACGTTGCACGCTCATCCTCCTAAGCCCCAAATATTCCATGGCCACGTATTTCGACCCGGACCGTCAGTCGAACGTAGACTACACAAATGTCAAGAAGGTTCTTGATGATGTTCTCCCCGGCTATGCCCAATCTGGAGGCACCTTCACCAGGCCTATTCGTAAGTACGGCAAGCACGTGTTCTCCCACAATACGACGTTCTGCTGCGTCAAGCAGCCGCCTGGCGGTCAGAAGGGTGCCTACTACGCCATCCATCACATGCGGGCGATCGTACGGGACCATCATCAACTTCTGCTACCGAGTAAACTCAAAGATTGGGCCGCGAGCGTGTCGGCAATCCAGGACGCGGACCTCCGACAAGAATTCTTTCGCATCCAGTCGGAGTTTGCAGAAATCATCCATCAAGATGTCCTTCGTACCTCGGGGCAGTTCTACCTTAGAAATCAACCGTCCAACAGTGACATCGACACAATGCTACAAATGCAGGATGACAACGCCCGTTCTTTCATGACTCCCACGATAGACGGCGGCTTCATCCACGCTCCAGTCCCTTGAGTCGAGTTGTCTAGTTCTGAAACATCGATTGGTTCATGTTGTAATTAAACTTTAATGAACTTGTAGTATGTCTCTTTGGTTTTGAGAGTCGTTCAACTTAGATGTAATCGATGCTATTAATGTCTTGCTTTTCTCTTCCGATCGTTCTGTTGCATAATTATATATTGCTTATGTATTGTCTGTGAATTGGTACTAACGTTTCGTTTGGCTAGTGCATAGCGATGCCGACGTATGTTGTGTACAAGGGTAAGGTTCCCAGAGTCTACGATGACTGGGAGGAGTGTCGGAGACAGGTTCACCGATTCAGCGGTAACAGTTACAAAGGGTACACCACTAGGGCCGAGGCCGAATCTAGATACGCCCGCTATCTAGCGGGAGAGGGGAGGGAGCGTTGGAGGAACCGGATGAAGACGAGTTTCATCGTGATGATGCTCATCGTGATGACCGCAGCTCTCTTCTATGTGATGGTACTTTAGATGATCGATATCGACTTGTAATGTGAAGACAAACTCGCTACTCGCGCTCTCGAGACTTGTAATATAATGTTCTATCTTTGTTCGGCCTTTTTAATTCGGAGACTAATATGATGAATTGTATTCGGAGACTAATATGATGAATTGTATTCAAAGACTAATTTTCTATTGTATTCGATGAATCTGTTGTTGATGTGTGTTGTCTATATTTTGTCAAATTATACATTTTGTAACCTGTGCAAAAAACAAAAAATAAAAAAATAAAAAAAACCTAATATTCATACTAATGGCGCATCACATGACAGTGCGCCATTATTATGACAGTGCATACTAATGGTGCATCAAAGGGCAGTGCGCCATTAGTATGCCGCGGTTACTAATGGCGCATCCAGTGGTGGTGCGCCATTAGTATGCCAAAGCACCTGGGTATACATGGCGCCTGGGAGGCATACTAATGGCGCACGCTGGCCTATACTAATGGCGCACCCGCGGTGCGCCATTAGTATACCAGATACTAATGGCGCACCATGTGGTGCGCCATTAGTAAAAATTACTAATGGCGTGCTGTTAATGGCGCACCACTGATGCGCCATTAATGGCCATATTAGGTGCGCCATTAGTAGTGGTTTTTCTAGTAGTGACACCGTTGTGTCCCCTCTCGGATGTTACGATCTCAAGTGAGTCTCGTATGATGTACATCATGAGGATATGGAGCAACGAGTGGAATCCTTGTTAGAGTCGTCTAGGGAAAGATAGTGATCGGGTGCTTACTCCGGGTACTTGAGGTATCGCGGGTCGTGGATGACACGGAAGTTCCCTGGATCTTGTGGGTAAAGTGTGCAACCTGTGCAGAGTGTAAAACTATTCGAATAGCCATTTCCACGGTCAAGGACAGTTGGGTAACCGCTCTTGGGCTACGTCCACATGTGTACAAACTAGTGTGTGTTTGGATAATTGGGGACAATTACTTGGGTCAAGTCAAAGGACATGACATGATTGAGTTGGGTTGATGCCCACTCTATTTATGTTGATATCTGTAACCTGTCCTCATGGTTACTTAAATTCTCCTGATGCATGTCTTACAAGTTGTTGAATGTGTCATTGCACTCAAAACTAGCTTTCTACAAAAATTTACCTATATCATGCATTGTTGTATCTTGAACCAAAACATGGGTTGCTTGCGAGTACATTCAAAGTACTCACTGGCTTGCCACTAGTTATTTTATTGGCCAGGCAAGAAAGAACATGATATGATGAAGAATACTTCGGTGACGAACATGCGAGCTAGGACGCTTCCCAGTCAGAATGCTTATAGGGTTAAGGCAGATGGCATGGGTCCAAGTTATCGACGAAGATTTCCGCTGCAATGTTATACTCAAGACTTGACCATAATGGTCCTATTTGTGTAATACGGTATGTATGGATGTAAGCCTCTTGTTATTCAACTTCTGTGTGTTCAGTGAGCATTGATCTCTGGGATCACTATACACATGCATTCGGTGATCACGACTTATGAGTTGGGGTCCCCACAATTATGCAACACACAATAGCCTTAGCGCACACTGTTTCCGGAAGCGACCGAGATGAATCGTGTGCGATAATGAAAGAGCAAAATTGTAAGGGAAGCCAAAATTTACTTTGTTGTTTGTCGTTGAGATGTTAAAAACCACCACACTGTACGGCTGCTCAGCCCCTCCATCCCAGAGCTCTCTCCAAGCATCGTTCACGGCACCGTGGTGCATAGTAACTGGTAAAGAAGCAATGGCATCCCGCTGTGCGGCGTTCCTTGTCGCCCGCGACCGCACACGTGGTAAGGAAGGGATGGCATCTCGCCGCGCCGAGTTCATCGCCGCCGGCGGCCACACAGTTACATGGGCAGACTTTGAGGCTTCTATGGCCAAATGGGTGGTGGATCTAGAGGGGGCCAAAGCCGCACAGGAGGATCGGAAAAGGCAGAAAGCAGTCAAGAAAAGAGAGTCCCGCCGTCGCAAGAGATAAGAGGCCACACGCTGTGGTGAGGAGAGCTTGGTGGAGATCGAAGGTTGGTTGGTTACCGCCTACAAGGCCGGGAAGGAGAACGCCGGCATCTGGCCAGCATGCCATGATTGCAGCATGTGAGAAGTAGTTTAAGTTTGTAGTATTAGAGCAAATTACCAGTAGTACATTAAGTTTGTAGTATTAACGTACAATGTCGGCAAGAGCATCCTTTGAGGGCTTTGAGCATTGATTAGCATGTGTGGCCGTGTGCGCTTTTTTGTGTTAATCATTAGAATATTACAAAACACATGGTTTCTGTGCTGTACCTACGTGCGTTTTTTTGCATGAATGATCCATAAGTCTGTTACATGTGCGATGGTTACTAATAAACCAGGCGTAACATTGACCAAAAAATCCACTACACATGTACATTTTTTTGAAGACGGGAACTACCAATTTTCTGTTTTCTCACACACGAGTATTTTATGCGCCTCGTCTCCGTTGTGTGTTTCCCCCGCCCAAGTTTCAAGTTTCGCAGCGAAATTTTCATTAGGCGCGCGATTTCAGAATTTATTCCTCCAACCACATCCCCACCCATCCAATTTCCTCAGTATCGCCCCACCCCCACTCCCCCCCCCCCCCGCGCCTCCCCCTACCGGCAGCTCAAACCATTGCCGCCGCAACCACAACTTCAACCACACCTACGTTCTGCTCCGATCCAGTCAGGTGACCCACCAATATCTATCATGGGCCCGGCCTGATTGCTTAAATGGCTCCTGCGAAACATCCTCATGCCTCTAAATCCCCACCGCCCCTACCTCCATAGCATCGCTGCACAGCCCAACCACCTATCACGTGGAGGTCGAAGTGCTAATGGCGGCCCATGGTGCAATGGCCACTGTGCGTGTTGACCCGGAGGAACACCTTGCCTCCGCCTCCACAGCCACCGACATGGTGCAGGCTCTGGCCCATAAGAAGTACCCTGGCGACTACTCCCCATGACATAACAGGTATGATCTGACCAGCTAAATCATACCAATACCAGTTGCAATGGCTATGTTTTGTACGGTTGATGTATTAAGCATGTTCGTGCCATGTTTATTTTAGTACTGCACACCGTGTGATATTCAATTATTAACTCTTCAGTTCAATTTCACCAATACCAGCAACAAACTTTCCTACCATGCTACTCTCTGCAATAAAGATATACTAAACTTTGCTACCATGCTACTCTCGCCAATACCAGCAACAAACTTTGCTACCATGCTACTTTGCTACCACGGGCGATGGGAATTAAGCTCTTTATTTACACTTTGTCCAAGACATCAGTGAACTTTAGGATGGTAAGTAATCTGTTGCCTTTTCCCACTACCCACAACAAGTTACTCTATTAGACCTCATGATCTGATATTTTTCTCTTTTCAGTGGTTTCCAAATCTTTTTACTGATGATTACGTTGCAAACTACATGACCAAAGTGGAGGAAACTAAGATTAAAATATATAATTCATGCTATCATGATAATGCTCTAGAAGTCTTCCTGAAGGCGGTGTAGGATGAGTGGGCGATCGTCTCAAGGGGTTGGACAAAACTTGTTTGTGCCTATGGCATGCAGGAAGGAACATTATGGGCATTTTGCTTCTTCAACAATATCGGTAGTCAAAATGATTTACACTTGTCTCTTCACCTTCACCGCCTGTAAATATTGTGGTTCGTCATATTTAATTGTTGTCTAATCCTGTAATTACTAAACATATTGTACTAACAATTTTATTTATGGATTTGTTGTTGAACCATTGTGCTGAGAATTTGAATTGCATGTTTCATATTTCAAAATTTCCAATTTGAATAATAAATTACAACAAAAAAAATTGTACAGGAGCGAATAAAATAACGTGCAGACGGTTAGAAAGAAAACAGCGTGTGCGATGAAAAAAGAAAATCGACGGTTCTTTGACGTGAAACGTTTGTGATGCCCGTCGGTCGCACACACGGTTACGTCTCATATGTGTGTGCGATTCATGGTAATACGGGAAACGTTTCAAACCAGTGTGCGTGTGTGGTAGGGATACCAATCGCACATAGTTACGAAAATGTTAACGTTGGCGTTTATAGAGACACCGCACACATTTTCAATTCTTGAACCGTGTGCGATAACATACCTATCACAAACATATCAGCAGATTAAATGTTGATGTCCACCTTTTTCACACGACTATAGCGGCCTAATCATTTGGGATGTACATCCGAACGGAAACGTTTTCCCTGGATTGACTGTGTACGATGTACATACAGACGGAAATGTTTTCCATGGATTGACTATGTGGGATGTATATACGAACGAAAATGTTTTCCTTGGATTGCCTGTGGGGGAAGTACATACGAACGGAAACGTTTTCCCTGGATTTACTATGTGGGATGTACATAAGAACGGAAACGTACTCCTTGGATTGACTGTGTGTGATATACATATGAACGGAAATGTTTTTTTGGGATTCACTGTGTGGGATGTACATACGAATGGAAACAATTGGGTTTTGATGCCTCGCCCTCTCGCACACGAGCCAGCTTGTGTGCCAGGAGGGCCTATCCCTGACAGTTTCTGGGTCATGTGGGAAGGACCCCCTATCGCCCACACTCACTTGGCGACGGTTCCAAATGTCGTCGTGGAAAGGGGTTAAAAATCGTTTGTATAGCACTGACACGTACCAGTGTGTGATGATACTTAACTATTAGGTACAACACATAAAATTTAAAACGAACAATACTAAAACTAATAAGCCCTCCTGGGGGCAGTATTCCGGCAGCCACTCGCCAGCAGCTCCCTGGTGCGTGGTGTCTTCCTAGCACGGAGGCAGTACTCTACCTCCTCCGCCTCGCAGTGCTTGACGTACCGATCTATCAGATTCAGGGCTCCGCAGACCCAAGGAAGGTTTGAAGTCTAGGGTGTGTGCAAAGGACTCAACCTCTCCAGGGAGCCAACGTGTTGCTCTCATGTCCTAGCTCGATGAACAAGAAAGGAAATGGACGTGACAGTTTACCCAGGTTTAGGCCAGCTTGCGGTGTAAGACCCTAGTCCTGCTTTGTGGTGGATTGGCCTCGCGGGGGGCTAAGTATGAACTAGTACAGAGGAAGAACTACTTCAGGAGGTTCGTTCTTGTGTTGGTGTTTGCTCTGAGATCTCTCCCCTCCTATGGTGGTGGCTAGACTATATTTATAGTGGCCTTGGTCCTCTTCCCCCAAATTTAGGCGTGAAGGGATACCACATTGGCCAATTTGAAAGGGGACAAGTAGTACATCCTATCCTGACGAAAGGTGGTCTTCGCCAGCAAAGCTTCTGGTCGCGACGCCGTGGTGGGCTCGGTGATGACATCCATCCTCCTGTCCTGGCGGCCTTGGTCTTGTTGCAAGAGAATGGAAACCTTTGGGTGATTCCTCGGGACCCCGCACCTGCGCTTGTCTCCTTAGGACCAAAGAGGAAACATGCCGCTCTGCGCCCGCTGGCGCCCGCCTAGCCTCAGTCATCATGGCTTGTGTCACCTCAACACGATGAGGTGAGCGCTTGCATAGAAATCTCTACTCCTTTGGAGGCCGCCTGTGGAGGCCGCTCCCTCGGAGGTCTTGGTGTCGACCTCCTCGCGAGGGTCTTGCCTTGTCGATGCTGAAGATGGGTCGTACCAGGCTGTCGATGGAGCCACGCAATGGGCCACAGGCAGGCAAGTTTGGGTACCCTGGTTCCCAGTACACCGACAATAGACCTCGGGCCCAAGGAGCGCTCGCACTAGGCTTCGAGGTGAAGCCAAAGGGCAAGGGCGAAGCACCCGCAGGCCCCAATCGCCTGTGGACCAAGTCGACACCTGGCGCTTGATGGGACATGGGCGTCTCCGCTTCCCCACACTACCTCGGCAACCATCACGGGCTGACAAAAAGGCCAACGCTTTGGTGCGGCTTGAACGGCGTCAGTATTTCCCCAAAGAGGAAGGGATGATGCAGCACAACAATGGTAGGTATTTCCCTCAATGATTAGACCAAGGTTATTGAACCAGTAGGAGAACCAAGCAACACTATGTAAACGGTACCTGCACACAAAGAACAAATACTCGCAACCCGATGTGTTAAACGGGTTGGCAATCCCTTTCGGGTAAAGGCGCCAGAAATTGGCACGTGGATGGGAGAAAGTTGTAATAAATTCATAGATGAAATTAAAAGAAAATAAAATTCAGTGAGGTATTTTTGTGTTTTTGGATTAGAGATCTGAAAATAAAAGCAAATAAAAACAGATCTCGAAGGCAAATATGATTAAGAAGAGACCTCGGGGCCGTAGATTTCACTAGTGGCTTCTCTCCAGAAAAATAGCATATGATGGGTAAACAAATTACTATTGGGAAATTGATAGAAATTCAAATAATCATGGCAATATCCAAGAAATGATTATTATATAGGCATCATGTCCAAGATTAGTAGACCGACTTCTGCCTGCATCTACTACTCTTACTCCACACATCGACCGCTATCCAGCATGCATCTAGTGTATTAAGTTCATGGAGAAACGGAGTAATGCAATAAGAATGATGACATGTGTAGATAAGATTTATATTTGTAGAAATAGACCCCATCTTGTTATCCTTAATAGCAATGATACATACGTGTCGGTTCCCCTTCTGTCACTAGGATCAAGCACCGTAAGATCGAACCCATCACAAAGCACCTCTTCCTATGGCAAGAAAAATCGATCTAGTCGGCCTAACTAAACCAAAGATTCGAAGAAGAAATACGAGGCTACAAGTAATCATGCGTATAAGAGATCAAAAGACACAAATACCTTTCGTGGATAAAAATATAGATCTGATCATAAACTCAAAGTTCATCGGATCCCAACAAACACACCGCAAAAAGATTTACTTCAAATAGATCTCCAAGAGACCAGTGTATTGAGAATCAATAGAGAGACATGAACTTCTCAGGCATCATCAGAGAGGCATCAATGAGGATGATGAACCCCTCCGTGATAGTGTCTAGATTGGATCTGATGGATCTGGAACTTGCGGCGGCTGGAATTGATTTCCGTCGACTCCCCTAGGATTTCTGGAATATTGGGGTACTTATAGAGAAAAGAGGCGGTGCGAGAGGTGGCCGAGGTGGGCACCACACACCTGGGCGTGCCTGGGGGTTTCTGGAATATTGGGGTACTTATAGAGCAAAGAGGCGGTGCGAGAGGCGGCCGTGGTGGGCACCACACACCTGGGCGTGCCTGGGCCCCCAGGCGCACCCTCGTGGGTTGCGCTCCCCTCAGAGCTCCCCTCAGGTACTTTCTTGGCCCAACAGGTGTCTTCTGGTCCAAAAAAAATTCACGAAAAGTTTCGCTGCATTTGGACTCCATTTGATATTGATTTCCTGCGATGTAACAAACAAGCAGAAAACAACAACTGGAACTCGGCACTATGTCAATAGGTTAGTCCCAACAAATGATATAAAGTTGCTATAAAATGATTATAAAACATCCAAGAATGATAGTATAACAACATGGAACAATAAAAAATTATAGGTACGTTGGAGACGTATCAGCATCCCCAAGCTTAATTCCTGCTCGTCCTTGAGTAGGTAAATGATAAAAACAGAATCTTTGATGTGGAATGCTACCTAACATGTTCATCACATATTCTTTTCTTTGTAGCATGGACATTTGGACTTTTATATGATTCAAAGCAATAGTATATTTTTGACATGAAGATTTCAATACTCAAGCATATCAACAAGTAACAATGTCTTTGAAAATATCAACACTAAAACAAGTTATCCCTAGCCCATTATGCTCAATCATTGATCCATTCATGAAACACACTCGCATATTAGCTACACCCAATGCTCAAGTACGATCATAGTGCCCCTTAGTGGGTGCTTTATAAGGTAAGATGGAGACTCAAATAAAAATAAAAATTGCATAGAGTAAATAGAAAGGCCCTTCGCAGAGGGAAGTAGGGATTTGTAGAGGTGCTAGAGCTCAAAGCAAAAAAATAGAGATAAAACATTTTGGGTGGAATGCTTTTCCTGTCAATGAAAACGATCGAGTAGTTCCCAATTCTTTCCATGCTAGATATATCATAGCCGGTTCCCAAACAGAAAATAAAGTTTATTCCTTTTTCCACCATACTTTCACTTTCCATGGCTAACCGTATCCACGGATGCCTTCCATACAAACACTTTCCAAGGAATTTATTATTTGACAACATAAATTAAATTCATTTTTTCATTTCGGGACTGGGCATCCCTAATACCTTTGCCGTACTCTCATGCAATGACAAGTGAATGAACACTCATCTTGACAATAACACATATAGCATGGAAATATGTCAGCCACCCCCTACTGTTTCATGAGCGTTACAAGCACACAAAAGAGAAAATTATTTTGAAAATTAAAGATGGCACATACAAATTTTCTTAGAACAACAAAATAATACCACATATAGGCAGGTATAGTGGACTCATCTGGCAAAACCTGGTTTAAGGGATTTTGGATGCACAAGTAGTGATCATACTTAGTGCAAATGAAGGCTAGCAAAAGATTGGGAAGCATCCAACCAAGAAACGACAATTCTCATAGGCGACCATTAAGCATAACTAACATCGAATAATGCACCACAAGTAGGATGTAATTTTATTGCATAACTATTGAATTTCGTGCTTTCATAGGGAATCACTAACCTTAACACCAATATTCTTACAAAAGCATAATTACTAAACAACATGACTCACATAACACTATCATCATATCTAAAAACTATTACAAAGAATCAACTTTATTTTGTCCAATGATCTTCATGAAAGTTTTTATTATATCCCTCTTGAATATCTATCACTTTGGGACTAATTTAATATGCTGCTTTCGATAGCTCAAACAAATCTAAGTGAAGAATATGAGCATAAAATACTTCTTCTCTCAAAATAGTTTATGTGAAGCGAGAGAGAATTTCATAAATTTTTTGCTAATTCTCAAATAAATCTAAGTGAATAATGAGATAATTTCTTCAAAAATACTAAGGCACACCATGCTCAAAAATATATAAGTGAAGCACTAGAGCAATACCATAGCTCATAAATATTTAAGTGAAGCATAGAGAGCAATTCTAACAAGTCATAGCATAATTTTGGCTCCCTCAACTAGATCTATTCAGCAAGGTTAGATGACTTAAAATACAAAGCAAAACAAGCAAAGACTCATATCATAAAAGATGCTCCAAGCAAAACTCATAATATGTGACGAATAAAAATATAGTTTCAAGTAAAATACCGATGGTTGTTAGAAGAAAGAGGGGATGCCACTTGGGGGCATCGCCAAGCTTACTTGCTTAATACTTCTTGAATATTATCTTGGGGAGCCTTGGTATCCCCAAGATTAGCCTTTTGCTAATCCTTATTCCTTCATCCATCGTAATCTCACCCAAAACATGAAAACTTCAATCACACAATAGTCAACAAAACCTTCGTGAGATCCGTTTGTATGAGAAAGCAAATCACTACTTTAAGTACTGTTGCAAACCCCTTCATATTTTGTTATTGTATTATATCTACTGTATTATAACTTTTCCATGGCAAAAACTCTTAAAAGGAAACCATAGCATCACCGAAACAAGCACATAGCACAACACAAACAGAATCTGTCAAAAGCAGAACAATCTATAGTAATCAGGGAACTTTGTATACTTCTGTAACTTCAAAAATTCTAAAAATTTTGGACAACGTGGGAAATTTTTATATCAATCTTGTGTAAAAAATTCCGAGCAAAAGCACGTTTCTTTGATTTATGAAAATTATTTTTCTCAGCGCAAAAGTTTCTGTTTTTCAGCAAGATTGAATCAACTATCACCCAAATTATCTCAAAGGCTTTGCTTGGCACAAACACTAATTTAAACCGCAAAAACACATCTAAACATAGGTATAATTGGGTATTTTATTGAAAACAGCAAGAAAACCAAAAAGCAAAAATATACAAGTTGGGTTGCCTCCCAACGAGCACTATCGTTTTATGCCCCTAGCTAGGCATAACGTGAAGATCTAAGTGTTGTCATCTTTTGTTTTTGCCACTTTTGTAAGGGTCTTTTCAAACCCGGGAGGCTCTTTACGCTTCGAAAAAATTTCGGGAAAAGAGACCATCTTGAGATCCAAAATATCCAAACGCTAATTGCAAAGAGTAATCAAGAAATTCATTCAATTGAGGTTCCCACTGATATGTTTCAGAGGTTTATTGTATTTCTGTAACTCAACCAAATGTTTGTGCAAATCACTCAACTTATCCAAAATTTGGGCTCCTTCTTGAGTAAAAGAAATCCCCTTTTTGGTGAGCGGAATTCCCAAAATCCCTTCTAGTATCTCATAAGTGGTATTAGCATCAAGCTCAACAAAATTTCCTTTAGCGACAAAATCCAAAAGTTGTCAATGATGCAAGGCTAAACCTATGTAAGAATTCCGAAGAAAAATGTTTGCATCCCCTTTTAAATTGCAAATGCGATAGGATTCCATCAGCCCATACCAAGCATCTTTCAATTTTTCTCTTTGTCTCTATTTGAAGTATAAAACTTCAAAATCTGGTGACAAAGGAGGGCTAGTTATGTTGGTCATAACAACAAGATCACAAGCACAAAGATAGATATGACAAGAAAGCAGCGAACAAAAAAGAGGGCGAACAAAATGACAATTTTTTGTGAAGTGGGGGAGAGGAAAACAAGAGGCAAATGGAAAATAATTTAAATTGCAAGGACCTGGGATTTGTGATTAGGAACCTGGTAGATGTTGACGATGTCTCCCTGGCAACGGCGCAACAAATTTCTTTTGATGCGGCTTGAACTACATCGATATTTCCCCAAAGAGGAAGGGATGATGCAGCACAGCAACGGTAGGTATTTCCCTCAGTGAAGAGACCAAGGTCATCAAACTAGTAGGAGAATCAAGCGACACTACGTAAACGGTACTTGCACACAAAGAAAAAATACATGCAACCCGACGTGTCAAAGGGGTGGTCAATCCCTTTCGGGTAACGGCGCCAGAAATTGGCACGTGGTCGGAGAAAATTGTAATAAATTGATAGATGCAAATAGAAGAAAATAAAATCAAGCGAGTATTTTTGTGTTTGTGGATAATAGATCTGAAAATAAAAGCAAATAAAAATAGATCTCGAAGCTAAATATGATTAAATAGAGACCTGGGGGCCGTAAATTTCACTAGTTGCTTCTCTCGAGAAAAAAGGCATACGGTGGGTAAGCAAATTACTGTTGGGCAATTGATAGAACTTCAATAATGATATCCAGGCAATGATAATTATATAGGCATCACGTCCCAGATTAGTAGACCGACTCCTGCCTGCATCTAGTGTTATTACTCCACACATCGACCGCTATCCGGCATGCATCTAGTGTATTAATTTCATGGAGAAACGGAGTAATGCAATAAGTTCGATGACATGATGTAGACAAGATCTATTTATGTACAAATAGACCCCATCTTGTTATCCTTAATAGCAAGATACATACGTGTCGGTTCCCCTTCTGTCACTGGATCAACCACCGTAAGATCGAAACCATCACAAAGCACCTCTTCCCATGGCAAGAAAAATCGATCAAGTTGGCCAAACTAAACCAAAGATTCTAATAAGAAATACAAGGCTACAAGTAATCATGCATATAAGATATTAAAAGACTCAAATAACTTTCATAGATAAAAATGTAGATCGGATCATAAACTCAAAGTTCATCGAATCCCAACAAACACATCGCAAAAAAAGTTACATCAAATAGATCTCCAAGAGACCATTGTATTGAGAATCAAAAGAGAGATAGGAAGCCATCAAGATACAAACTACGGAGCCGTAGGTCTATAATGAACTACTCACGCATCATCAGAGAGGCACCAATGAGGATGATGAACCCCTCCGTGATAGTGTCTAGATTGGATCTGATGGTTACGGAACTTGCGACGGCTGGAATTGATCTTTGTCGACTCCCCTAGGGTTTCTCGAACATTGGGGTATATATACAGCAAAGAGGTGGTGTGGGACGTGGCCGAGGTGGGCACAACCCAGCTGGGCACACCTGGGCCCCCAGGCGCACCCTGGTGGGTTCTGCTCCCCTCGGAGCTCCCCTCATGTACATTCTAGGCCCAACAGGTGTCTTTTGGTCCACAAAAAATCCACAAAAAGTCTTGCTACATTTGGACTCCGTTTGATATTGATTTCCTGCGATGTAAAAAAAAGCAGAAAACAACAGCTGGCACTTGGCACCATGTCAATAGATTAGTCCGAAAAATGATATAAAGTTGCTATAAAATGATTATAAAACATCCAAGAATGGTAGTATAATAGCATGGAACAATAAAAAATTATAGATAAGTTGGAGACGTATCACGCTTGCGGCCAAGCCTTCACTTCCTTCTCTTCATCTTGCTCCGGATCCCCTTCCCTTCCTACCAAGAGCGCCCCTAGATCCACCGAATTCTTCCCCCGAGCTCTTCGCCAATGGCGACCAAGAAGGCCAAGCCCGCGGCCTCGGTCGCACCATCTTCCTCTTCGCCCGCACCGGCCCTCGGCTTGTCCTCTATCACAGAGGTGGGGCGCCTCACGGTCATGCTCCGCTGACGGCGAGCAACAATAAAGAGGGGAGGGAGACAGAGCTATGGGTCGACTCCACCAAGCGAGAGACCTTGGCGGGAAAATTCTGTCCCTTCTTCCTCCATAGCCTCTTCACGGGGCTCGTCCCGCCCTTCTCCAGGTTCTTCCTCGCCGTCCTTGACCATTATCAGATCCATTCTCTTCACCTCCAGTCCAACTCCATCCTCCTTCTGTCAATCTTCACATTCTACCGCGAAGTTGTAACATCCCAAAATTTTCAATTTGGAATGTTATACTTAGGACATCATATGCATATCATATTTTAATTGCATTTTGGTTGGATCCTACAAATTCTAAGCAACTCAAGGACCCACGGATAGAGTTGGGGATTTCATTTATTTTCATATTTGAATTTTCTCAAATTTGAAAAGAGGATCATTTTGGTTTTATTGTTTTTGTCTCCGAAATATTTCTATTACAAAATAAAAGAGAGGGGACAAAATGGCTTCCCAAAATAAAAGAAATATTGGAGGGAAAATGTGTAAATCAATTATTCATTTTATTTGGATTTTTATTGCTATTGTATTTGAATTAGAAAAAAAGTGCGTTTTTCAAAATTGCATTAGTAGCCCATATAAATGTTCACTTTGTCCACAATATTATTAGAGGACCGTGAAAATTTATTTCAGGATTTTTGATCCGTTTAGTATTTCTTTTATTTGTTTTTCTGCGTCTATTTTAAAAAAACGCGCTACCGACCTATCGGGTCGTGCCCGAGCCGGACTCTCCCGGTCGGCCCTTTAAAGGGCGAGGCCCGACTGCCCCGCAGCCCAGCCGCCAGCCCCGCCCGAACCCTAGCGCCGCCCCGACTTGGACCCCGCGCCGCGCGGCCGACGCCGCCACGCGCCGCCACCGCCACCTCATGCGACGCCGCCGCCCCGCGTCGCCACCTCCCCGTCCCGCGCCGCCGCCGCCGCCGACAGCGCCGGAGGCAGCCGCCGCCACCGTCATCCTTTTTTTCGGTTAAGTAAAAACCATCGGTTTTTTTAAAACCATAGATCTATTTTTTTAGAGAGATCAGTTTGGTTTTCGTTGGTTTATTTATTTAGCCGACGTTTTTCCGTTCGTTCATTTTAACGAACGTCGTTCACCGATTAGATTCTGTTAACGAACGTTCGTTCCTTAGTCTGTTTGTCTCGTTTTATTTCTAGGGTTTTATCTGCGATTATTTTGATCATGACTTCTACCCTGATTTTCGATCTAGTATAACTTTTTGCTCGTTTATCCAAATTAGATGAAACCAGCGCCTAAATCTTCATCTCGAAGCCCTCTTTCTATTTAACCAACTTGAACATGATTTTGGTACTATAAAATTTGACTTTAGTCCAGATTAGTAAACGAATCTTGTTTCGTTCGTATTTTAAGTTTCGTTGCTCCGTTTGAGTTGATTCTTTTTGCAAGTCGACGCTCTTGAATTGAATTTTCAGTTTGGATCTTCTTATTTGAGTTTTACCCGTGCATCTATGCTTGAGTGCTTATGTATGATATTGTTTGTTTGCAATAGTATTCCCTGAGTGCGAAGCCTGCTACTATGAGTCTCTAGGTTTTGCAGATCGTCAGCAAGGCAAGTAACACTTTGATCATATCCCTTTATTACCCAGTTTTTATGCATTAGTTACAATCCTCAAACATTGGATGATTAGGAGCTGATAACATGTGGGTTTGGGAAGTAGATGATGAGGTAGAACCTATTGCCTTTTTATTATCAAACCTTTGGGAGTTACTTCTACGTTATGCTCAGGATTGCTATGCTCATAGACATGGATTGGGTGAGCGTATCCATGACAGATGTGAGAATTGATAATTAATGGTTAACTGAAGGTGGCTACTTAAACACACATCTGGGTGGATTGGTTACGGGCACTTGGAGAATCCAGTGTTGTCCTAGGATATCCCGAAGTACCCGTGAGATCATCCTACGGTTCGCTACCCAGGCTTAAAGGGATCATAAGATTTTTCATGCTAGAAACTTCCGTGTGCAGCCACAAGCTATTATGGGCTCTAGCATAGTTGAGAAGGGTGCATGACCTCTTTTAGTGGCGGGCTAGCAGATGTAGGGGAAAGTAGGTGTAACTGTCCACCCAGAGTAAAGAGTTAATGTTTCTGCAAGACCGTGTCTCGGTCATCCGTTTCTCAAACACCATGTAGTGCGAGAAATCTAATGGAGGATATCGAGTCTTGTGGGGAAAAGTGCGCAAACCTCTGCAGAGTGTACAAACTAATCATGATTAGCCGTGTCCCCAGTTATAAACATCTTGAGTATCTAGTTCTTGGATTATCATGTTGATCTCATCACTCTAAATTAATTTTTTGGGTTAATTGATATTGCTTAATTGGGATTGAGTTGGAGGAACCTTCTCAATGTTTAACAACCACCATGATAGTTAAACAAAATTTATTCCTTTGATGTAGGGAAAAATTGGCTTGATGCAAAACTTTAACCATAGAGCTTTCCACCTGCCATTTATGCATGTAGTGATAGCACTTATTCTCTTCATTGCTCTTTTGTGTTACATTGCCAGCATATTCCATGTGCTGACCCATTTTGGGCTACGATATATCATGTTGCAGACTTTTCATACGACGAGTAAGGTGCCATAGGTCATTGTCGTTCACTCAGCTATGCCGTTGGAGTTGATGGACTCACTTTATCTTCCAAGCCTTCCATTGTTATCTTATTTTGATGGCCTCAAGCCATATCATTGTAATAAATTCTCTTTTGAGACATTCGATGTAATAAGTGTGTTATTGAGACTCTGTTATAAATCCTCGAGTACTGTGAGTGTCAGCATTACCGATCCAGGGATGACACTAATGCAGAGAGACTAGACTTTTTGAGGTCTGGTTGCTACAAGATGGTATCAGAGCCCACGCTGACTGTAGGACACAACCACTAAGTTAAACCATAGGTCACTCTTCTCTACTCATTTTCTGACTCCTCCCCCTTTTCCACTCTACAGGATGGCGGACTCAAGGAACAAGTTTACACAACCGGACGAAGACACTCCTTTTGGACAACACTTGAAACAAGTTAATAGGTACCTGAAAATTGGAATACCAAGTTTCACCGGGACCTACATCGCCACTTTACCAGAAGAGGAGCATTGGATGATTCGAGTTCAAGTTCCAGGAAGGACATTCATGCCAATTACTGAGCCCATAGAGTTTTCCTTTGATGCACCAACCTGGAGTCTAGGAAAGAGCATGGCAGCCGACATCACCATGGGACACATTGGAGAAGTTTATCACAAGGATCTTAAGGACACTATCTACCAGATATGTGGGCACCGAGATGAGAAATGGGAGATGATCAACACCAGGAGGGACAGGTCCATTGCATCTTTCATCAAGGAGTTAAACCAGCACATTCGTCGCCAGGAGAACCAGATGTGCGCAAGCATCATAGATCTGAAGAAGGCAATGACCGTGATTACTGAGCTGGAGGAGGAACACAAGTCTACACGCAACGGATATGAGGAAGAAATGACGATACTAGTGGAGAAGAATGAAGACCTGACGACGAAGCTAGGAGTATTCATGGGAGACCTCGTGCCAGGAGGAGATGACGACCATTCCAAGGACATTCGTTCAGAGGACTACATCATCATCGACTACATCGATTCTGACCCCGACGATAGTGATGATGACTACGTCGATGAAGCTGCAGCGGATATCATGGAGTCTTGCACCGATCAAAACTTCTAGTCGACCACCATATCAGTAGTAGTATTCCCCCATGTATATAGAATAGTCTGAGCACTTTTGTAACGATAGTTAGACCGATTGTAAGCCCTTGTTTGAATTGATTGGTGTGATATGATTGTGTTTGTCTTATTTGCATATGGGTAGTGTTTTCCCTTTAGACCTCATTCTATTCTGTTTTCTCACCTTTTCCAAACCCATCAGATGCCTCCGAGACGTGACAATGGATTTGCCTTCCCACTGGAGCTCACTTAGTTGATCCAGCAGCAAAATAACTTGATGCAGCTACTAGTTTAGAATCAGAACCAAGGCAACAACAACAACAACCCACCACCACCACCACCACCGATTCATCACTTAGCCCGTTTCCTAAGGCTGAATCCACTAGTGTTCTCTAGTAGCACCGAATCGATTGTTGCAGATGATTGGCTCCGCAAGATTGGAAGGGAGCTCACCATTGCAGGACGCACATATGCAGAGAGAGTGTGTTTTGCCGCTCATCAGCTTGATGGACCCGCAGCATCATGGTGGGAGAATTTCACAACCACTTACCCCATTGACACTATTACATGGGATCAGTTTCACCAGGCTTTTCGCACTGCCCATGTTTCAGTAGGAGCTATGAACATGAAGAAGCGCGAGTTTCGCAACTTGCGCCAAGGAGGATGCACAGTGGGCCAGTATGTGGATGATTTTAGTAAGTTAGCACGTTATGCCCCTGATGACGTAGCTACAGATGCTACTAAGCAGGAGAAGTTACTGGAAAGACTGAATGATGAGCTAAGCATGCAGTTGATGGTGGCAACATTCAACAACTACCAGGAGTTGGTAGATAGAGCTCTTATGATCGAAGGGAAGCAACAGCAGATAGAGAGCTGCAAGAGGAAGTATGGACAAGGGAAGTATAATTCAGGAGCTCAGCAGAGACCTCGTTTTACTCCGAACTCGGGAGAACACATTCACCATAACCATGGAGGCCCTAATTCCAATGGAGGAAATTCTCATAACCATAGTGGCCCCAAGAATGGGAATGGGAATGGAGGAAGCAGTAGCCAGAACCGTTCCAACCCAGTAACGCCCGCCAAGAAGGATCTAAGTCACATTACTTGTTTCAAGTGCAGGAAGAATGGACATTACGACACCGAGTGTTTTGAAGCAAAGAATGGAAATGGCAATGGAAGCTTTGGGAAGAAGCCCAACCCTTTCAACAGGGGACAAGTGAACCACGTTAGCATGGAGGAGGTTGAAGAGCAGCCAGATGCAGTTATAGGTAAGTTTTTGGTTAAGTCATTTACTGCAATCATTCTTTTTGATACTGGTGCATCGTATTCATACATATCAAGGGGATTTGTGGATAAGCATAAGTTGCCTACCAAAGTCTTAGGACACCTATGTTAGTAAGCTCGCCAGGAGCTGAGCATATGGCAAGCCAAGGATGTTTTCAGATGCCATTGACCATAGGTAGGCATGTTTTCCCCTCAGATCTGATAATTCTAGAGTTGCAAGGATTGGATGTGATTTTTGGTATGGATTGGTTATCGATGTATGGAGGAAACATCGATTGCGCCAGTAAGTCAATTATGCTCACCACCCCAGAAGGAAGAAGGATCAAGTATGTATCCCGGCATGTGCCGAAGAGGACTCAAGTGAATTGCTTATCAAGAGTTGTATAGGAGGAAGTACCAGTGGTGAATGTCGGATTTAGGGTTTCGGCAAAACCCTTGAGGTTCAAACACTGGGGAGCGCACAATGATTTCCCCCTACTGAATCTCGCCCTCAGCCTCGCCGTGATCTCTAAGCTTATCTCAATGAACTCTCAACACAAGAGATGCAAGATTTATAATGGTTCGGGCCACCGTTGTGGTGTAATACCCTACTCCAGTGTTGTGGTGGTGGATTGCCTCTTGGGCTGATGATGAATAGTACAAGGGAAGAACAGCCTCCTGAGGAGAGGTGTTCTTGTGCTTGGTGGATGCGAGGATGAACTGAGTTCGTTCCGTCCCCGTCCCCTTTCTACTGTGGTGGCTAGTCATATTTCTAGCGGCCCTGGTCCTCTCCTCAAATATTGAGCGGGAAGGGATCCAACAACGACCAATTTGAAAGGGGACAGCTAGTACAAGCTATCCTGACTAAAGGTGGTCTTCACCTATTAAAGGCACTGGTGGTGACGCCGTCTTGGGCTCCATGATGACCTCCGTCCTGCCGTCCTGCTGGTCTTGGTCTTGTTGCACCGATATGGACACCTTTGTCTGATGCCTCGATACTCCGCGGCTGCGCTTTCCCCCTTAGCACCAAAGGGGAAACGAGGACACTGGGCGCGCTAGCTCCCGCCTGGCACCTGCCTGGCCTTGGTCGTCATGGCTTGCATCACGGGAACCTCACTAGGTACCCCTTGCCTTGATCTTTCCGCCCCGTCGCGAGCCTGCCTGGTGAGGCCGCTCCTGAGGACGCCTTGTGTCGTCCGCCTTGTGAGGTTTAGCCCCTTGCGAGGGTCTTGAGTGTTTGGCTAACGAAGACTGGCCATACTGGGCTGCTGTCCCCGGGCTCAAGGCACACTTGGACTTGGGTTAGCGGCAAAGCCAAAGGGCAAGTGCGAAGCGCCGCAGGCCCCAACAGCCTGCGGCCTTGGTCGACGCGTGGCGACTGATTGGACGTGGGCGTCTCCGCCTCCCCACGATGCCTCGGCAACCGCCCGTCTGACAAAAGGCTGGCGCGGGCAAGGCTTGCCTTCATTAGTTCCCTTTGTCTTGCTCCGGATCCCCTTTCTCGCTCCTTGCTTCCGAAATCTCCAGATCCGCTTCAATCCTTTCCCTTTCAGCGACTGATGGCGCCCCACAAGGTCAAGGTTGATGCGCCGCCAGCTTGGTACGAGTCGGCCCTGGACGCGCCCACTATCCCGGAGAAGAATCTCGCCGCCACGCGCCTGCTGACGACGAGGGAGAGCAATGAAAAGGGGAAGACCGAACTCTGGGCTGGCTCCGCCGTGCCAAGGCTTAGGGGAGCACTTTCTATCCCTTCTTCACGAGCGCCGTCGTTGCAGGCCTAGTTCCCCGCTTCTCTCACTTCTTCTACGCCGTCCTTCGCCATTACAGGTTGCAGGCCCTTCATCACCATCCCAACTCCATTCTTCTCTTGTCGATTTTCGCCTACTACTGCGAGGCGTATGTCGTGGTGATGCCGTCCGTGGCTCTGCTGCGTCACTTCTTCTTCCTCCAAACCAACAGCGACCACACCTCGGGGTATGCCAATTTCGTCGCGTACGGCAAGGCCAACACAATTTCGAATGCCGGGAAGAGGGTCGTCGGCTTCCGGAGAAAGTGGGTCATGATGGATGCCATGTGTGTCCACCCCCGGTTGGCGCTGCCAACAGAGATACCCCAATCTGAGGTAGGGTGGTCTCGCACGAAGCTCACTGATGATCGGGCGACGTTGGTGTTGGAGAGGATGAACACCAACCTGAAGCCGGGCAATGCGAAGGTTGCAAAGCTGACGGGGGTCATGCTCCAGAGGGAGTTCTTGAAGCAGCGGGCGGCTCAGCTTCAGGCGCGCTCGCGCCCCTTATGGATGCTTGGGGGTGCAGATGAAAAGCTTCGCCTGAATCCAGTGGCTTTGACTGATGAGGAGCTAACCAAAGCTCTCTGCCTCTTGGTCAGGGACGACCAGGAGTATCCGCCGAGTGCCACTGTCCCCTTGCTATGCCCACCTTTGATGGGCGCGGCCTGGTGCCGCAAGCGCCCCTTGTGGTCTGGGGGACGACGACACCAGTGGACGTGTCTTCGGGTGACTCCTGCAGAGGAGGAGGAGAGGAGGAAGACGAGGAGCGCGACTCAGAGGCGGCCCCCGAGGGGATGGGGGAGACCTCCCCCTTGCGCAAGGCTGACATCCTCTGCACCTTACCAGACGACGACGAGGATGATGCCACCCAAGAGAAGGAGGATCCGCCTGTGACCCCGATGAGTGGCAGGTCGGCACTGATCTCCCGAGAGGCTGCTTCTTCCCGGACGCCACCTGGAGCCACTTCCAGCCCTTCTGTTGTGCCTTCTTCTGCTCCTGGAGCCCTTTTGGCTATGCCCCAGACCGTGAGGCTCTCGGGCTTCAAGCTCAGCAAGAGGAAGGTGTGCTACACCGCGGTAAACCAGTAAGTGTCCGTGCTCCATCTTGTTCTTGATTATGCTGTTGGTCCTTGACGTTCACCATCAATTGGCTAGGCCGCCGCCTGCGGCGAAGAATAGGAAGGAGGACGCGATGATGCCGTCTGGGGCCAATCCATCTGCCATGGCCGCACCTTCTTTTGTGGGGAGGGGAGGCAATGACGTTCTCACCTCCCGTGCTTGGTCATCCTCGCGAGGCCCGGGAGGGCATCCTCATGAAGAGTCAGCCCCCATGGCCCTGTTGGCTCCGGAGGTGCTGTTACCCGACACTGCTGATGAGGTACCCAATGCTCAGGAGCCCCCAGTCTCCCAAGCCATGGCTACGCTGCCGCCTCCTCCTTCTGCTATGCCGCTGGTTCCAGGTCCTTCTGCCTCCCCCGATGCCTTGGAATGTGCCGTTTCTGAGATGGCCCAGCTGTGAGAAGACCTCCAGGGCACCGACTCCCATCTTGTAGTCGGGCGTCTGGATCTGGTTTCCGGTTGGCTTCACTCTGAGGCCTCTGTCCGAGCCGCGCTAAGGCGGGTCGCGGCGGCCTCTGAGAAGGAGAAGCAGGCCTCCACACAAGCCGCGGCCGCTCGCGAGGTGGCCCTGAGGAATGCCGCAGCCGCCCAGAACCGCTGCAGGGCACTGGATGCCGAGCTGAAGGATTTGTGTGACAAGCGCACCAAAGAGGCTCGTGGCCGCCAGGCGGTGGAGGAGAGGATTAAGGCACGGGAGAACGCCGTCAGGGGTCGCGACGACAAGCTAGCGCGGTCGGCGGAGGCGCAGGCCGCTCAGTGTGACTGGTTTGAAGATCTGGAGCAGAAGGTGAGGGCGGAGGAGGCCGAACTCGACGTCAAGGCGAAGGTCCTGGCCGAGGAACGTGCGGCCTTTGCACTCCTCGAGGATAGGTCTCGCATGGCGCCGAAGGCACTCTATGAGAAGGGCCTGGAGAAGTCGCTAACTACCGACGAGGACGACCCTGCCTAGCTGCTTCCTTACTTGGTCGAGGCGCTTGAGGAAGTCGTGAGCGGCATCGGCCCCATGGCAGACGAAGAAGCTCGCGTCCTTTCTTCCGCTACACTGACGCGCGTCTTCAGCCACCTCCACCTCTGTGAACCTGACGCCAATCTTGACAAGCTGCTGGAGCCTATGGACGGCAAGTGCTACGCCACTGCTACTGAAGCCGTGAAGGGCCAGGTGGAGGCCTTGCTGGAGAAGTTCCCCGTCTTTAATCCTGCGCCCATGGCAGGCAGTGCTGCTGATCCTGCGGCCTCGGGTGGTGGTACAGGTGAAGGCGACGCCACCACGGGAGTGGAGTCCCTGGCGGGCGACGGCAGTGTCCAAGGATGACTTACTTACGGCTTCTTTCATGCTTAATTCTTGCAATGTGCACCATGCCTCATGGAGGCGTTTAGACTTGCATCTGGTATTGTGAAGACAATTATGGTTTGTAATATTTGCTTCAAGAATTTGCAGTTTTCTTCCTATTTGCTTTACGTTCTACGTCGGCAGGGCCCGGCCCCGCGCATAGCTCAACCGCCGTTGGCCCTGACCGGATCACCAGGATGGGACCAAGGAGTGAGGGGCTACGTGACCAGTTAGGCTCCTGAGTCCCGATGCTCAGGAGTCCCCCTTGATGCGCAAACAGCTTATAAGAAGGGGACATAGGGGTAGATCTAGCGTTCTATGTCGGCAGAGCCCGGCCCCGCCCATACCTCAGCCGCCATTGGCCCCGACCGGATCACCAGGACGGGACCAAGGAGTGAGGGGCTATGTGACCAGTTAGGCTCCTGAGTCGCGATGCTCAGGAGTCGCCCTTGACGTTCAAACGACCTTCATACCTTGGCTCCGCTCGGGGGGGGGGGGGTGGGGAGCACGACGACCAGGTCCGGAGCACCTGGCTGGGTGGCGTACGCTCGGGCGTGACCCGGGCGCAGCCCCTGTGCCCAGCCCCCTCGCGCGATGCTCCCGAGGGGAGGTGTTGCGATGAGGCCAGACACTAAGCTCAGGGGCTCCCTAAGGTTGATATGACCGTGGGGCCGCCCTCAGTTGTTTATCACCAGTGCGGAGTATAGGGCTTTCGTATGTGTACGGGAATAGCCACTCCTTGGCAGTGTCGTCGGCCAACGCGGAGCATGGTGCTTACACTGGTGAGTGGGAGGGGGACTCCCTGCTGCGGGGAGCCCCCGGGGCAAGTACAGGCCCGCCCTGACACGTGGCTTGCATGGCAGGGCTAGACAAGGTGTGTCTGGCCACTCGTGAGCCAGCGCGGGATTCACGAGGCCCTACCTCAAAGGCGGGTTGCGCCTGGTCTTGGGTCTTTGACAATTGTGTGTTCCTGTGAGACGGTTAGGTCTAAATGCTCTGCGTCCTCAGGTCCCGGCCCTCGAGCGAGGTCAGCCGCCACTGGTATGCCAAGTCGCAATGCTGTGGTCAAGGCCAGGGGGTGAGGGCTGGAGAGCCAGTAAGAGCTCCTGAGTCGCGATGCTCGGGAGACCCCCTTTTAATGCGCAAGCGAATTGCATGAGAGACAGAGGGACCCGTGGTAGGTGGCAATTGAGCAGGTGATAATCACAGGTAGATTAGGCATGAAAGGCAAATCAGTTTAGGTAAATGCAAGATGGATACAAGCCACTGGGTCAGACCCAAGCAGCTTGGGGATGATGCAGCCCGAGGGGTGCCCCCAGCAAGGTAAGCCAAAGACATGAAAAGAGATACATGCCGCAGTGACGGACCCACGCGGCCTGGGAATGATGCAGCCCTCAGGGCGCTCCAAGCTGAAATGAACTCAGGAGATGTCACCTGGTTCCATTCTGGAGGGGGTGTTGGGGCAGCTGAAGGTGCACGGTGAAGGGGCCGACCCTCACGAGCCACCGAGGCCCTGAGCCTCAGGGGGCTCTGGGGGGGCAGGTGGCTCCTTGAGGACCGTCTACATCTCTGCTATGATCGCGTGGTGCCTGGCCTCCTGAGCCGCCAGGATGCCCCGCAGGTGACGCTGGTAGGTGGCAGCCTCGTTCGGCAGGCCGAAAGGCATGCAGACATAGTTGTGCGGCGGACCCTCGTAGCGTCCCACGCGTGAAGGCCAGAAGCGCTCCTGAGATGCTGCTCGGTTCAGCCCTGGGACGTCGATGCAGTCGCGCAGCCCACATCATTGCCTGGATGGGGAGCCACGCCACGCACGGCCCTCGGTTCCTCAAGCTCCTGAGTGGTCTTGGTAATGAACTCCTGAACGTTTGTCTTTCCACGGCCTGTGTCTTCCTAAGGGAAACGTGTCATGAAGCATGCCTCCAGGTGGTTCCTGAGTGCCTCCCTCGTGATATTGGCGAGGTATGAGGCCCTCTAGAAGAGGGCCCCCGAGCCCTACCCACGGAGGGCGCTGGGCACACCTTCCTGTGCAATGGAATGAGGCACCCCAAGCACGGGCGCTGATCCTGACGCGGCACCACACGAGGTGCCAACCTCCTGAGGCCCTGTGCAGAGCGGTTGCTTCTTCTTCTTGGGGATGGCCTCAGGAGGGTTCTCGCCCTTGCTGTCTGGGTTCTCAATTGCTGCGGCTTGGAAGGCAAGCTCGAGGGAGCACACTGCATCTCTCTCTTCGCAGGGGACCGTGATGATTCCGCTGCCTCCTGGCATCTTGAGGACGTTGTAGCCATGGTGGGTCACTGCCATGAACTTGGCCGGGGCTGGATACCCAAGGATGGCATTGTACGGCAGGTGGATGTGGGCGACGTCGAAGTTGATGAACTCGGTGCGGAAGTTGTCGCGCTATCCGAAGGTGACAGGGAGGCGGACCTGCCCTATCGGAGAAGGGCTTGGTGGGCTGAAGCTGATCGTATGGCACTTAAAGATTGTTGAACATCTCAACGGACAGGACATTAAGCCCTGCGCCCCATCGATGAGGGTCTTGGTGAGTTGCACGTTGCTGATGACCGGTGAACAGAGCATCGGGAGAATGCCAGCAGTAGCCGCGCACTTGAGTTGATCTGCGGAGCTCAAGGTGATGGCGCACTTGGACCACCTGAGCGGGCGCGTAGCCTCGAGCCTGGGGAGGGCTGCGTTCACCTCGCGAGCAACTTGCTTGAAGATACGCTGAGAGGCTGGGGCCTGAGCCCCGTCCAAGATTCAAGTGACAACACGTGGCTCCTGGAAGCCCCCAGCCGCATCGTCCTGATTATGGTCATCATTCCTTCTTGGTGGCAGCGGGAGCGGAGGAAGGCCTGCGTTACCCTGGGGGCGGTCCTCGAGAGGTTGATCCCTCTAGGCGCCCTCGCGAGGCTGGTCCTGCCAGCGATCCTCACGAGGTCGGTCGCGCCACTCCTGGCGAGGGCCATGGTCGTCCCATCGTCCTCCGCCATGCTCTCCTCCTCGGCCGTAGCCCCGATAGTTGCGCTCGGGGCGTCGACCGAACGTCCTTCTCGTACAGTCCTAAGCTCCTGGCAATTGTTGGTGTTGTGGGTGTGGAGGTTGTGGTAGGCGCAGAACGGTCGGCTGCCCTTGGACGACCCCGGCTGGTCCCTGCCGCGCTTCGTTTCTGGTTCCGCTGCGAGCATGGCCACTCGCTTGCGCTTCACGTCCTTGGCCTTGGTCTTCTTTTCTTCCGGGTCGGCAGCCGGGAGCTCGAGGAGGGAGGCGTCCCTCCTTAGCTCTTGTGCACTTGGTCGCCAGGTTAAACAGCTCTAGGGATGTGCACAACTCCTCGTGAATGGTGAGCTCCTCCTTCATCTTGACGTCACGGACGCCATCAGAGTACGCTGAGATGATGGCCTCGTCTGTCACCTTGGGGATCTTGAGGCGGACGCTGTTGAAGCGTTGGATGTATTTCTGCAGGGTCTCCCCGGGCTGCTGCTTGATGCGACTTAGGTCACCCGTGGACGGGGGGCGGTCATGAGTTCCCTGGAAGTTAGCGATAAGTGGCTGCGCATCTCTTCCCAGGAGGAGATCGAGCCGGGAGGCACGTTCGGGAGCCATGAGCACGCACCGTCCTTGAGTGCCATGGAAAACCAATTCGCCATGACTTTCTCGTCACCGTTGGCTGCCTCGATGTTCAGCTCGTATAGCTGCAAGAACTCCGCAGGGTCGGGGGTGCCGTCATAGCGAGGAGGCAGGTCCAGCTTCAACTTGCCCGGCCAGCGATGCTACGCAGCTCGGGGGTGAAGCCGTGGCAGCCTGCTGTGGTCACCGGGGCCCTTTGCTGACGCAGAGCTTGCTCCTGATGGTACCCGTGCACCGCTGGCATAGGCAGTACGCGGTCTTGTCGCGCCGGTGCAGGGAGCACGGGGGCGCCTACTTGAGGCCGAGGGATTTCTTGACAGCTTCCTTCTTCTCGCGCGGGCGCCCGACGCGGTGGGTCACGCCCAGGGCCGCGCGCCTTGGCGCCAGGGCGCTATCTTGGGGTAAAGGTGGTGGAGGCGCTCCTTGAGCCACGTCGCCCATGCCTTGCGGAGGGTGAGGCAACGAGAGGGACGACACGGGAGAGGTCGTCGATGGGGCGGTAACGCAGGAGCTCGCGCACCATAAGCAGCACGCCCTGCGCGTCCATGGGTGTGCGACGAGCGTGGGACGATCAGCCGGCTGGGGTCCGCGACGGAGCGGCGGTGCGGCTGTCCCGCCGCGCCGAGGGGTGCATCGAGGATGCTTGCTGCTCGTTCCCCGCCGGGGCGGTGGCGGCGTTGGCGGCAGGCGACGGAGAACGACGGGGAGGTCCGTCGACAGGAGCCGTCTGGGCGACGCGTGCGACGAGAGCGGCCAGGCGCTTAGCGCGGGCTCGGTTGGTGTCAGATATGGATGCGATGAAGCGATGGGACGTGGATCATCTGAAGGAAGACTTCGGCGCACCCCTCCCTGGTGCGCCAAATGTCGGATTTAGGGTTCCGGCAGAACCCTTGAGGTTCGAACACTGGGGTGCGCATGAAGATTTCCCCCTACCGAATCTCGCCATCAGCCTCGCCGCAATCTCTAAGCTTAGCTCGATGAACTCTCAACACAAGAGACGCAAGATTTATACTGGTTCGGGCTACCGTTGTGGTGTAATACCCTACTCCAGTGTGGTGGTGGTGGATTGCCTCTTTGGCTGATGATGAACAGTACAAGGGAAGAACAACCTCCTGAGGAGAGGTGTTCTTGTGCTTGGTGGATGCGAGGATGAACTGAGTTTGTTTCGTCCCCGTCCCCTTTGTACTATGGTGGCTAGTCCTATTTATAGAGGCCCTGGTCCTCTCCCCAAATACTGAGCAGGCAGGGATCCAACAACGGCCAATTTGAATGGGGACAGCTAGTACAAGCTATCCTGACTAAAGGTGGTCTTCGCCTGTCAAAGGTGCTTGTGGTGACAATGTCTTGGGCTCCACAATGACCTCCGTCCTGCTGGTCTTGGTCTTGTTGCACCGATACGGAAACCTTTGCCTGATGCCTCGGTACTCCGCACCTATGCTTGCCCCTTAGCACCAAAGGGGAAACGAGGACACTGCACGCACTGGCGCTCGCCTGTCCTTGGTCGTCATGGCTTGCGTCACGGGAACCTCACGAGGTACCCCTTGCCTTGATCTCTCCGCCCCGTCGTGAGCCTGCCTGGTGAGGCCGCTCCTGAGGAGGCCTTTTGTCGTCCGCCTCGCGAGGCTTGGCCCCTTGCCAGGGTCTTCAGTGTTTGGCTGACGAAGACCGGCCGTACTGGGCCGCTGGTGCAGCCATGCCGTGGGCCGTAGGCAAGCAAGTTTTGGGACCCCCGTTCCCAGAACGCCGACAGTGAAGGATTACCCCGATGTATTTCCGAAGGAGTTGCCAGGCATGCCACCGGATCGAGACATTGAGTTTTTGATGGAGCTTTTGCCAGGCACCGGGCCAATATCAAAGATACCGTATCGGATGCCCTCAAAAGATTTGGAGGAAATTAAGAAGCAGATTAAGGAGTTACTGGATAAAGGTTATATACGACAATGTTCCTCACCTAGGGGAGCCCTAGTACTCCTAGTGGAGAAGAAGGATGGATAATTAAGGATGGTTGTTGATTATCGTGCATTGAATGAAGTGACAATCAAGAACAAATACCCGCTGCCGATGATCAATGATTTGTTTGACCAGTTGCAAGGAGCTAAAGTATTTTCCAAGAATGATCTACGATCAGGATACCACCAGCTGAAGATTCGGGAGCAGGATATAGCTAAGACAACTTTTACCACAAGGTACGGGCTATACGAGTATACCGTTATGTCATTTGGTCTGACTAACGCGCCTGCTTATTTCATGAACATGACGAAACAAAGTGTTTATGGAGTTTTTGGATAAGTTCATCGTGGTGTTCATTGATGATATATTGGTCTACTCGAAGAATGAAGAGGAGCATAAGGAGCATTTGCGTTTAGTTCTTGAGAAGCTCAGGGAACATCAGTTATATACCAAGTTCAGCAAATGTGATTTTTGGTTGAAGGAAGTCGGATTTCTTGGACATGTTATATCCGGAGAAGGAATAGCATTAGACCCGCCAAGGTTGTTTCTATGACTAAATGGATGTCACCCACATCAGTTGGAAAGATCAGGAGTTTTCTTGGACTCGCAGGATATTATCAGAGGTTCATAGAGAATTTCTCCAGGATTGGAAAGCCCATGAGAGAGTTGTTGAATAAAGACACCAGGTTCAAATGGACTGAGTGTGAAGCCAGTTTTCAGGAGTTGAAGAAACGTTTGGTTACAGCCCTAGTGCTGATTCTTCTAGACCAACGAAAGGATTATCAAGTGTATTGTGACGCTTCACGTCGAGGACTTGGAGCAGTGCTTATGCAGGAGGGAAGAGTTGTTTCATATGCCACACGACAGCTGAAACCTCATGAGTTAAATTATGCTACTCATGATTTCGAGTTAGCAGTCGTAGTGCATGCGCTGAAGACATGGAGACATTTTCTCATCGGAAACCATTGTGAGATATACACGGATCGTAAGAGTTTGAAATATATCTTCACGCAGAAGGAGTTGAACCTCAGGTAGAGGAGATGGTTGGAGCTCATTAAGGATTATAATACGAAATTGCACTATCTTCCCAGAAAGGCTAATGTAGTAGCCGATGCGTTGAGTCGCAAGAGTTAAGTTAATACGCTCATGACCGGAGGATTACCCAAGGAGTTAGCAGAGGATCTTCGCGAGCAATGTTTGGAAATAGTTTCGAGAGGTTATGTAGCAGCATTGGAAATTCAGTCCACTTTGATGGATAAAATCAGAGAAGCCCAGAAGACTGACAAGGAGATTGGTGACATAAAGGAAAGGATGAGCAAAGGAAAGGCTAAAGGATTTCATGAGGATGAGCATGATACTTTATGGTTTGAGGATCGCGTATATGTGCCTAATGACCCCGAGATCAGGAAGTTGATTCTGCAGGAGGCCACTGATTCACCGTATTCGATTCATCCAGGAAACACTAAGATGTATCTGGATTTGAAGGAAAGTTTCTGGTGGACAAGAATGAAGAAGGGTATTGCCGAGTATGTAGCAGTATGTGATGTATGTCAGAGAGTTAAGGCGGAGCATCAGAAGCCAGCCGGATTGCTACAGCCATTGCCGATACCCGAAAGGAAGTGGGACAAGCTTGGCATGGATTTTATCACTGGATTGCACAGGACTCGTTCAGGCTATAACACTATATGGGTTGTAGTCGATCGATTGACGAAAGTAGCTCATTTCATCCAAGTGAAGACCACTTATACAAGTGCGAAGTTGGCGAAGATATACATGACCAGGATCGTATGTCTGCACAGAGTTCTGAGGACCATTGTATCAGATAGAGGAACCCAGTTTACCTCAAAGTTCTGGAATCAGTTTGCATGAGACTGTGGGTACCAGGCTAGAGTTCAGTACATCCTTTCACCCACAGACACATGGACAGACCGAGAGAGTGAATCAGATTCTGGAGGATATGTTGAGAGCTTGTGCGCTAGATTATGGATCTAGTTGGGACGACAATATGCTGTATGCAGAGTTATCTTATAACAATAGTTATCAAGCCAGTTTGAAGATGGTCTCGTTCGAAGCTTTGTACGGAAGGAGGTGTAGGACACCGTTATTGTGGGATAAAGTTGGAGACCATCAGTTGTTTGGACCAGATTTGATTAAGGAATCAGAAGAGAAGGTTAAACTAATTTGTGACAGACTCAAGGTAGCCCAATCCAGGCAAAAGAGTTATGCGGATTCTAAAAGAAAGGAGTCATTTTACGAAGCTGGAGACAGAGTATACCTTTGTGTGTCACCGCTTCGAGGAGTAAAGCATTTTGGAGTTAAGGGAAAGTTTGCACCATGTTTTGTGGGACCATACAAAGACTCAGAACATATGTGAGAAGTTGCTTACAAGCTGGAATTGCCACAGGGATTGTTAGGAGTTCACGACGTGTTCCACATTTCCCAGTTAAGGAAGTGCCACGCAGAGATGGCCAATATTCCTCTGAGAGATACAGTGCCACTGGAAGCGATTCAGCTGGATAGTGATTTGACCTACGAGGAGAAACCAGTGAAGATTCTCGAGTTTGCCAGCCGGGTCACATGCAACAAGGTTATCAAGTTTTGCAAAGTTCAGTGGAGCCACCATAACATGGATGAAGCCACCTGGGAAGGAGAGGAAGACCTACGGAAGGATCACCCGCACCTATTTTCTAGCCAACCCGAATCTCGAGGGCGAGATTCATCTTAAGTCCATCACATTATCTGCTATATGGCTCTCTCCCACCTCCCCACACACCTGCCCTCCCCCTTCCGGCGGCCATGACACCGTCCATGATCCGGCCGGTTCCCACCACCAAAAAGCCTTTCCAATCCAATGAATCCATTCTCCGACCCCAACTCTATCTCCCACCGTTTGGATTTTTTGTTTGGTCATCATTTCAAAGGTGAGATTCATAAGTATTTTCAGTCCTCGGTCAACTCAGTCTCCGTCTCTCATGGCTTCACGATGGTGATCTCCTTCTCAAGATTTGCATTTTGTTTGAATAATCTCAACATCAGTCTGGTTCTCTCTGCATGCACGGGTGGTGATTACCAATCATTTGAGGTTTTCCATATTTCGGGTAATGTCTATAGCTTCAAAGTATGCTCCAAGGCTGTGGGTTTCTTTTTGGTACGTAAGATCTATTTCTCTTGCGATCTATTTAAATGTTACTTCCACCTATGGAGTGGAGGTGGTCCAAATTGGGTCTATGAAGAGAAAAGATGGTATGCTGAACAAGAGGCTGAATGGACTATGGTTTCATCTCGGGGCAAAGGTATGACATCCAGTTATGTGCCTGCCAAGCAAGTTTATCGACGTATTCTTGATCAACTAGCACCACAGCACAATAGAAATGCTTCACTTCTACATGATAGATCTATCTTTACTGGTGCCAATGTCATTCCGATCGAATCTTCTTCGGTGTTGATCAACCAATCTCATGATCGTGATATTCGCACGTCTATTGCATCTGCAATGAACGCCATGCCTGGCGGATCAGACATTCATAAGCCCACCTGTGTTTCAAATGCTAACCAACCTGAACGTTCAAGAGATGGTCGACCAGAGCCCATTCCACTATCTCAGCCAATCTACCCAGAAGCTGGAGCGACTAACCCTACCCTCGATGGCAAGCATGATAATCAATCTACTTGCTCTAAATGTTTGGGCTATGGTCACACGTGTTATCAATGTAACAACAAAATCAGGTGCCTTGCATGTTTTGGTTATAACCATATTGCCAGATTTTGTTTTAACAAGAAAATCTATGCTGAAGCTTATCGGGTCAAACCTAACACGCAACCTCTGCCTGTTATATCTGCTGCTCGCGACACCTCCTCCCATTATCAGCCTAGTCCAACACCTCCTGCTCCGCCTGCTTGCTCCATGCCTCCCGAGATGGCCTGCTACCCCTGCAATGCCCTTCCTCATCTCCCTCCGGGCACCACCATCATCCCTATTGGCCCTCTTCGTGTTCGTCGTGGCTATGTGGTTCTTGGTGGAGAACTACCCATGGTGTGCAACGAATGGGCCATGGCCACCCTGGTTCGAGAAGTTGCTGTTGAGGATTTTCATGGTGCCATTGCGCTGATCATCAACCACCTTGAAGGCCGTGGTTGGCGTATCAACTACACATCTCACTGTGGTATGGGTACGGCTATCATCCAATTCACCACTCCTTGCTCTAGAGATACAGCCGTCGGTCTTAGCCCGTTTCAGATTGGAGACTCTGTTTTTAGGGTTACTAGGAAGGACAGAGGATTGAACTATCATAGCATAGCATTTACCCATGATGTTTGGATCCTGATGATGAACTATCCTTTGGAGTGTTGGGATGTTGGGGTTGTCAGCCGAACTGTGTCTCCATATGGTAAATTTCTCATCTGGAACAAGGATCCTAGAGACAAAACAAGAATTATAGTTAAGCTGAGAGTTTTTAATGTTGACACTATTCCCATTAGCATTGTTGTGCGTCGCAATCTGGATGATGTTAGCTATGGAGATTCATGGACATGCCCTACCTACATACTTTCTAGAGAATTGGTTGGGCAGCAGGGGGAGATGAGGATCCTCTTCCTCCTGATGGTGGCAACCCACATCCTCTGTCTCAAGTGCATGGTAGTTTCTGGCATGATGAAGTGCTTGGCAACATCCCCATGGATTAGGCAGTTATTAATCCTCACAATGAAAACCTTGGTGCCCCCTATGAGGTTGTTCATGCAGTCAATAATAATAACATCAATGCTAATGCTGAGGATGATGCTGCTGGACTACATGAACAAGCTCATGTAGGTGTGAACATTGTAACTGATCTGAATGATGTTAGTATGAATGTTTCTGGATTTAAAGTGGTTATTGGTACTGAGGCTGTTGTGGACAATGTGGAACAAATGCATGATACTATTAGACCTGATTATATCCCACTTGATCAGGAACAATATATACTGCCAGCTGCTGTCAATAGTCCTGCTTTTGTTCCTGAAAATGCTGAAATGAACTATAATGAGCTCCCTTCTTCCAGTGCTAGTATGCCTGTCCAAGCATGTAACGTCTCTGTGGAGGGAATATCATAGCACATTGCAGTTCTGCGGGATCTTGTGGGTACTTTGGTCTCCAATGCCAATGATATTATTCCCAAGCTAGGTGGCAGCAAGATCATTAATGCCAAATGTAATGTGGTGGATGTTGTTGGAACTGAAGGTTCTAATAAGAGATGTTTTCTTCAGAACTAAACTATCCAAGAACTGCCACGGCAATCTAGCACTGTAAGTATTGGGGAAATTACTGAACATGATTTTGCTAAAGTTCAGAAGCCAGGCAACAAGAAGAAAAAGAAACCAATCATTGATGAGGCATTGTGCAGGAGGAGCAACAGAATTGCTCACATAAATCAAGGGTTTAAGAGCAAAGCTGCAGCTGAGGCTCCTAACATGAAGGTGGACTCTTCTTCTGCTCTGAAAGACAAGCTCCACAACTCTAAGAAGCAGAAGACTATGCCCATAATCTGGGTCCTCAATTGCTCACATATATCTGTTAATCTGGGTCCTCAATTTGGTGCTGTTGTGATTAATAAGCATGCTCCTCCTCCTCGTGAGCTTCCTCCTAGCACTTTGCAGGCAATTGGCATTGGCCCATGTAATATGGCACCTCATGAAGTGTCATCTCAGGTTCTGGAGTATGACAGCTCTGATTATTTGAAGCATGATCTTCTGCTGGGGTTTGGGTGGCTCCCCTAATTTGTCATCTACATTTCTTATTTGCTTTTGCCAGTATCAATGTCTACTTCTTTGTTTCCTTGTTCCATCTGGATGCCTGCGTGCATCAGTCAAAACTATGGCCTATAATAATCTGCACTTCTTCTCTCATAGATCTCTGTGCAAGCTTTATGGTTGCTTCTATGAAGTATTTTCCTGCTATATGGTTTTTATGGAATGCTATGCCCATAATTTGCTTCTTAGAACTGCAGTATTTTTATGTTGTCATCTATGTATGATATCACAATATCCCCATCATGGACATATGGATTTATCACGCTATGCTGCTCATTGCATGAATTATGATCAATTATTAGATGGCAATCATGAATAGAAATTGGAATATTCTTAATTGGAATGTTAGAGGGATTAACCCCGTTACTTGATGGGATGACATAAGGCAGAAAATTGATGAAAGTGCATGTTGCGTTATGACCTTTCAAGAAACAAAAAGGGACAGCTTTGATCTTGCTTACAATAAAAAAATGGCCCGAATAGATTCAACTTGTACTGCTATTCCACATTCAATGGTAATTCTGGTGGCTTAATTACTATCTGGAATGGCAACATGTTCAAGGGTGAGGTTATATCTAGCAACTATTTCCACATTACTTTCAAGCTCACTTCTAACCTGGACAATAGTTATTGGTATATCACTAATGTTTATGGTCCCAATTCTGTGGATGGAAAACTTGAGTTTGTGTCTTGGCTACAGAATCTTAACATCAATCAGAGCAACTTGTGGATGATTTTGGGGGACTTCAAATTTATTAGAGGACCTGATAACAGAAACAAGCCAGGAGCTGATCCAAACAACATGATGCTATTTAATAATATCATCATAAACCTTGATTTAGTTGAAATTCCTTTGAAAGGCAGATCATTCACCTGGAGTAACAAACAAAATAATCCACTATTGGACAAGTTGGATTGGGTATTTACCAGCTCTCATTGGACTTCTGTGCATCCATCTACCATGGAAATCCCACTGGCTAAGATCTCCTCTGACCATGTCCCTATTAAAATTATGATTGACAGTGCCATCCCCAAGAGCAACATTTTCAGATTTGAGGAGTTTTGGACTGAATTTAATTGTTTCATTAAGGTGGTTGAAAACCATTGGCACAACTCTATGCACTTCTCTGATTCAGCCAAGCACCTTAATGCCAAATTCAAAATTCTTAGAAGGGTTCTAAACAAATGGAGCAATATATTCTCTCAGCTCAGTAAAACCATTGACAATTGTTGTTTCTATGTCAAGCTCATTAATGGTTTGGAAGATCAAAGAAATCTCACTAGAAGGGAGTCTAACTTCAGAAAAATCCTCATCAACCATACTAATAAAATTCTGGAGGCTAAAAGAATATACTAGAGAATTAGAGCTAATATCAGATGGGCTAAACTTGGTGATGAAGATACCAAGTTCTTTCATGCTATTGCTTCTCAGGTATTCAGGCATAATTATATCACCTTCCTAATATCTTTTGATGGACAATGTATATATGATCATGACCAAAAGGCTGCCATCATCTGGGCTTCATTTAAAGATAGAATTGGCATTCTGACAGACAGTATTAGGGATTTTGATATTTATCATTTGAGAATGGATGATATCACTTCAGATCTTGACAAACCATTTTCTAATGAAGAAATTGATGAGGTCATTAAGTGCATGACCAATGACAAGTCTCCTGGTCCTGATGGATTCAATGGTATATTTATGAAAAAATGCTGGGACATCATCAAGCATGGTTTCTACAAATTCATCAATGATTTCCATCAAGAATCTATCTCTCTATTACCCCTCAATACTACCGATATTGCCCTTATCCCTAAAAAAGACAATCCTGAAACCCCCAATGACTTCAGGCCCGTCTCCTTAGTGAGCATGCCTATCAAAATTGTCACTAAATTACTGGCAAACAGAGCCCAACTTGTAGTTCTATCTAGGTTAGCAAAAATCAGCATGGTTTCATTAAAACCAGGAATATTCAGGACTGTCTTGCTTGGAGTTTTGATATATTCATATGTGCCACAAATCCAAAAAAGAGATCATCATCTTCAAGATTGACATTGTGAAAGCATTTGACAAAGTAAACTACAATGCCATTATTTATATAATGAGGCATTTTGGCTTTAGTGACAAATGGGTCAGGTGGGTCAACATGTTATTATCCACTGCTTCAACCTCTGTTATTCTTAATGGAGTTCCTAGGAAAAACAACCACTGTAAATGTGGCATCAGGCAAGGAGATCCATTTTCTCCTCTACTATATATGCTGGTTGGTGAGCTACTGCAAATATTAGTTAATGAAGCATGGAAAAATGGCACGCTTAATCTACCTATTGATGCCAACAACAATGAGAGTTACCCCATCATCCAGTATGCAGATGATACTCTTATAATTATGCCTGCACAGCAGGAGCAAATTAATAATTTCATTGAGATTATGAACAACTTATCAAGATTTACTAGGCTCATAGTTAATTATAGTAAATCATCTCTCATACCAATCAACATCTCTGAGGATAGAGCTCAAGAATTAGCTGACGTTCTTGGATGTAAAAAGGAGTCCATGCCTTTTACTTACCTAGGGTTGCCTATGGGCACTACTAGGCCCAAAGTTGTTGATCTCATGCCAATGGTGTCTAGGTTGGATCACAGATTATCTGGTATTGCAAATCTAATGACATATTTAGGTAGACTCACACATCTTAAAGCCATTGTCTCTGCTTTGCCCATTTTTGCTATGTGTTGTATTAGAGTGCCATTCACTATCTTGGATCATTTTGAGAAGTCTGGGAGAAGTTTCCTATGGTATGGAAAAGGGATCAACAAGCATGGAAAATGTTTAGTTAAATGGGAGAAAGTATGTCTGCCTAAGAAGGCTGGTGGTTTGGGTGTTCTTGACCTTAGAATGCAGAACGGGCACTATTAACTAAGTACCTGTAACGCCCCGAGACCGTTGCTCTAGATGCCTTCCTTATTTTAGTTGTTGTCGTGTGATTATTATGTTGGTGCTTTGTCATAATTGTTTTGCATATTTCATTCCTATATGTTTATGCCATGATCATGATTAGTGTCATTGTCATATTTTGCTTCTTGCATCATGTTCATCTTTTATTATATTCCATTATGCCATCCTTGTTTGTTTTGCCATGCCTATCTATTGTCATATTGTTTTTGGTCATTCATGTTGTTGCCATGAGCATCATGTGCATTGCACTCAGCCTTACGTTACATGTTACTTTCTTCTGGTGTGTGCATCAGCCCTTGCTCTCTCTCTCTCAAGCCATGCCCATGTATCATCACCTCTTCCTTCCTCTTTCTTTCATGTTTTTGCAAGTGACATTATTCCCTCCTCCAGCAGGCCCGTACCACCCCTCTCTTCCCTGCCTCCCTTTCCATCTTCCTGTTCTTCTCTCTCTCACCTCCCCTTCTCTGTCCCGTCGCAGGTTCGCCATGGACACCCAGCTGGAGCTCCACGCCCCGCCTTCTCCGCCTGGAGCGTTGTCTCCTGCACCCGCGCCCCAGATCCGCCGGATCCCGCGGTCCCAGTCCCGTTCTGATCGGTCCCCGCCGAGACCGCCTCGCCGGAGCTCCTGCCGCTTCGCGCCGAGTGCGTTGACCTGCGCCCCTACTTCTCCCGCTGCTGCCTGCTTCATCCACAGACGCACGCAGCCACATCGACCCAGCGCCTCGTTGACCGCTTCGTCAACTCGGCCTCTCGTGCCAGATCGCGAGGCCCAGCGTGCCTCCTCACCCCGACAGCCTCCTCCCCACCAAACCGGGCCATAGCCCATGGGTGAGCTGCCCCCAGCGCCTGCTCCTGTTGGCCCGTTTGCTCAGATTCGGCCCGATACGTTTTTTTCCAGCGTCTGCGAATTTGTGTATTATCCAGAAACTGCAGTTTTGCAGAAAAAAACCCTCCATGTTCATGCATCAATAATTCACTAACCATGCATCAGAATTAAATAAACTATATATGTAAGATGCTCAGTTTTTCATGTACTTTCATAATATGCAGCTTTCATCCATGTTTAAAATGTTTAAAATGTTGTTTGTTTAAATTTGCTCAAATGCCATGTTAAAATGATTTATTTCATAACTAAATAACCGTAGCTCGGTTTTAAATAAACTTTATATGTAAATGGGGTGGAAAATGCCTAGTTTAACTTGGTGCACTTACTTTGCATGTTTAACAACACTAAAATATGTTTTAGGGCAGAACAGTACCAAATTCATAAATTGCACATGAGGATTTTCCGGAATTGTTGTTTGTTGTTCTGGCCTCATTTAAACTTGCCTAAATAGTTAGTTTACTTTTGTTACACCCCTTGCCATGTTTAACAACATTTAACATTGTTGTGTACCTAAACGAGAGCAAACTAAATAACTCGGATGTGGTGTTTCGTCAATATGCAACACGTTGCATATTGAGCTCCACTTAACTTGTAGTATTGTTTGTTGCACTTTGCCATGCCATGCCTCATTAAACCGGACATGCATCATACTTGTTTGTGCATCATGCCATGTTTATGCTTGTGCATTTACCATGTTGTTTGTTTCTTTCCGGTGTTGCTTCTTAGTTTCGGTAATGTTCCGATTGTGAGGATTCGTTCGACTACTCCCGTTCGTCTTCTTCATGGACTCGTTCTTCTTCCTAGCGGGATTTCAGGCAAGATGACCGCTACCCTGGACCTCACTACTATCATTGTTATGCTAGTTGCTTCATTCTATCGCTTTGCTGCGCTACCTATCTTTTGCTCTTCAAGCCTCCCAAATTGCCATGTCAGCCCCTAACCTTTTCACCCTTCCTAGCAAACCGCTGCTTGGCTATGTTACCGCTTTGCTCAGCCCCTCTTATAGCGTTGTTAGTTGCAGGTGAAGTTGAAGATTGCTCCATGGTGGATAGGATTATGTTGGGATAACACAATATCTCATATTTAATTAATGCATCTATATACTTGGTAAAGGGTGAAAGGCTCGGCCTTATGCCTGGTGTTTTGTTCCACTCTTGTCGCCCTAGTTTCCATCATACCGGTATTATGTTCCTGGATTTTGCGTTCCTTACGTGGTTGGGTGATTTATGGGACCCCCTTGACAGTTCGCTTTGAATAAAACTCCTCCAGCAAGGCCCAACCTTGGTTTTACCATTTGCCTCACCTAGCCCTTTTTCCCTTGGGTTTCCGGAGCCCGAGGGTCATCTTTATTTTACCCCCAGGGCCAGTGCTCCTCCGAGTGTTGGTCCAAACTAGAGCACCGTGCGGGACCATTCCTTGGCAACTTGGATTACGTTGGTACCTGTACGCTTAGCTTTATCTGGTGTGCCCTGAGAACGAGATATGTGCAGCTCCTATCGGGATTTGTCGGCACAGCGGGTGGTCTTGCTGGTCTTGTTTTACCATTGTCGAAATGTCTTGTAAACCGGGATTCCGAGACTGATCGGGTCTTCCTGGGAGAAGGTATATCCTTTGTTGATCGCGAGAGCTTATCATGGGCTAAGTTGGGACACCCCTGCAGGGTATAAACTTTCGAGAGTTGTGCCCGTGGTTATGTGGCAGATGGGAATTTGTTAATGTCCGGTTGTAGATAACTTGACACCAGATCCAAATTAAAATGCATCAACTGCGTGTGTAGCCGTGATGGTCTCTTTTCGGCGGAGTCCGGGAAGTGAACACGGTTTTGGGTTATGTTTGACGTAAGTAGGAGTTCAGGATCACCTCTTGATCATTGTTAGCTTCACAACCATTCCATTGTTTCTCTTCTTGCTCTCATTTGCGTATGTTAGCCACCATATTATGCTTAGTCGCTGCTGCAACCTCACCACTTTACCCCTTCCTTTCCCATTAAGCTTTGCTAGTCTTGATACCCATGTTAATGGGATTGCTGAGTCCTCGTGGCTCACAGATTACTACAACAACAGTTGCAGGTACAGGTTATGCGATGATCATGATGCGACAGCGATGTTTGCTTGTTTTGGAGTTCTTCTTCTGCTTCTTCTTCGATCAGGGGATAGGTTCCAGGTCGGCAGCCTGGGCTAGCAGGGTGGATGTCGTTTGAGCTTCTGTTTGTGTTTCATCCATAGTCGGATGTTGGTCTTATTTATGATGTATTGTTGTATTCATGTGGCATTGTATGCCTCTTGTATGTATCCCTATCTATTATGTAATGCTGATGTAATGATATCCACCTTGCAAAAGCGTCTTCAAGATGCGCTTCTATCCTTGGTGGGACCTTCGAGTTCCTTTAGGATAGGGTTGCATCTTGGGCGTGATAGTAACTATACTAATTCTTCAACAAAATGGATATCCCATGGGTTAAGTTGATATGGAACAACTACTATCACAATGGGGATCTACCAAAATTCCCCACAAATGTGGGTTCTTTTTGGTGGAGGGACTGTTGCTCTATTCTTCATGATTTCAAGAATATGATTAACTGTACTATAGGTATTGGTAACACAATTAGCTTATGGTATGATAATTAGTGCTCTCAGCCAATAATGAGCATAATGGCTCAGTTAATCTCCTTCAGAAATAATGAACACATAACTCTGGAGGCTGCATCCAACCTGGACGATTCTAATTTTTATGAGATGTTTCATCTACCTATGTCCAGTGTACCTGTTCAACAGAGTAATCATCTTAGAGCCATGATTAATGATAGAGGGAACCAGACAGATGGATTCAGGGAAATTCCGCTGGGGTGGTTCCAACTGTTCTAACAAAAGAGTATATCTGGAATATATTGGTAACCCTATTGATGCCCACAAGCCTTTTTAGTGGATTTGGAAATCATGCACATTAGCTAAGCAAAAGTTTTTCTTCTCGTTGTTACTACAAGACAGACTAAACACTAGAGACTTGCTTACTAGGAAAAATTTCCATGTTGAATCCACTAGATGTGTGCTTTGTGATGATGAACCTAAAGAATATCTATCTCATCTGTTCTTTAGTTGTGATTTTAGCCAAAAATTTTGGATGGCCATTGGTTTTCAGTGGAATACTGACTATGAGCTTTTGGACTTACTCATGGAGGGCAAGAAAATCAACCAAGTGGTATGCTACAAGGAATGTCTAATTGGAGGATGTTGGAGTACCTGGAATCATAGAAATAGTAACATCTTTGAGCACAAACCCAAAAATATACAGTATTGCATCAGTACCTTCAAGGAGCATTTTGAGATGATAATCAAAAAAGCAAAGCCTATTTTGAAGGAAGGAATGCAAAGTTGGTTAGATTACTTGTAGATTAATCTCACTTGACATACTAATATCTGTATAGCGATGTAACTTGTTTTATCATATTAATGAAAATCAGAGTTACAGTGGGGGTCTTCCCCACTGTGTTTGCTCAAAAAAAAAGAGATTCATCTTAAGGGGGTAGGTTTGTGACGTCCCAAATTTTCAATTTGGGATGTTATACTTAGGACATCATATGCATATCATATTTTAATTGCACTTTGGTTGGATCCTAGGAATTCTAAGCAACTGAAGGACCCACGGAGAGAGTTGGGGATTTCGTTTATTTTCATATTTGAATTTTTCCAAATTTGAAAAGAAGATCATTTTGGTTTTATTATTTTTCTCTCTGAAATATTTCTATTACAAAATAAAAGAGAGGGGATAAAAATGAGTTCCCAAAATAAAAGAAATATTGGAGGAAAAATGTTAAAATCATTTATTCATTTTATTTGGATTTTTAATGCTATTTTATTTGAATTAGAAAAAAGTTAATTGCATTAGTAGCCCAAATAAATGTTCACTTTGTCCGCAATATTATTAGAGGACTGTGAAAATTTATTTCAGGATTTTTGAACTCCGTTTAGTATTTCTTTTATTTGTTTATTTTTGTGTCTGTTTTAAAAAAAACGCGCAACCGAGCTATCGGGCCGTGCCCGAGGCGGACTCTCCCGGCCGGCCCTTTAAAGGGCGAGGCCCGACTGCCCCGCAGCCCAGCCACCAGCCCCGCTCGAACCATAGCGCCGCCCCGCCTCGGAGCCCGTGCCTCGCCGCCGCCACCTCGCGCGACGCCGCCGCCCCGTGGCGCTGCCTCCCCGTCCCGCGCCGCCGCCGCCCTGCCCGCCGCTGCCGACCGCCCCACCGCCGGAGCCGCCGCCGCCGCCACCCGCGGGAGGTAACCGCCGCCGCCGTCATTGTTTTTTTTTCGGTTAAGTAAAATCCGTCGTTTTTTTTTTTGAAAACGCAAGATCTGTTTTTTAGATAGTTTGGTTCGGTTTTTTGTCAGTTTATTTATTTAGCGGACGTTCGTCCGTTCGTTTGTTTTAATGAACGTCGTTCACCGATTAGGTTCTGTTAACGAACGTTCGTTCGTTAGTCTGTTCGTTTCGTTTTATTTTCCAGGGTTTTATCGCGATTATTTTGATCGCGATTTCTGCCCTGATCTTCGATCTAGTATAACTTTTTGCCCGTTTATCCAAATTAGATGAAACCAATGCCTAAATCGTCGCCTCAAAGCCTTCTTTCTGTTTAACCAACTTGAACATGATTTTGGAACTTTAAAATTTGACTTTAGTCCATATTAGTAAATGAATCTTGTTTCGTTCGTATCTTAAGTTTCATTTCTCCGTTTGAGTTGATTCTTTTTGCAAGTCGAAGCTCTTCAGTTGAATTTTCTGTTTGGATCTTCTTATTTGAGTTTTACCCATGAATCTATGCTTGAGTGCTTAGGTATGCTATTGTTTGTTTGCGATAGAATTCCCGGAGTGCAAAGCGTGTTACTACGAGTCTCTAGGTTTTGCAGATCGTCAGTAACTCAAGTAACACTTTGATCATATCCCTTTATTACCCAGTTTTTATGCATTAGTTACAATCCTCAAACATTGCATGATTAGGAGCTGATAACATGTGGGTTTGGGAAGTAGATGATGAGGTAGAACCTATTGCCTTTTTATTATCAAACCTTTGGGAGTTACTTCTACGTTATGCTCAGGATTGCTCTGCTACGCTCGTAGACGTGGATCGGGTGAGTGTATCCATGACATATGTGAGAATTGTTAATTAATGGTTAACTTAAGGTGGCTACTTAAACACACATATGCGTGGATTGGTTGCGGGCACCTGGAGAATCCTGTGTTGTCCTAGAATATCCCGGAGTACCCGTGAGATCATCCTACAGTTCGCCACCCAAGCTCAAAGGGATCATAAGATTATTCATGCTAGAAACTACCATGTGCAGCCACAAGCTATTATGGGATCTGGCATAGTTAAGTAGGTTGCATGAACTCTTTTAGTGGTGGGCTAGTAGATGTAGGGGAAAGTAGGTGTAACTGTCCACCCAGAGTAAAGAGTTAATGTTTCTGAAAGACTGTGTCTCGGTCATCCGTTTCTCAAACAACATGTAGTGTGAGAAATCTAACGAAGGAGATCGAGTCTTGTGGGGAAAAGTGCGCAAACCTCTGTAGAGTGTACAAATTAATCATGATTAGCCGTGTCCCCGGTTATGGACATCTTGAGTATCTGGTTCTTGGATTATCATGTTGATCTCATCACTCTAAATTAATTTGTTGGGTTAACTGATATTGCTTAATTGGGATTGAGTAGGAGGAACCTTCTCAATGTTTAGCAACCACCATGATAGTTAAACAAAATTTATTCCTTTGAATTAGGGAAAAATTGGCTTTATGCAAAACTTTAACCATAGAGCTTTCCACCAGCCATTTATGCATGTAGTGATAGCATTTATTCTTTTCATTGCTAATTTGTGTTACATTGCCAGCATATTCCATGTGCGGGCTGCAACATATCCTATTGCAGACTTTGTAGACGACAAGTATGGTGCCATAGGTCGTTGTCGTTCACTCAGCTATGCCGTTGGAGTTGATGGACTCACTTTATCTTCCAATCCTTCCGTTGTTATATTGTTTAGATGGCCTTAAGCCATATCATTGTAGTAAGTTCTCTTTTGAGACATTCGATGTAATAAGTGTGTGATTGAGACTCTGTTATAAATCCTCGAGTACTGTGCATGTTAGCATTACTGATCCAGGGATGACACTAATGCACAGAGACTAGACTTTTGAGGTCTGGTCACTACAGAGGCATTTGTAGGGTTGTCGCCTTCTGTTGCGCTGCTCCACCACTTTTCTCCCTCTGGATGCACGATTCGACCTAGTGCTCCAGATGCGTCTCCTTCGTCGCACCCCACGGCAACATGCTCATGAGGGCCGGGAAGAAGGTGGAGAAGTTCCGGTGCAAATGGATTTACATTGACGCCAGGGGCCTCCACACTCTACTGGAGCTGCCGACCAGGTTGCCGGAGAAGCTGGATCAGTGGGCTCACGAGAAGATCACCGACCCTCGGCTGCGCCGGTCTTGAGACTGATGCAAGCGGAGATGCACTCCGAAGCGCTGACGGGGGCCATGATTGCTAGGGAGTTCTTGACGTAGCGCCTGGCCCCTCTCCAAGCACACTCGCGCCCCATGTGGGACCTCAAGGGCGCAGAGTACGACCTCCGGATGTGCCCAGGGAGCCTGAAGAGTGAGGAGCTAGGCAAGGTTGTGCGTACCTGTGGCACCCCGGCTCAGAGAAACCGGAATGCCCCGTATTCCAGCCCAGAGATCAAGGTGATGTCTTATAGAATACGACACTTCTTAGCATAGAACAACCCAGCTCCCTATTACAACACGAATACGAATACAAGGTCTCCAATATTACAATGAATAACACTGGCACGGTGACGCTACGCCAACCATAGTTGCTCTATGCAAGCAGCATAACAACTCGAAGCAGCGGAACCTCTTTTGGCAGCGGAACATGGAATGATGATGATGGATACCAATCCACAGGGAATGTGGCTGGAACATTTATCCTATCTCGCGAACATAGGAACCACACCAAACAAGCAAGCAAATCAGGCACGACCTGCAAACTGGCATGACACACCGTGTCAGTACATTGAATGTACTTGCTAGCTCACAATAAACCAAAAGCAGTTTGGACAAACAACAACATGGCATTAACAGGTTAAAGCATTCATGAACATGATACTAACAAAATAACATGGCATGCACAACTGAACCTGATTCAACCTTAGCATGGCATGGGCATATGAACATGATGATACAACATGCAATATGTAAACCATATCATGCACCAACTTACTCTTATTCGGCGGTTACCTCGTAACCATCGCATGCATCAACTTACCAACCTCGGTATCCATTATACCACCGTGATCATCTCTCGATCACAACCAACCAACTTCGGTATCCACGATACCTTCGTTATCCTCTCTCGATCACAAGCAATCTCTTTCTCATCATCGAACAAGGGTTATTATTATAGTTGGCTCATTGTGTGACTGACTACAAACTGGGCCCTTATCTGTGGGCGCGGCTATCGATAGATTTAACACACACTCTGCAGAGGTTAGCACACTGTACCCACACCACGGAACCCATGGCCTCGCACTCCCATTTTGGTGGACCAACGGAATTCCGACAAACCCGATTTATTGCTCATGACACTCTCCTGGCCCCTCCGACAAACTCCCCTTTGGGCTAAGTCCAAGGTGGCCACGTGTCTACCAAAGACACCCAACGGCCATAGTCGTGGCAAAACAAAAATGGTCCCAGATGGGGACAAGGATCATTACATCAACAACGGGCACACAACATTTATGTGCGCCTACCTGATCAGGGTAGCGGCCCATAACCTTCCCTCGTAGGGCACCGGTGAGAGGCATGACAATAGATTGTGTTAGGGCCTTCCCATAAAAGTCAAATGTGTTTGCAGTAGTTAGTTCGATTTGGTGGCACATGACTCAGCCAACAGTTGTTCAGGTTCATTATCATCCATTGAACTTGAATGCAATAAGCTGAGCCATAGTACAAAAACAGGATGCAACTACAATGCATGAACATGATATCAACATAAGCATGGAGGTGCAACACAATGATCGAGCATAACCACAATGAAGCATTTAACCAATGAGCATGTCATAATGACGAGCATTACATTACACATGAGCATAGCATGACTACTAGCCTCATAAATAAATACCATGCAAGAAAATAGCAAGAAAACTACCAAGTAAGCATGTAACCAACTAGATACAAAGGAACACACATAGCAACAATACTGAATAACAATACTGAACATCACTACTACCAAGCATGACATGCGAACATGATACCATCAAGTAGTACAAGGTAACAAGATGCATTGGAACATAGCAGGAAGGTGAACATATATCTACGAGCATAACCGAAACAATGACAGTAGTAGCAAACAAGTAGGCAAACTTTTATTAAATATTCAAGTAGAAACCATGGATACTACATGGGTATCATGCAATTGGCTGTTGTGGCTTGCCTGGGGGTAACGGAGACTCCGGAAGAAGTGTTGTGTAGCCGCGGAATTAAACATCGAACGTTCCTCTCTCGGAGGGGGCTAATTAGAAACAAGGGCATCATGGTCATTTTCACAGTGTGATCACCTTATGAAAATGTTATCAATAGCAAGAGCTCAACGAGACGAAGAAGTGAGTGTTGGTTTCACCTCGATCGGAATTATAGTTGCAGAGTTATGAGGTGATGAAAATCAGGGACCTATATGTGAATATTTTTATCACCAACAAGTCCCTGAGAGGAAAAACTGAAAGCGCCTTCGGGCCGTATACTTTTTTGTAAGGGAAAGCGCATTTAGATCCGCAGTAGAGTAAAATATGTTTTCCAAAAGAGAAAACGCATTCTAGCCAAAGAAGGACAGGAATACGTATTCATCAAAGGAAAACACACTCACCAGATACCATTTCCACTTCGCACGTGGGATGAGGCGCCTGGGCCGCTGGCGCTTGGGGCCCAGGGGCAGGGGGGTCGGGCGTACGTCATCTTCCTCCTCCTCCCGCACGTGTACAGAGGAGAGGAGCAGGGGAGGGAGCGGCCAAGGGGCTTGCCGGCTCCGGCCCTCTCTGGCCGAGCGGCGACCACCGGCGGGACGAGGGCAGTGAGGGGGTTCCATCCAGAGGGAGCACGACTGCCGAGAAGATGCAGGGAGTATGGGAGGGGCGGCGCCATGGGGAGCACATGGGTGGCGGTGGTGGTGGAGGTCTCGGTGTTGCAGCTATCTCCGGCGAGGGGCAAGTGGGTGGGTCGGCTCAGCGGGACGAGCTGTAGTCGATGCACGTGGCAGGATTAGGAGAGTAGGCCCGTGATCGCCAGATCCAACCCAAGGCCGAGGCAGCCATGGAGGACATAGGCGAACTCCGGTGAGATTGTGCACTTCCCGTGGTCAAATGAGGCGCGAGATGAATTGGTGAGGCACAGAACACCTCGGGGGTGCTATATATAGCCGAGGAGGAGGGTTCTAGAGCTCACGAGCGAGCTCGGGCTGTGCCCTAATGGAGTACACTGGATGGAATCGGCACGGGCATGGCGATGGCAACCACACCACATCGATGTCGGGCGGGGCAGCGATGCAGGGCGGAGGAGTAGATCATGGGGGGATCTCTAGGACATGGTTTGAGGTCGAGACGACGAGGAAGACGGCGGGAACAGTGGCCGGAACGAGCCAGAGCATGCAATTAGCCATGACACAAGCATGATCACCACGGGCATTGGTGAAAATGGCTCGTTTTGGCCGGAACGACCATCTCTAGTAGATAGACCACACTACCCTCAGTCAAAATGAAGAAAGAAATCGGTCCAGGGGCAAAGAAGAGATTTGGAGGAGGAGCCAAAACATTTTGGCAGCAAGGAGTTTGATGTGAATTTTGTGAGCTAGAACAGTGCAATGACTCTGAGCTTTGTCACATCCTGATCAAGCACTAAGATGATCCTCTCTAGGAATTTGTAGCTCATTAGGATGGATAAAAAGTTACTTGCTGTAGAAACCACCCTAATGGACAGAATTAGAGATGATGAAATTGCATTCACATGAAGAGGCAAGTTGAGTAAAATTGGGCATGGCCTAATGATTTGAAGATATGAAGCTTCTCAAAAAGTTTGAGGCCATTTTGATAAATCAAACTAACACTTGCTTCATAATGCTTTATTCTGACCAGAAACATAGAAAAATTGCACAGGGCAAATAGTTTGATGAAATGGGACAAAACTTGGTGGAGAGGGTTGATATGGATAGGAGAATGCCCTGAAAACATTTCAGCTTAAATGAAGCAATACACAGTAAAGTTGCTTCAGAAATTGGAAATCTGACCAGAAAACAAGATTTGGTGCTAGGATCACATAAATGAGTTAGATGAGCTCTAATTTGGTGGAGAGTCATTATTTGGTCATATGAAGGATGTGACAAAGTTTTAACTCATTTGGACATGCCTAGAATATACCTCCTTCTCAAAGTTCCTTCCTGGATAGAAATTTGGAAAATTGCTGATAAATAATTACTAGGCAAATGTGTATGAAAATTTGCATGAGGCAATGATATGGACAGGAAAAGATTTCCAGAAAGTTAGGAGGCAATCAACCAAAGATAAATAGCACTTGCTTGGCAAAGTGCCATTTAGGGTAGAATAGGAAAATAATTATTGGAGGATGAGTTTTGAACATGGCAATGAAATATTTAAACACATTTGAGCAAGATAGGACCCTAACAATTTACGAGAATTATTTGGGGAATTATGGAGTGATAGAAAGATAGGTTGCTTCACAACTAGGGTTTGAAGGGTTATTCCTTTAACAGAAAAGGAATATTCCCTAGAAAAAGAATATTGGATTAGGTCAAGGATGAAAATGACATGGTCTTGGGATGATGATGAGGATGACAAGCCACTATAAAACCTAGGAAGACATGATCTTCCCAAGTTTTAGAACCACATAGCCACAGAAAAACAAATCAAATCAAGAAATCCAAGAAAATCATGAGAATAAATAAAAGGACAAAATACAGGGTGTTACAAACCTTCCCCCCTTAAAGAAATCTCGTCCTCGAGATTTGGTTGCTTAGGGAACAAGTAAATATTCTAACTTGAAGAAACCATTTCCAACTCGGGTTTCTTTTATTCATTCTCATATAATGTTACCACTGAATTGGATCTTAGTGACTGACTTCATCTGGGGTGGTTTGCTTCACCGTAGCTGACATACTGACAGGACTTACCTCATATGTTCCTGTTCATACTGACTCAAATTTTCTTTCATATTTTCTGGCTTAGCTAAGGTTCAAAAGATTATCATTTCTGACATACATGTACTTCTCGATGTTGATCCTTGCTGGAGATGTTATTCTCATATCGAGTATTGAGTATATTCCACAGAATGGGGAACACATATTCCCGTGGAACAAGGAATCTCTTCTTTCGAGGTGTTTGACACGAGAAAAATCTTATATGCGCTTGCTCCTTGAGAAAGGAAGAGGAGTCCGATTTCTCTCATTCGCCGGGGAAAAGAAAATGTGGGCGTGCCAGTGCACCATTGTACACAAAGAAAACAAAGAGATGGAACAATATTTTATTAATCTTAAGGATAACAAATACAATTCCTGATAAGCGCTCCGTGGCCTACTAGCGCGGCCTGCCGAACAAGCGTTGTGTGGTCTCATGGTTCCCGGGGCCTCGGAAGGCTCCCGGTTAATTACTCCAGCGGGTTGCTCCGCAAGATACCTTGGATTAAGCCGTGTGGTTGTCTTCGCCGTCTTCGCTTCACGTTCTCCATGCATATGATGATGATGGGTGTAGGTGTGGGCAGCGGCAAAGCCCGTCTCCTCATCGGTACACGTGCTGCTTAAAACATGGCTTTGTGCTTGCCACGTCCACCCTCGTCGTCGCGCCTCGTAAGTCTTGACAGCCTTGATGTAGTCGGTGTTGGGGTAGCATGGATCATGCTTGGCTCGGACTTCTTGACGATGTAGCGGCTTCGTCGGGGTACGCAAGGGGTTTCCTCGCGGGAGTGTTCTTTTGTGAAGACCGGTGTCGGTATGAAACCAATGCACGCTCTCGCATCGGCATGGGCGGTGTGGTTGGCGACTCGTCTCGGCTAGATGCGAGTTTACGACGGTCCGCCAAGACAAGGGGCGCCGCCCCATGGGGCCACAATAAGAGATTGGTGAAGTTGCGTCGCCTTGCAGCCATCGCACCTCATGTTCACGGGCTCTGGGACATGGACGATGCCATGTGGTGGTGCCTCGTCTTGGCTAGACGCCGAGTTTACGTCGATCCGCCAAGAAAAGAGCATGGCCTCACTGCGCCGTGGTAAGATCTTGGTGAAGTGGCATCGCCTTCCAACCGTCAGGCCTCGTCATCATGGGCTCTGGGTTGCGAGAATAGCATCATGCGGCACCGTCTTCTCCTCCGGGTCACGGACAACACCGTGTAGTGCCATCTTCTTCCCCGTGTTACGGGCTTCATGTTGCGGCGATCACCGGGGTGTGCGTCCTCTTCGTGGCTCCAGGTCGCGGGCTCCATCTTGACGATGTAGACATCGGTGGTGTCGTCCCACGAGCTCCACGCCTCCATCCTCCACGACACCAGCTTGATGGTGTTGACGTTGGTGGCATCCTCCTTGCAAGCTGCACGCCAGATCCTCAGCGGCACCGGGTTGATGATGTTGGCGACGGGCGTCGTCTTGGCGAGTTCCACGCCACCATCCACCATGGCATGGTGGCGGCATCCTCGGGAGTTCCACGCATTCGTCCTCCATGGCACCGGCTTGATGAAGAAGACGAGGGGCGTCGTCCTAGTGAGCTCCGTCTTGCCATCCTCCATAGCACGTGGCGGCATCCCTGCGAGCTCCATGCCTCCGAGCTCCAGCTTGACGAAGTAGATGTCGGCGCCATCCCCAACGGGCGCAAAGCCTCCGCCCTCTAGCTCCAGCATGACGAAGTAGATGGCGAGTGTCCTCCTTGCGATCTCCCCGTCACGATCCTCTGCGGCATGGCGATGGCATCCTCATGAGCTCCACGCGTCCATCGTTGAGCATGCTCCATCTTGGTGAAACATCGGCGATGTCCCCAACGAGCGCTATGCCTTCGTGCACCGGCTCCAGGATGACGAAGTAAACAATGGCTTGAGGAAGAGGGTGGCGTCATTGTCTCGATGGGCGGCCACCATGTAGGTGTCCAGTGGGCAACGCGCCGGCAGTACCACATCGTCTTCAAGGGAAGTCGCCATGAAGGAGGCGCCAAGCTCGAAGGATTCTGCAACGGCGAGCATCACAAACATTGACCTTCATCTCCATGGTCTCCCGCTTGATGCTTGCGGCTCCATGGAATCGCCTCTGGCTACGTAGTGCTCCGAGACTTGCATTGACATGTTTTCTCGGTCGGACCACCTCCCCTCGGACGGTCCTACGCTCCTAACACCCCTCGGGTGTTCTTAGGCATCCTGCGAAATAGATGATAACACATAGAAAAAGAAGATCATTGCATGGTTACGTGTGTATCTTCGGGCACACTTGTTTCTGCGGCCGGCGCGTACGCACGTCCGCCGCTCATCCTCGACGCCGCCACAATGGGCCCATCTTCTTCTATGTGTTTTATTTCTTTCCTCTGCTACATACGTGAGGTCTTGGCTCCAGTGCGTCGTTGTCACGGCCGCTATGTCCTAGCTCCTCGTGTTGTCGCTTTTGTATCCTCGACGCTGCCGCAAGGGACGGCGCATCTCCTTCCTTCGTGGTTCTCTGCCTCTGGCCGTCCGGGGCTTGATGTGCCTGGTTCCTCCTATATTTATAGGAGGGGGGCTGGTTCTTGTACGCAGCCGCCGCTGATTCCTTGATGTCCAAGTGTGCACAAAGAAAAGGAAACAGAACAAAACATACTTTGTTGTTTGACTCATGCCTTCCAACGATACTTTGAGGTCGGTTGTTTTTCTTTGTTTCCTAATCTTGGTGACTTGCCGAATATACGCATACGTCCGGCGGCCCTCGGTCATCTAATTCCAATCCTCGTACGTGCAAGTTGCATGTATTCCGTATTTCATGTACCTGTCTAAATATAAAAAAGAAGGACACATAGTACAAGTATATCGGGTATTCAGAGAAGTATGCGCGCTCTCGCTGGCCATCAGTAGATACTCAAATATGTGCCTATACGATGTATGCATGCAAACAGGTATTTGGATATGTAATGCGAGCTTGCCGGTAATCAAATACGTAAGTATGTATATGCTTCTAAACTTGCTATGTGTCTAGACAAAAAATGCCCGTGGCCAGGACGTGCATGTGTGCATGCACATGTGTAGTTCCACCATGATTTCATGCATCCATGTGCAGGTACAAGTACGTGCGTGCATGTGTCATGCAATGGTATTTTCCCTTTGCATCAAAATGTCTCTTTGTATATGCAACCTGCATGAAAAGTTCATCACAAAAAGAAACTATTACTTTATGTAATATTGCACAAAAACTCATCGAACAAATGCCCCCTCGTCGAGTTGAGCTTGAGTGCGAAGCAAACCGAGCTTGACTCGACGAAAATTTCTGTCTTTTCTTGGCGCATGATTCATATGCAGCCTGAAGAACCGGTTCAGAGTTAACATCTCCATGACGAAGTGCGCGCCTTTCCGAAGATGATTAATTAGTAACGACATGTCTTAGTGTAGGTATGTCCATCCACAAGTGTGTTCTTTAGCGAGCTCGTTGAATCATAAAACAAGCATGATGCTAGTCAACGAGGCAACTCTGTCTCGTCTTCATTCCATGGCGAAGTAACATGCCTTATCTTGGAAACAAGAATAAGCGAAATTTACCAATCTTGTCTCGACCGCCTATCTACTGCGGTGCCAAACGACTTGATTGGAGGGTTTCACAGATTCACGCTGGCCATGCTGGCGCGTTGCACTGCTCCCATGATCTTCGTGTGCCGATGTAGGCGAGGCGCCGATAGACCGTTGACAACTACCCTTCATTGAGTGAATCGCCACACCATTCATGGTGTGGCAATTCTGTTGGTACACCAGGACGCCATCTGCCTTATGGATGATTGAGAGGACGATGTTGCCCCCATGCTTCATTGTTGTTGGATATAGGGCCATAGAGACACATCAGCGCCACCTTCGTGGGCGTAGGTCTTGCCTTCTGGCGCCAATCATACATGTCAGTGTAGATCATTGGTTGTTGGGGTGTCGTTATCATTGTGATGGTCACCTGTGTGTCGCTGCACCCCAAATGCCCATGCTGAGGTTGATGTAGATGTTTGACGCCTGGATGTGTCCCATGACATCATGAAGTGTCTCACCATGGCTGCAAAGCTATCAGAGAGACACAAAAAGAAACTCCAAACAAAACAAGGCAAAAAAAATTGGTTTGGTTTTAAAATGTTGGCTTTTCCGTTATACATCAGTTATAGTCGTGATATCCGAGACGACTACCGAAGGAACTTGTCATTGGGAAACATCGAAAGACCTTGACAATTGCAACTCAACAACTTAAATAGCTTCGGTGTACGTGTATGAAGATGTCGTGTTTCGGGATGCTTCCGAGAGGCAACAAAAATTCATACTCTAGCCCATCATCATACCGAGGGCCCCCATAGCTCAACATGCCCCCTGCACACGCCCCACAAACCCAGAGACTTGGGTGTGATAAGTTCAGGGTAAATGGTATTGGGACAACGGCATGGCGATTTTTTTTCATGCATATTGAGGGGTGGTGAACAACTACCTCCCGCCTTCCTTCCAGTGGGTTCCTTACTACTTGATTGGTTCTTAGACTGTTGGGATTTTCTTTCTTGAGTTTGCTTCTTGGACTTTTGGAATTTCATCTTGATTGCTCCCGCGGATGATTGATTGGCCGCGGACTTCATGGATTTGTTTTGACATTTGGCTCAAACTTCTTGAGGACTCTTTTTCCAGGATTTCTTGGGGACCCACCTTGGGAACTTGGAAGGCAACTGTTCACCTCTGTGGACTAGGAAACACCATCTAGCACTTTATCCGGGGCTTCTGGTGGCGCACCCCAGGGTTGCCATGTGACTACGCACCAAACCAACTTGTGTTGGGTCAGGCAGCCCTCCATGATCTTTTCCTATAGTCTTATCTAGAGTGCGAGCCTCTGTGAACACGACGCATGCCGGGAAACATGAAGAGCGTGGGGACTCAATACTCAGAAGTGCCCAAGTAATCATCACCGCTGCCTCCGGAAGCATACACCTGGACGTGTCGTGCATTGTGAGTGCAGGAGCCGCTTCTCTTCCTTTATTGGTGATGAAGTGAAGGGGAGAGGGGTACGCCCATTGCTCCGGCCATGCTTAGCCATATCCCTCTGTCATGTCGATTGTCCGATGATGAAGTGGGCGGCCTTCGCCTCATCGGTGCCCGGCCTGGTGGTGTCCACCTTGTCGGTGTCAGACTGGATGACTTGCCTTCGCCTCGTCGGTGCCTTGAAAGATATGGGTGCTTCATCGGGAAAAGACATGTCGGTGGAGTCCAGCTTCGCCTTGCCAGCGCTAAGACGACGTTGATGATGTGCATCGGTCTAGATGTTGGGCCAGATGTGGGAGATGTTGGGTGTCGATGGAACCAACGACCTTGTCAAGTCGAGATTCGGCGTGAATGACACCCGATGATGGCTTGTGTCAGCTACGACGCAGACGGTGCCACCACCATGGGGTGGGCTCTGTTTCAATAAGGGTGTAGATGGATCTCCGGCTAGGCGGTGGTGTAGATGACACCACCTACTTGGCGATATCTATGTCGACGGAGGTGAAAAAGGATCCCCTCCTACTCAAGCTCCATGGCGACTGAAGTAGATGGCACCCTGCATTGGAGGGAACTCCATGCCAATGAAAGTGTAGACGGAGCCACTCCATGGGGGCACTCCATGCTGGCGACGACGATGTAGATGGAGTCCTGCCTTCGGCAAGCTCCTCTATGGTAGTGGTGTGGATGTAACCCCACCACGAGCAAGCTCCATATTGTCGGTGTAGACTGTGCTCCGTCATTGGCGATATATGTGTCTACATAGGTGAAAAAGGAGCCCCTCCTACTCGAGCTCCATCTCGACTAAGGCAGACGATGCCCCGTATTGGGGAACCCTATGCCGACAGAGGTGTAGACGGTGCCCCGCCTTGTGGGCACTCCATGTCGGTGATGGTGTAGATGGTAACCCGCCTTAGATGAGTGCATGTCACCTCGGGCGAGCCCTAGCTGGCACCTGCATTGAAGAGCCTTCACCTTGAGAGGACGGGTGGCGCATGGTGCCAAGTGGATGATGCAGTCATGTCTGCCCACCATCTAGAGTTGTGGCCGATCCCCCGCCTAGGACAGGACGCATGTCGTGGTGCAAGTGTTTGTCGTGGACGTCCCATGGCCACCACCATTGAGTGGGTCGAGGCTTCCTCTCATCACCTTGATTCTTTACCATAAGTTCCAATGTAGGGGCAAGTTAGGATGCCCCCACTCTATGTGGCAAGTTGGTGAAGACTATCGTCGAGGTGCTCATGCCGACGATGATGACTTGGTGACTGGAACCTCATCCTACCTGCAACCATGAGCCTACGCAGGTTGTGGGAGATGGCCTCCAAGCCTTCATGTAGCTTTTCCTCGGTGCGCCGTGGTGTTGGTGTTGGCGGCTCCAAGTGGGAGCCAAGCCAGGTAGAGGTGTGGGACGCCGCACTTGCCCTTCCATTGGTGGTATTAGCACGGAAGCGTTGATCTTCCTCCACGTCTCCATGTGTGTCTGCCCTTGATGACTCTTTCAACAGTGTGCTCCTCCAGCATTAGCTTGTGGCGCTCCATCGTCTTGGCGGCCGCCCTCCTTTGCACCTTCTTTGACTGCACAATTTGAAGTTGCACGGGATCTTCGGCTTGGTACATGTAGACCCTGGCTCTATGCTCGATGAATACCATAGGTAGCAATAATCCATACTAGATCATCACCGGCTCCGATTTGCTGCCGTGGAAGAGTTCACCTGCTAGAAAGAGGCTTATTGGCAGAGATCCTTGCAGCATGTTGTGCACATTGGGAGATTGGCAAAGACGATTTTGAAGACCACATCGAAGCAAAGATTGGAGGAGAACCAGGTCCAATTTGTTTGACACGAGAAAAATCTTATATGCGCTTGCTCCTTGAGAAAGGAAGAGGAGTTCGATTTCTCTCATTCGCCAAGGAAAAGAAAATGTGGGCGTGCCAGTGTACCGTTGTACACAAAGAAAACAAAGAGATGGAACAATATTTTATTAACCTCAAGGATAACAAATACAATTCCTGATAAGCGCTCTGTGGCCTACTAGCGCTGCCTGCCTAACTAGCGTTGTGTGGTCTCCTGGTTCCCAGGGCCTCGGAAGGCTCCTAGTTAATTACTCCCGTGGGTTGCTTCGTGAGATACCTCCGATTAAGCCGTGTGGTTTTCTTCGTCATTTTTGCTTCATGTTCTCCATGCATACGATGATGATGGGTGTAGGTGTGGGCAGCGGCAATGCCCGTGTCCTCGTCGGTACACGTGCCGCTTAAAGCATGGCTTTGTGCTAGCCATGTCCACCCTCGTCATCGCGCCTCGCAGGTCTTGACAGCATTGATGTAGTCGTTGTTGGGGTAGCATGGATCCAGCTTGGCTCGGACTTGTTGACGATGTAGCGGCTTCGTCGGGGTATGCAAGGGGTTACCTCGCGGGAGTATTCTTTTGTAAAGACCGGCGTCGGTGTGAAACCAACGCACGCTCTCGCATCGGCATGGGCGGTGTGGTTGGTGACTCGTCTCGGCTAGATGCTAAGTTTACGGCGGTCCGCGAAGACAAGGGGCGCCGCCTCATGGGGCCACAATAAGAGGTTGGTGAAGTTGCGTCACCTTCCAGCCATCTCTCCTCATGTTCACAGGCTCCGGGACATGGACGACACCATGTGGTGGTGCCTCGTCTCGGCTAGACGCGGAGTTTACATTGATCCGCCAAGACAAGAGCACGGCCTCACTGCACCGTGGTAAGATCTTGGAAGGGTGGCATCGCCTTCCCACCGTCGGGCCTCATCATCATGGGCTCTGGGTTGCGAGAATAGCATCATGCAGCACCGTCTTCTCCTCCGGGTCACGGACAACACCGTGTAGTCCCACCATCTTCCCTGTGTTACAGGCTTCATGTTGCGGCGATCACCGGGGTGTGCGTCCTCTTCGTGGCTCAAGGTTGCGGGCTCCGTCTTGACGAGGTAGACATCGGTGGTGTCGTCCCACGAGCTCCACGCCTCCGTCCTCCACGACCCCATCTTGATGATGTTGACATTGGTGGCATCCTCCTTGCAAGCTCCACCCCACGAGCCTCTGTGGCACCAGGTTGATGATGTTGGCAACGGGCGTCGTCTTGGCGAGTTCGACGCCGCCATCCACCGTGGCATGGTGGCGGCATCCTCGGGAGCTCCACACATTCGTCCTCCATGGCACCGGCTTGATGAAGAAGATGAGGGGCGTCGTCGTGGTGAACTCTGTCTCGGCATCCTCCGCAGCACGCGGCGGCATCCCTGGGAGCTCGATGCCTCCGGGCTCCAGCTTCACGAAGTAGATGTCGGCGGCATCCCCAACGGGCACCAAGCCTCCGTCCTCTAGCTCCAGCATGACGAAGTAGACGGCGAGTGTCCTCCTTGCAAGCTCCCCGTCATGATCCTCTACGGCATGGCGATGGCGTCCTCATGAGCTCAACGCGACCATCATTGATCATGCTCCATCTTGGTGAAACATCGGCAATGTCCCCAACGAGCGCTATGCCTCCGTCCTCCGGCTCCAGGATGATGAAGTAGACATTGGCTTGAGGTCAAGGGTGGTGGCATTGTCTCCATGGGCGGCCACCATGTAGGTGTCCAGTGGGCTGCGCGCCGGCAATACCACGTCCTCTTCAAGGGAAGTCGCCATGAAGGAGGCGCCAAGCTCGAAGGAGACGGCAGCAGCGAGCATCACGAACATTGACCTTCATCTCCATGGTCTCCCGGTGGATGCTTGCTGCTCCATGGAATCGCCTCCGGCTGCATGGTGCTCCGAGACTTGCATTGCTATGTTTTCTCCGTCGGACCACCTCCCCTCGGACGGTCCTACGCTCCTAACTCCCCTCGAGTGTTCTTAGGCATCCTGCCAAATAGATGATAACACATAGAAAAAGAAGATCATTGCATGGTTACGTGTGTACCTTCGGGCCCACTTGTTTCTGCGGCCGGCGCGTACGCACGTACGCCGCTCATCCTCGACGCCGACACAATGGGCGCGTGTTCTTCTACGTGTTTTCTTTCTTTCCTCTGCTGCGTACGTGAGGTCTTGGCTCCAGCGCGTCGTTGTCACGGCCGCTACGTGCTAGCTCCTCGTGTTTTCGCTTATGTATCCTCGACGCTGCCGCAAGGGACGGCGCGTCTCCTTCCTTGGTTCCTCCTATATTTATAGGAGGGGGCCTGGTTCTAGTACGCAGCCGCCGCTGTCGGCGTTCTGGGAACGGGGGTCCCCAGACATGCCTGCTGTAGCCTACGGCGTGGCTCGAGTGGTGGCCCAGTACGACCCATCTTCATCAGCGCAAGACTCAAGGCCCTCGCGAGGGGCCAAGCCTCGTGGGGCGGATGACACAAGGCTTCCTCAGGAGCGACCTTGCCAGGCAGACTCGCGAGGAGGCGGAGAGATCAAGGCAGGGTACCTCGCGAGGTGCTCGTGACGCAAGCCATGACGATCGAGACCAGGCGGGCGCCAGGCGGGCGCTGGCCTGTGCAGTGTCCTTGTTTCCTCTTTGGTGCAAAGGGCGCAAGCACAGGCATGGAGTACCGAGGCATCTGGCAAAGGGTGCCATTTCAGTGAAACAAGACCAATACCAGCATAGCGGCAGGATGGAGGTCACCGTGGAGCCCAAGATGGCGTCAGCACCAGTGCCTTTGGTAGCCGAAGACCAACTTTAGTTAGGATAACCTGTACTAGATGTTCCCCTTCAAAATGGCCGTTGTTGGCGCCCTTCCCGCTCAGTTGGCGCCCTTCCCGCTCAATATCTGGAAGGAGGACCAGGGCCTCTATAAATAGGGCTAGCCACCACAGAATAGGGCATCTCATCGAGTCCTCATTAGATCCATAGGCGATCGAGCTCACCCAAGTAGTTCATCGCACTAGCTCAAGAACAACTCTCGCGAGGCTGTTCTTCCCTTTGTACTGTTCATCATCTGCCCCTGAGGCAATCCACCACACCACACACTGGAGTAGGGTATTACAACACAACGGTGGCCCGAACCAGTATAAATCTTGTGTCCCTCGTTTTAGCTTAGATTCTCGCGAGACGATCGGACGTGGATCGGTAGGGGGAAGATCTTCGTTCGCACCCCAGAGTTCGAACCTGAAGGGTGTGCCGGAACCCAACATCCGACATTTGGCGCTTCAGGTAGGGGTGCACCGGAGTCTTTCTTCCACTGTTTCGCATTCGATCTTCCGTCGTGTCCATGGGAGACGCTCGATGGGCTCGTGCCGAGCGTCGGGCTGCTCTCGCCGCCCGCGTCGCCCAGACAGCTCCCGTCGGTGGGTGCCCCCGTCGTTCCTCGTGGCCTGCCGCCAATGCCGCCACCGGCCCGACGGGAAACAAGCAGCAGGCCTCATCGCTGCATCCTTCGGTGTGGCGGGAAGGCCGCACCACCACCCCTTCGCTGACTCCAGCCGATTCATCGCCCCACGCCCGTCGCGCCCCCATGGACGCGCACGCCGCGTTGCTCCTGGGCGTGAGCTCCTGCACTACCGTCTCATCGACGATCTCTATGAGGAGTGGCTCGCTCACATCACCGAGCTTGTCAGCGCCGCAGGGGACTCCCCTGTGCCGTCCCTATCACTGCCTCACCCTCCGTCCTGCGCGGGTGGTGCAGCCCAGGAGGTGCCTCCGCCACCTCCTCCTCAAGAAGGCACCCTGGCTCCGCGTCCGGCGCCCGCATGACAAGAAAGGAGCTGCCAGGAAATCCCTCGTTTCTAAGAAGGTGCTCGTGTGCTCCCGACACCGGTGCGCCATGACCGCATCCCTGCGCCATCACGTTAAGACCCCGCGGTGCTGCAGGCAGCGGCGCGCAAGAATCCCCAGGAGCAAGCCCCGCATCAGCAGAGAGCTCTGGTGGCCACCGCAGGCCGCCGCGCCTTCACCACCGAGCTATGCGGTGTCGCCTGGCTGGGCAAGTTCAAACCTGACCTGCCCCCTCGCTAAGACGGCACTACCGACCCCGCGGAGTTCCTACAGCTCTACGAGCTAGGCATCGAAGCCGCCAACGGGGACGAAAAGGCCATGGCGAACTGGTTTCCCATGGCACTCAAGGACGGTGCCCGCACCTAGCTCCTGAACCTGTCTCCTGGCACGATCTCCTCCTGGGATGAGATGCGCACTCGCTTCATCGCCAACTTCCAGGGCACTCGCGACCGTCCGCCGGCCGTGGGTGACCTGCGCCGCATCAAGCAGCAGCCCGGAGAGACCTTGTAGAAGTACATCCAGCGCTTCAACAACGCCCGCCTCAAGATTCCCAGGGTAACCGAGGAGGCCATCATCTCGGCGTTCTCTGATGGCGTCCGCGACGTCAAGATGAAAGAGGAGCTTGCGATCCACGAAGATCTGTGCACGTCATTGGAGTTGTTCAACCTGGCGACAAAGTGCCAGGGCTAAGGAGGGACGCCTCTCCCTTCTCTAGCTCCCAGCAGCAGACCCAGAAGAGAAGAAAGCCAAGGCAAAGGATGTGAAGCGCAAGGGAGCAGCTATGCTTGCGGTGGAGCCGGACATGAAGCGCGGCAGGGACCAACCGGAGTCATCCAAGGGCAGCCGGTACTGTGTGTACCACGATCTCCACACCCACAACACCAACGAATGTCAAGAGCTCAGGGCCGTGCGAGAAGGCTGCGTCGGTCGACGCCCCGAGTGCAACTATCGGGGCTACGGCCGAGGCTGAGGAATAGGTGGAAGACAATGGGACGACCGTGGTCCTCTCCAAGGGTGGCGTGACCGGCCTCGCGAGGACCGCTGGCAGGACCAGCCTCGCGAGGGGGCTTGGAGGGATCAACCTCATGAGGATCGCCTGCAAGGCAACACAGGACTTCCTGCTCTGCCACCACCGCCAAGAAGGAATGACGACTATCATCAGGACGAGGGGGCTGGGGGCTTCTAGGAGCCACGTGCAATCACTTGCATCTTGGGCGACACTCAGGCCCTAGCCTCTCAGCGCATCTTCAAGCAGTTTGCTCGCAGAGTGAATGCAGTCCTCCCCAAGCTTGAGGCCACGCGCCCTCTCAGGTGGTCTGCGTGCGTCATCACGTTCAGCTCAGCGGATCAGCTCAAGTGCGCGGCAATGGCAGGTGTCCTCCCGATGCTCTGCTCCCCAGCCATCAGCAATGTGCAAGTTATCAGGACCCTCATCGACGGCGGAGCAGGGCTCAACGTCCTGTCCGTCGAGACATTCAACAATCTCCAAGTGCCATATGATCAGCTTCAACCAACCAAGCCTTTCTCAGGAGTCACTGATGGTTCCACTGTCCAGATAGGGCAGGTCCGCCTCCCTGTCACATTTGGGCAGCGCAACAACTACTGTACCGAGCTCATTGACTTCGACGTCGCCCACATTCTCCTGTCATACAATGCCATCCTCGGGTATCCCGCCCTGGCCAAGTTTATGGCAGTGACTCACCATAACTACAATGTCCTTAAGATGCCAGGAAGTGGGGGAGTCATCACGGTCCCCTGTGAAGAGAAGGATGCGGTGTGCTCTCTCGAGCGCGCCTTCCAAGACATGTCAATCGAGGACCCAGATAGCAAGAGTAGAAACCTTCCTGAAGCAGCTCCCTGGAAGAAGAAGACATCACCTAGCTAAAGGCCTGCGGAGGCAGGCTCCCCCGGAGGCACCACATCCGGGCATGCGCCCATCCAAGGGGCGCCACACTCCATGGCATAGGGAGGCACGCCCGGCGCCCTCCTCGGGCAAGGCTCGGGGGCTCTCTCCTGGGGAGCCACTGACTTTGCCAAGATCATGAGGGAGGCACTTGGGCACAACTTGGAGGCGTGCTTCGAGGCACATTTCCCTCAGGAAAGCATATGGCAAGGAGGACCCAACCCTCAGGAGTTCATCACCAAGGTTGCTCAGGAGTTGCAGGAATCAAGAGTCATGCGCGGCAACCGCTGCCTGCCCAGCTTGGCTCAACATCCAGATGAGGATGGCGGGCTGCGTCTGCATCGACTACCCAGTGCTCAATCGAGTCGCATCTCAGGAGTGATTCTCGCATTCGTGCATGGGGCATTGCAAGGGTCCACCGTGCAGCTACGTTCGCATGCCCTTTGGCATGCCGAACGCGGCTGCTGCTCACCAGTGCCTGATGATGAGCATTCTGGAAGCTCAGGTGGCCAAGCACCACGCACTTTTGGAGGAAATGGAGATGGATCTCGCCGAGCCGCCCAGACCTCCTGAACCTCCCGAGGCTCAGAGCCCTGAGGGCTCGTGAGGACTGCCTTCTTCACAGCGCATCGTCAGCTGCTCCGACACTCGCTCTGCAATGGTATCGGGTGACTTCTCTCAAGTTTCATATCAGTTGGGAGCACCCTCAGGGCTGCATCATTCCCAGGCCACGTGGGTCCGTCCCCGCGGCATGTATCCATTTTGCTTATGTCTTCAGCTTGGCTTGTTGGCGGTGCCCCTCGGGCCGCATCATGGCGTGTGCCTTTCTCTGCATCTATCTAAGTTGATTTGCTTCTTCATGCTTAACCTGCTTGAGATAATCGCCTACTCGATTGAGACCTACCTTCGGATCCGCTCGCTCTGGCACGGCGCTTGCGCATGGGTCCGTCCCTGCAATGCCGACAAATCTGAATGGTTGAGCTCTGGCCACGGCAGCCCCGCATAGCGCTACCTCACCAGGCCCTCAGTGCCTCAATCACTCCCTCGGAGCAACCAATGGCTGGCTAGCAACCGTAATCGCAGACCTTGTTTTCCTCGTGCTGGTGTACAGGATCCGCCTAAGGAATAGCGTGGGGGGCGTCGTGATCTCTCTCTCTATCTCTCTCTATCGTACGATCCGCTCGCGCGTTAAAAGGGGGCTTTCTGAGCATCGCGACTCATGGGCTCTTACTGGCTCTCCAGCCCTCATCCCCTAGCCTTGACCCACAGCATTGCGACCTGTCATACCAGCAGCGGCTGAGCTCGCTCGAGGGTCGGGACCTGAGGACGTAGAGCATGAAGGAAAGTGCTGGGAAGAGGGGAGAAGCTCACGAGGGCCTGACCCAGCGACACCCCAGCTGCCGGCGCGCAGGCCTGGCACCTCGCCGAAGAACTACTCCAAGCTCATGAGATAAGTCAAGCCTCAGCAAAAGCTAAATCAACGTGACGCCAAACCCTCGCCTAGTGCAGCTCCGTCACTGAGATGTTGCCTTCCTTTCTTGCCTAGCGGAGGCTGCTTGAGCGCTAAAGGGGACCTCTCGAGCATCGTGCCTCGGGGGCTCTTACTGGACCTTGGGTCGCTCACCTCCTGGACTTGACCATGGCATCGTGACCTGGCATACCAGCGACGGCTGAAGCCTGCCTGGGGACAGGGACCTGTCAGCGTAGAGCACCAAGCCCTCGTGAGGATAGAAAGGGGGAGCCGAGCCGAGACAGGACAAGCATCTCACATCGTTCCATAATAAGCATAATATTCACAAAAGACATGGCAGGCACTTACATACCCCCGCGGGGTGTTTCTTCGATTCCTCGCAGGGAACAAAAGGTGCTAATCCTAAGGAACGCTAACTATGCACGCCTCCGCAGGAGACGCCATCATCAACAGTGGGCCGCCGAGTGCCAGCACCAACCCCATCCAGATCAGCTGCGTCGGTGGACGGATGCAGCTGCCCTGCTCCGAGCGCGACGTGAGCTTGGGGCTCGTAGCTATCGTCGCTCGTCTCCGGAGTCACGTGAAGCTCGGGAGAGTTGCTGGACCCTCTGGCTCATCCGCTGCTGCCTGAGGAGCTGCTGGGGAAGCGGTTGGCAGGCCTGGCCCTCACCACTTCGATGCCCCGACCGCCTTTCTTGGGGCAGCACTCCAGTCGACGTCCTTTCGCATCGAAGACCTTGAAGAACATCAAGGAGGCGCCATCGTATTCAAGATGAATTACAAGGGCACCCCCTATCCGGCAGACCCGGGCGATCTCGCCCCAGCCCCGGGTAATGTAGACCTTGCTTGGAGCGACGACTGCAACCTCCGCTCCGGTCGCAAGGGTGCTGCAGTCAGCATGCTGCAGCCAGAGCTCCAGAGACCCACTCGATGGCATCTCGATGGCGAAGGAGGGAGTAAGGAGAATCCAAGAGCGTGGAGGCATAGCGGCATGGAGCACAAGCTCGCGAGAAGAGCCCTCGGCATGGACCCTAGGGGCGCCGACACGCACCGCCGTGATTCGTCGGCGTCGCCAGCGGCGCCATCGGTGCCGCTCGGCGTCTTCTTCTCCAGGGCCATCGGACCGGGCGTACAAGGGTAGCGGAAACCCAGGCAGCGGCCGCTCGTACCAGGGCCTCGACGTCTCCTGCCACACGACCACTTCGCGGGTGTCGGGGACCGGCCGTTTCTCTGGCGGAAGTGGGTAGGGACCCTCTCGGTGGGCCTTCCCCTTCTCTTCCGCTGAAAACTGGCGGATCGGCGCCATTGGCGTAAGGAGGAGCAAGGGAGAGGAAGAAGAAGAAGGAGTAAAGCAGAAAGGGATGGACTACGGGGGCTCTCGCCCGTCCGTACTTATAGTCCGGAGGAGGCCAACTGTCGGCCTCCACGATCACAGGTAATCATGACTCATTTCTGCATGCAGGGACTTGTCAAGTTGAGCAGTTGCCGACGCAGCATGGGGAAGCGGAGGCGCCGACGTCCAATCAACCGCCACGCGGCGCCCAAGGCCACAGGCTGATGGGGCCCGCGACGCTCCTCACTAGGCCCTTCGCTTCTCCGCTAAGCCAAGTCCGAGCGCGCCTTGGGCCGGGGGGCTACTGTCGGTGTTCTGGGAATGGGGGTCCCCAGACTTGCCTGCCTGCGGCCTACGGCGTGGCTCGAGTGGTGGCCCAGTACGGCCCATCTTCATCAGCGCAAGACTCAATACCCTCGCGAGGGGCCAAGCCTCGCGGGGCGGACGACATGAGGCTTCCTCAGGAGCAGCCTCGCCAGGCAGACTCGCGAGGAGGCGGAGAGATCAAGGCAGGGTACCTCGCGAGGTGCTTGTGATGCAAGCCATGACGATCTATACCAGGCGGGAGCCAGGCGGGTGCCGTCCTACGCAGTGTCCTTGTTTCCTCTTTGGTGCAAAGAGGGAAAGCATAGGCGTGGAGTACCGAGGCATCAGGTAAAGGTTGCCATTTCAGTGCAACGAGACCAAGACCAGTAGAGCGGCCGGATGGAGGTCACCATGGAGCCCAAGACGGCGTCATCACTAGTGCCTTTGGCAGCTGTCGGTGTCAAAACCGGCGGATCTCGGGTAGGGGGTCCCGAACTGTGCATCTAGGCGGATGGTAACAGGAGACAAGGGACACGATGTTTTACCCAGGTTCGGGCCCTCTCGATGGAGGTAAAACCCTACGTCCTGCTTGATTAATATTGATGATATGGGTAGTACAAGAGTGGATCTACCACGAGATCAAGGAGGCTAAACCCTAAAGCTAGCCTATGGTATGATTATTGTAATGTATGTTGTCCTACGGACTAAAGCCCTCCGGTTTATATAGACACCGGAGGAGGCTAGGGTTACATAGAGTCGGTTACAACGGTAGGAGATCTACATATCCTTATAGCCAAGCTTGCCTTCCACGCCAAGGAAAGTCCCATCCGGACACGGGACGGAGTCTTCAATCTTGTATCTTCGTAGTCTTGGAGTCCGGCGGACGATGATAGTCCGGCTGTCCGGACACCCCCTAGTCCAGGACTCCCTCAGTAGCCCCTGAACCAGGCTTCAATGATGATAAGTCCGGCGCGCATAATGTTCGGTAGTGCAAGGCGGGTTCCTCCCTTGAATAATCCAGAGAAGATCATGAACACCAGGATAGTGTCCGGCTCTGCAAAATAAATTCCACATTCCACCGTAGAGAGAATAAAATGTACACAAGTCCAATCTGCTGACGTATTATGCGGCATGACATCACACCGCTACCAAGCCTTTATTTGAATCATTTATTATACCACCTCAGCACGTTTAGCGAAGCGGTTACCTTGGCATGTCCTGTCGAAGCAGAGATCGTGTTCCCCTTATGCCAGGATTCTCATCAATACGGACGTGGGTAACCCAACCGCACCATTGATGGTGGCGCTTGGGAGATAAGCGAGTTTTACCAGGCTGGTGGGGGATGCATAGTCTCTGTCCTCCTATATATAAGGGATAAGGATTTACCTTCTCACCTACGCCTTCTTCCTCCTTTGCTTATCCATCTCCGCGCACTCAAGCTCCAACGCTCAAGCTCGCGCATCTCGTCTCGACCCTCTCCGACTATGTCCAGAGCGGGAGGCAAATGGTTGGCCTCCACCGTTAAGGAGGAGCACATCACCAAGCTGCGCAGCGCCGGATACCTTTCCGGTGACATCACGCATCGGCTGCCCGATGAAGGGCAGCTCATCCCCACCCCCAGGCCCCATGAGAGGGTCGTTTTCCTCCCCCACTTCCTCCGCGGACTGGGCTTTCCTCTTCACCCTTTTGTCTGGGGGCTCATGTTTTACTACGGCCTGGATTTCCACGATCTGGCGTCGAACTTCATCCTCAACATCTCGGCGTTTATCGTCGTGTGCGAGGCCTTCCTCTGCATCCGGCCCCACTTCGGCCTGTGGCACAAGACCTTCAACGTCAAGCCGAAGGTTATGAAGGGCACACAAGCAGAATGCGGAGGCGCCATGTTGGGCAAGTTGCCCAATGTCCTTCGGCTCGAAGGGGCCTTTGTGGACTCCGTCAAGGGGTGGCAATCGAGGTGGTTCTACATCACCGAGCCGCGCGAACCTACATGGGCGGCGCCCCCGAGTTTAGATCTGGCATCCCTACGCAGCTCACCTCCTAGAAAGAGAAGGGCTTGTTGTGGGGCAATCCGAAGGAGCTGACGGGACTTCGCGCCTGTATCCAGAAGCTGGTGAGCAATAAGCTCAGGCTCGTCGATGTGGTCCAAGTCATGCTCATCCGCCGGATTCTCCCATGCCAAGAACGGGCATTCAATCTGTGGGAGTTCAATCCGGAACAGCACCGGGTGCTAAGAGGGCTCTTCGACACGACGTACGAAGGCACCTGGAGGGTGCTGTTTAAGGGCGCCGAAGCCCCTGCATCCGCGACGGAAGATCGCGGATTTTTCTCGCAGCATCCAGCCAACGAGGTAAGTGATTCAACCCCTTTACGGGACACTTGTGGTAAATAGATTGACTCTAGGAGGGTCTCAATCTTTCCTTTCCTTTGGCAAGAATGGATGGAGAAGCCCGAGCAGCTCATCTGTCTGGCTCCCATGCCAGAAGACCCAGTGAACGCCCGTCTAGCAGGGCTGCTGGTTCCGGCACCGCACGTGGTGCCGGAGAAGAAGGCCAAGAAGGTGTCCACGGGGACTCGAAAGAGTTCCCGTAATCAGGTGTCCGACGACGAGGCGGACTCCTCCCCCGAAGACGAGGAGGAGGAAGAAGACTCTCTCCCGGAGGAGGGAGAGAGGAAGAGGAAGGCTTCCCCAGCAGGGGAGGCCAAAGGGTCCAAGAGGGGGAGAACTATTCCCCCGGACAGCTCCGCCAACACCAACGTTGACGAGGAGGAGTGGCCTCTAAGGGCCAGGCGCCCGGCAAGATCGTAAGTATCCGGATCCCTGATATGCGATTTCCTTCGTGTCACGTAGTGTCCTGCTAATGCCGCATACTATCCATAGTCCGGCCGATGATGATCTCCCCGCTTCTTCGAGCGGGTCGTTGGCCCCGTCGGATGTGGATTCACTTCCGACGGCCTCTACTCCCCGCGCCGGTGAGGACGCCGAGGTGGGGTCCCGGAAAGGGACCCAGCAGGAGGAGGCTCCGGAGGCGCCACAAGGCAGCCTCCCGGACTTTGCACCGGACTCCACAACGGAACCTGCAGTGGTTCTAGAGTCCGGCAGGCGGCCCCTTCGAAAGGAGGGCAAGACCGTGACGCCGGCGGCCTCTGTCTAGCCGGAGGCGCCGGACAACTTGCTGGAAGCACTTAAAGGCGCTTCCATCGAGGAAGAACACCGCACTGTTATGAGTGCGGTGATTCAGAAGGTCCAGCTCGCCAAGAGCGGGCTGACCGAAGCCTGCAGTAGCCTTTTAACAGGCTTTGAGGTAAGAAGTTAAAATTGTATAATGTAGCATAGACAGTAGCCCCTGATGCTCGGTTCGGTGTTCGGAAAGAAAAGCCGGACTGAGGATCTAAAAAGATATTCGCAGGTTGCTAATAAATTATGTCAATATGGGTTTGCAGGTTGTGCTGCTGACCTCTGCCGCACTGACCGTGGAGGTCGGTGCATTGAAGCAGGATCTTGAGCGGTCCGAGCGAGAGCTCGGCCATGCCAAGAAGCAGCTCGAGGGCAAAGAAGGTGAGTAACACCACTTTGAAGATTGACCTTACAGAAAAGGATTTTGGTTGCAATGAAATTAACAAGGATAATATGGGTGTTGCAGGGGCCACGAACGAGGTGGCAGCCCTGAAGGAAGCTGTGTCTGCGGCCAAACACAGTGCGGCCGCGGAACGGGCAGAGCGGGAAAAGCGGGAGGCACAGGTGGCGGAAGTACGGCAAGAGCTCCGGGCTCTCATGGAGAAGCATGAGAGCTTGGAGCGTGACTCCAAGACTCGAGAGTCCGAGCTTGCCTCGGCTCTCGAAAGTGCCAAGTCCGCCAAGGCTGAGGCCCGTAAGGCCCTTCAGGAGGTTGAAGATGTAAAGAAGATAGCGGCGGGTAAGGCATTTTTCATGCAAAGCAAGCATGTTAATGTAAACTACCTTACACTTACCCGCATTCGGAGCTCTCCAGGGGCGTTTGCAGATCTGCCGCGTAGTGTGTCCAATGCCGCCACATTCTATCGTGGCAAGGAGGGGAGCTCGACGGAGAAGGTCTTCTAGTCTCAGTACGCTGAGGCCGGCCATCCGGTGCCCCCAAGCGACCAGCTGAAGCAGCTGGTCGAACTCCACAAGGTAGCTGAGGAGGCCATGAAGGGCCTTATAGTCCGGCTGTGGCCTGGACAGGCCATGCCGGGGAGCTACTTCGGCCTCGTGCGGCGGCTGGTGGATGCGTGCCCCTGGGTGGAGGTCATCAAGCGCTCCGCCTGTATTGAAGGTGCTCGTCGGGCCCTTGCCCGCACAAAGGTGCACTGGGGCAGGCTGGATGCGGAGAAGCTTCTCACTAACCCGCCGCCACTGGACAAGTATTATCGTACGCCCGAAATGTATTATAAAACTGTCCTGAAGGGAGCCCGCGATATTGCGGATGAGTGCCCCAGAGATGTAATTTTTGAGTAAACTCGCTATGTATTATCCTGTGCGCTGAAAACTTCATTCATATGCGCCATGAGCAACGCTTGTTTAATTTAAAATATTACCTTCTGTGCGGCCGTTTTATAAAATCTGAGAGATGGCAAGTCGTTGGCTTCAGCCCCCGAGCCGCGAGTGCTGGGGTGTTCGGGATAAACTTGAGCACTCTTGTTCCCATTTTTGGGTCCATCTAGGGAGGCGCTCAACACAACGAACAAGGCAACCAGACTTATAATGCTTGAACACTCTCACTTAGCCATAGAATTCTATAATTTTAAATTTCGGCGAAGCCCCTGGTATTCGGAAGACCGAATCCGGGGCGCTATCCATGCCTTTGTCGGACATTATCCGGAACTTCGCTTGAAGCGGCATGAGTCTTTAAGGACCCGAAAAGATCTCTTGAACAGCGACCAGTCTCACGCCTTATCATGCCGGTCAGTTTTAGCTTTCTCCACTGAGGCGCTCGCCCGGCTCAACCGGGGCGCAATCGCAGTGGTTCTCCCAGTGCCACCTTAGCCGACAGAACGGAACGTAAGGCACCAAAACGTGGGAGCCGGGCAAACCCAACTATTGACCCAAGACATGATTCAGAGCCGATTCATATAATGCTATAAGTTCGGGGTGCCGCACTTATGAAAGTGTTCGGACTTATCACACCATAATGTGGGGAACATAAGCCCCTGGTGTATTAGGCCGTACCAAAATATACGGATGCAAGATGTCATGTAATGAACATATATATGCAAAAAGTAATGTAATTGCAGTCGAAAAAGTGCTACATTATTTATTAAATGAGGTCTGCTATGAGTGCGGACTGATACAAATAGTGCGGTAAGCAAGGGATTTGGACTAATTAAACATGTCCCCCTCCAGGGATGAGCTGCGGAATATAATCGAATTTAATGCTCGTAATTGAGACCACCTTAGTGTTCGCCGCAGCCTTCTTTGTTCCCTGGCTGTTGCATCGTGGGTTCAGCAGGTTTATCGCCGGACAGGGCCTCTGGTTAACGGAGTCCTGTGTATACAAAGAAGGAAAATAATAAAATAAAAAAAGGAGCGGCACACTTGCGAGCCCCTGGTGTGGTCGAGCCGCACTCTGGGTCCATTGTGGTCGTGCCCCTTCCCCTGCGCCCATGGTATCTCCAAAGCGTAATGATGTACGCGGAGGGTTGTTCTTGCAATCATGCGAGGGCGGGGGTTAGGGCCGCATTGCTACGCGTGCTCTGATCATGCCAGGTGGTCTTCGTTGGTATTGCTTCGGGTGCGTTTTGCTGTATCCGGCCGTTTAACGGCCGGACTCGGAAATTGCCTTAGGAGGCTGCTCTGTACTTCTGCCGCGAGAGCCGCTGTATGTTCCTCCGTTCGGAGGGAGCGTTCTGTATTCCCGTTTACCGTGATGACTCCACGGGGTCCTGGCATCTTGAGCTTGAGGTATGCATAATGCGGCACTGCGTTGAACTTTGCAAACACGGTTCGTCCGAGCAGAGCGTGATAGCCGCTGCGGAACGGGACTATGTCGAAGATTAACTCCTCGCTCCGGAAATTGTCCGGGGATCCGAAGACCACTTCCAGTGTGACTGAGCATGTACAATTGGCTTCCACACCTGGTATGACACCTTTAAAGGTTGTCTTTGTAGGTTTAATCCTTGAGGGGTCTATGCCCATCTTGTGCACTGTATCCTGATAAAGCAGGTTCAGGCTGCTGCCGCCGTCCATCAGGACTCTCGTGAGGTGAAATCCATCGACGATTGGGTCTAAAACCAATGCACCGAATCCGCCATGGCGTATGCTAGTCGGATGGTTTCTTCGATCGAAAGTGATCGGACAAGAGGACCATGGATTGAACTTCGGGGCGACTGGCTCCATCGCATAGACGTCCCTTAGTGCACGGTTCCGCTCCCTCTTGGGTATATGGGTTGCGTAAATCATATTCACCGTTCGTACTTGTGGGGGGAAACCCTTTTGTCCTCTATTGTTCGGCGGTCGGGTCTCTTCCTCGTCGTCACTGTTTAGCCCCTTGTCATTGTTTTCGGCAATTAACTTGCCTGCCTGCTTGAACACCCAGCAATCTTTGTTGGTGTGATTAGCTGGCTTTTCAGGGGTGCCATGTATCTGGCATAAGCGGTCGAGTATTCGGTCCAAATGGGACGGACCCGGAGTGGTTCTTTTGAATGGCTTCTTCCGCTGACTGTGTTTAGAGCCTCGGAATCCGGCGTTGACTGCCGTATCCTCCTTATCGTCGCCATTAATGCGGCGCTTATTTTTGTTTCGACGTGACCTGCCATTGTTGTCCTTAGTATCCGGACTGCCAGAATTTTTACGGAGATTGTTGCTGCGAGCTAGCTAGCTATCCTCTCCCGCGCAAAAGCGGGTCATTCATGATGTGAGGGCTGCCATGGATTTTGGATTTTCCTGTCCCAGGTGCCGGGCTAGCCACTCATCGCGGATGTTATGTTTGAAGGCTGCAAGGGCCTCTGCATCCGGACAGTCGACGATTTGGTTTTTCTTTGTCAAGAACCGTGTCCAGAATTGTCTGGCTGATTCGTCTGGCTGCTGAATGATGTGGCTTAGGTCATCGACGTCTGGTGGCCGCACATACGTGCCCTGGAAGTTGTCGAGGAATGTGGCTTCCAGGTCTTCCCAACACCCAATTGACTCTGCGGGCAAGCTGTTGAGCCAATGCCGAGCTGGTCCTTTAAGCTTGAGTGGGAGATACTTGATGGCATGGGGATCGTCGCCGCAGGCCATATTGATGTGGAGAAGATAATCTTCGATCCAAACCGCGGGGTCTGTTGTGCCATCGTAGGATTCAATGTTTACGGGTTTAAACCCTTCAGGGATTTGATGATCCATTACTTCGTCAGTGAAGCATAGCGGGTGTGCGGCGCCTCTTTATTGAGCAATATCATGACGCAGCTCGAGAGAGCGTTGTCTGCTGTGTTCGGCCCGGCCGGGGTTATTGTATCCGGAGCGACGGTATTCGTCGCGGGTCATGGGGCGCCCTCGTGATCCGTAGATGGATCTGGATTGCCTTGCTTTGTCCTCCAATACGTCTCGCAAGTCCGGCGCGTTCCCTTTTGGCTTCGTACTTTTGGAGCGATGCCGGGGTACGGTCTTGGTTGAGGGCCTGGATGCCTCTCTGTCACGACCACGGGGTGGTCGGTCAGCCGTATCGTGCGCTGGTGATGAAGGTATGTATGCTTCCTCCTCTAATGGGGGAGCAACTTGCGTCTGGGGTAGGTTTTGGAGGGGCGTTCGAGTTTAAACTCTTCGGCTGCGAGGACCTCGGTCCATCAATCGGCCAGCAGGTCCTGATCAGCTTGAAGCTGCTGCTGCTTTTTCTTTAGGCTATTTGCCATGGCGATAAGCCTGCGTTTGAAACACTCTTGTTCAACGGGATCCTCGGGCACGATGAATTCGTCGTCGTTGAGGCTTGCCTCGTCTTCGGAGGGAGGCATATAGTTATAATCCTCGACCTCTTCGTCTGCCGCCCTCTCGTGAGGGCTTGATTCTGCGTCCTCCTGCGCTGAGTCTTGCTGGAGGGGATTATCTTCGGCACTCTCTGGGGTATTATTATCTCCTGTGCCGGAATCTCCATTCTTGCTGTGGCGGGATTTAGAGCGGCGCCGCTGACGCCGGCGCTTGGGCTGCTTCTTTAAAGAACCTGCCTCCGCTGCTTCTTCGCCGTCCCCGTCTTTTGGGGTGTCCACCATGTATATGTCATATGACGAGGTGGTCTTCCAGTTCCCTATAGGCGCTGGTTCCTGTTCGTCTCCGGCATCGTCATCCATAGCGTCGATGTCTTCGGAGTCGTAGTCTAGCATGCCGGTTAGATCGTCGACAGTGGCTACAAAGTGGGTGGTCGGTGGGTTCTGAATTTCTTCGTCGTCCGTATCCCAACCATCCTGGCCATAATTCGGCCAGGACTCTCCTGATAGCGAGAGGTGCTTTAGCGAATTTAGGATGTCGCCAAAGGGCGAGTGTTGGAATATGTCCGTGGTGGTGAATTCCATAACCGGCGCCCAATCGGATTCGATTGGCAGGGGCGCGGGAGGTCCGGAGTCCGGCAAGGAGTCCGGTACCTCGGAGTCACGAGCTTCGCGAGGGACAAGGGTACTGTTCGGCTCCATCGCCATGGAAGTTGAAGCCCCCGAGGCGGTGTCCAGCCACCGGTCCTCGATCTGGGCGGTCGGCTCCGGTCTAAGGGCCGGAGCGGATTCTTGTGCGGCCACCAAGGCACTGTTCGGCAGCAGAGCTAGATCATGCCCATCGTAACAGTGCGGCACGCTTGGCTGTGGCTCAAGCCCGTCGAAGATCAAGTCCCCGCGGATGTCGGCCGTGAAGTTTAGGCTTCCGAATCTGACCTGATGGCCAGGGGCGTAGCTTTCGATCTGCTCCAGATGGCCAAGCGAATTAGCCTGCAGTGCGAAGCCGCCGAATACGAAGATCTGTCCGGGGAGAAAAGTCTCATCCTGGACAGCGTTGTTGGTTGAAGAGGCCATCGAGCCTATCGGTGACGACACAGAGGAACTCTCAATGAAAGCACCAATGTCGGTGTCAAAACCGGCGGATCTCGGGTAGGGGGTCCCGAACTGTGCGTCTAGGCGGATGGTAACAGGAGACAAGGGACACGATGTTTTACCCAGGTTTGGGCCCTCTCGATGGAGGTAAAACCCTACGTCCTGCTTGATTAATATTGATGATATGGGTAGTACAAGAGTGGATCTACCACGAGATCAAGGAGGCTAAACCCTAAAGCTAGCCTATGGTATGATTGTTGTAATGTATGTTGTCCTACGGACTAAAGCCCTCCGGTTTATATAGACACCGGAGGAGGCTAGGGTTACACAGAGTCGGTTACAATGGTAGGAGATCTACATATCCGTATAGCCAAGCTTGCCTTCCACGCCAAGGAAAGTCCCATCCGGACACGGGACGGAGTCTTCAATCTTGTATCTTCGTAGTCTTGGAGTCCGGCGGACGATGATAGTCCGGCTGTTCGGACAGCCCCTAGTCCAGGACTCCCTCAGCAGTCGAAGACCAACTTTAGTCAGGATAACCTGTACTAGATGTTCCCCTTTAAAATGGCCGTTGTTGGTGCCCTTCCCGCTCAATATTTGGGAGGAGGACCAGGGCCTCTATAAATAGGGCTAGCCATCACAGAATAGGGCATCTCATCGAGTCCTCATTAGATCCATAAGCGTTCGAGCTCACCCAAGTAGTTCATCGCACCAGCTCAAGAACACCTCTCGCGAGGCTGTTCTTCCCTTTGTACTGTTCATCATCAGCCCCTGTGGCAATCCACCACACCACACACTGGAGTCGGGTATTACACCACAACGGTGGCCCGAACCAGTATAAATCTTGTGTCCCTCGTGTTGTTCATCATTTTAGCTTAGATTCTTGCGAGGCGATAGGACGTGGATCGGTAGGGGGAAGATCTTCGTGCGCACCCCAGAGTTCGAACCTTAAGGGTCTGCCAGAAACCAACATTCGACAGCCGCTGGTTCCTTGATGTCCAAGTCTGCACAAAGAAAAGGAAACGGACCAAAACATACTTTGTTGTTTGAGTCATGCCTTCCAACGATACTTCAAGGTCGGTTTTTTTTCTTTGTTTTCTTATCTTGGTGACTTGCGAATATACGCACACGTCCGGCGGCCCTCGGTCATCTTATTCCAATCCTCGTATGTGCAATTTGCATATATTCCGTATTTCATGTACCTGTCCAAATATAAAAAAGAAGGATATGCAGTACAAGTATATCGGGTATTCGAAGAAGTATGCACGCTCTCGCTGGCCATCCGTAGATACTCAAATATGTACCTATACGATGTATGCGTGCAAGCAGGTATTTGGATATGTAACGTGAGCTTGCCGGTAATCAAATACATAAGTATGTATAGCCTTCTAAACTAGCTATGCGTCTAGACAAAAAATGCCTGTGGCCAGGACGTGTATGTGTGCATGCACGTGTAGTAGTTCCACCATGATTTCATGCATCCATGTGCATGTACAAGTACGCGCGTGGATGTGTCATGCAATGATATTTTCCCTTTGCATCAAAATGACTCTTTGTACGTGCAAACTGCATGAAAAGCTCATCACAAAAAGAAACTATTATTTTATGTAATATTGCACAAAAACTCATCGAATACCAGGCATCGGACTCCTCGAATATATGCATTCCTTTTGGGTTCAAAATAGTGATGTGTATCATACCCGTGCTTCTAATGGATTCTGACATCTTGCAGGAGTTTCTGACTTATCTTGACTGGCCACGGGCATCAGACTCCTCGAATATATGCATGCCTTTTGGGTTCAAAACAGTGATGTGAATCATACCCATGTCTCTATACTCATGGGGATGGTAGGTTGTGCGATGCTTTAGCACAGTTAGAGAGGCCAATATATTTGATTGTCCTTGGGTCGGACCTGGCAGACTCGGGTATTCAATGCTGACAGCTCTGAGCATACTGTGGACTAAGGTAGTTTCCTTGCTATGAGGTCCTTACTACAATGGAGTAGACCTCTTAGCCGTATCTTCACGAGGTTTGATATGAAATAAGACTGCCTTGTGCATTCATACCACATTCTTCACACAATACTCTGGCATATCAGTATTGCCAGTCTTGCTGCTGCATTATTATTTTCTTCATCTAGATCTTTAACTAAAAGACTGGAGCCTTATATATCCTTGATTATTTTCGCGGCCTTGAGTAATGTCACGTGCAATATCTTGCAATCATACCCTAGTTTTATTCTCTCCAGTCTGGGTATATTTATCCGGCTCACATGTGTTTATACAAATCTCAATACTGTTGTTGATTATGCTAGACAATGACCAGATTAATAACATCACCTTGTCATATGTGTGGTGGCTGGTCCCGATAATTACTACAAGAGGGTGTCTCAATGCTGTCTTTCTTCAGGACTTGTCGATTCTTGCATCACCGACTGGTTTTCCTTGACATTCATATCCAGTGAGGTTGCCAGATGTATACCATGAATTCTTCCTTGTGCGAAGGACTTGCATGAACTTGGCAGCATACTCATTGTATTAACAAATATCTGATTCTCGAGGCATACCTTTGTTCTGACTGATCCTTGTTTCTGACCCATCGGCTGCAGATCTGACACTTGGAAAACATTGCCATATGCTGACAACCCATTGTTTATTTTCTTGTACCAGTGTCGTACTGAAGAAGACTGGGCAGCATGTGTAGGAAGCCACCGGGTTATTGTGCTGAGGAAGACTGGATGGCTTTGTGCTCAAAGCCTTCAGCGGATATCTGGCAAAGGATGATTGGGTATACCATACCTCATATGCTTCCCCCCTTAAAGACTTACTAGGTAAGACTCGGTACCGGATGCCAGAAGCTTTTGCAGTATCTTATTGAGAAGATTGAATATCCTGCATGGGAATCCATTCATACCTTACTGATACAGACTAGGGAATCTTGTCTTGTATGCATGCTTTGCTGATAAATATTGTGCTGCTTTTCTTAGGTAGGGAAGCACTAAGCAATCTCCTGGCTCGAATGGCGTCTCGGACTAACTCGGAAATAAGAAGACACTCGGCCATCATGTAACGGGACATGCCGAGGATAGCCGGGTCTTCTTGAGGGTTGATGGACGGAAACTTGATCCGCTAAGGATTCTCGACGATGGTGGGATAGTACTGGTAAGCATGGTTCTCTTGCACCATGCTCTCTTCATGACGAAGGTCGGTGATTCCTGCCATTGCGGCAAGCTGAACGGCACGCTCGGGAGTAGCACTGTAACCACCGTGGAAACTGTAGGTGCGCTTACCAACAGGAATCATGGCTGACACATGGACATGAGCAACATATTGCAGAATTCTTCCTATGGTAGAAAAGTGGAATACTTGATAATGGGGTGGATCTCCGCGGGGATAAATGCTACGCCACATGTCTCCAAGGAGGGCGACAAAGCTAAGAGGTGCTGGAGTAGGATTGAACGCAATAGGAACAGCACCAGGAGCTCTAGTGAGGGCACTGAACTCGTGGAAGATGACAGCCATCTATGCACGAAACAGGGGGTTAGAGGTAACCGAATAAGATTATATGCAACAAAATAATGGAACAACCGAATGCAGCAAACGAGGGAAACAACCAGACCCTATACTACCATTTTCTAATGTTCTAGCGGACTAGGAAACTCTACAGCCAGACTTGCTCTAATACCAAGCCATGTGGCACCACAACTTAGAGAAACTGGAACACCCCATATTCCAGCCAAGAGATCGGGGTGAAGTCTTCTGGAATACGACACAGCTTAGCATAGAACAACCCAACTCTCTATTACAACACGAATACAAATACAAGGTCTGCAATGTTACAATGAATAACACCGGCACGGCGATGCTATGCCAACCACAGTTGCTTTATGCAGGCGACATAACAACTCGAGGCAGCGAAACCTGTACTGGCAGCGGAACACCCAATGACGATGATGGACTCCAATCCGCAGGGACTCTGGATGGAAGATTTGTCCTAGCTCGTGAACACAGGAACCACATCAAACAAGTAAGAAAACCAGACGCGACCTGCAAACTAGCATGACATGCTAGCTCAGTACAATGAATGTACTTGCAAGCTGACAATAAACCAAAAGCAGTAAAGACAAAAAACAACATGGCATTAACAGGTTAAAGCAATCATGAACATGGTACTAACAGAACAACATGGCATGCACAACCGAAGCTGATTCAACTTTAGCATGGCACGGGCATATGAACATCATGATACTACATGCAACAGGTAAACCATATCATGCACCAACTTACTCTTATTCGGAAGTTACCTCGTAGCCATCTCATGCATCAACTTACCAACCTCGGTATCCATGATAACACTGTGATCATCTCTCTGTGATGCAACCAATCTCTTTCTCATCATCAAAACGGGGTTATTATTAATCAATTTATTATTATAGTTGGCTCATAGTGTGACCGACTACGAACTGGGCCCTTATCCGTGGGCGCGGCTATCGATAGATTTAACACACACTCTACAGAGGTTAGCACACTGTACCCACAACACGGAAACCATGGCCTCGCACTCCCATTTGGGTGGACCAACAGCATTCCGACAAACCGATCTACTGCCCATGACACTCTCCTGGCCACTCCGACAAACTCCCCATTGGGCTAAGTCCTGGGTGGCCCCGTGTCTACCAAAGACACCCAACGGCCACCGTCATGGCAAAACAAAAACGGTCCCAAATGGGGACAAGGATCCATACATCAACAACGGGTACACAAGGTTTATGTCCACCTACCTGATCAGGGTAGCGCACGCCCATAACCTTCCCTTGTTGGAGGCACTAACGAGAGGCATGACAATAGACCATGTTACGGCCTTCCCATAATAGGCAAATGTGGTTGCACTGATCATCTCTATTTGGTGGCACCATGACTCAGCCAAGAGTTGTTCAAGTTCATTATCATCCGGTTAAACTTGAATGCAATAAGCCAAGCCATAATACAAAAACATGATGCAACTACAATGCATGAACATAATATCAACATAAGCATGGAGGTCCAACACAATCATCGAGCATAACCACATGAAGCATTTAACCAATTGAGAATGGCATAACAACGAGCATAACATTACACATGAGCATAGCATGACTAGTAGCATTATAAATAAATACCATGCAAGAAAATAGCAAGAACACTACCAAGTAAGCACATAACCAAATAGATGCAAAGGAACATACATAGCAACGGTACAGAATAACAGACGGTAAACATGCATGAGATCGAACATCACTACTACCAGCATGTACTACTACAAAGCATGGCATGCGACACATGATACTATCAAGAAAGTACAAGGTAACAAGATGCATTGGAACATAGGAGGAAGATGAACATGAATCCACGAGCATAACCGAAATAACAAGAGTAGTAGCAAACAAGATGGCAAACTTTTATTAAATATTCAAGTAGAAACCATGGCTACTACATGGCTATCATTCAAGTGGTTGTTGTGGCTTGCCTGGGGCTGACGAAGACTCTGGGAAGAAGTGCGATGAAGCCGTGGAACGAAACGTCAGACATTTCTCTCTCGGAGGGGGATGATTGGAAGCATGGGTATCATGGTTATTTACATAGTGTGAACACCTTATGAAAATGTTACCAATAGCAAGAGCTCGACGAGACGAATAACTGAGCGTTGGTTTCACAGCGATCGGAGTTACAGTTGCGGTGTTATGAGGTGATGAAGATAAGGGACCTATCTGTGAATATTTTTATCCCCAATAAGTCCCTAAGAGGAAAAACTGAAAGTGCCTTCGGACCAAATACGTTTTCTTTAAGGGAAAGCGCAGTTAGAGCTGTAGTCGAGGAAAATACGTTTTCCAAAATACAAAACACATTCTAGCCAAAGAAGGAAAGGAATACATTTCCATCAAAGGGAAACGCACTCACCCGAAACTGTTTCCACTTGCCAGATGGGATGAGGCGCCTAGGCCACTGGCGCGTGGGGCCTAGGGGCAGGGGGAGGGGGTCGGGCGCACGTCATCTTCCTCCTCCTCCTCCCGCTCCTGTTCTCACATGAATTGAGGAGAGGAGCAGGGGAGGGAGCGGCTAAGGGGTCGGTAGGCTCCGGCCGTCTCTAGCCGAACGTCGACCACCGGCGCGACCGGGGTGACAAGGGGGCATGGCCGCCGAGGAGACGTGGAGAGGAGGGGAGGGGCGGCACCATGGAGAGCACAGGGGCGGCGGTGGTGGTGGAGGTCTTGGTGTTGCGGCTATCTCCTGCGAGGAGCAAGTGGGTGGGGCGGCTCAGCGGGACGAGGGGGAGTCGGTGGACGTGGTAGGAGGAGGAGAGTAGGCATGTGATGGCCGGTACAAAGCCGAGGCCGAGGCGGCCATGGAGGACAGAGGCAAACTCCAACGAGATTGGGCACTTCCGGTGGACAAATGAGGCGGGGGATGAATGGGTGAGGCGCGGAACACCTCGGGGTGCTATATATAGCCAAGAAGAAGGGTTCCAGAGCTCACGGGCGAGCTTGGGCTATGCTCTAATGGAGGATTGTGGTTGGACACGGCATGGGCAGGGCGATGGCGACCACACCACATTGACGTAGGGCGGGGCAGTGTTGCAGGGCGGAGCAGTCGATCACGGGGGAGCTCTAGGACATGGTTTGAGGTCTAGACGACGGTAACATTGGCTGGAATGATCCATAGCATGCAATTAGCCATGACGCAAGCATGATCACCAAGGGAACTGGTTCAAATGGCTCGTTTTTGCCGGAACGACCATGTCTAGTAGATAGAGCATGCTACCCTCAGTCAAAATGAAGAAAGAAACCGGTCCAGGGGCAAAGAAGAGAATTGGAGGAGGAGCCAAAACATTTTGGCAGCGAGGTGTTTGATGTGAATTGTGATAGCTAGAACAGTGCAATGACTCTGAGCTTTGGCACAGCGTGATCAAGCACTATGATGATCCTCTCCGAGAATTTGCAGCTCATTAGGATGGATAAAAAGGATACTTGCTGTAGAAACCACCCTAATGCCTAGAATTAGAGAGGATGAAGTCGCACTCACTTGAAGAGGCAAGTTGAGCTGAAATTGGGCATGGCCCAATGATTTGAAGATATGAAGCTTCTCAAAAAGTTTCAAGCCATTTGGATGAACCAAACTAGCACTTGCTTCACAATGCTTTATTCTACCAAAAACCTGGAGAAATTGCACAGGGCAAATGGTTTGATGAAATGGGTCAAAACATGGTGGAGAGGGTTGATATGGATAGGAGAATGCCCTAAAAAAATTTCAACTTAAATGAAGCAATATAAAATATAGTTGCTTCACAAACTGAAAATCTGACCAGAAACCAAGATTTGGAGCTCGGATCACATCAATGAGTTACGTGAGCTCTAATTTGGTGGAGAGTCCTTATTTGATCATATGAAGCATGTGGAAAAGTTTCAACTCATTTGGACATGCCTAGAATATACCTCCTTCACAAAGTTCCTTCCAGGATAGAATGTTTGGAAAATTGCTGATAAATAATAACTAGGCAAATGATTATGAAAATTTGCATGAGGCAATGATATGGACATGAAAAGATGTCCAAAAAGTTAGGAGGCAATGAAACGAAGATAAATAGCACTTGCTTTGCAAAGTGCCATTTAGGATAGAATAGGAAAGGAATTACTGGAGGATAATATTGAACATGGCAATGAAATATTTAAACACATTTGAGCAAGATAGGACCCAAAAAAATTATGAGAAATAATTGGGGCATTATGGAGTGACAGAAAGGTAGGTTTAGGGTTTAAAGGGTTATTCCTTAAATAGAAAAGGAATATTCCCTAGAAAAAGAATATTGCATTACGTCAAGAATGAAAATGACAAGATCTTGGGATGATGATGAGGATGACAAGCCACTATAAAACCTAGGAAGACATGATCTTCGCAAGTTTCAGAACCACATAGCCATAGAAAAAGAAATCAAATCAAGAAATCCAAGAAAATAATCATAAAAAGAAAAGGGCAAAATCTAGGGTGTTAAAGTACCTTGCTTGAGAAGGATCGAGGTGGACTCTAGGAGGGCCTACCTTCCATTGTATCGCCGCAGTGATGGGGCAGAGCTGGCCGCCACCATGCCTGTCTTCAATGAGCTGGGGCTTGTGCCAGCCATGCTCCCCAACTCCCCGGTGCCGGTGTCCTTCGGTGAGGACTCCGAGGAGGAGGTGGAGGAGGACTCGGAGGTGACCATGGAAGAGGTGGTGGAGACTTCCCCTTCGTTGCAGTGTGAGCTCCTCGGTGATCTCCCTGGTGACGACGATGCCGGCGAGCGATTGGTCGAAGGTCCCCCGTGCTCCATCGGGGTTGCTACGAGGTCCGAGAGGCCCCCCTGTGAACGCTGAGCCGAGCGACCCCGAAGAAGGGCAACGGGGCATTGCTACATCAGGCTGATGCCCCCGTCTTGTCGCGCATCGCCGCCGCTCTAGAGCCAGCCGCCGTGCGCACGGCTGATCCTCTGGGCACGTCGAGGCCCGTGCTCAAGAATCCTGGGGGCACCACGGTCCTGGCCAAAAAGAGGGCGTACGTCACCAATGATGAGTAAGCGTCGCACCTTGTTTTGGCTTTCCTTTCCTGACGCTGTTCCCATGATGTCTTCCTCCTAATGGTCAGGCTCAAGCCCGCGGTGAAGAAGAGGAAGGAGGAGATCAGGGCTTCTGAGGCCGTGTGACCTACCGTGGCCGCGGTGGCCCTGGCAGACGGAGGGGGAGGCCTCACGCTCACCCACGATTGAATGGGCCCCTCAAGGCTCGGCGACAAAGCATCTGGAGGAGGCCGCCCTCGTGGCCTAGTAGAATCGTGGGGCACTAGTTTCGGACGCACCCACGGGGCCTAAGGGCTCCAGAGCCCCCTGCCACCCTTGCTGCTGTGGCGGCGCCAATCCAGGCATCGGTGCCGTCTCCTCCCCGGGCCCTCATGCTGGTGGATCATGGCTCCCCTGCCGGTCCTGGCACTTTGGAAGAGGCCTACGCCGCCCTGGACTGGCTCCAGACTGATCTTTAGGGCACTGATTGGTGCGCGACGATGGGGCATCTGGGGCTGATCTCATGGTGGCTCCAAGCCAACTCGTCTATCAGGGCGGCGTGGGGCCAGGTCGAGGCTGCCGTCACGGAGGGCAAGAAGGAGGCCGCTGAAGCCACCGTGACTCGCGATGCAACACTGATCGATGCAGCATCTACCAAGGATCGCTGCAGCATGGCGGAGGCCGAGCTGAAGGCCCTCCTTGAGGAGCAGGCCACCCGTGCTCGTCGACTTCAGGAGCACGAGGAGGAGCTCAAGGCCAGGGACACTGCACTCGCCGACCGCGACACCGAGTTGGAGCAAGCGGCCCAAGAGCAGGCCGCGGAGCGAAACCGCCTGGGGAAGATGAAGGACAAAGATAGCCTGGGCGTCACATGCCAAGCTTGTCTCCAAGGAGACGGCCCGACTGGAGGCCAGGGAGAATACCCTCGCCGCGGCCGAGAAGGCAGGGCGCGATGCCTTCGCCTATCTCGAGTTGAGGTCCCGCATGGGGCTCTTCGGCATGGCCATGACGTGCGTTTTCACCCACCTCCATTTTTGGGATCCAGGCTTGGATCTTGGCTCGCTACTTGAGCCAGTGGCTCCCAAGTCCCACGATGTTGCTGTCGAAGCCTTTAAGGAGCAGAGGATCACCCGGGTGGAGGCCTTGGTGGAGAAGTTCCGCTGCGTCGACCCTGAGGCTGTGAGGGCCAAGGTCGGTGGCGAATATGACGGCGGCACTATCAACCATGCGCTCCCAAAGGCGGGTGACAGTGGCCCCCAAGACTTAAGGAAGCGCTTCCCTCGGCTAAATCCTGCAACATTTACCGTGCCTCATGGAGGCTTGAGAACTTTTGCTTTGAACTCATAAGACATTATGTTTTGTAATAATTTGCTAGGACTCTGCAATTTCCTTTCCGTGCTCCATTTCCTTGTGTTTGCCTTTAGTGTTCTACATCGAAGGGCCCTGATAACCCACAAGTATAGGGGATTGCAACTATTTTCGAGGTAGAGTATTCAACCCAAATTTATTGATCCGAGACAAGGGGAGCCAAAGAATATTCTCAAGTATTAGCAGTTGAGTTGTCAATTCAACCACACCTGAAAAGCTTAATATCTGCAGCAAAGTATTTAGTAGCAAAGTAATATGGAAGTAACGGTAACAGTGGCAGAAGTAACAGTAGCAGTTTTGTAGTAATTGTAATAGTGGGAACAGTAAAGTAACTAAGAAAAGATCAATATGTGAAAAGCTCGTAGGCATTGGATTAGTGATGGATAATTATGTTGGATGCGATTCCTCATGAAATAGTTATAACATAGGGTGACATAGAACTAGCTCCAGTTCATCAATGTAATGTAGGCATGTATTCCAAATATAGTCATAAGTGCTTATGGAAAAGAACTTGCGTGACATCTTTTGTCCTATCCTCCCGTGGCAGCGGGGTCCTATTGGAAACTAAGGGATATTAAGGCCTCCTTTTAATAGAGTACTGGACCAAAGCATTAACACCTAGTGAATACATGAACTCCTCAAACTACGGTCATCACCGGGAGTGGTCCCGATTGTGTCACTTCGGTGTTGCTGGATCATAACACATAGTAGGTGTCTATTGACTTGCAGGATAGGATCAAGAACTAGCATATATTCATGAAAACATAATAGGTTCAGATCTAAAATCATGGCACTCGGGATAGTGACAAGCATTAAGCATAGCAAAGTCATAGCAACATCAATCTTAGAACATAATGGATACTAGGGATCAAACCCTCACAAAACTAACTCGATTACATGGTAAATCTCATCCAACCCATCACCGTCCAGCAAGCCTATGATGGAATTACTCACGCACGGCGGTGAGCATCATGAAATTGGTGATGGAGGATGGTTGATGATGACGACGGCGATGGATTCCCCTCTCCGGAGCCCCGAACGGACTCTAGATCAGCCCTCCTAAGAGAGAGTAGGGCTTGGCGGTGGCTCCGTATCGTAAAACGCGATGAATCCTTCTCTCTGATTTTTTTCTCCCCGAACGTGAATATATGGAGTCAGAGTTGAGGTCGGTGGAGCATCAGGGGGCCCACGAGGCAGGGGGCACACCCAGGGGGGTAGGCGCGCCCCCACCCTCGTGGATAGGGTGTGGGCCCCCTGGTCTTGATTCTTTCTGCAGTATTTTTTATAAATTCCAAAAATAATCTCCGTGAAGTTTCGGGTCATTCCAAGAACTTTTATTTCTGCACAAAAATAACACCATGGCAATTCTGCTGAAAACAGCATCAGTCCGGGTTAGTTCCATTCAAATCATGCAAGTTAACATCCAAAACAAGGGCAAAAGTGTTTGGAAAAGTAGATACGATGGAGACGTATCAGGCCTGGCCCCGCGCATACCTCAACCGCCGTTGGGGCGTCCGGATCACCACGATGAGACCAATGGGTGAGGGGCTACGTGACCAGTGAGGCCCTTGAGTGTCTATGCTTAGGGGTACAACCCTCACGAGGGAAATGTAAGCAGCGTCTGGGTTAATCCGGAGCCCTCATACCTTTCCTCACCAGCTTTTACCTGGGAGGGTCATGAAAAGACCAGGTGCGGGAGACCTGGTAGGGTGGCGTGCGCCAGGCATGACCTGGGCGCTGATACATCTCCAACGTATCTATAATTTTTTATTGTTCCATGCTATTATATTATCCATCTAGGATGTTTATATACATTTGTATGCTATTTTATATGATTTTTGGGACTAACCTATTAACCTAGAGCCCAGTGCGAGTTTCTGTTTTCCCCTTGTTTTTGAGTTTTACATAAAAGGAATACCAAAGGAAGTCCAATTGACGTGCCAATTTTTGATGATTTTTGATGGACCAAAAGAAGCCCCCGAAGTGAAAGAGTTGGGCCAGAAGAGTCTCGAGCCATCCACGAGCGTGGAGGGCGCGCCCTACCCCCCTGGGCGTGCCGCCCTATCTCGTGGACGACTCGGAGACCCCCCTGACTTGGGACTGACGCCAAAAATTCCTACAAATACAGAAACCCCCAGAAAATAACCTAGATCGCGAGTTCCACCGCCGCAAGCCTCTATAGCCACCAAAAACCAATCGGTACCCTATTCCGGCGCCTTGTCGGAGGGGGAATCCATCACCGGTGGCCATCTTCATCATCACGGCCATCTCCATGACGAGGAGGGAGTAGTCTACCCCTCGGGGCTGAGGGCATGTACCGGTAGCTATGTGTTGGATCTCTCTCTCTCTCTCTTGTGTTCTTGATATGGCACGATCTTGATGTATCGCGAGCTTTGCTATTATAGTTGGATCTGATGATGTTTCTCCCCCTCTACTCTCTTGGATTGACTTTTCCCTTTGAAGTTATCTTATCGGATTGAGTCTTTAAGGATTTGAGAACACTTGATGTATGTTCTGCATGTGCTTCTCTGTGGTGACAATGGGATATTCACGTGATCTACTTCATGCATGTTTTGGTGATCAACTTGCGGGTTCAATGACCTTGTGAACTTATGCATAGGGGTTGGCACACGTTTTCGTCTTGACTCTCCGGTAGAAACTTTGGCGCACTCTTTGAAGTACTTTGGGTTGGTTTGAATAGATGAATTTGAAATTATGTGATGCATATCGTCTAATCATACCCACAGATACTTGAGGTGGCATTGGAGTATCTAAGTGACATTAGGGTTTTGGTTGATTTGTATCTTAAGGTCTTATTCTTGTACGAACTCTAGGATACATTGAACGGAAAGAATAGCATCGTGTTATTGTACTACGGACTCTTGAATAGATTGATCAGAAAGGATAACTTTGAGGTGGTTTCGTACCCTACAATAATCTCTTCGTTTGTTCTCCGCTATTAGTGACTTTGGAGTGACTCTTTGTTGCATGTTGAGGGATAGTTATATGATCCAATTTTGTTATTATTGTTGGGAGAACTTGCACTAGTGAAAGTATGAACCCTAGGCCTTGTTTCGAAGCATTGCAATACCGTTTGTGCTCACTTTTATCATTAGTTACCTTTCTGTTTTTGTATTTTCAGATTACAAAAACATATATCTACAATCCATATTGCACTTGTATCACCATCTCTTCGCCGAACTAGTGCACCTATACAATTTTCCATTGTATTGGGTGTGTTGGGGACACAAGAGACTCTTTGTTATTTGGTTGCGGGGCTGTTTGAGAGAGACCATCTTCATCCTACGCCTCCCACGGATTAATAAACCTTAGGTCATCCACTTGAGGGAAATTTTCTACTGTCCTACAAAGCTCTGCACCTGGAGGCCCTACAACGTCTACAAGAAGAAGGTTGTGTAGTAGACACCAAGCTCTTTTCTGGCGCCGTTCCCCGGGAGGCTAGGAAGCGGCACTAACACCCCGTCAATTAAGCTCTTTTCTGGCACCGCTGCCGGAGACGTTAGTGCTTAAAGGTATATCTTTAGATCTTGTAATCGAATCTTTTTGTTTCTTGTTTTATCACTAGTTTAGTCTATAAAAGAAAATTACAAAAAAAATGGAATTGAGGGTGCCTCATATGCTTCATCTTTTTAACGTCTTCCGTGAAAATAAGGATTCCGATAATTGTGCTCAATTGCTAGAGGAAGAATCCATTAGAATGTCTTGCACTAAATCTTTGAATGATGAGCATGATTGCAATGTTGTTAGTATGAATTCCTTGAATATCCACGATGTTAATGATATGCAAAGCGACAAGCTTGGTGATACTATGTATCATGAAGATGATATTTTTAGTCCCCCAAGTTTTGATGAGAATATTTATTATGATGAAAGCATGCCTCCTATTTATGATGATTATATTGATGAAAGTGGATTTGGAGAGGTCATGACTTTATTTAATGATGAATCCACTATTTCGTAAGAGGTTCAAATTGATTATGAGAATGAAGTTCCTATCTATGATGATTATTGTGATGACATGTATGATATACAGAACAATGATAACCATGAAACTTGTCATCTTGATTTTAATATTCAATTGGATTATGCCTCACATGATAATTATTTTGTTGAGTTTGCTCCCACTACTATTCATGAGAAGAATTTTGCTTATGTAGAGAGTAATAAAATTTATATGCTTGTGCATCATGAAAATAGTTCTTTATGTGATGGTTATATTGTTCAATTAATTCATGATGCTACTGAAAATTATTATGAGGTAGGAATATATGCTTGTAGGAATTTCAATAATATCAAGTTTCCTCTCTATGTGTTGAAAATCTTGAAGTTATGCTTGTTTTGCTTTCCAATGTTAGTTGATTCTTGTTCCCATAAGTTGTTTGCTCACAAAATCCCTATGCATAGGAAGTGGGTTAGACTTAAATGTGTTAGTTATATGCTTCATGATGCTCCCATTATGTTTCAATTCATATCTTGTATGCGAGCATCATTGAAATCATCATGCCTAGCTAAAAAAGGCATTAAAGAAAAGTGCTTGTTGGGAGACAACCCAATATTTACCCTTACTGTTTTTTGTGTGTTCAGATGATTATGCTACTGTAGTAATCATGTTTTATAGCTTTTGTTTCAATAAAGTGCCAAGTAAGACCTTTGGGATGGCTTACGGTAATAGTTGATTTGATCTTGCTGAAAAACAGAAACTTCTGCACGCACGAAAATAATTTTCATAAATCACAGGAATGTGCTTTTCAGTTGATTCTTTTTGTAGCATATTAGAGAACATATTTCTTAGGACTTCCTAATTTCTTAGAATTTTTGGAGTTATATAAGTGCTCGATAGTTACAGATTACTACAGACTGTTCAGTTTTTCACAGATTCTATTTTCTATGTGTTGTTTGCTTATTTTGATGAATCTATGAGTAGTATCGGAGGGTATGAACCATAGATAAGTTGGAATACAGTAGATAGTTCACCAATATGAATTTAGAATGAGTTCACAACATTACCAAAACTGGTGATTTATTTTCTTATACTAACGGAGCTCATAATATTTTCTGTTAAGTTTTGTGTTGTGAAGTTTTCAAGTTTTGGGTAAAGATTCGATGGACTATGGAATAAGGAGTGGCAAGAGCCTAAGCTTGGGGATGCGCAAGGCACCCCAAGGTAATATTCAAGGACAACCAAGAGCCTAAGCTTGGGGATTCCCCGGAAGGCATCCCCTCTTTCGTCTTCGTTCATCGGTAAATTTACTTGGAGCTATATTTTTATTCACACATGAAATGTGTTCTGCTTCGAGCGTCATTTTGTTTTATTTTGTTTTGCTTGCTTTTTGAATAATATCCCAATATCTGAAATTCTTAAATGTTAGAGAGTCTTCACATAGTTGCACAATTATTCGACTACTCATTGATCTTCACTTATATCTTTTAGAGTATTTTGTCATTTGCTCTAGTGCATCACTTACATCTTTTTAGAGCATGGCGTTGGTTTTATTTTGAAGAAATAGATGAACTCTCATGCTTCACTTATATTATTTTGAGAGTCTTTTATAACAGCATGGTAATTTGCTTAGGTTATGAATTTAGTCCTAATATGATAGGCATCCAAGAGGGATATAATAAAAACTTACATATAAAGTGCATTGAATACTATGAGAAGTTTGATTCTTTATGATTGTTTTGAGATATGAAGATGGTAATATTAGAGTCATGCTAGTGGAGTAGTTGTGAATTTGAGAGATACTTGTGTTAAAGTTTGTGATTCCCGTAGCATGAACTTATGGTGAACCGCTATGTGATGAAGTTGGAGCATGATTTATTTATTGATTGCCCTCTTTATGTGTGGAGGTCGGGATCGCGCAATGGTTAATGCCTACCAACCCTTCCCCTAGGAGCATGTGTGTAGTACTTTGTTTTGATTACTTGTAAATATTTTCAGTAAGTATGTGAGTTCTTTATGACTAATGTTGAGTCCATGGATTATACGCACTCTCACACTTCCACCATTGCTAGCCTCTCTTGTGTCGCGCAACTTCCGCTAGTACTATAAACCCACCATTACCTTCCTCAAAACAGCCACCATACCTACCTATTATGGCATTTCCATAGCCATTCCAAGATATACTTCCATGCAACTTCCCACCGTTCCGTTTATTATGACACGCTTCATCATTATTATATTGCCTTGCATGATCATTTAGTTCACATCGTATTTGTGGCAAAGCCATCGTTCATAATTTTTCATACATGTCACTCTTGAATCATTGGACATCTCGGTACACCGCCGGAGGCATTCATATAGTCATATTTTGCTCTAAGTATCGAGTTGTAAGTAAATAAAAGTGTGATGATCTTCATTTTTAGAGCATTGTCCCATGTGAGTAAAGGATGATGGAGACTATGATTCCCCCACAAGTCGGGATGAGACTCTGGACGAAAAAATAAAAAAAGAAAAGGAAAAAAAGAGGCCAAAAAAAGAGAAGGCCCAAAGAAAAAACAAAAAAAATGAGAGAAAAAGAGAGAAGGGGCAATGCTACTATCCTTTTACCACACTTGTGCTTCAAAGTAGCACCATGCTCTTCATGATAGAGAGTCTCCTATGTTGTCACTTTCATATACTAGTGGGAATTTTCATTATAGAACTTGGATTGTATATTCCAATGATGGGCTTCCTCAAAATGCCCTAGGTCTTTAGCAAGCAAGTTGGATGCACACCCACTTAGTTTCTTTTTGAGCTTTCATACACTTATAGCTCTAGTGCATCCGTTGCATGGCAATCCCTACGCACTCACATTGATATCTATTGATGGGCATCTCCATAGCCCGTTGATTTTCCTAGTTGATGTGAGACTATCTTCTCCTTTTTGTCTTCTCCACAACCACCATTCTATTCCACCTATAGTGCTATGTCCATGGCTCACACTTACGTATTGCGTGAAGATTGAAAAAGTTTGAGAATACTAAAGTATGAAACAATTGCTTGGTTGAAACCGGGGTTGTGCATGATTTAAATATTTTGTGTGATGAAGATACAACATAGCCCGACTATATGATTTTGTAGGCATAACTTTCTTTGGCCATGTTATTTTGAGAAGACATGATTGATTTGTTAGTATGCTTGAAGTATTGTTGTTTTCATGTCAATATTAAACTTTTGTGTTGAATCTTATGGATCTGAATATTATTGCCACAATATATAGAGAAGATTACATTGATAAATATGTTAGGTAGCATTCCACATCAAAAATTCTGTTTTTATCATTTACCAACTCGAGGACAAGCAGGAATTAAGCTTGGGGATGCTTGATACGTCTCCAACGTATCTATAATTTTTTATTGTTCCATGCTATTATATTATCCATCTAGGACGTTTATATGCATTTATATGCTATTTTATGTGATTTTTGGGACTAACATATTAACCTAGAGCCCAGTGCCAATTTCTGTTTTTTCCTTGTTTTTGAGTTTTACAGAATAGGAATACCAAACGGAGTCCAATTGACGTGCCAATTTTTGATGATTTTTTATGGACCAAAAGAAGCCCCTAAAGTGAAACAGTTGGTCCAGAATAGTCCCAAGCCGTCCACGAGGGTGGAGGGCACGCTCTACCGCCATGGGCGCGCCACCTATCTCGTGAATGACTCGGAGACCCCCCCTGTCTTGGGATTGACGCCAAAAATTCCTATATATACAGAAACCCCTAGAAAATAACCTAGATCAGGAGTTCCGCCGCTGCAAGCCTCTGTAGCCACCAAAAACCAATTGGGACCCTATTCCAGCGCCCTGCCGGAGGGGGAATCCATCACCGCTGGCCATCTTCATCATCCCGGTGCTCTCCATGACGAGGAGGGAGTAGTTCAACCTCGGGGCTGAGGGTATGTACTAGTAGCTATGTGTTGGATCTCTCTCTCTCTCTCTCTCGTGTTCTTGATATGGCACGATCTTGATGTATCGCGAGCTTTGCTATTATAGTTGGATCTTATAATGTTTCTCCCCCTCTATTCTCTTGGATTGAGTTTTCCCTTTGAAGTTATCTTATCGGATTGAGTCTTTAATGATTTGAGAACACTTGATGTATGTCTTGCATGTGCTTATCTGTGGTGACAATGGGATATTCACATGATCTACTTGATGTATGTTTTGGTGATCAACTTGCGGATTCAGTGACCTTGTGAGCTTATGCATAGGGGTTGACACGTTTTCGTCTTGACTCTTTGGTAGAAACTTTGGGGCACTCTTTGATGTACTTTCTATTGGTTTGAATAGATGAATCTGAGATTGTGTGATGCATATCGTATAATCATACCCACAGATACTTGAGGTGACATTGGAGTATCTAGGTGACATTAGGGTTTTGGTTGATTTGTATCTTAAGGTGTTATTCTAGTACGAACTCTAGGATAGATTGAATGGAAAGAATAGCTTCATGTTATTTTACTATGAACTCTTGAATAGATCGATCAGAACGGATAACTTTGAGGTGGTTTCGTACCGTACAATAATCTCTTCATTTGTTCTCCGCTATTAGTGACTTTGGAGTGACCCTTTGTTGCATGTTGAGGGATAGTTATATGATCCAATTATGTTATTATTGTTGAGAGAACTTGCACTAGTGAAATTATGAACCCTAGGCCTTGTTTTGAAGCATTACAATACCGTTTGTGCTCACTTTTATCATTAGTTACCTTGCTGTTTTTATATTTTCATATTACAAAAACCTATTTCTACCATCCATATTGCACTTGTATCACCATCTCTCGCCGAACTAGTGCACCTATATAATTCGCCATTGTATTGGGTGTGTTGGGGACACAAGAGACTCTTTGTTATTTGGTTGCAGGGTTATTTGAGAAAGACCATCTTCATCCTACGCCTGCCACATATTGATAAACCTTAGGTCATCCACTTGAGAGAAATTTTCTACTGTCCTACAAACCTCTACACTTGGAGGCCCAACATCTACAAGAAGAAGTTTGTTTAGTAGACATCAGGCGCAGCCCCCGTGCCCAACCCCCTCGCGTGACTCTCCCGTAGGGGAAGGTGGCGCAGTAGGGCCGGGCGGCAAGTCCAAGGGCTCTCCTGAGGTTAGTGCAGCCACTAGGGTGCCATCAGTTGTTTATTCATTGGCGCGGAGCATGATGCGTCCACTCTTGCATGGTCATAGCCGCTCCTTCACCGTGTCGTCTGCCAGCATGGAGCATGGGGCTTCCACTAGTGCGTGGGTGGGAGTTCCCTCTCAAGGGAGACTACGGGGCATGTATAGCCCCGTCCTGGCACGTGACTTGCACGGCAGGAGTAGAGGAGGAGTATACGAGCACCCGTGAGCCAGAGAGGCACTCATAGGGCCCTACCTCAAGGCGGGTTGCACCTGAACTTTTGGTTCGAAGGGTTCCTGAGGGTCCTGAGAGATGGTCAGGTCACCTGCTTGAGGATATTGCATGAGAAGGACAAACACCAACAACCCTAGGAGGTGACGTGAACGGGCCTAGCCCGCCAAACAAAGCTCAACCACTGGATTTATCGACGCTGCTGGGACGGACCCGAGCACACACGCTGTGTCCAATCTTCTCATGCAACGATCCCAAAGAAAGACAACTGGTGCACGGCTCCCGCGGTGGTGAGGCACCATGTCGCGCGCCCTAACTCATCCAATCGCGATTAGCTCATGCAAGAACAAGGCACCAAGGGCCACGGGAGGTGACGTAGACAGGAACTGGCCCGCGAGACAGAGCTCACCACTTGGGTTTAGCGATGCTGCAAGGACAGACACAAGCACAAATGTCGTGCTAGTCCTCAATCATGAGGCGGTCGAGGGCGGGTTTGTGAGGGCGCATGATATTCATGGTGGCGAAGCACCAGACATGCAGGTGGTAACATAGAACAACTCATAAAAAGATAAGGCCAGTTCTGATAGATGCACAAATGATACATGCTGCAGGGTCAGGCCCATACAGCTTGAGGGTAGTGCAGCCCGAGGGGCGCCCTCGATTGAACAAACCAAAAATTCACCTGGCACCAACCTGTAGGAGTGTTGAGGCAGCTGAAGTTACGTGCTGAGGGGAGCATTCCTCACAAGGCATCTGGCTCCTGGTTCTCGTGAGGCTCCTTAGGCCCGAGAGGCTCGCGACGTTCCAGCGCCTCCTCCGATAGGATCACCTGGCGCCTGGCCTCGCGAGCCGCGTGGATGCCCTGCATGTACTGCTGGTGCATGCCGCCATGTCCAGAAGGCCAAATGGTATGCGAAGATGGCTGCGAGGGCAGCCCCCACTCCTTCCGACACGAGACCCAGAGGAGCTCCTCAGAAGCATCCCTGTTAAGTCCCAGGATGTTTACATAGACATGCAGCTCACCACTCATGTCCTAGGCGGCAGCTACAATTTGTGATGCAGGTCGGCACTCGCCGCGCATGGCTCGCACCTCCTAAAGCTCCTCGATTGCCTTGGTGATGAACTCCTAAGCACTTGGTACTTCGCGCCCACTACCCTGCTCACGGAAGCGCACATTGAAGCATGCCTCCACATGGTGCCCGATGCCTCTCTCATGACGCTGGTCAGGTCAGAGGCCCTCAAGAGGAGAGCCCCAGAGCCCAGCCTGAGAGGGGCGCCTGGCGCGCCTTCCTATGCAAGAAGGAAAGGCGCCCTAGCATAGGGCCTGGGGCTCGAAGTGCGATAGTCGGATGCCCCAGTCTCGAGAGAGCCCTTGAGGAGGAGTTGCTTTTCTTCTTGGGAATGACCTCAGGAGGGTAGATGGTGCCCTCGCCATTTGAGTTCTCGACCGCTGCGGCCTGGTAGGCACGCTCGAGGGAGCACACCGCATCCTTCTTATCGTAGGAGACCGTGATGATTCGCAGCTTCTGGCATCTTGGGGACATTGTAGTTGTGGTGAGTCGCCGCCACAAACTTGGCAACGGCTGGATACCCGAGGATGGTGTTCTACGGAAGACGAATGTGAGCAACGTCGAAGTCAATGAGCTCGGTGCGGTAGTTGTCGCGCTTGCCGAATGAGACAAGGAGGCGAATCTGCCCCAGCGGGACGGTGGAGCCGTCGGTTACCCCTGAGAAAGGCTTGATGGGGAGGAGCTGGTCGTAGGGCACCTGGAGTCTCTCGAACGTCTTGGCACAAAGGTACATTCAACCCCGCACCACCGTTGATGAGTGTCTTGGTAGCGAGGATGTTGCTGATGGTCGGTGAGCAAAGCATCGGGAGCGTGCCTGCTGTGGCTGCACACTTGAGATGATCCGAAGAGTCAAAGATGATGGAGTACTTGGACCACCTGAGGGGACGCGATGCCTCGAACTTGGGGAGCGCCGCATTCACCCCACGAGCGAACTGCTTGAAAATGTGATGGGAGGCGGGAGGCTTGAGAACCACCCAGGATGCAGGCGATAGCACGAGACCCTTGGAAGCCCACGGCCCCATCATCCTGGTGGTGTTCGTCGTTCCTCCTTGGTGGCGGTGGCAGCAGAGGGAGGCCGGCATTGCCCTTAGGGCGGTCCTCACAAGGCTGGTCCCGCTAGGGGCGGTCACGAGGCTGGCCCTGCCAACGGTCCTCACGAGGCTAATTGCGCCAATCCTGATGGGGGTGATGGTTGTCCCAGCAACCACCATCGCGGCCTCCTCCGCTACCAAAGCCACGGTCGTTGCACTCAAGGCGGCGGCCAAGGAATCCGTCCCGAATGGCCCTGAGTTCTTGGCAGTCATTGGTGTTGTGGCTGTGCACTCTGTGGAAGATGCAGAACGGGTGGTTGTCCTTGGAAGACTTGGGGTGATCGCAGCGGCGCTTCATCTCGGGCTCGTCCGCGAGCACCTCCGGGCCCTTGCGCTTCACGTCCTTCGCCTTGGCCTTCTTGTCTTCAGGGTTGGTTTCCGGGAGCTCGAGGAGAGAGAGGCGGCCTTCCTCCGCCCTGGCGCACCTGGTTGCCATATTGAACATCTCCAAAATCGAACACAGATCCTCGTGTATGGCGGGCTCCTCCTTCATTTTGCCATCCCGGACACCATCAGTGAATGTTGAGATGATGGCCTCGTTGGACACCTTGGGGATCTTGAGGCGAACGTTGGTGAATTGATGTATGTATTTGTGCAAGGTCTCCCCTGGTTGCTGCTTGATGCACCGTAGGTCGCCCGTGGTAGGGGCGTGGTCACGGGTGCCTTTAAAGTTGGAGATGAAGCATTCACGCTGCTCATCCAAGGAGGAGATCGATCCCACCGGGAGGTTCAAGAGCCACGAGTGTGCATTATCCTTGAGAGCCATGGGAAACCAGTTTTCCTTGACCTTTTCATCAACGTTCGCTGCCTCGATGCTCAGCTCATAGAGATGGAGGAACTCGGCTGGGTCTGGGGTGTCGTCGTAGCGTGGAGGCTGATCCGGCTTGAAAATGCTGGGCCAAACGACAGAGCGTAGCTCCGGAGTGAACGCTCGGCAGCCTTCCGCGCTGATGGGAGCCCGCTGTAGAGGGGGAGCCTAGTCTTGAAGCCCAAGTGCAGCCACCTCAGGTGGCATACGGTCTTGGCGCGGAGGTACTGGGAGCGCACACGCCTCTCCTTGGGCCCGCTGCACCACCTGGCAGCTTGCTTCGTCGCGCCCCGGTGCCCCGTGCGGCGGGTGGCGCTAGGGTGCCTCACGCCTTTGCTCTGGGATGACGTCACGGTGGAGAGGAGAGGGAGGCACACCATGGGCCACGTCGCCCGCCTGAGGGGGCAAGGGAGGCAGCAAGCAAGGTGGCGCAGGAGCCTCTCCAGCGGCGTTGACGAGCTCGGCGATGTGATCCAACCAATCCTCGTAGAGTTCATCGGCCGAATGATAGTGCAGAAGCTCCCGCACCATGAGCAGCACAGCCTGCGCATTGATGACCCACAAGTGTATGGGGTGAATAGTAGCCTCTTCGATAAGTGGTTTTTAGCAAGGTATTGTCTGCAAGTGCTCAAATTGTACGTAGCAGAGTAGTTTGATAGCAAGATAATTTGTAACAAGCAAGTAATGAAAGTAGTAACAAAAGTGAAGCAAGGTTGCCCAATCCTTTTGAGGCAAAGGGCATGACAAAATGGTTTCTAATGATAAGCAAAGTGTTCTTGACGGTACACGGGAATTTCATCTAGTCACTTTCATCATGTTGGCTTAATTCGTGTTCATTACTTTGATAATTTGATATGTGGGTGGACCGGTGCTTAGGTGTTGTTCTTACTTGAATAAACCTCTTACTTATGATTAACCCTCTCACAAGCATCCGCAACTACAAGAAAAGTATTAAGAATAAATTCTAACCATAGCATTAAACTTTTGGATCCAATCGGTCCCTTACGGAATAGCGCATAAACTGTGGTCTAAGCTTCTGTCACTCTCGCAACCCACCATCTAATAACTACTCCACAATGCATTCTCTTAGGCCCAAATATGGTGAAGTGTCATGCAGTCTACGTTCACATGACACCACTAAGAGAATGTCAACATACATATCATCAAAATATCGAACACATATGAAGTTCACATGATTACATGCAACATGATTTCTCCCGTGACCTCAAGAGTGAAAGTGACTACTCACAAATGATAATCATGCTCAAGATCAAAGGGGTATTAAATAGCATAATGGATCTGAACATGTAATCTTCCACCAAATAAAACATATAGTAATCAACTACAAGATGTAATCAACCATACTAGTCACGCACGAGCACCAATCTATAGTTTTGATACAAAGATTGAACACAAGAGATGAACTAGGGTTTGAGAGGAGCTGGTGCTGTGAAGATGTTGATGATGATAGCCCTCCCGAAGACGGGGGAGTTGTTGGTGATGATGATGATGATGATTTCCCCCTCCGGGAGGGAAGTTCCCCCGGCGGAATCGCTCTGCCGGAGGGCAAAAGTGCTCTCGCCCAAGTTCCACCTCGAGGCGGCGGCGCTTCATCCCGAATATCCTCCTCTGATTTATTTCTAGGTCAAAATGACTTATATACCAGAAGATGGGCACCGGAGATGGGCCGAGGAGGGCAGCACCCATCAGGGCGTGCTTGGGCCTCCTGGCGCGCCCAGGTGGGTTGTGCCCACCTGGTGGCCAACCTCTGGTACTTATTTGCTACAATATTTATTAAATATTGCATAAAAATTCCTCGTGAAGTTTCGGCTCATTTGGAGTTGTGCAGAATAGGTAGCTTGACGTAGCTTTTTCCGGTCCAGATTTGCAGCTGCCGGAATTCTCCCCCTTGGTGCATACCTTGGGATTATGAGGGAAAATGCATTAGAATTACTCCAAAAAGCATATTATACAATAAAACAACATAAATAACAGTAGGAAAACATGAAGCAAAATGGATGTATTAACTCCCTAATCTTAGACCTCGCTTGTCCTCAAGAGAAAATCAAAATCGCAAAACATGACCACATGCATAGAGAGAGAGAGGTGTCGATAAAAACAAAAATATGGACATAGCAACATCATGTGACTTATTATAACAGCAACAAACTTTAATATAAAACTTTTATCATAGATCTCTTATCATAGACTTCTCATGAACAAGTGACAATTCATCACAACATCGAAGTATAAAGCATAAACTCTATTGGAAACCAACAAACTATGTTCTCATTCAAATTTGCAACTACAATTCATCATCTTTTCAGGGAGGGTCATGTATCAGAGCCTTTAGGCAAGTCCACATACTGAAACATCATTTAGTCTTCTACGATTGCTAACACTCACCGCGTACACATGAGCAAAACTTTTCAACCGGACACAAAGAAAGATAGGGGCTTATAGTTTCACCTGCCAACACACTCACCTCAAGGGTGATGTCAACAATAATAACTTATGCCACCCATATTCAATTGGACATATGTTCCTAGATCTTTCCTCACCACATGATGCTAACCAAAGGAGAAAAATAAAAGGAATGGAGAGAAAAACTTTGACTCTTGCATGAAAATAAATACACGAAAGTAAAAGATAGGCCCTTCGCAAAGGGAAGTAGAGGTAGCCATGCGCTTTTATTTGTATGCTCAACCCCTTAGTGCAAGAGAACGTCGTGTTATATTTCCCCTTGTGATGGCAACCTTTATTATTCAATTTGTCGCTTTTATTCATCACCATCACAAGTTCGTACAATGCTCAATTTTCCCTTACACTAAATGATCTCACATTTTAATAAGCAACTTTCATTGCCCTTTTTGCACCGATGACAACTTACTTGAAGGATCTTACTCAGTCCATAGGTAGGTATGGTGGACTCTCAAACAAGATAGGGTTTAAGGGTTTTGGATGCACAACTAGTATCTCTAATTAGTGCAAAGTTTTTGGCTAGCAAAGATAGGGTCAAGCACCACATGTTGAAGGATCTATGACAATATAACTTCTATGTGAATATGAACAAACATAAATCATTAAGTTGTCTTCCTTGTCCAACGTCAACAATTTTGGCTATAATATTTTGATGGGTGCTCAAAATCATAAAAGATTTCCATGATAGTATATTTATAGGTGAATCTTGTCTTCCCTTATTAATTCTTTCATGAGTTGCATCACTGACCAAGGCTATATTTGTCAATCTACAATAAAATTTTCTACTTATACTTTTCCTTGTGTAATGTCATCACTTACCATAAGATTAGCATATGATATTTTTCTTTTTATTTCCTTTGTTTTTCTTGAAACAAGAAAGTAAAGAAGGAAAAATTGAAACTAAAATTTATTATATCTCACACACGATTACAAGGATTGATCACTAAGCAAACTCACAAAAAGAAAGGATCGGACTAATCTTTTATTCATCTAATAGCAAAAGATAACCATTGATCGAACTAAGAAAGTAAAGGCAAAAGATAGTGGAGATTGATATGATACAGGGGCACCTCCCCCAAGCTTGGCGAAAGCCAAAGGGAGTTCCTATACCCGATACTCAGTTTTGTTTTGGTGGTGAAGAAGATGATGGTGGTGATGAAGTAGACGCAATCTTGTCCAATACATCTCTGAGCATATTTCTTAAGTTGTGAATCTCTTGAAGAGCTTGATGGAGCAGCTCGGTGTTCTTATCTACTTCAGCCATGATATACTTATTTTCCGGGCCCTAAGAGTTTGTCCCTACATCACTTCCTCTTGGACGAGATATGTCCCAATTGGACGGTATATGCACACGAGGAGTGTTTTCAAACCCATAATTATGAATCAAATTGTGAAAATTGTTTTCATGTATCCTATGTATAGGACTCCTCGTAGGGAATTCTTCCGGATCTCTTGGGCCCTCTTGATGGTCTAGGAACCTCATGGCTTGGTGGGGGTTAGGATGAGTGGAGATACCAGCCAGGGCCCCTCTCTCAGAAGCCATAGGGTGAATTCCGAACGAGTCCCCCTTGTCTTCCTCCATAACGATCTCCTCAAATTCCTCTTCTCTGGATTCTACCTGAAGCTACCAAGCTTCGCCTTCTTCGATGTTGGAGGAGGGAGAAGACATGATGACTGGCTCAACAGATCTAACAAAAAATAGCAAGAAAATAAAACAAGAGATTTCTCCGCGATACGGAGGTTAACAGGTTCGGGAGGTATATATAGATTTTTTTATCTTGGGGAACAAGTAGAACGAAAGTAAAACGGAGTTCGGAAGGTACACAAGGTGGGCACAACCGACCTGGACGCGCCAGGCATGCCTGGCGCGCCCTGTGTATCATGACCACCAGGGTCACTTTCCTGGAAGTTTCTTATTTTCCTAATTTTCTAAATATTCCAAACTGACAAAAAATATTTTTGCGGTTTTTTCGGAGTCTGTTTACTTACCGCATCACGTACCTCCTTTTTTTCAATATTCTGGAGTGTTCCGGATGGTTTCCTTTATGTGTTCTTCCTGTGTCAAAGTTTGGATAACATTGCTTTCAACATAAATGGGCGTACCTGAGATATAGTGTGTTATTCGTTGCCCATTGACAACCTTCGGGTTAATCCCTTCAGCATTATTTATATTGATAGCTCCAGATCGATAGACCTCCTCGATGACATAGGGTCCTTCCCATTTGGGGAGGAGTTTTCCTGCAAAGAATCTTAAACGAGAGTTGTACAAAAGAACATATTCTCTGACTTTGAACTCACGCTTTTGGATTCTTTTGTCATGCCATCTTTTAACTTTTTCTTTTAATAACTTAGCATTTTCATATGCTTGGGTTCTCCATTCATCTAATGAGCTAATATCAAATAACCTCTTTTCCCCAGCAAGTTTGAAATCATAATTGAGTTCTTTTATTGCCCAAAATGTTGTGTGTTCTAACTCAAGAGGTAAGTGACAAGATTTTCAGTAAACCATTTTATATGGAGACATACCCGTAGGATTTTTATAAGCCGTTATATAAGCCCAAAGTGCATCATCTAATTTCTTAGACCAGTTTTTCCTGGACCTATTGACAATGTTTTGTAAGATTAGATTTATTTGTCTATTGCTAAGTTCAACTAGACAACTAGACTGAGGATGATAAGGTGATGCAATTCTATGGTTAGCATCATACTTAGCAAGCATTTTATGGAAAGCACCATGAATAAAGTGTGAACCACCATCAGTCATTAAATATCTAGGGACTCCGAACCTTGGGAAAATAACTTCCTTAAACATTTTAATAGAGGTGTAGTGATCAGCACTACTGGTTGGAATAGCTTCTACCCATTTAGTAACATAATCAACAGCAACCAAAATATGTGTATACCCATGAAGTCAAATCCCCAAACTTCAAATTGTTCAACAGCAAGTGAATAATTCATAGGTGTTTCTTGACACTTACCGATATTACCTAGTCTCTAACATTCATCACAAGATGAGATGAACTTACTGGAATCTTTGAAGAGAGTAGGCCAATACAAAACAGATTGCAATACCTTATGAGCGATTCTGTCTCCCGCGTGATGTCCTCCATAAGCTTCAGAGTGACATTTCCATAGGATCTGTTCCTTTTCACACTCGGGTACACAACATCTAATAATACCATCTACTCCTTCTTTATAAAGATGTGGGTCATTCCGAAAGTAATGTCTCAAATCGTGGAAGAATTTTTTTTCTTTTGTTGGTATGTGAAGCTAGGTGGTATTTATTTAGCAACAATATAATTAGCATAGTCAGCATACCAAGGTGTACTATGAGAAATATTTATTGCAGCTAGTTGTTCATCAGGAAAGATATCATTAATTGGTTGTGGGTCATCAAGAATATTTTCAAGCCTAGACAAGTTATCAGCTACGGGGTTCTCCGCTCCTTTCCTATCAGTGATGTGCAAATCAAATTCTTGTAGCAGAAGAACCCACCTAATGAGTCTAGGTTTAGCATCTTTCTTTTTCCTAAGATATTTTATAGCACCATGATCGGTGTGAACAATTACTTTAGAATCAACAATGTAAGATTTAAATTTATCACAAGCAAACACCACTGTTAAGAATTCTTTTTCAGTAGTAGCATAGTTTCGTTGAGCACTGTCTAGAGTTTTACTAGCACAATGAATAACATTTAGTTTCTTATCAACTCTTTGTCCTAGAACAACACCAACAACATTATCACTAGCATCACACATAATATCAATATGCAAGTTCCGATCAGGTGGTCAAACAACATGTGCAGTAATTATGGCTTTCTTCAGTGTTTCAAAGGCTTCCATACAATCATCATCAAACACAAAGGGAATATACTTTTGCAAAAGATTAGTAAGAGCCCTGGAAATTTTAGAGAAGTCTTTGATAAACCTCCTATAGAAACCAACATGACCAAGGAAACTACGAATACCTTTGATATCTTTAGGACATGGCATTTTCTCAATTGCATCAACCTTGGCTTCGTCCACCTCAATGCCTTTTTCAGAGATTTTATGGCCCAAAACAATACATTCATTAACCATAAAGTGTCACTTCTCCCAATTCAAGACGAGATTTGTTTGTTCACATCTCTACAAGACTTGATCAAGATTGCTTAAACAATAATCAAAAGACTTCCCATAAACAGAAAAGTCATCCATGAAAACCTCAATAATCTTTTCGCAAAAATCAGAGAATATAGAAGTCATACATCTTTGAAAGGGAGCAAGTGTATTACATAAACCGAAAGAAATACGTCTATAAGCAAATGTTCAAAAAGGACAAGTAAAAGTGGTGTTTTCTTGATCAGATTGTAAAATAGGTATTTGTGAAAAGCCAGAGTATCCATCAAGGAAGCAAAAGTGTGTGTGCTTGGATAATCTTTCTAACATTTGATTGATAAAAGGCAGAGGGTAATGATCTTTTCTAGTAGCTTTATTTAATTTTCTATAATCAATTACCATTCTATAGCCCATGACAATTCTTTGTGGAATAAGCTCATTCATATCATTAAGAATAACAGTAATACCTCATTTCTTAGGGACACAATGAACAGGACATACCCGTCTACTATCAGCTATAGGATAGATTATACCTGCTTCCAGAAGCTTCAATATTTCTGTTCTCACCTCTTCCTTCATTTTCAGAATTAACCTATGTTGGTGATCAAGAACGGATTTAGCGTCAGGTTCCATATTAATCTTGTGCTGAAATAGAGTGGGACTAATGCCCTTAAGTTCATCAAGAGTATATCCAATAGTAGCCCTGTGCTTCCTGTAACAGCCTGATTTTTGGCCCTTTCTTTTTGTTTGGTTTTTCTAAGGTTTTTGCCTGAGTTTTCTTTTCCCGTGGCTTTGTGTTCTAGAAACTAAAGAAGATGCCCTCTTCTTTGCTTCAAGAGTGGCTTGTCATCCCATATCCAACCCTAGACCTTTCCATTTCCACATTGGACCAAATCCCAATATTCTTTTTATTGGGAATATTCATTTTTAATTAAAGGAATAACTTAATTTGCTCTAGGTTATGAATCAACCAATATTTCCATCACTCCTAAAATTACCAAATAATTCTCATAAATTGTTTGGGTCATATCTTGATCAAATGTGGCAAAACTTTTCATTGCCATGATAAAAAATAATCCTCAAATAATTCATTTCCTATTCTGTCCGAAATGGCATATTGTGAAGCAAGTGTTGTTTTCCTTTGCCCAATTGACCTCAAACTCCATGGACATCTTTCCTGTCCATATCATTGACACATGCCAAAATGCAACCTTATTTGCCTAGTAAATATTTAATTATGATTTTCCAAAGTTTTTGTCCAGAAAGAAGCTTTATGAAGGAGGTACAAGCTAGGCATATCCAAATGAGTTGCAATTTTGCATGGTCCTCAATATCATTATATAATAGCCCTACGCCAAAGTTGAGCTCATGTCATGCCTCCATGTGAGTTCATCTTCAATTCTTAGATTCTATCCAAAATTTCAGTTTGTGAAGCAACTATATTTTATCTTGCTCCACTATGGCTGCAAAGTTTTCTAGGCCTTCTAGTATCCATATAACCTATCTCTGCCCAAGTTGGGAATATTTCATCTACCATTAGTCCTCTAGAATTTTTGCAAGTTTCTGTCCAGAGGACATGTTTGTGATACAAGTACCATTTTGGCTTGGCCAATTGGTATGAGACTTTTTGAGCATCCTCATAGGACCAAATGACTCTTCCTCGCCCAATTTGAGCTCAAGTTGATACTCCAAGTGAGTGCATCATCATGCTCAAGTTTCTGGACCATTTTGGTTAGTTGTGAAGCAACTGCATCAAATCTTGGTCTATTTCTTTTCAAACTCCCTAGGACTGTAGTCCTTCCTAGCCTAAATCTCCCAGACATAACATTGGACCCATATCATATCTTTGTTGACCACACTAAGTTGATCAATTTGCAACAGTAAACTTCAGAGGATGATTCCCACTAAACTATAGCACCCCACACCAAACCACCACCTCAGTTGTAATCTCCCCTGGAAGGACTAATGCCCAGACACGTTTTGGCGGAACCCCGTGCACTGTGTGCACCAGCGACAGTGGTGACCAACGATTTTGCATGCAGTTTCATGCTCTCTGTGCATTGTGGCGTGTCCAGAGCACTGTTTGTGCTTCGGCACCGCTCCCTCTCGTCATCTTCGCACGCGTGAGCATGTCCCTTATCTTCCCCTCATCGTCGCCACCTCTCAGGACCCCTCTCCCCCTCCAGAAACATCCTCTCCGACGCTCGCCAACGCACGCCGAGGCGCGTCCCCGGATGAACAGTGGCGGTCTCGCTTTTATGGCGCTTGTTTTCTTCCTCCCCGTGATCCCTGGCGTTGTCTACCTCTCTATGAGACCCTCCCTGTGCCTCCCCGTCGCCTTCCGTCGAGCCCATGCACGAGCACACGCGTCCGCGGCGACGCCAGCTCGGCCATGCCCTCCTCGCGGCTATTTAAGAAGCGCCGAGGCCTCCCGACCGCACCAAATTCTTCTCCTCGCCCCAGAAGCCTTCCCACCCTCTCCGTTGAGCTCGAGGAGCTCTCCTTCCCTCCCACTGCCGCCATGGTCGCCGCATCTGCCCCTCTTCGATTCGGGCGAGTCGTGCTTCTTCCCTCCCTGTCGTCGCCTCCACTAGAACCCCCTCACCTTGGCGATCATCCCCATGCCCTATCCCCCTTGCCGGAGCCACTGTGGCTGTCACGCCCAATATGCGTTACTATCCTAAAGAGACTCGAAGGTCCCACCAAGGATAGAACCGCATATTGTAACACTTTTGCAAGGTTACATCAACATTACATAATAGATGGGGATACATACAAAAGGCATACAATGCCACACGAATACAACATCATCTTACATAAGAACACCATCCGGCTACGGATGAAACACAAACAGAAACTCAAAGGACATCCACCCTGCTAGCCCAGGCTGCCGACTTGGAACCTATCCCCTGATCGAAGAAGAAGCAGAAGAAGAACTCCAAAACAAGCAAACATCGCTCTCGCGTGATGATCATCGCATAACCTGTACCTGCAACTGTTGTTGCAGTAATCTGTGAGCCACGAGGACTCAGCAATCTCATTACCATGGGTATCAAGACTAGCAAAGCTTAAAGGGAAAGGAAGGGGTAAAGTGGTGAGGTTGCAGCAGCGGCTAAGCAAGATATGGTGGCTAAAATAAGCAAATGAGAGCGAGAAGAGAAACAAAAGGAACGGTCGTGAAGCTAGCAATGATCAAGAGGTGATCCTGAACTCCTACTTACGTCAAGCATAACCCAAAGACCGTGTTCACTTCCCGGACTCCGCCGAAAAGAGACCATCACGGCTACACACACGGTTGATGCATTTTAATTCGGATCTGGTGTCAAGTTATCTACAACCAGACATTAACAAATTCCCATCTGCCACATAACCGCGGGCACGGCTTTCAAAAGATAATACCCTACAGGGGTATCCCAACTTAGCCCATGATAAGCTCTCGCGATCAATGAAGGATATACCTTCTCCCAGGAAGACCCGATCAGTCTCGGAATCCCGGTTTACAAGACATTTTGACAATGGTAAAACAAGACCAGCAAGATTGCCCGATGCGCCGACAATCCCGATAGGAGCTGCACATATCTCGTTCTCACGGCAACACCGGATGAGCAATCCGTACAACTAAAACCAGACCTCAAGTTTCCCTAAGGGGGCGCTGCAAAGGGCTCTAGTTCGGACCAGCACTTAGAGAAGCACTGGCCCGGGGGGGGGGGGTGGGGGGCTAAAATAAAGATGACCCTCGGGCTCCGGAAACCCAGGGAAAAAGGGCTAGGTGAGGCAAATGGTAAAACCAAGGTTGGGCCTTGCTAGAGGAGTTTTATTCAAAGTGAACTGTCAAGGGGGTCCCATAAATCACCCGACCGCGTAAGGAACGAAAAATCCGGGAACATAACACCGGTATGATGGAAACTAGGGCGGTAAGAGTGGAACAAAACACCAGGCATAAGGCCGAACCTTCCACCCTTTACCAAGTATATAGATGCATTAATAATATAAGAGATATTGTGATATCCCAACATAATCTTGTCCACCATAGAGCAATCTTCAACTTCACCTGCAACTAACAACGCTATAAGAGGGGCTGAGCAAAGCGGTAACATAGCCAAACAACGGTTTGCTAGGAAGGGTGACAAGGTTAGAGGCTGACATGGCAATTTGGGAGGCTTGAAGAGCAAATGATAGGTAGCGCAACATAGCGACAGAACGAAGCAACTAGCATAGCAATGATAGTAGTGAGATCCAGGGTAGCGGTCATCTTGCCTGAAATCCCGCAAGGAAGAAGAACGACTCCATGAAGAAGATGAAACCACGAAGACGAACCAAGCATAGACGAACGAATCCTCACGATCGCAACGAAACGGGAACTATCGAGAAGAAGCACACAACATGGTATACACACCACACATGGACATGACATGATGCTCAACCAAGTATGATGCAAGACAATACTACATGAAGCTAGTCATGGCAAAACGGAGGGGTGTGGCGTACCGCAAAACGGAGGAAATGGACTTGTGTTGGAGCGCTACGGTCAAAACGGGGGTCCTGTTCATCGGGAGGGGTGTGGCGTATCGCCAAACGGGACTCCACAGGATACTATTCATCTCCACTGTCGACCTCCTCCAGCCTCCATGGGGCTACTGTTCATCCACCGTCGACCTCCTCCAGTCTCCACCTGCACTGTTCATCCAACCTCCACAGCGCGCTACTCCACCGGCTACTGTTCAACCAGCCCTCTCCATGGGCTACTGTTCATCCAGCCCTCCACGGGCTACTGTTCATCAGACCCTCCACGGGCTACTATTCATCCAGCCCTCCACCGGCTACTGTTGAACCAGCCCTCCATGGGGTCGTCCTTTTCATCCAGCCCTCCACGGGGTCCTGTTCATCCAGCCCCAACCGACTCGATCGATCAGGGTCCTGTTCATCCAGAGGCAACCACGGGGTGTGGCGTACCGCGTCTCGAGGGCAATGTCTGATGACACTTTATGCGCCAGTTTTTTTTGCTGAAGTGATTCCAAATTTTTGGCTTCCGCAGAAATATCTACCCCCACCCCCTTACCAAAAGCCACATTTCCCCTGTTTCCGCCTTCCTTTCCAAGTTGAAACCTTCACTCCTTGCTTGCAGCACCGCCTCCCTCGCTGGTGACCCTCCTTCAGGCTGCTCAGGCTCGCCTATCCAGGCAGGTAATCCACACCCGACCCCCATCCTCCTCCTCCTTCCACATCCCACATGCCCCAACCGCCGGCGCGAGCGCGACACCTTCCACCCAAATCACCAACCCCTCCACCAAATAAGTGCCGCCCTAAGCCATGGTGCATGCAGTATAGCCAGGATCTTAGGGAGCATTTGGCAGTGGAGAAGCAAATCGCGACGCACGTGGATGAGGTCGCAATGGCTGCCATTCGTTCCGACCCCCAGATCTTGGAGGAGCACCTTGCCATTTTCTAGGTACGCCGGTTAAGCATGCTCGGTTTACCCGTTGCGTGTGCCGCTCTTGCCTTTCGTTAAAAAATTTCTCTAGTGTATATGTTCTATATGTCGTGCAACGTGGTGCTCACTTATTAACTGTTTGGTTAATTAGTTATCGTGTTCAGTTAACTATGTGGTTCAAATTCTGCAAATGTGATGTTCAATTCTTCAGGGTGCAATTTTTTATTTTTTTCCATGTGAGAAATAAATCGATTTTTTCTTTACAAAATACATGAGAAAAAACTCCAATTGCTATAATTCCAAGTTGTCAAGAATGCTTGGTTTTGGTTAACTGTTTGATCTTCTAGTATGTTATACATTGTGCAATGTGGTGCTCAGTTAACGTTTGGTTCATTTCTTGTGGTGTTTAGGTTAACTGTTTTATTCCATTCTACAGTGCGATGTTCAATTGTTGTGGGTGCATTCTGTTATTGTATACCATGTCAGAAATAAATTGAATTTGGCTATACTAAATACATGAGAAACAAATACAATTGCTATATTTCCAAGTTATTAAGCATGCTTGGTTTAGTTAACTGTCTGATCTTCTATTAGGAGTATGTTATGTTGTGCAATGTGGTGCTCAGTTAATGTTTGGTTCATTTGTTGTGGTGTTTAGTTAACTGCTTGGTTCAATTCTGCAATGCAATGCCCAATTGTCATGGGTATAATTTTGTATTGTTGTGCATGTGAGGAATAATCTAATTTGGCTTCACTTAATACATGGGAAACATATACAATTGCTATATTTCCTAGTTCTTAATGATGCCTAGTTTGGATAAATGGGTTTTCCATGTGGCTTGAATTAATCTGATGAATCGGCAATGTGCTTATTTTTCATCAACATATTTTACTGATAGCATGTGAACCCTTACTTAACCTGATGACTAACTACCTTATATGTGTTGCAGGGAAACAATATAATGGGAAGCATTGAGGTTTACAATCGAGGTTAGCACGTGCATGGTCCGTTGTCTAATATCACATTATTGTGCAATTGCACGAACCATTCTAATAGTTAGGTTTTTAACAATTTGTTCTTGCACATGTAGGTCCTGCTATCAGAGGTTTTGACCCACTGTTTGACCCTTTTTTCATAAGGGGAAATGAGTTGTCCATGAATATCAATCAAGTCAAGAAACTTAGAAAGATAGTTAGGATAAAGAAAATGGCGACAGAAAACAACAAGATCTTTGTCTGCACAATGACGAAGAAATCAGTTCACTACAGGATGGTACTAACTATCATACCTTCTCTTTTTTATTCCATTGCCCCATTTCCAATATAGAGAAGATATTTATGGACATCCTTGTTTTCAGGCCTTTCTAAAACAGTTCATTGATGATTACCTCTGAAACCACCTGTATGGACAGGAGGCGAGGAAGGTATTCATACAACACCCACGGTTCAATATTGAAGTGTGCCTGAACAGGACGAACAATGGACGGTCAATCATCAACAGGCACTGGCCTAAAGTTGTAAAGACCTTCAACATCAATGAAGGCTCAATATTCGCCTTCCGCTTCAGCAGTTTTCCCGATGAGATGCACCTGTCTATGTACCGTCTATGATGCTAATTTCGAAAGGTCATGTGAAACTTGGTGCTGGTGCAGTTGTGTAATGAGGTAGCTGAGTGCTGAAGCCATCATGTTATACTCAGATGTATTTCAATTATGAAATCCTGCTTCCTTAATATGGGAATGAAATATATTGTGTGTTCAATATGAATGTCAATTATATTAATAAATGGATTATTAATAATAGAGCAATTAGCCTGCTAATGGCGAATTAGCCTGCTAATTGGTTTTTGATATTGCAAATGGTTATTGAGAAAATACTGTGGGTGATGACCTAAGGCAACACACACAGTTTCTAGGAATAAACCGTGTTGGATCTATGAACAATCACACACGACATTCTCATCAAAACTATTTGCGTTAGGCCACCTTGCGCAAACGTTTACTGCATCAAAATTGTGTGTGATGATAGCCTTTGCCACACAGTTTCTTCTACGCACCATGTGTGATGCATTCAATAATGCAAACGATAAATTATTTATTATTGTGTGTGATGGGAATGCCATCACAAATGATTTAATGGGGAAAATTGTGTGTGATGTACCTACGAACGGAAACGTTTTCCTTGCAGGGACTGCGTGGGATGTATATGAACAAAAACGTTTCGCGGGGAGTGACTGTGTGGGATGTACTTATGACCATGTGCCTTGCATACTGTTTCCCAAATGGTTCATTACGACACACCGTTTGGTTTCACTGCGTCATTAGAAATGTTTAATCACCGATCCTACATGTGCGAAAGAATTTAGTGTGTGCTGCATCGCACACGATTACATTTTGCAAGGCCTCTGGATCATGGCTCCATATCCCTGATGGTTTCTAGGTCGCGTGGGAAGGACCCCCTAATCGCCCACACTCACTAGGTTACGGTTCCAAATGCCGTCGCAGAAAGGGGTTTTAAACCGTTTGTATAGCAACGATGCATACGAGTGAGAGCAGCACCTAGGGTGCCCCGAGGGGGCCCTTGCACGCCCTGGTGGGTTGTGCCCACCTCGGTGGCCTCCCGCACCCCCTCTTCGACCTATAAATTCTCAAATATTCCAAAAATCCTCGGGGAGAACCTAGAACGGAATTTCCGCCACCGCAAGCCTCTGTAGCCATCGAAAACCAATCAGGAGCCTGTTATGGCACCCTGCCGGAGGGGGAGATCATCACCGGTGGCCATCTTCATCATCCCGGCGGCCACCATGATGAGGAGGGAGTAGTTCACCCTCGGGGCTGAGGGTTTGTACCAGTAGCTATGTGTTTAATCTCTCTCTCTCTCTCTCTCGTGATCTTGAGATGTCACGATCTTGATATATCATGGGCTTTGTTAACATATATGGATCATATGATGTTTCTCCCCTCTCTACTCTTGTTGTGATGAATTGGATCTTTACCCTTTGAAGTTTTGTCTTGTCCGATTGAATGTTCAAATCTGAGAACACATGATGTATGTCTTGCGGTATGAATACTTGAGGTGACAATGGGGTATATCATATTGATTGACTTGATGTATGTTATGGAACTCAACTTGCGGATTCCTGAGGTGACATTGGGGTAATCTATGCATAGGGGTTGATGCACATTTTTATTATCTTTTCTCCGATAGAAACTTTGGTGTCTCACTACAAAAAAAAAGACACATCCATGACATTTTGGGCCGAACAAAAAAAAATTCTGTCATACTTATGACACTTCTATGACGATAATTGTGCCAAAACCCGGTATCATCATAGATGTGGTGGGCTCCTACTTCTATGACAAAAAATCATGACAGAAAATGGGTTTTTCATCCTGGGCGGGCCGGAGACGTAGTTGCATGACATTCTTTGGGCCGTCCATGATGGAAAAAACAGTGGTAGAAGCGAGGGCGAGGAAAATATCAGGGAGTTCCCGGTTATGGTGGGTGGTCGGGGGCCGAGCGACGCACGTTTCTCTCGTACCGTACGCGCGTGGGTGCGAGGCATTGAGCTCTAATTGAACCCGAGCGAGGCGTCGCCTAACTGAACCCGAGAAATTGCACTACAGGCTACACGTTACTGAACCCAAGCGATCGAGCGATTCCTTCGCTACTGCTGCTAACTGAAGCCGATCGATGCTGCCTCTGGATGAACAGTGAATGTTGCTGGGGGTTTGGATGAACAGTGAGCATTGAAGCTAGGGTGGGAGGGTGTTGGATGAACAGTGAGCATTGCTAGGGGGGTTTGGATGAACAGTTCTCGGTGGGGGTGGATGCAGGACCCTCTGGTTGCCTCTAGATGAACAGGACACCGATCAATCGAGTCAGTTGGGGCTGGATGAACAGGACCCCTTGGAGGGCTGGATGAAAAGGACGACCCCATGGAGGGCTGGTTCAACAGTAGCTGGTGGAGGGCTGGATGAACAGTAGCCGGTGGAGGGTTGGATGAATAGTAGCCCGTGGAGGGCTGGATGAACAGTAGCCCGTGGAGAGGGCTGGTTGAACAGTAGCCAGTGGAGTAGCACGCTGTGGAGGCTGGATGAACAGTGCAGGTGGAGACTGGAGGAGGTCGACGGTGGATGAACAGTAGCCCCGTGGAGGCTGGAGGAGGTCCACAGTGGAGATGAATAGTATCCCGTGGAGTCCCGTTTTGCGATACGCCACACCCTTCCCGATGAACAGGACCCCCGTTTTGACCGTAGCGCTCCAACACAAGTCCATTTCCTCTGTTTTGCGGTACGCCACACCCCTCCCGTACAGCAACTAGGCATCTAGCAAGAATCAAAACAATATGCTACAACATCTCAACGTGAAAACAAAAGGCATGGGCATGAAGTACAGGTAAAGCATGACAAAACATGAACACTGAGCTATCTCCATAAATCACTAGAACATGCTCAAAAGGACATGGCAAGATTGCAAATAATAACAGTCTCAGACTTAGCAAAAAAAACATCAGGTTGCAATGTTTAGAGCTATCAAACAACATGTTACAGGAACTTATCATGGCAAACAAGGGCACGTCATGAATCTACTAATTGCATAGAACAAAAGTTCCTTACTGATCATGATCCAGAAAGGAATAGAAGATATGATGGCACCCATGTAAACATGGCAAGTTATATGACAGATTCATACATGGCAGGAAGAACAATAAGTAGGCATGTTGGTGAGCTTGAACCACACAACACAGAGCAATACATGGCATTACAAGGCAACCAACAGTAAGAAGGCATGTTTGAGAAGCTGAGCATGGCAAAAACAAGTTCATAGGGTGCATGGATCACTAGCAACAATCATGGCAACATTGAACTAGAAGTTAACAGGCTGACATCAACATTATTTAGCAGTTTGAGAGCAAGATTACAACAAGTTACAGCAGGTTATAAATGCAACCAGGGGCATGGATGGATAGAGCATGACATGTATAACAAAACATCCTTAGTGAACATCTCCAGATTATGCATAGAATGACTTGTAGAAGCAGGTTTACATAGCATCACATATAACAGATTCTGACAAGCAAAATAGTAACAGCAAGTACCCTACTTCACGAGCTCGATGCACTCAGTACAAGATTCACAAAAATACATGGATTGCACCACAGTAAAGATGGCATGATGAAGCACAAAACCAATGTAGAGCTCAAGCTCATAGGATGCACACATCAAAATGCAATGAAAAAGAGAAATCAGCATGTTATAACAGTTTCAGCAGGTTAACATCATATAGCACTCTTGCAACGATGATTAGGGCATCAAGATGAACTCAAACAAGCATAACACAATGGAATGAAATGAATATAATCTCCCAATGAACATTTTGATATATTGTATGCATGAAACGGAGCTACGGATGATGAGTTATGGCATGATGACCAAGTGCACAAAATGCTGAAAATCTGGGACTTGGCAGTTTTTATACCTAGCAAAAAAAACAGAGGACGAGGTGGGACGATGTGGAGGCTGAAGCTGGGCTGGGCCTTGGCTCTGTTGGGCCTTGGCTGGGCCGGAGGAGAGGAGGCGAGGCAGGCCGTCGCCTGGGCCGGCGATGCGGGGCCCATGCGTGAGGCCTACGTGGGGGTTGCCGAACGGGACGAGGAGGCGCGCGTGCGTCTGTGCTCATCCCCGAGCACGCCGATGGCAGCTGCCGGCGGCGAGTTGGCGAGGTCGGGGCGAGGGTGGAGGGGCGCCAGTGACGGGGACGGGCGGATCTGGGTGCGGGGCATCGGATCTGCCGGTTTCCGGGGCCGACGGAGCACCGGCGCGGCGGAGCTTCACGTGTGGGGCGGCCATCCATGGCGGCGGCGTCGGCAGTTCCCTGCAGCACACGGGATTTGAGAGAGAGAGGGCGAAAGAAGGAGGAGGAGAAGGCAGGGGGGTGGCGCGGTCTGGCCTGGGCGACGGAGGAGGCGGGGTCCGGTGGGGCTTCGGTGGAGGCGCTCGGGCGAGTGGGATCGGCGGCGGGCGGCTGCAGTGGTGCGCTCCCGCGCGAGAGCTCGGGCGCGAGGGCGGCTTCGGCCGAGATCCGGCCCGGGGCGGGCCGGTTGCGGGCTTCCGTGGGCCGTGGCGGCGGGGAGGCACGGGGTGAGGTGGCGATGCCAGATGGCGACGGGGGAGTGGCTGGTGGGCGCGAGGAGGCGACGTGGCGCGCGCGGATTGGTCCGGGCACGCCGGCGGCGGCGCCAAGTGGCGGGCGCGGGCTAGCGGCGCTGAAAGCGAGGAGACAGTGGGAGGTGGCGGCTGCGGGAGGTTAGGGGAGGCTAGGGGCTAGGGTTGCCCAAATTAGGAAGGAGGGGTGTTTATAATAAGACCGCACGCCAAGTATCACTCCATTCCGAGAGCATTTTTTGGCCACTTATAAAATAATATTTCGGAGGTGCCGCGGGCGCGTGCGAGTGTGGTTGGGCTCAGAACGGACAACAGAGAGAACCGGGGGAACCCGAACGAATGCAAGTTTTGAAAAACATGCAGATGATGACATGGCAAAATGCAACACGCAAGCAATGACATGGCAACGAAGGCAAATAACTGGCAGACACCTGGCATATCGGATCCGGGGCGTTATAGTGGCCATGAGCCCAGCTCCACCCGAAGACCCCTCTGCCGGAGTGCTTGCTGCTCTCAACCCTACCCTCCTCGAGGTCCGTTCTGCCCTGGGATGGATGGGGCTCGACGTGCTGATCATCCCGGTAGGTCGGCCGGCAAGAACGGTGGCCAGAGCAGCCCAGGAGCCTCACCGAAGCGCATCGTTCCTCCTCTGCATCACGGGCAGGAGCGAAGTGGACGACAACCTCGGGCCAGGCGGGCCCCATCTCCACGTGGCCCCACCTGTCGGCAAGCGGGCATTGACCTGGGCTGCCCAGGTGGATAAGTGATGGGCCCCAGCCCCGTGGGACATGCCCGTCAGCAACCACGCGGCCGGTCCCACCTCTGCTGACTGGGTAAGTGGAAACGTCTTTTAGCCAGTACATTTTCTTCGTAGGAAAGCGTAACCCAGTGAGCTTCAGGCAGAAATACGGTTTCACTTCTCTGAAAGTGTACTTTGTTTCTACTGCAGCTTGAACTACGCTTACCCATTCTGAAAATGTATTTTCTTAAGTGCGCCTTCTGTTTTTCTGCCTAAGTCCAGTCTGAAAATATTTTCTTTACAGATAGGTCCCTTGCAGAAAAATAATTATATCTTTTTGCTCGTAACTCCAAATGAGGTGATTCCAAAGCCCATTTCTTCGTCTCGTCGAGCCCATTCTGTTGGTCACATTTTAACCATGTGTTAACATTCTGAAAATGACCATTTTTCCCTTGCACGTAAACAGCCCCTCCGGGAGAGGACTATTTCCGGCGTATCTTTCCGCGATCCTTCCGCATTTTTCCCCGGTGTCTTCTTCATCCCAAGGCAAGCCACAATACCCACTTGCATTATAGTCATGCAGTAGTCATGGTTTTCAACTTGAATCTTTATTAAGTGTTTGTCTGTTTAAAATGTGGTCATCATTATTCCGGTGATGCCTAGAGTTTCATGTTCACTCTCGTGCTATGTTGTTATGCACCTGGTTATCATGTACTAGTTGCTAGTATTTATTTCATCTGCTTATGCTTGCTAGTAGTACATGTTGGATGTCGGTGACGGTCTTTGGTGCATGACTATCATCTATTCTGAGTGTCGTTGTCATCCATGTTTCTTTGATTCCAGTTGATTAAATGCTTTCATGGTAGCATTGTTGCTATGTTCTTGCATGATATTAATTGTTGATGCTAGTGGTCATCCTATGTTTTTGAGAAGTGTATACTTGTGATGTTCATGTTAGTCAGGATGCCATGCTCAGTTGGATCTATGATTTATTATTATTAATATGTTAAGAAGTAATGTTGCATAGCCATGTTTATGTTGATGTCATGTTCATGCATTGTAGTGCATCATGTTATTTTCATATGACTCAGCTTATTGCATTCAAGTTTAATAGGACTTAATTGAACTTGAACAAGTGTTGGCTGAGTCATGGTGCCACCATATCGGGCTGCCAAGTGCAACCACATTTGCCGAAATGGGACGACCCTGATGGGTTTATTGTCATGCCTCTCGCCGGCGCCTCCAACTAGTGGTGGTTATGGGCGCGCGTTACCCGGATCAGGTAGGCGGACATAACCCTGTGGACCTGTTGCTGTTATGGTACCGAGTCCCCGTTTGGGATTGTTTGTTTTGCCACGACAGTGGTAGTTTTGCCTCTGGTAGACGGGGTCAGCCAGGACTGATCCCAGAGGGTTGTTGGTCGGAGTGGCTATACGTCCATTTTGCATCATGCTTTTATATCAGTTTTTATTGCATTATGGGCTATTATTACACAATATATCTCAATACTTATGGCTATTCTCTCTTATTTTACAAGGTTTATCATGAAGAGGGGGAATGCCGGCTGCAGTAATTCTGGCTGGAAAAGGAGAAAACGTTGGAAACCTATTCTGCACAGCTCCAAAAGTCCTGAAACTCCACGAAACAACTTTTTGGAATTAATAAGAATTTATGAGCGAAAGAAATACGCCAGAGGGCCCACACCGTGTCCAGGAGACAGGGTGGCGTGCCCCCCTATAGGGCGCCCCCTATCTCCTGGGCCCCCTGGTGGGCCTCCAGCGTCCATCTTCTGCTATATCATCACTTTTACCCTTGAAAAAATCGTGGGCAAGCTTACGGGACGAAACTCCGCCGCCACGAGGTGAAACCTTGGCAGAATCAATATAGGGCTCTGGCAGAGCTGTTCTGCCGGGGACACTTCCCTCCGGGAGGGGGAAATCATCACCAACGTCATCACCAACGATCATATCATCGGGATGGGGTCAATCTCCATCAACATCTTCACCAGCACCATCTCCTCTCAAAACCCTAGTTCATCCCTTGTATCCAATCTTGTATCAAAACCACAAATTGGTACCTGTGGGTTGCTAGTAGTGTTGATTACTCCTTGTAGTTGATGCTAATTGGTTTACTTGGTGGAAGATCATATGTTCAGATCCTTTATGCATATTATTACTCCTTTGATTATGAACATGAATATGCTTTGTGAGTAGTTACGTTTGTTCCTGAGGACATGGGTGAAGTCTTGCTATCAGTAATCATATGAACGTGATGAAAACTAGCTTGACGATAATTCCCAATGTGTCCTCGGGAGCTCCTTCATTATTATTAGAAATTGTCCAGGCTTATCCTTTGCTACATAAAGGATTGGGCCACCTTGCTGCACTTTATTTACTTTATTTACTTGTTACACGTTGTCGGTGTCAAAACCGGCGGATCACGGGTAGGGGGTCCCGAACTGTGCGTCTAGGTGGATGGTAACAGGAGACAAGGGACACGATGTTTTTACCCAGGTTCGGGCCCTCTCGATGGAGGTAAAACCCTACTCCTTCTTGATTAATATTGATGATATGGGTAGTACAAGAGTAGATCTACCACGAGATCAGAGAGGCTAAACCCTAGAAGCTAGCCTATGGTATGATTGTTCTTCGTCCTACGGACTAAAACCCTCCGGTTTATATAGGCACCGAAGAGGGTTAGGATTACACAGAGTCGGTTACAATGGTAGGAGATCTACATATCTGTATTGCCAAGCTTGCCTTCCACGCCAAGGAAAGTCCCATCCGGACATGGGATGAAGTTTTCAATCTTGTATCTTCATAGTCCAGGAGTGCGGCCATCCGGACACCCCCTAATCTAGGACTCCCTCAGTAGCCCCTGAACCAGGCTTCAATGACGACGAGTCCGGCGCGCATATTGTCTTCGGCATTACAAGGCGGGTTCCTCCTCCGAATACTTCATAGGAGATTTTGAACACAAGGATAGTGTCCGGCTCTGCAAAATAAGTTCCACATACCATCGTAGAGAGAATAATATTTACACAAATTCAATCTGCTGACGTATTCCGCGGCGTGACATCACACCACGGCCAAGCCTCTATTCGAATAGTTTTTACCATCCCACCTCAGCGCGTTTAGCGAGGCAGTTTCCTTGGCACGTCTTGTCAAAGCCGAGATCGTGTCCCCTTATTCCGGGATTCTCATTAATACGGGCATGGGTAACCCAGTTGTGCCCATTGGCACGTCTCCTCTATCGAAGGCGAGTCCCGAACGGTCACGGGGAAGGCTCTTGGTATTCAACCTCTTTATAAAGAGACCAAGGCTCCACTCCTTTCTTTCAATCTCAACCGAATCCGCCCCTCGCCTCGAGTTCCAACAACCAAAGCTCCAGATTCAGGCACTTCGGACCTTCGATGATGTCCGACTCCGGCCTACAAGGCCGGTGGATGCCTTCCTCCGTTACGAAAGAAGACGTGCTATTACTAAGAGATGTCAGGTATCTAACCGGAAAAATTTCGCATAGGCTGCTTACCCAAGGGCAGGTTATTCCCACTCCCAAGCCTGGCAAAAGCATAGTGTTCGCGTCTCACTTTCTTCGGGGGCTAGGCTTCCCGACGGACCCCTTCGTGAGGGGGCTCATGTTTTACTATGGGCTGGAATTTCACGACTTGGATCCGGAGTCCATCCTCCACATCTCATCGTTCATTATCGTATGCGAAGCCTTCCTCCGCATTACCCCTCACTTTGGATTGTGGCTCAAGATATTTAAAGTGGAGCCGAAGATGATCAAGGGGCAACTGGCAGAGTGCGGAGGGGCTGTTATAAGCAAGAATGCTGATGCTCCATGGCCCGAGGGCTCTTTTCAAGAGGAGCTCAGCCTATCGCTCGGGTCCTCCACCGCGGCTGGCGTCATGGGTCAATAAAGTACTTGACTGGGGGCCGTCCAAGGACGTGCCCTTGTTGCAGGGCCGCATTCAAGACCTCCTCGAGAGAGATATCACTCTTGTCGTAGTAGCGCAGGTCATGCTGATTCGTCGCATCCTGCCCTGCAAACGTCGCCCCCTCTGCCTGTGGGAATTTAACCCGGAGGGACCACGAGCTCTCCAACATTTTATGGGCGCAACGCCCGTGGAGATGTATAAGCTTTTCTTCGGATCACAAGCGATGTGTCCGGACTTGACCGAGGACGTAGGTCTATGCTGCAATCGCCCGGATACTCAAGTAAGTAGCCCTGTACCCGGACACGCTATCCCATATTTGTCATGAATTTGCCCTCAAAAGAGTTGTCCCTTGAATAGGAGTGGATAGCGAAAGCAAAGTTAATCAGGTGTCCGGCCCCCCTCCCTGAGACCACGCCGGATCCCGTATTAACCAGGATGCTGGAGGTTGAGCCTTCAGAAGAAGGTGAAGGGGGGAACAAGGAAGCTACCGCCTCCGCAAAGGAGGCTGTCAGGAAAGGAGGGATTGAGAATCCCTCCATCCAAGGGAAGAAGAGGAACGCTTCTGAAGACCCAGAGACCATGGTCTCAAAGCGGGGGAAGAAATCTTCGTCAGAGGGTCCTGCGCCGAGAGATGCCTCGACCGCGTTGTGCCTCCAAGGGGATCAGCCCTCCACCGAGCCGTGAGTAAAAAGGGGAGTTTTTTTAAAATAAAGGATATCCCTGCCTTATTTCTGATGAAGATAACCGAAACTGTACCTTGTAGTTCGGATCTCGGCCCTTCTCAGCAGAGCTCGTCTTTGGGGGATCTTCATCTGGAGATGATAGAGAGCAAAACTCCTCCCCCTGTCGTACCGTCCTGCGAGGCGGCCGACCCTGAGGTGTCGTCGCAGAGGGTTTCTTCGAGTCCGGCGGGGCCCGAAGGCAGTCGTATGTCCCCCCAAAGCCCTCCGCGTCCGGCCTTCGAAAAAGGCCATCGGACCAGTCCGGCACCACCTGGTGTATGGTCGGAGGAGCTAAAGGATCTGCTCGGGCGAGCGTCTATCTCAGAAGATCACCGTGTGTTAATGGGTACGGTTATTGAAAGGATTTCATCCGCTGAGAGCAGTTTGCACGAAGCCGTCAGAAGTTTACTGATAGGTTTTGAGGTACGCAAAATGATGTACCTTCTGATAGTTCCGCATATAAAATGCGCCCTATGTAGATAGTAGCCCCTGAGGCTCTGTGTGTTGTCAAAAGATGACAGCGCACCGAGGATCATAATCCCAGGTATAATATGTCGCCCGTCCTATGTAGGTGGCAAAGGGTCCGGTGGTTAGCCGGACTGATGGATTTGCCGAACTAAAGCGGCTACTTGACGTGGCGGATGCCGACATCGCGCTTGTCAACAAGCGACTTGATGAGTCACAAGGTATGCAATTTCTCCGCGGACACCTAGTAAGGGAGCTTGATGCCCGTGCCTTACAACATGTATGTTTGATGTAGATGGTGCCACTGCCATGGAGAACCTTCAGGCGGAGCTCGCCCGAGCCAAGGAGCAGGTCAGAAAGAGTGATGCGGCTTCCTTAGAGGCGGCCGAAGAGCTAAAAGCCGAACAGGCCGCCCACTGCCGAAGCAAGAAGGAAATGGCCAAGATGGCCGTGAAGTTGAAGAATGCTGCCAACCGCTGCAAGCTTCTTGAAAAAGAAGACCGAACAGTACAAGAGGGCCTAAAGAAGGCCACTACCGAGGCCAAGGATGCTCGCTCTGCGATGAGAGCTATGAAGGAGGAGCTGCGTCAGGCTAGAGATATCGTGGCTGGAAAGCCCTTTCTGCTATGGAGGAAATTCATGGATCCTAAATATGCTCAGTTGGGACGGCTGTGGAGTGCGTAGGATGCTTATCTGGACTTGGCGGCAAGTGCCGCGGACGCAGCTGAACACTTCCGAGATCAAAAGGATCACGAAATGGAAAGCGTTTTTTGGTCGCAGTTCCATGATCTAGAGCGCCCACTTCCATTAACCGATCGCTTGGCCGAATGGGTGGAGTTGAATAGGTTATCCGGACTTGCCATGAAGGATGTCGTGAGTCTTTTGTGGCCGAAGAGGCCCGAGCCAAAGAGTTATTTTGGCTTGGTGCAGCAGTTCCTTGGTGCGGTGTCGCATATCAATGCAATGAGGAGGTCGACATGCATAGAGGGTGCGCGGATGGCTCTTGCCCATGTCAAGACATACTGGGCGGAGATGAAGGCCACCGATGTTGCATCCCAAGATTCGGACGAAAGCCGGGTACCTGTCGAGCACTATTTTCAGGAAGTTCTGCAGGGCGCTCGTTTAATAGAGACGTAGTGCTCGAAGGATATTATGTTCGAATAACATGTATTATTGTGAAACAATGTTTCGATGAAATATAAAAGCTTTTTATACTTGTGCCTTCAAGAATTAAAATACCTCCTGTGCGGCCGTTAATGTATATGTGTATATAACCTGAAAGGTGGCAGTCTTCGGCTTCAGCCCCCACGCATATAATGCAGGGGTGTTTGCAAAAGGCGCATTTTCACACTTGATCCAACGTCTTGGTCCTATAAAGGAGGTGGCAGCCCGGCAAACTAGGCGACCGGACTATAATGCTTTATCACTTTCACTTAGCCATAGGAGTTTGATAGTGGGGCTACTATATAGCCCCTAGGGGCACCGCGCTCACCCGAATTCGGGGCGCGTAAGTGCCTGACCGGGAAACGGCCCTTCGTCAACGCGGAGGAATCCTAAAGATTCTGGCGGGTCATCGAGTGGTTGACCAGTCTCACGCTATATCATGACAGGCAGTTTTTGGGTTTCTCTACCGAGGTGCTCGCCTGGCCGAACCAGGGCACAATCGCAGTAGTTCTCCTGGTGCCGCCTTAGTCGATGGAGCGGAACGTAAGGCAGCAAAGCACAAGAGCCGGGCAAACCCAACATTTAACCAAAGACATGATTCGGAGCTGATGCATATAAGGCCTAACTCGAGATGCCAAACACTCCTTAAGGTATTCGTTCTTTATGAAAACGGGCCGAACAACGCCCATGGTAATAAGCCCCTGGTGTCCAGGTACGCGCAAAATTCTGATGTGGCCCATGCCAAAACGCCAACCTCCTCCTCGGTTATAGCAAGAAACCAGGGGATGTGTATCAACAAGAGACAGTAAAAAGGTTTACGCAGGGTCTTAATCTGAAAAGAATCCTTATCACGGGTCCCTACTGCACGTCTGCGACTGTGTCTCCGTTGTGCCATATCCTGGACGGGTGTAGCACGGTGTTCATCTGTAAAAGAGAGGAACTTAGTTGAAAAAGATCGTGCAAGAATGTACGTTATATTAAATAAACAAAGTATGATTCAAAAAATGAATAAAATTGAGCTTTATTGTTTCTTGTTGTACATGTGCTGAGCCCCTTGTGCGGGGGTATGCGGCTAGTAAGCCCTTATATGTTTACGCCGGACTCGTCTTAACCGTGTCTGGGGTCTAAATGACCTGTTTAGGTGCTTTGATTAGTGAAGCCGGTTTAGTGTGTGGCTGTCAAGGAAGTCACACAATCTTCCGCTCTCGCGGAACACTCGATATTTCCCTTTAAGGAGATGGTGCCTCGTGGAGCGGGCATTTTAAGTGTGAGGGATGCATAATGCGGTATTGCGTTAAAGCGGGCGAAAGCTTCGCGTCCTAGTGGTGCTTGATAGCTACTTGCGAATGGGGCGAGGTGGAAGGTTAACTTTTCGCCGCGGAAGTTGTCGGGTGAGCCGAACACAACTTCTAGCAGTAGAGAGCCCGTACAATGGGCATATGGGCCTGGCATTACCCCTTGAAAGGAAGTGTTGCTATGGCGAATTTTCGTTGGGTCTATCCCCATTTTGTGGATTGTGTCCTGATATAGCAGGTTTAGATCACTGCCGTCGTCCATTAGGACTTGTGTAAATTGGAGTCCGTCGATTATCGGATCTAATATCAAGGCAGTCCATCCTCCATTCTGGATACTTCTAGAGTAATCCTCATGGTCGAAGGTTATTGGTTTCAACAACTAGTGGCGGGACTCCTCTGGGATAGGCCATATGGCACGTATCTCTATGGGCGCCATTCTGTTTTTCCCTTTTGTCGCGTAAAGTGAGTTTATTGTTTTGACTTCTTGTGGGAAATTTGTTTGTTTTCCGGTGCTCTGCTTGTGGGGTTCGTCATCGTCCTCGCTTGATGTGTCGAGCCCCTTGCATTCGGCGTTGAGTTTGCCAGACTGCTTGAAGACCCAACAATCTCTGTGGGCATGGTTTGCAGGCTTCCCGGGAGTATTGTGGATTTGGCATATCTTGTCCAAGATTTTGTTTAAGTTAGATGGCTCATCCTTGTTATCCTTAAGGGGCAGTTTTTTATGATTCTGCCGTGAGCTTTTGAATCCGGCGTTGACTGCCGTGCTCTTCGGGCTGTTTCCCTTTGTCCGGCGCTCATCCATGTTGCGTCGCGGTTTCCCGTTTCCATTCCTGACTTCGGATGTACTTGGGTCGCTGGTACTGCATCTTGCCAGCCAGCTATCCTCTCCCGCGCAAAAGCGGGTCATGAGGCTTGTTAATGCGGCCATTGTTCTTGGCTTTTCTTGGCTGAGGTGTCTGGCGAGCCATTCGTCTCGGACGTTGTGTTTGAAAGCTGCTAAGGCTTCGGCGTCCGGACAGTCGACTATTTGGTTCTTTTTAGTAAGGAATCTATTCCAAAATTTTCAGGCTGACTCTCCGGGTTGTTGAGTTATGTGACTTAAATCATCTGCATCCGGAGGTCGGACATAGGTCCCTTGAAAATTTGCCCAAAAAGCGTCCTCGAGCTCTTCCCAACTTCCAATGGTGTTTTCGGGGAGGCTTTTGAGCCAATGCTGGGCTGGCCCTTTGATCTTGAGGGGTAAGTATTTTATGGCATGGATGTCATCTCCTCTAGCCATGTGTATGTGGAGGATGTAATCCTCGATCCAGACTTCAGGGTCTGTTATTCCGTCATATGCCTCTATGTTCACGGGTTTGAATCCCGCTGGAAATTCATAATCCAGAACCTCATCAGTGAAACATAGGGGGTGTGCGGCACCCCTGTATTTAGGTGTACCGTAATATTGGGATACTTGATGTGTTGCATTGCTTACTAGTGCTTGCTTTATTGGCCTGTAGATAGATCTAACTGGGCCATCTTTTTGATGCGAATCCGTGTGCGGATCGCGTGCCGGCTTGTGTGCAGCGCCATTTGCCACTGTATGTTTGCCATGGGGTCGTCATCTGACCGGGTGGTCTCCTTGTTCTTTGATTGCGGGGGCTCTACGGCCTCCTCGTCAAATTCGGGCAGTAGTTTTCGCTTCGGGTAGCTCTTTGTTCGGCGACTATCGCCGTATTTGTCTGCGGTGTTGAGTACTTTGCTCCATCTGATTCTGAGCGCATCTTCCACTGTTTTGAGCTTCCGCTTCTGCTTTTTCAGGCTACGCGCAGTGGCGATGAGCCTTTTGTGGAGGTTCTTCTGCTCCAGCAACTTGTCCGACATGAGATCATCCGGACTGTTATCTTTCACCGGGGATGGATTGTTTATCCAGGTTGTCCTGTTCGGACGATTGCTTGATAGCATGTTCGTCGTCCACCGGTTTGCCCTGCTCTATGGCTGGGTCTGTATGGCTGCTGTCTTTGTCGAGGCGGGACTTTGAGCGGCGCTTACGTCGCCGTTTTGACTGCTTTTCGAGGGAATGATCCCTCGTGTAATCCCGTTGTTCCTCGTCGTCGCTTCATTTAGGTGTGTCCACCATGTATACATCGTGAGATGAGGTGGCTGTCCAGTGCCCTATAGGTACTGGTTCATGTTTGTCTCCTACATCGTCGTCCATACCGTCGATGTCTTCGGAGTCGAAGTTGAGCACGTCGTTTAAACTTTTGACAGTGGCTACGAAGTGGGTGGTGGGTGGGAGTCGAATTTCTTCGTCATCCGCATCCCAACCTTGCTGACTATAGTCCGGCCAGGGCTCTCCTGATAAAGAGAGAGACTTTAGTGAATTCAGGATGTCGCCAAAGGGCGAGTGCTGAAAGATGTCCGCGGTGGTGAACTCCATGATCAGTGCCCAATCGGATTCGATTGGCAAGGGCACGGAAGGTTTGGAGTTTGGAGAGGAGTCCGGCACCTTGGAGTCATGAGCTTCGCAAGGGTCATTGTTGGTGTTCGGCTCAATCGCCGTAGAGATCGCAGCCCCCGAGGCGGAGTCCAGCCACCCGTCCTCGATCGGCGCAATCGGCTCCGAACTAAGGGTCAGAGGGGGCACTGGCGTAGCCCCCAAGGCACTATTCGGCGGCAGAGATAAATCATGCCCATCGTGCCAGTGCGTCGCGCTTGGCTGTGGCTCGAGCCCGTCAAAGATCAAGTCTCCGCGGACGTTAGCCGTATAGTTCAAACTTCCAAATCTGACCTGACGGCCAGGGGCGTAGCTTTCAATCTGCTCCAGATGGCCAAGCGAATTAGCCCGCAGTGCAAAGCCGCGGAATACGAAGATCTGTCCGGGGAGAAAAGTCTCACCCTAGACCGCATCGTTGTTGATGATTGGAGGAGCCATCGGGCCTAAAGATGACGACACGGAGGAACTCTCAATGAAAGCACCAATGTCGGTGTCAAACCCAGCGGATCTCGGGTAGGGGATCACAATCTGTGCGTCTAGGCGGATGGTAACAGGAGACATGGGACACGATGTTTTTACCCAGGTTCGGGCCCTCTCGATGGAGGTTAAACCCTGCTCCTGCTTGATTAATATTGATGATATGGGTAGTACAAGAGTAGATCTACCACGAGATCAGAGAGGCTAAACCCTAGAAGCTAGCCTATGGTATGATTGTTCTTCGTCCTACGGACTAAAACCCTCCGGTTTATATAGGCATCGAAGAGGGTTAGTGTTACACAGAGTCGGTTACAATGGTAGGAGATCTACATATTCGTATCACCAAGCTTGCCTTCCATGCCAAGGAAAGTCCCATCCGGACACGGGACGAAGTCTTCAATCTTGTATCTTCATAGTCCAGGAGTCCGGCCAAAGGCTATAGTTTGGCCATATGGACACCCCCTAATCCAGGACTCCCTCACTCGTTACTATTTATCTTATCACAAAATTATTTATCACCTACAATTTCAGTGCTTGCAGAGAAAACCTTACTGAAAACCGCTTATCATTTCCTTCTGCTCCTCGTTGGGTTCGACACTCTTACTTATCGAAAGGACTAAGATAGATCCCCTAGACTCGTGGGTCATCAAGACTCTTTTCTGGCGCCGTTGCCGGGGAGTGTAGCACTTTTGGTGAGTTGAACTTGGTAAGGAAACATTTATATAGTGTGCTGAAATTTTCTGTTACTTGTCACTGTGGAAACTAATCCTTTGAGGGGTTTGTTTGGGGTATCTTCACAGCAACCAGAAGAGAAAAGAGTTGCTCCTCAACCTACTGAACTTTATGAAAATATTTACTTTGAGATTCCTTCGGGTATGATAGAAAAACTGCTAGCTAATCCATTTGCAGGAGACGGAACATTGTATCCCGATTTACACCTTATCTTTGTGGATGAAGTTTGTGGATTATTTAAGCTTGCAGGTATTCCCGATGATGTTGTCAAAAGGAAGGTCTTCCCTTTATCTTTGAAGGGAGATGCATTGACATGGTATAGGCTATGTGATGATACGGGATCCTGGAATTATAAGCGATTGAATTTGGAATTTCACCAGAAGTTCTATCCTATGCATCTTGTTCATCATGATCGTAATTACATATATAATTTCTGGCCTCGCGAAGGAGAAAGCATCTCTCAAGCTTGGGGGAGGCTTAAGTCAATGTTATATTCATGCACCAATCATGAGCTCTCTCGGGAAATGATTATTCAGAACTTCTATGCTCGGCTTTCTCTTGATAATCGCAACCTGCTCGATAATTCCTGCGCTGGTTCTTATATGCTGAAGACTATTGATTTTAAATGGGACTTATTGGAAAGAATTAAACGCAACTCTGAAGATTGGGGTTCTGACGATGGTAAGGAGTCAGGTATGACACCTAAGTTCGATTGTGTTAAATCTTCTATGGATACTGATGATTTCCGGGGATTTAGCTCTAAGTATGGACTTGACTCTGCGATAGTAGCTACTTTCTGTGAATCTTTTGCTACTCACGTTGATCTCCCTAAAGAGAAGTGGTTTAAATATAATACTCCTATTGAAGTGAAAGTAGTTGCACCTATTACAGTTGAAGAAAAGACAATTACCTATAGTGATCCTATTGTTCCTACTGCTTATGTTGAAAAACCTCCTTTTCCTGTTAGGATAAAAGATCATGCTAAAGCTTCGACTGTTGTTCGTAAGAGTAATACTAGGACTTATAGACCTCCTGAGGAAATTAATGTTGAACCTAGTATTGCTATGGTTAAAGATCTCTTGGATGAGGATTTAGATGGGCATGTTATTTCTTTCTTGGGTGCGACTGCTAATATTGCTAGACCGGATACTAAGACACGTAGACCCGTCGTAGGCATGCCTGTTATTTCGATTAAAATAGGAGTCATTGCTATCATGGCTTATGTGATATGGGTGATAGTGCTAGTGCAATACCTTATACCTTATATAAAGAAATTATGCATGACATTGCACCCGTGGAACTGGAAGACATTGATGTTACTATTAAGCTTGCTAATAGGGATATAATTAAACCTATTGGGATTATTAGAGATGTCGAAGTTTTGTGTGGGAAGGTTAAATACCCTGCCGATTTTCTTGTTCTTGGTTCCCCTCAGGATGATTTTTGTCCCACTATTTTTGGTAGACCCTTCTTGAATACTGCTAGTGCTAAGATTAATTGTGAAAAGAATATTGTCACTGTTGGCATAGATGGTATGTCTCATGAGTTTAATATTGCTAAGTTTAGTAGATAACCTCATGAACGGGAACCACCTAGTAAGGATGACATTATTGGTCTTGCTTCCATTGCTGTTCCTCCAGCTGATCCGTTAGAACAATATTTGCTAGACCATGAAAACGATATGTTTATGAAGGAAAGGGAGGAAATAGATGAAGTGTTCCTTAAACAGGAACCTATGCTGAAACATAACCTTCTCGTTGAAATTCTTGGGGATCCCCCTCCACCCAAGGGTAATCCCGTGTTTGAACTTAAACCCTTACCTGATAATCTTAAGTACGCTTATCTTGATGAAAAAGAAATATATCCTGTTGTTATTAGTGCTAACCTTTCAGAGAAAGAAGAAGAAAGATTATTGAAAACTCTGAAGAAGCACAGCACAGCTATTGGATATACTCTGGATGATCTTAAGGGCATTAGTCCGAAGTTATGTCAACACAAAATTACATTGGAGGACAATGCCAAACCAGTTAGAGATCCTCAAAGACGATTAAATCCCAAGATGAAGGAAGTGGTAAGAAAGGAGATACTAAAGCTCCTTGAGGCAGGTATTATTTATCCCGTTGCTGATAGTGAATGGGTAAGCCCTGTTCATTGTGTTCCTAAAAAGGGAGGTATTACCGTTGTTCCTAATGATAAAGATGAATTGATCCCGCAAAGAATTATTACAGGTTATAGGATGGTAATTGATTTCCGTAAGATAAATAAAGCTACTAAGAAAGATCATTACCCCTTACCTTTTATTGATCAAATGCTAGAAAGACTATCCAAAAACATGCATTTTTGCTTCATAGATGGTTATTCTGGTTTCTCTCAGATACCTGTATCAGCGAAGGATCAATCTAAAACCTCTCTTACTTGCCCTTTCAGTACTTTTGCTTATAGACGTATGCCTTTTGGTTTATGTAATGCACCTGCTACCTTTCAAAGATGCATGATGGCTATATTTTCTGATTTTTGTGAAAAGATTTGTGAGGTATTCATGGATGACTTCTCAGTCTATGGATCCTCTTTTGATGATTGTTTGAGCAACCTTGATCGAGTTTTGCAGAGATGCGAAGACACTAGTCTCGTCTTGAATTGGGAAAAGTGTCACTTTATGGTTAATGAAGGCATTGTCTTGGGGCACAAGATATCCGAGAGAGGTATTGAAGTTTATAAGGCCGAAGTTGATGCTATTGAAAAGATGCCATGTCCCAAGGACATAAAAGGTATAAGAAGTTTCCTTGGTCACGCCGTTTTTTATAGGAGGTTCATTAAGGACTTTTCTAAAATCTCTAGGCCTCTGACTAATTTATTGCAAAAAGATGCTCCTTTTGTCTTTGATGATGATTGTGTAGAAGCATTTGAAGTACTTAAGAAAGCTTTGATCACTGCACCTATTGTCCAGCCGCCTGATTGGAATTTACCTTTTGAAATTATGTGCGATGCTAGTGATTATGCTGTAGGTGCTGTTTTAGGGCAAAGAGTCGATAAGAAATTGAATGTTATCCAGTATGCTAGTAAGACTCTTGATACTGCCCAGAGAAATTATGCTACTACTGAAAAAGAGTTCTTAGCAGTTGTGTTTGCATGTGATAAGTTTAGACCTTATATTGTTGATTCCAAAGTTACTATTCACACTGATCATGCTGCTATTAAATATCTTATGGAAAAGAAAGATACTAAGCCTAGAATCATTAGATGGGTTCTCTTGCTCCAAGAATTTGACTTGCATATTATTGATAGAAAGGGAGCTAAGAACCCCGTTGTAGACAACTTGTCTAGGTTAGAGAATGTTCTTGATGACCCACTGCCTATTAATGATAGCTTTCCTGCTGAACAATTAGCGGTCGTCAATGTTTCTCGTACTGCTCCTTGGTATGCTGATTATGCTAATTACATTGTTGCTAAATTTATACCGCCTAGTTTCACATACCAGCAAAAGAAAAAGTTCTTTTATGATTTAAGACATTACTTCTGGGATGATCCACACCTTTATAAAGGAGTAGATGGTGTTATTAGACGTTGTGTGCCTGAGCATGAACATGAACAGATTCTACGTAAGTGTCACTCTGAATCTTATGGAGGAAACCACGCTGGAGATTGAACTGCACACAAGGTACTACAATCTGGTTTTCATTAGCCTACTCTCTTCAAAGATGCTCGTAAGTTTGTCTTATCTTGTGATGAATGTCAAAGAATAGGTAACATTAGTAGACGTCAAGAAATGCCTATGAATTATTCTCTTGTTATTGAACTGTTTGATGTTTGGGGCTTTGATTATATGGGACCTTTTCCTGCCTCTAATGGTTATACACATATTTTAGTTGTTGTTGATTACGTTACTAAGTGGGTAGAAGTTATTCCAACTAGTAGTGCTGATCATAACACTTCTATTAAAATGCTTAAAGAAGTTTTTTTTCCGAGGTTTGGAGTCCCTAGATATCTTATGACTGATGGTGGTTCACATTTTATTCATGGTGCTTTCCGTAAGATGCTTGCTAAGTATGATGTCAATCATAGAATAGCATCTCCTTATCATTCGCAGTCTAGTGTTCAAGTAGAGTTGAGCAATAGAGAGCTCAAATTAATTTTGCAAAAGACTGTGAATAGATCTAGAAACAATTGGTCCAAAAAACTTGATGATGCATTATGGGCCTATAGAACTGCATACAAGAATCCTATGGGTATGTCTCCATAGAAGATGGTTTATGGAAAAGCGTGTCATTTACCTCTTGAACTTGAACATAAGGCATATTGGGCTATCAAAGAGCTCAATTGTGACTTCAAACTTGCCGATGAGAAGTGCTTGTTTTATATTAGCTCACTTGATGAATGGAGAACCCAAGCATATGAGAATGCCAAGCTATTCAAAGAAAAAGTCAAACGCTGGCATGATAAGAGGATACAAAAGCATGAGTTTAACGTAGGAGATTATGTGTTATTATTCAACTCTCGTTTAAGTTTTTTTGCAGGAAAAATCCTCTCAAAATGGGAAGGTCCCTACGTTATCGAGGAGGTCTATCATTCTGATGCTATAAAAATCAACAACTTCGAAGGCACAAACCCGAGGGTGGTAAACGGTCAAAGAATTAAACATTATATTTTAGGTAATCCTATCAATGTTGAAACTAATATTATTGAAACCGTAACCCGTGAGGAATACATAAGGGACACTTTCCAGAACGTTCCAGACTCCGAAAAGGTATAGGTATGTGGTACGGTAAGTAAACCGACTCCAAAACAACTCTAATGGCAATTTATATCAGTTTTGGATTATTTAAGAATTTTAGGAAGAAAGAAGTAGTCCTAAAGGGACACGAGGCCCCCACGAGAGTGGAGGGCGCGCCCCCGTGTAGGGAGCGCCCCCTGTCTCGGGGGCACCTCGTGTGCCTCCCGGACTCCGTTTCCTTGCACGTTACGTATTTTGGTCGGTAAAAATTCATTATATATACTCCCGAAGGTTTTGACCACCATATCGCGCAAATATCCTCTGTTTTCGTTTCGAGCTGTTTATGTTTCAGATCTAGAGCATCATGGCGTCTCCAAGCGCTCCCAAGGACAAGTTTTTCAAGAGGGTTATCAACCCCTATCTCGCGGAGGTGCTGCAACATCCTCAAACCATTGAGATGCGTGAGGGGGTGCTGCACATCCGCGATGTGGAGGGACCAAGGCGTACCGGGAGCGTGGAGACAAAGCTCGAAGCCGTGGAACAGGAAGTTTTCATGTGCCAAGGGATGGTGGAGTGTGGACTCAACACCAACCAGATGATGATCATGGAGTTCACTAACAACCACAAGCTAGGTGCTAAAGTCATTGGAGAGACCATCTTCAAGCTTCAAGAGAAAGTCGAGCACCTCCAAGCCCAGATCTATGACCTGCAAAACCAGAACTGTGAGTATGAATATAGATTCATGCGAATGAGTTTGGCTGGAGATTTAAGGATCCCGGAGACTCGATCATCCTTTTATGATGGAGAGCCTATGCCTTGGAAGACGGACGACAAGCCTACATCATCAACAACTCCTACTTCACCACCTCCGAGGACATAATCATATGGGTATGTGCACTCCCCTTGGCAACTGCTAAGCTTGGGGGAGGTGCCCCGGTATCGTATCACCATCACACTCCTATCTTTACCGCTTTATTTAGTTGGAGCCTTTTAGTAGTATCTTGATCTAGTAGATTGAAGTCTTGATATCAAGTAGTTTTGAGTTTTGCTTTGTGAACTCTTTTTGTAATCGAGTCCGTGAGTTATCTATAATAAAGGTTAGTGTTGAGTCAAGGGCTTTGCTATGTTGCTATGATCTTGAGAATGTATAAAGAATAAAAGAGTTCATATTGATCTTATGGATAGTGATAACTTCACACATAGAAAGTATGAGGCATAAAAATTGTTGAGAGTTGATGAACGTAGCCTTGGTCATCGTTGCAATTAATAGGAAGTGATAAGGAAAGAGGGGTTCACATATGAATATATTATCTTGGACATCTTTTATGATTGTGAAGCACTCATTAAGTATGACATGCTAAAAGAGTTGATGTTGGACAAGGAAGACAACGTAATGGTTTATGTTTTCCGACATTTCAGTTAAAGTATATTGTCATTGACCTTCCAAACATGTCGAGCTTGCCTTTCCCCCTCATGCTAGCCAAATTCCTTGATCCAAGTAGAGATACTACTTGTGCTTCCAAATACCCTTCAACCCAGTTTTGCCATGAGAGTCCACCATACCTAGCTATGGATTGAGTAATATCCTTCAGGTAAGTTTTCATCGGTGCAAGCAATAAAAATTGCTCTCTAAATATGTATGACTTATTAGTGCAGAGAAAATAAGCTTTGTACAAACTTGTTGTGGAAGTAATAAAAGCGACGGACTGCATAATAAAGGTCCACATACAAGGGGCAATATAAAGTGACGTTCTTTTGCATTAAGATTTTTTGCATCAACCCTAAACACGCATGACAACCTCTGCTTCCCTCTGCGAAGGGCCTATCTTTTACTTTATGTTTTTACTTTATGCTTGAGTCAAGGTGATCCTCACCTTTCCCTTTTTCATTTTATCCTTTGGCAAGCTCCTCGTGTTTGAAAGATCATGATATATATATATATATATATATCCAATTGGATGTAAGTTAGCATGGGCTATTATTGTTGACATCACATAAAGGTGAGTACGCTAGGAGCCAACACAATAAGCACCTATCTTTCTCAGTGTCCGGCTGAAACTCTATAATCACAATTATTGCGTGAGTGTTAGCAGTTGTAGGAGACTACGAGATAGTTGAGTATGTGAGCCTGCTGAAAAGCTCTATTATTGAATCTTTCTGATGTTACGATAAATTGCAATTGCTTCAATGACTGAGATTATAGTTTGTTAGTTCCCAATGAAGTTTTTGAACCGTACACTACTGGAAACAGGAAATTTGCCATCAACCAGTTCTTTGCCATCTGCCAGCTGATGGCAAAGAACGTCTTTGCCATCTGCTTATAAAAAACAGATGGCAAAAAACTGACAGACGGCAAAGAACATGGTTGCCATCAGCCAATTCTTTGCCATCTGCTAGTGGATGGCAAATAATCTTTGCCATCTGCCAGCAGATGGCAAAGAGGTTGGCAAATCCTGTGGCCGTCAAAGGAGTAACGGCGTACCAGCCCCACCTCTTTGCCATCTGCCAGCAGACGACAAAGATTTTTGCCATCTGCTGGCAGATGGCAAAGAGATGGGGTTATTTTTTTCCAGGTAAAAAAAATTGGAGGGACGAAAACGGCATCGAACCCTAGCCCCAATCCACAGCCCCACGCCCCTCGCTCCTTCCTTCCTCACCCGCTACCGCTCCCTCCCACCTCCTCCTCCTCCTTCTACGCCCTAGGAGCCCCGCCGCCGCCCTGCTGCTACTCCTCCACCGGCCCGCCCTGCTGCGTCGCGAGCCCCTCCCTCCTCTTTGCGTTCCTGTGGTCGATAGTCAGGGTCAACGAGGAGATGCACGCGGCGGCTGCCATGGGCGACTCCATGAGCGGGACCACCGCCGTCGCGGCGCCTGCGGCCGGTGGCGCACTCCACGGGGTTCGGGATGTCCGCGGCGGCGTGGGCTGTGGACCTAGAGGCTGGGCCCTTGATGCATTCCGTTCGAGGGGCTGGTCGGGCTGGCGCGGGATCTGAGCCACCGTTCATGGATTTCTCGCAGCTTGGCTCCTGTTGCTTTGGATCCGGTACGATCTCTCTCTCTCTATATATATATATATATATCTATATCTATCTCTCTCTCTCTCTCCGAGACTCAACCAGGCACTCACAGATTATTAACATGATCGAGAATGCACCTCACTGCAGCAAAAATGGTCAACATCTCTTTCATCAGTCGAGTAGTTGCTTGCTAAATTTCTTATTAAGAAGCCAAATGATAACAAATAAAATACTTGCAACTAAATTAGAGATTTAAAAGGAAAGGAGAATGAACATACAAAGTAGTATAGTTCAGAAACAATGAAGTGCGTACTTCCTGTATTAAGTTTGATCCTATGATGATCAATATCACATTGTACACTGCATGAGGGAATCGTTGATTTGTGCAAACCACTTAATAGTTCAGAGCAGTAGGTATTCTAACCACATCTATAATATGTTATAACCACAATAAATCTAGGGTACTGCTCGTAATTAAGGATAATTTCTCTAGGTGCATAGAGAGTGAAGGAGCTCCTTTGGTTGCAGTATGTGTGAATCTTTCTTTGCTGAGATCATGTGTATCCAAATAATTTCCAACTCCCAAACATTTGCTCGGTGACGGACTAAAAAAATGTTTGCAGTTATAAGACATAAATGTTTGTTACATTATCATGTAAAAAGCTACATTGCAAACCTATCTTCTTCATATTCAGACAATAAATAAAGGAAACATTGGAATTGACGGCTATCTAGAAACATACTCCCTCTCTAAAAAAATATAAGACCTATTAGATCACTAAGAAAATGAATACTTGATCACTCCCAACTGATATTTCCTTTGAGCTTGATGTTTGTGCAATTCTGGTCCCAACTTGAATTGTTGTTTTTGTGTTGAAATATGAAAGCTCTACCGAAAGCACAACAGACCAAGTAAATGGGGTAATACTATTACTCGTTCAAAAAATCCTCCTATAACTAAAATATTTATCTTAGACCCATCCAGCAAACTATGTGTCATGTGTCTTTCATAAAAAAGAAATCCAAAGAAATATTGCAGATCAAGTAAGATAATCTATACAATCTCACATCAAGGAAAGCATCCATCCTTTCATTTGGTCGGCCACTTTTATTTCAGGTATAACCGGGAAATGGATCGTAGTTGTCTGATGCTCATAATTCAATTCATTTTTTATCTGCAAGGATGTATAAAAGGCTCTTCATTAGGCTAGTAGCAAAACTTGCAGATCAAGTAAGACTACATCATGCCATTAGGAAGAGGTACGTGCATACATGCAGGACTATGACTTTGCATATCTATGTGGCATCATAGAATGAATTCATTATCCATCTGCTAGACATTTTGACAAGAGCCAACGTAATTAGGACGTGCTAGGCGAGCAAACCTGGAGCTTGAGTCCATCATCAGGGCGGCCCTGTTTCAGGCCAGTTAATCCCCAAGCTCGTTTTATAACCTGCTGTCTCTTCCTTCCCTGTTGAATCAACCGATCCATGGCCTTGGTCTGCTGTCTAGTCTGTTTTGGTACAGATTCACAGAAGACACTAATCAAACATCACGACAGCATACTGTTTGGAATTTAGAAATCCATTCAAGTCATGCACTGCAAAGGATGATTCATCAGTATATCGGATAAATCACCAAGAATGATTACCAACTGATTACCAACTCAAGCAGCATGTTCTAGAAAAAAAATTCATCAGTGATTTTTCCAGCGCTTCTTGCTTTATTTTATGTTTTGCTGTTTATCTAATAGCAATGCCTATCTCAAATCAGCCAATACAATCTGCTGATTATTTTTGCATATCTTTCTGCTATCTTTCAGGAGGATTGGCTACTACATACGATTTGTGGAACTCCCAATTATGTTGCTCCCGAGGTTCTTAATTTGCATCCATGCCTTGAATTAGCTATGTACTTATTTTCACCCAAGTGAATATTTTGTTCAATTTTTCAGTAGTTTCTTCGATGTACAAGTTAAAAATAACAAGGGTTCTGATGGTGCCAAGGCGGATCCGTGGTCATGTAGGGTGATTTTTTTTGTCGTCATTCCGTTCAAAGATTAAAATCTCATGCCGCTTTACAAGACGGTGAATAACTTGTACTAATTTTCTTTTGCCAAATGTAAGTTCCTTTTTTGCGCGAAAAATAAGTAAGTGCATGAAAGATAACCTGCTTGTTCATGCATATATACAAAGTAAGCTCCGGTTTCCCATCTTGGTTATCGACAAGACAAAGAAGCTCATCAAGAAGATATTAGATTGTAATCCTCACTGTATGTTATGTTCATTGGTACCATATCAGTTAATTTTATCCAAGCTTATACACACCATTTGACATGTGCTAGCTCCACGCATGTGACATACCTCATGTTCCTTATTTGGATTAGGTAATTTCATTCCAGATTTTAAGTTTAACAGTTTAAATGTGAATATACACACTTTCCTTGGTCTGTATTAACAAGAATACTATAAATATGTATAGAGTACAACTCACAATAAAGTAGTTGTCGTTTCAGTTTTCACTGCTAATAGATACCTCTTCATGGCTCCTCTTTGCATTATTTTTAGACCAGTAGATTCTCTTAACTGTCCTGGAATCTTTGGTACATGACTTGTGGATAGTTGTTCCAAATGTGAGACTCATTCCTGCGGCCTTCTCGGTGATGTGGTTCCGTGAGTTTGTTTCACTACCAATATCTAATTTCTCATCTGATTTTGACACCTTGCTCTTCTGCAGTTTTGTTTCACTTTTCAAGGATGAGTATCTTTACTTTGAAAATGGGCTGGTCATATTTCTATTGGAAATGAAGTGATGTTGCTTCCCAGGTAAATAACTGAATTCTCTTCTACTTTAGTATATTCAATAACTTTGCTTTAGAGTTGTTGTTTAACAGTAGCACTACCCCTGAGTAACTAGATCAATGGCGGCCACTATGTAAATCATGATTCTTCTGTCTTGGTCTGATGATTTTATACATGCCAACAAGCATCCATGCGATATGTTCTTTACTTCTGCACCTAACAGCATGTTTTCCCACAAAAAAGTACACGTGCCGCGACAATCATGTGTTTTGTCATTTTAATCATGTGTGTGGAGTAGTATTAATGTTCTTACTGGCATTGGTTGACAGAAATCCCTGTAAGAACTTTATCCTACATGCCGTATTTCTCTTTGTGTGGCAATCAAACGAGAGAGTATCCAATATCTATTACCTACATTGGAGGCCAGATGCATTAGATTTCACCATCTTCATCTATTTTGTTTCAAGATCATTGTTATTTTGATTCAAGATATTTTCTCATTGTGATGGAAGATAGAAAAGAATGGTGGTACAAAGACAATTATTTTACTTGGAGTTTTTTTTTGTGTTTGCATTGAAGTAATAATGTTCAACAGCAGATATAGCTTGCAGTCAAGATACCACACAGATAGAATTCAGTTTTACTTGAAGGAGCTTGCCAACCTAATTTTGGTTCTGGCCGCAGCACAATGCAGATTTTGATTTGGTTTGCTTGCAAGAGATTTGTTATTTTGATTATTTTATTCACTATTCTATATGATTGTCCTTTACTTTGGAACTAAACAAGCTCCATTTTCTGTCTTTTACATTGCATTCTTTCTTGCTTAACTGAAGTTTTCTGTTCTCATTTCTTCCATTTAATGACGTGAATATTTTTTATGAGACGATACATGTTCTTTCGGTCTTCTTGGTTAAGTGAACTTCTCTTTTCTTCATGCTTGGCCACAATGAATACTTGCTCATACTGAATTATAATTGCAAATGCTTTGCGCATGAACGAATAGAAGCTGCACTGCATTCTTTTGTGGGAGAACAACAAGGAACTGGAGACGAAATTGGAAGACAACAGGTCTACCCTCTGAACTTTATTTTATTTGTACCAAATCTTAATAGTTTGAGATGTGTAAATTTTATATCTTTGTTTACATGGCAGTTGCATGTTGATATATAGCATCGTTGTTTATTTTATACGTTCGATTTCTCTTGTCATTTCAAAATTTCAATACTGAGTCCACCATCTTCCCCGAGTCAGTGGAAACCTACAGAGCTGCAATTGTTTAACACATAGTCATATTAAGCTATTGTCCAATGTTCATATTGGTAAGTGGCAGCATCATCTATCTTATAGTTAGTGGTGTTTTTGCTTCGCAGGGAGTGAGTTGAAGGTACCTGAACAAGTCACCTGTATGTATTGTCCCATGTGCTGTCTTCTTACATAGCTCTGTTGCCACAGAAGGTACGCACCGAAATATACATTTTACTGATATCACATGCTATTTGTAGTAGTTTAAGCACCCTGTCAGTTTGATGTTTGCTTGAAATGACCATCTTTCACAAAAGAACATAAAAGTACTACTAGCATGAGTGTCATATGGAGTTCATCAAGTAGCTCACACTTTTCATATTCTCGTTAATATTCAATTGGTAGCTCAATAACTGCACAAAGTACAAAAGTAAGCAAGTTTGTCTTGCTTTCGGCAAATGAAAGCTAGCCTTACAGTGAAAATTTTCACCTGTGCAGGATGCAAACATGAGTTCTGCATGAGATGTGCCACGTATATTTGCTTGACCAGCTACACGTCGGTGAACCCCACAGGCGCTATTATCGTGCCCACTCTGTTGGCACCCGATCATCTCGTTGTCATTTTGCATGACAAGCCCAGCGGTTTCCTCGGACTTTCTCCGCCCCCGTGGACCGGGCCACCGAGCTCTGTTGTGGCGTTGGTACCCACATGTTGTTGATGGGCTTGATGAGAACGGGATGATGCTACCGTTGGTGCGGAGCCATTGTGCCATCATCACCCACGCACGGCAGGAGTAGCTCTTTGAGGAGATTGAGACTGAGGATGACGAGGAGTTGAACCAGCACGATGCCGATGCCAAAAAGTCACATGTCGGCAGCTCTCGCGGGTTGGCACTGCCGCGAACGACGACGAGGCAGGCGGCTTTGGCTCAGGGTGCGTCGAAGTAGTCTTTTTTCTTTGGCTTTTAGTCTTTATTATGCTTGGTGTCAACTTTTTGCGTTGTAAAAAGCCTTGCATACACTTGTGCCAAGAATGGACCAAACAAGAAAATGAAAGGGGCGCTATCCCACCTGGAACAACTGTGGTTCCGCTCAGGCGGCGCACCACGGGCGTGCCCCAACCACTAGTAGAAGTGATTTATCAGGTGTTTTGGTATATTATCTTATAAGGGAGTGCCAAAGTTTTTTGGATTGTGAATTCTCTGGTTAGAATTAGTTGTTTTTTCCCTTGTGTTCATTTATTTCTCAAATTGCAGAACTGATGATATAAGTTGCATCATAATAATCTTCACATTTTAGTTGCATCATAATAATCTTCTTCTTCTAGTCTTCTTCTTCTAACTTTCTTCTTTCCCATTTTAAAGATTTTCTTAAGATGACGGAAGCTTGGGTTGATGGAGTGCTTGTATTTAGTTTTTGTTTTGACCTTGTGAAACTTGCTACCTATGGATGAAACTGTGTAATATTGATGAAACTATGTATATGTACGGATGAAACTTGCTACTATTGGTAACATGTGTTGGATACATATGTGTTCATGACTATTGGTAATATGTGTTGAATATGCTATATTGGTCATATAAATATATTTTTGTTTGATTTCTGTGAAAATGAATTGATATAAGAAAAAACAAAATTAAATTGGGCAATATAGTCACTTTGCCATCTGCTAGCAGATGGCAAAGAGCTTTGCCATCAGCTGGCAGATGGCAAAGAGGCCACGTGTCATCTACATGTAAAATTTGGGCTGGCCTATTTGGGCTCTTTGCCATCTGACAGCAGATGGCAAACCTCTTTGCCATCTGCTGGCAGACGGCAAAGCATGCAGCCTTTGCCATCTGCTGGCAGACGGCAAACAGCCTGCAGCCTTTGCCATCTGCCGGCAGATGGCAAAGAGCCTGCAGATGGCAAAGTATGCCGTTAGCCTTCTAACGGGGCTAACCCCGTTAAGAGGCTTTGCCATCTGCCAGCAGATGGCAAAGCCACATGCTCTTTGCCATCAGCCAGCAGACGACAAAGAAGCCTTTACCGGCAGGGTTTCGGACGACCTGTTTGCCATCTGCTGGCAGATGACAAAGCCTTTGCCATCCGCCGACCATGCCTTTGCCATCTGTCATGGCAGATGGCAAATCCCCTGTTTCTAGTAGTGATACTTGATATTGTGAATTGCTTGTCATTTGAGCATAGGAAATCATATGACAAAATCTATATATGTTGCTGTTATAAGAATGATCATGATTCCCTCATGTCCATATTTTATTTTTATCGACACCTCTATCTCTAAACATGTGGACATATTTTTCGATTTCGGCTTCTGCTTGAGGACAAGCGAGGTCTAAGCTTGGGGGAGTTGATACGTCCATTTTGCATCATGCTTTTATATCAATATTTATTGCATGGGCTGTTATTACACATTATATCTCAATACTTATGGCTATTCTCTCTTATTTTACAAGGTTTATCATGAATAGGGGGAATGCCGGCAGCTGGAATTCTGGCCGGAAAAGGAGCAAACATTGGAAACCTATTCCGCATAGCTCCAAAAGTCCTGAAACTCCATGAAACAACTTTTTGGAATTAATAAGAATTTATGAGCGAAAGAAATACGCCAGGGGGACCACACCCTGTCCAGGAGACAGGGGGGTGCCCCCCCTATATGGTGCCCCCTATCTCCTGGGCCCCTGGTGGGCCTCCGGCGTCCATCTTCTGCTATATCATCACTTTTACCCTAGAAAAAATCGTGGGCAAGCTTACGGGACGAAACTCCACCGCCACGAGGTGGAACCTTGGCGGAATCAATCTAGGGCTCTGGCAGAGATGTTCTGCCGGGGACACTTCCCTCCGGCAGGGGGAAATCATCACCAACGTCATCACCAGCGATCCTATCGTTGGGAGGGGGTCAATCTCCATCAACATTTTCACCAGCACCATCTTCTCTCAAAACCCTAGTTCATCTCTTGTATCCAATCTTGTATCAAAACCACAAATTGGTACCTGTGGGTTGCTAGTAGTGTTGATTACTCCTTGTAGTTAATGCTAATTGGTTTACTTGGTGGAAGATCATATGCTCAGATCATTTATGCATATTATTACTCCTCTAATTATGAACATGAATATGCTTTGTGAGTAGTTACATTTGTTTCTGGAGGATATGGGTGAAGTATTGCTATCAGTAATCATATGAATGTGATGAAAACTAGCTTGATGATAATTCCCAATGTGTCCTCGGGAGCTCCTTCATTATTACTAGAAATTGTCCAGGATTATCCTTTGCTACATAAAGGATTGGGCCACCTTGCTTCACTTTATTTACTTTATTTACTTGTTACTCGTTACTATTTAACTTATCACAAAATTATCTATCACCTCCAATTTCAGTGCTTGCAGAGAAAACCTTAATGAAAACCGCTTATCGTTTCCTTCCGCTCCTCGTTGGGTTCGACACTCTTACTTATCGAAAGGACTATGATAGATTGCCTACACCTGTGGGTCATCAGTGGCTGGGTGAGTGTTATGGCAGTAGATCGGTTCTGTCGGAACATTGTTGGTCCACCCAAATGGGAGTGTGAGGCCATGGGTTCTATGGTGTGGGTACAGTGTGCTACCTCTGCGAAGTGTAAAAAATCTATCGATAGCCGCGCCCGCGGATATGGGCCCAGTTCCTAGTTGGTCACACTATGGGTCAACAGTAATAATAATAATAAAGATGTGCTTAATAACAACCCCGGTTCGATGATGAGATAAGTTTGTTATGCGATCAGTGACTTATCACCGTTTGGTTACAAGGTAACCCGTTCAACCAAGTGTGGTTCGGTGAGTGATCACTTTGGTATCGAGGATACCGAGTTGTTGGATATTCGTGATGTTGTGCGAGAATCGTGGGTAAAGATGAAGCTCCTTGTGGTCATTTAATGATTACTACGGTATTGTTCATACAAAGCTTGATTTGATCCTCAGATGATCATGTGATGTTCGAGGTTGATAAGTGATGCATGTGATGGTTACGAGGTAACCCGAACAGAGTAAGTTGGTGCATTATTGTGTCATCATGTTGCATGTTAGTATCGTCAGATTCAAATGTTCATGCCATGCTCATATTTGTGCTAGTTGTATCAGGTTCTTGTTATTCATGCCATGTTGCAATGATGATATCATGTTAATTCCAGCTTAACCTGTAATTGCCATGTTATTGTTTGTCTTGAATGCTTCTGGTTATTCGTGAGCTTGCAAGTACATTCAATGTATTGACCTGGCGTGTTATGCCAGTTTGTAGGTCAAGCCGGACTTGATTGCTTGCTTGTCATGGTTTCCTTGTTTGCGAGCTAGGATAAGCGTTCCAGCCAGAATCCCTGCAGATGGAGTTCACCACTATCGTCGTTGTTCCGCTGCTAGAAGTTATTCCACTGCTTCGAGTTGTTCTACCGCTTCCATAGAGCAATAGTGGCAGGCGAAGTGTCGCCGTGCCGATGTAATCCCTTGTACCCAAATAGATTGTAATAAAGAGCTGGTTTTTTCTATGCTAAGCAGTGTTGTATTCCAGAAGACTTCTCCTCGATCTCTGAGCTGGAATACGGGGCGTTCCAGTTTCTCTGAGCCGGGGTGCCACAGGCTTGGTATCAGAGAAGGTTTGGCTGTAGGACGCCCTAGCCCGCGTGAACGTTAGAAAACGGTAGTATGGACCCAAGTTGGTTTGTTGCACTTGATTGCTGAATTTGTTTGTTGCATAGCATGCATATAGGCTCGTTATCTGGTTACTAACGGTAAATCTTGTGAGTCTAGGTGGCATTGGTTTCGATCCACTACCTGCACCCTCTTTCTTAGGATGTCTGCTCTTCGGTGTTCAGCGTTATCTCTGTTCCAGCAGAGTGATGCCCGGGTACCAAGTGTTACAGACATCATTTTGTCACGCCCAATATGCGACCCTATCCAAAAGGAACTCGAAGGTCCCACCAAGGATAGACCCGCATATTGGAACGCTTTTGCAAGGTGGATATCATTACATCAACATTACATAATAGTGGGGATACATCCAATACATACAATGTCACATGAATACAACAATACAACATACAAGAACAACATCCGACTACGGATGAACATAAACAGAAACTCAAACAATATCCACCCTGCTAACCCAGGCTGCCCACCTGGAACCTATCCCTTGATCGAAGAAGAAGCAGAAGAAGAACTCCAAAACAAGAGAACATCGCTCTCACGTCAGGGTCATCGCATAACCTGTACCTGCAACTGTTGTTGTAGTAATCTGTTAGCCACGAGGACTCAGCAATCCCATTACCATGGGTATCAAGACTAGCAAAGCTTAAAGGGGTAAGGAAGAGGTAAAGTGTTGAGGTTGCACCAGCGACTAAGCAAGTATCGTGGCTAACATACGCAAATGAGAGCGAGAAGAGAAACAAAGGAACGGTCGTGAAGCTAGCAATGATCAAGAGGTGATCCTGAACTCCTACTTACGTCAAACATAACACAGAAACCGTGTTCACTTCCCGGACTCCGCCGAGAAGAGACCATCACGGCTACACACGCGGTTGATGCGTTTTAATTTGGATCAGGTGTCAAGTTATCTACAACCGGACATGAACAAATTCCCATCTGCCACATAACCGCGGGCACGGCTCTCGAAAGTTTATATCCTGCAGGGGTGTCCCAACTTAGCCCATGACAAGCTCTCGAGATCAACGAAGGAATAGACCTTCTCCCAGGAAAACCCGATCAGTCTCGGAATCCCGGTTTACAAGACATTTCGACAATGGTAAAACAAGACCAGCAAAGCCGCCCGATGCGCCGACAATCCCGATAGGAGCTGCACATATCTCGTTCTCAGGGCAACACCGGATGAGACCAGCTACGAGTAAAACCAGCCCTCAGGTTTCCTCAAGGTGGCCCCGCAGGCAGCTCGGTTCAGACCAACACTTAGACAAGCACTGGCCCGGGGGGGCTAAAATAAAGATGACCCTCGGGTTGGCCGCCCCAAGGGAAAGGTATAGGTGGTGGTGAGGCAAATGGTAAAACCAAGGTTGGGCCTTGCTGGACAAGTTTTATTCAAAGCGAACTGTCAGGGGGGGTCCCATAAATCACCCGACCGCGTTAGGAATGCAAAATCCGGGAACATAACACCGGTATGACGGAAACTAGGGCGGCAAGAGTGGAACAAAACACCAGGCATAAGGCCGAGCCTTCCACCCTTTACCAAATATATAGATGCATTAATAATATAAGAGATATTGTGATCTCCCAACATAACCCTGTCCACCATGAAGAAATCTTCAACTTCACCTGCAACTAGCAATGCTATAAGAAGGGCTGAGCAAAGCGGTAACATAGCCAAACAATGGTTTGCATAGGAAAGGTGTCAAAGGTTAGAGGTTCATGGCAATTTGGGGAGGCTTGAAGAACAAATGATAGGTAACGCAGCAAGCGATAGAACGAAGCAACTAGCATAGCAATGATAGTAGTGAGATCCAGTGTAGCGGTCATCTTGCCTGAAATCCCGCTAGGAAGAAGAACGAGTCCATGAAGAAGATGAAGCCACGAAGACGAACCACACGTAGACGAACGCATCCTCATGATCGCAACGAAACAGGAACTATCGAGAAGAAGCACAGAACATGGTAAACACACCACACATGAACAAGGCATGATGCACAACAAGCATGATGCATGACAAGGCTACATGAAGCTACTCATGGCAAGAGATGATGCAAACAAGAACAACACATCAAGGCAAGTTTAAATGAGGCCGGAAACAACATATAACAATTCCGGTAAGTCCTCATATGCAAATTTCAAAATTGGTCCAGATCTGAATAAACCTTATGTTCAAGTTGTTAAACAGCAAGTTAAGATGCACCACGAGGATCTACATGAAATTCTAGTCAAGTTACATATACAGTTCATTAGATTTGGAGCTACGGTCTAGAAGATATGAGCAAAACAAGTTAAACATGACATTGATGCAAAATGCACCCAAACATCAAGCAAACACACCAAAACAAGGATGCAACACGATAATATGAAGCTACATGCAAAATCAAGCAAGTTTCATGTAGAGCACACTCAAAACGGAGCAACGGTTGAACACATGCACTCTATACAAGTCATACCAACAATCTGTCCAAAACAGCAACTAGGCATATTGCAAGCATCAAAACAACATGCTACAGCACCTCAACATAATAACAAAACGCATGGGCATGAAGTACAGGTAAAGCACAACAAAACATGAACACTGAGCTATCTCCAGAAACAACTAGAACATGCTCAAAAAGACATGGTAAGATTGCAAATAATAACAGTTTCAGACTTAGCAGGAATAACATCAGGTTGCAATGTTTAGAGCTATCAAACAACATGTTACAGGAACATATCATGGCAAACAAAGGCATGGCATGATACTACTAAATGCATAGAACAAAAGTCCCTTACTGAACATGAGCCAAAAAGGATCAGAAGATATGATGGCATCCATGTAAACATGGCAAGTTATATTACAGATTCAAACATGGCAGAAACAACAATAAATAGGCATGTTGGTGAGCTTGTACCACTCACCACAGAGCAATACATGGCATGGAAAGGCAACAAAAAGTAGGAAGGCATGTTTGTGAAGCTAAGCATGGCAAGAGCAAGTTCATAGGGTGCATGGATCACTAGAAAAGTATATGGCCAAAACTGAACTTCATGTTAACAGGCTGATAGCAACATTATCAAGCAACTTTGGAGCAAGATTACAACAAGCTACAACAGGCTATAATTGCAACCAAGGGCCTGAATGGATAGAGCATGACATGTAGATCAAAACATGTTTATAGGACATCTCCAGATTATGCACGAAATGACTTGTAGAAGCATATTTACATAGCAACAAAATATAACAGAATCTGTCAGGAAAACAACAACAACAAGTACACTACTTAACAAGCTCGATTCACTCACCACAAGTCATTGCATGACAAGATAAACATAGAATCATCAAGAAGACATGTTTATGTAACCAACCAAGGCAAGAGCAAGTCCATAGCATGCAAGGATCAACTATAGCAACCTTGGCTAAATTGAATAACAAGTAAACAATCTGCCAGGAAACATTTTGAAGCAAAAGTAGAGCACCAAAATGGCATGCTAGACTACTCCATAATTGCAAACAAGGGGCATGAATGGATAGACAATAACCATATGTTCAAAACACCCTTATTGAAGTATCTCAAAATATGCATGGATCTCTCTGTAGCAACAAGTTTACATGGCATCAAAATAACAGCAGAACAGGGACTAAAATCAGCAATATCACGAAGCCTAGTTTGCATGCTTGTGCTAGTCCCCACATTGATCACAAAAATACATGGCATACACCCCTGGAAAGATGGCATGGCATAGATCAGAACACATGAAGACATCAACCTCACAGGATGCACACATTAATCATGGCGAAAATGACAAGTGAGCAAGTTATAACAGTTTCAGCAGATTAACATCAACATGCACTCTTCCAAAAGCATTTCGGGCATCAAGATGAGTTCAAATGAAAATGATGCAATGGAATGAAATGAGGTACTCGTCGGGGCGAACAATTTGACATATTACACGCATGAAACGGTGCTACGGATGCAGAGATACAGCATGATGAACATGGTATGATTATGCAAAAATATACGGGACTTAGTGGATTTTTGGGAGGGGGGAAAGTCAACCTTGCCAGATCTGGATCTAGGGCGGATCGAGGCGGGCCGGGCTCGGGCCGCCGGAGCGGAGGGAGAAGATCGGAGACGGGGCAGTGGAGAGGGGTGACGGGCGGCGGCCGCCGGCGGCGACCGGGGCCGAGGGCGACGGCGACCGAGGCCGATCGAGGCGCGGAGGGGCGGGCTCCGCGGCGCGGGGGCGGCGCCCGCGGTCAACGGCGGCACGGCGGAGTCCGGCCGGCGGCGAGCGGCTGGGCCGCGGGGCTGGGAGCGGCGGCGCGCGGGGGCGCGGGGCGGCGCCCGCGGCGGCCGGCGGCGGAGGCGCTCGGCGGGGCGGCGGCCGGAGGCAGTGAGCGGGAGCGGGAGGCGCGGGCGGACGGGCGCCGCGCGGGCCTGGGCGGGTCGCGCCTGGGCCCGGCGGGCCGCGGCGGCGGACGGTGGCGGGAGGCCACGCGGCAGCTTCGGATTGGGCGCGGGACGGCGGCTGGACGTGTCCGGCCGTTGGCGGACATGTCCGGCTGCGCGGAGGGGGGAGTTGCTAGGGTTTCATCCGCGAAAAATGGAAGGGGAGGGCATATTTATAGGTAGAGGGAGTTAGGGGAGTCCAAATGAGGAGCGGTTTTCGGCCACGCGATCGTGATCGAGCGACCGAGAGCATGGAGAGGAGTTTTCTGGGTTTTGGGCCACTTTGGAAGGGGTGTTGGGCTGCAACAAAAGAGGCTTTTACGGTTACCCGGTTAACCGTTAGAGTACCAAACGACCTCCAAATGGCACGAAACTTGACAGGCGGTCTACCGGTGGTATACCAAGGCCGCTTGGCAAACCTCGGGCCATTCCGAGATAGTTTCATGCCCGCTCACAACGAGAGACAAAAGGGGTACGCCGGAGGACAAAGGAGAGTCGGATTGCAAAACGGACAACGGGGAAAATGCTCGGATGCATGAAACGAACACGAATGCGAAATGAGATGCACATGATGACATGGTAAAATGCAACACGCAAGCAAATGACATGGCAACGACGGCAAATAACTGGCAGACACCTGGCGCATCAAATCCGGGGCGTTACACATTTGCAGGAGTTATGCTCAAGTATCGTGTTGATATCTTTTATGCCACCCACCCGTATTGTTTCGGCGATAGGCTTGTCTCTATCCTGAATTGTGTCCTCCATCTCGTCCCCTTGGCAACCCTTGCTGAGCTTTGTTATCAGAAAAGGGCAATGCCATTGAAACCAGTCTTCCACCGTTATTTTGCCCTGTCATTTCATTCTTTGGACGTATACGATTCCCATTCGTATGCTTGATGATGATGTTGTCGTGACCGTTGCATCTCGCTACTTGATCACCATGTCCGTCCTCACCTTTGTATCCATCCAGATACAACCAGTGTTCAGCCAGCGCTTGGTGCAGCCTTGGTTATACCAAATCCTTCCACACATGGATATCATTTTCATGCACACCGCCACAACATATTAGCCTGTAATGCTGGAGTTTCCGCGGGATTTGTGTGCTTAGGTGTGCATGCATATTATTGTTGTGAGTAGCAGTAATATGTGATATTGCTTGTTATTAGTTATAGTATTAGTATGCCTGTGTGCTTTTGTTTTCGTCATTTCTTTCTTTGGGACTTCGGTGTTACAAAATTTTCCCTATTAAAGTTGCTCGTCAACCGACATCGGACCTGAAGAGTCAGTAAGAAATGCATGTGTTTGGAATCTCAACTAAACAGAATGGAATTATCAGCAGACTGCAGTAAAATTGGGAATATCTCATCTGAACACAAAAGAAATCCTGGATGGACTATCAGTATTAAGTTTGCATTAGCACGACAGTATGGAATTCATAGCCGATTACGTTGAGATTTGGGGATATCTGATCATGATAATGAATAATCAAGTTTGTCTCAGTGTGCCCTCTTCATAGCAGAAATGATCAAAACTACAAGAAGATAAATTTTGTGCAAGACCGACAGTATATCATTGGTCAAAGGTATGGTTTAGATGGAAGTTCAATTCTTCGTTAAAGATGGTTTTGAAACATGATATACCCGGAAGCAAGCAAAAATATGGCATGCATCTAATACTCAAAAAGGAGGATAGTCCTGCAAAACCCAGTTTCATACAAGAAATCAACGTCAGAAATATTAAGATGGTATGTATATGTGAAAATTGGTCCGCATAGCACAATGAGAAGCTTCTGGTGTAAGCAGCCCATTTTTTCCCTCGCAAGCTACCAGAGAAGCTTCCAAGGCAAGATTCATTTCTCTTCCTCAGTATGATACAGTGATGAATTCTCGTGCAAGTAACCATGTCTTCTTCAGTAAGCAACCGCAAAAGTTTCTGGCTTAAGGTACTGAGTCTTTCCCCAGTAAAGTCTTTAAGGGGGTAAGCATGTGAAGGAAGATACCCAGTCTTCTTCGGCAAGCTGTCCGATGAAAGTCATCCCATCTTCCTCATTAAAGGCATTGGTACAAGGTAGTACGCTGCAATTTGATAGCATATGGCAGTGCATCCCAAGAATCAGATCCGCAACAGTTTTGTCCGAAGCAAAAACCAGTCAGAGCACACTTTTGTATCGGGAATCAGATTCTCATATATATGCGGTCAGCATACCACCAAGGTCTTGCAAGTCACTCGGACGAGGATCTGACAACCACGTGAGGATTGTTAAGAGAAGAAAGCCAGTATACAACATAGTGTGACAAAGGATTATGAGGATTGACAACATCAATGAGCTTAGTACAACTACCTGTGAACCTGGAATATGATCCTGATGAGCCCTTTTCTTCTTTCTCTGGGTTTGGATGATCATTTCCCATCGGTCGGAACTTGAGAGGTGATGAACCAGCCATTTATACAATATTACCATGTCAGAAGAATGTTAAGATTGCCGAAATATTGCACCGGCAGTACCTATGGTCATACGAAGAAGCAAAATATGACCCAGCTCTTTCACCCAAGGACCCAGACCAAAGATACAATAATGAAGGAGCAAAGAGCGATAATACAGGTATGCAAACTGTTGTATGAAATATATAGTGCAGATATTCGGGACATTCTGAGTTAGTATTGATCACCATGAATATTCAACTATGGGGTCTACTCAATTTTGGTAAGGACCCATATCCAGACAACCCTCTCAGTTAACAATATATGCTCAGATTTGTCAGTATCAAATATCTGAGTCTGTCCAGTTAGACTAAGGGTCAACTCAACAGTTTGACTCCAGCAACTATGGTAAAGCATCACATAGCCCACTATCCTCATGGATATGCCGACCGAATGTGCAAGCAGAATTTGAATAACAGACTTGAAGCATGTGCCGTCACTTACATGAATTATCAAAAAGATATCCTATCATGAACAAAATTCTCCTGCCGAAACCACCGTCAGTCAAGTCTAAGGATATTGTCATATAGGGTCTTACCCCTTCATGCTGACCACGACAAGCGACAACCAAATATTTGGTATGAATATGAAACTCATGGCAGTGGAGCGAGTTAAAATGATTTAGAAATTCCCTCGATAAGTAAGAATCTGTCAGGAAACGATCATGCCTCAACTCACCGTTTCAACTCGAAGGACCTGCATTTAGTGGAGAAACACAATGTAAGGAGTCAAAGCTTGAGTGTTCATCAGAAAAATCTGATCACCGCTTCATGAAAGGTTGTTAGTGCCAGATGACACACCCAGCGGAAATCACTCTGGGACTTGTGTGACAAGCATATATTTCAGCATGAAAACAAATCACACTCAGCTAAGTCAGCAGATCTAAAATGAAATGGGAGCCTGTATACGCATGAACAAGCAAGGTAAGATCTATCAGAATGTGGATACATTAAAGCACACCATCCTAGGGCCAGTCAGATAAAAATTTAGTGGGAGCAAAAATAAAGGAAAAAGGATAACCGAGTTGGAAATGGTTTCCTTAAGTCAGAATATTCATACTTGTTCCCTGAGCAACCAAATCTCGAGGACGGGATTTCTTTAAGGGGGTAAGAGTTGTAACAGCCTGACTGTTGGCCCTTTCTTTTTCTTTTGTTTTTCTAAGGTTTTTGCCTGAGTTTTCTTTTCCCGTGGCTTTGTGGTCTGGAAACTAAAGAAGATGCCCTCTTCTTTGATTCAAGAGTGGCTTGTCATCCCATATCCAACCCTAGACCTTTCCATTTCCACATTGGACCAAATCCCAATATTCTTTTTATTGGGAATATTCCTTTTTAATTCAAGGAATAACTCAATTTGCTCTAGGTTGTGAAGCAACCTATATTTCCATCACTCCTAAAGTTCCCAAATAGTTCTCATCAATTGTTTGGGTCATATACTGCTCAAATGTGGTAAAACTTTTCAGTGCCATGATAAAAAATAATCCTCAAACAATTCATTTCCTATTCTGCCCGAAATAGCACATTGTGAAGCAAGTGCTATTTTCCTTTGCCCAATTGACCTCAAACTCCTTGGACATCCTTTCCTATCAATATCATTGCCACATGACAAAATGCAACCTCATTTGCCTAGTAATTATTTAATTATGATTTTCCAAAGTTTCTTTCTAGAAAGAACCTTTGTGAAGGAGGTACAAGCTAGGCATATCCAAATGAGTTGCAATTTTGCATGGTCCTCAATATCATCATATCATAGCCCTACGCCAAAGTTGAGCTCATGTCATACCTCCATGTGAGCTCATCTTCAATTCTTTGATTCTGTCCAAAATTTCAGTTTGTGAAGCAAGTATATTTTATCTTGCTCCATTATGGTTGCAAAGTTTTCTAGGCCTTATAGTATCCATTTAACCTATCTCCACCCAATTTGGGCATATTTCATCTAGCCATTATTCCTCTAGAATTTTTGCATGTTTCTGTCCAGAGGAGATGTTTGTGAAGCAAGTACCATTTTGGCTTGCCCAATTGGTATGAGACTTTTTGAGCATCCTCATAGGACCAAATGACTCTGCCTTGCCCAATTTGAGATCAAATTGATACTCCATGTGAGTGCATCATCGTGCTCAAGTTTCTGGACCATTTTGGTCAGTTGTGAAGCAACTGCATTGAATCTTGGTCAATTTCTCTTCAAACTCCCTAGGACAGTAGTCCTTCCTAGCCTAAACCTGCCAGACATCACATTGGACACATAGCATATCTCTGTTGACTATACTAAATTGATCAATTTGCAACAGTAAACTTCAGAGGATGATTACCACTAAACTATAGCACCCTAGACCAAACCACCACCTCAGTTGCAACCTCCCCTGGAAGGACTAACCCCCAGACACGTTTTGGCTGAACCCCGTGCACTGTGTACAGCAGTGACAGTGGTGACCACCGATTTGGCATGAAATTTCACTCGCTCTGTGCGCTGTGGCGTTTCCAGATCATTGTATGTTCTTCGGCACCGCTCCCTCTCGTTGTCTTTGCATGCGTGAGCATGTCCCTTGTCTTTCCCTCATTGCCGCCACCTGTCTGGACCCCTCACCCCCTCCAGAAACCTCCTCTTTAGTGCTCGCCGATGCAAGCCGATGCGCATCCATGGACGAACAGTGGCGGTCTCGCTTTTATGGCACTCATTTTCTTCCTTGCCGTGGTCCCTAGCGTCGTCTACCTCTTTGTGAGCCCCTCCGTGTACCTCCCCATCGCCTTCCGTCGAGCCCATGGACGAGCACACGCGACCGTGGCGTCAGACACGTGTCCGCGGCAACGCCAGCTAGGCCATGCCCTCCCAGCGGCTATTTAAGCAGCCCCGAGGCCTCCTGACCGCGCCAAGCTCTTCTCCTCACACCCAGCAGCCAGCCCACCCTCTCCGTTGAGCTCGAGGAGCTCTCCTTCCCTCCCACTGCTGGCATGGCCGCCGCCTCTGCCCCTCTTTGATTCGGGCGAGCCGTGCTTCTTCCCTCCCTGCCGTCGCCTCCACTAGAACCCCCTCACCTTGGCGATCATCCCCATGCCCTCTCCCCCTCGCCGGAGCCAATATGGCCACCAGCCCAGCTCCACCCAAAGCCTCCTCCGCAGGAGTGCTTTCTGCTCTCAACCCTGCCCTCCTCAAGGTCCGTTCTGCCCTGGGATGTGTGCGGCCCGACGCGCTGATCATCTCGATAGGTAGGCCGACGAGAACGGTAGCCGGAGCAGCCCAAGAGCCTCGTGGGAGCGCACCGTTCCTCCTCTCCATCACGGGTAGGAGCGAGGTGGACGACGACCTCGGGCCAGGCGGGCCCCATCTCCATGCAGCCCCATCTGTCGGCGAGCGAGCGTTGACCCGGGCTGCCCAGGTGGATAAATGAGGGCCCCCAGCCCCATGGGACCCGCCCCTCAACGACCACACACCCGGTCCTGCCACTGATGACTAGGTAAGTGGAAACGTCTTTTAGCCAGTATGTTTTGTTCGTAGGAAAGCGTAACCTAGTGAGCTGCAAGCAGAAATACGCTTTCACTTCTCTGAAAGCGTACTCTGTTTCTGCTCCGGCTTGAACTACGCTTCCCCGTTCTGAAAACGTATTTTCTGAAGTGCGCCTTCTGTTTTTCTGCCTAAGTCCAGTCTGAAAATCTTTTCTTTACAAATAGGTCCCTGACAGAAAAACAACTATATCTTTTTGCTCGTAACTCCAAATGTTTTGATTCCAAAGCCCATTTCTTCGTCTCATCGAGCCCATTATGTTGGTCATACTGTCACTATGTGTTAACATTCTGAAAATGACCATTTTGCCCTTTCACATAAACAGCCCCTCTGGGAGAGGACTATTTCCGGCGAATCTTTTTGTGATCCTTCCTCATTTTTCCCCGGTGTCTTCTTCATCCCCAGGCAAGCCACAATACCCACTTGCATGATAGTCATGCAGTAGTCATGGTTTTCAACTTGAATCTTTATTAAGTGTTGTTTTGTTTAAAATGTGGTCATCGTTATTCCAGTGATGCCTAGAGTTTCATGTTCACTCTCATGCTATGTTGTTATGCACCTGGTTATCATGTACGAGTTGCTCGTATTTCTTTCATATGCTTATGCTTGCTAGTAGTACATGTTGGATGTCGGTGAAGGTCTTCGGTGCATGACTGTCGTCTATTCCGAGTGCCGTTGTTATGCATGTTTCTTTGCATCGAGTTGATTAAATGCTTGCATGGTAGCATTGTTGATATGTTCTTGCATGATATTTATTGTTGATGCTAGTGGTCATGCTATGTTTCTGAGAAGTGTATACTTGTGATGTTCATGCTAGTCAGGATGCCATGCTCAGTTGTATCTATGATTTATTATTGTTGATATGTTAAGAAGTAATGTTGCACGGCCATGTTTATGTTGATGTCATGTTCATGCATTATAGTGCATCATGTTATTTTCATTTGACTCATATTATTGCCCTCCAGTTTAACCGGACTTAATTGAACTTGAACAACTATTGGATGAGTCATGGTGCCACCATATCGGGCTGACAAGTGCAACCACATTTGATGAAATGGGACGGCCCTGAAGGGTTTATTGTCATGCCTCTCGCCGGTGCCCCAACTAGGGAAGGTGATGGGCACGCGCTACCGTGATCAGGTAGGCGGACATTACCTTGTGGACCTGTTGTTGTTATGGTATCGGGTCCCCGTTTGGGACTGTTTGTTTTACCACGACGGTGGTAGTTTTGCCTCTGGTAGGCGGGGTCACCCAGGACTGATCCCAGAGGGGTGTTGGTCAGAGTGGCCGGGAGAGTGTTATGGCAATAGATCGGTTTTGTCGGAACGTCGTTGGTCCACCCGAATGGGAGTCCGAGGCCATGGGTTCTGTGGTGTGGGTACAGTGTGCTACCTCTTGAGAGTGTATTAAATCTATGGATAGCCGCGCCCACCGATAATCCACAAGTGTAGGGGATTGCAACAGCTTTCGAGGGTAGAGTATTCAACCCAAATTTATTGATTCGACACAAGGGGAGCAAAAGAATATTCTTAAGTATTAGCAGTTGAGTTGTCAATTCAACCACACCTGGATAACTTAGTTTCTGCAGCAAAGCATTTAGTAGCAAAGTAGTATGATAGTAATGGTAACAGTGGCAAAAGTAAAGATAGCAGTCTTGTAGTGATTGTAATAGTAGCAACGGAAAAGTTAGGAAGCAAAGCACAATATGCGAAAAGCTCGTAGGCATTGGATCAGTGATGGATAATTATGTCGGATGCGATTCCTCATGTAATAGCTATAACATAGAGTGACACAGAACTAACTCCAATTCATCAATGTAATGTAGGCATGTATTCCGAATATAGTTATATATGCTTATGGAAAAGAACTTGCATGACATCTTTTGTCCTACCCTCCCGTGGCAGCGGGGTCCTAGTGGAAACTAAGGGATATTTAGTCCTCCTTTTAATAGAGAACCTGTAAGTGCATCTAGTGCCACCCCTAGTTGGTATTGGAGTATTGATGACAAAGTTGGTTGAGGGACTAATGCGTTTGTGAGAATTGCAAGATAACGTAGGCAGTGTCCCTCATTGATTCGGTATACCTACCAGAGATGACCCCAAAAAATGTATGAAGACATTGACGACAATGGTGGTATGTGAAGATATTCATATTGAAGACTATGACATGAGAAGACATTGAGTGAAGACTATGGAGCGTGAAGACAGTGTTGTTTTGCTGTTTCCTTTTTCTTCTTTGTTGAGTCATAGGAACCACCGTACTGTTAAGTGGGGTCCAAGTGAACTAAGTCAGAATGACTGAAGTGATGCTCAACCCAAATCCTATGTCTTCGAGCGAAGACAATGAGAGCAAATCTTATCCAGAGCTGGATGAGTCAGCTTTGCTTGTAGCCCAAGAAAAGATGATGTGTGTGTTTGAAATATGGCCATTGGAACACGTGTCAGTTCCTTAGTGACCCAGGGTCATTTCGGACATATCAGGTCAGGTTGCCCAGTGGCTAGAAATAGACCACCCCCTACACCATAAATTGGTGGCTGCTCAGAGTTAGTGCACGACTTTTGTCATTTGAGAGCAACCCACCTCGAAGCCTTTGAGAGAGAGAGAGAAATCCTTGCGAGGACCAAGACCAAACACCCAGAGCCAAAGAGTGTTAGGCATCACTGAAGTCTTTCTGTCTGTGTGACCTGAAGACTTATTACACTTGAGGACTGTGAATCCTCCAGCCGGTTAGGCGTCGCGTTGTGAGCATCCAAGAGTCATTGTGGATCGCCGGTGAACGAAGTCTGTGAAGGTTCGGAAGTCTACCTTGAAGACTTACCAAAGTGATTGGGCGAGGACTGTGTGTCCTTAGCTCAAGGGGAATAAGGTGAAGACACGGTCTTCTGAGTTGAATCTCAGCCTCCCTAACCAGACGTACAGTTGTCACAGCAACTGGAACTGGTCCAACAAATCCTGTGTCTTCAACAAGTGACTGGTTCTATCCTCTCCCTTCCTTTACTTAGAGTTAGTCTTCGTGAAGTCATTGCCTATCTGTCGTACCTGTTTGACTTCATTACTTGACTACTATCGTTGATTGGCTTCACACTATCTTCCATCCTGATCCTTACTACTTAGCTGCTATTTGTCATGTACTTCCTCATCATTACATACTTGACTATGGTTTGCTTGTTGTAGTTTATCTTCCGCTGCATATCAATTAGGTCATTTCTATTGTTTGTCTTTGAAACTTCCATGTTTCGAAGACTTTCGTAAAAATCGCCTATTCACCCCCCTCTAGTCGATAACTAGCACTTTCAATTGGTATCAGAGCAAGGTATTCCCTTGTTCTGTGTGATTCGGTTTAACCACCTGGAGTTTTAGCTATGTCGACTGCGGGATTGAGGAACATATCTTGCCCCACCTTTGACGGTCATGAGTATCCCCGATGGAAGGCCATGATGAAGAAGCGACTCATGGCTATGGATAGCGAACTGTGGACCGTCACTGAGATTGGTCTAACTGATCTATGCAAGATGGCTGAGGCTCATGACATTCGCAAGTACACTCTACTGAACCTCACGGCAAAGGATGTCATCTGCTCCCATTTGTCCTGAAATCAGCTCAGGAATGTTATGCACCTCAATCACATGAAGCTAATCTGGGACCGGCTTTCTGAGGTCTATGAAGGTCATCGTACTCGTCATGATCCTTGGTTTGAGGATTACAAGGAGTCTCTTAAAGAGATGACCTTTGCACCTGAATCGCCATCATCTTCACCATGCCTCATGGCAAGGGGTTCTAAGGTAACTGAATGCTGCCTCTCTGACACCAGTGATGATGAGTCAGGTGATGAATTTGGCCCCAGCTATGTCAAACTTGCTTCCCTTGCCACTAAACAACAAAGAGTCTTGGAAAAGGTTCAAAACATGCTTAGTAAGAGCGATGATATGTTGGGTGAAGAAATGGATCAGTCAAAAGCATTGGCTGAGAGTCATCAGAGACTCCATTCCAAGTTTGACGCCCTTCAAGATCAACATAATGCTCTCTTTTCTGATCACGAGAAGCTTTCTTCTGAATGTCTTCAAAGAAAGCAAGATCTTGAAAAGATAAGAGTGGATTATGAAAATCTTCAGAAGGAGCGCGATTCATTACTTGCTCAATAGATCAGTCCCGCTCAGGATGGATTTGAACCACCATGTCTAAAATGCATTGAGCATGATAACGCTACATCTGTTGCTGAATGTTCCACTGCTGCTATTGTTGCATTGCCTTCAACTACTGATGTGGTAACTAACCCCTCTATGGAGGATACTATTACTATTGCTGATGAAAATGCTAGGTTGAAGACATTGCTTGAAACAGGGATGTATAAAAGTCTAAAAGGACATCAAACACTGTGTGATGTCCTCAAAAAGCAGATTCTGAACCGAAACCCTAGGAAAGAGGGTGTTGGGTTCGAGAGGAAAATGAATGTTGATGGCTCCTACATGGGTTTGTGGTGTATCCCAAAACCACATGGGTTGCTGCAAAGGAACCTTCAGTGGATCCATCCACCTTATCTGGATTTACCTGTGCTAATACTATTATCATTGATGAATCCTTTGATGCAAACTATAAGCTGTTCAAGAATCAGAATGGTGAAGTGTATGCTAGGTATATTGGTACTAACTGCAGGAATGGACCACCTATGAAGAAGATCTGGGTACCTAAGTAGTGCATTGAGAATCTTCCTGTGAATGTTGTCATGACACCACCAAGGAAGAAGACAAACCCCAGACCTATGGCTTCATATGGCCCAAAGGCTTCATATGGATACAGGACTCACGTGAGTCACCCTAACGACAATGTTTTGCAGGGAAATCATACTCAGACTTATGAATATGAGCGTGTGTCTTCAAACCGCTATGTTCATAGAACTAAGAACTTTTCTGCTTATTCATATGAGTATCAATCATCTCCTGCAAGGCTATTTGCTAGGGCTCCAAAGCCGAAATTCTCAGATGCTGCACTTAGACTCATTGCTTCTAAGCCACCCCTGAAGATGTGGGTGGTGAAGAAGAATTAACCTGCAGGGAAAGGTCTCCAGCCTGTAATCAAAGGCGTCCTATGCTATTGCTGGGGACCTAAAACACATTAAGGGACGCATTTCATATCTGAATCGCTTACCATTCATACTATGTGTCCTAACATTGATCTAAGCTGTGATAATCCTTGTGTGCATCAAATGCTTATGCTTCACAACGCTCTTCGTGAAGCCCATCCTCCTAACTGCACTGTAGGGTATGACACCAAAAGCTTCAGAATGGATTATGGACAGCGGATGCACAAATCACATGACTGGTGATCAAAGTCTTCTCATGGACTCAACCTTACGTCCATCAGACAAGAGTCACATCACATTTGCTGACACTGGTAAAAGCAAGGTATTGGGTCTAGGTTGAGTTGCAATATCAAAGGATCAACACATGGATAAAGTGATGCTTGTTGAATCCCTTGGTTTCAACTTAATGTCTGTCTCAATGCTTTGTGACTTGAACATGATTGTGCTATGCGGAAAATATCGTTGTCTTGTACTAAAGGAATCTGAAAAGTCTCTAGTCTTTGAAGGATATCGGAAAGATGATCTATACATGGTAGATTTCTCAGTAGGTCCACAGCTTGCCGTATGTCTTATCGCAAAAGCTTCAGAATGCTGGCTTTGGCATTGGAGGCTGGGGCATGCGGGCATGAGGAACTTACACTCACTCGTCAAGAAGAAGCATGTCATAGGCATCGAGGGTGTCAAGTTCAAGAAGGATCATTTGTGTGGTGCATGCGAAGCTGGAAAGATGACTAGGGCAAAGCACCCCTCGAAGACAATCATGACGACATCTCAACCCTTTGAGCTGTTACACATGGACTTATTTGGACCTAGTCAATACTCCACCCTCACAACAACTGCATGTTTCTATGGCTTCGTCATTGTTGATGACTACTCAGGATACACATGGGTGCATATAATTCTCTACAAGACTGAAGTGCAAGATGTCTTCAGACGCTTCGCCAATCGAGCAATGAACAATTATGGCGTGACGATCAAGCATATCAGAAGTGACAATGGCACTGAATTCAAGAACATCAGACTTGATCTTTATCTGGATACAATGGGAATCACTCATGAGTTCTCTGCTCCATACACACCTCAGCAAAACGGCATCGTTGAGCGCAAGAACAGAACCCTCATTGAGATGGCTCAAACAATGCTCGACGAGTACAAGACACCAAGAAAGTTCTGGCCTGAAGCTATTGATACAACATGTCACATCATCAACTGTGTCCACATCCATAAGCTTCTGAACAAAACATCCTATGAGCGCCTTACTGGCAAGAAGCCAAATGTCAGTTACTTCAGAGTATTTGGAGCTAGGTGCTGGATCAAGGATCCCCATCACAAGTCAAAATTTGAACCGAAAGCCCATGAAGGCTTCATGCTTGGCTATGGAAAGGACTCGCACTCCTACAGAGTCTTCAACCTCTATCACTACAAAATCGTCGAAACTGTGGACGTGAGATTTGATGAAACAAATGGTTCACAAAGAGAACTCCTGCCAAGTACACTAGACGAAGCTCCGCCCAGCGAATCTATCAAGCTGATGGGAACTGGTGAAATCATGCCCTCTGAAGCACAGCCTGAAGAGGAACTTATCATTTCTGCACCTATCCAACCTGAAGACTATGCTCAGACAGAAGACAATCCTCCCAATGATGACAATGATCAGCAAGAGCAAAGTCTTCGTCCAGTCCATCCTCGTGTTGCAAATGAAGTACAAATTGAGAAGATAATTGATAGCATCAATGCACCTGGTCCACTCACTCGCTCAAGAGCAACACAGTTAGCAAATTTCTGTGGGCATTTTTCATTCGTGTCAATATCAGAACCCAAGAAAGTTGCTGAAGCCTTTATGGAACCTCAATGGATTCAAGCTATGCAAGAAGAGCTTCAACAGTTCAAGCTGAACAATGTTTGGGAACTTGTCAAGCGACCTGACCCTCACAAGCATAACATTATTGGCACAAAATGGATATATCGAAACAAGCAAGATGAGCATGGTCAAGTCGTCAGAAACAAAGCACGTCTTGTGGCTCAAGGATATACTCAAGTTGAAGGAATTGACTTCGATGAAACATTTGCTCCTGTTGCTAGGCTTGAAGCTATTTGCATACTCCTAGCCTATGCTAACCACCACAACATCTTGCTATATCAAATGGATGTGAAGAGTGCATTTCTCAACGGCAAGATTGAAGAAGAAGTATATGTCACTCAACACCTGGCTTTGAAGATCCAAAACATCCTGATATGGTGTACAAGCTAAACAAAGCACTCTATGGCCTCAAACAAGCACCTCGCGCTTGGTATGATACGATCAAAGACTTCCTGAAGAGCAAAGGCTTCAAACCTGGATCCCTCGATCCCACACTCTTCATGAAGACATATGATGGTGAACTGTTTGTGTGCCAAATATATGTGGATGACATTATCTTCGGCTGCACCAACCAGAAGTATAGTGATGAGTTTGGATACATGATGCAAGAGCAATATCAGATGTCCATGATGGGTGAGCTGAAGTTCTTCCTTGGTCTTCAAATTCGTCAGCAAAGGAATGGCATCTTCATATCTCAAGAAAAATACCTCAAAGATTGTCTGAAGAAGTTTGGAATGGAAGACTGCAAAGGTTACATGACGCCAATGCCAGCCAAACTCCATCTTGGTCCCGACAACAATGGTAAAGAGTTCGATCAAAAGGTATACCGCTCCATGATTGGTTCTTTACTTTATCTATGTGCATCTAGGCCAGATATTATGCTTAGTGTTTGCATGTGTGCTCGATTCCAAGCGGCACCAAAGGAATCGCATCACTTAGCTGTGAAGCGAATTCTTCGATATTTGGCTTACACCCCAACACTCGGATTATGGTATCCAAATGGCTCAAAATTTGATTTGGTTGGATTCTCGGATGCTGATTATGCTGGTGACAAGGTGGATCGCAAGTCTACATCAGGGACATGTCACTTTCTGGGTCGATCACTTGTCTGTTGGTCTTCAAAGAAGCAGAACTGTGTATCACTCTCAACTGCTGAATATGAATACATTGCTGTTGGATCTTGTTGCAGATGAAGCAAACTCTCAAGGACTATGGAATCAATATGAAAATAGTACCTCTCTTTTGCGACAACGAAAGTGCCATCAAGATAGCCAACAATCCAGTCCAGCACTCGAAGACAAAGCACATTGAAATTCGTCATCACTTTCTCAGAGATCATGTCATGAAGAAAGATATTGACATCATTCATGTCAACACTGAAGAGCAACTGGTAGATATCTTCACAAAGCCCTTGGATGATAAAAGGTTTTGCAAGTTACGGTGTGAGCTAAATATCTTGGAATCCTCAAATGTCCTGTGATCAGGCACACATCCTAACACTTATGCATGTTGATGACTTAGATGTGCAACACACTAAGTAAAGTTTATCTTCAATCAATGAAGACTTACATTCTGAGTGTGAATACATTAACATGGAATTTGACTTCGGAGCGCCACGATAATTGCGCCGTGTCTGGGTCTAATACTTCCTATACGGTGGGTAACGCCACCACCATATTTCTCTTGAAGTGTTTCACTCATGGCGCTATTTTTGCAATGACTTCACATTTGGTTTGTCTTTAGTTTCAATTTATCTTCATGATTTTCTTCACTATGATGATTTGATTGCTTTCTGATATATATATATACTAGTGTTCTGTCCTCTACAGCATTCACTTATAGCTATGTCTTCCTAGTTGAATCTTTTGAACTAAATGAATGTGATCGGACCCGAACCTCTCTATGCTTTCTATCTCAAACTCTATCTGTCCAAATCATATGCATTCTATTGAAACTGTTGAATGCACTACTAGGAAAAGGGCTATAGATAGGATTGATACTAATGGTGCACCGTGGAAGCAGTGCGCCACTACTATATACTAATGGCGCACCAGTTGGTGTTGCGCCATTAGTGTGGAAGACACTAATGGCGCACCGGAAGCATGGTGCGCCTCTAGTATTAATTTTTTTTTCATTTTTTCATACATGCTAATGGTGCGTCAGGTCGAAGTGCGCCATTACTAGTTCTAACTAGTAATGGCGCACCAGGCAGATCATGCGCCATTACTGTATTTTTTTATTCTTTTTTTGCAAAACTACTAATGGCGCACCATTTCACAGTGCGCCATTACTAGTTTAAACTACTTATGGCGCACTATGGCCCGGTGCGGCATTAGTATATATATATATATATATATATATATATATATATATATATATACTTTTCTGCAAAACTACTAATGGCGCACCACCTGCAGGCGCGCCATTAGTAACCAGGGTTACTAATGGCGCATTTGCAGGTGGTGCGCCATTAGTAACCTGGGACCCCAACAAGATATTTTGGACAGCCATACCTACCCACTCACTTTCCCCACTTCATTCCCTCCACCTCCTTCTCCAAGCTTTCGGCTGCCTCCTCCTCCTCACCTCATTTCCACCATAGATTCATCAAAATTAACTGGTGAAATTACCTTTTTTTGATAGGTAAGTAAGGGGAAAGCTATCTTCATGATGTAGATCTACTTTTTTTCTCCCTAGCTCGCTCCAACAACGTGCACATGCACTTTTTGTGGCCTAGCTAGATCTATGTATGTTTGTGGTGTTGCATGTGTTTGTGGTGTTGCATATATGTTTGTGTTTGCAGGTACCGATATTTGAAATGCGATAGTTGCCAATATTTTGCCGGAATGTTGATTCATTTCCGTTTCGGCGAGAATTTTGGCACTATGCATTCTTTTTGGTCCTATTTTTAGGGAAGGTCATGCCAAATTTTCTCTTGGTTCTAAAATATCGTTTTGCTCTACCCCGCAGGCGACCATGGTCCGCACGATGACGGAAGGCATCGTGAATAGGTTTTTGAGCTCCGCGAAGGCCGAGATGCTTCAAAAGAACGAGATGGAGATAAGATGTCCGTGTCGAAGATGCAAGCTGAAGAGCCTTATTGCGGACCCGAATTCCGGGCAGGTGCGGGACCACCTGCTCTTGCGTGGTTTCATGGATGGCTATCGGTGGCAAGGTGATGAAGATGACTATGAAGTCGTCCATGGGGGCCGAGCAAGAAATGAGGAAGGGAAACAAGACAAGTACCACCGCGGCGAGGGCGGGCGAGAAGACGAAGAATCAATGGGCATCAGGCAGGAGCTGCACGCTAATGATGATGATGATGATGATGATGATGATGATGAGGCGAAGCAGGACACAGAAAGTCGTCACAAAGGCAAAAAGGCCAAGAAGACCGGAAATGACTACCCTCCCGCGTGCTTCACTCTAAGTCAGGAGGAGATCGAGCAGTTTTTCACCTGCCTCCTAGGAGAAAACTTCCTTACGGGTACGCGGGTAAGATAAGCAGATACCTAGACCCAGCGAAGTAGAAGTTCAGCGGGATGAAGTCTCACGACTGTCACATGCTGATGACGTAGATACTTCCAGTTGCAATCCGTGGGATCATGGACGCGCACATCCGTGAAACACTATTTAGCCTATGCAACTTTTTCGACGTCATCACTCAGAAGTCGATTGGCCTGAGGCAACTCAGAAGGCTACAGGAAGAGATCGTGGTGATACAATGCGAGCTTGAGATGTACTTCCCGCACGCATTCTTCGACGTTATGGTGCATCTGCTGGTCCATATCGTGGAGGATATCATCCAACTCGGGCCGACGTTCCTGCACAGCATGATGCCGTTCGAAAGGATGAACGGTGTCATCAAAGGATACGATCGCAACATGTCACGTCCAGAGGGAAGTATAGCCACGGGCTTTCTGACCGAAGAGTGCATCTCCTACTGCACGAATTATCTAGGCATCAAGAACCCCGTTGGTCTGCCCGTCAACAGGCACCTCGGCAGGCTCGCTGGATGGGGTCACCGTGAGGGTCGCCGTGAAATGCATGTCGACTTCGAGTGTTGACTCGCCGACTTTGAAAGAGCAAACCTAGTCGTGCTACAACACAGAGACGTGGTCGATCCTTATGTGGTAGAGCACAAAACCTTTATTGAGAAGACGTACAATGACCGAGGCCAATAGAGGACAGACGGAGATATAATCAAAGAGCACAACTCATGTTTCATGCGTTGGTTCAAGCAGAAGCTTTTGTCGTACCCTTTACATGAGGATTCTTCCGCGGAAGAACAACTCATATTCGCCTTGTGACAGGGCGCCGAGCACAACCTGATGACCTATGAGGCGTACGATATCAACGGCTACACATTCTACACCAAGAACAAGGACATGAAGAGCGATGGTTATCAGAACTCCGGGGTAACGATGGAATCCTACACCGGCAATGACAAGGACAGATACTACGGAAGGATCGAGGAGATCTGGGAGCTGAGCTACACGGACATTCTTCTTTGCATCCTAGTCAGCAAAAGACACAGAGACAAACATTAAGTCGGTTTTAAATGACTCATCTTTATTGTTTAAATCCGGAGAAGCCGGAACAACCATCCGACATGCCTGGCGGGCGTGGGAACGTGGGACAACTCTGAGTATGTTGCATGCTTGCCACGTGCCCCTCAGATGTGAACCGCCGGGGGCACCTGCGTAATTGCGCTGTGCCGCACACTTCCTTATAAATACATGTCCCCTGCGGTAAAGAAAACCTTCTTCCACCTCTCCACCTCGTCAAAACCCTAGCGCCACCCCTAGCTCTCGACAACGCTGGCGACGAAGCGCTTAGCTGCCGCGACTTCTTCGAAGCCGTCCTCACGCCGGCTGCGGACATCGTCCTCTCCGCCGCCGCCGTAGGTGTCCTCCATCGCCAAGTTAGGGCACGGTGGATTGAACTGCTCGGTCTCCTATTCATCCCATCTAGTAGTTCTTCGTGTGGTAAATATAACTCTATTTTTACCATCTTTTTGATCTTCAAAGATTCATCCTATTTACCAAAAGTGGTTTCTGCCTACACAATGTTAGATCCATTCTGTCTGCATCACATACTGCCTAGTCTATTCACTTAAACTTCATATCTAGTTTGATTCCTCACTTGTACTTATTCACGGATTCGTACAAATCTAGAACCAACTCTCAACATATAAGTGAATGCCTTCGCATCATGAGGTCAATGTCTTCAAACTGATTTATCTTCAAAATCTTCTGAGAATGCATATGACCTCTTCCCCTTCCCTCGCATCTCTAATGCTATCACAGGTACATGTCCGTGGGAGAATCCCTTGGTTCTCATAGTCTGCATTTGTTTGTAGAATTCTTACAGCATCACATTAACTCTCCCGAAGCCAGTTCCTGTTTGACCAGCAAGCGAAAGTCTTTGAAGCCTTTGAACGTATTGAAGCCATTCAGTTTGAAGTTCATGGCTACAGAAAAATTAGTAAGGAAGGGTGGCAGACAGCGTTGTGGGGGAACATCAAAAGATCTGCCTGATGACCTAGCAGAGCTTTATAAGATAGATCCTGAAGAGAATCATCATCAGCGCAAGACACGAATCCAATGGATTCGACGCTATTGGGCTGAAGAATGGTTCAAGTACAAGTTCGTGACCCAGGAATATGCAGAGAAGAATGCTATCAAAAGTCCTTGGGGTGACATTCTCTATCGAGGCCTTCAACCCAAGAACAGAGTTGAAGCTATTGCATAGGGTTTCTATCCTTGTATGGTCCGTGGACCTCAGCCTGAGAATGCCGACCCATCATCATTGCTCTGGTGTCGTGACGATAGTATCTTCAAGCGAAACTTCCAGCATGCAAAGGCATCGGCCAAGGAAAACAAGAAGTCATTGGGATTAGACTTCAACCCTGGTCCCTCTGCTCCCCGTGCTGACGGCTCACGTGATGCAGAACCCAATGTCATCGGCCCCTTCTCCAACCTTGATGGCCTCATCACCTACATCTTGGTCCAAGGTGCCAAAGTAGATCATTCTGATAATGATGCTGACACTGATGAAGCCCCAGCTCCTCCTCCAAAGCCGCAGAAGCTAAAGAAGGCAAAGGCTTCAAGTTCAGCTGCTCCTCCAAAAGCTTCACGTGCGAAGCCACTGGCCACTGCACCTCCTGAAGACAGTGTGCAGTCTGAAGATCTCTCACGTATCTCCAAGAGGACAGAGAATAAAAAGGAAATCGTCAAGCATACCGATCAGACCTTGACTCTTGCTGCCATTCTGCGTGAAGAGCACATTGATTTGTCCAGCGATGAAGATCTTGCAGATGATGCCCTTGAGCAGCTGATCAAGAGCAAGGAAGAAGCAGAGATCTTCAATAACTTGCCTCTCTTTGATGTGGCAATCATCCATAACTTCATTGATGAGTGGTTTGACACCCCAAATCTCAGCTTTGAAGATCTGCAGCTTCCCATTGGCCTCAGCGTCTCCTTCACTGGCACCATTGCTTCTGAGCTAGCTCTCGCTTAGTGCATCGTTGAGCTGAAGAACACGATTGATCATGAGAAAGCTCAGTTCAAGAAGCATGTGGCAAAGCTCAGCGTGCAAGATGTCAGAAACTTCAAGGTCATGGTGCGCCAGCTTAAAGAAGCCTTTCTCAAGAAGCGTGAAGAAGCTCAAGGCTCTCGTGAGTGTATGAAGAGTCTGGCTGACAAATGTGTGCTAGCCTACAATGAGGCTGAGAAGCGCAAGTCTCTTGGTCGTCCTGGCATTGACCCCAGAATGGCTGCAAAAAAGAAGAAGTCATCAACCGCTCAATCTGCACCTTCAGGCCAAGAAGCACCTCGCATAATCTTCCCAAGCAGCATGACTGGCTCGAAGCCAAAGGTCATGTCAACTGCTTCAGAACAGAAGAAGACGAGGGCTGCCGAGGTTGAAGCCAGAAAAAGGAAGAATACGGAAGCCTCTGATGCTGCTCCCTCCAAGAAGAAGCGCAAAACCAAGAAGAATCGGGCTGCTCCCACAGAGCCCTTAGTTGTTGAACCTATCTCAGTGGTTCGCCCTGCATCTGAACACCAAGAACGACAGATGATAGTTCATGAGCCTGCTTCCACAGAGGCTCATGAAGCAGAAGACATTCCAGCAGCTGAACCCACCGCTGCTGAAGACATTGGTCACGATGACAATGTTGAAGATGATGATGTTCTTCCTCAGATCGAACACAACTTGGTATCATCGCCTGTTCTCACGAACAGCGAACTCATCAGCATTGGTCGTCCTCTGACACCAATTGCTCAGGATGCATCATGGGCTGATCACCCACGGCAACAAGACTCCCCAAGTACTCCCCAGCAACAACCACAAGTCACACCACCTGTGCAAGAAGAACAAGAGGAATTTGAGGCCCAGCCTACTCCATCTCCAAAGGCGTCGCCAACACTACGCAGGCTTCGCAAAGGACCAAGGTCTCAGGTCCCTCTTTCGAGCATTCTAGAAGGAGATGTGCACCACCCATCTGTTGCACGTCAAGTGTTTCCAGAAGCCACTCCGACTGTGAATGTCTCCGTGTCTGAAGCCCAAGCTGCTGAAGACAATCTTGCTGCATCAGTCGATGAAAGACAAGAAGACATACGTGTTCCTACTCCCCCCAATACTGAGGAAGCTGTTCCTGATGAGAACGTGCCAGTGCGCGACCCTCCAGCTCGTCAAGTGGAGGTTGAAAATCTTGAAGCTGCCACCACCAACGGAAATGAATCCAATGACGTAGTCATGGATGAAGCTAATATGGAGCTTGCACCAACCAGAGTGCCAGAAGCCAATGAGGCAACTGCTCTCGAAGCACCTATTGTGCAGCCTGAAGCCTCCGTGGTTGCCACTGCTTCTGTTCCGCCACCAAGGCCCTATACAATTGAGCAAGCATACAATCATGGTCAGCTAACCACTGTCCGATGGCCCATTCTGGTCCCTCCGCCTACTGCCTTTGGTCCTCAGTTTGATGATCATGTTGAGCATAGGCCTCAGGTCCAGAAACCAAAGCCAAGACTGCCAAGGTTCCCAAGTACTGCAAACTCTACAGGGTCCCTCAATGCAAATGGCTTCAAAAGCCACAACACTTTCTTTGACAGCGCAAAGAACCCCTACTCAAAGCCAAGAATATCATCTGATTATTTTTGGAGCTATCAGCAGCGAAGCTATTACTCCTGCGTTCTGTATGATCAAGGGCGCATTTTCCCTCATATGCGCCTCGACACTGAAGCCATTACTAGACTGCCATGCTTAGAAGAAGCACTTGACTACTTTCGTGATGCAGGTCTGCTCAGCTTTATGACAGACAAAGAACATTGGAATGAGGAACTTTTGCTTCAATTCTATGCTACCCTCCACATTCGCGGCTACAACAGGGATATCAAGACATGGGTTCTCGAGTGGATGACAGGAAATGTTCATCATGAAGCCAAAGCTCTTGATATCATTGAGCTTACAGGCCTACCCACTCCCGGAGAGCTATATGAACCTGATTGTCAACTACACTGCAATGCACTGGAGAGCATCTTCCATAAGCCAGAACCCAACATGAGCCAGATGTTGAGCATGATGAAGCCTTCGCCATCTGACGCTGAATACCAAACGGAGTTCTTTGTTGATGACCTTGAGTATCTGCCTCGCACAATATATCACATCATCAGGCGAACTCTATGGCCTGTTAAAGGACATTCATCAGTGGCCAAACTTGAAGGAGCCATGAAGACATTGGTCTTTTACATCCTCAATGGCATCAGCTTCAATTCCCAAGAATTTTTCATTAGGCAACTTGCTGCGTCTGGATCTGACCTTTTTGGCCTGAAATTTTATGCTCCATGGGTCATGTGCCTCATCAAGCTACACTCCTCTGTCAACAATCAGCCCTCTGCTCGCAATCATCTGATCTTTCTACCAGAGGTTGATATGTCAGTTGAAGCCATATACTCTGAGCCTGCCAAGAAGCCTCTTTGTCTTCAAAATGTCGAGCACCAAAGCTTCACTCAACCCATAGAAGGAGTCCAAGCAGTAACTCGAATCTATCCAATGGCTGGGAACACTCGTCTGCCTCATCGTGCGCAAACTGAAGCTACTGAAAGCACCATTGCCCAAAGGCCTAAGAAGCGCTCTCGTGTTCTAAATGACCAAGAACTTCTTGTGGCACTTCATCAGAAACAAGATAAGCATCACTTTTGGCTCAAGAGACAGATGCAAAGCCTCTTGGTGGACGTCAATCGCATTCGAAATCTTGCCACCAAGAATGCCTTTGTCACTCATGAAACCTGTTGGCGATCATGGAAGAGTTTGACTCTGCTCATTGCTGAAGCAGATCTTCAAGACGATGGCTTCACTAAAAGATTCAAGTTTGACTCCACTCCTCCACGGACTGCTATCCTACGTCGAACTCCATCCCTTGAAGACTCTGACTATTCTTCCTCCGCGGCAACTGTGAATGCCAGAGTGATCGATGATGAAGATGATGCTACTTCAGCGCCCCCTACTTCTGCACGCATCAACACTACACCAAGTACGTCTGCACCGCCAAACGACAACGACAACCCTGCTGCTTCACCTACTCATGAGGACGAGTAGATGCTCTATGTCTTCAAACCTTTTTGGTCCTTACTGACAAAAGGGGGAGAAGCATATGAGTTTGATAGTCTTCAAGCGGGTTCATATGGGCAGTTGCTTTATATTTTGCCTCGTGTTTACAACTCTCGCTTTTGAAACATTTGGTTCTTTGAGTTGTAACACTTAAACTCGATGGTCGTCTGCTACTTATTTGCTTTACTGTGATGCGATCATAAATTCCGCATGTGCGATGATAACTTCCGCACTTAGATCATTCTGCAGACATCCATTTTTCATTATGCATGTCATTCTATTTGCTATATCATTTCATGCATGATGAATTATCTTCATAAGTTGAAGAGGATTTCCACAAGTACAACCTGCCATGTGCATTTGCATTCCAAAAGCAAATTACTTATATGCACATCTTCAGGGGGAGCCCTTGCTACTTATGAAGACAATACCCTATCCTTTACAATTTCACATACTTTATCCCCGTTGAAAACTTCAACCAGTTTGTCATCAATCACCAAAAATGGGGAGATTGTAAGTGCATCTAGTGCCACCCCTAGTTGGTTTTGGAGTATTGACGACAAAGTTGGTTGAGGGACTAATGCGTTTGTGAGAATTGCAGGATAACGCATGCAGTTTCCCTCATTGATTTGGTTTACCTACCGAAGATGACCCCTAAAAATGTATGAAGACATTGACGACAATGGTGGTATGTGAAGATATTCATATTGAATACTATGACATGAGAAGACATTGAGTGAAGACTATGGAGCATGAAGACTGTGTTGTTTCGCTGTTTCCTTCTGCTTCTTTGTTGAGTCATAGGAACCACCATACTGTTAAGTGGGGTCCAAGTGAACTAAGTAAGAATGACTGAAGTGATGCTCAACCCAAATCCTATGTCTTCGAGCGAAGACAATGAGAGAAAATCTTATCCAGAGCTGGATGATTCAGCTTTGCTTGTAGCCCAAGTAAAGTTGTCGTGTGTGTTTGAAATCTGACCGTTGGAACACGTGTCAGTTCCTTAGTGACCCAGGGTCATTTCGGACATATCAGGTCGGGTTGCCCAGTGGCTATAAATAGCCCACCCCCTACACCATAAATTGGTGGCTTCTCAGAGTTAGTGCACGGCTTTTGTCATTTGAGAGCAACCCACCTCGAAGCCTTTGAGAGAGAGAAATCCTTGCGAGGATCAAGACCAAACACCCAGAGCCAAAGAGTGTTAGGCATCACTGAAGTCTTTCTGTCTGTGTGACCTGAAGACTTATTACACTTGAGGACTGCGAATCCTCCACCCGGTTAGATGTCGCGTTCTGAGCATCCAAGAGTCATTGTGGATCGCCGGTGAACGAAGTCTGTGAAGGTTCGGAAGTCTACCTTGAAGACTTACCAGAGTGATTGGGCGAGGACTGTGTGTCCTTAGCTCAAGGGGAATAAGGTGAAGACACGGTCTTCTGAGTTGAATCTCAGCCTCCCTAACCAGACGTACAGTTGTCACAGCAACTGGAACTGGTCCAACAAATCCCGTGTCTTCAACAAGTGACTGGTTCTATCCTCTCCCTTCCTTTACTTAGAGTTAGTCTTCGTCAAGTCATTGCCTATCTGTCGTACCTGTTTGACTTCATTACTTGACTACTATCGTTGATTGGCTTCACACTATCTTCCATCCTGATCCTTACTACTTAGCTGCTATTTGTCCTGTATTTCCTCATCATTACATACTTGACTATGGTTTGCTTGTTGTAGTTTATCTTCCGCTGCATATCAATTAGGCCATTTCTATTGTTTGTATTCGAAACTTCCATGTTTCAAAGACTTTCGTAAAAATCGCCTATTCACCCCCTCTAGTCGATAACTAGCACTTTCATAACCGGAACAAAGCATTAGCACATAGTGAATACATGAACCCCTCAAACTATGGTCATCACCGAGAAGTATCCCGATTATTGTCACTTAGGGGTTGTCGGATCATTACACATAATAGGTGTCTATATACTTGCAAGATAGGATCAAGAACTCACATATATTCATGAAAACATAATAGGTTCAGATATGAAATCATGGCACTCGGGCCCTAGTGACAAGCATTAAGCATAGCAAAGTCATAGGAACATCAATCTCAGAACATAGTGGATACTAGGGATCAAACTCTAACAAAACTAACTTGATTACATGGTAAATCTCATCCAACCCATCACCGTCCAGCAAGCCTACGATGGAATTACTCACGCACGGCAGAGAGCATCAGGAAATTGGTGATGGAGGATGGTTGATTATGATGACGGCAACAAATCCCCCTCTCCGGAGCCCCGAACGGACTCCAGATCAGCCCTCCCGAGAGAGATTAGGGCTTGGCGGCGGCTCTGTATCGTAAAACGCGATGAAACTTTCTCTCTGACTTTTTCTCCATGGAACAAAATATATAGAGTTGGAGTTGAGGTCGGTGGAGCATCAGGGGGCCCACGAGACATGGGGGCGCGCCCCCACCCTCGTGGACAGGGTGTGGGCCCCTGTCCTTGATTCTTTCGCCAGTATTTTCATATTTTCCAAAAGTTATCTCCATGGATTTTCAGGTCATTCCAAGAACTTTTGTTTTCTGCACAATAAATAACACCATGGCAGTTCTGCTGAAAACAGCGTCAGTCCGGGTTAGTTTCATTCAAATCATGCAAATTAGAGTCCAAAACAAGGGCGAAAGTGTTTGGAAAACTACATACGTTAGAGACGTATCAACTCCCCCAAGCTTAAACCTTTGCTTGTCCTCAAGCAATTCAGTTGATAAACTGAAAGTGATAAAGAAATTTTTTTACAAACTCTATTTGCTCTTGTTGTTGTAAATATGTAAAGCCATCATTCAAGTTTTCAGCAAAGATTGTGAACTAACCATACTCACAATAACACATAGGTCTTATATTTACCCATATCAATGGCATAATCAGCTAGCGAGCAATAATAATAAAACTCATATGACAACACTTTCTCAAAATAATCATAATATGATATAACAAGATGGTATCTCGCTAGCCCTTTCCGAGACCGCAAAACATAAATGAAGAGCACCTTTAAAGATCAAGGACTGAATAAACATTGTAATTCATGGTAAAATAGATCCAGTCAAGTCATACCCAATATAAACTAATAGTAATGCATGCAAATGACAGTGTGCTCTCCAGCGGGTGCTTTTTAATAAGAAGGTGATGACTCAACATAAAAGTAAATAGATAGGCCCTTCACAGAGGGAAGCAGGGATTTGTAGAGGTGCTAGAGCTCGATTTTAAAATAGAGATGAATAACATTTTGAGCGGCATACTTTCACTGTCAACGCAACAACTATGAGATGGCGATATCTTCCATGCTACATACATAGTAGGCGGTTCCCAAACAGAATGGTAAAAGTTTATACTCCCCCACCACCAACAAGCATCAATCCATGGCTTGCTCGAAACAATGAGTGCCTCCAACTAACAATAGCCTTGGGGGAGTTTTGTTTAATTATTTTGATTTGCTTTGATCTTTTTGATCATGGGACTGGGCATCCCGGATACCAGCCATTTTCTCATGAATGAGGAGCGGAGTCCACTCCTCTTGAGAATAACCCACCTAGCATGGAAGATATAGACAGCCCTAGTTGAAACATGAGCTGCTCGAGCATACAAAACAGAATTTCATTTGAAGGTTTGGAGTTTGCCACATACAAATTTACTTGGAATGGCAGGTAGATACCGCATATAGGAAGGTATGGTGGACTCATATGGAATAACTTTGGGGTTCATGGAGTTTGGATGCACCAGCAGTATTCCCGCTTAGTACAGGTGAAGGCTAGCAAACGACTGGGAAGCGACCAACTGAGAGAGCGACCACAGTCATGAACATGCATTAAAATTAATTTACCCCAAGTACAAGCATGAGTAGGATATAATCCACCATGAACATAAATATCGTGAAGGCTATGTTGATTTTGTTTCAACTACATGCGTGAACATGTGCCAAGTCAAGTCACTCAATTCATTCAAAGGAGGATACCATCCCATCATACCACATCATAATCATTTTAATAGCATGTTGGCACGCAAGGTAAACCATGATAACTCATAGCTAATCAAGCATGGCACAAGCAACTATAATCTCTAAATGTCATTGCAAATATGTTTACTTCATAATAAGCTGAATCAGGAACGATGAACTCATCATATTTACAAAAACAAAACAGGTCGAGTTCATACCAGCTTCTCTCATCTCAATCAGTCCATCATATATCGTCATTATTGCCTTTCACTTGCACGACTGAACGATGTATATAATAATAGTGCACATGCATTGGACTAAGCTGGAATCTGCAAGCATTCAATTCAAGAGAGAAGACAAAGTAATATGGGCTCTAAATTAAATCAACAATCATGCATATGAGAGCCGCTAAACATTTTCAATATGGTCTTCTACTCTCGACCCCCAAAGGAAAGAAAAGAAAAGAAAACTATTTACACGGGAAAGCTCCCGACAAGCAAAATGAAGAATGAGAAATCTTTTTGGGTTTTCATTTTAGTTACTACTACAAGCATGGAAAGTAAACTAACTAATTTTTTTGGTTTGTCTTAAGGTTTATCAAACACACAAGAAGAAAGCGAGAAAAAGAAATTAAACTAGCATGGATAATACAATGAAAGAGTATGAGCACCGACAAATAGAATAGTGTGTGAACATGAATGTAAAGTCGGTGAGAAATACGTACTCCCCCAAGATTAGGCTTTTGGCCTAAGTTGGTCTATTGCCAAGGACCGCGGCTACTCTCTCCGGTGTACTGAGGGGTGTAATCAGGATACCACTGGCTGGCCATCTCCTCCAGATCCCACTGGTAATATGATGCATGATAAGGGTCTGGTGAAGGTTCCGGCTCTGGTTCAGGCTCTGGAGTGGATGCTTGGCCTCGATGAGCGTACACCGCTTCCAGCGTGACAAGATAATTAACTGCAGTCAAATCAAACAACAAAGGTGCAGGCAGAATAATAGTCTCATTATGTTTCTTATTAAATCTCAAGTTATACAGGAGCATCTTATCTTCGTTGTCAACAATAAATTCATGTTCTACCATGCTCCTGTAATCTAAAATGTAAGGAGGAAATATTGTCTCCTCTTTCTCATGGTGCCTAATAGGTATCTCAAAATGCTTAGCAAGACGTGCAGCATAGATACCTCCAAAGATGGGGCCTTTTGTACGATTCAGGCTTAGCCGTTTAGCAATGACAGCACCCATACTAAAACTATTGTCACCAAACAAGGCATGGAACAGAATAATAATATCGGGAACATTGAAGTTTCCACTATTTCCACGAGCAATTAAGCATCGACTAGCAAATAAAGCAAAGTAGCGGAAAATAGGAAAGTGTATGCTAGAGATTCTCGCATTGGAACCCTTTTTTGGATCCCCTATAGTAATGGTGTTAACAAAGCCATCCACATCTTTACGATGTGGTTCATCTGATTTACCCTCAAAGGGTATTTTACATACCGCGCAAAAACTATGTAAATACATTTCCTTGAATTCATCATATAAATGAAATGATACCGAAGGCGGTGACTTCTTAGGATAATAATAAAAGTTTTGCACGAAAGTATTGGTTAGTAAGAGATACTAATCGATCCGGTCGTGGAGGAAATCGGCAAGGCCTGCATTATCGATCATAGATTAAAAGTCTTCATAAATTCCGGCTTCTCTCAAGAAATTGTCACAAGGCCATTCACACGGCCGTACTTCCGCTATGCGAGGAAGATTATACTTGGCCTTTTCCTTCTCTTTATCTTGTTTTTCCTGGGAGCCTTTGAAAGTGCAACTATCCGTAGGTGGTTTTGGTAATTCATAACAACATATAGCTCACTGAGCTGATCCTATTCCAAGACTATTATTTCAGGAAAGCTCAATGAATGGCATGGCATGGATGATGAAAGTGGATCCCTCAAAATACTAAGGACAAAGGATTGGCTCAAGCTCAAAAGCTCAAGACTCTTCATTTTACATTTTAGTGATCCAAGATCACATTGAGTCTATAGGAAAAGCCAATACTATCAAGGAGGGATGAGGTGTTGCTTAATGAGCCTCTTGCTTCATGTGCTTAGTGATATGCTCCAAAACCCTCAACTACTTTCCCACATCCACAAATGACCTAAACCCAAAGCCAAAATTGGTCACACTGATTGTTACTATCCGGTGGCACCGATTCCAAAAGTCATAGCCACTACCACAAACCCTAAGCAAATCGGTCTTACCGATAGGGATCTCGGTCTCACCGAGATGGGGTTGTAATCTCTCTGTTTACGTTCATAATGTTTCGGTCTAACCGAAGTGAGCAATCGGTCCCACCGAGATTGCAATGTAAACTCTCTGTTTCCTTTTTGTCACATTTCGGTCTCACCGAAAAGAGCAAATCGGTCCCACCGAGTTTACCTGGCCAACTCTCTGGAAAACTTATTACCAAATCGGTCTTACCGGGTTTGTGTAATCGGTCTTACTGAGATTACGTTATGCCCTAACACTAACCGAGTCGGTCTCACCGAGATGCATGTCAGTCCCACCGAAAATCACTAACGGTCACTAGGTTTACTAAATCGGTTCGACCGAGTTTAACGATTCGGTCCCACCGAGTTTGGTAAATTGTGCATAACGGTTAGATTTTGTGTGGAGGCTATATATACCCCTCCACCTCCTCTTCATTCGTGGAGAGAGCCATCAGAACGAACCTACACTTCCAACTTACCATTTCTGAGAGAGAACCACCTACTCATGTGTTGAGGCCAAGATATTCCATTCCTACCATATGAATCTTGATCTCTAGCCTTCCCCAAGTTGCTTTCCACTCAAATCTTCTTTCCACCAGATCCAAAACCTATATGAGAGTTGAGTGTTGGGGAGACTATCATTTGAAGCACAAGAGCAAGGAGTTCATCATCAACGCACCATTTGTTACTTCTTGGAGAGTGGTGTCTCCTAGATTGGCTAGGTGTCACTTGGGAGCCTCCGACAAGATTGTGGAGTTGAACCAAGGAGTTTGTAAGGGCAAGGAGATCGCCTACTTCGTGAAGATCTACCGCTAGTGAGGCAAGTCCTTCGTGGGCGAAGGCCATGGTGGGATAGACAAGGTTGCTTCTTCGTGGACCCTTCATGGATGGAGCCCTCTGTGGACTCGCGCAGCCGTTACCCTTCGTGGGTTGAAGTCTCCATCAACGTGGATGTACGATAGCACCACCTATCGGAACCACGCCAAAAACATCCGTGTCTCCAATTGCGTTTGAATCCTCCAAACCCTTCCCTTTACTTTCTTGCAAGTTGCATGCTTTAATTTCCGCTGCCTATATACTCTTTGCATGATTGCTTGAATTGTGTGATGATTGCTTGACTTGTCCTAAAATAGCTAAAATCTGCCAAACTCTAAAATTGGGAAAAGGTTAAGTTTTTATTGGTCAAGTAGTCTAATCACCCCCCCTCTAGACATACTTCAAGGTCCTACAAGTGGTATCAGAGCTTTGGTCTCCATTTTCTTTGATTTCCATAGCTTTTGGTGGTCATAGCCTTGGTTTCACAACCTAGGAGAGTATGGCGTCTAGCAAGGGAAATTATCACCGTAGAGGTCCTTACTTTGATGGTACTAATTTTGCTAGTTGGAAGCATAAGATGAAAATGCATATTCTTGGACATAACCCAGCCGTTTGGGCAATTATTTGTATTGGATTGCAAGGTGAATTTTTTTATGGGAGAGAACCGAACCGTGAAGCTAATGCGGAAGAATTGAAGATGCTGCAATACAATGCTCAAGCTTATGATATCATCTTCAACGGATTGTGCCCCGAAGAATTGAACAAAATCAGCCGTCTTGAGAATGCAAAGGAAATTTGGGATACTTTGATTGATATGCATGAAGGTATCAAGTCCGTCAAGGAATCCAAGTTGGATGTGCTCCAAAGCTAGCTTGACAAGTTCAAAATGAAGGATGGTGAAGGTGTCGCTGAAATGTACTCTAGGCTTGCTCTTATCACAAATGAGATTGCCGGCTTAGGGAGTGAAGAGATGACCGACAAATTCATCATCAAGAAGATTCCAAGAGCATTGGATGGAAAGTATGATACCGTGTGCACATTGATTCAAATGATGCCAAACTACAAAGATCTCAAGCCAACGGAAGTCATTGGAAGAATTGTTGCTCATGAGATGTCACTCAAGGATAAGGAGGAACTTCACAACAAGTCAAGTGGTGCTTACAAAGCCTCAAGTGAAGCCCCAACATCATCAAGTGAGAAACCAACCTTCAATGAAGAATTGAGCTTAATGGTGAAGAACTTCAACAAATTCTACAAGAGTAGAAGCAAAGAAAGAAGCTCCAAGTCAAGGTCTTATAATGACAAAAATCTTCTAGTCCCGAGCGCAATTGCTACAATTTTGGGAGACCCGGACACTACTCCAATGAGTGTACGGCACCCTACAAAAGAAGAGAAGATTCTCCAAGAAGAAGGAGCAAAAGAGAAGAATCACCACCAAGAGAGAGGAGGAGTAGAGATGATCGTTATGAACGAAGACCCTCACAGAGAAGCAAGGATTCGGAAAGGAACAACAAGTCATCAATGAGCTACACAAAACGAAGACATCAAGCTCATGTTGGTGAATGGGTATCCGGCTCCGACTCCGACAATCGCTCCGAGAGAAGCTATCACTCTGACTCCGAATATGCTCAAGATGAAGGTGTTGCCGGTCTAGCACTTGTGTCAACCAACTCCTACGACATATTTGACTCACCAAATGAAGGTGTTGGAAGATGCTTCATGGCCAATGGTCCAAAGGTAACACATCCTGAGTATGTTGATTTCAATAGTGATGAAGATGACTTGCTTGTGGATGAAGATTTACTTGTTGACAACTCTAGTGTTGAATACTATGATGAAACGTCAATTAATCATGCTAAAACGAATGACAATGATAAGGAGAAGATTGAGCTTCTAACTAAAGAACTAAACTCTCTTATGTTAGCTCATGAAAATATCTACGAAGATCGTCGAGAACTTTTAAGGGCTCATGAGAAGTTACGCTTTGAAAAGCTCAATCTTGAGCAAGAGCATGAGTTCTTAAAAGCAATCAATGATGATCTCCGCAAGAAAAGTTCTTCTTACATTGCCAAGCGTTTACTCTTATCTACTTACATGCCTCAAGTCAAGTCTAGTAACAAGTACAAGAAAGATACTTCCTCTAGTAGTAAAAATAATAATGTCAAATCCAATATTGTTGCTTCTAATAGTTCTCTTGATTCCACTAATGATTCTCTTAGCCAAGTTACACTTGAGCAAGAAAATAGCTTATTGAAAGGAATTATAGAGGAAGGTGTTTACAAGAGCCTTGCCGGGAGTAAGCAATTCGAGGAAATTGTACGCAAGCAAGGAAGGCACCGGAAGAATCAAGGTGTTGGTTTTGAACGAAAGTTCAATGCCAATGGAGTTGAGTGGGAAGAAGATCAATACCCCAAGATGAAGTTTGTTCTTCAACAGGAGAAGTATGATCCTACTTCCTTCAAGGGAACACAAGCTCAAGATGATCTTTCACCACAAGACCACAAGAACAAAGGCAAGGACAAGTTTCAAGAAGAGATTGATGCATTTGAAGAAGCACCTAAAGCCTCGTTCAAGTGGGTTCCCAAGACTACGTCAAGTTCTACTTCATCAAGTACAACTACAACTCCAAGGATTCCCATCAAGATGATGTGGATCCCGAAGAAAAAGAACTAGAGAGTTCTTGAGGGTGACTCCGCCAACATTCTTCACTCATATCATTTTGGCAAGAACAAGTGAAATCAACTTCCACATCTTGCACTAGTTCAAGGAGTCACAAACCCTCATGTTGGTAAGGCAAGGGACAAGGTAACCTAATGATTTCATGGACATCATCTTGTGTATGCATCACTCTATGTCTATGGACTTGTTTGTTCCTTGTGGCACTAACCCATGTAGGTAAGTTGAAAGTGCAACTCACTCCAAAGGATTGCTCCAAATGATCTACATCAACATTGAGCATCTACATCGTCAACACCTACATGAAGTCATCATCGACAAAACCCGAGGTTAGTTCATCCCTCTAAGGGGGGATCTCACATCTAGGGGGAGCTTAACTCTAAGAATTGAGTCAAAGCAACTCTAATGGTGTGAACACATCAATGCATTATGTAAAAGTGGTAACCCCACTTGAGCTTAAACGATGAGTATGACCTATGATCAAATGTTCTCATTTGACTCCTAAGTCAATATAATCATATATAGATGACCTAGTCATCGCCAATTATTTGATAGATGCTAGAATTGGTTGTGCATGCTTTGCCACATATTTCATTTGCCATCTTATTGTGTGAGCATGTTGGTGCATATTTTACTCATTCAAGGACATCCACTTGTTGTTTTGATTGTTTGGGTTCTTTTCTTTTAGCCAAGTGGATGGACAAGAATGCCTAAGAACCTTCTTTAGCTATCTATGCTTTTCTCATCTCAAACTTTGTTCATGCTACATCACAAAATTTGATCAAGTCAGATTCGAACCACTCTATGTGAGGAGCACTTGGAGTCCCCGATTCGTCATAGACTTAAACTTCCAAAACCTCTTTGTGATTCTCGGTCAGACCGATTCCTCCATTTCAGTCCTACCGAGATCATTAAGTTGATCTGAGTTTTCAATCTCGGTGCAACCGATTTGAACTTTTCGGTCTCACCGATTTGCTGTAACTGAACACAGTTATGCATCTCGGTGCCACCGAGTTGTTCCACTCGGTCACACCGACAGGGTCGGGCTATATATAGCCACGGGCAAAATTTTGGAAATTTCTCCGAAACCCTTCGCCCGCGCAACAGCTCGCTCTGCCATCGGAGGTCTCCGGATCTTCTCCTCGTCGCCAGCAGCCTCCTATCGCTGGTCTCCGCCGCCGTCAACGGAATTCGTCCCCGATGTTGCCACCGTAGCAAGTCCACCGCCAAGTTAGGGTATGGACTTGATCTTTGTGCTATCCATGTCTGATTCCAAGAACATTCTATTCTTATTGAATCTTTCCACGATTGAAACTCTTCTATCCAACCAAAGATGTCCATAGGTTAGATGAGATTCAAATTTTTAGGGTTAGGTTTCTGCCGAAACCATCTCGGACCCACCGAGTTGAAAAACTCGGTCTCACTGATTCGGCTTATGCCATTGCATTAGTGACTCTCAGTCCGACCGAGAATTACTAATCGGTTCGACCGATTTGAGGATTCTGTGGAACCCTAGCAGTCTCGGTGCCACCGAACTGAGACTCGGTCCAACCGAGTTCATCAGTTTAGGTTCCAAAACTGCTTCGGTATCACCGAGTTTGAAAATCGGTTGATCCGAAATGCTTTCTGTGGAAAACTAAAACTGAATTTTTGAATCATTCTTTTGCAAAAAAAAATTCAATATTGTGATGCTCATCTTTTCTATCTCATCTATAACTCTTCACAGGGTCAGCAGTCAGCTTTTGCAGTATGTCAGATCAGAGTGATAGCCAGAACAGGTCAGAAGAGCAGATGGACTTGAGTGAGGACACTAGTCCCTCAACTACAGATGAAGGGAGCAGAAGTACTCCTAGCAATTTGCCTAAGGCTGCAACTAGGCAAAGGAGGAAAAGAACTTCAGATTCTAAGGATGAAGATTACAAAGCTGAGGAAGATGAGGCTACTTCCAAGAAGGTAGTTCTCAAGAAAGAATATGGCTCTGCACAGAACATAAAACCAGGTCTGAAGAAGAAAGTTCCTGCCAAAAGGACACCAATGCCAAAGGCCAGAAAGTCCACTCAAGTGCCAGCTCAGGCTCAACCCAAAGAGGCACCTGCAAGGAAAGATACATCATCCAAACCTCAGAAAGTTCCTACTGGAGAGACTATAAATTCCAAATTGAATCAGAGGATGATGGTGATCAGGACAAGAAAAGAAGAGAGAAAGAACCACAACTGCCAAGGTCCTTAGAAAGCCCTCCATGAGAAGAGATTCTAGAGAAAAGGAAGAGGATGCTGCACCAGCACCTAAGGCACCTAAGCTTATGGGTGATGCAATCAGATTTGGGGCTGCAACATCCAAGCCCAAGGAAGCACCCAAGGCTGCCTCCAAGGCCAAGCAAGTTCCAAAGAGGAATACTAGGAGTATTCCAGCTGCTGAGAAGAACAAGGCCCCAGTGCCCAATTTTGCTAAAGATGAGGATGAAGAAGGACAGGTCCTAAGAAAGCTCAAGCCCAAGATACTAGACCACAATGATGCCCATCCTGTGGCTGAGGACATGAGAATCAGGAAGGATTCAGGGCTGAGACTGTGGAGGATGGAAGATCCATATGCTTCAAGAAGAAGAACTGCTGTTGACTACAGGTTCCATACAAAGGAACAACAGGACTTTTATGAAACAATTCTGTTGGACAAGAAGCCCATAGTCTGTGACATGAGGTGGGTCGACTGGACCTACATCAGGGACAATGAGCAGCACTATCCTGGTGTGCAAGAAAGCTTTGTTGCTTGTGGAGTTGCTGATTTTGTTGGACAGAAGTTCACCAACTGGAATGATGAGCTTATCATGCAATTCTACTCCACAGCACATTTTTACCCAGATGGTAGAATTGTTTGGATGTCTGAAGGTACAAGGTACCAATCCACTGTTGAAGAATGGGCAAGTCTAATAAATGCCCCCAAGGAAAATGAGAATGACCTGGACATTTATGCAAAGAAGAAGTTGGGTCACAACTCCATGGCTCACATGTACAAGGAAATTCCAGACAAGGCAGTAGAGACTCACAAGTTTGGATCAGTTCACTTTCTGCTATCAGGGTTGCCAACCATCAATTGGATTCTGAGGCACACTTTGTTGCCCAAGTTTGGTGACCATAACATGATCAGAGGGCATGCCATCAACATGTTGCATGTGTTTGATGTGCCACAGAAGTTCAAAGTCATGAGACTAATCATTGAAACAATCAAGAGGACTGCAGCAGATCAGAAGAGGAGCTGTGGATATGCACCTCAGATTCAGGAATTGATCAACTCAAAGATGGGCACAGGGAAATATCAGTTGGATAAGGAACATTTTCCACTTTATCCAGACTTTGAGGACAATGAGGTTCTCATGAATGAAGATGATCCACAATCAGTTCAAGCTCAGGAGAAGAAGGAGAAGGCAAAGAAGGAGAAGGCTGGCAAGATGCCAACTCAAGAGGAGGCATCTGAATATTTCTTGAAAACCAAACAGGAGCAACTAGGTTACTTGATAGCATCTACATTGAGGATTGAGAAAGGACTAGCCACCCTCACTAAGAATCAGGAGAGCCTTGAAAGAATCATGGAACAAAAATTCTATGATCTAGATGTTAAAGTAACTGAGATTCAGTCAGTTGTAAAGCAGCTGCAGGATGACATGCAGGAGAGGAAGGGCAAGACTACCACAAATGTGTTTGCCAGAGTATCCAGAGCCTAGAGGTCAGTTGCAGTGCCAGTGACAGACACTAGAGCAACAACTTCAGCACCAGCTACTGCCCCTACAGTTCCAGTGCAACCAGCTCCAGCATCCACTCCAGCACCCTCTACTTCAACTGAAGCCTTCGTCCAAGGAGCTATCAGGACACCACCACCAGAAGATCAAGCCTGAGAGTCGATCTAGCACTATGCATTTTCTATGAACTTTTTGGTAACTTGTTGCCAAAGGGGGAGAAAAAATGTATAGATCATAGGCTTCGAGAGAGAGACAGAGAGAGTGTTGCTTTTGTTCTCTATTACTTTATTTGGTGGTTTTTAAACTTTGTTTGCTCTTGGTTGAGATACTATGCTTGTGAGACATTGATGATCATTTGTTTGATCATAAGCTACACTTATGCATGCTTGATTTTATCCTATCTATCTTATGTGATCACTCACTATGCTTGGTGATGAGTGCATGTATTCATTGTTTATTATTTTGAGCGCTCCACCAAGATGTATGTGACATGAAAGAGTAACCCATGAGCCTAATTCATTGTGCATTTGCAGTCCAAAGCAAATCTTAATCCATGCAAAAAATTTAGGGGGAGCTCTTGCTTATCACATACTTCTCAAAGCGACGATGTTATTCTATCTTATTATCATTTGTCGAAGCTTTGATCTATATGTTGTCATCAATTACCAAAAAGGGGGAGATTGAAACTGCAACTATCCATAGGTGGTTTTGGTAATTCATAACAACATATAGCTCATTGAGCTGATGCTATTCCAAGACTATTATTTCAGGAAAGCTCAATGAATGGCATGGCATGGATGATGAAAGTGGATCCCTCAAAATACTAAGGACAAAGGATTGGCTCAAGCTCAAAAGCTCAAGACTCTTCATTTTACATTTTAGTAATCCAAGATCACATTGAGTCTATAGGAAAAGCCAATACTCTCAAGGAGGGATGAGGTGTTACTTAATGAGCCTCTTGCTTCATGTGCTTAGTGATATGCTCCAAAACCCTCAACTACTTTCCCACATCCACAAATGACCTGAACCCAAAGCCAAAATCGGTCACACCGATTCTTCCTATCCGGTGCCACCGATTCCAAAAGTCATAGCCGCTGCCACAAACCCTAAGCAAATCGGTCTTACGGATAGGGATCTCGGTCTCACCGAGATGGGGTTGTAATCTCTCTGTTTCCCTTCGTAACGTTTCGGTCTAACCGAAGTGAGCGATCGGTCCCACCGAGATTGCAATGTAAACTCTCTGTTTCCTTTTTGTAACATTTCGGTCTCACCGAAAAGAGCAAATCGGTCCCACCGAGTTTACTTGACCAACTCTCTGGAAAACTTATTACCAAATTGGTCTTACCGAGTTTGTATAATCGGTATTACCGAGATTATGTTATATGCCCTAACCCTAACCGAGTCGGTCTCACCGAGATGCATGTCAGTCCCACCAAAAATCACTAACGGTCACTAGGTTTACTAAATCGGTCCGACCGAGTTTTACAATTCGGTCCCATCGAGTTTGGTAAATTGTGTGTAACGGTTAGATTTTGTGTGGAGGCTATATATACCCCTCCACCTCCTCTTCATTCGTGGAGAGAGCCATCAGAACAAACCTACACTTCCAACTTACCATTTCTGAGAGAGAACCACCTACTCATGTGTTGAGGCCAAGATATTCCATTCCTACCATATGAATCTTGATCTCTAGCCTTCCCCAAGTTGCTTTCCACTCAAATCTTCTTTCCACCAGATCCAAAACCTATGAGAGAGAGTTGAGTGTTGGGGAGACTATCATTTGAAGCACAAGAGCAAGGAGTTCATCATGAACGCATCATTTGCTACTTCTTGGAGAGTGGTGTCTCCTAGTTTGGCTAGGTGTCACTTGGGATCCTCCGACAAGATTGTGGAGTTGAACCAAGGAGTTTGTAAGGGCAAGGAGATCGCCTACTTCGTGAAGATCTACCGCTAGTGAGGCAAGTCCTTTGTGGGCGACGGCCATGGTGGGATAGACAAGGTTGCTTCTTCGTGGACCCTTCGTGGGTGGAGCCCTCCGTGGACTCGCGCAGCCGTTACCCTTCGTGGGTTGAAGTCTCCATCAACGTGGATGTACGATAGCACCACCTATTGGAACCACGCCAAAAACATCCGTGTCTCCAATTGCGTTTGAATCCTCCAAACCCTTCCCTTTACTTTCTTGCAAGTTGCATGCTTTAATTTCTGCTGCCTATATACTCTTTGCATGCTTGCTTGAATTTTGTGATGATTGCTTGACTTGTCCTAAAATAGCTAAAATCTGCCAAACTCTAAAATTGGGAAAAGGTTAAGTTTTTATTGGTCAAGTAGTATAATCACCCCCCCTCTAGACATACTTCAAGGTCCTACAGCCTTGGCTAGAAGAGCCCCTCAAAAATCTCCTTAACATTTTCAAGCAACAATCTCCCAAAGCAGTTTTGTGAATGGAGCTTTGAGCAAGGAGATCGAAAATCGCAGCAAAATGAGCTAGAACTCGTGCTTGAGCTGGATGGGAATTTTTTTGGGAAGAAGATGGAGTGTGTGGGTGTAGGAATAAGTGGAGGGGGGCCACCATGGGCCCACGAGACAGGGGGGCACGCCCAGGGGGTGTGGGCGCACCCTCCACCCTCGTGGCCAGGTGCTTGCCCCTCCTGCAGTGTTTTCAGTGCCTAAAATCCTCAAATATTCCATAAAAAATCACACTAAATTTACAGGGCAATTGGAGCACTTTTATTTTCGGGATATTTTTTTATTGCACGGATAATTCGGAAAACAGAGAGATAATACTATTTTGCTTTATTTATTCTAAATAACATAAAATAAAAAGAGGGTACAGAAGGTTGTGCCTTCTAGTTTCATCCATCTCATGATCACCAAAATGAATCCACTAACAAGGTTGATCAAGTCTTGTTAACAAACTCATTCTGAATAACGCAGAATCAGAGAAATTTTGAATAACACTAGGTTACCTCAACGGGGATATGAACCTCCCCAATAATAAGAATATCATACTTTTTCTTGACAGTGGGAGAGGAAATTCAAAACCTCCAATAATGATAGTTGGGCTTTTTCCAATAGAATTGATGCTATGAACTTGAGGTTGTTTCCTCGAAAAGTGTATCGTATGCTCATTACCATTAACATGAAAAGTGACATTGCCTTTATTGCAATCAATAACAGCCCTTGCAGTATTCAAAAAGGGTCTACCAAGGATAATCGACATACTATCGTCCTCAGGAATATCAAGAATAACATAGTCCATAGTGACATTTGCAACCACAGCAGGCACATCCTCACAAATACCGACATGTATAGCAGTTGATTTATCAGCCATTTGCAAAGATGTTTCAGTAGGTGTCAACTTATTCAATTCAAGTCTACGATATAAAGAGAGAGGCATAACACTAACACCGGCTCCAAGATCACATAAAGCAGTCTTAACATAATTTCTTTTAATGGAGCATGGTATAGTTGGTACCCTGGGGTCTCCAAGTTTCTTTGGTATTCCACCCTTAAAAGTATAATTAGCAAGCATGGTGGAAATTTCAGCTTCTGGTATCTTTCTTTTATTTGTGATGATATCCTTCTTATACTTAGCATAAGGATTTACTTTAAGCATATCAGTCAAGTGCATACATAAGAAGATAGGTCAAATCATTTCAGCAAAGCACTTAAAATCCTCGTCATCCTTTGTCAAGGATGGTTTAGGATGAAAGGGCATGGGTTTTTGAACCCATGGTTCTCTTTCTCTACCGTGCTTCCTAGCAACAAAATCTCTCTTATCATAACATTGATTCTTTGATTGTGCATTATCAAGATCAACAGCAGGTTCAATCTCTACCTCATTATTTTTGCTAGGTTGAGCATCAACATGAACATTATCATTAACATTATCACTAGGTTCATGTTCATCACCTGATTATGTTTCAGCATCAGAAATAGAAATATCATTGGGATTCTCAGGTGTGTCTACAACAGGTTCACTAGGAGCATGCAAAGTCCTATCATTTTTCTCTTTCTTCTTTTTGGAAGAACTAGGTGCCTCTAAATTATTTCTCTGAGAATCCTGCTCGATTCTCTTAGGGTGGCCTTTAGGATACAAAGGTTCCTGAGTCATTCTACCAGTTCTAGTAGCCACTCTAACAGCAAAGTCATGTTTCTTATTTAATTCATCGAGCAAATCATTTTGAGCTTTAAGTACTTTCTCAGCTTGAGTGGTAACCATAGAAGCATATTTGCTAATGAGTTTAAGTTCACCTTTAGCTCTAGACATATACTGACTCAAGCGTCCTATCTCGAAAGCATTATTCTTTAATTCTCTACCAACATAAGCATTAAAACTTTCTTTTCTAGCCATAAAGTCATCAAATTCATCTAAGCAAGGGCTATGAAATTTAGTAGACGGGATTTCAACTTTATCATATCTATAGAGAGAATTTACCTTTACTACCTGTGTCAGGTTATCGAGACAATGTGGTTCTTCAATAGGCGGTATATTAAGACCATGTATTTCTTCAATAGGTGGTAAATTCTTAACATCTTCAGCTTTAATGCCTTTTTCTTTCATTGATTTCTTTGCCTCTTGCATATCTTCAGGACTAAGAAATAGAACACCTCTCTTCTTAGGAGTGGGTTTAGGAATAAGCTCAGGAGTTGGCTCAATTGGTTCAGGAATTGCCTCAGGAATTGTCTTAGGGAGAGTCCAATTATTTTCATTAGTCAACATATTATTCAATAGCAATTCAGCTTCGTCGACTGTTCTTTCCCTGAAAACACAACTAGCACAACTATACAAGTAGTCCTTCGAAGCATCTGTTAGTCCATTATAAAATATATCAAGTATTTCATTTTTCTTAAGAGGATGATCAGGCAAAGCATTAACTAATCGGAGAAGCCTCCCCCAAGCTTATGGGAGACTCTCTTCTTTGATTTGTACAAAATTGTATATTTCCCGCAAGGCAGCTTGTTTCTTATGAGCAGGAAAATATTTAGCGGAGAAGTAATAAATCATATCCTAGGGACTACGCACACAACCAGGATCAAGAGAATTAAACCAAGTCTTAGCATCACCCTTTAATGAGAACGGAAATATCTTAAGGATATAATAATAGCGAGACTTATCATCATTAGTAAATAGGGTGGCTATATCATTCAACTTGGTAAGATGTGCCACAACAGTTTCAGATTCAAGGCCATAAAAAGGATCAGATTCGATTAAAGTAATTATTTCAGGATCAACAGAGAATTCATAATCCTTATCAGTAACACAGATAGGTGAAGTAGCAAAAGCGGGGTTAGGTTTCATTCTAGCATTAAGGGATTGTTGCTTCCATTTGGCTAAAAACTTCTTAAGATCATATCTATCTTTGCAAGCAAAGATAGCTCTAGCAGCTTCCTCATTCATAACATAACCCTCAAGAACAACAGGTAATTCATAATCATGGGGAGAACTTTCATCATCACTATCATCAATAATAGCATCTTCAATAATTTCATTCTCTCTAACCCTAGCAAGTTGTTCATCAAGAAATTCACCTAATGGCATAGTAGTATCACGCACAGAAGTAGTTTCATCATAAGTATCATGCATAGCAGAAGTGGCATCATCAATAACATGCGACATATCAGAATTCATAGCAGTAGCAGGTTTAGGTATCGCAAGCTTACTAATAACGGAAGGAGAATCTAATGCAGAGCTAGATGGCATTTCCTTACCTCCCCTCGTAGTTGAGGGCAAAATCTTGGTTCTTTCGTCTTTCAAGTTCCTCATAGTGATCAACAGATATAAATCCCAAGTGACTCAAAGAATAGAGCTATGCTCCCTGGCAACGGCGCCAGAATTTTGTCTTGATAACCCACAAGTGTAGGGGATCGCAACAGCTTTCGAGGGTAGAGTATTCAACCCAAATTTATTGATTCGACACAAGGGGAGCCAAAAAATATTCTTAAGTATTAGCAGTTGAGTTGTCAATTCAACCACACCTGGGTAACTTAGTATTTGCAGCAAAGTATTTAGTAGCAAAGTAGTATGATAGTAATGGTAACAGTGGCAAAAGTAAAGATAGCAGTTTTGTAGTGATTGTAATAGTAGCAACGGAAAAGTAAATAAGCAAAGCACAATATGCGAAAAGCTCGTAGGCATTGGATCAGTGATGGATAATTATGTTGTATGCTATTCCTCATGTAATAGCTATAACATAGGGTGGCACGGAACTAGCTCCAATTCATCAATGTAATGTAGGCATGTATTCCGAATATAGTCATACGTGCTTATGGAAAAGAACTTGCATGACATCTTTTGTCCTACCCTCCCGTGGCAGCGGGGTCCTAGTGGAAACTAAGGGATATTAAGGCCTCCTTTTAATAGAGAACCGGAACAAAGCATTAGCACATAGTGAATACATGAACTCCTCAAACTATGGTCATCACCGAGTAGTATCCCGATTATTGTCACTTCGGGGTTGTTGGATCATAACACATAATAGGTGACTATAGACTTGCAAGATAGGATCAAGAACTCACATATATTCATGAAAAAATAATAGGTTCAGATCTAAAATCATGGCACTCGGGCCCTATTGACAAGCATTAAGCATAGCAAAGTCATTGGAACATCAATCTCAGAACATGGTGGATACTAGGGATCAAACCCTAACAAAACTAACTTGATTACATGGTAAATCTCATCCAAACCATCACCGTCCAGCAAGCCTACAATGGAATTACTCACGCACCGCGGTGAGCATCATGAAATTGGTGATGGAGGATGGTTGGTGACAATGACGGCGACGAATCCCCCTCTCCGGAGCCCCGAACGGACTCCAAATCAGCCCTCCCGAGAGACATTAGGGCTTGGCTGCGGCTCCGTATTGTAAAACGTGATGGAACTTTCTCTCTGATTTTTTTTCTCCGTGAAACAGAATATATAGAGTTGGCGTTGAGGTCGGTGGAGCATCAAGGGGCCCACGAGACAGAGGGGCACTCCTAGGGGGGAGGGCGCGCCCCCACCCTTGTGGATAGGGTGTGGGCCCCCTGGCCTTGATTCTTTTGCCAGTATTTTTTATATTTCCCAAAAGTTATCTCTGCGGATTTTCAGGTCATTCCGAGAACTTTTGTTTTCTGCACAATAAACAACAGCATGGCAGTTCTGCTGAAAACTGCATCAGACCGGGTTAGTTTCATTCAAATAATGAAAATTAGAGTCCAAAACAAGGGCAAAAGTGTTTGGAAAACTAGATACGTTGGAGATGTATCACCCACGGATAAGGGCCCAGTTCGTAGTTGGTCACATTATGGGTCAATAGTAGTAGTAGTAGTAATAATAATAATAATAATAATAATAATAATAATAATAATAATAATAATAATAATAATATAGATTTGCAGGCGACAACACTGGATTCTCCACCACCATGCCCCTCCCACCCCCACCCCGGCGATCTCCACCACCTCCGGTGATCTCCTCCTCTAGCCACCAACTTTTTGTTCCTCTCCACTAGATCTCTCCGGCGCTATGAGATCTACATGTCCATACCCATCTCTCATGGGTTTCAATGATGGATCCACCCTTGGCTTGGACTTCTCCAAGGGTTTGGTTTTTGCAGATAGGGTTTTTCAATCTACTAGTTTCTCCGTGCACCCTCTGGAGGATTCGGAGATCTTCACCATGGTGGTCTCTTTTGGACATCATGTTTTTCATCTAAATGAAGATTCTGTGGCGGCGGCCCTGGAGGCCGCCCTTGGTGGCTGGGCTATTGAGTTCATGGTTTTCTTGATCAAGGATAAGGTATTTGGATTTCATGTTTCTTGCAAGGCAGTAGCCATGATCATTCTTAGCCTTAGATCTTTTGCTTGTGATGATTTCAAATGTTACTTTCATCTTTGGGGTAACGATGGCCCAAATTGGGGTCGTGAGTTTAAGATCTGGAAATTGGAATGTGACGCTGAGTGGATCATTGTTAGTCCCTCAAAAAGGCGAGCCGCTCTTGGTTTGTTGGCCATGCATAAGAGGCCTCCAAAATCTTTCTTCAAAAATGGGGTTTGAGCTGGCAAGAAATTATCTTTTGCAGTCTTTCATAAATATTTAGCTTGTCATGGTTATCGTTATCCTGCCTCCGAAAATTGCATTCAAACTACTGAAGATGCGGGTTATTCTATTCCACCTCATGAGAGGGTTGTCATTCACCCCACCTTGCCGGCGAATCTCCAGTGGATGTCGACGAGGCCTTCGATTTCGTTTGGAACGATGCAAGATTTACTGCCTATGGCTGATCGGACGCTGCACGTCTCGGATAGGAATCATGGTGCTTCGAATGTGGACACACCTGGCCATGTTGGGCCATCTTCGGTGTGTGCCACGGGCCGAGAGGAGCGCACTTTTTCTGGGCCGTTTGATGGGGATGAGCAGAATCTCTCTTCTGTGCTATCTAATATTCCTTCTTCGCAACAGGCCAGGGAAGATTTTCATAATTCAATTTCTGGAATGGTAGAGGAAATTCACACATGTCAGTTTTTCTTGGAAAAGGGGCATTTTGCGGCTGCTTGCACGTCCAAGCTATCGTGTCTCTCTTGCTGCCGCATCGGCCATATTAAAAAAGATTGCAGCAAATTTGCTCAGATATTGGGTTTGGTTTGGCAACTGAAACCCGCTAATGTTGCAACTTCCGAGGTTTCCAGTGAGAATATCTCTCCGACGACGCATTTACCAAACTTGGACCTCCCTTGAACTTCCACATTTACTGCCTCGTCCAGTCCAATCAGCCACGGACCCAAGACTCCATCAACACCACCACCTGCTACGCCTCCTCTGTCGCTGCACTTGCTATCGGTGGAGCGCGAGGGTCCTGCCCCCATGGCCAACTTCGACCTTGATCCTCTGCTCTATGTTCCGGCTGGCCACCACATTATTGACGGTGGAGAAGGTCGGCTGCCAAGAACCTTATTGATGCCACATATCCCAATTGTGCATCGCCATGAAGAGTTTATGCTTGATGAGGTAATGTTGATCCCTCCGCCAGATCAGATAGGTGCTGCTAGGGAAGAGGTAGTTCAGTGGCTCCAAGCGCATGGTGTTTTAATCAGGTCTGCTCAACCCTGGATTCACTCTGTGGGTCTTTTCAAGCTTAGAGATGCTGCCGTTCGGTTCCAGTTGCTTCAACTTCCTCCGTAGCTCCTTGGCAATGATCGTTTTGTCCGTTTCATGAAGCATGATGAGGGGGAGTCCTTCAGGGGAGCCCAAGGTTTTCATTAGGGTTTGCTTATGTTTTTGGGCATTCCATTGGATCTTCATAATACATATTGCATCAGAGCCGCAGTGAACACATTTCGCAAGTTTCATCACTGGATTAGCGATGATCCATATTTGGTTCAGACATTGGTTTTTGCTTCCTTCCTTGAAGATGTTCTTGTGCCCCGTGAAGTTGTCTTCATGGACTATGCTGCTTGGGGTGGTGCACGGGTCTCAGGGACGGCGCCTTTATATATTATGGGTGCAAATTTTGCTGAGCAGATGCCGCAGGATGAAGACTGGATACCCATCAATGGCAATACACATCCGGTTCCTGGGGTGCCTTTCCCTGATATGCCGCCGTTTAATTTGCCTCCCTATACAACTTTGGGATGGAATGATGCCCCCCTCCTCCTCTGGAGCCTGCTGTCAATGAGGTAGGAGATGACAATTGGGGCAACTGGAATGAGCCATAGGAACAACCTGTTCTACAAGACCAGGAATCCATGGTTATTGATTTGTTTGCTCAGCCTAGCTCTGACGCTGTTCAATAGCTTCATGATCCAGTTATTCTGTCTGACGATGACATGCCTGAAGCTCCAGCTGTTCCTTTAGTTCCGGCCCATGATTTAAATGATGTTAACAACTGGGCAATTATGGTTAATCAGCCTCCATTGATTATGCCTGAAGTTGACCTGCCTGCTACGGTTCCTTTTGGGCCTCCATTGCTGCCTGAAATGGTGTGGAGGAGGTCTTTTGAAAACCTTCTGCAAGCTCCTGTTATATTCAATGTTCCAAAGCCTGTTTCTTTACAGCCCATTGAGCCTGTGGTGTTATCTAAGCAGAGTTGGGATTTGGCCTTCAGAGACATGGATTTACCTATGCTAACATGGAAGGACTAGGAGCCAGTTAGGTCGGTAGCTAGGGCGTTGTTCTCTGCAGATTCTGAAGCTCAGATTTCTGCTCCATCTACTGTTGCACCTCCAAAAGCTAAGAGGCCTCGCAAGACGTTGGCGCCTACACCCATTGTGGACACCTCTGTTTGTAGATGTACAAGGAGCTTGGCCCAAAGGGATGGTTTCAAGCCCACCTTTCAGGAGCTCACTCTGCAGCCCAAAAGAAGGAAGCCCAGAGCAAAACCTTTCACTGCTGAGATGCCAGATGACCCAGCCCAGGAGGAGATCCCACCAGCTACACCGGTCAGTCGTCTGTAAGCAATTGGGAGAGAGCTGGAGATTGATGCAAGCTCCTATCTGTGGATGCACTTATGGTGAATCCACCTAATGCTGCTACCTCTAATGCATATGCATAGTATGGTCTTTTGGGTTTGGGTCTGGCAAGCCCCTAAATTTTCTCTTTACCTGTCCTTTTATTGGTTATCCTTTCAGGCAAACTATTTTGTAATAGTGCTGGAGCAGACATTTATGTGTTCTTTTGGTCATATGGCACTGTGTGCTATGTGCTTTGTGGACTTAATTTCATTATGTTTCAATGAGTAGTCTTTGTAGAAACTGGAATGTTATGTGTCGGAATGTTAGAGGGTTAAATTCTAAGGCAAGGCAGAGAGCTGTCAGGCAGAAAATTGATGAAAGTCAGTGTGCTATTGCCTGTTTGCAGGAAACCAAATGCTCTTCTTTTGATTCTAGATCACTTAAAAGCTTCTGCCCTAAGAGATTTGACAGCTTTGCTTGCTCACCCTCCTTGGGAGCTTCTGGGGGAATTCTTGTGGTTTGGAACTCTTCTGTATTCATTGGTACACTAATTGAGATTCAGCAATTTGTTGTGGTTGTTGAGTTTGTGTCCAGACAGAACAATGAGAAATGGACTTTGGTTGCAGTTTATGGGCCTTGCCAGGGTGAAGCCAGAGATAATTTTGCCAGTTGGCTCTATAATCTGTGTATTCCTATTGATGAGAATTGGTTGCTTCTAGGGGACTTTAATTTCACTAGATCCATAGATAATAGGAATTTACTTAGTGGAGATCTAAATGACATGTTCATTTTTAATGAGATCATTGGGCATTTGGGCCTTCTTGAACTACCCATTAAGGGAAGAGCTTTTACTTGGTCAAACATGCAAGACACCCCACTTCTTGAGCAATTAGACTGGTTTTTTACTTCAGTAGTTTGGATATCTGACTATCCTATGACTGAGGTTCTCACCCTTGCTAGGACTGCATCTGATCATGTCCCAGGTGTTGTCTCTATCAAAACTACTATCCCCAAGTCAAATATCTTTAGGTTTGAAAACTACTGGTTAGGGTTGGATGGTTTTATGGATTGTGTTGCCAAGTCTTGGAGTTTTCCTTCTAGGAAGGGGCACATCACTTCTAGGATTGCTGATAAGTTTAAGTCTTTGAGAATGTGTCTCAAAAGATGGCAAATGAATGTCTCTAAGTTGAAGCTCCTGATTGAGAAATGTAATCATATTATTTTTCTTCTGGATGAATTAGAGGAGTGGATACCTCTATTTATTCAAGAATCCAATTTCAGAAGAGTAGTCAAAGTGCACCTAGAGAAACTATTACATTTGAAATTTATTTATTGGAAAAAGGTGCACTATTAGGTAAATTAAGGTGGGAGGGGTAAATACAAAGTTTTTTCATGCCATGGCCACTAAAAGGCACAGGAGGAATTCTATTGCAAGTATCAAGTTACTTGATGGTACTGTGGTTAATGATCATTCCCAAATGGAAGGGATTATCTGGAACTGTTTTGAAAATAAAATGGGTACCTCAAGAGGCATTGTCATGGGTTTTGACCTCTCTGCTCTCACAACTCCTGTTGAAGGCCTAGAAATTCTGACCAAACCTTTTGAAAAGGATGAAATGGATAAAGTGGTTAAGCATATGCCTGTGGATAAAGATCCAGGCCCTGATGGTTTTAATGGACATTTTTTCAAGAAATGCTGGCACATAATCTGTCAGGATTTTTATGATTTAGCTCAGGATTCCTTTGAGGGCTTTGCTGTCTTGGAAAATATCAATGACTCCTACATTACTATTGTACCAAAAAACCTCACACCTGAGGAGGTGGGAGACTATAGTCCTATTTCTCTTACTAGTATGGGTCTAAAGTTTCTCTCTAAAATGGCAACAAATAGGTTTTAAGAGGTGATCCTGCAGTGCATTCACAAGAACCAATATGGATTTATTAAGAGCAGAACCATTCAGGATTGTTTAGGTTGGACATTTGAGTACCTGCATCAGTGTCATCAATTTAGGAGGCCAATTGTTATCCTTAAGTTGGAGTTTGAAAAAGCTTTTGACTCATTGGAACATGAAGCTATTTTTCAAATTGTCGGGCGCAAAGGGTTTAATGAGAAATGGATTCTTTGGATGAAGCAACTGCTGGCCACTGGTACCTCTTCAGTCCTTAATGGTTTTCCTGGGAGGAAATTTGTCTGCAAAAAGGGCGTCGGGCAGGGTGATCCTCTCTCTCCACTTCTATTTGTTATAGTTGCTGATCTTTTGCAAACAGTTATCAATGACATGTTCAGAAGAGGAATTCTACACTTGCCTATCCCTTGTCATCACCAGGATTACCCTGTGATCCAATATGCAGATGATACCCTCATTATCTTACCTGCTGATAGGACACAGCTTCTGGCTTTGAAAGATATGCTCCAGGTTTTTGCTCAGTCCACTGGCCTTGATGTCAACTATCATAAGTCCTTTCTCATCCCCATAAATGTTGATCCTGTTGTGTTGAGTGATCTGGCTATTGCTTTTGGTTGCCAAATAGGGAAAATGCCTTTCACTTACCTTGGGCTGCCAGTAGGCACCAGAAGGCCCAAAATGGTGGATTTTATGCCACTTGTGGACTGTATGGAGAGAAGAATGACTGCTAGCTCTTCTTTTCTCAATCAAGGGGTGAGGCTGCAATTTTTGAACTCTGCTTTATCTTCCATGCCCATCTTCTTTATGTGCAGTTTGGCTATTCCTGCAGGAATCCTAAAGCAGTTGGAGAGAATCCAGAGGTAGTGTTTATGGAGAAAGCATAGGGATGAACCAGCCACCTCCCTTGCTGCTTGGGAGCTTATTTGCAGACCGAAAAATAGGGATGAACTTGGTATCCTTAATCTAGGGGTGCAGAATATTGCATTGCTCCTAAAACATGCTAGTAACTTCCTCAATAGACAGGATATTCAATGGGTGTCTCTCATTTGGGACTCTTATTACCATGGTAGAGTGCCCCAGGGAACATCTGCTTGTGGCTCTTTCTGGTGGAAGGATATTTGCAAAATTATGCTGAGTTTTAGGGAATGCTCTTGGGTTCAGATTAATTAGGGAGACACTGCTCTCTTCTGGTCAGACAACAGGAATCTTGGTGATGAGGTCTCTTCTCCCCAATCAAGGTTTCCTAAATTATTTTCATATCTTAAGGACCCATGGATTTCGGTCAAAGAGTTTTTCTATTCTCAGGATATTCTTCAGCATTTTCATCTACCCTTGTCTGCTCAGGCATTTGAGGAGTTGGGATCCAATCTTTAATGGGTTCTCACAGCAGAGCATCTGGCTCTAAGGATGTGTGGTTTTGGCAGAACTCCACCAAGCAGTACAGGGCCAAGATGTTTTACTCCCTCACTTTCCAGTCTGAAACCTTTAACCCTTTGCTCTGTTGGATATGGTAATCTTCATGTATCATCAAGATTAAGGTTTTTTCTTGGATGCTCATCATGGACAGGCTGAATACAAAGGATATGGTGGAAAGAAGGCATTGGCACATGGAGTATGGAGTGCATTGTAGACTCTGCCCCTTGAAGGCCAGAGATACCAGGGATCATCCTTTTTTCAACTGCAATTTCAGTGTTAGAGTCTGGAATTACCTATAGATTGATTGGTCTTCTAGAGACTCAATGTCTGATTTGGTTATTCAGACTAGGAATTCTTTTGATAAACCTTTTTTCTCTGAAGTGGTGTTCACTGCATGTTTGAATATATCGATCATTAGGAATGCCAAAGTCTTCAGAAATGAGAGGGTCAGCTTTAATAAGTGGAGTGGTGCCTTTAGGCATGATATCTCTTTGTTACAATACAGGATAAAATCTTCTTACAAGGATGACCTTCTCAAGTGGATTTCTTTCCTTCCCCCTTAAGGATTAGTGTAGTAAGGCATTTCTGCCCCCCTTGTAATCTAGTTTTTTGTAGCCTAGTTTCTGCTTTTTGATTACCACTTGTAATCAGTTATTGTACTTGTTTCTCCTGAGTAAAAAAGTTTTGCAATGTTGTGGGGGTGTTACCCACAGTTCCCATTCAAAAAATAATAATAAAGATGTGCTTAATAACAACCCCCGTTCGCTAATAAGATAAGTTGGTTATGGGATCAGTGACTGATCACAGTTTGGTTACAAGGTGACCCGTTGAACCAAGTGTGGTTCGGTGAGTGATCACTGTGGTATCGAGGATACCGAGTTGTTGGATATTCATGATGTTGTGCAGGAATCGTGGGTAAAGATCAAGCTCGTTGTGGTCATTTAATGATTACTGCGGTATTGTTTATACCAAGCTTGATTTAATCTTGAGATGATGTGTGATGTCCGAGGTTGGTAAGTGATGCATGTGATGGTTACGAGGTAGCCCGAACAGAGTAAGTTGGTGCATGATAGTGTCATCATGTTGCATGTTAGTATCGTCAGATTCATATGTTCATGCCATGCTCATATTTGTGCTAGCTATATCAGGTTCATACGAGAGCACCACGGTGGTGGACGACGGCGAGGCCTAGGAAGGGGACGACGCGGAGCCGGGGAAGAAACGACAGTGGAAGCCCGCGCGGAGAGGAGTACGAGGGTTCACCGGTTCGGCTGCGGTGTGAGGCTGTCATCGCCGCAGAATAACAGAGGGTGTGGGTGAGTAGAGGGATGCCCTGACCAGCGGTGGGAGTAGTAGGGGGCGCTGAGGCCTGCGCAGCAGCACAGCTGGCCACGGGAGGCGGGAGAAGGCGGTCCCGCCGGCGCTGCTTTGGCGGCTGGAGCAAGAAGATCAGAGATTGAAGAAACATGATGGCCGTTGGATTGACATCCAACGGTTATGTATGCTAGAGTCATTTGTTTACATAGTATAGAATAAATAAACAAATCTTGCATACGCTTCAACTAAACAGGCCCACAAGTCATACCACTCCCTCTTTTTTTAATAATTTATATATATCTCATGGCAACTTCTTATGCAATTTATTGCAGTCGTTTTTTTGGTTGGCCAGGACCAATTTTGCATATTTCTATGGGTTCAAAACTATTTTTAATACCGAAATGTCGGGCCAGATTTAATGTACTTTGAAGATATATTTAAATTAGGTTAATGCCCAGTGAAATAGGAATCTGAAAATGTGAAAAAAATCAGAAATTATAAAGTAATTGCCAATTTGTCATCTGTTTTTATATTTACAACCCATTTCATATTACTTTCAAGATTTGCAGGCGTCTTGAAAGAGTTGTAGCCCATTAGGGCGTAGAAAAATAAGTAGGCCTGGATTGGGAATTCTTCAGAAAAAATAAACTGGGCTCATCTTCACAAAGAAAAAATAGCTGGGATGGTGAACATAAAATATAAGCCTGGGCTAGACGGGCCACGGCCCAGTTCAAACCCTGCTCCGTCTCAACAATACCAAACAAATAAATTACTGCTCGAGTAGCTACGTCCCAGGTGTCAGCCGATCTTGTGCTGTTCTCTTGTCTATTGACTATATACGCTCACAATGTCGTGGGTCCCAGATGTCAGGAAAACACTAGGAGGAAGCATTTTATTTTTCCATACACTGACATGGTGGGTCCCTATTGTCATCCTCTCCACGTACTTTTGCCGATTCCTGTTGTTTGTGGACAATGTTGACATTGCGAGAGGGCGGCGCCGCGGCGAGCGCACCAAAGCATGCGGAGGACGTCGGCGTTAACGATTTAGGAGATGGTGGGGCGGCAATGCGTGCACTGAGGCGCAACCAGTCGTGGGAGGCGGAAGCAGGCGGCCCCGCCGGCACTGGTTTAGTTTTGGCGGCTGGAGGAATACGGGACTGAAGAAACACAACAGACTGTAAAAGCAGTAGGAGTACTTAACAACCTTAACTGAAACCAGCAATGGCACTTAACAACCAAAGCTGAAAGTAGTATGAGTACTTATACAGGTTCAACCATACAAAGCACGCCTCGAACAGTGCTACTTTGCCTACAGTTAACCAAGGGTGAGGCCGCCAAGCCCCAGGACAAGGCCCAGGTGCCACCCCACGCATCCACAACCTTCTGAAAGCGGCTTCATCTCGCAACGTGGTCAATAAATCGGATATTTGCTTTAGAGCCATGGAAAAGCATGAACATAATCTTCTGTCCTATTCTCCAAGATGGACGGGCCTTCATTATTTGAGACCACCCATGAATAAGTATCTTTTCACCTCCATGGGGAATTGAGTAGGTCGACATAAACATCATGTTGTGACCAAGCGCAAGTCTAACCCGGCCATGGTCAGGCATCTGTATAGGAACAATAGAACTCGGCAGTTCCTATTTCAAGAAGATCACAGTTGTAAAACTGTGTATAAGCAATAGTTTATGAACAACATATATAATAGAAAATAGCTCGTACCATAAGATTCTTGACACAGTTGGACCTGTTCAACGAGTGCAGCAGTGGCACACATATCCCACATGGCCTTCCACCATTGAAACGCCCCACAAGGACCTCAAGACGATCAATAAAGTGTAGGAACTTGTGGACGTCGATCCAGTCAACTTCAGTGCCATTAGTAACAGCCGAGTTATTACAAAGTAACAAACGAGCAGACTGCTTAACTCTGAAGAAACCTACACGTGCCACCAATTATAAGAAAATATTAGTTAGAAGTAGCATCTTCGTGAGAGATTCGTTGCTACTTCTAAAGTTAAATTGTGATTAGTTAGACAGAATAGGTGGATTAAGAAGTAATCGAGGCAACAAGCAAGAACCAGATACAAAACTAACATGGATGAACAATTGGAACGACGTCGGGGTGGAAGATTGCAGTGAAGATGAGACCAGGTTCTGCTATTTCCATCAACATTCGTGCGCCAACTTTTAGTCCGTATCACTTGAGAAAGTTTATCCATGTTCGGCCATAAAAAAAGCGGTGATCTTCTTTGTTCATGAACCCAACTCAGAAGTAATATCCATGGCTTGTCTTCACTGTGACCATTAAACTAGTGTATTCAGTTATGGCAAGGCCGAGCATCTTGAGCACATGTGTTCTGGCAGAGCAAATAATACGCTGCAGGAAAAATAATATGAGAACACAGCATGTTCAAAAAAACCCCACCCTACCGGATAGAGAAGAGGATTCTAGGAGCATACTGTGCACGTTTCAAAATGCTGTGTTAGGATGAGAAGGAACAAGTGTGGCGTCTCGCCGAGGGCGCAGAAATCTGTAGGGTACTCGCACTTTGGGCACTACAACTGAAACACACTAGATTCAGCACGAAGAAAAATGCATCAATGGTGGCGGCTGCCATCCTAGGATTACCTGTGACCAAGGTACTTGGATTTATCGAGGATGGATGAAGAATTTGTACCTGGTTCTCCATGAGAAAACGCTATGCAATCGCCGAGCGGGGGTTTTCTCTGAACAAGCAGATGAGGGAGAAGGGGATTCAGGCCCAGTGAAATATTGTCGCTTCATCCGTCGAGCTTACTGCTAAAGCTGGAAAGGGGGGTTGTGATTTGACGGCTCATTGGGCATTACTGCAGCGCTACGACTGGGGTGTGTCTACCGTGAAGTTGTGCACTCTAATTTGTGCATATGGCATGTGCACCGCGTTGTCGGTTGCCCCACATATTAGCGAAAGGAAGTAGAAAGACAGGAGTAACTAGTTACACATAAATATATTTTTTGACAGAGAGATACTCCCTCTGTAAAGAAATATACAAATCTTGTATATCACAGGCTCACCTTGCCGAGAAATATACTCCCTCTGCAATGCACGGGCATTATGGGGGTTCAGCGTTTTTTATGGGGGTTTATCTAAGAATATAATACTCAGATAGGCTCATGGTTCTGGACTTTGGGCCGCAGACCGACCCTGCATGTTTGGGGGCCCATGTCTTCTACCTCAGCGCTTTTCATATTGCAAGCGATCGGTACTGAGCTGGTTTTAGATGTTGTCGCAAGGCGAATACACAAAATTGAATAAAGCATGGCAGTTGTTGGAATGAAATCAAACGACAGTTCCTAACCAGCAATCAGAGTTGCAATTCTATCAACGATATACCATGTGATAAATAATACTGTCGTACTACTTATACACACAGAACACTTGTTTCACCATGCCAGATTATTACATCAAAATCTCTCGGAGGATAGATCAGTTCGGCAGTTGCGTGCTACTACTGAAGAATTTCAAAGTTGATTTGGACTAGCTCTCCTTGCCAAGAAAGTTTGATTTTGACATCATCCCCTACCGCAAGATATGATTTAGATTTGAACCTTGACCATCCTTTAGCATCAATCATCATGCGACCATCCTTTGTACTTACGGTATATTGAGCAGGTTCATTCACACCAAGGCTGCGCATGATAAGAGAAACTTGGCCGCGGTCGCCCGCATTGTTGAACGACTCCCTCGTTGCTCTGAGGAATTCTCTGTTTGCAAACAAGAAGACATACCCAAACAGTTAGATCAACACAGTGAATGATGTGAAACAACATGGAAAGAAAAAAGAACGAAGCACTTGGGCAGCCAATGCTTACCAAGAAGGTGGACATGTCGGTTTTTGTAAGGACTTTGGTATATGAAGTGCGAACTGCAACCCAGTCTGTTGCCGGTGCAACTGCACGGGCCGGACCAGATGCAAGTGCAAGTGTTGGTGCAGGTGTCGAAGCCGCTGCTGCTGCCGGAGATGGTGCTCCTTGTAGAGCTGGTGCCGGTGTCGGAGCAGGTGCTGGTGTCGATGCGCGATCCTCCTGTAGATCAGACTGATCCCCTAACGCGGTCGGTGCCCAATCCTTAGCTGGATCAGACTGAGTTGTTGCCGATGTTAGTGCTAGAGCAACTGCCGGTGCTCGATCTATGCGAGACAGCGGCGATTGTGTCTGGTCTGTTATGATCAGTTTTCTAACTTGACTAGGATCCGTGACTGTGATCCAGTTTTTTTCTTCATTTCTTTAAACGCGAGAAGGACTAATTGTGGTGTTTTTGTTAAACCAAACTATAGTTCATCATAGGGATTCAGCTTGTACTCAGACAACAGACTGATCCAGTTTTTTCCAGTAATATAAGTGATGGACAGTGCCTTCATTACTGACTCGACATAAGAAGTGAAACCTGCAAAAATAGCCATTGTAGAGCAAACCAAACGGTTTATTCTGTGATGAATGTCACATGGCAAAACCTACATTGTAAAATTGCAGGAAAAGAAAGAAAACATGACATTAAATCAATAAGATTTAGACAGTAAATCAATAAGATTTACTTGATGTGACATGAGTGAATCCTTACCAGGAAATCACTATGTTGAAGTACTAAATAGAAGATTGATTGTCCAACTACGCGTGGCATGCAGGGGCCCCGCCTACTCCCACAAGCTGGACAGTCCAAAGGTCGTGACAAATCGTATGGACCGAACATCCATGGGACTGGAAATCCTAGTGGGTGCGATAAACCCTGCAATGCATACAGATATTGGAGTGTAACAATAATTGATAAACCGTCCTCACAAAAAATATGATCTGGATACTTCAAAATGTACAGACTAAATTGAGTGGACAGACATTAACATAGACCGTTCTCAGGACTGACCACACACCAAAATCGGCAGTACTAATAAACAATACAGGGTTCACTTCTTAACGAAGTTGCACTAACTAAACTCTGCAGACTATTTCTTGCCACACACCAAATCAAGTACTGAACAATAGTACTTACTACAGACAAGCAAAGTTGCACTAACTAAACTATGCAGACTATTTCTTGCCACCGACCTATGGGATGAACCCCGCATAACTGACTAGGCCATGGACTTCATGTGAGATGTCTACATGCACCATCACCATCTTGTCAACCTTGGAGAACCTAACAGAGTGGTCTTTCCACTCATAAACATGATGATGAAGACAGGCCGCATCAGATTTGTTGGGAAGCTTTACAAGAACCACACCCTTCGTAATCGAAGGCATAGCTAGGAAATTGTTGTGGTCAAGTACAACCTCGAGAACACGCCTGACAACAATGCTACAGGAAAACACTATTTCAGGACACGTGGTGACAAGGACACAGCAGTTGGATAGTTCAGCAGTAGAAATCATCATTAGGTCTTCCAGTTCACACGGCATGACTTTGAGAACTTCATCTCCACCGCGGACCTAGTTCTAATTCAAACAGAAACCATATTTTATTACTACCTCCTTTCAGAAATATAAGATGATTTTCGATATTATACTCCATATATGACTACATATACACACAGAAATGAGTGAACAAAGACACTATAATATGTCTTGAAAGGCATGAGAGCAAAGGGATCACATGCAATATCCATAACACAAGTTACTGAGGCAAATATACCCTCTTAAAAGGTAGCATTGATGTTCATAAAGTACTCCCTCTGTCCCATAATTCTTGTATTAGATTTTTCTAGATACGGATGTATCAACAGTGTCAACCACTCGCATGTTTTGGTCAAAATAGGAATTTAGAACCGTCGTTTGACACACTAAAATCACATGCAAGATCACCCAGATAGTTTTACTAGCAGTACTAGTACTGCGTGTTAGATGAAAAAACACAATCAAGATCGAGAAAAAGATCGTCAACAAGAGACATTACCTGGACTTGCTTAATGAGGGATCCCGGAGAGGGGGCTTGGACAGGGCAATGGCTTTGAGCTTGTCTGTGGTAGTCTTGGCGGGGTGCTTGCGCTTCTTCGTACCATGAGCCTCGACGGTTTTGGCCAGAGCCATAGACATCACGTCGGTCGGTGCTCCGGCGTCCATCCAACAGAGGAAGCTGAGAGAGAAGAGTGAAAGGAGGAACGAGATGAGGGAGAAGAGAAGCGAGTGGGGGTTTTCTTCAAGAGAGGAAGCTGAGAGAGAAGAGTGAAATGATGGTTGCTTCGCCCATCCAACTTACTGCTGGAAAGGAGGGGGTTTTGTGATTTGACGACTCATTGGGCATTATTGCGGCGGTTCGATCAGGGTAGTCTACCGTCACTCTACTACGGAGTAATTTAGTGCATGGCTGGTGGACCTAGGTGCTGGTTGTCCCACACGTCGGCGAAAGTGAGTAATTTAGTGCATGGCGGGAGGAGGATCCGCACGGTAGAGCGTGTCCACTGTTTTTCATTCTGAAGAAAAAAATGATTACAACAAGCGTTTCCACTCTTACGACGGAGGAGTGCGAAACACGGCAGCCACTTGAACGTACACAGTGCTCCTACTACTAGGCATGTGCAGTGGTTCATACGTCAGTACTACACAATCTTGTTGCTAGTGTAGTAAGATATGACGATAACAAATGATGTTGTGCGCATGTCAACTACTCCTATATGTAACATAGTACCGCTTTTTCGACTGTCCGATCGAGAATGAACGGTGAGATCAATGTTAACAGAACTAGGTCCACAGCGCACGGAGAGTACGGTGCTACAGTACTCCACGAAACATGAACCATATGAAGCACATCCAATAGTGTTAGACAGGGTGTATGAAGGGTGCATGGGATGGGAGCAAAAGTTCCCTTCTCGACCCACTTTTGGGTGTTTAGCAGAGTGCATGAAGGGTGCTTGAGTCCACACTATTAGGTTGACAAAAATATACGAAGAGGAAACAACTATATTGAGATGAGAATGCAACCAAACACACCCACACGCTTTGTGCTATAGTGACTGATCTGCATCGTCTGAGTTTGATCCAACGGTCATGTTGTGCCGAGACATGGACATGCCCATGCAGAGGGCGCCTAAACACCACTGAAGTCCCTCTGCTTCTCAAGGCGCACGATGTTGGTGATGCAGGGTGCAACCGCCTGTAGAGCCCGCTCCCGATCAATGGGAGCCATCTCGTCAAAGACGGCGTCCAATGGGACGAATGGATTCCGGTGACGGAGCCCTGAAAGGATTCGCCCGGCAACGGCGACGGCAGCCCGCAACCCCTCCTTGTCCAGCTCAGCCCCCACCATCGCACGGAGACGGCTCAGCTCCTCGGAGATATAGGTGAAGAAGGATACCAGGTCAGGAAGCCGTAGCTCGTTGAAGTCGACCGGGTGGTCGAACGGGTTTAGCCCGACGGCCGGCATCGTCACGCTGGCATGACGGTAGGCATCGCGCAGCCGCAACACATGCATGGCAACTTGGTTCACCAAGTGGCTGAGGCGATCCTGGACCTCGTCACGATCGGCCCGCTCGCACTCCAGCTGGCTCCCCTGACGGCCTATCGTATCTCCCGCTTTCTGCAGCAACGCCGTGGATGCCTCGATCATCTTTGTGGTGGACACCTGCCGCTTTTGAAGCTCCGTGAAATCCCGCACATAACGAAGGAACATGGCACTCCTCTCCTCCTTGAGCGCACAGAGCTCCACATCCTTGGCCCTGAGCTCTACATCCTTGGCATGGAGCTCCTGTGTCAGGCGCCTCACCTCGGACAACATGATCTGCTTCGCTGCCATGGCACCAGGTAGAAGCAATGGGGAGAGGAAGCAAAGGGGGCGAAACAGCTGAAAGGCAATGCAATCTACGGGAAGGCAGAGGGAGCCAGCCGAGGAGCGGGGAATCTTTTGGTTTTCACCACGGTAAAACACCAGTCGACGACTTCTCACATTAGGGAGCAGTAGGTTTTTACATGCGGAGTCATCGTGACTAATTGCTGTCATGCCTGCTCCCGTCAATCAAAAAATTAAAAATCCTGCCGCGCCTGCTCCCATGAATCAAAAAAATTAAAAATCCTGCCGCACCCAAACACCAGAGCAACGCCGCGGTGGATATTTAAATTTACCTGCCGGCAAGTAGATAAAAAAGGGGTGAAAAAACAAATGTGGCGGCGGCCTAGCTAATCGGTCGAACTAGCCCAACTAGCTAGCCACCGTGCTTCACTGATGTACTCGGTAGGAAAGGTGGTCTTTCGTGATTTGACGACTCATTTACTTGCTTCGGCGCCACGACCGAGGAGGACCCAGAAAACACGCGGTAGGGTGTCCCACGTCAGGAAGAATATATGCGTGCACCACCTGGGAGGACCCCGAAACCGCACGGTAGGGTGTGCCAAGTCTCGACACGGAGGAAAAATGTGTGTGTAAAAATATACTATATCATACGTAGTACCTATGGTTCGACCTCGGGACCCAGCCAGTCGGTCAAAAACACCCCACTAGCCACATAGCTTCATCATGCAAATGTGGAACGGTTAGCTCCGTCTCGACCAGCCACAACGTCTCTTGTTCTAGGCGATTCTTCTATTTTCCAAGCTTTTTTTAGTTGTAATAACACCACGGCAAGCTAGCGCCACTCCTCGTGTGTGCCCTTGCAAAGGTTAGACGATGGAGAGAAGAGAGATTGAGATCTCAGACCTGGGACCCACCAGTAAGTGAGACAATGGTCATGCACGTGTTGACGAGGCACTCCCTCTACTCTACTCAACGCAAGTACTGTATAAAATCAAGTTATGGGACAAAGCCAACAACCGTTCCTTTTTTCAGGCTATCGACTTACCCTTTGTAGTCCAGGTTGCCAGTTCGAATCTGGTCTTTCAGATTTGTTAGTTTTAGGTCCAAATTTGATTATGACAAGTGGGACCCCGTGTGTTGTTCCGATATTTCAGTGTAGGATGGTTTTTTTGAACAAACACTTTGCGCGGTTAGACAAGTAATGGCATGAGTTACACGTATTTTGCAAGTTTACGAACAAAAATGATAGCGGCATAGAATATCACATCCACCCCGCAGCTTAGATACAATGGTGATACGAGTTTTTACACCGTTGGAAGTGAGATCCAATGGCTTGGGAGTAGTGTTTGTAATTATGCGCAATTTCCAAACTCTCCAAAGGTATTTTTTGCAAATAAAACAATCAGGCCTCGTGTGTGCCACTGCACCTTCGATCCAACGGCTCCCCGGTGCTCATATTAGGTGCTCGCCATAGCTTAATTACCCGCTGCGGTGATATGAGCATCTAGGTCATATGATCAATGATCAGATGGCACATGCGTAGTACTTGTACTTTATGCACACTTCCCAAACTCTATCAGCCGTATATTGCAAAAACATTCAAACCTCCTACTGTGGGCCATTAGATCTCAGTGAACTCGTATCACCATGGAATCTACGGTGTGGGAGCACCTCATACTCTCCCGTGCGAGAAAACATAAGGAGCTATCGCAGCTTGGATGCTACGGTGATACGAGCTTGGAGGTCGTTTGATCTGAGATCCAATGGCATCTGAGTAGTCTTTGTGCTTGTAAGCAGTGGCCGAACTCTTTTGGGGCTTTTCTACAAAAAACCATTCGAACCACCGAGGAGGTGTTGGGTCACAAATCCAACGCCTCCAAAGAGCTTGTATCACCAAAGCATCTAAGGTGTTGTAGCACATGATATTCTTACATACACGAGAATATGATGTCCTCCTTCATCTTAGATGCTACGGTGATACGAGCTTCGAGGTTGTTAGATATGGGATCAAAGGGCATCTAAGTAGCTTTTGTACAAATTGTGCGCAATTCTCAAACTTATCAAGGTTTCCTGCAAAAAAAATTAAGACACGTCATGTGAGCTGCTATATCTCAGATCTACAAGCTCCAAGGAACACGTATCAGCATATAGCATCTACGGTATGGGGGCACATGATATTCTCCCCGGGAGGAGGGGTGGGGGGTGCACAACCAATCGGTGGTTGGGAGGGTGGTGACAGATATAATCTAAACAACCCTAAACAGAGCTATACAATTTTATCTAAGGTCGAGGGGTTGACCCCCGTCAATCATAGCTCCGCCTAAACAAAACATTTGCATGTACTGTAGTACTAGACTTAATATTCATGTTTCAGTTTCATGTTCATTTTAAATACTGAACTAAGGACCATGGAAGTCTTACATTTTACTCCCTTCGTTCCTAAATATTAGTCTTTTTAGAGGCTTCAAATGGACTGGCACATATGGATGTATATAGACATATTTTAGAGTCTAGATTCACTCATTTTGCTCCGTATGTAGTCACTTGTTGAACTCTCTAAAATACTAATATTTAGGAATAGAAGGAGTATTTTTGAATTCGTGTCATACATGCTTGGTTTGGAAAAATAGATGCACTATACTTATTGGATTGTTGTTGTGTTCGTGCGTGTGTCTCTCTCTCTCTGTGTGTGGTCATATGCTTGATACATACAAAGTTTTCTCACCTCCATATTGTTCATCTTTTAAATTTGAATTTTCATTGGAAAACTTACTAGGGATACCATGAAATGTGAAATCCACGTTGAGATCACTATATCACAAACTCACTCTAATTCAACAACTCGTCATAAATCAATTACCACGTTGAGATTAGTATTTGCAAGGAAAATACGGGTATTGTAATACACATAGATTCGTTCGGCAATTTAAAAGGTTCCTTTCGTATTCTCAAATGGTAGGACCTAATGGCGTACCAGCCAGACCTTGGCTCGTGTTGATCCTAAAAAAACAGGCTCGTGTCCTTCGGTGGCGTGCGTGGTATGCACATTAGGCAACCCCAAACAGTCGAGCCTCAGCGTTTCAAGTCGAAATATCTGGCAGCCGGAATTCCAGCCCTAGGAAATTCCCCTCATGTCCCCGGTCCATAATGACTACCGATGAACAACGGAGGGATGCTTTAGTAACTAGACAACGTTACCTACCGTGCCGAGCACGGTTCCATTCCCTCGGTCGCCACTCATCAAGGTCACCCGTCAACTGCATTGCCTAGTACTACTACTACTACACCAGGATGAGCACAGAATTGAGCCCGTTTGTTCGTGCCTAGTACTTGAGTTAATATATCAGGCAATGCACTGGTACTCCGGTTTATAGGGCTTATCTCAAAATTTTAGTTTTCCCATTTTATAAGTCCCAATTTGGTTGTTCCCATCACATATTCAGATTTCAAGGTGCAATAAATCATTACACGCAAGTATTAAGAGAAAATTAACCAATGCATGTACTTTATGCATGCATGCATTGCAATTAATGCATTCGTGAACACAATTTTTTAGGAAAACAAGCGCATTAATTGAGTGGTTTTGCAAACTACAAAAATTGTTCCACCACTCACCATCTACCTTGGTTGGTGATATTTTTGAATTGAGCCCTATAAACCGGAAAGGAGGTAGTACTCTGCATATATAACTTGTCTGAAGTCTAACTAAGCAAAATGTTTGACCAAATCCTTTCTTAAGAAATACAACAGGACAGATGTACGGCTTGAAAATTTATTGCATGATGCTGGTTATGATATTGTTTCGAATCCTGGATCTTAAATCTCAGAAAATCCAAAAGTGAGCATAAATTCTTGAAACTGAGCATGGTCACGTGATATGGCACAAATATTACTTCATATGTTTTTTCTTCAATTCGAGACAAGCTGCTTATGACAAGTTGCACAAATGATGAGCCAAGGTATTTTGGAACAAAGACCTGTCATGTTAAGGCGAATGCTTTCACTATTGAAACCGTGGGCATTTACGTGCCTCCATGAGTCCCTACTTCTTGTCGGCAGGTGCCGTCCCAGCAAGCGTGTGAGTCGACAGGAGGCATGCGAGCAGACCACTGTGCCGGCTGTCAGGGAGGCGTGCGAGCAGACCGCTGTGCAGACTCACCGGGAGGCGAGCCCTTTGACTAGGCTCCGCCGCCCACCGTCGTCCCAACTGCTCCCACTTTTAATGTCACCGGAGCCATAGTTTAAAATCAACCCCGCACTACCCGGTATCGCTAGCATCCTCTCTCTTCCTCTCCGATTCTCCTATCGTCTACCTCCAACTAGCCTGACCTAAACGTACGCCATGCCGCATCACGATGGTCTGCCCTTAGTGTTCCAGTTTCATGAGGAAGACACCCAGCCGGAGTCTCAAGAACATAAGGCACTTTGGGACGAGCTTGAACTAGCCTTGTGGGAAGACGTCGCGCCTGTCCCCGCTACCGTTCCCGGTCCCGTCGCCCCGACTACGCCAGCGCCCAACCCAGTGGCATTGATGGGCTGGGAGCCACACATTGTCACCGAGCTTGATGCCACGGGGTTCCACGAGGTCCCCATCGACTTTCACGCGCCCGTGCACCTGCCAGCGCATGCGCATGCGCATGCACTAACGCGCACGCCCGTGCCGGTGCCCGTGCACCTGCCAACGCATGCGCCTGCACGTGCATTGACGTGCGCGCCCATGCCGGTTCCCGTGCACCCGAATGTCTCCGCCGCGCTATTGACAGCGCCTATCCCCGCGCGGGTGCGAGAGACCCCTCAATGGCATGGATGGCCACCGTCGACCGCTTCCTTGCACCAACGCCAGTTGACTCGCTTCGAAGCCTAGAACATTTTGGCCTTCCTTGAAGCTAGGACAACATCCAAGAGTACGCCAACAACAGCGCAAGATGCCGCTGTCACCGTCGGTCAGTGGTCCGACGACACACAGAGCACGGAAGAGGAGCCGCTTCCCACCGCGAGACACCCCCGCCGCCACCGCGTAATCTAAATTTGCCATGAAAAACGTTCGTATTGCTATGCTTAAAATCCGAACGTTTATCATTTCCATTTATTTTATATCGATCGTCGTATAATTTAAAGTCGGAGTCAGACTGAATGAAATGTATGGTTTGATCGATTGAATGTTCTGCTAGAGCCGTATCAAATTAAATATAAAACGTCATCAAGCCACATGTATTCCTTGTCATCCAACGACCTAGACTGCTTCAATGTTGAGCGCTCAACACGTTTAGCGTGCAGTTAATTTCATGCCAAAAATAGTGCTAATCACATTACAACACGCAAATAATATCCTAGTAGTTAATATCCGCATGCACTTAATATACTTACAAATTAACGTGCATTGCACGTACACACTGACTAGTGCTGCTAGTACGTGAAACTAGTGTCGTGACTTGTGAACGCGTCTAGATATGGTCAACGGCAACATCGCCCACGAGTTCTTTCTGTTTGCCCGTACGTCTAAACGGAGAAGGGGACGAGAGAGAGAGAGCACACATGGAACCCACCAGTAAGTGAAGGCAAATAGTACTAAAAATAATATTACATGTTATCCATTAATTAGGCTGTGGTAATATGAAAACATTATGTGAACAAAGGGGGTGCAATAAACATTGCTATTCTACGTATATGTTGCCTATTGACGTGCGGCATGAAGGCCCGATAGCATGTTCGATCCTCGTCCTTTATTTTTTTAATTTTTTTATGGGTCCAAATTTGTTTCATGACATGTGGGCCCCGCGCTGTATAGTTTGTAGCACTTTAATTTGTGGGCCGAAATTTGTTCCATTCCAAGTGGACTATCGGTGTGTAGTTTTGAAGCTTATTTATAATAATTAAAGAGAACAACATAGTTTTTTCAATAATACCATGGTGTGACATTGAAGGCGAGAATGGACGTGCGAGATAGCGATGACCGAGCCAGAGGGAAATCAACTAGGGGAGTTGCGTGGGTTGCAACGGTGTTTGCAGTAGTTGTGGGCCGAATGCTATGAAAATATAATCTAAACCGACCGGAATAAATGCTTACACAAATTAATCGAAGGTTGGAGTGCCCCTCGCAATGTAAATAGCTCCGGCTTTGCGAGGGATGGAGAGGTAGTAGCTTCAACACGTGGAAGATACGGTGTGAGAAAGCGAGGTCAATCGAGAGACATATAGATAGAGAGACAAAGTGAGTGTGGTCCGACATTCATTGAACAAATATATATGATCCGGAGAGATATTGTCGGATTGAGCTTTTGGAAAGGGTGAGGGCTGTAAGATAGAGCTTGAGAGATGATCCAGTCACAGACGTGTAGATATATTTTGTGCATGGGAGGAAGCAAGGTCAACCGATCACATAGGGTCGCCGTGCGATCGAAAGAGTGAGACGGGTTGGAGAGAGTGACCTAGATAGACAATGTGCATGAGAGAGTATACAATGTGAATAGGTCGAATTGGGCTCAAACATGGTGATATATCGTTTTTGTCCGAGAAAGAGCGAGGTCAATCGAGACATGCGGAGAGAGAGAGAGAGAGAGATAGATAGATAGAGAAAGAGAGAGAGAGAGATTGAGTTAGTGTGGCCCACCATGAGGTCGAAAGAGTGGCGGCGGCTTGGATGGACTGACCTAGATAGACAATCTGCGTGAGAGAGTATAGAGTGTGTCGATGGAGCCCGAACAGGGAGATATATCATTTGTGTGTGAAAGAAAACGAGGTTAAACGAGACTCAGATAAAGAGAGCGAGATTGAGCGAGTGTGGCCCGCCGTGCGGAAGAAAGAGTGAGACAGTCTCGAGGGAGTGACCTAGATATACAACGTGCGTGCGTGCACAGGAGAGGTTGGGGGGGGGGGGCTAGATAGGCAATGCATGTATTTAGCGGGAGAGGGTGAGAGGGAGAGGGGGAAGAGAGAGAGCTCGCCATGGGGTGCAGTGGCGGGTGTGTGAGGTAAATACATTTGGTAACAAGAGTGGAAAAAGGGGTTGTGTAGATGAGATACTTAGAGATCGAAACATGGAGAGAAAGAATGAACATGTGTTGGAAACCGATAGCTTCCTAAGGTGGTTAGGAGAGGAAGATTGACTGATACAGGAAGTATGTAGCGTTTGTGCGGGGGGGGGGGGGCTAAAAACAACATTCGAATGTACATAGTACGAGACTTAATATCGATGTTTCAATTCGGTGTACATTGTAAGATTTGAACCGAGGACCAGGCATACGGGTAATTATTTCGAATTCGTGCCATACTAAGTTTCGAGAAGTTGACATTGACTCAATTTGTTGTGCTATTTTGTAGGTCATATGTTTGAATCCATCCAAAAGTTTTCTCACTACGATGGTGTTCATCATATACATATGAATTTGTATTAAAAAAGTAGCGTGGATACAGTGAAATGTGAAATCCACGTTAGAATTGGAGATCGCTACGTGACACACACTCTAATTCAAATAACTAACTACATGACACACACTCTAATTCAAATAACTAATTATGTGACACACTCTAATCCATGTTAGCATGGGTACTATTTCGATTTTTTTCAAATAACTCCTCATTAATTAATTTATAGTACTCCCTCTATTCACTTTTATAAGACCTTGAAGACATTTCAGACAATGTGCAAAACAGTTCATTTTAAGTTGTCTGAAACGACTTACAAAAGTGAACGGATGGAGTATCCCTTTTCGAATGAGTAATTATTGCAAGGAAAACACGGGCATGGTAATACATACATATTCGTTTGGAAATGAAAGAAGATTCGTTTGCATTCTCAAATGTAGGCGCACCAGGCAGACCAGGGTCGTGTTGGGGTGGACGCTGCTTCGGTGCCTTAAAGGCAACTGCCCTTGGGTGACTGACATGTGGGCAAGCCACCTGTTGGGCCCACATGTCATGGACACAAAGGCAGGTTCCTTAAGGCACCGAAGCATAGTCCTGTCGGGGTGGTCGCTTGTGTCAGACGGACGTGTAGCACCCAGCCACCCACCTCCCCTCTCCCCCAAAAAAAGGACAACGACAATATAAGTTCGCACTTCCACATTTCGGATTGAAATATCTGGCGGCCCCAATTCCAGCCCTACAAAATCTCTCTTCTCCACCGTCCCCTTCCGTGCTCAGATTGCTCAAATCCCTAATTCGCTGCCATCCCTCGAATCGCCCCTTGTCTCATCTCTTTCCCCACCGTTCCCCGCCTCTGTGCCGGACGACGACGACGAAGACGACGGTCGCGCTTCGCCACCGCACCAGAGCTACCTCATCTACGCCCTCGTCCACCGCACTGGGTGGTCCACCGACAACGTCGGCCGCCGCAACCGACGTGCCTCACAAACACCGAGTTCCACCGCATGAGGTGCGCTTCACCGAAACCGTCTCCCTGCTCACCGGGGCTACTTCACCGAGCACATCGTCGCAACTCTGCCCCTCGAGGCTGTTGGGGCTTCACCAACGGTCTCGTCCACCGCATCATAGCGCTCCGCTGCCACTCAAGATCTGCATCCGTGCGTGGCGAGCCAACGTCAGCACATCACCCTCAACGGCTCTGAAGTGACCCGCACTCTAGCTAGGCGAGCATGCCCAAACGCCGACCCGAACTAGGTATCCAAACATCACTCCCTTGTGCACTATTCCGACAATGTTTGGATATACTTTCACTGCTCCCCTAGCTTACACGCCTATGCAACTCTAACTTTAACTCTTATTTCTTCTAGAGATATCATCTGAAACAAGAAAATCCATTTTTTAGCGAAGCATGACGGCGCTATGGGATCTGGTACACATCCTGCACACCCGTATAACCTTGTAAGTATCTGTCCTCCGGTACAACATCAAGGTCGATTCCTCTTATTTGATCAACCATTCGCCGTGTCAAAAATGCAGAGGGGGATGCAAGGAGCACAAGGCCTGCACATCCAAGCAAGTGGTAACATGGACTTGTACATGGAACATCCCAAGCGCAAGCAGAGCTGCAGTGAGCCTGTACAACGAGCTAGCATAAGTCCCTGCATTTCATTTAATTCGTACTGGCATTCGTGTATGATTTGTGTGCAGTGGCTGATCCACGAATTCAAGTTACCAGGGGCGAACATTTAACTTAAAAAATACGAAGCCACTCGCACTCCGGAAATCAACATAACTTGAGAAATGTGAAGCTACATGCACATTGAAAACCAGCTAATGATCCAAAGTAGTTCAAATTATAAACACTAAATGATGCAAGCACAAAAAACATAAAATGCAACATGGTGTACAAGGACTACAAAAATGGTCAGTACCTGCTTGGATTATTCGTTCTCTGGCTGAAAATATCGAACTGCAATTGCACGTATAACCAGTGCGCAAACTGCATATCAATATATCTATCCTGCACAAGTATGCCAATAGTTTCAAACAACATATTAGAAAAGTATTTATGCTATGTTGTCATGATACGGGGACTTTCTAGTAGATGGCCTCGATGTTTCCTCAAGCTATGAAAATGCACTATAATTTGCTTTCATCAATGCCTGCAAATCTCTGTCTCTCTCAACATAGTAGATCATCATTAGACACTAAATCCTTCAATGAGCTTGCAAAATGCTTGCATTAGATCCCTCATTAGACACTATATGTTCATCACCAGGAGCATGTAAAATGTTTGCATCAAATCCTTCATTAGCAGTCTGTTCATTAGACACTTCAGGCTCAAGAACAACATGAGCTTGTATGTTTGCACCGGAAACTTGATTAGATACATCAGATTCAGTCAGTTCAGTATTGATTGGAGGAGTTATAAAATAAGTAGAAATTGGTTTCATTTTCTCATAGATTCCCTACAAACAAGCAGTTTTACAACACCGTCAGGTTTAACTATTGGCCAGAAATTGAAGAGTTCAATTAGATATAATCAGGGATGTGATGTACCTGCTCGTTGCGCATGCTACTCTTGCAAGCTACGACTGTCCATTTGCGCAAGCTCGATGTCATGCCCGTGATGCCGTCGCTGACTCCCATGCAGGCTACACCCAGGGTTGGATCTTCATCTTCTTGTCCTTCCGTTCGCTTGAAGCCCGGCGACCACCCTCCAACGAGGGCGCGAGGAAGTGCTGTGTCGGTCTGTCCAGCGGCAGCTACGTTAGGAGCGAACCAGACTGGAGGCTGGAGTGAATGAATTGGGATTTTTCCTGCTGTCGATCGATATGGGAGGCACTTGTTTGGGCCGCGAGCCTGCTATAGGGCCTGCCTTGCACTTATGTTATTGGCCCATCCAAATTAAAACATTTTTCTTCATTTTTTACATTGCCTGCTCGTACGTTGGGACGAACAAAATTAGCGTGGGCCAACCTGGACGACTCAAACTAGGTGCACACTTTCCAGCCACCTGAGGCGGCCGCCCATACCAGCCCCCATGGTGGCGTCACCCCTTTTTGCGTGTATGATTGGATAGTGAAAAATATTCCAGTGGCGCTTTTGATTTACCCACAGAATGGTTGAATTGCTTATTTCTATGAACTGAGTTCGCCAACAATGTGAAGGATGCCAGTCTTTTCATCCTATTGTAGATTGCTTAGATCTCGATATGCCAAAAGTAATCGCATGAAATATACAGTAAAAGCCAGTGTGATGTGTTTGGCTACAACTAGTCTGACTACACGTCCTCATATAACATATCAAGGAAGCACCATCTTACCAGATTAACCATTCGACTTACCCATGCAGTGTGGGAAGAAAGAAGTATTAGGACTGCGTATCCAAGCAATTGATGCCATGGACTCCTTCGTACAACCTTGTAAGCGAAAAAGAAGTTGCAGTGTGCCTGTACAAAGAACTAGCGTAAGTTCAGTTACCTGCTTCTCGGAATTTTAGTTAGCCACTTATTGCAAAATTGTTCAATTACGTTGCTTGGCTTAATTTAGTTTGCTACTGATTACATAATGGCAAAGCCTGTTAATCATATTGTAGACTGCACCTATCTATGTGTTTGATACTTACTGTTAAGAATTACCTGTTTGCCTTAACTTAAATATCTACTTGTTTTTTTAACTGCTTTGCTGTTGCAACAGCGGGTTACAATGATGTTAATTCCTTGTTTTTTTAACTGGTTTGCTGTTATAACTCCCAGTTGAGATGTTTTGCTAACTTCAACTTTTCTGAATCCAATCGGAACTTAAATGGCAAAACAGGTTAGCCCAAGATCAAAGAGCGAGGTCCCCATGGACGTTGCATCATCCCACAGAAGTGGCACCAGCCCAATCGTGCATTACGAATTGCCAACTGCTGATGCTCTAGAGGCTAAACTAGTGGTAGAAAGAGATTCTTCTTCTGCACTTAGAAATGAAGTTGTCATGTTTCGGAAGCAAACAGCACAATCACAAGCAGTACTCAAGACAACCATTAAATATTTCGTGGATTTCAAAACGAAGCAAGCTGAGACTGACCAGATTGTTAAGGTCCTGAAGGAAAAAAGGAAATTAAATTCCTACTTGGTAAATCATAGGTGAAATGTTCTTTCCATAGTTGAATAACCTTTGTGTTGTCTGTTCATGTAATCAATCAAACCATTTGTTTCAGAGATCATGTAATAATTGTTTTTTTTTTGTTTTTTGGTTTGTAATTTTATTTGAGCACAAGTCTGTATTAATTGATAAGACTTGGAGACATTTCATTTGGATTGCTGTGCTAGACCTACAAATATGCCAATCGGGATGAATGTGCATTCAGCAGTAGTAGTAGTATAGATGGACCATAAGTGGCACGCATCGGAAAGGGCCAAGATGCTGGCTAAAAACAGGATGCTGTTGTAGCCAAAAAAAAGTACAGTGGCCTGGCTTATGTATGTTAGTTGATATTATTGATCCATATACTCTATAAGTGTTTATATGTCTGTTAGTTCTGTACATCCTTGGTGGATTGACTCGGTATTTGAATCTTGATACATCACTTGTGTACATATCTAAATGGGAGTACACATTAAGCTGCATGTGACATTTGAGTTGGACATGAAGTGGTCCAAATATTCGAATTCACCTTAAACTAGATTCTAGTTTCTGAATTTGAGTATCGGCATTTGTAAACCATATTCATATATGACAGTGGAATACATCTTTTTCGTCCTTTTGAAGATATATAAAAACACATAGAATGATTTATAAAGATTCATATAGGAATACAAAATGGATTCGAATTAGTTGCCAGGGTAAACGTGGATGCTTATTGTCCCAAAATTCGAAAGAAGTAGCAAAATGTCCACTCCCACGTCGGCTGCCCGAAGCCAAGTGTTTGGGAGATGGAAATTACTGTCTACCCATTACACAGACAATCCATCGGCCCGATTTCCACTGCTCTAAATAGGGGTAGGTTAGTTACTTCAATTAGACGTGACACGACCGCCTCTGAGCCCATTCCGACACGGTGGGCGTCAAACATGGGCGGTAAAACACATTTGATTCAAGCTCGTCCGAAAGACCTCTGTTTCTCCCTCCATTCCCCATTCATACACAGTAGGCGGCAAAACAAACTCGACTCGGCCGAAATCGATGCAGGCAAATATTTTTCAATACGCGCAGGTTTGTAACTTCACTCAGACGTGACAAAACCGCCCTACCTGTCAGCCCCGTTCATACACTGTGAGCGCCAACCATGGGCGCCAACCACCCTTTCCTCACCCGAAATCGCTCTGGGCGAATATTGGCGAGATGCGAGATTACCGTCCTATCCTCAACCGACGGGACGTCCAAATTTTAAACGGGGGCTAAGTTCGTAACTTTCCCATATTTCAGACAGGCGCGTCCCAAAAACATGGTTCCCCGTACCTCTCCCTCCATTTTCCCATTCATACACTATCCGCGCTAGAACACCCCATCCCCACACTAGCCTCCGTCTGCCACCCCATCCATCATCTCCGTCCTCCACCACATCCATCGTCGCCGTCCTCCAACATGCCGGAGCGCCTACCAAGACTGCGTCGTCCACTGCTAGGGATAGACATTTCTCATCCACGGCGACGGACCAATAGCCTTGCATCGCGTCCTCTCACTTCATCGGTGTCGTCGCCCTCTTTGTCGGGGCCGCTCACATGACCTTCTCCTCCACCGCAACGGGACTTATCCCCCGATGCACCGTCACAGATCTGCTTCAACGCCACTGATAGCCATCGCACCCCTGATGCCTACACGGCGCCACAAGAGAGGTGGTACTTCATATCTCCTCAACTTTTTGATCTCAACTAGAAAATAGATCTTAACTAGGTTAATGTACTTTCTTTTCAGCTTTTAGAATTTAGTTCTTAGTTCGAAGCAAACAATGGATGCTAAATATCATTTCTCTGTTTGCAGCTTCAAATCTGCCATGGCACAACCATAATACGGTTTAATTGATCAAGCTTAGGCTTTAATTGATCATGTTGGTTCCGTGGTGGTTTCTTTAATAGAAATCGAAGGGGAATCCCTCTTTTGCTAAAAAAATATGCTTAGAGTTTCCCCCTTTTATGATCACTATACGATCAGAATACCTGCTTCGTGTCATAATAAGATTGCTCCACCCATCAAGCTAAACAAGCTTAGATGTTTAATTGGTCAGCTAAATGTTCCTAAATTAGTTTCAAAAATGCATGTTTGCCGCTCGGGTGTGTATCTCTACAGGGTGCCCACGGTGGGCCGGCCCACCCTATGATTTTGGGTCTTCCCAGGCCCTGATTCCCCTCTATTTTGCCGCGCGCTTCCGATCTCTACTCGCCCCCAGCCGCCTGCCTCGCCGGCGACTTGCCGTCCTCGGACGGCATGACTCTAGGAGGAGACGCCGGACTAACAGGATGCCAGGAGCCGCTCACCCAACAGCATCACTGCTGCCCGGGCGCGCCCCCGTGCCTACCTTCCCAGTCCGTTCAAGGCTCAGGCGTGCAGCACCCACCAAGCCAACCCGAGTTATCCTGAGATACATCCTCAATACTCAGCAGCCACTCCTCATCACCCATTTTCTAATTGATTCATTACTCATTAGGCAGGACTGTCATTAGGGTTTGTTGTGTGCACAGTGCTACCTACACTTAATGGTTCAGATGTATTTCGGTAATCTTTAGTACCTCTAAAGTTCACAGGGTTTTCAAAATTCCGGCCCTTGGAACAGAAACTAGTCATTTTGTATTGTTGGTCGTAGTGACATTGACCCAGATTACTACTGCAAGCCAGGTTTGTTGACAATTTTACTTGTCTTTCTTACTCATTCGATATAATATCCAATTATTCACGTCGATTAGTTGCTAACAATAAGTGCAGACAAACTTCTTCATTCAGATTTTGGACGGTCTCTTACTGCGGTTACAATTCTGCATACTTGTCCTAATAAGCTCACAAGTAAATGATTGATTCACTACATCTATGCTTGCCTTGTCATATTTGTTGTCAATATTCTTTTAGGGTGGACCACCCTGTTTCTAAATACTGGAACCGTAGACATGAGTGAATAGTATTTCTCTATGTGATCTCTGCCATCATGTGTGGGTAACGAACACTGCGTTGTATAGAAAGTAAGTGTCATTTCCAGCTTTTACATAGGTTTTGATCTTTTACATGGAATACAATCTGCCTACTTGCTTTGTGTCGCACTACCAACACTGCACCCTTAAAGCTAAACATTACGCCACTCATAATTGCTTAGTTTATTTGTTCAAATACGAATTTCATATGATTCTAATGTTCCTACTTCAGTTTTGAAATGTGTGCCTGCCTGTTATTGAGAAATAAGGGGTTTGTATTTCTGTGTGTGGACTAGTCAGCACGGTTGGGGAGGTGAATTTTGCATATGCAGGGGTTTATAGGGAGACACTCTTCGAGTTGAATCCCCAATGCATTCCATAGATAATCTGACTACTTTTTATGTTTTCATGAATCTCAGATTCTGAACAGCATCATAATGATTATGAGCTTGCGTGCATGAAAAGAATAAAGCAGAACAATGCCATGGCTGTCAAACTTGGCATTAAGAGACTGAAATCAAGTCTGGATGCAATGCAATGCAAACGCTCTCCACCTACAGATTCATGCTCATAATATGATCCTAACAGTGATTCTGTGCTAGAGGGAGACCTAAGTCAATGTAGCTCCCTAGTGGAGGAGTCAGAGGAAGATGCCCTATCTTATTCACCCATCAAGGTACTTGCTCTAACTTTCCAAGGTTAAATTGCTCGCACATATCTTGCAACTGATGCTTTGCATTGCTTCTACTTTGTTGAACTTCCATTTGCTTAGTTTACAAATCGTGTATGTGAATACGCCCTGCCTATCCATTTTCAGTACATATTCCATCTGTCATCATACCATATTTATCCATTCAAATGATGTTCTTGTGTATCAGACGTGCAAAAGGAAGAGGGCGATTGCTGATCGTGGAGGAGCACCAGCAAAGTATTTGGAAAAGGTAGTGGCACCTGATAAATCAAATAGCCCATTAGGTGTAGTTGCAATATCACCTGACCCACAAAATACCCCAACTCTAGCAGAATCTAGCCCTACTACACTGGTCATTTTTTATGCCCCAACTCAGCAGACCCCAACTGTAGCAAACAGTATGATTATGCCAGTTGACATAGCACCAGCTGTATGATGCAAAACCCCCATTCCAGCAAAGAGTACACCAAATCCAGTTGCCAAATCCCTTTTTGAACCAGAGAGAGCCCCAATTGCAGCAAATAGGACCCTTGTTCCATTTCTTCCCAGTTTAGAAGACGAAGCTTATGTTGTTGTCAGGAACTTTATGTGCATCTTTCCTTCATGGAAAGATTGTAGACACAGAACAATTTCCAGTCTTCCTCCGCAACTTACGCGTAAGTAATGTACTAATGTTATTCATGGTCATTACTGCATATGTTTCTGCTGACAGAAGACACAAGATTTCATTATTTTAAATAGGCGAGGAGCAAACTGGATTGTGATGACGAGCAAGAGTTGGTTGCGCTTTTCAAGGACTCATTGATGAAGTATCGTTCCTTCCTGAGGCAAGCGCACTTCGATGGCAAGCCTCTGAACGAAATTTCTGTAAAGTCTCCGGTGCTACATTTATCCGACGGTGACTGGAATAATCTTGTTACACATTGGTCTCGGCTACAGCGTAAGGTACTGTCTATGATACCACATCACAATTTGAACTACATTTCTGCATTTGCCTTAATGTCTCACTTGTACGAAAACTGTTAGCAGAATAACATTCGTTCCCCAGGGACCAAAGAATCTCGCAACTATATTGCACATTGCATTGCTCTTGTGAGTACCTCTTGCCCTGTATGACCATACTTACTTTCATAGCTGTTTGATTATGTAGCATCACTGCACATGTTAGCCTCGTAATCGTCCATTTGGTGGACATTATAAGATCCGTATGGACTCATACACAAACTTAGAATCAACCCAATGCTTTTGAAGAGGTTTAGATCTGCAGTCCTCTTGTAAGGACTGAACATGGTCTATCACTGTACTTACATTAACAGCTACTCCCTCCGTCCCACAATATAAAGAATGTTTTCTACAGTACACCAGTGTTCAAAACACTCCTGTATTATGGGAAGAGGGATTGGTTCATTTTGTAGCATTCTGCATCTTATCTCCCTCGCCCACCATTTACTAAAAAAGATCAGATCTATATTTAATCTTACAACAAGTAGAATACACAGACAATGCCAGTGCAGAAGTGTAGCCCATTGCTCTTGTCAGTACATTTTGTCCTGTAACACTTGTACTTCCAGGGATTGGTAGTTGATTATGTAGCATCAATCTTCATCTTATCTTCATTATCCTCTATCCCTTCCAGTATTATCATATCTATAATTACTCTCTACAAAATGTAGAGTACAGGCAATGCTTATGAAGAAGATTCTGTGTTGAAATTCTTGAGTTATCCTTCCCTTGACATGGAGAAGGGCATTATAAAGCCGGTGTTAACTGTTAATGTAAGTCAGTCATTCTAAAGCCTTTATCCTCAACTGTTGTTTAGTTTGCTCATACTCCCTATCGTTTACTGATGTTTAGTTTGCTGTTTCTACCAAAATGCATGTTCCTAAGAACCGTAAGTTCTAAGTTTTACTTGTAAAACCAAATTCCTTATTCATACCATGCACATTACTTAATACTCCCTATACGTATGCTTGGTTTTGTGGATCTATAATCCAGTGTGTGGTGAAGCAGCCCACGTTTGCACCTTGTCATCTCCTGTTTTATCTTACTGATGTGGCTGATGATATGAACAACATGCCATGCACATTATCTGAAATAGATATAATGATTCTCTTTGCCCTTCATCTATGCTTGTTATGTTGACATGGTAATCCAGTAGTGTGGTGAAGCTCCCCGCATTATGAACAATGCCAAATTATGCTATTAATATTTTGAACTTACTCTTTATTTTATAATTTGAAATTGGATAGAATTGACAGAACAGTTATCATCTTTGTTTATACACGTGCAAAACCTGTCATCTCTCTGCTTTGTTTCAGGGTGATATTCCTGATGGCATGCACAAGTCTGCTGAAGGCTGTGAGACAAACCCAACATATATTGCAGCAAAGAAGGCAAAACATCTTGAAGATAGCGAGACAACCCCAAAGTCTTGTCTTGGTGCAGTGTTCAAGTTACTTGAGACTAACAGTCAGACAAGCTCACAGAATTCATTGTGTGAATCAGTTCAACTTCTTCAGTCCCAAGTTGTAGCAGAAAGGCATTCTACAACTCAACTTCAACTTGAAGTCCTATCTCTAAGAAAGATTGCAGAGAACACCAATGAGAACCTCATCGCTAAACAGCTACACCTGAAAGCTATGACCGACATGCTAGGTCAGTTTCACAGCCTTGATCAGCAGCTTGCGCAGCAGTTCCCCCGCAAGGCTAACATTTCTTGAACTATCTTGGAAGTGGTCTCGATTCAGTATTATTTTGTTACGCTGCAACGGTGCCTAGTTTTTGTAATCTGCTTCTTCGTTGCGCTTTATGATCACTGGTGGCGAACTTTGATGCCCAGTGGATGTAATATACCTTATATCCTTTATTGTATAGTGTAGGTTTATTCTTAGTTACTATGCCATAATTTCTTTATTGTATAGAGTAGGTTTGTTCTTAATTCCTACTAGTTACTACCATCATTCGCTATCTAAAAAAAATCAGATGTAGTCGACCGGGCCGAAACATTCGACTCTAACGGGCCAGATTTTTAGCAGGCCACAATTGGGCCGGCCTACGTCTTTCTTGGGCCAGAATGATTGGGGCCTTCACACATTGCACCAGGCCCAAACTTACACCGGCCTATATTTTAGTTGGGCCTTTTGTCGACCCAGCGCTTAGTTTGGCCCAGGTATCGTTGGGCCATTAACAAGCTGAATATTGTACTGGCCTGTTATGCCCGAGATGAAACCACGGGCCTTTAGCACACCAGAATGCATGTTGGGCCTCAATTTTCACTAGTCGCCGACGGGCCTTCAGCAGGCCGAAATGTAGACCGGGCCATTTTGGGCCCAATTATCTCACGAGCCGTTACCAGGCAAAACATATCTCGGGCCTTAGTTGGCCCACTGATATAATGGGCCTTTAAGAGGTTGAAAGCTCAGTACAGGCATCAACGGGCCGAATTACGCGACAGGCCTTTAACAGGCCCAAAGTCACGTTGGGCTTAACTGTTGCCACCTTTAGCATGGGCCGTTAGTGGGCCCGATGTCCCGTCGGACCATATATGGCCCATGGGCAGCACGGGCCATTACCAGGCCGAAAGTCACACCGGGCTGAAATGGGCCCATGTCTACATCAGGCCTCTAACAGGCCGAAAGTCACTTGGCTGTAGTTGGGCCCAAATATTCGGCGAATAATTAACGGGCCAGATCTGGCTTCGGGCCACAAATGGTCTCAAATATTGGGCGAACAATTAACGGGCCAGATCTAGCTTCGGGCCATAAATGGGCCCAAATATTGGGCGAACAATTAACGGGCCAGATCTAGCTTCGGGCCATAAATGGGCCTTTATTAAGCAGGCTGTTATTGGGCTGGCCCACTAGTACCTGATTAAGTTCTATGGGCCTTTGACTGGGCCGGCCTTTTTAACCTATATGGGCCTCTATTGGGCCCAGCCATGTGTCGACGTATCATAGGCATGTCTCCTCCAATGGATGGGCGACATCTGGCCCACTGACGAGCTGACAGGTGTTCCCTTTGGCCAATCAAAATTTTACACGTGGAAATTTTCCATTGGTCGGGGCTGTTAACGGGTTATCGGATCCAAAATCCAACGCGATAGCTTAACGGCGTTCAGTTACGGTGGATGCCACGTGTTGGTCACCCTTGACGAAAGCACTTCTGTGACGCGCGATTTATCGTCATGGAAGTGGACACTTCCATGATGATAATTTTGGTAATGTCATGGAACACTTCTACGACAACACAGGTATGACTATCTTGATTCTGTCATAAATTTGTCATGGATGTACATGCATGACAAAAAACGCGACCTACTATGACAAACACGTATCATCACAGAAGTGTATTTTTTTGTAGTGCATAGAGCAACCGTGGCAGGCGTAGTGTCGCTGTGCCAATGTAATTCCCCGTTATATCGGAACCCGTTGTACCAAAATAGCTTGTAATAAAGAGCTAATTTGTTCTATGCTAAGCAGTGTCGTATTCCAAAAGACTTCATCTCGATCTCTGGGCTTGAATACGGGGCGTTCCGGTTTTCTCTGAGCCAGGGTGCCACACTTCCTCAGAACTTTCAATAATCTTTCTTCTTCATGTTCTGAAAGGTAAGCACTAATAATAATAGGATATATCTTCTTTTCATTAAGATAAGCATATTTTAGAGTGTCTGGCAATTGTTTTAAATCAAACATAGGATCACCTTCAGGTGGAGGAGGACCTCCTAAAGTTTCAACAGGCAAATTGTGTTTAAGTAGAGGTTGTTGTTCGAAAAAGATTCTATCTATTTCATTTCTTTCACGCATATGAAAATCATTTTCATGGTCTAGCAAATATTGTTCCAAAGGATCGGTAGGAGGCACAGCAATAGAAGCAAGACCAATAATCTCATCTTATTAGGAAATCTTTCTTATGAGGTTGTTTACTAAACTTGGAAAAATTAAATTCATGATATTCAACACCGACTGTTTGTTTCTCACAATCTATTTTGGCATTGACGGTGTTCAAGAAAGGCCTACCAAAAATAATGGGATAAAAGTCATCTTGTGGGGAGCTAAGAACAAGAAAATTAGTAGGGTATCTTATTTTCCCACACAAAACTTCAACATCTCTAAGAATCCCAATTAGTGATATAGTATCTCTATTAGCAAGTTTAATAGTGACATATATGCCTTCTATTTAAGCAGGTGCTATTTCATCTTTAATTTCTTGATATAAGGAGAAAGGAATAGCACTCACACTAGCACCTAGGTCACATAACCCATGATAACAATGGTCTCCTATCTTAACTGAGACAACAAGCATGCCAACAACTGGTCTATGTTTATCCTTTCCTTCAGGTTTGGCAATTCTAGAAGCTTCACCATAGAAGTAAATAACATGCCCATCAATATTATCAACTAAGAGATATTTAACCATAGCAACACTAGGTTCAACTTTGATTTGTTCAGATGGTTTGGGTGCTCTAACATAACTTTTGTTAACCATAGTTGAAGCTTTAGCATGTTCCTTCACCCTAACAGGAAAATGGTTTTTTTTTCAATGTAAGCAGTGGGAATAACTGGATCGACATTGTAAATAATGGTTTCTTCTTTAGATTTTACCGGTTCTTTAATTTCTTCTTTAATTGGTGGGTGATATTTAACTTCTCCTTAGGAAGATCAACATGAGTAGCAAAAGATTCACAGAAGGAAGCTACTATCTCAGAGTCAAGTCCATATTTAGTGCTAAACTTTTGAAAAGCTTCGGTATTCATAAAAGATTTAACACAATCAAACTTAGGTTCAATACCTAACTCTTTAACTTTGTCGAGTTCCCAATCTTCAGACTTGCGTTTAATTATTTCTAAAAGATCCCATCGTAATTCAATTGTTTTCTTCATAAAAGAACCAGTACAAGAAGTATCGAGCATGGATTGATCATTACGAGAAAGCCGAGCATAAAAATTCTAAATAATAATTTCTCTCGAGAGATCATGATTGTGGCATGAATATAACATTGACTTAAGACTCCCCCAACCTAGAGCAATACTTTCTCCTTCACGAGGCCAAAAATTATACATATAATTCTCATCACGATGAACTAGATGCATAGAATAATATTTTTGATGAAATTCCAATTTCAAACGGTTTCAGTCCCAAGATCCAATATAATCGCATAGCCTATACCATGTAAATGCTTTTCCCTAAAAATATAAAGGGAAAACCATTCACAAATTTCATCCACATATATCAAATGCATATCAGGATGTTCGGTTCCATCTCCTGCATAAGGATTAGCTAGCAGTTGTTCTAACATACCCGAAGGAATTTCATATTCAATATTTTTAGTAGGTGCGGTAGGTTGAGAGGAAACTAATTGTGGTTCCGGTCGAGGTGAAGATAACCCGAACAAACCCATCAAAGGATTGTTTTCCATAGTAGCAAGTGACAATAAATTTCAGCACGTAGTAATAATGTTCCCTTACCAATTTCCACTTACCAAGAGCACTTCACTCCATGGCAATGGCGCCAGAAAAAAGCATTGATGACCCACAAGTATATAGGGTCAATTGTAGCCTTTCGATAAGTAAGAGTGTCAAACCGAATGAGGAGCAGAAGGAAATGACAAGTGGTTTTCAGCAAGGTATTGTCTGCAAGTGCTAAAATTGTAAGTAGCGGAGTAATTTTTTTTGACTATACACAGTAGGGAAAAATCCCACTGCAATTTTTTTTCTTTTATTTAAAGACAGAACAAAAAAAGGTCCAACAGTCCAGGGAGCTTGAGGGAAGCCTGGAAAACTGAAGAAACAGAGAAAAAACTAACTACCCAGATAATTACAAGACAAGGCTGTCAAGCCAAGCACAAAAGACCCTAGCATAGCTCTTATTAATTCTAAATCTGAGCAAATTGACCTCCTCCAAGAAGATTGTTTTCCACCTCTGCAGGCTAGGCTGGATGGCTTGAAAGATGAGATTATTTCTTGAAATCTAGATGGACCAAGAGGTTAAAATGATGATTTCCATGAAGAAGGGCACATGTAATTTGTGTCTGAGGTCAGCGAAAGCTTCTAGCACTGAAACATTGACCTGTCTTGAAGGAAAAGTAAGATCCCAACATTGAGCTGCAAAAGGACAGGTCCAATAAGAGATGTTGAAGTGTTTCTTCCTGTTGAAAACACTGTTTTAGCTCTCTTGATGAAAGGTTTTCCTTCTTAAAAGGTTCCTTGTGTTTAATCTATCATGAAGAAGTCTCCAGAAGAACACCATGTACTTGGGTTGGCAAGAACTATTCCAAATCCAATTAAATTGCTGGGGCACTATTTTAACTCCCATTATCATTCTACAGGCCTTTGCTACTGAAAATTGTTCATTACCCCAAATATAACTCTAGGTATCAGTGCAATCCAGAAATTCAGATTGTCATAAAGTAATACAAATGTCCTCCGAAGCTTCAAATTCTTGAAAGGCTTGCACAGTCAAAGGTAGGTGGAACAGGTCTTCAAGATATTCTATGTGAATGATTGAATGCAAAGTAGAGTCCCTGTTATTCACAAAAGAGAAAAGGGGGGGGAACATGTCTTGCAAGCAGGCTGAGTGCCATAAATCAGACCAAAAGAGAGCACTTCTTCCATCCCCTATGTTATATTTGGCTAGAGATTTAAAATAGTCAATGAGCTTAAGGTTTGCTTTCCACAAGAAAGATTCAATCCAACTATTGCCAGGTAGAACACCATTGTTGTAGTAAGACTCCCAAATCAAGTTAACCCAAGGAATGTTATGTCTGTTATAGAACTTGTGAAGATTCTTAAGCAGCAAAGCTTTGTTTTGAACAAAGATGTCCATCACACCTAAACAACCTTAATCCTTTGATCTGCAAACAGTAGTGTAAGTGCATCTAGTTCCCCTTAGTGATTTTGGTGTATTGAAGATATATAGGTTAAGGGACTGATATTTTCATGAGTGTACACAGGCTATATAAGTCAATGAGGAGTTTGATATTAACAGTGAAAGTCGACTCCTAAAAATGAATGTCTTTGGCTGAAGATTTTGGTTCTCCTGAAGACTTTGAATGTGAAGAAATTGGACTTCAATATTAGTGCGAGGAATCTGAAGCGTGAAGACTTTTGTTTTCATAGTTTCATTTTCTCTTACTTGAGTCATAGGAAACACCATACTGTTAAAGGGGGTCGAGGTAATAATAAGGAAACTAATTTCCAAGTGATGCTCATCTCAAAATCCTACACCTACCCAATCCTTCGAGTGAAGCCATTGGAAATCTCATATCAGTCCAGTCAATTTCTTCAGTGACAGAGACGAAGACCTTCTGATCTCTGAGGAATTTGTTCTGACTGAGGAGTTAGGAATTCGCCAGTGCGCATTGCCTACACAGTGAGGAACATGATAGCCTTGAGGAATTCGAACCTCAAATGTCCGACCGTTGCTGAACCGCATGCCAGCTATTCCAAAATATCCTACCACCCAACGGTCATATCAGCCAAGGGCATTTATGTCTTATCATGTCGGGCCGCTCACTAGGCTATAAATAGCCGCCCCCTACAACCACTAGCTGGTTGGCTGCTCTGAGAGAAACTGACACTTGTCATTTGAGAGCATCCCATCCTCCGAGGACTTTGAGAGAAAATCATCAAGTGAGGAAAACCCAAATCCCAAACCCAACTATGGAAACGACGCTTGTTACCTTTGAGGACTGTGTATCCTCCAGATGGTTAGGCGTCATGGTCTGAGCATCCAAGAGGAATTGTGGATTGCCGAGTGACCGACTCTGTGAAGGTCTAGAAGTCACATGTGAAGACTTACCACTACTGTTGGGCGAGGTCTGTGTGATCTTAGCTCAAGGAGAATACGATGAGGACTGTGTGTCCTCGAGTTTAAATACTCAGCTGCTGCAACCAGACATACAATTGCGATAGCAGTTGGAATTGGTCTACCAAATCATTGTCTTCACCAAGCCAACTGGTTCTATTTCCTCAACCCTTTTATTTCCTCAGTTATGTGTTGATGTACCTGATCATTACTATTTGAAGACTTTGACTGAAGACTTTCTCAAATTCCTCAATCCTATTTCTTTAGTCTGTTTGTCTTCATCCTGCTTATCCTGTGTTTATGCTTTCTGTACTCTGTGTTTGTCTTTCATTTCATCTTGATGACTATGCTGTTACTCTATTTTGCATATACCTGAGTACTTATTCCACTGCAAGTAGTTCTTCGCTTAGGAATTTTCTCACCCTGAAATTCCTCGGTGAAGAATTCATAAAAATCGCCTATTCACGCCCCTCTAGTCGATGTAACGCACTTTCAGTTGGTATCAGAGCAAGGTACTCCCTTGTTCTGTGTGATTTTGGTTTAACCACCTGTAGTTTTAGTTATGTCAACTGCAGGAATGTAGAAAGTTGCATGCCCCATCTTTGACGGTCATGAGTATCCAAAGTGGAAGGCCATGATGAAGAAGCGACTCATGGCGATGAACAGCAAACTGTTGACTGTCACTGAGATCGGTCTCACCGATCTCTCCAAGATGGTAGAAGCTGATGACATTCGCAAGTATACTCTACTCGACCTCATGGCGAAATATGTCATCTGCTCCTGTTTGTCCCAAAATAAGTTCAGGAACATCAAGCATCTCAATCATGCAAAGCTAATCTGGGACCGACCTGTGAGGTCTACGAAGGCCATCTTACTCATCATGATCCTTGGTTTGAGGATTTCAAGGAATCACTCAAGGAGATGACTTTTGCACCTGAATCATCATCCTCTTCACCATGCCTTATGGCAAAGGGTGCCAAGGTAACAGAATGCTACCTTTCCGAATCTAGTGATGATGAATCAGGTGATGAATTTGGACCTAGCTATGTCAAACTTGCTTCCCTTGCCAGTAATCAACAAAGAGCTCTTCAAAAAGTTCAAAACATGATAAATGAAAGCGATGATATGTTGGGTGAGGAATTGGATCGAACTAAGGCTTTGACTGATAGTGTTTAGAAACTTCAGTCAAAGTTTGATAACCTTCAAAATCATCATAACTCTCTCTTAACTGATCACGAGAAGCTTTCTTATGAATTTCTTCAGACAAAGCAAGACCTTGAGAAGTTAAAAGCGAGTTATGAAGATCTTTAGAAGGAAAATGATTCATTGCTTGCTCAACAGATCAGTTCTGCTCAGGAAGAATTTATCCACCATGTCTGAAATGCATTGAGCGTGAGTCTGCTAATTCATCACCTGAATGTTCAAATGCTTCTCTTGTTGCAAATTCTTCAACTATCTTTGCGGTCACAAATTCCTCATCTGAGGATACCACATGTATCACTGACGATAATGCAGGGCTGAAGGAACTGTATGTGACAGGAATTTACAAAAACCTCAAAGGGCATCAGACTCTATGTGATGTGCTCAAAAAGCAGATCTTGAACAGGAACCCTAGGAAAGAGGGTATTGCCATTGAGAGGAAACTCAATGCTGATGGGACCTACTGGAAACCTGAGAAGTATCCCAAAACCGCATGGGTTGCTGCGGAAGGACTTCATGTAGATCCATGCACTTTATCTGGCTTTACCTATGATTCTTCATATTCCTCTGATGAGTCATTTGACTCCAACTATAAAATGTTTAAGAATCAGAATGGTGATGTATTTGCTCGATATATTGGAACAAACTGCAGGAACAGCCCCCCTATGAAGAAAATCTGGTTCCTAAAAGGTGCCTCGAAAATCTTCAGGTGAATGTCATCATGACACCACCCATGAAGAATAGGAACCCCAGATCTAATTTTTCGTATGGACCAAATTTTTCTTATGGATCCAAGTCCTCATATGGACCATATTCCTCATATGGATCAAATTCCTCACGTGGATCAAAATCCTCATATGATCATCATCGTGCTAACACTTTTGTTCCGCAGGGAAAGTCTAAAGGCTATGCATATGTGAATTATTCTTCAAACCATTATGTTCATAAGTCCTCGAAGAATTTCTCTAGTTATTCATATGCTTACCCTAACCACTCTTCTGTGAAACGAAGTGCACTAGCTTCTATGCCATCTTTTTCTTATGGAGCTCGCAGAATGATGAACTCTTTGCCACCCCTCCAGATGTGGGTGGTGAAGAAAAAGAACTAATCCCTTATGCAGGGTCAGGTCTCCAGAAGAACATACTTGTCTGAAGAATTTGCTGGAGACCTGAATGTGCTTGAAAGGATGCAAGCTAATCATGAAGAAATGAATCATTCATTTCTCACGTCCTCATATTGCTATATTTGTTATTGTTGATGAAATTGATATCATATTCTTCACTGATGAAGTATATGGGTTCGTAAGTTGCACCAATTCATCTGCAGGATGAACAACCCAAAGCTACTGACTGGGTCCTCGACAGTGGATGCATAAATCACATGACTGGTGATAGCATCTTGTTGATGGTCACTAATTTGTCACATCTCATCTGAAGCATATCACCTACGTTGACAAAGGCAAAAGCAAGGTATTGGGTCTAGGTAAGGTTGCAATCTCAAAGGATAAACGCATGGACAAGGTCATGCTTGTTGAGTCCTTAGGATTCAATCTTATGTCTATCTCAATGCTTTGTGATCTTGATATGGTTGTTGTCTTTGGCAAATTTCGTTACCTTGTGCTAATGGAATATGACAACTCCAAAGTCTTCGAAGGCTTTAGGAAAGGAGACTTGTATATTGTTGATTTCTCTGCAGGACCATAGCCTGCCACATGTCTACTTGCAAAAGCTTCAGAATGCCGGTTATGGCATCGACGACTTGGTCATGCCGGGATGAGGAACTTGCATACACTCACGGAGAAGAAGCATGTCATTGGCATTGAGGGTGTCAAATTCCTCGAAGATCATCTTTGTAGGGCTTGTGAGGCTGGAAAGATCACTAGAGCCAAGCATCCCTCGAAGACTATCATGACCACTTCTCGTCCCTTTGAATTACTTCATATGGATCTATTTGGCCCTACTCATTATGCCACGTTCACTAGTTCTGCATCATTATATGGCTTTGTCATAGTTGATGACTATTCTCGTCACACATGGGTGCATATCATCACATACAAAAATGAAGTGCAGGAAGTCTTCGGACGATTTTCCTCAAGGGCTTCCACTAACTTCGATGTGAAGATCAAGCATATCAGGAGTGATAATGGAACCGAGTTTAAGAACACTGGCCTCGATGAATATCTCGATATGCTTGGTATTACTCACGAATTGTCTGCTCCTCATACTCCTCAGTAGAATGGCGTCATGGAGCACAAGAACAGGACTCTTGTTGAGATGGCCTGCACTATGCTTGATGAATACAAGACGCCTCAGCATTTCTGGCCTGAAGCAATTGATACTGCGTGCCACATCATCAACAGGGTATAGCTTCACAAATTCTTCAAAAAGACCTCATATGAACTCCTCACTGAGAAGAAACCCAATGTAAGTTATTTCAAAGTCTTCGGTGCTAAATGCTGGATTAGAGATCCTCACCATCACTCTAAATTTGCACCGAAAGCACATGAGGGTTTTATGCTTGGTTATGGAAAGGACTCGCACACCTATAGAGTCTTCAACATCAGTCATCACAAGGTTGTTGAAACTGTAGATGTGCGGTTTGATAAAACAACTTGCTCACAAAGAGAGCACCTACCTCCTGTGCTAGATGAAATGTCGCCTGAGGAATCCATCAAGTTCAAAGCTACCGAGGATGTCATCCCTACCGAAGAATCTGCAGAAGAAGTCATTCCTGATCGTGAAGAAAATCATGCTGGTGCTACTAAAGAAAGTGGTCCTGAAGAAACTGCTGGGCCTAAGCAAAGTCATCAACCCGCACATCCTCGCATAGCAAACAAAGTGCAGATCGAGAAGATCATCGATGACATTCGTGCACCAGATGAAGCATTCATGGAATCCGAGTGGATTCAAGCCATTCAAGATTAATTGCACCAATTCGAGCTCAACAATGTGTGGGAGCTTGTCAAGCGACCAGACCCACGCAAGCACAACATCATCGGTACCAAATGGATCTACCACAACAAACAAGATGAAAATGGCCTCGTGGTGAGGAATAAGGCTCGTCTTGTAGCTCAAGGCTACACACAGGTTAAAGGAATTGATTTCGGTGAAACTTTTGCACCTATTGCTAGACTTGAGTCTATTCGCATATTGCTTGCTTACGCTAACCATCAGAATATCATCTTACATCAAATGGATGTGAAAAGTGCATTCCCGAATGGTAAGCTTGAGGAAGAAGTATATGTTGCTCAACCACCAGGTTTTGAGGATCCAAAATTTCCAGATCACGTCTACAAACTCAACAAGGCCCTCTATGGCCTCAAGCAAGCACCTCGAGCGTGGTATGACACACTAAAGGAATTCCTCATGAAGAAAGGCTACAAACCTGGTTCTTTTGACCCAACTCTTTTCACCGAAACATATGATGATGAATTATTCGTGTGCCAAATATATGTTGATGATATTATCTTTGGTTGTACTAACCAACATTACAGTGATGAATTTGCCTATATGATGAGTGGAGAATATAAAATGTCTATGATGTGAGAATTGAAATTCTTCTCACTTCTTCAGATTCGTCAACAATACAATGGCATATTCATATCTCAGGAGAAATACCTCAAGGATGTGTTGAGGAAATTTGGCATGCAAGATTGCAAAGGCATCAAAATTCCTATGCTCGCAAATGGCCATCTATGCACTGATGAAAATGGTAAAGACTTCGATCAAAAGGTATACCGCTTCATGATTGGCTCTTTATTGTACCTATGTGCATCTAGGCCGGATATTATGCTTAGTGTTTGCATGTGTGCCTGATTTCAGGCTACAACGAAGGAATCACACAATAAGGTTGTGAAGCATATTCTTTGATATCTAGCTCACACACCAACACTTGGATTATGGTATACCAAGGGCTCTTCCTTTGATCTCATTGGATATTCAGACTCTCACTATGCTGGCGATCGGCTGGACCGCAAGTCAACGTCAGGCACATGTCATTTCCTCGGACGATCCTTGGTATGTTGGTCCTCGAAGAAGCAGAACTGCGTATCACTCTCCACTGCAGAAGCTGAGTACATTGCTGTTGGATCTTACTGTGCTCAATTACTATGGATGAAGCAAACACTCAAGAACTATGGCATCAACGTGTAGAATGTGCCACTCTACTGCCACAATGAGAGTGCTATCAAGATTGCACACAACCCAGTGCAGCACTCAAAGACAAAGCACATCCAGATTTGTGATCACTTTCTTCGTGACCTGTGTTGAAGGGCGACATCTTCATTGACCATGCAAGTACTGAAGACCAGCTGGCTTCACAAAGCCCTTGGATGAGAAGAGATTTAGCAAGTTGCGGTGTGAGCTAAATATCCTAGAATCTTTGAATGTTCTTTGAAAAGGACACACATCCTAACACTTATGCTGACTTGATGACTTAGATGTGCAACACACGAAGTAATGTTTTTCTTCAATCAATGAAGACTAACCCTCTAAGTGTGAAGAAATTAATGAAGAAATAGATTCTCAGAACCCTACGAGAGTTGTACGCGGTGTCCGAAATCAGCTTTCTTATACGGTGGGTTATGCCACCAACCAAAGTTGAAAATCTTCAATTTGAGTTTTTCTTTATTTTTGAAATTCCTCAGTTTTTCAAATTCTTCAACTTTGCATTATCTTCACTCCTTCCGTCATTGTTCTTCATTTGACTATATATATGAGTTTATGTCCTCTACAGCATTCACTTATTGCTCATTCTTCAAGTTGATTTTTCTGCTAAGTGAATGTGATCGGACCCTTCCCCATCTATGCTAAACTCAACCCAGTCTGTTCACAAATTCTTCATGTGCGTTCTATTTGAAACTCGTTCAAATTCTTCACTGTGTCCTTGTCAGCTGAATAAATTGCAAATAAAACTTTAAAATATTCTTATCCAAATTTTTGGCTTTTGCCGCTCAAACCATTACGCATTCCACGGTATACTTACCTACTCACCCACGATCTCACACGATCTCCACCTCTCAGTACGTGGGTGGCACATGTCGCACGAATGAGAAGGGTCAGGGGCACGTTCGTCCAAATTCTTTGGGCGAATAATTTTTCACCTCTGCTATAAATATCCCCTTCCCTTCCTCATTTCACTTTTACTCTGCTCGACCTCACTCCCTCGCTCGAGCTTCTCAATCCCTAGCACCACCGCTACCTCCATCATCGCCGGTGAGGAAGAGCTTCACTGCCTCGACATCATCGCCCTCGTACTCGCGCCAGCCGCGGAAATCTTCCCTTCGCTGCCGTCATAGACGTCTTCCTCCGCCAAGTTAGGGCGTGGAAGATCCGAGCTGATGAACTTCTAAATCTACACCTCTTGTTCGTTGTGTTCTTCCTCAAGGGTAATTAAAAGTTATTTTTACTGCATATATTCTACTGATGATTTTCATCAAATCTTCAAAAGGTGTTTATCCTTCAACCTCCACGCTCTAAACACCTAGCACAAATCTTTAGTTCTTGATCTGTTTCTCTAAGTGACGTTTTTCTTCATGATTCCTCAATTGTGTGATTCTCACGATCCGCACAACTCTGGAACCTAAGCCAAAGAACGCTTAGTGAAATTCTTCAAGACACATCGGGTCAGCTTTTCAAAAACTTCTGAGAACGCATATGACCTCTCCAAATTCTTTGCACCTACACTCTGTTCACAGGTACACATGTCTGCTACTGAATCACTAGGTTCTCATCAACTTAAATCATTTGCAGCGTTCCTCAAAGAAAAGCTGCATACTTCTTCAGATATCTCGATTGTGCAAATTCCTTAGGTGAAGAAAATGGCAGATGGTAAAAGGCCTCAAAAAGGAGGAAAGAAGCTTGAAGTTAATACTGCTTTTGAGATCCCTGCGGACATCTATGCAGGGTACTGCACTCCTGATGAGGCAACTCATGGTAAGGTGACGAAGAATGAGCGCAAAGAGCGCATTCAGAGGATTGAAAGAAGATGGGCAAGAGAGTGGAGGGAGTACAGATATGTGACTCCCAAATACATGAAGAAATTCGCTCTTAACCCTTCATGCTAAAGACCTCCTCTAGCACTTGGCCAAAGAGCTGATCCAACAAGCCTTAAACATGGTGAGGATTATGCTGATGAATGTGCTAGGCGGCAAGCTAAGTTGGCCAAGCAGGCCAAAGAAGCAGTTAAGAAATTTAATGAGGATTCTTCTGCTGCCGCTGCCGCTGCTGAGGCTTCTTCAAGCAAGAAGTCTATGCCGAAGAAGCAAGCCAAGAAACCACCTTCCTCAGCAATGCCCTCATGGCCAAGTTCTTCTTTAATGCCCTCACGGCCAATCTCCCAGTGCCACCAAGGCCAATTCCTCAAGCTGCACAAATTCCTCGAGTTTCGAAACCCTCAGCTCCACTGGCAAAGTCCTCAACACCCGTGCATCTCGCCATGTGCCAAAGGACCACTGGCATATCAATTGCCTCAGGAGCTTCAGCAAGTTCTTCAGCTCATCCTTCATCAAGCGGTCCCACTCTGCTGAAGACCAAGGCCACTGTTGGACGAGGCACTGGACCAAGTCCTCACAAGAAGTAGGTGGTCTTTCAAACTCTGTCTGATGATGAAGCTGATGATGATGAATTAGCTGATATCATCAAGGATAGACAGCGGCGGGCCGCTAGAGCCAAAGGGAGTGTTGTGCCCCTTCTACTGGATCCAAAGAAGATCCTCGATTTCATCGATCTTTGGCACAAAGATCCAAATGCTCCAATGCCAGAGTTGGGCCTCACTCCTGGACAAAGTCACATGGTGACGGCATTCATTCCTGAAGAAAAGTGGAAGTATGACCAAACCAGAGTGGCTAAGAAAGCGCAGTACAAGAAGCAGCGCTATCTAAAGGACAATGTCCTCAGTCTTTCGCCTGAGCAGCTCATTCATTGCAAGCTTATATCAAAAAGCTCAGCGATGAATTTGATGCCTACTAGGCTGAATGGAAGGGTGCCAAGGCCAGATTCATCAAGCTGACGAAGAAATTCACTTTAAGTGTTGCTGCCCCTGTGCATATTGAAGTCATTCTGGCTGAAGCATCTGCACAAGCCACTGAAGGAATTGCCAGCACCGCTGATGAAAATCAGGCTGTTGATGAAACTGCAAGCACCAGCGCTGCTGAAGAAATTCAAGCCTCTAAAGAAACTGCCAGGGCAACCACTAGTGTTGTGCCTGAAGAATCTACCTGGCCAGCTGAAGCATCTATTGCTGCGCCTGAAGAAACTGCTCACGTCAGGCCAACTGCATCAGTTGTGCCTAAAGAAATTTCCCCAAACACCTCTGCTCCACCTGCACCAACACTGAGCTCAATTCTTCCTTCTGCTCTAGAAGTGAAGAAAACCGAAGCTGCGGAGCAAGCCGCTCTGAAGAAGAGGAAAGCATCAGCTGCCTCAAAATCTTTGGCCCCCAAGAAGGCGAAGATTTTGACATGTTCAATGGACAATCCCATTGATGATGTTCCTCTTGCATGCATGCCATCAAAGGAACTTGTTCCTTATGGTGAGGAATATCAGATTCCTGAAGAATCTGCTAAAGAAGATCCCTCTGGTGCTTCCACAGAGTAGATGGATGAAGAAATTGAAGTTGAGACTTTCACTTCAACTCCTTAGGTATCATCGGCAATGCCTCAGTTTACTGTTGAAGAGGCCGGTGTTGAAGAAACGGAAGTGGATGAGGATGTGGACATTGGCTACACCACTCCTGTAATGAACGATGATTTTTGGGATAGTCAACACCCTAACTCTCCTCTGTTCACACCGTTACAGCAAATTCCCTAGTCCCTAGCACCAATAGAAGTTCAGATGGGCTCTGAAGAAATACACACTACCCCTTGCATTCATGAAGAAATTCCAACCACTAGTGCTGATGAAAAAGCTGAAGAAATGGAGGCCCAGGCTGCTACTGAAGCAGAAGCTGATATTCCTTAGCCTGCTACTCAAGAAATTGACATTCCAGAAGTTATTCTTAAAATCACTGACACTCCTCAGCCACAACCAAAGAATCCATTCTCCAAAACTCTGAAGTTTCAAGGCTGATGCCTTCTTCAATGAGCATGTATTCTTCACTGATTACAATCCCTATGATTCTACTCGTCTGAGGAGGAAGCGCTTCTGGACAGCCAGTCAGGCAAATTTATATTCTTTAGTGCTATTCAACAAGGATAAAGTCTTCTACCATGAGCATATTCCTCACTTGGATATGGAATAACTCTCTTGCTTCACGCCAGTCCTCACTACCATTCATGATGCTGGCCTGCTCAATTTCTGCACTGACATATGCGATTGGAATGAAGAACTCATTCTTTAATTCTATGTGATGCTGCACATCACAGGCAACGCTGAAGATGTGAATTCATGGGTGTTGTACTGGATGACAGAGAATACAAACTATAAGGCACCAGCCACTGAATTGCTTCGTGCCATGCCTGTCAGTCCTCACCCAGAAGGTGCATGTCTCATCTACTCTGAAACTGAGCTGTCAGATCATTTCATGCAAGTGTTGATGAAGCCATTGAAGCCTGGTCAAGCCTCAAGGACAAAATTCCTTGTGAAGCAATTGCAGTATGTGCCAAGGACTGTCTACCGCATCCTGACGAAGACATTGAGTCCTATCAAAGGCCACGATTCGAATGATGAAGAAGTTGTTGGCATCATGAAGAATCTGCTTTTCAATGTCATGCACGGTATTCCTGTGAACTACCATGATTTCTTCATGAGGACTTTGGCAAACGTTGCAATGTCCCCGTTTGAGTTGAAGCCTTATGCTCCTTGGATTGTGAGATTCATCAGATCAAGGTCTTCACTCAACTACAAAGCTGATACACTCGACCATGGAAGCTACATGCCCCCAATTGAAGTCCTCAAGCAGACATTTTCCTCAGCTGATGACAAGGGCAAGGCCACTCCTATAATCGATGAGGGCATTCGACCATTGGATGGATAGTTCCGCGAAGCTGCTTCATACCCCACCAATGATGACTCTGCTACTCATGACTCTTCTGCTAATGCCTCAAAGCAAAGTCCTCAGGCAACAGCTCCAAGGGTGATGACCGATCATGAGCTTCTCCTCAGTCTTCATCAAAAGGTGGATCGCAATCACAAATGGGTAAAACGTCAGTTTGGTCCAATTCTTCACAACATGACTGCCACATATAATTCAGTGAAGAAGAACCATTACTACCTTAATGAAGAGTTTGATCGCACCTGGGCTATATTGTCTCACCTTTACGGTGATGAGGATCTCAAGCAGATGGGCTTCAAGCAGGACTTTGGCTGGTCTAATCCCCCACCGAAGATATTGAATAAAGTTGCAGTTCCTCCTCTGGTGCCCAGTTCATATTCCTCATCCTGTGATACTGAGGACAATGAAGATCTGGATGACACTGCCGCAGGCCCTACTCCAACAACCGACCCAACAATGATGACGCTCCTCCATTGACTTCGTGAAGAAATTCTTCAGGGGCGTTAGTCCTCACTTTTCGTCCCTTTTGGTCATTTGATGACAAAGGGAAAGAAATTTGAGTTAGTCTTCAAGCGGGTCTATATATACCTCATTAATGTTATGCATGCATGCTGAATTACATCAGTCACCATATTTCATCATGCATTTCAAATTCTTCATTCTATATGTTAAATGCGTGTATGAATTACAACATATAGGGGGAGATATCCATGATTCCACTCTTCAAATGTGCATTGCTTGAAAAGCAAATTCCTCACTATGCACATCTTCAGGGGGAGTTCTTCTATATCTTGCAATCAAATTCTTCAATATTGAGTACTTTAAATTCATATGTTTATCCCCGTTGAAAACTTAACATATATTGTCATCAATCAGCAAAAAGGGGGAGATTGTAAGTGCATCTAGTGCCCCTTAGTGATTTTGATGTATTGAAGACTTATAGCTTAAGGGACAGATATGTTCGTGAGTGTACATAGGCTCTACAAGTCAACGAGGAGTTTGATATTAATAGTGAAAGTCGACCCCTAAAAATGAATGTCTTCGACTGAAGACTTTGATTCTCCTGAAGACTTTGAAAGTGAAGAAATTGGTGTGACCTTGAAGACTTCGATATTCATGCGTGGAATCTGAAGCATGAAGACTTTTGTTTTCGTAGTTTCATTTTCTCTTACTTGAGTAATAGGAAACACCGTACTGTTAAAGGGGGTCAAGGTAATTCTAAGGAAACTAATTTCCAAGTGATGCTCATCTCAAAATCCTACACATACCCAATCCTTCGAGTGAAGCCATTGGAAATCTCATATCAGTTCAGTCAATTTCTTCAGTGACAGAGACGAAGATCTTCTGATCTCTGAGGAATTAGTTCTGACTGAGGAGTTAGGAATTTGCCAGTGCGTTGCCTACACAGTGAGGAACATGATAGCCTTGAGGAATTCGAAACTCAAATATCCGACCGTTCCTGAGCCGCGCGCCAGCTATTCCAAAATATCCTACCACCTAACGGTCATATCAGCCAAGGGCATTTATGTCTTATCATGTCGGGCTGCTCCCTAGGCTATAAATAGCCGCCCCTACAACTACTAGCTGGTTGGCTGCTCCGAGAGAAACTGACACTTGTCATTTGAGAGCATCCCATCCTCCGAGGACTTTGAGCGAAAATCATCAGGTGAGGAAAACCCAAATCCCAAACCCAAGCCTACAAAACCCACAGTGATTGAGCATCACTGAAGAGATTGTTCCTGTGTGGAACCGACGCTTATTACCTTTGAGGGTTGTGTATCCTCCAGACGGTTAGGCGTCATGGTCTGAGCATCCAAGAGGAATTGGGGATTGCCGAGTGACCAAGTCTGTGAAGGTTTGGAAGTCACCTGTGAAGACTTACCACTATTGTTGGGCAAGGTCTGTGTGACCTTAGCTCAAGGAGAATACGGTGAGGATTGTGTGTCCTCGAGTTTAAATACTCAGCCGCTCCAACCAGACGTACAACTGTCACAACAGTTGGAACTCGTCTATCAAATCATTGTCCTCACCAAGCCAACTGGTTCTATTTCCTCAACCCTTTCATTTCCTTTAGTTATGTGTTGATGTACCTGATCATGACTGTTTGAAGACATTGACTGAAGACTTTCTCAAATTCCTCAATCCTATCTCTTCAGTTTGTTTGTCTTCATCCTTCTTATCATGTGTTTACGCTTTCTGTACTCTATGTTTGTCTTTCATTTCATCATGATGACTATGTTGTTACTCTGTTTTGCATATACTTGAGTTTTTATTCCGCTGCAAGTAGTTCTTCGCTTAGGAATTTCCTCACCCTGAAATTCCTCAGTGAAGAATTCAAAAAATCGCCTATTTAGCCCCCCCCCCTCTAGTCGACGTAACGCACTTTCAAGTAGTCCAGGCCACCATTGCAGGTCTGTCGTCATCCTAATCAGGCCCTCTCCAGAGGCAATGCCTCAAATATTTAATGACTTGAGTTTTAATAGTGAAGTCACATCAAGACATCCCATGAAGTAAATCAGGAGGGAGTTTAAAACAGACTTCACCAGTAGCAGTCCACCAGCCAAGGTCATGAAGGAAGACAGACCCATAAGTTTCCTTTGCAATCTTTTGAATCAAGGAAAGCATTGCTCAACTGTAGGCTTATGAAGGCCTAGAGGTGCTCCCAGGTATTGGTTGGGGAAGGTTTCCTGCTTACATGAACCGTGTTGATCATAATCTCCACTTTCTCTTCTGGCACATTAATGGGAATGAGACTTGATTTATTGTAATTGACTTTAAGGCAAGTAGCATCTGCAAAAGAATTGAAAAGAGCTTTGAGGCAATGGAGCCGTTTTGCATCTGCTTGCAGAAGAACCAGAGTATCATATGCATACTAGACTATAGGAAAGTCAGGGCAAGATTCCACTTGCAAAGGTGATGTAAGAAAACCCAGTTGCATAGACCTGTTGAGGATGGATTGGAGCAGGTCAGCTACAAGAACAAAAAGAGGGGGTGACAGAGGGTCTCCTTGCCTAACTCCTCTTAGGTAGTAGAACTTTTGGCCAGGCACACCATTTAGCATGATAGCTGAAGAGGCAGAGGGGAATAACATTTTGATCCGATTAATCCATCTGTCTCCAAAAGCTTTAGCTTTCAAAATATCCAGAATTGCTTGGTGCTCAATAGTGTCAAAAGCCTTTTCAAAGTCCAATTTAAGCACAATAATTTATTCTTTTGATTTGTGGTATTGATGCAGATACTCATAAGCACAACCCAAATAGTCATGAATGGATCTTTCTTTAAGAAACCCATATTTATTAATGTGTACCATTTTTAGGATCACTTTCTGCAACCTATTGGCCAACAATTTGGTGATAAGTTTGAGACAACAGTTGAGGAGAGAAATTGGCCTCACTACAAAAAAAATACACTTCCGTGATGATACGTGTTTGTCACAGTAGGTCGCGTTTTTTGTCATGCATGTACATCCATGACGATCTTATGACAAAATCAAGATAGTCATACCTGTGCTATCATAGAAGTTTTCCATGACATTACCAAAATTATCATCATGGAAGTGTCCACTTCCATGATGATAAATCGCGCGTCACAGAAGTGCTTTCGTCAAGGGTGACCGACACGTGGCATCCACCGTAACGGAACGCCGTTAAGCAATCGGGTCCGGTTTTGGATCCGATAACCCGTTAACAGCCCGGACCAATGGGGATTTTCCACGTGTAAAATCACCATTGGCTGGAGGAAACATGTGTCAGCTCCGCATTGGCACAGGTGTCACTCATCCAATGGGTGAGACGTGCCTATCATATGTTGACACGCGGACCGGCCCATAAAGTTTAAATGGGCCGGCCCAACTAAAGGCCCACAAGATTTTGCGAACCATAATGGGCCGGCCCAGCTAAAGGCCCACGAGATTTTGCGGACCATAATGGGCTGGCCCAGCTAAAGGCCCACAAGATTTTGCGGGCCATAACAGGCTGGCCCAGGTAAAGGCCCTCAAGATTTTTGTGTGCCATAATGGGCTGGCCCAGGTAAAGGCCCACAAGATTCTTGCGGATCATAATGGGCCAACCTAGCTAAAGGCCCACGAGATTTCGCTGACATTAATGGGACGGCCTAGCTATAGGCCCACAAGATTTTGAGGACCCTAGTAGGCGGGCCCATTAACTGGCTGCCATGTTTTGGGCCAAATGCTGGCCCATATTTGATTCGGTCCATTAATGGACTGCCACGTTCTGGGCCTAATAATGGCACATATGAGATCCGGCCCGTTAAAAGCCTACCACGTTCTGGGCCAAATTATGGCCCAGATCAGGTCCGGCCCTTTAAGAGGCTTTGGGCTAAATTATGGCCCATATTAGATTCGGCCCGTCAACTGGACGCTATGCTTTGGGGCCCACTTGCTAAAGGCCCATTTAGTAATTCAGCCTGATATTAGTTTCAGCCTGTTAAGGGCCCGTTTAACATTTCTGCCCTATATTAATTTCGGCCTGTTAAAAGCCCGTCATATAGTTGGCCCTAACTACAGCCCGGTTTGCATCCGGCCTGCTCGCAGCCGATATCTGATTGGGCCAAACAAGGACTGGGGCAATTTTGGCCTGTTAAAAGCCCGTGATTTGATTCGCACAATCATGGGCCGGGGTCCATTTCGGGCTGCTGCCGGCCCGTGAGCTGTTCGGCACATTTCAGGCCCTACCTACTTGTCAGCCTCCTAAAAGCCCATTGAATTTTCTTGCGAAAAGAGGGCCGGGGGTTACTCGGCCTACTAAAGTGCCGAATCTACTAGTGGGCCAGTTTACTTTTGGGCTTTTAACGGACCAAGATGACGGGGCCCATGATGCGGATCATACATCGTGATTGCATGACAGCCCGATTATGTACCGTAATTTTACGGTTTGGCCGCTTTACGTGAAGACATGATATATAAATAGTAAAAATAACTACAACATCGTGAATAATAAAAAACCTAGACTATACAATAAAGAAATTACGGCATATTACATCCACTGGCATCAAAGTTCGCCACTATGATAATAAAGCACAAGCAGACAGCAGATTACATACACTGGGCATCAAAGATCGCCACCAATGCAAATAAACACGCCGACAAAATAATATACAAAACCGACAACACTTCAATAGAGTTCAAGAAAGGTTAGCCCTACTGGGGAGCTGCAACACAAGCAGCTGAGCAAGCTGATGAGACTATGCTTGTTCAACACTTATATCTTCCTCACTCTGAAAGATAAACAAGCAGACAGATGACAGGTTTTGCATTTCTTACTGACGAATAAAGTGACACATTTTAAAATTGCATTAACACAATATGGTATTGTTCAGGTCAACACATGGCAGGAAATGACATTGTGAAGGAGTTGGCAGCCTCATGACACCACTGGATTACAGATCAAGAACACATAAGTATGAATGGTTAGTGTGTTATCAATTTATCCCATTTCAGATTGGCAAATAAAGAGAGGTTTAAATAAGAGTAAAATGATATGACATTGTTCATAGTTAAGACATTGCGGAATATGACATTGTGCTGTAGTGGGTACGTTCACCACACCATTGGATTACGGATGAAGAATAGAAGCATACATGCAGTGCAAAAGAAGATCACTTGCTCTGTATAATTTAATTTACATGGTATGAAGAAGGAACTTGGTTGTACAACTGAAAAATTAAATTGAGAAGGACAAACTTTTGTTTATGAACTACATAATAGACTTTAAACACGCAATTTGATGCAAACACTAAAAATAAACAGCCGTTGCAGTCATGCCTACCCAAATATACACAACAAAGTTTGAAGGCTTGAGAAGGACAAACTTACATTATTGGTGAAGACAAGCTCTATAAAGCCCTTGTCCATGCTGATGGGGGGGGGGGCAATTCAAGAAGTTTACCACAGTATCTTCTTCATAAGCCTTGCCTTTATTCTACATTTTGTTAAGAGTAAATTAGATGTGATAATATACAAAAAATGGAGAATATTTAAGATAAGATGAAGAGTGATGCTACATAACCAAGTAGCTATAAATGTAAGTGCAGCGATATAGGCAAAAGGTACAGCCAAGAGCAATGCACAGCTAAACTTCTTCAGTATCATCGGTGTTATCCAACCTTATGATAAGAGTGAATATAGATCTGATGTGTAGAAAATGGAGGGCAAAGGAAAATAAGCTGCAGAGTGATGGTGCATGAACAACCACCTGTCAATATAAGTACACTGATAAAGGACAGCATGTACTTACAAGAACAATGCAGAGCTAAAAAAATTCATTGGCATTGGATATATTCTACACTAATGTAACCATTCATACAGATTAGATAATTTGGAGCGAACAATTGATAAGCAAGCTATCATGCATAATGTTGTCACATAATGAACCAGGTATGTATGCAAGTACAGTGATATAGGACAACATGTACTAACAAGAGCAAAGCAGCAGGTAACATATTTGCGATATCCTGTCGTTCTTTTCAAACCAGAATTCTTCTTTCAGCAGATTTCCTGCAAAAAAGATCCATAAGGCACATGCGGAAAAGTAGAACTTCAAATTGTCATCTGATTTCATAGACAGTACCTCATCATGGGAACGAGACCAGTGCATAACAAGGTTTTTCCATTCAATGTTGTCTAAATTTAGCACAGGAGACTCACCGGAAATTCGTTTATAGACTTGCCATCAAAGTGTGATTTCCTCGGGTAACACCGATACTGCTGCAGTGCTTCCTTGAAAAGCACAAGCAAGCCTTGCTCGTCATGACTATCCAGATTAACCCTCGCCTAGTTACAACAATGTAATGTAAATCATTGATGTGTTCAATCAGAAGAAAACAGAAAAATAATAACCATGAATAATAGCACTTACACGTAAGTTGGACAGGAAGATGTGAAAATGGTGTTTGTCTTCACTATAATCTTCCCATGATGGGAATATATGCACATAGTCCCTAACAACATTGAATGCATTGTCTTTTAAACTGGGAATAAATGGAATGGGGTTCCAATATGCAGGAATTGGTCGTCTCTGCAGTTGGGATTGGTCTTCGGCTGGTGGACTTGCTGTACTTTTTGCCGGAGTGGGATTTTTCTGTGGTAAGGCTGGTGCTATGGCAAATGAAATCGGTATAGCTTTTGCTGGAGTGCAGGTCCTATGTGGTGGGGCTAGTGGTATGGCCTGTGAAGTATGCGTACAGTCTGCTGGAGTCGGTCCTACGTTTTGTGTCACTGGTTGTACAACCAATATAAGTGGGTTGCTGTCTGATTTCTTCGGCACCACCACATTTTTCATGGACTTTGCTGGGGCTCTTTCAGGTTTGGCAATAACCCTCTTCCTTTTTGATGTCTGATGCACAAGAACAACATCTGAGTGGAAAAACATGGTATGATGACAGATGGAATATGTATTGATAATGGATGGGCATGGCATCTCGACATATATGATGAGTAAACTAAGCAGATGGCGGTGCAACAAAGTAGACGAAATGCAAGAATATATGCAAGATACGCACAATCAATAAAACCTTGCCAAATTAGAACAGGCACCTTGATGGGTGAACAGGATAGGCCATCTGCCTTTGACTCCTCGAGGTTAGAATAGTCATTAGGATCATATTCTGAACAAGAATCAACAGGTGGGGAGCGTATGAGTTTCATTGCATCCAGAATGGCACTCAATGCCTTGGTGCCAATTTTGTAAGTCATTGCAGTGTTTAGCTTCAAGAGTGGACTCCTACTAGTGCGACACAAAGCAGCTACATAGATCATAGTGTAGATATAACGGGAAAACCGTAAGCATCAGAGTAAAATCAGCAAAGTGGAACTTGCTGGAATATATGTGCTAGTACTGCCGGTACGGCTAGAAAGGCTTCTGATACCAGTTCTCTTCAACTGAAGGTGCGGTACTTTTAATATTAGTGTAACTCTCAAAGGCAACACAACTCCCCGCATTTCCTTGCTATTCTTATAGGATTCAAGTGGGCAGGTCACTACAAATCATATTCCTATGTTTACAAAATCCTACGAATCAAAGAGGCTCAAAGTGTCCATCACAACCGACCGTATAGATCTCTACACTGCAAATGTTCCTTCTCATCCTCAGTACAAGGAACATACTGTACTACTATCATACTCCCTCCGTTCCAAAATATAAGTCTTGGTAGAAATTTCCACTATGGATCACATACAGATGTATCCAGATACATTTTAGAGTGTAGATTCACTCATTTTTCTCCATATGTAGTCCATGTTGGAATCTATACAAAGACTTGTATTTAGGAATGGAGAGAGTACATATTAAAGAAGAACGGAAGAGGAACATGGTAAAGAAGAGCAACCAAATTTTGGATAATAAAATGTTGGTTGCGCAGTGCCCACACATGATGAACCAGAGCGCATTAAGAATGCAACTCCCTGCTGTCTCTCGACCATTTCAGTCGGTTGGATGAAGATCCTACGTCTCCTAACCCTTCTTCTTCCTCGTCTCTGATTCTTCCCATACAGAACACCGCACAGGCCGCCGGCCAGACCACCGGCCCCCACCGCCTGTGTTCCTTCGCCACCCCCACCCCCCGCCCCCGCCCCCACCCGCGTCGAGTTTTCTTCGTTCAGCGAGGACCCACAACCACCCGAGCCCCTTTGTTTGCATCGGCGACCTCCGGCAAGCTCTGAAAAATCGACTGACCCAATTTTGAAATTTAGTCTACTGTGATTTAACTAGTGTGGAATATAAAAGGGGAAAACCATAAGCGTTGGGAGTATAGTGTTGAGCGTGCCATGGCGGATCTAAAGGTGCAAACCGGACAACGACAACTTCGCAACCAAGACAAGAAATCAGAGTAAAGCAGTGGCGATCTATTTTCTTGCTGCGATAAATAAGTTGAGCAGATACGAAAGAGTACCACCCGTGTATGCATCTGCTGAGAATTTGATGGTGTTGCGGTAGCGATGGCTGTCGGCGGCGTGGAAGTAGATCTAGGAGGGTAGACGGTGGCGGCAGGGCGCGGTGGACGAGACGGTGGTAGGAGCGGTGCCGGCAAGGTGGATGATGGCGGGGATGAAGCGAGACGACGGGATGCAAGGATCCCGGTCCGAAGCCGTGGATGAGAGAGGTCGATCTCTTGTAATGGACGGTGGCGTCGGGGTATCAGCTCCTGCATGGTGGAGGAGGACGGCGGTGGATGGGGTGGCGGACGGAGGAGGCTGGGGTGGAGAGGGTGTTTTGGCACCGACGGAGTACGAATGGGGAAAGGGAGGTAGAGATGAAGGGGGGAACCATGTATTCAGGGTGCGCTTATCTCAAATGCGAGGAAATTTACAAACTTAGCCCCATTTCAAATTTCCTACATCACAGCAATATTAGTCGGTGGGGATAGGACGGTAATCTCGCATAGACCGAATATTTCCCGACAAGAGTTTGTTTTTGGCGCCCACCATGTCTGAATATGAATTGGGGAGGGAGTCGATTTCGGCTGAGGACACACTGTGTTTTGGCACCCACCGTGTATGAATCCAGGTGAGAGGCGGTTACGTCACGTTTGGGTGAAATTACAAACCTACCCCTATCGAAACCTATAGAAATCCAGCAGATAGGCTTTGCGTGGCAGGGATAGGCAGTAGTAATTTCCACCTCGCAGATTTTGTTTCGGACGGCTACTGCGACTTTCCCTGCTTCGTTCAAATTTTGCAGAGTGCACGGTTACCGTGCCAACTCAATTCGAATCCTATTTGTATTCTATTTTTTTCGGGCGGGATCCATTTTCATTTGGAATTAAATTCTATATACATCATTTTTTTATATATACTTTCAAAAGCACAACAAAGAATACTGCTCCTTTATATGTATAATATGATTTACAAATACAATGATCTCAAAATCTTAAGGTTGAATTCAAAAAAATTTAACCAAATTATGTTCTACTAAAATGTATGGATCAGTAATATCTACATATTAAATAACATAGATGCGCGTGAATTCATATGAGTATGCATGTTTGATAGATCAATTTTGGTTCGAGTATGGATTACATGTATCATCATCTCAAATTCAAATATTTGAATACCTTTTATGTTCACTCATTTACGCCCATCTCTCTCGCATGCATGCTCCTTCATGTAGCTACCACTCTCTTTTCTCCAGCTTACCCGCATGCTCACTTCACGTTTCTCCTATTCTCGCAAACATGGTCTCTCGACGTCTGCCTTGAAAAGTGTCACACTCTCCCTATCATTATACATTACACGTTTTCATTATCTCTCACGTCTCTACTGTTCTCTGGTATTACTCGGTACCTAAGCTTACTTTTCACCGCCACACACATAGTCTCCACTCGTCTTTCACTTTGTCTTTCTCTCTATGGGATTCTCTCACACACCCTATATGTCTCTAGATATGACTCATACTACTAAAATTACTCTCTCTCTCTCCTATAGACACAACATTTGTTGCAGTCTCCTTTTCATCTCCATCCAAGACCGACATTATTCATTTGTTTACCGATCACACAACCCCCCCCCCCCTCTCTCATAGACACACACACACAACTCCTGCTTCCACTCCCCTTCGCGAATACCGTCTCTCTCTCACACACAAAACTCTCGCTTTTGCACCCCGACTCGTATTTCTCTCACAAACATTTATTGACTAGCCTCTATATAGGTTTATACACCCGCACACTCGTGCTTCCACTATCGCATAGATGTCTCTCTCCCGCTCCTTGTATCTATGTAAATTTTTCTTCCCTTCTTGTGACACGCCCTCTCAATCGTGCACACACACTATCGCCTCATTTTAAGTTGATACCTATCGCACACACACTCTTTGTGTCTTTGTCACCCATGCACTCCGTCCTCCTCCACTCTCCCTCTCTCTCACACACACATGGGCTGTTGCAACAACTAGCAAGATGCCCATGCGTTGCAGGGAACATCAAGATGCATTTGTATGAGTAGTTTATCTTGTAGGGAAAAGGATGAATGAGGGAAGGCCTTATTTGCAAATGTGGAGAGGGGTGTGGGTATATTTTTGCAAAATTGCCATAGTTTCCTTCCTATCCGTCAGATATAGATCGGATGGCCTATATTGCAGGATGGCAGGCACACGATCATCACCAACAATGCTTTTTATAAGAGTAGGGATGAAAAATAGGGTTGGTGATGATGGTGGGCCTGCCATCCTGCAATGTAGGTCGTCCGATTTATATCTGACGAATAGGAAGTAAAATATGGCAAATTACACGCACTCCTCACCACATTTGCAGATAAGGGCTTCCTTGGTTCATCCTTTTCTCTCACGAGATCTTGATGTTCCATGCAACGCACGAGCAACTTGCTAGTAAGAGTAGAAATTAGACATATACCACTTCTCGAATCTTGAAACCAACAAAATTCCTCCCTTATCTCATCAAAACCTCCAAAGGAATATATTTTGACTGAAACATAACATATTTTTAGTGATTTACGTATTTCAAAACTAGAAATTTTTTTCCATCAAATCGGTGAATATGTATTAATCTACTTTGATCGTGTGGCAACACATTGGCACATTGCTAGTAGATATTATAATTTTTTGGACACCAGACAAACGGTGGAGTACATATACGAAGAGAAGAGGTGCACGCATGCAGTCGGTCTTTTGCTGTCTTGCACACATGAGTGTTACGTAAAGGCGACGTTAGCAAATAAACCCTAAAACCCTAGGTGCACGATTGCTGCATTCGCGGGTACCCGGTACATGGTGGAGCACCTTTGTTGGAATAGTCAGCTCACATGATAATTTGATCCGTAGGAGCTGATGGTCGGGAGCACAGGTGAACGACTTGGAGGCAGTGGCTCGCTAGTTGCCACGGATCGAGTAGCCACATTTAAAATATCATTTTTTAGCGGGGTTAAGAGTTCCGATTTTCAATGGCGCGTTATAAGTAGTAAGTAGTTTTTAGAACGATTGGTGTGGAGCGAAAATGGAATTCATAGTACTACGTACCTCCTTGGCGTATGGTTGTATGGGTTTATGTAGCGAGATGTTGAACTTGGTAGTTCCGGGGCAAATACTATGATTTAGATTTAGATGCTGGTTTTCAGTAATGAAAATCGGAAGGGGAAACCCTTCTTTGATTAAAAAAACTACTACCTCCATTCTGGTTTACTAGTCCCCATCGTATTTTGGGTGAAAGTTTGTCCACGAATTTTACTTGTAAAGTGTGAATGGAAAACAAGATTTTTGTTATACCCAAACAAAAAAGGACTGGAGGGAGTGATTGCCCTAACACAAACGCGACCTCTCATAGCGCAGGCATTGAACTGGCGCGCCGACCAAGACATCCCCACTCACTGCAGGCCTGGCTGAGCACGCCTCCTCGCCGCGTGCAACCAGCTTCAGATTGCCCAGCCTGCCTTCATTGAATCCGCGCGTGTGCCGGAAACACGTCCTTCCACGAGCCGGCCGGCATTTTAGAACACAAAAAATGACTAAAATATAATTAATTTATGCATGGTCTTGACTTGTTGTGCTCGCACTGGTAGCAGGAACTAGTAGTGGTTTTTCTTTATTTATAACTCTCCTCACATTCTTTTGGCTTTGAAGTGAATCATGTTTGTGGACATTATGTATGAATGTGTAGATGTCTGTGAACATATGAGTTGGATGTGGAAGTTGAACTTGGAGTGTCGGGCTTGTGCGTGAACTATACCATGTCCAATGCTTCGTCTGTTATTGTTTGGAAAGTAACTGCTGTTATTACATGACCCGAAAAAATATTTTGTGCCACATCAGTAGATGCACGGACATCACAACAGGCATGCTGATTGGATAAACATTTGAACCTAGCTATTATGAAGGAAATTGTGTATTGACAACAGTTTTAGATAGCAGGAGACGCCTAGCCTGCTCTGCCTCTGCTACCTTATTTCTGGCTTCTTCCATCTCTTCTTTGGCTTGGGTGAAGAGAGCATCTGATTGCTCTTTTCGGTTCTTCAGGAACTCAGCTACATTCTCAAGGGCTGCTGCATGCTTTCTTTCAGCCTTTACTAGAGCCACGGGGACACGAATAGCTGGCGACTCCACCTGGCTTGTGTGTAATCCAGCATCATCTGGGAATTTGCACCTTGTGTCTAATCCAGCATCATTAGGTAACTGGCACCTTGTCTCGAGGTTGACCATACTTCCCTCCTCGTAGGAACTGCATCCTGACAAGAAGTTACTTATTTTTTAGATCAATACTCAGAGCAACCCAGATCCATTTAGTAGAATCCAGATAAATAGAACTCGGAGAAGTGAATTCAAAAGGAAAAAAATATAAAAAGAGACTACAAGGTGAGAACACCCACTTCCTACATCAAGCTAAAAACGAAAGTATTAGGATGATGAAGACTCTTCTTATTACACATCGAAGAACACCAGGCTTATGAGAAATAGAAACTACAACATATACACATCGAAGAACACGAGGCTAAACGAAAGTAATTGAAAGGGTGTTACTTACCAAAGCTCGTTTTACAGGTTCGGAGCAGCTCCTCTTTAACTTGCCACGCTCCTTGAACATGTCCCCAATATCCCGTGTTTGGTCTTCATTGCTACTCTGCATGTTCGCACTCGTGGTTTTACAATCTCAGCATGACTAGAAAAGTATACTACTAGTAATAGTCACACATCTTGTGGGCAACATTAAAGCAGTCGTCTGCCATCTTAGAGCATCTCCAACAAAATCGCAACGTGCGGTGCTTTAAAAAAGCGTTTAGAGTGCTGAGATAAAAAAGTAGAGAGACTAGAGAGTTGAGGATAGTTCTCAGCATTGATAGATAAAAAAATAGATAATTCAACTACTCCTCATCGTCCGACTCCTCCTCGGTGATGTCCCCCTCCGACGTCTGACTGTAGGCGTGAAGATACCGATCGCCATCGGATTCCCAGGGTGACGCTGCTCCTAGCCTCATGTTGAATTGAGCGTCCGCTTTTCGCCTATGCTTGTCCTCGCAATGCTGCTCACTCTGCCCTCCTCTTATCCCTCTCAGCCCTCCTTTGCACGTAGAACTTGTGCTCGTTGATGATGTCCTGTGGGAGGCGTTGGCGCCATAGCACCATGGCTTCCTCATCCATCTTGGCGATGCCAAGACAGTGCTCGTGCCTCCGGTTGTCGCAATGATCCTCGTCGGTGCTAACCTGCGGCAGAGGCGCGAGCTCCTGCGCCCGCTCCCGTGTCGGCACGTTGGGGAAGTTCAATGTTCTATGAGGCCACCGGAGGTGCCATGCCGCCGCGTCGTACGCGCGGGCTGCTTCGTTGGCCGTGTCAAAATTGCCGAGGCCGTGGCGCATCCCGCAGAACCGGATCTCGGCGGAGAAGCCACCGGAGGGGCGCGCGCGGACGCTGTGATATCCCCAAGATTCCCGGTGATGCAGTTGGCATGGTGGCGCGGCGGCGGCGAGGCGAGAAAGAGAGGGGAGAGAGCGGTGGCAAGGAACGGAGCGGGGAGAGAGCGGTGGAAAGACACAGAGCGGTGGGAGGGTGTTGGATTTTATAAAGCGCGCCGGACGCCGCGCGCCAAACTAGCGCACGCCCGTCCGCTTTTTCCTGCGCGAGCGCGATCCTTTCCCGACGTCTCTGCTATCTCTACTCTCTTCTCTACTGTTATATTTATTTTATATTTTGTATTTATCTCTACTTCTCAACTGTCTTTTTTTTCTCTATACTTTTTTTTTCTTATAAAAAAATAGAGTTGGTGATGATGTTGTGACTGCCATCCTGACATATAGGCCATCCGATTTATATCTGACAGATAGGAAGGAAACAATGGGAATTTTGCAAAAAGATAGCCATACCCCTCTCCAGATTTTCAAATAAGGCCTTCCTTTCTTCATCCTTTTCTCCCACAAGATAACCTACTCATACAAATGCATCTTGATGCGTGCAACGCATGGGCATCTTGCTAGTTCTAAAAAACTTTCCATCATTTGCCACACTACTGATTGCAGATGAAAAACCTACCCCAACACAGCGCCATACAGGAGCGACACACAGTTACAAGCTGATATTTTGTTGGACAATGGAGGCTATAACCAATTACTTTTATGAGAACAATAGCACCCGGGAAATTTGAAGGGTAGGTATGAACAAAATTGGAACTGCACATGTACTGCTAAGTGATTCAATACACACATTACCAATCGAGGAGGATAACGATGGTCGCGGCGGCCTCTGTGAGTCATGGTCAGCAACGGGAGTCAGTTCATTGTCCACGACGATGGTGCTTCTGGGCTTGGTGACGGCTTCCGGGAAGCAGATCCGAGACCGTGGAAGACGGTGCCGGGGAAGAGGCTCCGTGTACGACAACGACGGTGGACCGGCTCCAGTGCGGCGTACGAGGTCGTCGATGACGCATATGTGCTACAGTGGACGAGTGCGCTGATGCTGAAGCGGAGGAGCACGAAGGCTGCGGTGCCGTGGAGAAGTCTATTTTGCGGTGGGGATAGAAAATGGGGAGTATTCAGCTGTACTACTCTAGGTGCCGGGGTGGGGTTGGTTGGGTAGGGTGAACCTGAAGTTACGAAAACAGCCCCCTAGCAAGCATCATCCGTAGGCCTATTCCGAAGGCTATGATGGTAACTTCCCACTGCTCGAATCAGGGTCGCAGGGAGATTTTCCCGCTGACCTCAAAATTTTGTGACACTGAACTCCGCGTGTGGCGTGTTGGGTTATTCGGCTAAGCAACTAGCGAGTAGTACTAGTAAACTCTGCATATTAGGTTTGACTGAAGTCAAACTTCTTAAATTTTGACCAAGTTTATAGAAAAATATAAACATTTACCATAACAAATATGTATGATGTGAAACTACATTCAATAATGAATCTAATGGTATTATTTGTTATTGTATAGGTTAATATTTTTTGTTATAAGATTTATAAGAGTTTACAAAACTTGACTTTGACCAATGCTAATACGCGGACTTAAATAAAAACGGAGGGAGTACACATTTGTTTTCTTAGTTTGTAGTGAACTAATCATTTGTTGAAATTGTGAAATAAATATATTAGGCTATTGACTTCGAATGTAATGGTCCATACAATTCAATAGTTAAAATCATTGTCGAATCTCGAGATGTATACAAGGTCTATAGTACTTATCAACATGCTCAAACCCACATAATCCCAGTCAAATAAGAAACTAAATGCATTTCATAGTTATTACTTTGTAGGATGCAACAAAACCAACCATAACTCTACATCAGCCATTATAGAAGCAACATTTTGAACATGTCCCAATGTGTGAATGAAACGTGCAGAGAGAGCTTGCGAAGATGGAGCAGATAGGGCGGGAAAGATTGTATGTATGCGGATGAGAGAGTAGGAGACAAACCTAACGAGACAGAGAGAGAGACATAGAGAGAGAAAGAGAGAGGAAGAAGTTAGGTCTGTGAGAAAGATGGAGACTTGTAATATACATGACATGCGTGTGCATCGGATTATGTATACGTGGAAGGAGAAGACACAACATGTTTGATGAGAGAGCTTAAAAAACATGGATGAGAGGGGAAGGATCTCGTGGGATGAGGGATTGATAATTTTGTGCGGGGGAGAGAGGGATTGGTAATTTTGTGCGAGAGAGAGAGAGAGGGTGGGGGGAGGAGTCAGCCAGTAGTCATCACATCATCCTGCTTCCTAATGGCCCCGCAGCGCGGTGTGGTCACTGTCTTCGATCTCCTTGATGCCCTCTTTGAAGATTGTGTCGGTGTTCTGGGAACGGGGGTCCCCATACTTGCCTGCCTGCAGCCTGCGGCGTGGCTCAAGCGGAGGCCCAGTGCAGCCCAGCTTCATCAGCTCAAGCCCAAGACCCCCGCGAGGGGCCAAGCCTCGCAGGGCAGACGACAGGAAGCTTCCTCAGGAGCAGCCTCATCAGGCGGGCTCGCGAGGAGGTGGAGAGATCAAGGCAGGGTACCTCGCGATGTGCCCGTGACGCAAGCCATGACGATCGAGACCAGGCGGGCGCCAGCCTGCGCAGTGTCCTTGTTTCCCCTTTGGTGCAAAGGGGGCAAGCACAGGCCAAGGCATCAGGCAAAGGATACCGTTTTGGTGCAACAAGACCAAGACCAGCGGGACGGCAGGATGGAGGTCACCATGGAGCCCAGGACAGCGTCACCGTTAGAGTCTTTGGCAGTCCAAGACCAACTTTAGTCAGGATAAGTGTACTAGATGTTCCCCTTCAAAATGGCCAATTGTTGGCGCCCTTCCCGCTCATTATTTGGGAAGAGGCCCAGGGCCTCCCTCTATAAATAGAGCTAGCCACCACAGAGTAAGGGAGAAATTTTGGGTAGACTAGAGAGAGAGAGAGAGGCGAATGAACTCACCCAAGCAGTTCAGCACACTAGCTCAAGAACACCTCTCGTGAGGCTGTTCTTCCTGTGTATTGCTCATCAGCCCCTGAGGCAATCCACCGCACCACACACTGGAGTAGGGTATTACACCACAATTGTGGCCTGAACCAGTATAAACCTCGTGTCCCTTGTGTGTTCTTCTTTCTATCCTAGATTCCTTGCGAGGCTTCAAGACGTGAGTTGGTAGGTGAAAGATCTTCATGCGCACCCCAGAGTTCAAACCTCAAGGGTCTGCCGGAACCCGAAATCCGACATTTGGCGCGCCAGGTAGGGGCGTGCCGGAATCCTTCTTCCGCTGCCTCGCGTTCTGTCGCCTCGCCGTTCTGATGTCAAGCGACCCGACTTCCAACGCCGACCGCTGGGCGGCGTGGCCCGCCCACACCGTGCCACCGGCCCAGGGTGACCTCAAAATTGCGCCTCAGGCAGCTTGCGCTCCGCAGGGCACTGCAGGGTGCGGGCGATGCGGCCAAGCGCTGCCTTCCCTCACACGCGGCAGGTACGGTCAGCAGCAAGAGCCTCAAGCCACGCCGCGGACACAGCGCCGCACACCCGATGGGTGCAGGCGAACTCAAGGGCCGCGCTCACGGTGGCCCGAGAGCTGCTACGGTGCAGGCTGCTGGAGGGCCGCCGCCATGTGTTGTTAGAGCGAGTGGTCGAGCTCCCGGACACTGCCGCCTCGAGAACACCTCCTTTCTGCGTCCAGCTGCCACCCCAGATCCAGGGCGGGCCGTATGGCGGCCCCATACGTGCCCACGCAACTCCGAGCAGACTCTAGGGCCTCGACAATGCCAACACGGCCGTTGGCACTCCAAGACAGCGCTACCACGCTACCACCCCCAAGACAGTGCTCCAAGCCAGACTGCATGGCACACGGGGCACTACGGCGAGGCCCTTGGGGCGGTGGCCCCAGAAGCATATGTGCCCCACATGGTGGATCAAGAGTGCGCACTGGAAGAACGCCATGGCTAGTTCCTCGGGCCAGGCTGGGGGGAGGAGACACCAGAAGCTGGGCTCTTTCAGGAACCCCAAGAGAGCCTCGACAACCACGCTGGTGGCGGCAACTATTGGGTACCGCTAATTCCTCAGGAGCAAGCTTACGCTAACCATGGGTCGCAGGAGGTACAGGTCGCCGCAGCAGATGGCTTCCCCAATGCAGCAGCCCACTACCCCTCAGGAGGAGGGCACCGGGGGCTGCAGTAGAGGGGCCGAGATCCTGGCTCACACCCTTGGCACTCGGAGCAAGGCATTATTAGCAGGTAGGCCCTCTGCCGGGGAGGTGCCTCAGGGCCTGCCCTCAGCAGAGGAATCGTGGTCGTCGGGGGAACCGCTGGCGACCGCTCTACCCCATTGGCGTCGTCCTTGGTTTCCGGTCGCCGTCGATGGCGGTAGAGTGTGGTGCAAGGCGGGGCCCTCGTTTGGCAATATGAAGCAAGGCCGGTACCTGTGAAGAAGGCCCAGTGCTTGTGAAGCTCGCCGCCTGTGACACTCTCACGTAATAATGAGTGGGGCTGTACACTCCCCGGAGTCTCCGGAGAGCCGCCCTTGGGCCTCGGGGGCTCCCGCCCACGCCCAGTGGCAGCACTTAGCTCGGTGCTGGTGAGAAGACATCGAAGACTAGACTAGGTGCCGGACGCGGCTTTTTGCCTTTTGCCTTTTCATCTGTTGTCAAGGTTCTTCGATTCGAATTTAAGTTGGATTTGAGCTTGAGACTTGCGTGTGTTTGGGGAAGGGGTGTTTAGTCTCGTTCGAGCAATTTCTCGTGTTCTGGTTTCGGCTTTGCGTCCAAAGTTAGCGTCAGCTGCCCCCACTCGCGAGCCTCTCGCGAGCCGGGCTGGGCCAAGCACGTCTACAATCCGGACCGCTGTCGCCGCACCCTCTCAGTAGGTTCTCGTCGCAGGATGAATGGGTTCACCCAGAAGACACTTGAGGCGCTCCGGCTCCCACAGGCCCGCTCGGGGCCCGTCAGGGTCAAAAAGGTAAACAAGTCAGCTTACCTATCGCCAGGGTAGTAGCCCAGCATAAGCTCACACGCGGCGTTATGTTTGCAAGGATATTGATCGCAAACCTTTGCATGAGGGGCTCCCCCTCCAAAAATGCTCTTACAATCCTCAGGGCCGAGCCCGAACCTTTTTCATACAGGGTAAACAGCGGCGACATACGATCATTCGGACATATCACTCACCGCATCTTCTGGGACGCCTCCGGAGGCGTCGCTGGCGTCACTGATATCGTCACCGCCACCGCCATCACCTCCATCAATGCCAGGCTCGTCCATAACGCCACCTTCATCGGCGGCCACGACCACGCCGTCATCACCAGATGCGAAGGCCTTGACGAGGGCGTCCACGTTGTCCTCCACCCATTGCGCCTGATCGCCCCAAATGGCCACGGGCACCAGTGCGATGGTGGCGTCGAAATCGAAGTGGGGATCTCTGTTCTGTAGATAGCTGAAGACACGGGAGAAGGCACGCCCAAGCAAGGCTCGGCTCCTCTCCTTGCAAGCCAACGGGCCCTGTCAGAGTGGGTCTCTAGATGTGTCACCACATCCGTGAAGAACCGGAGGTTGCCAGCATAGTTGATCACGCGAGGCTCAGCAACAACCGCCTCACAAATGTTGCCCAGAGCCGCATTGGCCCTTTCCCTGAGCATTTGGAGCATGGGGCATGCTCATGCTCCAGAATCTGCCGCTGACGGATCTCGTCCTCATTCCGCCGCGTGACGGCGTCGGCGCCATCAACCCTCTGTTGGAGAAGAAGCAGCTCGTCACAAGAAGAGGCCAGCTCCGCCTACGCTACGCCAAGGGCGGCTGCAGAGGAGTCCAAACTCTGTGTCACTTCAGCCAGCTTGGCCCTGAGGGCCGCGGTCCTACCCTCAGCTTCGGCCCTGATCAGCTCCAACCTCGCTTCGTATTCGCGCTCAAGATCCGAGCGAGCTTCCGCCACGCGGCGGTCGACCTCTTCTTGGACTCGGGCTTCCCGCGCGGTGACATCATCCTTCGCCTGAGTCACCAGGCGCTCCCTCGTCTCCAACCACCCAAGGGCAAGGTTGTGCTCGGCGGCCTCCAGCGTCAGCGCCTCCTCGCGCTTCAGGAGCTCTGCCTGGTTGACGGAAGCCCCCTTCAGCGACACAAGGGCCGCCTGGCACAGTTCTACTTGCCGCTCCAGAGAGTTGCTCCAGGCTTGGAGCTCCCATGCGTGCTCCTCCACATCCTTGTGCAGTCGGTCTGCTTCCCGGGCCTCCTCGACGGCTTAGGAGCAGGCCTCCTGCGAGGCCACCTGCGACGCTTCAACCTTTGCGTAATCAAGGTCACGCTGGTGACGCGCAAGGGCAACGGCTACCTTCAGCTTGTGCCTCTCCTCAGCAAGGCGCAGGCCTTCAGCCTCAAGGCGCGCATCGTCGCCAGCAAGCTCCATGCAGAGCTGGCTCACCGCACCTGCAGCCCCATGGAGGAACTCTTGACGAAGGGCGCGACGCTCCCAAGCGCGCTAGAGAACGTCTTCCGCATCACCCTCTGCCACTGGTGTACGCGGAGGGCCCTGAGGCGGCATGCCCCCTCCTGGCACGGGGCTGGGGGCTGGCGCCCCAGCAATCGCCGGACGGACCTCACCAGGAATCCGGCTTGGCGCCGGTCCGTCCCCAGAGGAGGAACTCAAGACCGACTTTAGCCAATCACCATCCACGATCAGGGAAGGAGTGCGGGGAAAGCTAGCTGTGCCCCAGGAGAGCTTGTGAAGGGAGGACAACAGGCGCGTAGGCTCGAGGTGCCCAGCGGGACGGACCACTTCTCCGACCGGCCTAGCGGCGGGGGCGCTGCTCGAGCTCGGCGCGCCCAGGGTCAGCAGTGAAGACAAAGCTTGGGGATGTCTCCTTGGCTGTCTCCGCGAATTCAGCAGGAAGGGCCCTGAAAGGCCGCGATCAGCTGCTGGAATAGTGATGTAAAGGAGCAGAGAGAGAAGAGGACTTACTCGTCCACGGCAAAGTACTTCCTGCGCTTCAACAGGCGGCAAGGGCAATCGTCGCCACCCAAGGCCTCCTTCCTCCTGCGGAGGGCCTCGAAGTCTACGCGGAACCGGCCTAAGCGCTCGGCGCAAGGGTCGGCCTGTGGCATGGAGGAGGCGTCGAGGTAATCAGCGCCAAGGGAACCGGCCTGTGGGACGCCGCCAGGCGCCGCCTCATGAGGGATGGCCAGGGCCTCGGAAGCCCCAGCCTTAGGAGCCGTAGGCCGCAACTCCTCGCCTGCCACTGCTCCAGGACGGGCTTCGGGGGATGCCGCCTTCGGGGCTCCGCGCGGCGTCAGCATCTCGACATCGGCCCCCTCAGCTCCCAGCGGTTCTCGTCTCCCCGCTCCATCGCCTGAGGCAGGACAGCCGAGGGTGACCGGAAGAGCAACCACAACAACTGGGTTCACGCAGGGCCCCGTGAGGCCAACCGGATGCAGCCCCCACTCATCAAAGCTAGGCATCTGCCTCACAAATATGGCCCTGCCCGAGCAAAGATACAAGAGGGCAGCCTCGTGTCGAAGGCTGCCTGGGGAAGGATCGCCAGTCAGGACCCTCAGCAACGTCCTCATCACTTCAGGCGCTAGATCCTCCTCCTGGTGCTGCATGCGGTCTTCATGCCCCGCAAAGGCCCACATCCAACGGGAGTGGCACTGGAGAGGAGCAATGCGACGTTGGAGGAACTCCTTCACCATCTTGGGCGACGTCACGTCGAGCGCCCTCAAACTCTAGAAGCGGCGCCAGATGAAGGTGAGCCGGGGGCTCACGAGCGTCTCATGATCCCAGCGTGAGTTGGGAACAGCAGGCGAGGACGGGTGCGAGAGCAGGGGGCTAGGCACTCCGACATCCACATACAGCCACCGCTCTCTGAACCTGGCCTCAGGAGGAGGAAGGCCGAAATCATTCCCCGAAGCAGCCATCTCTGGCACGGCGAGGAAGCTCACACACGCCAAGCATTGAGTGGGGTTGCTCAGGCGCAAAGAGAAGAAGTGGCGCACGAGGGCAACGGAAAGAGGAAGGCCCACCATTGCCTCACAAACAAAGGCGAAAACAGCTAGGAGGGTAATGGACTCAGGCCCCAAGTGCATCATGTGGATCTTATAATGGGAGAGCACCGCATTAAGGAAAGCAGAAAAGGGGGTAACCAGACCCGCCCATAGGGCATCGGTGAAGAACCGGACCTCTATGATGACCCTATCAAAGGAGGCCTGGGACGCAGGCCAGACCGTGGTCCTGCCGCACTCGTTGAAGATAGAGGCAACAGCAGAAGAGACCTTGTCCAAGGCTTTGGGGTTGAGTATGATGTTTCCTCATACTAGTAACCCATGGCTTAATTACTAGCATGCATGTTGTGGATGATAATGACAAACCCATCTACTTCCTCTCTCACGGCCACTCAATTTCTTCTAATGTGCATGCACCGTATTAATTAACCCGGTAAACGAGAAAATAAATTGACTTGTAAAGCACACATTGATTTTTATCTTGGTACCTGTAATTTGAGTTTGTGGCCTTGTATATAAAAATGAAGGGAGTACTAGTAGTAGTTTAGAAGCCCAAATAAATGAGGGAATCACCTTAATGTTACTCTCCACTATGACTAGTCTTATGGGAAAAGTTGGGGAAGAGATGGCTTATTTTTTAAGCCGCCAAAAGAACCTGCCCTAGGAGTAGTAGCTAGGGATACTAGGAGTAGTATCTAGGGATCGAGTGTGCGAGATGAACTGGAGAATGTAAATGCAGAGAGATGAAATGCAAAAAAGACGGAGGGATGTGATGGTTGCTTGTCCATTTATTTTACCAGGCCACTTATTACTGGCAGTTGTTGGGTTTTGTGATATGACGGCTTTACTGCCACGCCACAAGCGGGGTGAGACTCCCGTGCAGCGCCACCCTCTACACTTGTACTACATCAGTCATGGTTTATTAGTCCCCCATTGAACTTGACTGAGGATTTAACTGACAAAATGTTAGTGCATGTCAACAAAAACTATATCGTTGGATTCCTATTTGAACATAGTTTTGAATGATATAATTTTTGGTGACATGCATCAGCATTTATCGTATTATATATAATGTTAGTTCAATTTCTGATCGTACTAATCTATACTAGTAAGGTGCCCATGCGTTGCACCGAAGAGTGAAATGCATTGATCTGGGAGTTGTTTATTTTGACAAAGGATGTGCGGGTCATCTCATGTGTAACGGGTATCGATAGGTTTCTTCGGATACTGTTTCATCTCTAGAGCTCACAAACATCAGGGTGAAAAAGATAAAAAAGGTATCTTTTGCAAACAAAAGCGTTCAACTGTTCAACCTGCATCCAAAACTTCTGAAGAAATACACTTATTGTGCTTTGCAAGAAATGATCTTCAAGAAATAGTTTTTGAGTATCGATTGTTATACATGTTGGCTACACATGACATGGCACTTCCTTGTAGTCAACCTTTGGCTGTACTATTAAGTATTAACCATGTGTCTACACAGCTAGACGGAGGGATTAAATCAGGATGACTTGGAAGGGGCAGAGGAGATGTAAGAAATGGTTCATAGTAAGTCTTTCACCAGTACTGTAGTAAAAGTTCATACATGGAAGATTCTAGACTAAACCATAAACGGATACACTTTTATTCATGCGCGATACTCCAATAGAGCAAGATCATGAATGGAAGTCTCCACATGCTTAAACAGAGGATTACATTGAGCGAAGACTAATGATCAACATTTAACTTGATAATGCGTATGTCCAGGTGAACCTGCTTGGAGTCCCCGTGCACCGCGTTGGCGTGTAAATAAGACCATGGGTTTTCCAAGTCCACATCGGCGGGAAGGTCCCAGCTCCGCAGAGTCCAAGTCCGTTTGATGTAGCTGGTGTCGCCGCCCACGTGACCCGAAGGGGTAGTAACACTGAGCACGCACCCGTACAAGGGACTCGTGCCAGTGTCATAGTAGTAGACCGTCCGATGGCCTCGTGCCTGCCATCTTGTAATATAGACCGTCCGATCTATATCTGACGGATAGAAAGCCAACTATGACAATTTTACAAAAGATACCCGCACCTCTCTCCACATTTACAGATATGGTCTTGCCTGGTTCATCCTTATCTCCCACAACCTCGTGCTCCTCCCTAAGACTCTATCTCAACTCTTATCTCTATCTCTACTACTCTTCTTTGTTTTTTATAACAAATCAAATAGTACTGTGCTGTCCGCTCCACGCCCGGCTGAACACGCCTCCTCGCCTCCATCATCACCACCTGAGTCTTTTATAGGAGTAGGAGTAGAGAAAAAACCGAGTTGGTGATGATGGTGTGCCATGCAATGCACAAACATCTTGCTATTTTTTTGCATATAATTCCAAACACCACGTAGACACGGTCTTTGACCATTTTACAACTATGTTAGTATCATTGTTTTTTTTGACGGGATGTTATCATTGTTAGTCGTTAGCCGGTGCAAGTTATTGCCCCGGGTGTTTTAATCTTTTTTTAGTAATGATATCTGGCAACTGTTCGGCACGAGCTCAATCTTGGCGAATCCCACGTAGCCGTCAGATTTCCATCCGACGGTGGCCTGTTTTTAAGCCATACACACGTACTGTAACTGCGTCGCGGGCGTTTGCAACTGCCATGTCTCCCAGCGAACGTTTGCTGGGGATTGGAGTTAACACGGTTCGTAGTGGTTCCATGCTCGGGCATTGAAGTTTGTAACTATTTTAGATTAGAATATACTACTCCTCTGGGGCTAGTAGTAGAGCAGAGTCCTAGTCTACTACTCTACTCAACCAAGTTAGGGCATAGTAGTAGGTACTATGGGGAGTACCAGTACTGTGATCACTCAAGTAAGTTGTCTGGCATCGATATGACCCTACGCTGCTGGTATGTGTCTCGTAAGTCAAGCGGCGTGCTGTTGTCATCATCACCTGTCCACTTCCCGCAGCACATATTCGCTTCTCCATCTTTGTCCGCACATAATCTCGTCCAATCTTCCATCCCCGCTAAGGCGCCTCCCCCCTCGTCCGAAACCTAAGAACTAACAACGGCAGAACCGAGCAGCGTCCGTCGAAAGAGTGGCTAGAATTCGCTCCCCACAGAGGTATTCAAGCTCATTGTTTTGCACGTGGACAATCTCAGTACCATGCCGCTCGCCGCGTGATCATCGGGGCTATATCGTTTACTCAAAGCCCTCAGGCCGGAGATTTTTAAGCTGGCTCCTTGCTTGCTGATGCCGCCTGATCTTCAGAAACGGTGTGTCACGCATAATAACGCTCGTAGGGTGGCGAGCATCATCCCCCTTGACTGCGATCCGATCACCGTCACCCTCAACTACATTAACGGTATGTACTGGGTAGGCATGAACATGTCTTGGATGGTGCTCGTCGACGGTCGCGGCATCTAGATGCTCGTGGAGGTCTACACCCGGTGATTGATACCCCTTCCTTCGATTAACACTGCACTACTTTGGCACCGTGGCCCAGAATACTCGGAATCTTATAGTAGCCAACATGATACCAAATTTGATTTGCTCAAGGTTGTAATCTGCCAAGTGCCCACAAGATCTGCGAATTATAAAGACTTAAGGCTAATTGCGTTCTTCAACCGCGGTCTAGCCTATCTCACAGGTCACTGCGGTAAGTGGATAAATTTGCAAGTCCATCGCAGGATCATATATCCTCCATGGTTCTCTGATGCCATTGAACACAAGGGCTTCATTTACGCTGTCGACTCCTTCTATGGCTGGACGTATTGCTCGCCTACTCCAGTGATCGCTACAATTGGCTGTTACAGTAGTATGTTACTTTCCTATGATATCATGATGGCTTGCTTATGTTACTGTCAACATTTACTGAAAAAATATTCATGCTCATAACATGCTGTTCTTAAGGTTGACTACATCAAGACCCCTTTTTTATTTGACTCCAACTTGATATGATGTTGTAGGCCTCCTGGTGTCCCTATCCTTCCTAATCCTAGAACCTTTCAAAGAAAAGTGGCATGGCCGTTGCAGGTGGTTCCTGGCTCGATCAGACGACGGCGAACGATTGATGATCCTTCGCACGTACCGGACGTGTTGTTGAGCAGGATCCCAGCTTCTCTGGGCCTTCAGGAATTTTTGACTGGAGGCTGGTAAGCAGCCTTGGTACACGCTCTCCGTTTGTCGGACTGAATTATCAGATTAACCAGGAGATATCCGACGGCAAGGATCATGATGGCAGCGCGGTTTCATTCATCAGGCAAAACTGTGTGTACACAGCGTACCATGAGTCTTTGCATGCACCATACCCTAATATGTGCCGCCACGCTCTGCAACCCAAAGTAGGAGATAGGGTCGCAAGTATCATACTTCGCCCTGCTAGCTGGAGTTTCTCCCGTCAGGCACCAATCTGGTTCAAGCCATCAGCCAATCTCCACAGCTTAATAAATAGTAACATCTAACTGAGCCAGTTAGTTAGATGCGTACACTTGGTGTAGTAGGATCTTTATTTAGTTTGATGCATACACTTGTTCTTTTTAGTAGCCCTTTTGTAATAATGGATGATGTTTGGTTTGGAGAGAGAGCTGCGTCTTCACTCTGCTGACCTGCTTACTGCTTCTGTTGCACCCCCAGCCCTGGTTGTTGCTGCTGCTGTTTTGAATGTACAATCAGTAGTATATTTCGTCTATTGGTTGAATAAATGTGTTGTTAGAACGACAAACACAATGTTTTGGAAGTCGTTGCACGGTTAGATCCTTAGTGCCCCGTGTCGTACGTAACACATACTATTTTTCGTATGGAACACATTTTCCACTTGTTGATAACATGCAGCCCACTGATGAAGGCCCAATAGAGGAGAACATAATTAACCGGAAGGGAGGCTCTCACATGAATCCGGCCAAGGTACATGCTCATGGTCCCCTAAACATAAATAAGTAAATAAATAAAGCTAAATGCTCATGCACCAGTTCTTTAAATTCATGATTTAACAGGAGGATATTATTTCCTACGATAGTGTCGTTACATTCAGTCAATATTATTCTTAGGCAAAGATAGCGAACAGTCTTCTTTCTCCCAGCATTTTGTTCCTGCAACCAGCGTCGTAAATCGTAGTTAGCGTCGTAAATAGTTCCGGTCCATTTTTATTTTTCAATAAGAATGTCCACCCCAGCCCAGCACATTGGGGACAACACTTTATCCTCCGCCTTGGTACTCTCGCCGCGGCGGTGCCGTCTGGCCCTGTCAACATAGTTTTTTTTCAAAATGGTCCATGCCAACATAGTGAATCAGGAGAGAACTATAGTTGTGAGTATGACAGTATGGACCCACCAAGTCCACTCCTGAACACAAGCAAGTGCCTCTTTTACTACTCAGATGCACCCCTCGTTTTTTTACTCTAATCCACCCTGCTGATATCCGGGACCCACATCATTTTTAACGTATAGTCAATTAACGATAGAATTGCACAACTTTTTTTGAGTAGTAATTCGGAGGAGCAGGCTATAACTGGGTTGTGCGGTCTCTGTGGCCCGTCTAACAACATGACCAGCCCAGCAGGTTTTTCTTTGGGAAAATAGGTAGCCCAGTATTTCTTTTTGAAGAATACCCAAGCTAGGCCTATTTGTTTTCTTCGACTTACTGGGCTGCAAATCTTTCAAGACAAGGAGGGATGCATTCTGGCCTGGCCAAAGAGTATGGTTAGTGTCTGTTAAAAGTAATATCAAAGGGGTTGAAAATTCCAAACATATTATAGCAAATGGATATTAGTTTCTTTTTTTTCTTCTTCACTGATATTTTATAGTATTTCACTGGATTTAACATGACATAGTACTAATTTATTTTTAAATTTGTTTTAGTATGGCTACTAATTTTTGGATTAAGAATATCTTGTTCCCCAGCAAAAATCTGTCAATTTTCAAAATTTAGCACATATTTAGTTAATTTCTTTAACCCTGGTACTGACCAGAAAATGGGAAGCAATTCTAAAAATGGAAAACGGGCTACAATAAATTCCATATGAATTAGAAAATGAGTAAAAATAATAGCAAATGGGCTGTACAGCCACATATTTCGAGGCTGACTTATTTACGCAAGGCTTTGTCAGTCAACACACGATTCTAGCAGCAGTGACTGTTGGATGTCCATCCAACGGCCGACGTGCTTCTTCAATCTCTGATCTTCCTGTTCCAGCCGCCTAAACTAGCGCTGGCAGGACTGCCTGCTCCCTCCTCTTGTGGCCCGCTGTGATGCCGCACAGGCTTCCCCAGCCCACCCTACTCCCTCCGCTGGCCTTGCCGCATGCAATCAACTGCCTCCTTATTACACAAAAAAATGATTCCTCCCACTGACATCTGGGGCGCATCGGTTGGGAGGCTGACCTGTGGGCCTACTAAGATGACGCATACGCAGGGCTTGTCAACTTAGTAAACAAACGTTTGTAGAAGCAGTAAACGTTGGATTTGAATCGAACGGTCATGCTGCTTCTTCAAGTGATGCTCTTCTTGCACCAGCCGCCCAAACCAGCGCCGGCGAGACCGTCTGCTCCTACCTCCAGTGGCCGGCTGTGCTGCCATTGATGCCTCACCGCCCCCTACTACTGCCACCGCTAGCCAGGCCCTGCGGCGATGACAGCCTCACACCGCAGCCGAACCAGTGAACCCTTGTACTCCTCTCTGTGTGGGCATCCACTGCCACCTCTTCCCCAGCTCCGCGTTATCCCCTTCCTAGGCCTCGCCTCATCCACCGCCCTGGTGCTCTCGGTGCGGCGTTCAACGTGGTCATGGAACGACTTCCATCGGACGTGGACTGTACATGGAGAGGCTGACAGCTGGGTCCATGGCTGCACACAAGGAAATGCCTCCTTATTACGCGCAAAATAATGCTTCCTCCAGCTGACATCTGGGACCCACGAGAAGGGCCTCTGTTTGGCGAAAAAACGTTCCCCCCGCTGATAGGTCGGACCCACCAACTATATCTTCGCACGCAAGGAAGTGTCTCCTTATTACGCACAAAAAAATGAATACCCCCTGCTAGCTGGGACCCACCATAGTGGGTGGCTGACTTGTGGGCCTACTAAGTTGATGGGGATGGAGGGCTTTGTCAACTTAGTCAAATACTCCAGTGACCGTATGATGTCCATCCAACGGCCATAGTGCTTCTTCAACCTCTGGTCTTCTTGCTCCAGCCGCCCAAAGCAGCGCCGGTCGTGCCGCCTGCTACTGCCTCCCATGGCCGCCTGTGCTGCGGCGGAGACCTCACCGTCCCTGTAATACTCCCACCGCTAGCCAGGGCATCCCTCTACTCACCCACACCCCCTGTTATTCTGCGGCGATGGAAGCCTCACACCGCAGCCGAACCAGTGAACCCTCGTACTCCTCTCTGCATGGGCATCCACTGCCGCGTCTTCCCCATCTCCGTGTTGTCGCCTTCCTAGGGCTCACCGTTGTCCACCGCCGTGGTGCTCTCAGCGGGGCGTGGTCAACGTGGTCAAGGAACGACTTCCATCAGACTTGGATTGTACGGGGAGAGGCTGACAGCTAGGTCCACGGCCGCAGCAAGGAAGTGCATCCTTATTATGCGGAAAATAATGATACCTCCACCTAACAGCAGGGACCCACCGGATGGGCCACTGTATTTTGCAAAAAAATGTTTCCCCCTGACTGCTGGGACCCACCAGCTACTTCTTCGCATGCAAGGAAGTGCGTCCGGGCAAACAAAAATGATTCGCCCCTAACTACTGGGACCCACCAGCTACATCTTCGCACGCAAGGAAGTGCCTGACAGTCGGGACCCACCGGGTCGAAGCGTACATAGCATTGTCATTCTGGTCGTGAACGTGTACGTACATATTGGTGGATGTAGAGGCGCGCACGTGTCATCGTAGAGGCACGCACGTAGCATGTACACGTACGTACAGCGGCCAGTGTGCAAGAAAGAAAATACAACCATGTACGTACATACGGGCGGGGTCTCGAATGCCTACTCACACATACGTATGGCTAGGGCTCGTGTACATGGCTGGGTCGGAACAGAGAAACAACGTCGTCGTCGTGTTCATGGGGAGCCAACCGGCTGGGTCGGAACGGAATGTGTCATCGTGTTCATCGGAAGGGCTTGGACGGAACAGGCGATGGAAACGAGGCCTGGCGTACCGCAGAATGGAGGAAACGGCCTTGTGTTTGACCGGCCACGTTCGAAACGGGATCCTGTTCATCGGAGGGATTTGGCATACCGCGAAATGAAGGAAATGGACTTGTGTTGGACCTCCTATGGTCGAAACGGGGTCCTTTTGATCGGGAGGGCTGTGGCGTACCGCAAAATGGACGAAACAGACTTGTGTTGGAGTGCTATGCTCGAAACAAGGGTCATGTTCAATGGGAGGTGTTGAGGATATAACTACTGAGTGTAAACCGCCCAAGAGGGGCCGGTTCACGGTCAACTGTACTGAAGCCCATGAAGATAAGAAGATGGTGCTTTACTGATAAAGTGAAGAGGCCCGAAGCCCGGAGGCGGATTAGGGCCCATAATGGTAAACCGTCATAGTTGTATAACTTGTGTTGTAAGATAGAGAATGGGAGAGACCGAACCGAACACTTGTATGAGTCGGTCTTGGGACTCTGTAAACCGGCCAGGCGTCAACCTGTGTATATATAGGGACAACCCGGCGGCGGTACAGGGACACAGACAACAACTCGAGACCCAGGCAAAGCGTATTTGCTCCCTGGTCATCGAAACCCCAATAATTCCATCACAACTAGACGTAGGCTTTTACCTTCATCGAAGGGGCCAAACTAGTATAAACTCTCGTGTCCCTTGTCAGGTTTAACCCCTTCAGGCTAATCTCGTTGCGATGGCTCCAAGACTAAGTCCTTCCGCTAGGACATCTGACATGATATTTCCACGACAGACGGACATCGTGGGGCTATCACACGATGGTTTCGAGTTCTTGAAGGTCAACTTTGAAGGACTCAAGGGGTACGTGGTTGGCCGGATGACCAAGAGTCATTGCAGCAAGCTTTACATCGACGATGTAGGCTGGGGCCCTGAGGCCGGCTCAATCGAGTACGGGTACCGGGTCCCCTTTGGCGGAATTCACGTTTTCATTGGCAAGATTGGCGAAGCGGGCCCTGAGCTAGACATTTACACTGATCTCACCGAGACGGCTCAGCGTGCAAGTCCTGCCTGGGTTCAGCCAGCCATGAAGCCTGCGTTCGTGGGATTCATCCATGAAGCAGAGTCCGAACCAGTGTCCGACGGCGAGACAGCCATCTACTCAGATGGCGAATCGTCCACTGGCAAAACCGAGTCGTTATACCAACTGCAAGATGGCCGGATGGCGACAGTATTCTGGGTCCCCTTGAACCGCCAAACAGGGTTGCGATCTTCATGGCCGGCACACAGTCCACTGTGCAATCTTCATCTACAGCAGCAATGGTCTCCGGATCGGTAGCCGCGGCAGGAGGCCCGGCGCATCGGCCGGCTCAAGTTCTTGCCGGTTTACCAGATGATTTGACGGCGTTGTTGACCACAACGGTGACTCCAGAGACTCAAGTACAGCATAAATGCGGATGTCACGAAGCTAAGGGATCAGATAACTCAGGCCCAAGCAGATTTGGCAGCTAAGGAGGCCAAGATCGATGAAGAGCGGGCCTCTTTGGATCCCCAGTCACAACTGATCCAGGCGCAGAACTACCGGCTTATGTTGGATGAAAACGCGTCAAACGATGTCATGAGAAGGAAGTACCGATCTCGACTACCGCAAATTTATGAAGGTCTAAATCTAATCGCCACACCAGGAGCTTGGCCTAGCAATCCGGCAGGAGTAAATCGAACCGAGGCACCTGGGGCAGCACCGGATCAGCCACGGGCGATGGACCCGCCTCGACGGACGGACAACCCGCCACCGTATGTATCAACACCGCCGGGTCACTTTTCCAGCCCCTTGGATAATATGATTGCGGTAGCATCATGTTTGGTGGCTATTCCGATGGAGGGTGATTCATTAGCACCGATTGAGACCCGACGAGCCAGCGATCTTCTTCAAACCGCTGTTGTTCAGCAACAGGCTTATTCCTACAACCGAGACAGAATACATTCAACCCCTCATCCGAGCAAGAGTTATAGCAGGCACATGGACGAACCGGCCGTGTCAAGCAGTGCGCGGCGTCGTGATGCCCCTTGAGGGCCTAATCAGGTGAATGGTGGTTTGAATGCTCAGGATGTGGTGGATAATGGCAGAGCGCGAAGGGAGGCTGCATCAACCCGCCCCGGTTCAGCCAGCGGCGTCAGTAGAGCGAGGAACAGGGCTTGCCTTCAACTCTTGGGGAGTGCCGTGTCTCATCCCGGCTCTCCGTAATGTGCAGTTGCCCAAGGATTTCAAAGGGCCACGCAAGGTGCCTTCTTATAACGCTGATCAGCCGCCCGAGGCATGGGTTGAGAGTTATGAGATGGAAATGGAGATGCTAGATGTGGATGAAGCGGCATGTGCAAAATACTTCACCATGATACTAGAAGGTACAGCTCGCACCTGGTTGAATAGCCTGCCAGCTAACTCAATCAATTCATTGGATGAATTGAAGGCCAAGCTCATAGCAAACTTCAAAGATACATGCAAGCAGCCCATGTCCATTGTAGATCTAGCTGCTTGTGTCCAAGGAGAGAATGAATGAACAACCCATTTGGTGCGCCGGGTTTCAGAAATTTTGCACTCATCCGGCTGCATCAATCCGGATACAGCAATTGTGACGTCAGAGGGCAATTGCTGGTTTAACTCACTAAATATGAAGTTGGGACGGCTCAAACGTCACTGCAATGATATGGGGACACTCATGGCGGCTCTGGTTAAGTATGCTGATTCTGATAATACCAAGGACCCTGACTCTGATGAAGAGAAACAGGAGAAGGGAAAGAAGAATGCCGGTTCAACGGGACAGCATAACCAGGCGGGCCACGGAAATAATGGTAAGTGTAAAGCGGACAATTCCGATTTTGTGGCTAACACCAGTATGCAGGGTAATATGCAGCGCCGTAAGGGTAAGCCGCCCCAGCGCGGTGGAGGAATGAATCTAGAACGCCTGTTAAACCAGCCTTGCCCAAAGCACGGGACAAAGGAGGCTCCTGCCACGCACCTTTGGAAGGATTGCCACATCATGAGGGAATTCAAAAACTCTGATCTTTTCCAGTATGATCAGGGTCCATCTGGTGGTTCCGGTCCAGGATTTCATGGGCCGGGTTACGGTGGTGGCAGTTCAAACTCAGGGTTTCAGAATAATCAGGGCAATCAGAATAACCAAGGTGGTAATCATCAACAGGGTAATCAGGGGAATCAGCAGCAGTCGGGTTATCAGAGCAACCCAAAGCAGTTAAATGGTGGACAGTATCATGTCTTCACTACTAGCTTGTGCAAGCGTGATCGGAAACTCCATAAAAGGGCAGTGAACTCTGTTGAACCGGCGGTGCCCCGTTATCTACGCTGGTCTGAGCAGCCTATTGTTTAGAGCAGAGAGGATCATCCGCCCCGTGTTGACAATCCGGGTCACCTAGCTTTGGTGGTTGCACCACAGGTGGGAGGTTATAAGTTTACCAAGGTACTCATGGACGGAGGGAGCAGTATCAATATTTACTATGAAACCTTCCGGCGTATGGGGTTGACAGATAAGAATCTTAGACTGTCAAACACCATTTTTCATGGAGTGGTGCCTGGTAAATCGGTTTACCCAGTTGGCAAGATAGCTCTGGAGGTTGTTTTTGGAGATGATCACGATTCAAGGTCCGAGACACTTACCTTTGAAGTGGTCAAAATCAGAAGTCCATACCACGCTTTATTTGGACGGCCGGTTTACGCTAAATTCATGGCGAGACCGTGTTATGTTTATCTGCAGCTCAAGATGCCGGGTCAAAAAGGGACCATTACGGTTCACGGTAGCCGTAAGATTGCTCTAGAGTGTGAGGAAGGTGATGCGGCGTATGCTGAATCGGTTTGTGCAACGTAAGAGTTGATGTTTTATAAGGACAATGTTGATCCGGCAGACATGACCTCTCTAAAGAAGCCTAGTACAGAGCATGATCCGGCTTTGAAATTCAAATCGGCTGATGAGACTAAATTGGTTGATTTTGTTCCTGGCAATTCATCCAAGCAGTTCAGCATCAGCCTAAACTTGGATCCCAAATAGGAAAGCACGCTCATCGAGTTCATCCGTGAGAACCAGGACATCTTTGCATGGAAACCTTCTGACATGCCAGGTGTACTGAGGGAACTCGCTGAGCACACTCTTAATATTGATCTGAAGTTCAAACCGGTCAAACAGTTTCTTCGCCGGTTTAAGGAGGAACGACATAAGGCCATTGGGGAAGAGGTAGCCCGGCTACTGGCAGCTGGGTTTATCGTGGAAGTATTTCACCCAGAGTGGTTGGCCAATCCGGTGCTGCTACTTAAGAAAAACACCACTTGTCATATGTGTGTGGATTACATAGATTTGAACAAAGGTTGCCCAGCTGATCCCTTTTCCCTCTCTCGTATTGATCAAATCATTGATGCTACGGCGGGTTGTGAGCGCCTGAGTTTTTTGGATGCTTATTCTAGTTATCATCAGATCAAGATGGCAGTTAAGGACCATGAGAAAAAAACTTTCATTACTCCCTTTGGAGCCTTCTGCTATGTATCTATGCCTTTTGGGCTCAAGAGTGCACAGGCAACTTATCAACATTGTGTGCAGAATTGTCTTCATACTCAGATTGGGCGCAATGTTCATGCCTATGTGGACGATATTGTGGTTAAGTCCAGAAAAGCAGAGACGCTCATATCTGATTTGCAAGAAACCTTTGATAATCTGATAGTTTATGAAATGATGCTCAATCCGACTAAGTGTTTTTGGTGTACCGGCTGGCAAACTCTTGGGTTTCTGGTGTCCAACCATGGTATTGAGGCTTATCCGGAAAAGATCAAGGCTATCACATCTCTGGCTAAACTGGTATGTATTAATGATGTTCAATGTCTAGCGGATCGTATTGCGGCTTTAAGCCAGTTTATCAGTAGATTGGTAGAGAAGGTGATCCCTCTGTACCAGATGTTGAAGAAGACAGACAATTTTGTCTGGAGCGAGGCTGCTGATGCGGCGTTTGAAGACTTGAAGAAGCAGTTGGCTGAACCGCCGGTTCTTTCTGCTCCAGTTGATAAAGAGCCACTGCTGTTCTGTGTGGCTGCTAATGCCCGGGCTGTCAGTGTCGCCATTGTGGTGGAGCGCAAGGAGGCTGGGAAGGAATACCCGGTTCAAAGGCCGGTTTACTATATCAGCGAAGTATTCATTGAGTCAAAGCAAAGATATCCGCATTGGCAGAAGCTGGTGTATGGGGTTTTTATGGCAAGTCGGAATCTTAAACAGTACTTTCAAGGTCATCCCATCACAATGGTCAGTTCTGCTCCTTTGGGGGATATAATCCAAAACAGGGAAGCGACTGGCCGGGTTGCTAAGTGGGCTATTGAGCTTGGGCCGCACGGTTTGAAGTATATGCCTCGAACATCAATCAAATCCCAAGCCCTTGTGGATTTCATCAATGATTGGACAGAGTTGCAGATACCGGAGGATAAACCGGACAATACGTACTAGAGTATTCACTTTGATGGATCCAGGCAATTGGAGGGCTCGGGGGCTGGAGTTGTCCATACTTCCCCTCGAGGTGATAAAATTCATTATGTTCTTCGCTTAATGTTCCCTTGTACTAACAATGCAGTTGAGTATGAGGCCTTACTCCACGGTCTTCGAGTGGCTAAGGAGATGAACTTAAGCCGAGTACGATGACTTGGAGATTCTGGTCTGGTGGCTCAACAAGTTTCTGGCACTTGGGACTCTAAAGATCCCCTCATGGCGGCTTACAGGCGAGAAGTGGATATTGTGGCTGGTCACTTCAAAGGTTATCAGGTTGAGCACATTGATGGGCGTAAAAACGAAGCAGCTAATGCCTTAAGCCGGCTGGGGTCTCAGCGTAAACCGGTGCCAGCCAATACCTTCCTGGATGTCCTGCATAATCCGTCGGTTCAACTGCCCACAGAGGAGGACCTCGCTATTCCTGATCCGGAGGCACAGTTGGTGGCCGCTTTACATATCATTCCGAATTGGACGGTTCCATACTTGGCGTATATGAAATGGGGCGAGTTACCAGAAGATGAAGTTCTGGCCAGACAGGTAGTCTGGCGATCCAAGTCCATGAAAATCATCAATGGCGAGTTGCATCATTGCAGTGTTTCAAGGGCGTTTCAGCATTGCGTCTCTCCTGAAGAAGGCTGTGAGATTTTATGTGAGATCCATGAAGGAGACTGTGGTCTTCACGCCGGTTCAAAATCCTTGGTGGCTAAAGCTTTTCGTCATGGTTTTTACTGTTGACGGCTCATGCCGATGCTGAGGACCTGGTAAGGCGGTGCGATGCTTGTCAGAAGTTTGCACGCCGAGCTCATGTTCCGGCTCAGGAGCTACGGATGATTCCTATCACCTGGCCATTTGCCACTTGGGGGCTTGACATGGTAGGGCCTTTTAAGCGATCTAAAGATAAGAAGACCCACCTGTTGGTGGCGGTTGATAAGTTCACTAAATGGGTTGAAGCGGAGCCAGTAAGGAAGTGTGACGCAGCCACGGCGGTTTAGTTCATCAAAAAGGTGATCTTTCGTTTCGGTTTTCCACATAACATTATCACAGATAATGGCATGAACCTTTCTAAATGCGAGATGGAGGATTTCTGTCAACGAGAGCACATCCGGCTTGATGTAGCCTCTATGGCTCACCCCCAATCTAATGGTCAAGCTGAGCGAGCTAATCTGGAAATTTTAAAAGGTATAAAGCCCCGGCTTATGGTTCCTTTGAAGCGGACGCCGGGTTGTTGGGTCGAGGAATTACCATCTGTGTTATGGAGCATAATTACCACCCCTAACCGGTCTACTAGTTATACGCCGTTCTTCATGGTTTGCGGAGCAGAGGCGGTACTCCCCAGTGATATTCGTCATGACTCACCTCGGGTTGCCAATTATGTTGAAGCGGACAACGAGCAAGTACGTCAAGAAGCACTGGACCTGTTAGATGAGAAGCGGGATGTGGCCTTGGCTCGTTCGGCGGTTTACCAGCAAGACCTGCGGCATTATCACAGCCGCCGAGTTAAAACAAGAACCTTTCAAGAAGGCGATTTATTGCTCCGGCTCATCCAGGATCACACCGATATGCACAAGTTATCCCCACCTTGGGAAGGACCCTTTGTGGTCAGCAAGAATCTGCACAACGGATCATACTACCTCATTGACGTTCGAGAAGACTGACGTAGTTCTGAGGAGGAGACCCGGCGGCCGTGGAACATAGCTCTCCTTCGGCCTTACTACACCTGAGCTATAGGCTCTTCTTATGTACATATTTCGACAATGTATATATTATGCTCAATGTAATAAACCAGCATCCTTGCTACAAGAAGGGCCTCTTCCGTTTTCTCCAATTTTCTTGGTTACAAGGGGGCTTCTGCTTCCAAAGCGATGACCCGTTTTGTCTATTAAACCAGCTATCATGCCATCATACAGCTTGGGAGATTCACACCCAAGGGGCCAAAGAGAGTTCTGTTGCTAAGAGCACGACTCAAACATAGGCACCCATTGAGCACAACTCACAAAGTTACTTGGGGGCTCTTTGTGTGACGTAACAAAGAGTTTGAAAGGACCCTTATAACTGGGTATCGACACATGGCTTGGAAGCCTGGCGTATTCACCTAAAACCCCGGGTTAAGCTGCCTTCATCAAGTAAGCCAGTCCTATCTAGGTAATCCTGGCATGACCCACCGAACGTTTGACAGTTACTCTCATTGAGACCCTAAACTTGTCAAAGTTAAAACAATGATTGGTTAGTTGGAGGCCCATCTTAAAATGCTTTGTCAAATGGTTTAACTCAGTGGCCTGGCAGGCCACAAAAAGTCTCCAATTTGGGCCTGGCAGCCCTCGAAAAGCCTCGACTACAAGTTTTATTTGCTTTTGCTTTTTGAGTTTCATCTCTTTTGTTAAAGTTCTAAACCGGTGTCTATTGACCCAGCCAGACTATATGTCATTACATCAACCCGGTGTGGCTTACAGTTATCATCTGTTAAAGCATATAATCAATGGTGAACCAACATCTTTCAAATCCGGTCTGGCTTTGACTACATGTCTCCAGTATGATCACCTGATGTTCATCGTAACCCGGTATGACTTATAACACACCAACACAGCATGGTGAGAGCTATCAAACGATCAAAGTATTGGTTTTTCATCCTTACTACAATCAAGTTGGTATGCCAACAGCCTTATATCACAGATCTTTTGTTATGCAGATATAAGGATAGCATAATATTATGAAGGTATATAAGCCATCACTGCAATTATCATGGCGGATTAAACAAAGTCATATCTTAGTGCACGATGGCAGCAGATCAAAGTATATCAACTAGCCTATTACAAGGCGCTTTAAAGCCCAAAATAAGTGATTGTTCTTCACACAACACAATCTGTGACTATCAACCCAGTTGCCGGATTAAGACTCATCGCCGGGTTGGCGAGAAGTTGATGGATCTTCTGGTGTCGGTTTAGCCTCCTCCTCCCCATCCAGTGGCTGGAAGTCAATGGTGGTCCAATCAATCTGGGTTAAAGCTTGAAAGACAGCCTCTTCACTTATAAGTTCAGACGGTTCAATGTCAGGGGTGTTAGTGTGCTTATAGATTGGCGGGATAAGATTTTGCACTTCCTTCACAGCAGTGTCAATCCGTTGGTTGTTGGCATCATAGAAGGACCGATGAACAGTCAAATTAGCCCTTCCGCCAATTGACTTGCCAGAGGCCGCATCTCCTTTGTCAGGACTTTGAGGGCTTCATTATCAAATTCTGCCCCGTTTTCTTGTTCACCGGGATAGCCCTTGGCAATATCAACTGGATCCAGGTCAGCTATCCATGCTTTAGCTCGGGTCAATGCCACGCTTCATCTCCTCTATCTGTGCTGGTGTCATTGACAACCTTGATAGTGTGTCCTTGATCAATGTTGGTGTCGGTTTGTTATATGAGACTGCACAGATAACCCGTTGGGCACCAGTATACAGTTGCTCTATCAACGTATATGCTACCTTCAGCTTCATCCGCATGTCAGAGCCCAGATGAGCAACACGGCCACCTATAACGGTTTAAGACTTTGATGTTAAACCGGCAATTTCAAAGATGGTTATTCAAGAAATCTTGACAAGAGTATTTACCAAATATTGTAGAGGTCATGGCATTTACTTGGTGCTTCAACCCAGTTAGCTCTTCCGCCACCTGTTTAAGAGCTGACTCGGCGTCTTCAGCCCGCTTCAACAATGTAGTTTTTTCAGTCTCCCAGCTAGCACGTTCATTCTTGAACCCATCCTTAAGTTGTTTCATGGTTGTCAAAGCAGTTTTAAGCTCATCCTTGGCCTTGGAAGTCTCTGATTGCTAGGACTTGATATTCTCTTGAAGATCAGCAATTTTGGAGTCTTTGTTGTTTATATTGGCCTACAAAGATCAGATGATGATGATATTTTACTCGAAGTCCCAAGCATATAACCAGTTATATACTTGGCACTTGGGGGCTAATGTGGAATGCTTTTTTCCTACTGCTTAGTTAAAAGTCCCAAGGCTCAATACAAGTATGAATCTTGGCACTTGGGGGCTAATGCATATTTGATCAAAAAGTACAAAAGCAAAAGGAGTTGGCAATATGAATATTGGATCATGAAGTCCCGGTTCACCTTGATAAAGTTAAACCGACCCTTGGGGGCTACAATGGAGATATACAGAACAATCAAGATTAAAGCGTTTTTGAAAGATACCTCATAGCGCTCCTTCATCATATTCACCAAACCGGCCTCATAATCTTGGCTTGTGTAGAGGCGATGTAAGAAGCCGGAATGAAGCTCTTCAGCAGTAAAGTTGACATAGCTGGATAAATCTATCTTCTCTTTCCCCTTGCCCATAGCAACAAATTCGTCCTTGGCGCTATGCTTTAACAAGGCAACCGGATTGCCTGGGACGGTGTGAGCAGTACCGGTGATAATAACATCATCATTGCCACCTTTTGACGGGCTCGGCGGATTGACAATATCCCTGGCTGGGCTCGACAGATTAGCAGCTGGGCTCGGAGGATTGGCAGCTAGGCTCGGCGGGTCAGCAGCTGGACTTGGAGGTGTAGCATGTGGACTTGATGGATCAACATACGTTGCCAGGTCAGCTTCTGGCGGATTAGCATCAGTGGCGGGACTTGTGGGGCAGAGTCATCCATGACAACATCAATGTCTCTACTACCATCTTCTGGGGTCTTCTCCGGCTCAACTTCGTCAGTGGGGGCACTGATTTTGGCTTTCTTGCTCAGTCGGCCTTTGGCACTACAATATCAAACAAAGATTAGTATGATAAACCGACGCATGAAGGAGAAAGCTGAAAGGCAGTATGCTTACCCAGTGATGGTCTTGGGGGGAGGAAATTGTGTGGTTGATGAGTCGCCAGATGAAGAATTAGAAGTCACCTGATAATTTGAATCAGACAGATTAAGTGGGTATCGGAAGCAACCCGCCAAGGGACAAGGTTTTGCAAAAGAGAAAGAGACCTCTGGACGACGTTTCCGCGGTGGAGTGTCTGATAAACCAGAGGAAGTGACTTGTTGGCCACTGTGCCGGGTTGTGCGACGACCTTCGTGTTGCTGTGTCTTCAAAGAAAATTGTGGATCTAAATGAGCAAGAGGGTGAGAGTATTTTACTTTTCAAACTGCACGGCGAAGTTTTTGAACCGGCACATGATCTGAATCGGAGGAAAGGGAGATTACCTCTACATGATTAGCACGACTGGCTTCTGCATCATCTTGATAATAATCATTGTCAATAAGGTGGACAAACAATAATCCAAGGGAGTCAAGTTCTACCTCTTGATCCGATTCCTCGATATCTTCGGGCGGATCAGCGGACTCGCCGGTTTTCTTCCTGGCCGGTTTCTTTATGACTTTGCTTTTGGCACGAGGGTTCCCCGCCGGTTTATCTTGAGCTTTCCTCTTCCAGAAGGTATCTTTGGCCTATTAAAATTAAACAAAGGATTATTATAGCAGTGTTAAAGCGGAAATGGATCAAAAAAGCACAAGGTTAAAGTTTTTACCACTGGCTGTTTGTTGCAGGCATAAAAAGGGAGCAGCCCAGTTTTGCATCGGTTTTGCCCAGTTTTGCGGCGATCGGTTCGTCAAGCATCTTCTTCACACATTCAGTGACTTCATCATCAGTCATTTCTATTTCATTAAACCGTTGAGGATCCTTGGCATCACCGGTATACTCATGCATCAATCCGGAGCGGCGGCTTAAAGGTAGGATATGCCACGAAACCCAGCAGCGAACAAGGTCAACACCGGTCAGACCGTTGGCTAGGAGAGCTCGGAGCTTGGCGAGTTGAGGTGCATAGGCCTGTCGCTCCTTAGCAGTGAGCCGTTGAGGCAGTGGATGGCCATTGCTGAGCCGGTGAGCACGGTAACCCGGTAAAGGATTTTCTCCAGCAGGAGCAGTGTTTTGACAATAAAACCATGTTAGGTTCCAGTCTTTTGGATGGCTGTGATGTTTAGCATGAGGGAAATCAACTTCTTTCCTATTCTGGATTGACACCCCACCAAGTTCAGTGTTGGGGCCATCAGAGAACTCAGTTTGGCGGTTTAAATGTAAAAAGTCTCGGAAGAGTTCAACAGATGGTTCTTCTTGAAGGTAAACTTCATAGAATACTTGGAAGTTCCATATGTTGGACACAGAATTCAGTCCAATATCCTGTGGATGAAGTTGAAAGCTAGCAAGTACATCTCGGAAAAACTTTGATCCGGGAGGGCTGAATCCCCGGTCTAGATGTTGCATGAACACGATCACTTCTCCATCTTGAGGCTCAGGAGGGCACTCAGGGCCAGGGACTCGCCAATGAAGGACATTTTTTGAGGCTAATGCGCCAGTTACAACATATCCATTGATTTGCGTTTCCGTGATCTGGGAAGGAACCCAGTTGCAAGTGGAGAATTGTTTGGTCATCTTGGAAAACAAACTGTAAAGGAAAATAAAGGCCGGTTTACGATTGAAGGTTGATGTGTACTAATCATTGTTAAACCGGAGAATTTGGTCAAGCCATACATATGAGTTAAACCAGAAACTGCTATTCAGATCAAGATGGCGGTTTAAGTGAGGACTAATGGCATATGGCGGATTATATACTACTAAAGGTTAAACCGCCCTTAAACATAAGAGGCAGAGCTGAAATCTACTAAGTGTTTACAGAAACAGGTTTCACAATATGGCAGTATAATTTTGGATCTACCATGGTTCAATAAAGAAAATTTTCTGAGCCCCACAATGGCGCTAAGAAGAACGGAGAAGGTCCAGATGGAGTTTTTTCAGGAACAGCAAGATGTTGTGATGCGATAGACTAAAGTTATGGATCTAACCGCAAAAGGAAACTATCAGGCATAGCTAGATTCAGTATAGAGGCTAAGGGAAAGTCGGAGAAGCACTGATGAACGGCGATGAATGGGGAAGAATAGGAAGCCCTAACGGAGATCTAGGGTTACGAGAAGAAAGCTTACCAGGGCCACACAGCAGCGGAGGAGTATCGCAGGAGCTCTGGTACGAACAGGGTGATGCAGAGGCCTAGTCGGTGCAGATTCGAAGATCGACAACGGCGGCGGCGGCGCTGGAGCTCTTCGGGTTGTGAGGAGGAAGATGAGAGGCATGGGGGGAAAATGGAAAGACCCCCCGGCCCTATTTATAAAGGCAAGAGGATAAAACGGCAGGCGCGAAAATCGAGGGGTCTGAAGCGGCAAAAGAGGGTGCAACTGTCACCTCGATCTTCAAGAATTAATTAAGAAAGGGGAATGTTCATAAATATTTCTATACGGAGATGACATCATGATGATTTACTACAGTTACAGAATATGACGTCACGGCGGTTCACCAAAGTTTACAGGGAGAAGACAACATGGCGGTTTCCAAAAATCATTGGAAGATGCTCACAGAATTTTGCTAAGTATTGAAGATTGACATGAACAGGTTCAAATCAATCTGGGGCCTAATGTTGAGGATATAACTACTGAGTGTAAACCGCCCAGGAGGGGCCGGTTCACGCTCAACTGTACTGAAGCCCATGAAGATAAGAAGATGGTGCTCTACTGATAAAGCGAAGAGGCCCGAAGCTCGGAGGTGGATTAGGGCCCATAATGGTAAACTGTCATAGTTGTATAACTTGTGTTGTAAGATAGGGAAAGGGAGAGACCGAACCGAACACTTGAATGAGTCGGTCTCGGGACTCTATAAACCGGTCGGGCGTCAACCTGTGTATATAAAGGGACGACCCGGCGGCGGTTCAGGGACACAGACAACAACTCGAGACCCAGGCAAAGCGTATTTGCTCCCTGGTCATTGAAACCCCAATAATTCCATCACAACTAGATGAAGGCTTTTACCTTCATCGAAGGGGCCGAACTAGTATAAACTCTCGTGTCCCTTGTCCGGTTTAACCCCTTCAGGCTAATCTCATTGCGATGGCTCCACGACTAAGTCCTTCCGCTAGGACATCTGACGTGATATTTCCACGACAGGAGGGGTGTGGCGTACCGCAAAACGGGACTCCACGGGATACTGTTCATCTCCACCGTCGACCTCCTCCAGCCTCCATGGGCTATTGTTCATCCACCGTCGACCTCCTACAGCCTCCACCTACGATTGTTCATCCACGGGCTCCTGTTCATCCAGCCTCCACCGAGCGCTACTCCACCGGCTACAGTTCAACCACCCCTCTCCACGGGCTCCTGTTCAACCACCCCTCCACGGGCTACTGTTCATCCACCCCTCCACTGTCTACTGTTCATCCAGCCCTCCACGGGGTCCTGTTCATCCAGCCCCAACCGGCTCGGTCGATCGGGGTCCTATTCATCCAGAGGCAACACCACGGGGTCCTGTTCATCCACCCCACCGCTCACTGTTCATCCAACCCCCCCCCCCCCCACAACGCTCACTGTTCATCCAAACCCCCCTGCAATGCTCACTGTTCATCTAGAGACAGCATCGATTGGCTTCAGTTAGCAGCAGTAGCTAAGGAATCGCTCGATCCCTCGGGTTCAGTAACGCGTAGCCTGCAGTGCAATCGCTCGGGTTCCGTTAGGGGACGCCTCGCTCGGGTTCAGTTAGAGCCCAACGCCTCTCACACACGCGCGTACGTGTACGAGAGAAACGCGCATCGCACGGCCCCCGACCACCCACCGTTACCGGGAACTCCCCGAAATTTTCCTCGCCCTCGCTTCTACCACGGTTTTTTCCATCATGGACAGCCCAAAGAATGTCATGCAGCTGCGTCTCCAGCCCGCCCACGATGAAAAGCCCATTTTCTGCCATGATTTTTTGTCATAGAAGTAGGAGCCCACCACATCTATGATGATACCGAGTTTTGTCACAATTATCGTCATAGAAGTGTCATAAGTATGACAAAAAAAATTCATTCGACCCAAAATGTCATGGATGTGTCTTTTTTTGTAGTGCATGTAATCATTTGCTATCAGAGGAGTGCTTCCTTTGGTAATAAGGGTGATGTAAGAGGTATTTAAACTCTCAAGAGGAAGTTGCCCAGCATGGAAGTCATATATGAATCTGAGCACATCTCCTTTAATAATCTCCCAACAAGATTTAAAGAATTCATTATTGAAAGCATCAGGGCCTGGAGATTTGTTTAGAGGGAGCTCTTTGACCACTTCATTTACTTCTTCCTTAGTGAAAGGTAATTCCAGGTTGTCATTCAGTGAAGCATCAGGTCTCTGGCCATACAAGGAATCCAAATCAAAGTGCATAGTGTTTTTTTAGAAGTTCCCATTCTCTTCTTGGAAGCTTCCCAAAGAATTGCAGCTTTGCCAACATGATCAGAGATATCCACTTGATCATCATTTTGAAGGACATCAGTGTGGTTATGCCTGTAGTTGATACAGGCCTTGGTATGACAGAATTTGGTGTTCTCATCTCCAAACTTCACCCCTTTAATTTTTCCCATTTGTTTCTAGTATATCTTTTGATTCCTCAAGAGGATGAGTAAATGCTCTTTAAAAAATAATCCTGTAGTTCCATTCATAACTGTCCAATTCTCTCTTTAAAAAAATCCGAGGGAAAGATTAGCTCATTGATTTTTTGCAATCTGGGTTTTAAGACAAGATAGGGACCTGGCCCACTGCTTCAAAGCTCTCCTTAAGTTCTTGAACTTAGCATTAAGTGTTTTGGCAGCATCCAAATTACCCATAGGGATATTCCAAGCAGCAACAACCACCTATTTAAAGTCTGAATGCTGTAACCAATAATTCTCAAAACGAAAAACTCTTGGATAGATGTACAAATTTTAATCACACATGGCAAATGATCTGAGATGGGCTTTGCTAGGGGTAGCATAATGGTATTGGGGAAAGAGGTCATCCAAGAAGTAGAAGTAAAAAACCAGTACAATTTGATCAAAAGAGGATTTTGCTGCATGTTACTCCAGCTGAATTTTCTACCATTTAAAGGCAACTCAACCAACCCTTGGTTGCTAATTACCTCATTGAATATCAACATATCATTAACATCTCCACTATGTCTGTTTCTATCTGAAGGAGCTCTAATAAAGTTGAAGTCTCCGATGAGAATCCAGTTCACATCAGCAGGCATGTGTATATTCATAAACTAATCAATAAACTCAATTTTGTCTTGTGGGTCACATGGGCCATAAATATTCGTGAGAATCCAGGACTGAGTAGAAACCAGACTGTTGAATTAGAGCGAAAGTGAGAATCTATTTTGAGCAATGACCTCTCCAGTAAATTGAGAACCATTCCAAGCAATAAGAAGACCCCTTGAAGCCCCAATTGAAGGAAGAAAAGAAAATTTGTTGATTCTATGAGGACAAAATATTTTGATGTAGGCAATGTCAAAGTTTTCTCTTTTACTTTCTTGAAGACACAGAATGTTACAATCACTCTCATCAAGTTTCTGTCTTAAGGCCAACCATTTATCCTTAGAATTCACCCCTCTAATATTCTAGTTGAGAATGTTCCAACTTCAGCTTGTGTTATTCATGGGGACAAAAAGGATTATTAAACCAATAATAAGGCTCCATCGCTTGGTCAAAAATTGGGATTACCAAAAGATAGCACAGAACCCAGAGCCACATCACATCACAAAACCACCATAATATCCAGCAACCATTAATCACAAAAGTTCCACTAACATAACACAGCACCAGATAAGCAAGGTCTACAAAATGACAGTATTCTAGGAGTACATCATTCATTGGACCATCAAAAACAAAACATGAGAGGCTAAACAAGCTAACCCTCGAACCACCACCCAAATGAAGGACAACTATCATCATGCAGACTTGGAGGCGTTATCCTCTCCCTTGGCCAAGGGCACCTTGACCAGCTCATCCTCTTGCCTTCTTTTTGGCTTCTTGGCCAGCTTGTCCTCCAACTCCCTCTTACCAATCTTACAGAAAGAGGCAGTGAGATTTTTGACAATAGATTTTTGTATAATAGGAGGGACAACATTACATGGAAGACAATGATTGTTTGAGCAAGAATTTCTTTTATATCCAACATTATCCTTCTTAATTCTACCACTCCTCCTTACCTCAGATTCAACCAGGGGAGTTTTGCCACTCCTTTCTTCCTTAAATTGTCAGGACCAAAAGGATATACCGAGGCCTGGGACTCCATATCTTGCATATTGGAAGACAGACCAATGTTCTCATTATCCTTGTCCAGGGCTTGCTTTTCCTCATGAACAATGGCAGGAAGGTTGGAAGAGAAAAGGTTCTTATTGTCTAATGGTTGCTCTTGAAAGTGCTTCTTCCACAGCAAGAGACCTTGTAGCCTAGTTTGAAGGTCCCCAATGTTTGCAACTGGCTCAAGACTTCCTCTAGAAGTGTTGATGTTATCTGATCTGCAATGAGTGGCAACACCTGAGGAAACACCAGCATCACCAATAGCAAGCAACCCAAGAACTGGCTCCAAGTCATTGCAACCCAAGTGTAAGGCAGGAGCAGAACCATCTTCCAAAGCAGAGGAGCAATTACCCATACCATGGGACCCACCAATATTGATAGCCATACCATCAACCCCAGGAAATTCATTCACTACAACATGTTGCAGTTGGTTTGCAACAGCCTGATCGAGAGGATCCACAACATTCATAGCAACAACCACATTTTGCTCTTGCAACATATGAGGCTCATCATCATCAGATTCGTAAGCTTGGATAATGTTTTGAAGACCATGGGCAATCACAATGACGGGAGGTGGAGGTGACGCATCAACCTGACCCCTAATTTGGGCACCCTCAGCAAGAACATGTGGCACAATGAAATTTCAGTTATCTCCCTCATAAAAGGACTTGTCAGAGGATAAGCTATTGTTGCTAACAACAGGTAGCAGCTCTTCACCTTCTGCCCAAGCCATTTCCTCCTACTGCACCACATCTAAGAGGTCCTCAAGAGCATCATTCTGGTTATCCTGTTGTTGTAAATCCCAGTTTCCTTCTTGTTCCCAATTATCCTTTGCTTGAACATCCAGATGATTGTTGTTGAGAGCAGCTTGATGAAAACCAACTCCAATCTCAGCATTCTCAAGCAAAGGGTGAGGGTCCACATTGTCAGGAGGAATATGATCCTCATCAGCCAGTCCCCCACCCAGGAGTTCACTAGCAAGCACTTCTATTTAAGAAGACCATCCATCTTCTTCAAACTCACCCCCCTCTGACCATCTCATACTTTTGGGGATAATAACGGAGTAGTTTGATAGCAAGATAATTTGTAATGAGCAAGTAACAAAAGTAGTAAGAGAAGTGCATCAAGGTAGCCCAATCCTTTTGAGGAGAAGGACAGGCCAAAACAGTTTCTTATGATATGCAAAGTGTTCTTGAGGGTACACGGGAATTTCATCTAATCACTTTCATCATGTTGGCTTAATTTGTGTTCGGTACTTTCATAATTTGGTATGTGGGTGGACCGGTGCTTAGGTGTTGTTCTTACTTGAACAAACCTCCTACTTATGATTAACCCTCTCGGAAGCATCCGCAACTACAAGAAAAGTATTAAGAATAAATTCTAATCATAGCATTAAACTTTTGGATCCAATCGGTCCCTTACGGAATAGCGCATAAACTAGAGTTTAAGCTTCTGTCACCCTCACAACCCTGTATATAATAACTACTCCACAATGCATTCCCTTAGGCCAAAATATGGTGTAGTGTCATGTAGTCGACGTTCACATGACACCACTAAGAGAATGGCAACATACATATCATCAAAAATCGAACACATATCAAGTTCACATGATTACTTGCAACATGATTTCTCCCATGACCTCAAGAACGAAAGTAACTACTCACAAACGATAAACATGCTCAAGATCAGAGGGGTATTAAATAGCATAATGGATCTGAACATATAATCTTCCACCAAAAAAACCATATAGTAATCAACTACAAGATGTAATCAACACTACTAGTCACCCACAAGCACCAAGAAATAATTTTGATACAAATATTGAACACAAGAGATGAACTAGGGTTTGAGAGGAGTTGGTGCTGTGAAGATGTTGACGAAGATAGCCCTCCCCAAGATGGCAGAGCTATTGGTGATGATGATGACGATGATTTCCCCCTCCGGGAGGGAATTTCCTCGGCCGGAATTGCTCCGCCAGAGGGCAAAAGTGCTCCTACCCAAGTTCCGCCTTGAGGTGGTGGCGCTTCATCCCGAATGGCCTCCTCTGATTTTTTTCTAGGTCAAAATGAATTATGTACTAGAAGATGGGCACCGGAGGTGTGCCGAGGAGGGCAGCACCCAACAGGGCCCGTCTGGGCCTCCTGGCATGCCCAGGTGGGTTGTGCCCACCTGGTGGCGCTCCTTTGGTACTTATTTGCTCTAATATTTATTAAATATTCCATAAAAATTCCTCGGGAAGTTTCAGCTCATTTGGAGTTGTGCAGAATAAGTAGCTTGACGTAGCTTTTTTAGGTCGAGATTTCCAGCTGCAAGAATTCTCCCCCTTGGTGCATACCTTGCATATTATGAGGGAAAAGGCATTAGAATTACTCCAGAAAGTATTATTATACAATAAAACAACATAAATAACAGTAGGAAAACATGATGCAAAATGGATGTATCACGTGTTCGCCGGCCCACGATGAGCATGGGAAGACGAAGCAGCGCCCGGGGTCGGCGACAGAGTGGCGGTGCAACCATCGCGTCACACGGAAGGTGGCAGCGACGAGTCCTGCTGCTCATGGACCATAGGTCACAGGGAGCAGCGAGGAGCGCCATTGCCCACGGGCGCTGTCTGAACAACGCGGGCAGCGAGGGCTGCCTGGCTCTCAGCACGAACTCGATAAGCATCTGCCATGAGAAAAACGGAGCGGTAGCGAAACAACCAGTGGAAGAGAGGCTTCGACACGCCCCTACCTGGCGCGCAAAATGTCGGATTCAGGGCTCCGCACACCCAAGGATGGTTTGAACTCTGGGACGTGTGCAAAGAACTCAACCTCTCTAGCCAGCTAACGCGTCGGTCTCACGGCCGAGCTCGATGAACAGGAAAGGAAATGGACGCGGCAGTTTACCCAGGTTCAGGCCACCTTGTGGTGTTACACCCTACTCCTGCTTTGTGGTGGATTGGCCCCGCGTGGGGCTGAGGATGAACTAGTACAGAGGAAGAACTACCGTAGGAGGTTCGTTCTTGTGTTGGTGTTCGCTCAGTGGTCTGTCCCCTCCTATGGTGGTGGCTAGGATATATTTATAGTGGCCTTGGTCCTCTTCCCCCAAAACTTAGGCGGGAAGGGATCCCACAGTGGCCAATTTGAAATGGGACAAGTAGTACATCCTATCCTAACGAAAGGTGGTCTACGCCTGCAAAGCTTCTGGTCCTGACGCCGTGGTGGGCTCGGTGATGACATCCCTCGTGTCGTCCTGGAGGCCTTGGTCTTGTTGCACGGGAATGGAAACCTTTTTTTGATTCCTCGAGACCCCGCACCTGCACTTGCCTCCTTAGTACCAAAGAGAAAAACTACCGCTCTGCGCCCGCCTGGCCCCGGTTGTCATGGCTTGCGTCACCTCAACCTCATGAGGTGAGCGCTCACATAGAAATCTCCGCTCCTCAGGAGGCTGCTCCCTTGGAGGTCCTGGTGTCGTCCGCCTCACGAGGCTTGTGCCCTTGCGAGGGTCTTGCCTTGTCGATGCTGAAGATGGGTCGTACTAGGCCGTCGTAGGAGACACGCCGTGGGCCGCAGGCAGGCTTGTCTGGGTACGCTGGTTCCTAGAATGCTGACATGATCTGCCTCTTGCTGGCGGACGAGCGCGAATGATCTTGCCATTTCGTCGGGCACCCATCGGAGCTCCTCGTCTGTGCCACGCTAGAGCTTATTGGCTCACCTCCACACAACGATGAGGAGCCTAGCACTTTTGAGCTTCCTCACGAAGTACCCATCTTCGTACACCCCCTCCGCATGACGATGCGTCCTCCCCCATAGCTTCACCGCCTCCTTTTTCCAGACGGCCTCATGGGCTTCATAGGCCGCCTGGTACCTGGCTTACTCCTCCACCATCTACTTCTTGAATGCCACTTGCCTGGCTTTCTCAGCTCGCGGCAGTGACTTCCAGAGACAAATATTGTACTGGCCCAAAAACCACTCCAAATTTGGGGGGTCCAGCGCAACCATGTCCGGCGGCCGGTAGGGGTCCTCCTTGTCGCTGATTTTCTACTGAATGTCCATGATGGGCGGCACCTCCTCGTCGGTGCGTGGGCAGATCGATGGCACCATGGCAGAGATTTGAGAGAGAGTGAGAGGGCGAGCAAGGGGAGGATGTAGATGAGAATGAAGGCGGGAGGATGCGAGCAAGGTAGTATTTATTGGCGGCCGGAATCTAGGTCAACGGGAACAGTACACACGCCGGTCGCTCGAATTTACGAGTATTGTAGTTTGAATTGCACACGATTGCTGCAGCAAAAACCGTGTGTAAACTTAATAGCTGGCGGTTTCCAATAAAGAACCGTGTCTGATTAGTAACCCGTGCCACTCGCCTTCCAAACCACGAGGCACGAAATTGAGTGCCAATCCTGTGGGGCCCGGTTTTCTTGCCAGATCTTTACATTTTCTTTTCTGAACACCACATATTTACATTTTCTTTCCTCATACAAGGCATGAATGCTTATTTTGCGATACCATGGCACTCCATGCATGCGTCCAACACATGACACCAATATGTTTGAAAGTTCCTTCCAATTTATTGCACATGGAATTAACTCACACACAAGTATAGAAATATGATTTTTCAAACCATATGGTTAGCTGTTGCATGGGGATGTAGTTCAAATTTGAACTATGGCCATTAAATGGCTAGGAAAATCACTTAAATGTCTTAAAAAGGTCAAATGACCCCTGGAATTTTCCAAATTTTGACATGATAGTTGTATTAGTGCAAGTTAACTATAGAAATTACTTGAAGGCCATAAGAGGAAGTGTCACGACCGGTTTTTCCCGTGTAATAAATTTCTAGAAAAGACCGTCGTGCTCATCAGCCCCAGGATTACTGTTAGCTGATGAGGCTCCAACTTGATACAGAAATTCCAAGCAATTACAAAATATGTAGTACAAGACCGTTCTGGCCTGTGAGTACAACAAAAGGTTTCTAGTGGTTGATGGCGGAAGCGGGTTGTGAAACATCAATGTCTATGGGACTCCATTTCCAACAGGAACAGCTGACCAGGTTAACTCCTATCTTCGCGAGGCTGCTATCATCATTGCTTAGGTTCCGGGGCTGTCATCGTGTTGCTTCTCCCCGTGCAAGAAAATCTGGGCAAGACAATAGCCAGGGACAAGCCAGTGAGTACTTTGAATGTACTCGCAAACATTATGAACACAGGTATAATATAACAATGATGTGCTGAAAATATTTTATGCTCATGGCGTCTGTCACAAAAGATAACTGAAACTCTGATGCGTGCAAGCAAGTTATTTATCAAAATACAATAACATATTAGTATTAAAATTTATGAAATAAATAAAAAGCAATGCCACAGTCGGGCGTCTGAGCGACACCACATAAAGGGCTTTAAAAGAAATTCCATAGTCGGGCGTCTGAGCGACACCACATAAAGGGCTTTAAAAGAAGTGCCACAGTCGAGCGTCTGAGCGACACCACATAAAGGGCTTTAAAAGAAATGCCACAGTCGGGCGTCTGAGCGACACCACATAACGGGCTTTAAAAGAAATGCCACAGTCGGGCGTCTGAGCGACGCCACATAAAGGGCTTTAAAAGAAATGCCACAGTCGGGCGTCTGAGCGACACCGCATAAAGGGCTTTTAAAAGAAATGCCACAGTCGGGCGTCTGAGCGACACCGCATAAAGGGCTTTAAAAGAAATGCCACAGTCGGGCGTCTGAGCGACACCGCATAAAGGGGTAGAACCATCCCAGAGATACTCGATAATAACAATAATATCACGGGTTAGTCAACAATAATAATGATCATAATTATCACAAGTCACCAGTAGTATTCTAGTTCTGGTTTAACAGTTATCACCTCCGAAGACCGACACTAAGACCGACACTTGACCCATCCCAGACTGTAATCCTTAACCATGGACACGGCTATTCGAATAGGTTTAATCTCTGCAGAGGGTGTACTCTTTACCCACGAGTAACGGATTTCTTTAGTCCATCAAGACTAATTCCGTCTACGGCCTTTTAGTTGAAAACACACCTAACTTGCACACACCAGCTTAACTCATCGGTGTCTGGAATCACCCACGACACTTGTTAAGCAAAACTCTAAGTGGGGAGGCTACAACCTCGCGTAGCATGGTATCAAATTTATATCGCGCGCTCTAAGGGGTGGCCTCCCCTCTCGGATCCAACCGGAAACACCCATGCCCCCGGACCAGGTGGCCTGCCTACCAGCTACAACCGGTATCTTCCACCATGGCCTCTCTGTACGGTGTGTGCTAGAAAGAGGTTGACAACTTACTGAATCGTACTCTACTTGCTGTAGAGACGAGTGGTAGTACGAAACAAGTATGGGGGTTACTGGCACAAGACTCGATCTACGGTCGACTCAGGAGGTTTAAGTATTCCCTGCATGATTAGCATGACAAATGTATTTCAACCAACAGAGTCACCGCTCATATCACCTTGCCATGCGATACTAGACATAACCGTCCCGACGGAGACCGGCGACAAACTCATGCCTACCCAAGGTAGAGGTTTTCCCGGGTTCCTGCCGGTATGCATGCAAGGCACATGAGGATGATTATCATCACAGGTGTCTTCATTTCCAACAGCGTGGAAATCAATAACATGCACCCATGCATATGATCATATCACATGAAATAACAAATTCTTCAAAATGCGGTGGTGTTATAAATGTATCAATGATCACACCAAAAATATTATGCAGGGATTCAGAATGCTTGCCTTCAATGTGTGGAAAGGCAGGGTGCACTCCAAAATTTGAAACATTTCTCCTCTCTTCAAAAATCTTATTTTAGCAATATAAAAGAATTAACACACAAAATAAAAACAGCACTAAAAGTTGTTCTAAATTTTTTTCAAATAAATCTTAAAATAAACTAGGTGAAATTTGAGAGAGGTAGGAAAAAGAATTAATTCATTTGGAGTTATATTTAAAAAGTTATAACCAGTCAAAGTTTTGGTCAAATTTGTTTTTAAATTAAAATAGAAAAAGAAAACGTTTCAGATAGAAATACGCTTCCGGGGCAAAGGAGACGTACTCCCAAAGTTTACGCCTTCACTTAAACACGTCGACAGCACGGCGTGTCACTGACAGTGGGTCCTAGGTGGCCCACTAGTCAGGTTTGACTAGTCTTCTCCCTCCTCTTCCTCTGTCCCGAGCGGTGGCGGAACTCCGGCGATCGTCACCGGCGATTGGCGGCTCCTCGAGGGCATCCGATGCCAGGGATGGATCCGCCACTCCTAGGCGGCCCTCCCAGTGGTCGACTGGCCGGCGGGGACGGAGGGAATCGCCGGTGGCGAGCTCCGCGGCGGAGGGAGCTTCGGTGACATAGTGATTTTGTGGCGGCGATGGCTCCCGAACAAAATTGAGTAGGGTGAATGGTTCATGGGAGGAAGAGTGTGTTCTTGGTGAAGAGAATGGAGAGGGGGAAGGTACTAGAGGTGTCGGATTGGCCGGGGTGGTGGCGGCGGCAGGAGTTGCCGAAGATGAGGAAGGCGGCGTTTCCCTGACGATTGCGGGTTATGGGGGTTCCATGGGGGTAGCCTGAGGTTGCGTGCGTGCTTGGGGAAGCTCGGGGGCCTCCTTTTATAGCTCGTCGAGGTCGGTTCCGCGGTGGCCGGATAAGAACGACGGCGGACCGCCTTCCTATAGTGGCAGGGCATCGTGGCGGCGACGAGCGCTAGGGGACACGCTTGTGGATGAGCACGCACTGCTCCAGGAGGCAGGTGGCGAGCGGGGGAGGCTCGGCGGCGCCGACATGAGCAGAGGCTGTCGGGCAGCTGCGGCGGCTAGCTCTTGGCCTGCCGGGCATGGCGAGGGGCGGCTTGGCGTGTTGCGGTGAGGAAGGACGTGCGTGGCGCGGCTCTACAGTGGTGGCAAGGCCAGGGGCACGACGCGTCATCTCGGGCGCGGCACGTGCAAAACGTGTGCCAAACGCACGCTCTGCTCGCGCTCTGGGCACGCACGGGATGTGTTCGACACAATGCTAGAGCACGCTAGAGGTCGCGGTTGAGGCTGGGAAGAAACAGGACTAGGTTAGGGTTAGATAGAGGGTGATTGGGCATGGTGGTTAGGTCAGGAGACCAAGTTCACAATGCAAATTCAAGATCATGTCAAATCTAGCCATGCTCTCCAGGTGTTTGACAAAATGCCACAGGCACCTAGGCTCTTCTTGGGGTGGCCAAATTCTCCAGATCAGGGTCTCCTTAGATGCCAGAGAGAGTGTTGAGGTTAGTTTGTGAAAAGCACAAACTTTCTAGTGCAAGTTTTGCAGAATTTCAACTCTGGACAGGAAATAAATGACATTATTTCATGAACCAAAAATAATCCAATGGGTGCATGCTCCTGGATTTAGGGGTTTGGTAGGGCTATCTACAAGTGGGAGAAAGCACAAGATCATTGGAGCAAAATTAAGTAGGGTTGCAGTAGAAAACACAAGGCTGGACCAGAATGGAAAAGAGGTTGATTCACTCAATATTTTCAAATAACAGCACTAGGTTTTTGCATAAAGTTGAATCATATGCTACTACCAACATCCCATAATTTTGGTGGAGGCCAGAAAGAAATATTTAAATGGGTTGTAGTGCAAATTGCACTCTGGACCACAGAAGAAAAATTGAGTGTAGAGCTCAAAATATTTCATGAATAAGATATATTTTTGTATAAAAGTGATTTAAAAACATCACATGACATCTCCAAATTTTGGTTGGAATTTTTAGGTGAATTTATCAAATGGTTGTAGTTCAAATATGGCCATATAACCTTGAAACACCATTTTTCAAGAAAAGAAAGATCAAGCAATTTAATTAGTTAATTAGTTATACTGATAAAAGAAAAGTTTTTCTTGAGAGGATAAATAAGTCCAATAACATATTTGAAAGGTTTTCACTTTGGGAAAAAACTCCATAATAACAAGGGAGAAAATGGTTCAAAAATCAAAAGGAAGACCATAAAATAAAAGTTTTAATTCCTGGCAAAAAAAATTTAATTTAATAAAACAAGGCCAAAATTTTGGGGTGTCACAACACTACCCCCCTTAAGAAAAATCTCGTCCTCGAGATTTGTTAAAAGCTGTTTTAAGAAAAACTATACGCAATAAAAATGTGGCTACAGTGAAAGGGCAATAAGTGGTGAAAAATCACAGTGTGAATACTGGTGCTGCGTGAAAAAAAAATCTACGATTCGGGACAAAATTGTGAGATTTCTACGCTGGATATAAATTTAGAATAACTTCTAAATTTAAATATACGCTGGTCGTACCCGAGAGCACAGTGCTCCCTTTGGCTGACAGGTGGACCCGGGGTCCACAGCCAGTCTCTTCTTCTCCCTCTGGTTCTCTCTTCTTCCTCTCTCCCGTGCGCTTTCTCCACCGGCGACGCCTAGCGCGTAGGGCGTCTAGGCCGTACCGCGGTAGTGCGCGGCGTGCTAGCTGTCGGTGCAGCGTGCACTCACCTCGCGGGCCAGCGCACTGTCGGCACTGCTCGCGGATTTGACTCCGAACACCGGCGATCGGCGACGAGCGGTGTTGGTGGACTTCGCCCACCGTACACCGAGCTCGAGCTATAAAACAGCCGGGATGCCCCTCTCTTCTTGCTCACACCTGGCCTCACTTCTCCTCCTCCTCCTCCATTACTGCTTACAGAAGCTCAGGTTAGGCTCTAATGGCGGAGGCGATGCCAGACTGGTTTGCGATCCTGATATGCGTAGGGCTGGCGACACTGCTGGGGCTCTCCGTGCTCCTGTGCGCGATGATCCTCGACGAGCGTCGCGACGCTGCTGCTCGGGTGTTGGCTCTCCGCGGTGGTGGTGATCACGAGGAGTAGGTGAGGTGTGCCGGGTGCTAACCGTTGTTAGGGGGTGATTAGCTGGATGCAACACTGTTGCAAAGTTTCGCAAACAGTGTATATGTCCGAAAGATTATGGTTGTGAGTCTGTTGCCGTGGTGCTGTGTGAAATTAATAAATACACGCCGTGAGAAAGTGTAGATGTAGCAACTCAGGGATAAGAAATCTCACTCCAGAATTTTGCGAGGGAAAAACAGTTAATTTAAAGGAGCATAAATCACAACAAAAACTACACACATTAGTAGAAGCCAAATAATTGACTCGTCGTACAAACTCAGGGTATCACACATAAGTCACACACATAAATAAATGCTGAAATAACAAATACAGTAGTGACATCTAAAATGAAAACGGTAACTGGGTGGGGTCCTGATAAAATGTCTCTGGTAAAGGGATACACTCCTCTTCTATCGGAGGAAGTGGATTGACCAGTCGATGTATGCGTCTCTCCGGGTCGGGTCTCAGTGGTCTGCCGATGGCAATCTGAGGATTCAAATCAGCGAGACTCTGGAGATAATCCATCACTCGCTGGTTCAAATGCTCTTGAGCAATGATGTACTGGATAAGGTCGGCTAGTACTGGGTCTTTCTCAATCCGTCCACCGGGAAAAGATGTCACTCCCCCGGGTGTTGCACGGTTCGGAAAGTAATAATATCCTCGTTTGCGGGCATAGGGTATTGCGGATCGAAGGCGAGCAATCGCTTCTTTCGCAGCATCTTCTATGGCCAGGTGTGGGGTTGGCATAGATTTTCCCACGAAGGAAACTTCTGTTGGGTCTTGGTTGGGGTCTACAGGAGGAATGTGTACTGCTGCCCAATATTCCGAGGTGGAAGGGGTGATCCTTGATTTGAATAGCTCGTACTGGGGTGGCTGGGTAGAACCCATGGTACTGCGGGTAAAGTCCCGCAATATTTTGACAAAACTACCCGGGGTTGCATCTGGGGTTGTCAGATGAATACTGGGGCTCGGCATGACAAGAAATGGTTGTGAGAGTGGTGCACGAGGTGAGGGTTACTGGGTAAGGTCACAAGGTGGCCTTCTTATATAGCATCTGGGCTGGTTTATTTACCGTGGTGGAAGGTAATAAATTTGCCAGCTTAGCTCCAAAGGTCGGGTCAGTGTCAGAGATACACATATCTCATAAAGAGACGTGTTACTGTGGTTGTCGTCGGGTTGGTTTTGGTAGTTGTGCCCGGAAAAATTTGCAACTAGGCGCTGACAAAAAAAATGCAAGGCTATCATTAAAATAGAGGCACAACAACAGGCTGCGTTAATATACACGGTCGCACGATTACAAAGTGAGGATACACTGAGATTCGGTACTATTCGTACGGCTTAGTCTACCTCGTTTATGTCTAAACGGGCGTGCCTGGTGGATGTCGAGGCTTCTCCACGTGTCTCACTGCCGGGATTAGTCGGAGGTGGCGGAGGAACTGCAGGGTCGGGGTAGCGATGATGACCATGACGGGGATTGTTAGCCACAATCCCGTTGGAGTGTGTTCCCAAAAGGTGACGAAGCACTTCTGGGGTCATCAAAGCATCTCGGTTGGTGGCTGGAGCTGATCTCAGGGTCTCGATCGGTTGTCCGAACAGCACGACTGGGTTGTCGGCGTCGGGCTCGTCTTCTCTTCTTGCTGGGGCTCGACGAACTAGCTCTCCTCGAGCTGCGATCAGATCAATGGTGATCTGGTCGAACAGTGCCTCTAGTGCACTTACATAGCGCACTAGGTGCAACAATGCGGGGTCTGTCTCGTGATCTCCGTTGGCAACTTGGGGTGGTCTTCCATACCCTTCACGCCTGGGGTAGTAGTGGAACGAGCGACAGTTAACTCTGGGCAACAAGTGCCTGAGATGAACTATAGCCTCTCGAGCAGCTAGTTGTATGGCTTGTGGCTCAAAGGAAGTTGTTCTTCCGGTGAACCTGTAGGGGCGCTCGGGTGCTAGACCCCTACCGTAGATGTGCACAGTGGCCCAGAATTGACGGTCCTCACCGCTCATGGGTCCTTGGTACACAACATATTCAGGTGGCTCTTCTAACGCATAGGCACGACGGGTGAGGTTGGCGAGGATGGTCGCAAAACCTCCAAGGTTGGTTGTTGTGGGCTCATTGTGCACGACGGGGCCGGGCATTGTAGCTTGGTTTGGGGTAGAGGCTGTGTTGTGCTGTGTTGGTGCTAGTATGCCCCTTTTTATAGGAAAAAGGGGACGGAGTCTTCCTTTGCACGCTTGTGAGAAAGGACTATTTAGGATTCGATCACTGGCGCATGAGCGACAGGTTAGGTTGATAGGTTGTGCACCGACTGCCAAAAGGTGTTGGGTCACTGTGTGGCTATCTTGCACGAGAAGCTTGGCTGGGGTTTGGTTATGGTTTGCTGGGTTGGTTTGCCTAATTTTATAGACCCGGCTAAGATAGGATTAGCCAATGGTCAGCCTGGCTCTGGTACCAAGTCTGTCACGACCGGTTTTTCCTGGGTAATAAATTTCCAGAAAAGACCGTTGTGCTCATCAGCCCCAGGATTACTATTAGCTGATGAGGCTCCAACTTGATACAGAAATTCCAAGCAATTACAAAATATGGAGTACAAGACCGTTCTGGCCTGTGAGTACAACAAAAGGTTTCTAGTGGTTGATGGCGGAAGCGGGTTGTGAAACATCAGTGTCTATGGGACTCCATTTCCCACAGGAACAGCTGACCAGGTTAACTCCTATCTTCGCGAGGCTACTATCATCGTTGCTTAGGTTCCGGGGCTGTCATCGCATCGCTTCTTCCCGTGCAAGAAAATCTGGCCAAGACAATAGCCAGGGACAAGCCAATGAGTACTTTGAATGTACTCGCAAACATTATGAACACAGGTATAACATAACAATGATGTGCTGAAAATATTTTATGCTCATGGCGTCTGTCACAAAAGATAACTGAAACTCTGATGCATGCAAGCAAGTTATTTATCAAAATGCAATAACATATTAGTATTAAAATTTATGAAATAAATAACAAGCAATGCCACAGTCGGGCGTCTGAGCGACACCACATAAAGGGCTTTAAAAGAAATGCCACAGTCGGGCGTCTGAGCGACACCACATAAAGGGCTTTAAAAGAAGTGCCACAGTCGGGCGTCTGAGCAACACCACATAAAGGGCTTTAAAAGAAATGCCACAGTCGGGCGTCTGAGTGACACCACATAACGGGCTTTAAAAGAAATGCCACAGTCGGGCGTCTGAGCGACGCCACATAAAGGGATTTAAAAGAAATGCCACAGTCGGGCGTCTGAGCGACACCGCATAAAGGGCTTTTAAAAGAAATGCCACAGTCGGGCGTCTGAGCGACACCGCATAAAGGGCTTTAAAAGAAATGCCACAGTCGGGCGTCTGAGCGACACCGCATAAAGGGCTTTAAAATAACAATCATAGCGAACATCCCAGGGGTAGAACCGTCCCAGAGATACTCGATAATAACAATAATATCACGGGTTAGTCAACAATAATAATGATCATAATTATCACAAGTCACCAGTAGTATTCCAGTTCTGGTTTAACAGTTATCACCTCCGAAGACCGACACTAAGACCGACACTTGACCCATCCCAGACTGTAATCCTTAACCATGGACACGGCTATTCGAATAGGTTTAATCTCTGCAGAGGGTGTACTCTTTACCCACGAGTAACGGATTTCTTTAGTCCATCAAGACTAATTCCGTCTACGGCCTTTTAGTTGAAAACACACCTAACTTGCACACACCAGCTTAACTCATCGGTGTCTGGAATCACCCACGACACTTGTTAAGAAAAACTCTAAGTGGGGAGGCTACAACCTCGCGTAGCATGGGATCAAATTTATATCGCGCGCTCTAAGGGGTGGCCTCCCCTCTCGGTCCCAACCGGAAACACCCATGCCCCCGGACCAGGTGGCCTGCCTACCAGCTACAACCGGTATCTTCCACCATGGCCTCTCTGTACGGTGTGTGCTAGAAAGAGGTTGACAACTTACTGAACCATACTCTACTTGCTGTAGAGACGAGTGGTAGTACGAAACAAGTATGGGGGTTAGTGGCACAAGACTCGATCTACGGTCGACTCAGGAGGTTTAAGTATTCCCTGCATGATTAGCATGACAAATGTATTTCAACCAACAGAGTCACCGCTCATATCACCTTGCCATGCCATACCAGACATAACCGTCCCGATGGAGACCGGCGACAAACTCATGCCTACCCAAGGCAGAGGTTTTCCCGGGTTCCTGCCGGTATGCATGCAAGGCACATCAGGATGATTATCATCACAGGTGTCTTCATTTCCAACAGCGTGGAAATCAATAACATGCACCCATGCATATGATCATATCACATGAAATAAAAAATTCTTCAAAATGCGGTGGTGTTATAAATGTATCAATGATCACACCAAAAATATTATGCCGGGATTCAGAATGCTTGCCTTCAATGTGTGGAAAGGCAGGGTGCACTCCAAAATTTGAAACATTTCTCCTCTCTTCAAAAATCCTATTTTAGCAATATAAAAGAATTAACACACAAAATAAAAACAGCACTAAAAGTTGTTCTAAATTTTTTTCAAATAAATCTTAAAAGAAACTAGGTGAAATTTGAGAGAGGTAGGAAAAAGAATTAATTCATTTGGAGTTATATTTAAAAAGTTATAACCAGTCAAAGTTTTGGTCAAATCTGTTTTTAAATTAAAATAGAAAAAGAAAACGTTTCAGATAGAAATACGCTTCCGGGGCAAAGGAGACGTACTCCCGAAGTTTACGCCTTCACTTAAACACGTGGACGGCGCGGGCTGTCACTGACAGTGGGTCCTAGGTGGCCCACTAGTCAGGTTTGACTAGTCTTCTCCCTCCACTCCCTCCGTCCCGAGCGGAGGCGGAACTCCGGCGATCGTCGCCGGCGATTGGCAGCTCCTCGAGGGCATCCGAGGCCAGGGATGGATCCGCCACTCCTAGGCGGCCCTGCCGGTGCTCGACTGGCCGGTGGGGACGGAGGGAATCGCTAGTGGCGAGCTCCGCGGCGGAGGGAGCTTCGGTGACATAGTGATTTTGTGGCGGCGATGGCTCCCGAACAAAATTGAGTAGGGTGAATGGTTCATGGGAGGAAGAGTGGGTTCTTGGTGAAGAGAACGGAGAGGGGGAAGGTACTAGAGGTGCTGGATTGGCCGGGGTGGTGGCGGCGGCAGGAGTTGCCAGAGATGAGGAAGGCGGCGTTTCCCTGACGATTGCGGGCTATGGGGGTTCCATGGTGGTAGCCTGAGGTTGCGTGCGTGCTCGGGGATGCTCGGGGGCCTCCTTTTATAGCTCGTCGAGGTCGGTTCCATGGCGGCCGGATAAGCACGATGGCGGACCGCCTTCCTGTAGTGGCAGGGCATCGTAGCGGCGACGAGCGCTAGGGGACACGCTTGTGGATGAGCACGCACTGCTCCAGGAGGCAGGTGGCGAGCGGGGGAGGCTCGACGGCGCCGACATGAGCAGAGGCTGTCGGGCGGCTGCGGCGGCTAGCTCTTGGCCTGCCGGGCGTGGCGAGGGGCGGCTTGGCGTGTTGCGGTGAGGAAGGACGTGCGTGGCGCGGCTCTGCAGTGGTGGCAAGGCTAGGGGCGCGACGCGTCATCTCGGGCGCGGCACGTGCAAAACGTGTGCCAAACGCACGCTCTGCTCGCGCTCTGGGCACACACGGGATGTGTTCGACACAATGCCAAAGCATGCTAGAGGTCGCGGTTGAGTCTGGGAAGAAACAGGACTAGGTTAGGGTTAGATAGAGGGTGAATGGGCATGGTGGTTAGGTCAGGAGACCAAGTTCACTATGCAAATTCAAGATCATGTCAAATCTGGCCATGCTCTCCAGGTGTTTGACAAAATGCCACAGGCACCTAGGCTCTTCTTGGGGTGGCCAAATTCTCCAGATCAGGGTCTCCTTAGATGCCAGAGAGAGTGTTGAGGTTAGTTTGTGAAAAGCACAAACTTTCTAGTGCAAGTTTTGCAGAATTTCAATTCTGGACAGGAAATAAATGACATTATTTCATGAACCAAAAATAATCCAATGGGTGCATGCTCCTGGATTTAGGGGTTTGGTAGGGCTATCTACAAGTGGGAGAAAGCACAAGATCATTGGAGCAAAATTAAATAGGGTTGCAGTAGAAAACACAAGGCTGGACCAGAATGGAAAAGAGGTTGATTCACTCAATATTTTCGAATCACAGCACTAGGTTTTTGCATAAAGTTGAATCATATGCTACTACCAACATCCCATAATTTTGGTGGAGGCCAGAAAGAATTATTTAAATGGGTTGTAGTGCAAATTTCACTCTGGACCAGAGAAGAAAAATTGAGTGTAGAGCTCAAAATATTTCATGAATAAGAGATATTTTTGTATAAAAGTGATTTAAAAACATCACATGACATCTCCAAATTTTGGTTGGAATTTTTAGGTGAATTTATCAAATGGTTTTAGTTCAAATATGGCCATATAACCTTGAAACACCATTTTTCAAGAAAATAAAGATCAAGCAATTTAATTAGTTAATTAGTTATACTGATAAAAGAAAAGTTTTTCTTGAGAGGTTAAATAAGTCCAATAACATATTTGAAAGGTTTTCACTTTGGGGAAAAACTCCATAATAACAAGGGAGAAAATGATTCAAAAATCAAAAGGAAGCCCATAAAATAATAGTTTTAATTCCTGGCAAAAAAAATTAATTTAATAAAACGAGGCCAAAATTTTGGGGTGTCACAGGAAGCTATCGTCGATTCGTCATCAAACATGCATTGTTCCCTCTCGGAACGACGTGCCTTCTAGTGAATTTCTCTGGTTTGTGAGGGGTGTGTGTCCAAACTTTCGTCAAACATGCCAAATTTTATACCATATCATCTCGGTGGCATGACATTACGTCAAGCAAGGTTTCATGTGTTTCTGATCATTTTTATTATTTTTGGAATTTAAAGGTCATGGCACTCGATGCTTTGTGTCCAAGCCATGAGACCAATATGTTTGAAAATTCCTTCAAATTTACTGCACATGGAATTAACTTGCACACAAGTACATCAATATGATTTTCAAACCATTATGATTAGCTGGTGCATGTACATGTAGTTCAAATTTGAATTATGGTCATTAAATAGCTAGAAAATTACTAAAATGTCTTAAAAAGGTCAAATGACACCTGTAATTTTCCAATTTTTGACATGACAGTTGTATTAGTGCATGTTAACTGTAGAAATTTTTTGAAGGCCATAAGAGGAACCTATCGCCCGTTCGTCATCAAACATTTATTGTTCCCTCTCGGAACCACAAGCCTTCTAGTGAGTTGCTCTGGTTCGTGATGGGTGTGTGTCCAAACTTTGTCAAACATGCCAATTTTTTTACCACACCATCTTCGTGCCATGCCGTTATGTCAAGCTAGGGTTCATGGGTTTCTGATCATTTCTGAATTTTTTTGGAATTTATTGGCAGTGGCACTCCATGATTTGTGTCCAAGCCGTGACACCAATATGTTTGAAAATGCCATCCAATTTACTGCACATGGAATTTACTCACACAGAAGTATACAAATATGACTTTTCAAACCGTCATGGTTAGCTGTTGCATGCACATGTATTTCATATTTGAATTACGGTCATCAAATGACCCCTGAAATTTTCCAAATTTTGACATGATAGTTGTATTAGTGCATGTAAATTGTAGATTTGTTTAAGGCCATAAGACGAAGCTATCGCCGGTTCATCATCAGCGATGCATTGTGCCCTTCTCGGAACGACGAGCCTTCTGCTGAGTTGCTCCGATTTGTGAGGGGTGTGTGTCCAAACTTTCGTCAAACATGTCAATTTTTTTACCACACTATCTTTGTGCCATTCCATTACGTCAAGCAAGGTTTCATGTGTTTTTGATCATTTTTGAATTTTTGGAATTTAAATGCAATGGCACTCAATGCTTTGTGTCCAAGCCGTGACACCAATATGTTTCAAAATTCCGTCCAATTTACTTCACATGGAATTAACTCGCACACAAGTATACAAACATGGATTTTCAAACCATTATGGTTAGCTGTTGCATGTACATGTAGTTCAAATTTGAATTACGGTCATTAAATGGCTAGAAAATCAATTAAATGTCTTAAAAGGGTCATATGACCCCTGAAATTTTCCAAATTTTTACATGAAAGTTGTATTAGTACTCCAAATTTTCTCGTACATTTAAAACACCAGCCGTTGCCACTGTACTCAAAATTCGTCTTTCACGGCTAATATAAAATATCAACAACCTAACACACAGTTTGTTGTAGGAACTGTTTGCGATGAAAATACAAGGGTCTATTTAATTCTTCCTCCATAAGTTCACCGACTTCATGTGCTCTAGTGCCGGTCACCCCCGAATCCATGAATCCCGAATCCCCATTCGTGCAACCCCTTCTTGCAAAGAATGATGATGTGGAAACGCTAAACACTTCGTGAGGGCACGTATGATGGTCGCGTCCTCCCCTACCACCGCCGCTTGCATAGAGAGTGCGACAGCCTACACCGAGAGCCCCACCGCATCTGCATTGAGCATAGCCGCACCTGCAGTGATGGCGTTTGCGGCAGATGACTTAGCAGATGCAGCAGGCGAGACAGGTGCAATAGCTGCTGCGACAATGGATGCAAATGCCAAGAGCGCTCGAGCTGCCATCCTTGTCGCCGATGTCGCCCTCCCCCGGGTCGAGGCCATCCACGCCAAGATTTAGGATGCACAAGCCAAGATATTCCGGGCCACCTCAGAATCCAGCATGCAACCCACATACGAAAAGTCGGCAAGGCCATGGAGCACCTGCTTCCTCATGAGATCGCCAAGCCGAAGCTAGAGATGAAGGAGGCGGAAGAGATCGAGGAGCGCCAAGAAGAGGAGTTGCGCGTGCCCGAGGTCGAGGTAGAGAAGAACCTGTCCGTCGAGGAAATGGCGGTGGAATACCAATGCAAACTCTGGAACTTCAACTACTACGAGTACTACAACCTTGAGGACGGCACCGAGGACGTGATCGAAGAGGAGGACAGGGTCGACTTTACGTGGGGGGGAAGCAGATTCCACCAAGGGCGGCATGTCACCAGGACAAGTTATCGACGTCTCATCTTACACCAGCGAGGCATAGGCCGGTGCGACAACGGCTTTGTTAAAATTATGCGTACTTAGCCTTTGTTTCTAACGCTGGTATTTTGTTAGAGCAATGTTTAGGTCAACTGGCTCTGTTTAGTTACTAAAATTGCTCGATTCAGTAAGTGTGGTTTGTGTGCTGTAGGCTCTTTTGTGTGGCCAAATTAGCAAGTGATGTTAAATTATGCAATGATGTCGATGAGGACAGTACCTAGGGAAATTTCCACCAAAATTTGAATAATCAAACTCATCCCATGCACGTAGAGCAAAAGAACCGTTTGCGATGCACACATTCGTTCAAAATGAATGGTGACTGGTGGAACCGCACGCAAAGTTTCCCTCAACCTTTCAAAAAATTTGGCCTAGCGCCAAAATATCTAAACCCCCTCCCAACCACCTATTCTCCCCGACCACAAGTCACATTTCCCCTATTTCCTCCTTCCTTACTTTTCAAGCTATAGCCGCTTCCTCGCTCTCGCCATCTCGAATCCGACCACCGCGGTCGCCATGGTCTTCTTCAATGACCTCTTCAGCAGTTCCTCCTCCTCCGATGACTCTTTCACCACCTGGGTATGCCTCTCTTCTCTCTCTCGAGTTATGATTTGGAATGAAGGATTTTAACTGGACGGTCGCTTTGAGTCATTTCTTCCTCTTGTAGCTCCCTAGGACAGTTAATTGCAACGAATGGAGCGGGGTGGTTGAAGATCTGCCTGCTCATTGTCACCATCAATCTCCATGCATGAAGTTAGTTGCGTTTGAATCTATGGACAGTGGGAGGATGAATCTGGCATGTGTAGAGAAGGATAGCCCCACATCCATTGTTACAAATCATTTGTTAGATGTGATTCAGACACTGTCAATGTGCTATGTTATTCTGGATGTGATTAAGACGGTGCCACGGTTTCTACCTAGTATCTAAAAATGTTCCCATCTCATCAGCGGTGCCATTAGAAAATTATTTGGCACCACTTCAGTAGTTTGTGCAACCAACTTTGGTCCACACATCCGAGAAGGGCTTGGAGAAGCCGCTGGCTGGCACCGAGGACGGCCCCGCCCAGCCGATTCCCTTCTTGGTCGAGGCGCTTGAGGAAGTTGTGCACGGTGTCGGCCCCATGGCAGAGGTAGAAACTCGCGTACTTTATTCTGCGGTGCTGATGCATGTCTTCAGCCACCTCCACGTTTGCGACCCTAACGGCAATCTTGACGAGCTGCTGGAGCCCGTGGACAGTGAGCGCTTCGCCGCTCCTGCTGAAGCTGTGAAGAGCCAGGTGGAAGCCTTGCTGGGGAATTTTCGCACCTTCGCTCATGCGCCCACGGCAGGCGGTGCTGCTGATCCTGCGGCCCCGAGTGGCGCCACCATGGGGGTGGAGTCTCTGGCGGGCGACGACGATGTCCAAGGGTGACGGCTGATTTCCTGCTTAATTCCTGCAACATGCACCATGCTTCGTGGAGGCGTTTAAACTTGCGTTTGGTATTGTGAAGACAATTATGGTTTAAACTTATGCAAGTTAGGCTCCTAAGTCGCGATGCTCAGGAGTCCCCCTTGACGCGAAAACAGCAAATAGGGAGGGAATGTAGGAGTAGTCTGGCATTCTATGTCGGTAGAGCCCGGCCCCGCGCATACCTCAATCGCCATTAGCCCTGACCGGATCGCCAGGACGAGACTAAGGAGTAAGGGGCTACGTTACCAGTTAGGCTCCTGAGTCATGATGCTCAGGAGTCCCCCTTAATGTTCGAACAATCTTCATACCTTGGCTCCGCTCGGGGAGGGGCGCGCGATGACCAGGTCCGAGGGACCTGTCTGGGTGGCATGCGCGCTGGCGTGACCCGGGCGCAGCCCCCATTTCCAGCCCCCTTGCGCGACGCTCCCGAGGGGAGGTGTTGTGATGAGGCCGGACACTGAGCTCTGGGCTCCCTGAGGTTGATACGGTCGTGAGGTCGCCTTCAGTTGTTTATCACCAGCGCGGAGCATAGCGCTTCCATATGTGTACGGGCATAGCCGCTCCTCGGCAGTGTCGTCAACCAGCGCAGAGCATGGTGCTTCCACTAGTGCGTGGGAGGGGGGCCCCCTCCGGGACGAGCCCTCGGGGCGTGTACAGCCCTGCCCTGACACGTGGCTTGCACGGCATGGCTAGACGAGGAGTATTTGGGCACTCGTGAGCCAGCACGGGATTCACGAGGCCCTACCTCAAGGCGGGTTGCGCCTGGTCTTGAGTCTTGGACAATTGTGTGTTCCTGCGAGACGGTTAGGCATAGGCGCTCTACGTCCTCAGGTCCCGGCCCTCCAGTGAGCTCAGCTGTCGTTGTATGCCAGGTTGCGATGCCATGGTCAAGTCCAGGGGGTGAGGGTTGGAGAGCCAGTAAGAGCTCCTGAGTCACGATGCCCAGGAGCCCACCTTTTAATACGCAAGCGAATTGCATGAGAGCGGGTAGACCCGTGGTTGGTAACAGGTGATAATCATAGGCAGGTTAGGCATGAAGGGCAAATCAGCTTGGCTAAACGCAGAATGGATACATGCCACCGGGCCAGGCCCGAGTGGCTTGGGGATGATGCAGCCCGAGGGGCGCCCCGAGCAAGGTAAACTGAAGACATAAGAAAAAGGGATACATGCCGCAGGGGCGGACCCACACGGCCTGGGAATGATGCAGCCCTGATGGTGCTCCCAGCTAAAATGAACTTGGAAGATGTCACCTGGTTCCGCTGTAGATGGGGGGGGGGGTTGGAGCAGTTGAAGATGTGGGGCAAAGAGGCTGACCCTCACGAGCTGCTGGAGCCCTGAGCCTCGGGAGGCTCTGGGGGTCCAGGTGGCTCCTCGAGGACCATATCCATCTTCACCAGGACCGCGCGGTGCTTGGCCACCTGAGCCGCAAGAATGCTCTGCAGGTGACACTTGAAGGTGGCAGCCACGTTCGGCAGGCTGAAAGGCATGCGAACGTAGCTGTGCGGCGGACCCTCGCAGCGTCCCACGCACGAAGGTCAGAAGCGCTCCTGAGATGCGGCTCAGTTGAGCCCTGGGACATCGATGCAGACACGTAGCCCACCATCCTCGCCTGGATGGGGAGCCACGCCAGGCAAGCGGCGATCGCCGCGCATGGCTCGTGCTTCCTAAAGCTCCTGATTGGTCTTGGTGATGAACTCCTGAACGTTGGGCTTTCCATGCCCTGCAACTTCCTGAGGGAAACATGCCGCAAGGCACGCCTCCAAGTGGTGACCGAGCGCCTCCCTCGTGATATTGGCAAAGTCTGAGGCCCGCCAGAAGAGAGCCCCCGAGCCCTGCCTGAGGAGGGCGCCGAGCGTGCCTTCCTATGCGATGGGTGGAGGCGCCCCTTGCACGGGCGCTGATCCTGACGCGGAACCTCCTGAGATGCCAACCTCCCGAGGCCTTGAGTTGATCGGTGTCTTCTTCTTTTTGGGGACTGCCTCAGGATGGTTCTCGCCCTTGCTGTCTGGGTCCTCGATTGATGCAGCTTGGAAGGCGCACTCGAGGGAGCACACTGCATCTCTCTCTTCACAGGGGACCGTGATGATCCCGCCGCTTCCTGGCATCTTGAGGACGTTGTAGCCGTGGTGGGTCACCGCCATGAACTTGGCCAGGGCTGGATACCCGAAGATGGCATTGTACGGCAGGTGGATGTGGGCGACGTCGAAGTCGATGAGCTCGGTGCGGTAGTTTTCGCACTTGCCGAAGGTGAGAGGGAGGCGGACCTGCCCTATCGGGGTAGTGGAACTATCGGTGACTCCTGAGAAAGGCTTGGTAGGCTGGAGCTGGTAATATGGCACTTGATGGTTGTCGAACATCTCGACGGACAAGACGTTAAGCCCTGCGCTGCTATCGATGAGGGTCCTGGTTACTTGCACGTTGCTGATGACTGGGAACAGAGCATCGGGAGGACTCCAGCAATAGCCGCAGACTTGAGTTGATCTGTTGAGCTGAAGGTAATGGCGCACTTGGACCACCTGAGCGGGCGTGTGGCCTCGATCTTGGGGAGGACTACGTTCACTTCGTGAGCAAACTGCTTAAAGATGCGTTGAGAGGCTGGGGCCTGAGCTCCACTCAAGATGCAAGCGATAGCACGCGGTTCCTGGAAGCCCCCAGCCCCCTCGTCATGGTGATGGTCGTCATTCCTTCTCGGCGGCGGCGGCAGAGGAGGAAGGCCTGTGTTACCCTGCGAGCGGTCCTCGCGAGGTTGATCCCTCCAGGCACCCTCGCGAGGCTGGCCCTGCCAACGATCCTCGCGAGGGCGGTCACGCCACTCCTGGCGAGGGCCACGGTCGTCCCATCGTCCTCCGCCACTTCCTCCTCCTCGGTCGTACCCCCGGTCGTTGCGCTCGGGGCGTCGACCAAATCGTCCTTCTCGAACGGCCCTGAGCTCCTGGCATTCGTTGGTGTCGTGGGTGTGGAGGTTGTGGTGGGTGCAGAACGGTCGGTTACCCTTGGACGACTCCGGCTCGTCCCTGCCGCGCTTCGTGTATGGTTCTACTACAATCACGACTGCTCCTTTGTGCTTCACGTCCTTGGCCTTGGCCTTCTTTTCTTCTGGGTCAGCAGCTGGAAGCTCGAGGAGGGAGAGGCGTCCTTCCTCAGCTCCTGCGCACATGGTCACCAGGTTGAATAGCTCCAGAGATGTGCACAACTCCTCGTGGATGGCGAGCTCCTCCTTCATTTTGACGTCATGGACGCCATCAGAGAACGCCGAGATGATGGCCTCGTCCATCAACTTGGGGATCTTGGGGCGGGCGCTGTTGAAGCGCTGGATGTATTTCTGCAGGGTGTCCCCAGGCTGTTGCTTGATGCAGCGCAGGTCACCCGCGGCCGGAGGGCGGCCGCGAGTGCCCCGGAAGTTGGCGATGAAGCGGTTGCGCATCTCGTCCCAGGAGGAGATCGAGCCGAGAGGCAGGTTTAGGAGCCAGGTGCGGGCACCATCCTTGAGCGCCATGGGAAACTAGTTCACCAAGACCTCCTCGTCTCTGTTGGCTTCCTTGATGCCCAGCTCGTAGAGCTGCAAGAACTCCGCGATGTTGGCGGTGCCGTCGTAGAGTGGAGGCAGGTCCAACTTGAACTTGCCCGGCCAGGCGATGCTACGCATCTCGGTGGTGAAGGCGCGTCAACCTTCTGTGGTCACCAGAGCCCTTTGCTGATGCGGAACTTGCTCTTGATGGTACCCGCGCGCTACTGCCAGGGGCAACACGCGGTCTTGTCGTGCCGGGACGCGGTCTTGTCGTGCTGGTGCAGGGAGCATGGGAGCGCCTTCTTGAGGTCGAGGGATTTCTTGGCAGCTTCTTTCTTGCCGCGCGGGCACCGGATGCGGTGGGTCACGTCCAGGAGCCACGCGCCTTGGAGCCAGGGCGCCGTCTAGGGGGACAGGTGGCAGAGGCGCTCCCTTAGCCGCGTCGCCCATGCTTGGCGGAGGGCGAGGTAGCGAGAGGGATGGCGCGGGAGAGCCCCATGCGGCGCTGACGAGCTCGGTGATGCGAGTGAGCCATTCTTCATAGAGGTCGTCGACGGGGCGGTAGTGCAGGAGCTCCCGTGCGAGGAGCAATGCGGGTCTGCGCGTCCATGGGGGCGTGACGAGCGTGAGACGACGAACCAACTGGGGTCAGTGATTGTCAGGACCCCGACTCAGTGCCACGCCGATCTAGCATGTAACACCTCATATCACTTTGCGGTCTCATGCACGGTATTCCCACAGGTGTCGCCTTACCAGGCCCGGGACTGTTCGCGCCTTTTGTCACACGTATATGATAGTGTCGCTAGCATCCATATGACAAGGAGCCCGGGCTGACATGGCTAGTCGTGAACCCAAAGTGGCACTAACTTACACGGACAGGCATACATGACCCAGCAACGAACATGTCGGTCATCAGCGAGTGAATCCGGGCTGTAGCAGTTGGGCTAGCAGGACTCCGGTAAACCGGGCTGTAGCGGGCTAACAGGACTCTGGTGGACACCGCGTGACATTTCCCCGAAGGGACAATCACAGGAACGAAGAAGGACACATGCCGGCCAGCCTAAGTGTTCCGGAGCAGTAGCAAGCTACCAAGGCTTAGTGGAAGCACTAGGAGACATTTCCCGGTAAGAGAGGCTACCAAGGATAAACAACTAGATAGTCAGATCCCACACATACCAAGCATCTCAATAACATACACACAATATGCTTGATATGTGCAAATACAACATGGCATCACAAGATGACTCTACAACTCAAGTATTTTATTCAATAGGCTCCGAGGAGCGAGATATTACAAACATGGGTCTCATGACCCAACATTCAAAGCAAACAAGTTAAAGCACAAGCGGAAGCTTAACATGTCAGAGTACAGACATCTACAAATGAAAAAGACTGATAAGCCTGACTATCTACCAGATCCAGCCGAGGGCACAAGATCGTAGCTAAGGTAACAAGCTAAACGACGAAGTCCAAGCGGAACTACTAGTGAGACTGAATTCTCTCTGCAAAAACATAAAATAGGCAAACATGAGTACAAATGTACCTAGCAAGACTTACATCAGAACTATCTACATATGCATCATTATCAACAAAGGGGATGGTGGGGTTTAACTGCAGCAAGCCAGCTTTGACTCGGTGGCTATCCTGAACTACGACTACAAGTAACTCTTTTGAGGTGGCGCACACGAGTCCACATATTCACCATATCAATACACCGCTATGGATTCGCTCCCGTCTCCCTACGAGAACGCCATCCATAGCACTTATGCTTATCTTGCGTATTTTAGAGTATCCACTTTCACTTGTCTATGAACTGTATAGGCAACCCAGAGGTCCTTTACCGCGGACGCGGCCATTCGAATAGATGATGTTAACCCTGCAGGGGTGTACTTCTTCACACATGCTCTCGCCACTTACCACCATGTACACGTCATGTATCTTGGCAACCTTCAAGCGGAAGCCTGGCGAGGGTGTCGGCCACGGGCTACCTAAACACTCAAGTATCTAGTCCAGGTTTATCGCCTATTCAGGTTCCATCCGCAGGGAGTCTGGTCGAAGTTTCCACATACGGCCCCGAATGATGTGTGTAGGGTTCCCGAGACACCAAACATGCGCCCGGTACACCGTGACACGTGCCTACCGCATCATAGCCCACCCCTCGGGTCAGCGCTGCTCACGGCCTCCAGCATACTACAAACACCAGAAACTACTTGCAACTCCTAGACAGAGGACAAGGGTGATTAAGAAGCCGAGAGGGTCCATTGGTTACGGGCCCAATGCGTGGTAGTAACTATTTCATGGATCACAAACACAGAACTCAGTTCCTGAGGACGGCTTCAATGAGACAACCAACCATGTACTCCTACATTGCCTCTCACCGCTATGTTTAGCAAATCATGTTCACACACTTAGCTCACACACGGTAGGACATGTTCACAACATTCCAATTCATCCCCGATGAATCATACCTGACTCAACTCTAAGCGGTAGCAGGCATGACAAACAAGCATGAATGAGTAGGCACATCAGGGCTCAAACAACTCCTACTCATGCTAGTGGGTTTCATCTATTTACTATGGCAATGACAGGTCATGCAGAGGAAAGGGGTTCAACTACCGTAGCAAGTGACAGATGAATCGTTGTTGTCCTAATGCACTAAAAGAGAGTAGGAGCGAGAGAGTGGGATTGTATCAAAATGAACAAGGATGTTTTGCTTGCCTGGCACTTCTGAAGATAGTATAGTTCTTCATCGGTGTCATCGATCTCATCGTCGGAACCATGTCTACTGAGAGGGGACAATTACTGGCAAACAAGGAAGAACACAATCAATGCAATGCACAATATGATGCACGGTCATGACATGGTAATATGAGTGTGTTGGCCTAATGCAACTAGAACCAGAAGGGTTTGGGTCATTTTGAACCAAAGGTTCAACCCCAAATTCAAATTATAAATTTAAGTAGTGCCTTAGCATGTTTTGAACTAAACAGCAAGGTTAAGTTGTTTAAACATGGATGAAACCAGTACAGATGGATAGATTGGATTTTTTTGATCATTTTTCATATATAAATCTTTGCATTTGGAGTTACAGATTAATTACTATGATTTTTTGATGTTTGTAACAATTTCTGGAATTTTCTGAATAAGAATAATTCCAAAAAATGAGTTACTGCGTCAGCATTGCGTTAGCACGGCGTCAGTGTGATGTCAGCGGTCAACAGGGCCAGTCCAGGTCAAACTGACCAGTGGGACCCGCGTGTGAGTGGCTAACCTAACTAACAGAGTTAATTAACATTAAACTAATCCTAACCTAGATTAGTTAAGGGCCTGGGCCCACATGTCATAGGCTTGTAGTTAAACTAGGAGTTACTCCTGTGTTGACTAAGATTTGACCTGATGCGGGGCCCGCTCGGCAGTGTCTGTTAGTGAGGGATTAGTGGTGATTAATGCCTAATTAAGCAGCCACGTCAGCACGGTCGGGGTTAGGCCGCCAGCGACCATCCAGCGCGACGGAGGCACGCCGGAAATGCGCTACGGGCGTCAAATGCACATGCTGAGGGCACCAGGGCATAGCCCTTGCTTGCACGCATCAAGGAACAGGGGAGTTGGACGCGGGGGTAGCCGGAATCGTGCCGACGACGAGCTTTGGCGGCGGCCGGAGTTTGGGTTAGTTTGGGCTCGGCGTTAGGGTGCTCGGGAGGAGGAGATGGTGGGAGCTGCGTGCTCCTGGGATGGCACCGAACACGTTGACGCGCTGAGGTGCGAGCTGTGGTGGCTAAAACGACGGCGGCATCATGGCCGGCGGCGATGAGCTTTGGATTCAGTCAAACCAGCGGCTACGGTGATCGAGATTCATGGGGAGGTGGGGCAAACAATGGTGGAGCTCAAAGCGGTTGCAACACGCGTCTCAGCAGGCTCGTAGGACGTCGGCCGATGTCGGGGTGTTGCCGGCAATCTGGGGAGCCGAGGGTTGAAGACGATGGCATCGACAGCGTTCGGGGCGCCCGGCGTTGAGTATCTCATCGAGGAGGTCGAGGACGAAGTGGCGGAGCTTCTAAGCGCGTCGGTGAGGCATGGGGTGGCCATGACTATGGCGAGCGGCGGCTGCGGCTGCGCTCGGGTGGGTTCGCGCGAGAGGGACAGGGGAGGGGATGAGCACGGGGGGGGGGGGGGGGGGAGGAGTGAGAGGGCCCGGGGGGTGTGTGGCGTCTCCAGCCAGCTCCAAGCGGTCGGTGGCAAGCAGGAGGAGGCGTGGCGCCTCGCGCGCGCGTGCGCTGTCCCGCCTCTACCTACTGGCAGAGGTTAGGGATGACTAGCACCAGCCAGGTGGGCTGGGCCAGCACGGGCGAGGCCCAGGTGGGTTTCTCTCTCTCTCTCTCTCTCCTTTATTTTATTTCAGTTTTCTATTTTGTTCCTCTGTTTTGAATTAGTAAAAATACTAATTCATTTCCAAAATTCCTGAAATAACTTGTGGGCACATTTTGAATTATTTCCAACAGCCTAAAATCATTTCAGAATAATTTGAGCATTTAAAATATTTATAGAATTTAAATGCCCCAATTCAAATACAATATGGATTGATTCAAAAATCGAGAATGTCCTAGGAATGTGTGCACCGTTTTTGGCAGAGGTTTTTAGCCAATTCAAAAATGATGAACTTTTCCAAAGGCATCTTGGGTTAATTGAAAATGTTTTTATTTGAACCTATCTGAATTCATTTGGTGCTAGGGTTTGAACATCCCCAATTCAAATTTAACTAAAATTTAAACATGATGCAACTCCAGATGCTAGAACTGGGCTTTACTAGAACTAGGGATGTGACAACTCACCCCCACTAAACAAGAATCTCGTCCCGAGATTCAAGCGTAGGGTAATGTGAAGGAGGGAACACAAACTAACAGAATCTTCACGATCTAGATTGCACTTCATAGGAACGTTGATCTGATCACCATCTTTGTCTCGATGTGTTGCTCTGAGAACTACATCCAATATGGCAACGAGAAGAAAGGGAGAATTTTAGATGAATCGATTCTTTTGAGGTTCGAGCAACTTAGGATCATATTAATGATCACAAGATCAACTCACAGAATGAGACGTAGAACATCTCTAGAGCTGATAGGCAAAGCATGTATTAGGAGGGACGGAGGAAACAATTTGACGAGGGTTTCAAGGTAGCGAGGAAATAATTACCATGATCCCATAATGGAAAACCTTGGGTGAAGGCGACTCATAGTATTATTCCCTTAAGTGGCAAAAGGAGTTACTTTTGATACAGAGGTCATTGAAACTCTCTAAACCAGCCTAAGTAAAATCACAAACGATCATGAAGGAGTTCCGAGAAATGGCATACTCCGTTTGGAAAGAAAACTGGAGTTGTAAGACAACTCAGCAAACGGGAAACATATTGCAGATGATGCCGAGGATATAACCCAGTGACTGAGTGTGCTCCCAAGAACTTGAGCATTTCCTTACTCATCAAGGTCTTACCAACATCTGTGCCGAGGAACCTGGCAACACAACTTACTACAATGATGAATGGTGATGGATGATGCAGATGCAAAGGAAGATAACAGCTTCTAAGATTTCACCTTAGCAGAGCCAAGGAAAAAAAATCTGGATGATCGACCGAGAGACATTTAGCACTCCGCTTCTAATGTTCTCCTTGATGTACTAGTGTATTCCGTTCATAGATATGGTTTTATATCTAGAACATCAAGTAAAAGGTCGGACTTCGGGAACACAAAAATACATAAGCGACAACTAGGGAGTAAATCCTACGAAATCCTTATGGGGAGGTGGCCAACTTCCTCAATCAAGATACTACAATAATAGGTCTTCCGGCTGGGTGTGTTGGCCAACACATCCACTTTACCGGGTTACAGAGAGACCAATAATATAGTTCTTGGGAAATGTTCCAACCATCATATCTGCCTGAGATTCAGATCTGGTTGGTGTCAGAATAATCCAGACTCATTGGGTCTGGAAAGAAAAATGAAAGTTTGCAACACAAATTGACGAGATGACGTTGCGAGATTCTCGGGGGAATGAACTACGGTAGTAAGCTCCAAAACATGAGCTGGTTTTGCTACAAGCATGTGAACACGCTTCCCCAGACAAGCATGGTCACCTAGTAGTCTTACAACGAAACACTACCGAGTTCAGGGGAACCATCAACGAGGATATCGAAGTCCTTGCGTAAGTCTAGCTCTTAATAAGAAACTTCTTCTCCTTGAACAAATCAATCAGTGGCTTGGTGTGCTACGGAATTCATATGGAACGAAGATGATCAGTCTAACAGACCACAGAATACTTCGCATGTGCATGACCGACTCGGGATGATTCCATCGGAAGTAAAAACATGCTTTCTCGAATTCACGGCGACAACTTGCATCAAATGCACATGAATTAGAGGAAGTCACTTCTATCATCCAAACATATGCTTCATAGCTAGCATGAATAAATGCTTTCAAAGTTTCCAACACTAGCTTAATGTTCAACATGAATCATGGAGGAGACAATATGCTGCTGATGGGCTCAACAACAACTCATCGAAATTTTCCAAATCACTGGAATTCCACCATTGTGTGAACAATGTGATAGTATTGGTCAGACCAAAAGATGTAATGGTGTATGCTTGCGCAACAACCACGAGTAAGACAACATTATGAATATCGTTGGTTCTAACTTGATTTGACGATAGCCCACACTCAAATCAAGGATTGGACAAGAAGATAGATTCAACAACCGATCACGAGGAATAATCAATGAAGATATCATCTCTCTTCAACACACACACACAAGGATATCCCATAGAACAAACTAAGTTAGGAAAGTGTTTATCTTCCAACTCTCCAAGTTGTTGTTTAGCTTAACCAACTAGCTCAGGTGTATCCGACACAGATTCTTGGATAAGGGGTGGTTCATAGAGAAACCAACTTGATCACGAGCTTAACATAGCGGTCAGGTGACAACCTGGTGATACATACTTCCGAGAAGACATTCGGAAAATCACGAACCGCCGACATGTTACTAAGCTCGAGAACAATCTTGCTTTTCAGGGCAAGACGATATGATTAACAGAGCGAGGGATTGACATAATCCTAACTTATTGATCGAAGGGTGCACCGGAAATAAGGACTAGGTAGCACTATCAATCTTAGAATGATGATTCCATAACCAACACACTAGGAATGAGATTTTCGTCCATTAACCACTAAGCAACATGGTTGCTAGGGGTATTGATTTCACACATCATGATTCACTTGTCGGTGTTCCAGTTACCATAACACGAGGACCGAGGAATGAATAATGACGGCGAGGAGTATCACTATATCAAGAGTTCTTAGGATGGTGTGCAATTCCCACGATATCCTTGATATAAAGATGGTAATACTCCAAGGTAGAGCAGAACCAAAACTGGATTAGTATTTGGTCTACGGAACACAACTGCTTTGACCCAATCCTGGATATGGATGAGCTACTGGAGTTTGTTTCTCCTAGTCATTCTAAATAGAATGGCTTGGCGGACCACAAGAGTAATAGGCATCGATGAACACGGTTGCACAACTACTCCTATCTATCAATTGATAGACGAGGGTCAAAAGACAACTAAGAAAGACAACTCAAAAGAACATGTGATTTTCTGAGTTGTGGATGCATGGTTTAGAATGTCGAATGAGTTTAACATATTTCTTCCGGATAACCCATGCAAAGAAGGTAAAACTGGCAGAGTTATAGCATAGAATCGAGAACTCGTCAAGAGCACTCTGGTTGTGATCTTTCGGTTCTGCGAGGAATTTCTGCCATATTGGTTCATGGTATTGGAAGAAGGATTTACCACGGGCTTCGAGGACTATCGCAAAGATTACTAATAACCTAAGGAACGAGAAAAACACTATCAACACGAGGTAAGTAGGGTGAACCTCGGGTTCGAAACCCAAGGGGTAGAATACCTACTACTAAGTGGCATCACGGGATGCTTTCGAGAATAAAGGCCAGAATCATCACACCGGGACACAAATCATGGCTAGATTACTAGATGATCCCCTAAGACACCTAGGGTCATAATAATAACTCCAACATATATGTCGAGGCAATAGAATACCTCAACTCAGGAATTAGTGTGATTAACCTGGCCCAAAGGAACATCAAAACCAGAGGGAAAGGATTTGCAAGTGCATCAGATTGTTTAGAAACCTGGGATGACTCGGACAACATAGCAGGTGTAAATGCTCAAAAAGAATTGAGACATGCTACAAAAATGGTGGCATAACCACCCAGAAGCACAATATCAAGGTTTCGGGATCAACAGTTAACATACGGAAGTAGTAGGAACTGAACCGAGGCATAAGTCCAACAATTCTATAAGTCTATGGATTAGTAACACGTGATCCTGATATAAAGAAGAGGAAGCCTAGTTCCTTAACCACGTAGGAAAGATAAGATGACTCGGATCAGAAGGCATAAGGTTTCAGGAGTAAAAAGAGCCTTGCGTTCCATCCCACAATCAATTCCCTTATATAATGAAAGAATTTCTAGACTCAACTTCGACTAGTTTGGCTTGGTAATCCAACAGGCAGTCAGGCTCTGATACCAAAACTGTCAGGACCCCGACTTAGTGCCACGCCGATCTAGCATATAACACCTCATATCACTTTGCGGCGTCACGCACGGTATTGCGACGGGTGTCGCCTTACCAGGCCCGGGACCGTTTGCGCCTTTTGGCACACGTATATGGTAGTGTCTCTAGCATCCATATGACAAGGAGCCCGGGCTGACATGGCTAGTCGTGAACTGATACGTCTCCAACATATCTATAATTTATGAAGCATTCATGCTATTTTATTATCTGTTTTGAATGATTATGCGATTTATTATACACTTTTATATTACTTTTGGGACTAACCTATTAACCGAAGGCCCAGCCCATATTGCTGTTATATTGCCTATTTTAGTATTTCGAGGAAAAGGAATATCAAACGGAGTCCAAACGGAATGAAACCTTCGGCAGCGTGATTTTTTGGAAGAATATGATCCTGGAGACTTGGAGTTCATGTCAGAAGATCCTCGAGGAGGCCAGGAGATAGGGGCGCCCCGCCCCCTATTGGGCGCGCCCCCTGTCTCGTGGGCCCCTCGAGCACCTCCCGACCGACTTCTTTCGCCTATATAGTCCCACGTACCCTAAAAACATCCACGGAGAAGATAGATCGGGAGTTCCGCTGCCGCAAGCCTCTGTAGCCACCAAAAACCTCTTGGGAGCCCCTTTCGGCACCCTGCTGGAGGGGGAACCCATCACCGGTGTCCATCTTCATCATCCCGACGCTATCCATGACGAGGAGGGAGTAGTTCACCCTCGGGGCTGAGGGTATGTACTAGTAGCTATGTGTTTGATCTCTCTCTCTCGTGTTCTCTCTATGGCACGATCTTGATGTATCACGAGCTTTTCTATTATAGTTGGATCTTATGATGTTTCTCCCCCTCTACTCTCTTGTGATGAATTGGGTTTCCCTCTTGAAGTTATCTTATCGGATTAAGTCTTTGATTTAAGAACACTTGATGTATGTCTTGCCGTGTTTATCTATGGTGACAATGGGATATCACGTGCCACTTGATGTATGTTTTGGTGATCAACTTGCGGGTTCCGCCCATGAACCTATGCATAGGGGTTGGCACGCGTTTTCTTGACTCTCTGGTAGAAACTTTGGGGAACTATTTGAAGTACTTTGTGTTGGTTGGATGAATCTGAGATTGTGTGATGCATATCGTATAATCATGCCCGCGGATACTTGAGGTGACAATGGAGTATCTAGCTGACATTAGGGTTTTGGTTGATTTGTGTCTTAAGGTGTTATTCTAGTACGAACTCTTGAATAGATCGATCCGAAAGAGTAACTTTTAGGTGGTTTCGTACCCTACCATAATCTCTTCGTTTGTTCTCCGCTATTAGTGGCTTTGGAGTGACTCTTTGTTTCATGTTGAGGGATTGTTATATGATCTACCTATGTTATTATTGTTGAGAGAACTTGCACTAGTGAAAGTATGAACCATATGCCTTGTTTCCTACCATTGCAATACCGTTTGTGCTCACTTTTATCATTAGTTACCTTGCTATTTTATAATTTCAGATTCCAAAACCTATATCTACTATCCATATTGCACTTGTATCACCATCTCTTCGCCGAACTAGTGCACATATACAATTTACCATTGTATTGGGTGTGTTGGGGACACAAGAGACTCTTTGTTATTTGGTTGCAGGGTTGCTTGAGAGAGACCATCTTCATACTAAGCCTCCCACTGATTGATAAACCTTAGGTCATCCACTTGAGGGAAATTTGCTACTGTCCTACAAACCTGTGCACTTTCAGGCCCAACAAATTCTACAAGAAGAAGGTTGTGTAGTATACATGAAGCTCTTTTCTAGCACCGTTGCCGGGGAGGTGAGTGCTTGAAGGTATATCTTTAGATCTTGCAATAGAATCTTTTTGTTTCTTGTTTTATCACTAGTTTAGTTTATAAAAGAAAACTGCAAAATGGAGTTAAGTTTGTCTCGTACGCTTCATCTTTTTGATATCTTTCGTGAGTACGATGGAAAAGAAAATTGTGCTCAAGTGCTAGAAGAAGAATGCATTCAAATGCTTGGTACTAAACCTTTGAATGACGAGCATGATTGCAATGTTGTTAGTATGAATTCCTTGAATATCCATGATGCTAATGATATGCAAAGCCAAAAGCTTGGGGAAGCTATGTTTGATGAAGATGATTTTTTTGTCCCCCAAGTTTTGATGAGCAAATTTATTATGATGAAATCATGCCTCCTATTTATGATGATTATATTGATGAAAGTGGGTTTGGAAGAGTGTCAACTTTAAGAAGTAGTGATCCCACTATTTTGGAGGATGTTGAATCTTATTGTGATGAACATGAAAGTGGATTTGGAAGAGTGTCAACTTTATTTGGTGATCATTCCACTATTTCGGAAGAGGTTCCAATTGATTATGAGAACAAAGTTGCTATCTATGATGATTATTGTGATGACTTGTATGCTATTAAGAATAATGATAACCATGAAACTTGTCATCATGATTTTAGTTTTCAATTGGATTATGCCTCACATGATAATTATTTTGTTGAGTTTGCTCCCACTAATATTCATGAGAAGAATTTTGATTATGTGGAGAGTAGTAAATTTTCTATGCTTGTAGATCATGAAAAGAATGCTTTAGGTGCTGGTTATATTGTTGAATTCATTCATGATGCTACTGAAAATTATTATGAGGGAGGAATTTATGCTTGTAGGAATTGCAATAACGTCAAGTTTCCTCTCTATGTGCTTAAAATGTTGAAGTTATGCTTCTTTTACCTTCTTATGCTAGTTGATTATTGTTCCCATAAGCTGTTTGCTCACTATATCCCTATGCATAGGAAGTGGCTTAGACTTAAATGTGCTAGTCATATGCTTCACGATGCTCCTGTTATGTTTCAATTCTTATCTTTTAGGTGAGCATCATTGTCATCATCATGCCTAGCTAAAAGGCATTAAAGAAAAGCGCTTGTTGGGAGACAACCCAATATTTAACCTTACTGTTTTTGTGTGTTCACATGATTATGCTACTGTAGTAATCATGTTTTATAGCTTTTGTTTCAATAAAGTGCCAAGTAAGACCTTTAGGATAGCTTACGGTGATAGTTGTGTTGATCCTGCTGAGAATCAGAAACTTTTGCACCCAGTAAATTAGTTTTGTTAATTCACAGAAACGTGATTATGATCTGATTATTTTTTCTATGGATTGGTACACAAATTTCTTAGGATTTCCAAATTTAGTAGGATTTTTGGAGTTCCATAAGTATACGTTTGATACATATTACTACAGACTATTCTGTTTTTGACAGATTCTGTTTTCTATGTGTTGTTTGCTTATTTTGATGAATCTATGAGTAGTATCGGAAGGTATGATTCATAGAGAAGTTGTAATACAGTAGATATTACACCAATATGAATTTATAATGAGTTCATTACAGTACCTAAGTGGTGATTTTATTTTCTTATGCTAACGGAGCTTACGAGTTTTCTGTTTAGTTTTGTGTTGTGAAGTTTTCAAGTTTTGGGTAAAGATTCGATGGACTATGGAATAAGGAGTGGCAAGAGCCTAACCTTGGGGATTCCCAAGGCACCCCAAGGTAACATTCAAGGACAACCAAGATCCTAAGCTTGGGGATGCCCCGGATGGCATCCCCTCTTTCGTCTTCGCTCATCGGTAACTTTACTTGGAGCTATATTTTTATTCACCACATGATATGTGTTTTGCTTGGAGTGTCATTTTCTTTTGTTAGTATTTTCTTGCTGTTATTTAGAATAATGTTTTGCATCTTTACTTTCAATAAAAAAAGTCAAGGATAGCCTTTGCCATGCTTATTTTGCTAGTATGCATGTTGCTGTTTGAAAATAGGAAGTTTACCGCTGTTGCAAAAAATTCACTAGAAAAGTCAGAGATTGGTATAATGTTGAAATTTTTTGCATAATGAGCTCTGATAAATTTACTACAGTGGGAATTTTATTTAATAATTTTTGGAGTTAGGGAAGTATTGATACTCTTGCATTCTTTACAGACTGTACTGTTTTGCCAGATTGCTGTTATGGTTGCATTGTTTGCATATGTTTGCTTGTTTAATGATTATATTTGAATATAGGAGTATTAAATATGCAGAGGAATTTAGTATGCAATGTTGAATAATAATTTTAGTGATTTGTTACAGTAGAAAATGATAAGGTTTTGCATTGGTTTATACTAACCTATCTCACGAGTTGTTGATTGAGTGTGGTGTGGATGAAGCTTTTGATAAAAAGAGAAACCATGATATGAGAGGAATTAAGGAGACACAAAAGTTCAAGATTGGGGATGCCCAAGGCACCCCAAGATAATATTGCAAGAAGTCTCAAGCATCTAAGCTTGGGGATGCCCCGGTAGGCACCCCACCTTTCTTCTTCAACAACTATCGATTAGTATCGGTTGAGCCTAAGTTTTTGCTTCTTCACATGAGTTGTGCTGTCCTTGCATTGTCATTTTACTTTGTTTTGCTTGATATTTGAATACAATACCAAGATATGAAATTCTTAAATGAGAGAGAGTCTTCACATAGTTACATAATTATTTAGCTACTCATTGATCTTCACTTATATCTTTTTATAGTAGTTTTTCATTTACTCGTGTGCTTCACTTATATCCTATGAGTAAATGGCTGGATGAGTTGATTGTCATAAATCTGAAATTATATATGTCTCATTTGCTTCTCCCATGGGGAGTAATGACTTCACATCTAAGAAGTAGAGGTTGTGAATTTATTGAAGGTTAGCAAGCATTGTATTGCTCATTTGAACAATTCATGAAAGAATATTGAAGGAAGAGAGATTCCACATACAAATATACTATCCTAGACATCTTTTATAATTGGGAGCACTCATTCAGTATGACATGCTAAAGAGTTGATGTTGGACAAGGAAGACAACGTAATGGGTTATATTTTCCGACATCTTAGTTAAAGTATATTGTCATGGATCATTCAAACATGTTGAGCTTGCCTTTCCCCCTCATGCTAGCCAAAATTCCTTGCACCAAGTAGAGATACTACTTGTGCTTCCAAATATCCTTAAGCCCAGTTTTGCCATGAGAGTCCACCATACCTACCTATGGATTGAGTAAGATCCTTCAAGTAAGTTGTCATAGGTGCAAGCAATAAAAATTGCTCTCTAAATATGCATGACTTATTAGTGCGGAGAAAATAAGCTTTGTACGATCTTGTTATGGAAGCAATAAAAGCGACGGACTGCATAATAAAGGTCCATATACAAGTGGCAATATAAAGTGATGTTCTTTCGCATTAAGATTTTGTGTATCCAACCCTAAAAGCGCATGACAACCTCTGCTTCCCTCTACAAAGGGCCTATCTTTTACTTTATGTCTTTTACTTTATGCAAGAGTCAAGGTGATCTTCGCCTTTCCCTTTTTCATTTTATCCCTTGGCAACCACCTCGTGTTGGGAAGATCCTGATATATATATATCCAATTGGATGTAAGTTAGCATGAACTATTATTGTTGACATCACCCAAAGTTGAATACATTAGGAGGCAACACTATAAACCCCTATCTTTCTCAATGTCCGATTGAAACTCCATAACCATTAGTATTGCGTGAGTGTTAGCAATTGTAGAAGACTATTTGAGTATGTGAAGTTTTCTATTCCTAAAAATAAGATGAATTGCAATTATTTGATGACTGAGAATGAAGTTTGCTAGTTTTCAATAAAGTTTATGGTCTATGCTTTGACATGTGAATTTCTTGTTACTTTATCGTGAGAAGTTTTATGAGATGAACTAATGTTATGACATATTATCATGCTAGAAAAGGTGATTGAAATTATCATTGATCAAACTTGTGCACCTTCTAGCGTTCACACTTCATAAATTCTTTCTTTATCATTTACCTACTCGAGGAAAAGTAGGAATTAAGCTTGGGGATGCTGATACGTCTCCAACCACTAGTGCAGAACCGGGCATTAGCACCGGTTCGTAAGGCCCTGTAGTGCCGGTTACATAACCGGCACTAAATTGTGGTCACTAAAGCCCCCCCCCCCTTTAGTACCGGTTCAGCACGAACCAGTGCTAAAGGGCAACCACGTGGCACGAGCCAGCTCCGGGGGCCTGGAGCCCTTTAGTACCGTTTGGTAATACCAACCGGTACTATAAGGTTTGGGGGGGGGGGTAGTTTTATGATTTCTTTTTCATTTAATTTTGTGTTTCCATTTTAATTCTTTTTCGTTTGCTGGTATTTTACGATATTACACATTGTACACGTTATGCATATATATATATATATATATATATATATATATATATATCATCAGTGTCTCATAAACCACCATATTAATTAATTCACACATACACACATGTATAGCTATATACAATTTCTCCTACATATGAATGTTGCCTTCGGAGCCAGTGGCATTAGCCTAATTGGTGCCTTCGGAGCACGATGACAATTGGAAGTGGTTTTCATGGGGGCGGTAGCGGGTAATAGAATTCTCCCTTCGGATTTATGACCTGGTCGAGCAAAAATCCCGCTATTTCCTTTTGAAGTGCTTCTACGCGCTCCGTTTCTATGAGCTTCTCCCGCACCTCTTTGAACTGTTAAGAAGGAGATCAATATGCATGTGTATTAGTTGTGTGACTAGATATCGATAATGGTGTAAAAATTATGAATAGTGTTCTGACAAGCGTACCCATTCCTATCTTTGAGATCTGCTCCTTTCGAACGCCATCATGCGAATGTTCTCGCAAACGCAGAATGCACACAGATCAGTCCCCTGCGCCTGCGTCAGGGCCTTTACGAGAATGGAATTTGATTAGATAAAAATTAATCAAGCATGATAATTAAAGAGATGGCAGCTAGCTAGCTAGAGCTATAGTACTACTTAATTGCTTACCTTGGGTCGAAACCATTTAAGCTTTTTTTTCCATATGCCGGGCATGACAGCGATGAACCTTGTCCAAGCCCTGCCCGCCGACAAAGAAAATGAATAAAGGGGTTATTAAATAGTTCATATCATGAAATGACGAACTAAATAGGCCGAGATATATAGTTAATAATGATTGAAATTACCTGTTGACTATCCCATACAAGATGTTATAGTCAGTTTTTTCTGAGATTAGTGAGTCCAGTACTTCAATTGTTCCGGCGTCAACTTTAATGATACACAAGACCCAGTGATATCTGCATGCACACACGTTTGCATGTCTTAATTAAGCGGGCATATGTAAGCAAAAACATGTAGCTAGCTATTTGGCAAAAACAGAGAATTTGTAGTACAAGACAGTGTGACTCACTGGAAGTTGTAAGGAAGTAGTATATCTTCATTATATTTGAGGCGCTTCAAGAACTCTAGCATGCTGTCCTCTACTTCCTTTGCATAACGTTGATTTATCTTCCATGTGTATTCATTAACGGTGTTTGGGTCAATGAACCCAATGCCAAAGCGTCCACCTTTTCTCATTTCATATATCTTCATCCTGCATAATACCACAGAAAAGAATATAGTGAGGATAATTACAGGTAATGATTGATCAAAAGGATCACTACAGCTAGCTTGAGACTTAAATTATAGAAAGAAATCACTTACAGACAATAGCAACTGACGATAGATTTGTCCAGTGCGTCTTGATTGTATAACTGAAACAGTTCTAAATACTCAACGGACACAGCTTTCTCATGGTAGTAATGGTCCTGCTTGACATTCACCATGAGGGACAATCGATCTGAAATCTTGGTAATGTTCATGTCCCATTGATGCAATTCATACATTCTCGTTGGGAGGTTCTTGACCTTGTCTGGCGCGACCAAAGGTTGGCCCCAGACATATTTCCGTTTTACTTCATCCTCTCTAAGCAAAGGCATGGGCTCGATCTCGAGGAGTTGTCCAACAGTGATGTTGAGAACTTCAGCCTGCATTATATGCTCCTCCGTTATTACCACATTGCCCACCTCGGGAACATGCACTATTTGCCCACAATAATATTGGGTGCGCGTACTGTCACCTGTTGTTGGCACAACAAGCGAGGGGATCGATTGCGCCGCCTGTTCTCCCAGCTGGGGAATGGTTTTCCCGCATTTTTTGGCAGCTGCTTCTTGTTTGCTCGATCTTGATGTAGACGTGCTCGCCTCCCTTTGTAGACGTGCTCGATTTAACTTCCTGATGTGGCACTCATAGTCTGTGTCAACAGGCTTGGGAGCTGGTGGTTGAGCCATACGAATGAAGTGGTCAATCATTTCCTCAGGCACTTTCTCCCTTGGCGGCGGTGGCGGTTTCGGTGCAAAATAGGCTTCCACCTCGGCCTTTGATATGGCTATGATTTCCTCCTTGGACCTGTCATAAGACCTCTGCGGAAGAGGCTTGAGGCTTGGACCATATTTATATCGCTTGCCTCCGCCTGTACTTCCTGTACTACCTCGACTCGTACCGCTACGCACCATAGCTGCGGGGTGTCTCTTCTGCGATTGCTGAGGCGGTGGAGACGGCTGACGGGACTGAGTTGGACGAGGAGGAGTGGCCTGAGGTTGTGCCGGACTAGAAGGAGGAGTGGACGTCTGACGCTGTGGCGGACTTGGAGGAGGAGGATTGTCCTGACACTTTGCCGGACTTGGAGGAGGAGGAGTGGCCTGACACTTTGCCGGACTTGGTGGACTTGCAGGAGCGGGAGTCTGCTGACTCGGTGGCGGACGTCGACGAGGACTCGGCTAACGCGGTGTCGGTGGCCTTCGAAAGATGATGCAATCCTTTTTCCATAGGATGATACAATGTTTGGCCTCTCCGAGAAAGCGCTCGCCGTCACCTCCAACAATGTCAAGTTGTAGCCCTGAATATGGTGGGTCCACCACCTCATCAACCAAGACACGAGCATAGCCCGCTGGAATCGGGTTGCAATGGAAGGTTGCCTCGGGGGGATTTGTGAAAGCACAGCCGTCCGCCACCTTCATGGATATGTTCTTCATTTTGACGTGTAGCTCGCAGTTAGTGTTCTCCGTGATGTCATCCACGGGGTATCTACCCAGCATTGCGTCGTCCGGGACGGAACCCACGCTGCTTCTCGGCATGGATGGGCCGGTGCTATCCAATGCTGGATTATCCGCTAGCTGCTGCAGCTGCTGAGACCCCCTTTGATGGGTAAGTGAGTCGATCTGCTCTTGCTGCCGCTGGAATTTGACTGCCAATTCCGCTTGACTTGCTTCTAGGCCATGAAGGCGTTCATAGTCCCGCTTCCTCTGCTCCTCCTCCATCTTCCTCTTCTTCTCCTCCGCAATCTTCTTTCTCGCACGGGTTCTGTAGTCGTTGTTCCAGTCTGAAAACCCCTCATACCACAGCATAGCGCCCTTGCCTCGTGTTCTTCCCGGGTGTTCAGGATTTCCTAGGGCACGCGTAAGCTCGTCGTTCTCTCCGTTGGGATGGAACACCCCCATTCGTGCCTCTTCTATTGCAACAAGTATCGCATCGTCGGCTTCCTTCAGACTTGCCCTCGTCGAAAGATTGCCTGTCTCCAGGTCCAACTCCCCCCCATGCGCATAGAACCAAGTCCTGACCCTTGGGGGCCAGCTCTTAGTAGCCGGAGTGACACCTGCATCCTCCATCTCTTTCTCAGACTTATCCCACTTAGGCATTGCCACCGCATAGCCACCTGGCCCCAGTTTATGGAACTTATCCTTATTTTTGGCATTCTTCTTGTTTATTCTCGACCATTCCTTAGCTAATTCCGAATCCTTGAATTTCACGAAATCGTCCCAATGATCACGTTGGTTCTCCAGTGTTCCCTTGAATACTGGAGTCTTCCTTCCTCCCTTGACGTACTTGTTCCATTCACGATTCTTGTAGTTCTTGAATGCAATCGCCATCATCCTAAGAGCAGCCTCTTTGACTTTATGCACATCTGCTTCTGTGAAATGATCTGGTAGGGTGAAATGTTCCATGAGAGTATCCCAAAGCAGATGTTTTTGATTCTTGTTCACAAAAGTAACATCTGGACGTGGCTTTGCTGGCGCTCTCCATTCTTGAAGTTTGATCGGGAGTTGGTCCTTCACAAGAACTCCGCACTGACGAACGAACTTGTCTGCAATCTTCTTAGGCGCTAATGGATCGCCAGTAAGGCCGCATGCCTCGATATTGTACTTTACGCCCGACTTCAACTTTTTGTTCGGGCCTCGTTTCGTCATTTTGCCTGAAGATTTGCTCAATCCAGATGGCTGAAAGAACAAAGATCGATTCGTTAATATATCTTCAAGTCATTTAAAACATGTGATGATCACCAGATGCCTGCTTATATAAATATATATACCTCGCCGGTGTTTGTTGTTTCAGGATCAACATGTTCTTCGTCATCGTCATAATCATAGTTCATGACTTCATCAATTTTGTCGTCGCGATCGAATATCATATCACCCTCTCCGGTGTTGTTTAGAAATTCGGAGCCGTCATAATCTTCTTCATTCTGATTATCATCTGGCCCGCGTATCATATCGAACATGGTCTGTTCTCCCTCTATGTCGGTATTGTCTGCCATAGCTTTTGTTTAACTAATCCAAAAGAAATATAAAACAATTTAGTATTCAAATTACATCGTCTCGAATAATTGATATAATCTTGAATACATCGTCTAGAATAATAGATATAATCTCGAATACATCGTCTCGTATATTATATAATATTGAATAGTACATCACTGGCTATTAGCTAATAAAGATCGAATACTACAGAATAATCTAGGACACTCGCGGTTCCTCCGGCACGGGCGGTGGACACCCAAAGAGAAGGAACCCTCACAGGATCATAGCTGAAGTGAGATCCCCGAAGATACTGCCACGTATTGGAGAACCTGCCGCCCTCTAACGCAACCATGTAGCGATGGACGTGCTCGTCCTCCTCCCTGACACGGCGACATACCACCTCCGGCGGGGCCGGGTCCCTCCGCACCGAAACTGGCCCACGCGAACGCCACCAAACGAGATCAGGGTCGACGACGGGACCCGCGGCCGGGTTCCTCATCAAGCGGCGCGCCCCTCCAAGCAGCACCTCCCAGTGCCAGCCCGACGGAGCCCAGTCCCGGACATGGGTCGGCTGGACGTCGTCGCGGACGGGTCGACGGCGAGGATGCGGGCCGGGCATCGTCGAGAACAAATACTAGCTATATGCCCGCAAAAAGTAACATTTTTTTAATGATTGGATTTTGATAACTAAAATTTCTAACATTTCTATATAACACTAATTATGCTAATCTAAATAATCTAAATAACACTAAAATTTCTAACATTTCTAACATTTCTACATAACACTAATTTCTAACATTTCTATATAACACTAATTTCTAACTGATTAAGCACTAATTATATCCATCTAACATGCATTCATACATATATAATAGTGAAAAAATAATAATCTAAATAATCTAAACTAATTAAACACTAATTATCTAAACTAATTAAACATACAAAATAATTATCTAAATAATCTAAACTAATTAAAGACTAATTATCTAAACTAATTAAACATGCTTGTGTGTGTGTGTACGGGCTCGAGGCTGGAGGACTCACAGCGGGCGACGGCGACGGCGAGGCGACGGTGAGGCGAGGCGACGGCGAGGAGAGGCGACGGCGAGGCGACGGCGAGGTGACGGCCGGGGCGGCGACGGCGGGGACGGCGCGACGGGGACGGGGACGGCGCGACAGGGACGGCGCAACGGGGACGGGCCCGGGGCGGCGACGGAGACGAGGGCGGCGACGGGGACGGGGGCGGCGACGGAGACGAGCGGCGACGTCAGAGACGATCGAGGGCAGCAGCGACGGCGACGAAGACGACGGAACAGAGGAACAAAAACAGAGGGAAACTGAAATTTTCGTAGCAGTTGTATATATAGAAGGTACTAAAGGTCTGTTTTGGCCAGGCCAAGCGGCGGGAAGCGACCCCCTTTAGTACCGGGTGGTGGCACAAACCGGTACTAAAGGCCCCCCCTTTAGTACCGGTTTGTGCCACGACCCGGTACTAAAGGTGGTGCGCTGGCGCAGGTGCGGTGCGGAAGTTTAGTCCCACCTCGCTAGTCGAGGGGCTACCGCACTACTTTATAAGCCCCAGTGCGGTAGCTCTCTCGAGCTCCTCTCCTAACCAGGCCTACTGGGCCTACCTGTCCTCCTCGCCTTGTGGGCCTAATCGGCCTTCGCGGGCCTGCATCCTGGCCCAACGAAAGGTTGTGTCGCTAGTCGTATGCAGGCCGCTTTGGCCCAGTAGGCGGGCTTTTTTTTCTTAATTTGTTTTTGCTTAATTTTTTTTGTTTTATTTATTTTTGAGTGGTTTTTTGCTGTATTTAGAGTTTCTTTGTGAATGTTTTTTCTTTAGGTACAAAAAATTACAAACTTTCTGTTAGTGCCGGTAGATTTCAAATTTGAATAGTTTAAATTTTGAATTATTTGAAATTTGTGCGAATCACTAGTTTGTGAATAACTTAACTTCCAAAAAAGTTTTTTCAGTGATTCTTTTTTCTTATATCTAATATTAGTGTGTTTTATCATTATATTCAATTTAGTAATGCTTAGGTTATTTAAAAAATGAAATGCCTTTGTAACAGTTCAGTTTTCGTCGGAAACCCTGATACTTCGAAAGAGATTGTCCATTTTATACACGAAGTGCATCCAGGTTTTGCCGTAACCCTCTCTACTTTCTTGCACATGCTATTTGTATGAAATTATGATACCATGCCAACTTTCAACCTTTTCTGAGTTCATTTGAATTACTTTTCAATTTCAGGGTCATTTAGCTGGAAAAAATCAGTAAATGCATGAAAAGAATTTGTTTGCACATAAAATTTCTTGGCGTTTCAAATGCCAAAACACGTAACTACCCTAACTATTACAGACATTCCCTCCTGGGTGTGAAACACAGAAGAAAGTGATGATAGTGAAGCCGATCACATCCCAGATCTTTGGGTGTGAAACTTTTTCTTCGCGTGTGTCCCTTTGCGCCGTAACCATGGAAAATCTTCATCATTTAACGGGATGCTCGGGTCAATATTTGTGAATGGAGCAATTTCATCAAACTTTTCATAATCTTCTGACTTGTCTGTCTTGTCATCCACTCCCACGATGTTTCTCTTCCCAGAAAGAACTATGTGCCGCTTTGGCTCATCGTACGATGCATTCGCTTCCTTATCTTTTCTTTTTCTTGCCTTGGTAGACATGTCCTTCACATAGAAAACCTGTGCCACATCATTGGCTAGGACGAATGGTTCGTCTGCATACGCAAGATTGTTGAGATCCACTGTTGTCATTCCGTACTGCGGGTCTTCCGTTACCCCGCCTCGTGTCATATTGACCCATTTGCACCGAAACAAAGGGAGCTTTAAACCACGTCGATAGTCAAGTTCCCATATGTCCTGTATATAACCATAATATGTTTCCTTTCCCTTCTTGGTTTCTGCATCAAAGCGGACACCACTGTTTTGGTTGGTGCTCTTCTTATCTTGGGCGATCGTGTAAAATGTATTACCATTTATCTCGTACCCTTTGAAAGTCATTATATTCGAAGATGGTAACTGGGATAGCAAGTACAGGTTATCTTGAATAGAGGTGTCATGCATGGTACGTGCCTGCAACCAGTTGGCGAAACTCCTAGTTTGTTCACGTGTAATCCAGTCATCAGACCGCTCCGGGTGTTTGGAGCGTAGCAAATTCTTGTGTTCATCCATATACGGAGCCACCAAGGTGGAATTCTGTAGAACTGTGTAGTGTGCGTCAGTGAGAGAATGTCCGTCCATACATATTATTTGTTCCCCTCCTAGCGTGCCTTTTCCATCCAGTCTGCCCTTATGCCGCGATTCAGGAACACCAATCGGCTTAAGGTCAGGAATAAAGTCAATACAAAACTCAATGACCTCCTCATTTTGATGGCCCTTGGAGATGCTTCCTTCTGGCCTAGCACGGTTATGAACGTATTTCTTTAAGACTCCCATGAACCTCTCAAAGGGGAACATATTGTGTAGAAATACAGGACCCAAAACGTTAATCTCTTCGCATAGGTGAGCTAGGACGTGCGTCATGATGTTGAAGAAGGATGGTGGGAACACCAACTCGAAACTGACAAGACATTGCACCAAATCATTCTGTAACCTTGGTATGATTTCTGGATCGATTACCTTCTGAGAGATTGCACTGAGAAATGCACATAGCTTCACAATGGCTAATCGAACATTTTCCGGTAGAAGCCCCCTCAATGCAACCGGAAGCAGTTGCGCCATAATCACGTGGCAGTCATGAGACTTTAGGTTCTGGAACTTTTTCTCTGCCATGTTTATTATTCCCTTTATATTCGACGAGAAGCCAGACGGTACCTTAATACTGAGCAGGCATTCAAAGAAGATTTCCTTCTCTTCTTTGGTAAGAGCGTAGCTTGCATGACCTTGATGTATGCCGTCTTCTCCGTGCATACGTTGCTGGTCCTCAAGTGTATCTTTTGTCTTCCCATACACGCCCCAAGAAGCCAAGCAGGGTCACGCAAAGATTCTTCGTCACGTGCATCATGTCGATTGCGGAGCGGACCTCTAGGTCTTTCCAATATGGCAGGTCCCAAAATATAGATTTCTTCTTCCACATGGGTGCACGTCCGTCCGCGTCCTTCGGAACAGGTTGTCCGCCAGGACCCTTTTTAAATATCACCTTCAAATCCTTGACCATATCATGTACATCAGCACTAGTACGGTGGCGAGGCTTCGTCCGGTGATCCGCCTCACCTTTGAAATGCTTGCCCTTCTTTCTTACGGGATGCCTGCTCGGAAGAAATCGACGATGTCCCAGGTACATATTCTTCTTACAACTATTCAAATATATACTGTCGGTATCATCCAAACAGTGCGTGCATCCGCGGTATCCCTTGTTTGTCTGTCCTGAAAGGTTACTGAGAGCAGGCCAATCATTGATGGTCACGAACAACAACGCCTTTAGGTCAAATTCTTCCCCCATGTGCTCATCCCACGCACGTACACCTGTTCCATTCCACAGTTGTAAGAGTTCTTCAACTAATGGCCTTAGGTACACATCAATGTCGTTGCCGGGTTGCTTAGGGCCTTGGATGAGCACTGGCATCATAATGAAATTCCGCTTCATGCACAACCAAGGAGGAAGGTTATACAAACATAGAGTCACATGCCAGGTGCTATGGTTGCTGCTCTGCTCCCCAAAAGGATTAATGCCATCTGCGCTTAGACCAAACATACGCTCCTTGCGTCATCTGCAAACTCCTTCCCGTACTTTCTTTCGATTTTTCTCCACTGGGACCCGTCAGCGGGTACTCTCAACTTTCCGTCATTCTTACGGTCTTCTCTGTGCCATCGCATCGCCTTGGCATGCTCTTTGTTTTGGAACAAACGTTTCAACCATGGTATTATAGGAGAATACCACATCACCTTGGCAGGAATATTCTTCCTGGGGCGCTCGCCCTCGACATCACCAGGCTCATCGCGGCTGATCTTATAGCGCAATGCACCACATACCGGGCAAGTGTTCAAATCCTCGTAGTCACCGCGGTAGAGGATGCAATCATTAGGGCATGCATGTATCTTCTGCACCTCTAACCCTAGAGGGCAGACAGCCTTCTTTGCTTCGTACGTACTCTCGGGCAATTCGTTGTCCTTTGGAAGCATATCCTTTATCATTACCATCAACTTTCCAAATCCCTTGTCAGTTACACCATTCTCTACCTTCCATTGCAGCAATTCTAGTGTGGTGCCCAACTTTTTCTTGTCACCTATGCAATTCGGGTACAACAATTTTTTGTGATCCTCTAACATGCACTGCAACTTCTTCTTCTCCAAATCACTTGTGCAGTTTCTCTTTGCATCGGCAATGGCCCGACCTAGATCATAAACGGGCTCATCTGATGCCTCTTCTTCAGCTTCTTCCCGCATTGCCGGCTCAGCTTCTTCCCGCATTACCGGCTCAGCTTCTTCCACCATTGTTGTATCATCGTATTCAGGGAACCCATGGCCAGGATAGCTGTCGTCGTCCTCTTCTTCTTCATTGTCTTCCGACATAACCCCTCTTTCTCCGTGCTTGGTCCAAACATTATAGTGGGGCATGAAACCAGACTCAAACAGGTGGACGTGAATGGTTCTTGACGTAGAGTAATTGTGACCATTCTTACAGCCAGCACATGGACAAGGCATAAAACCATCCGCCCGCTTGTTTGCCTCAGCCGCAAGCAGAAAAGTATGCACGCCCTCAGCGAACTGGGGAGAGCATCGGTCATCGTACATCCATTGCCGGCTCATCTTCATTACACAACACCGAATAGACCAAATTAATACAAGTTCATACAACACTTAAATGCAACAAACAAATAACTCTCTAGCTAAAGCATTTAAATGCAACAACAAGTGCGATCAAGATCGCAACTAAGGTATAAATTTATCCAACAGCATAATGATACCAAGCCTTAGTATCGATGGCATATTTTCTAATCTTTCTATTCTTGAAGCTCATTTTCTCCATCTTGATCTTGTGATCATCGACGACATCGGCAACATGCAACTCCAATTCCATCTTCTCCCCCTCAATTCTTTTCAATTTTTCTTTCAAGTACTCATTTTCTCTTTCAACTAAATTTAACCTCTCGACAATAGGGTCGATTGGAATTTCCGGTTCACATACCTCCTAGATAAAAATATCTATGTCAACTTGATGGGCATAATTTGTCATAAAAACGAAATGCAACAAATAGTTTTAAAAGAGAATATACCACATCTGAATCATAACAAGGACGAGGGCCGACGGGGACGGATATCAAAACCATGGCACTATGTATAACAAACAACGTACGGGTAAGATAATTATTACATGATTAACTATATATCCAAATCACACAAACATCATTTTTTTATATAAAATTTCATGAACAAGAGGCTCACCACAAGGTGGTGCCGGCGACGGGACGGTGCGGGCGATCGACGGTGGTTACGACGGAGATTTAGAAGGCACTAAGTAAACTACACCTACATATGCAAACTAAGTGTTATTTTTGACCTCAAATTGCATATAAATCAAATACTAGCACATATATATATTTCCTCCCAAATTACTAAACTCACAATATAGTAACTATGTAAAGCATTGCAAGAGCTAATCTAGCAATGAGAGATGAAAGGACAAAGTTGCTAACCTTTGTGATCACTTGAATGGATGGGGGCCTTCAAATCTTGACAAATTTTGGGCAAAATGTGTGATGAGCTCGAGGGGAGAAGAGGAAGAACAGAGAGGAGAGGAGAGGGGAAAGGGGGAAGAACAGAGCGAGCTGGATGAAGGGTTTATATGCAGGAGGACCTTTAGTACTGGTTCGTGCCACGAACCGGTACTAAAGGTGCTGGAGGGGGCCCAGACTGACAACATCCTGCCACCACCCTCATTAGTACCGGTTCGTGGCACGAATCGGTGCTAAAGATTAGCCACGAACTGGTACTAATGAGAGCGGCCCGGCTAGCCGTTGGAACCGGCACTAATGTATGCATTAGTGCCGGCTCTAATACAAACCGGCACTAATGTGCTTCATGTTTGACCCTTTTTCTACTAGTGAACGTATCTATAATTTATGAAGCATTCATGCTATTTTATTATCTGTTTTGAATTATTATGGGCTTTATTATACACTTTTATTTTACTTTTGGGACTAACCTATTAACCGGAGGCCCAGCCCATATTGCTGTTTTATTGCCTGTTTCAGTATTTCGAGGAAAAGGAATATCAAACGGAGTCCAAACGGAATGAAACCTTAGGCAGCGTGATTTTTTGGAAGAATATGAACTTGGAGACTTGGAGTTCATGTTAGAAGATCCTCGAGGAGGCCAGGAGATAGGGGCGCGCCCCCCTACTGGGCGCGCCCCCTGTCTCGTGGGCTCCTCGAGCACCTCCTGACCGACTTCTTTCGCCTATATAGTCCCACGTACCCTAAAAACATCCACGGAGAAGATAGATCGGGAGTTCCGCCGCCGCAAGCCTCCGTAGCCACCAAAAACCTCTCGGGAGCCCATTCTGGCACCCTGCCGGAGGGGGAACCCATCACCGGTGGCCATCTTCATCATCCCGGTGCTATCCATGATGAGGAGGGAGTAGTTCACCCTTGGGGTTGAGGGTATGTACCAGTAGCTATGTGTTTGATCTCTCTCTCTCTCTCATGTTCTCTCCATGGCACGATCTTGATGTATCATGAGCTTTGCCATTATAGTTGGATCTTATGATGTTTCTCCCCCTCTACTCTCTTGTGATGAATTGAGTTTCCCTCTTGAAGTTATCTTATCGGATTGAGTCTTTGATATGAGAACACTTGATGTATGTCTTGCCGTGTTTATCTGTGGTGACAATGGGATATCACGTGCCACTTGATGTATGTTTTGGTGACCAACTTGCAGGGTCCACCCATGAACCTATACATAGGGGTTGGCACGCGTTTTCTTGACTCTCTGTTAGAAACTTTGGGGCACTCTTTGAATTACTTTGTATTCGTTGGATGAATCTAAGATTGTGTGATGCATATCGCATAATCATGCCCGCGGATACTTGAGGTGACAATGGAGTATCTAGGTGACATTAGGGTTTTGGTTGATTTGTGTCTGAAGGTGTTATTCTAGTATGAACTCTTGAATAGATCGATCTGAAAGAATAACTTCTAGGTGGTTTCATATCCTACCATAATCTCTTTGTTTTTCTCCGCTATTAGTGGCTTTGGAGTGACTCTTTGTTGCATGTTGAGGGATTGTTATATGATCTATCTATGTTATTATTGTTGAGAGAACTTTCCCTAGTGAAAGTATGAACCCTATGCCTTGTTTCCTGCCATTGCAATACCGTTTGTGCTCACTTTTATCATTATTACCTTGCAGTTTTTATAATTTCAGATTACAAAAACCTATATCTACTATCCATATTGCACTTGTATCACCATCTCTTCACCGAACTAGTGCACCTATATAATTTACCATTGTATTGGGTGTGTTGGGAACACAAGAGACTCTTTGTTGGTTGCAGGGTTGCTTGAGAGAGACCATCTTCATCCTACGCCTCCCAAGGATTGATAAACCTTAGGTCATCCACTTGAGGGAAATTTGCTACTGTCCACAAACCTGTGCACTTGCAGGCCCAACAAAGTCTACAAGAAGAAGGTTGTGTAGTAGACATCATGAACCCAAAGTGGCACTAACTTACAGGGACAGGCAATGATGACCCAGCAACGAACGTGTCAGTCATCAGCGAGTGAATCCGGGCTGTAGCAGTTGGGCTGGCAGGACTCCAGTAAACCGGGCTGCAGCAGGCTAACAGCACTCCGGTGGACACCGCGTGACATTTCCCCGAAGGGACAGACACAGGAATGAAGAAGGACACATGCCGGCCAGCCTAAGTGTTCCGGAGCAGTAGCAAGCTACCAAGGATAAACAACTAGATAGTCAGATACCACACATACCAAGCATTTCAATAACATACACACAATATGCTCGATATGTGCAAATACAACATGGCATCACAACATGACTCTACAACTCAAGTATTTTATTCAATAGGCTCCGAGGAGCGAGATATTACAAACATGGGTCTCATGACCCAACATTCAGAGCAAACAAGTCAAAGCACAAGCGGAAGCTTAACATGTCTGAGTACAGACATCTACAAATGAAAAAGGCTGAGAAGCCTAACTATCTACCAGATCCAGCCAAGGGCACAAGATCGTAGCTGAGGTAACAAGCTAAATGTCAAAGTCCAAGCGGAACTAATAGTGAGACTGAAGTCTCTCTGCAAAAACATAAAATAGGAAAACGTGAGTACAAATGTACCCAGCAAGACTTACATTAGAACTATCTACATATGCATCATTATCAACAAAGGGGATGGTGGGGTTTAACTGCAGCAAGCCAGCTTTGACTTGGTGGCCATCCTGAACTACGACTGCAAGTAACTCTTTTGAGGTGGCGCACACGAGTCCACATATTCACCATATCAATACACCACTATGGATTCGCTCCCGTCTCCCTACAAGAACACCATCCATAGCACTCACGCTTATCTTGCGTATTTTAGAGTATCCACTTTCACTTGTCTATGAACTGTATAGGCAACCCAGAGGTCCATTACAGCGGACGCTGCTATTCGAATAGATGATATTAACCCTGCAGGGGTGTACTTCTTCACACACGCTCTCGCTACTTACCGCCATGTATATGTCATGTATCTCGGCAACCTTCTTCTTCTTCTTCTTCTTCTTCTTCTTCTTCATCTTCTTCTTCTTCTTCTTCTTCTTCTTCTTCTTCTTCTTCTTCTTCTTCTTCCTCTTCCTCTTCTTCTTCCTCTTCCTCTTCTTCTTCTTCTTCTTCTTCTTCTTCCTCTTCTTCTTCTTCTTCTTCTTCGTCTTCTTCTTCTTCTTCTTCTTCTTCTTCTTCTTCTTCTTCTTCTTCTTCTTCTTCTTCCTCTTCTTCTTCTTCTTCTTCTTCCTCTTCTTCCTCTTCTTCTTCTTCTTCTTCCTCTTCTTCCTCTTCTTCCTCTTCTTCTTCTTCTTCTTCCTCTTCTTCCTCTTCTTCTTCTTCTTCTTGTTCTTCTTCTTCTTCTTCTTGTTGTTATTGTTGTTGTTCCTCTTCTTCTTCCTCTTATTCTTCTTCTTCTTCTTATTCTTCTTATTCTTCTTATTCTTCTTCCTCTTCTTCCTCTTCTTCTTCCTCTTCTTCTTCTTCTTCTTCTTCTTCTTCTTCTTCTTCTTCTTCTTCTTCTTCTTCTTCTTCCTTCTTCTTCTTCTTCTCCCTCTTCTTCTTCTTCTTCCTCTTCTTCTTCCTCTTCTTCGTCTTCCTCCTCCTCCTCTTCTTCTTCTTCTTCTTCTTCTTCTTCTTCTTCTTCTT